>CM062933.1:20820625-22067500 GCA_031878705.1 Tapirus indicus
TGCAAAAATTTCAGGAAGGCAGTGGAGGCACATAATCAGTCCCCAGATGACAATAAAATAGGGAGTATAATTTGAATAAGCCAGATTGAATACATCCAGACAATTTCATTATTTTTAAACTCATGGTTAATATATATTCATGCATTTGATTATATTTTAAAGAGTTCAAAAAGGACCTCTCCAATATCAACCTCCTTTTGTCAGTGTTAAGGAAAGCCTGGTTCCTGGGTCTCCTGACCTTGAATCACCAAGAGCGTTTATTAACAATATCAATTCCTGGGTCCTGCTCATTCAATTGGAATCTCTTCAAATAAGTCCAGACAACGATGCCTTTTATACATTTCCTAAGTTATTCTGTTCCATGCTATAGTTTGTGAACCATCCTAAACCAGAAGTTCTCGAACACGTATATGTCTTTGGGACTTCCTGGATCAGCTGCCTAAGAATCACTTGAAAGAATGTTAATAATATACAGGTTCTGATTTTATGGGTCTGAGATGAGAGCTGGAATCTGTTTTTTAAAAATCTCCCCAGATAGTTCTGATGTGCTGTCAGGTTTGAGGTCTGCCTCTTAGCCACCTGCTAAATGAGAAGTATTCAATTGCTGAACTTTCTTTAGTTCACCTGGAATCTTCCAGAATATGTCAGTGAAGTATTCCCCTACTTCAAGATCCAAGACATTCTGTATGCCCAATTATTTCATGCCTGAGCATAGTACTGACTAACTAATCTCTTGACTTGGGGCAGGTGATTTACAGTCTCCAGAACTTCTTTCAAGTTTTGAGTGGCTTATAGCAGTATTTCTCAAGCCTGGATGCACATGTGAATCACCTCGAGAGGATTTAAAATTGTCGATGCCCAGACTCCATCTCCAGAGACCTGATCCAATTGGTTTGAGACAGGACCCAGAGGCTAACAGTTGTACAGGCTCCACAGGTGATACTAGTGTGGGGCCACCTCTGGGAACCACCAGTCTACACAGAAGGCATGAGCAGTTCTTGGCCTGGAGGAATTATTGGGACAAGAAAAGGTTATACACCTTGGAAAAATACCTCTCATTCTCTTTTTAGCTTCTAAAGGCACGTTTGTATTTTGCAATGTGGAAGACTAGACTATACAGTTAGTAGAATCCTTTATAACAAAATATTATGCTTCTGTGATCTGCCTATCCTCTGTACGTGTTTAAAAGACCTCTTCCTCAGGTCCCAAAGCCCTTGCTTCATGGGTGGAAACATAACTTGCAGCAATTGGGATATAGTAATGAGCTGTAGGACGTGGATTTTTGATGATCACAGATTTAGAATTGAATCTCAGCTCTGCCACTCACTGTGTGCAAGTTACTTGATTTCTCTTGACCTTAGATTTTACATCTGTGAAGTGGAGGTAGCATATTCCTGATGTGTTCTTTGTGAGGACAAATGAAATGACATTTAAGTGACTAGATAATGTGTTCAATTAGGATCGTTTATTATAATAAAAGATCATTGTGAGGAACTCAAAACTATTTCTATAATTTCAGTTCTAAAACTCTGAAAATGCTAAGGAGACAGCTTACAAGAATCATTGCAAATTTAAATAATCCAAAGGAATAATCTCCAGGAAAAGAGAAACAAGTAAATATAGTGTGGAAGCATGCATTCACGTCTTCTGTAATTACTAAGTAATGGAAGGGGTGTGGGGAGCTGGCAGTGGTAGCACATAGGCATTATTTGCATTACTAAACACAAACCATTTCTTAAAATAATTGGAACCCAAGCAGGCCTAATTTCCCCTCGCCATTATGAGCAATCAGTAAATTAATAGTCAATTTAGCTTATTATCAATGGGTATAGCTTAAGTCACAGAATGCAGTAGCAGGAAAATGCTCAGAGATCACTTTCTGGTAAGGAAAGAGTCCTAGAAATATTCAACAACTTGAGTTAATCCATCACTTCAGTTGGTCCACTAGCTCAGTCACAGAGCTACTGAATGATATAAGCTAGGAAGCAGAATCAAGTCTCCAACTACTTTACCTCAAGTTAAAAAAAAAAATGCTGAAATTTACTTTAAAAATGTTAGGGTGTAAATTCAATAAATAGGAATGTGTTTATTTAGTGGTTCAGAAATAAAATAATTCTTAGCCAGACTGTGATTAAGACTACTCTGATTGTTAATTGCATAATAAATAGGGTTTTGAATAATCTCAACTGTCCATTTCTCAAATCTCGACTGCACAATTTCTAAGTTGTACTGTAATAAAACAAAAAAGTAAACATAAGGAAAATTTGTATATTTATGTGTGAAAAAAATGAATGAGATTCAAAATAGTATTTTTTAAGTAGTTCCCAATTGTCTCGCTTTAAAAATCATTAGAAATGTTTATTTCAGATACAACATTAGAAAACTTCAAAAATTGAATTACTTTTCTGAGTTCTCTGGCAACCAAATTGTTGAATTCGTTGTCTGAGTAAAGTATGTTAAATTAGAGCTTGCTGGAATTTCATTGTGAAAAACAGATATATTTTACCTGAAAAATTCTAAAAGTGATTTCTACAGAGAGGCATGTTAACCCTGGTGACTCTTTATACACATGGCTGCATTCCCTTTTGATTAATGAGGGTGCAGGAGATAGAAAGGCAGGCTCAGCAGAAATGGTACCCAGACTAGATTAACAACCCAGTACTATTCATTATACAAGAAATATGTGCCAGAGTTCCAACAGCGCATCCCCCGATCTCAGATTGGCCTCATTAGCTGCCTCAGTCCCTTCGATGAGAAGATCCTGAAGATGCCACCTTCCTCCAAGGTGAGACTGCCAGAAGAGAACTCACTATCATCTAGAGCAGAATATGTGTCTCCAGGGACTGTAATAAGCTCAGGCCTTTCACATACTGGTTTTCTTTATTAATAGCCCTTGAACAAACCAAGAATATCTGGTTGTCTACGTAAAACTGGGAGCATTCCACATTTTAGATAACAAATGACCTATCGAATATTTTATATATTATTTTAAAATAACGAATGAAAGAACAAAGACTATCATACTTGAGACTGGGAGTTTACCTACAAGAACAAAAAAAATCCTTTCAGCTTGCAGATGCCCTTTGTTCAAATCAATGAGAGATCTTGCCCTGGAACATTAACTGGCTATGTGGCACTAGAAATGGAGATAGAAAAAGTAGTGAAAATAATGACACCTTTTTTACTCTCAAGTAAAAAATTTAAATCTCTAGAGCTACCAGCATGATGGCAGGCTTCAAACACAATATTTTTAGTCATGTGCCTTTTTTTTTCTCTCTCATTTTTTTTAAGGTTGACTTTGGTAGGGGTCAGGGTTAGTGAAACAATTGTGACAATATAAAAATAACATTTCCATAAATCATGTATAAGATGAAGGTAAGAAGTATTGTTTGCTGGAGGAAATGCAACTGGTCAAATTATTTATATGAAATTATTGAGATTAATCATCTTCATTGGGATAATGTCATTTTTTTCTGAATCCAAAACAACATTGTGTATAATAGAGATTTTTAAAGGGAAAAGGACAGAGCTGATAAGTCTGAATGTAGATTTAAGTTCACAAAGCTGCAGAAAGGAGAAAAGTGGTAACAAGAAACAAGGAAACAGCAGTAAACTAAATTCCAGTTTACACAATCTGCAGTATAATTCACTAGCTTTTCTGGGCCACAGATTTCTCATCTGTCAACTGAGTGTGACATTAGAATCACCTCAGAAGCTCTTCATAAATCTTGATTTGTTGATTAGACATTTTGGTTTAATTAGCCTGGCACAGGGCACAAGCTGTCACATATTCTTCTAGAATTTTCCTCGTTTTCTTCCTGCTCCCTTCCATGTGGCCATGCTGATGCTCTGTGACCCATAAGAAAGGGGGGAAAGAAATTAACAGGCAATTTCTTTAAGAGCTTTAACGAAAGTGTTGCTAAAGAAAAAAGCTGGAATCCAGTTTGACAAATGAAGAGTGGGGACTTTACTTGTTTCCTCTGATCTCATTTCCTCAAGAACACACATTTGCCTAGACTTTTTTTTATGTAGTTGAAGTGCAACTTTGAATAAAAAGACATACACTCAAGTAAGGAAAGTCAAAACTATTATGCTGAAACAAAATGTGCCATTTCTAGCCAATATGTGAGTAAGGGTTAGTAATCCATAAAATATTTGGATGGCAATTGTATGTTTTATTAATGTAATGTGATTTTGCACTATTGTATTGTCATATTTAAGCAGACTCTTAAAAACACCCTGAAACCTAAATGCCAAATGTACAGTTTATAGGTTCATGTTACTTCTGATAAGGATTTAATTGCATTGTGCTAATAGTGGTTTAACGGTATTAACTTTCTGTATGTGTATTACTGCGATGCAGACCTGATAGGGTTGTTGTAAGCACACTAATTAGTCATCTGAATTTTTCTAGATAAAATCACACATTGATCAGAAATCACTTTTCTACTTATTTTTTTGTAGAGTATTTTTCCACACTTGAGAAAACATGATCATTTTATATCAAACATCAGCTTTTCTTTAAAATCTTATTTTAGTAGCTAGTGCATGTCTGAAATAAGATGTGTTAGAAATTATAGGACAATATTAAGGACAAATTATAGGACAATTATAACACAACAACAATGTTATGTTAGGTGAAAAAATGCATGCCATTGGTGAATCATGCAACTTTGGGGGGGATCTACACTGCCAGCACACACACAGGCTTTGTCTCAATCCGTGTGCATGATTCATGTCCTTTCAAAAGTCCTTTTCACACTTCAGTAAAGTGAAAATGTTATTCTTAGTGCTACTGAGCCAATAAACAATGCTGCTTTGCTTTTCTTTCTCACTTTGCAGCATATTGTGGTAAATTTTTCCCTAAAATTTTCTTCCTGGAGATTCTTCTTGGCAATAAAATACAACAAATAGAATCATTTGTTGGCAAATGATACAATTTACTGTATAGCAACTTACTATTATGAAGCATGAAGATGTGAAAAAAATCATCTTAATCAGTTCCATACTATGAATACAATATTCTGGCAGCTTTTTCTACAATCAAGAATGGTATTTTTCTTTTTTTTCACACTGCCAAACTCAGTACTACTGCCAGGGAGATGGAAAACACTTGAGGCCATGTCTCCGTGACACTAATTTGGGCAATAAAGTAGATCATCCAGGCAATGTGGACAGCCAATCAGTGTAATTCATAGAGGAAAAAAGAAAAAAGGTAAACCCAATCTTTTTCTCAGTTACTTAGCTAATCAAGAAAAAAAAAAAAACGATTGTATAAGAAATATGAACTTTGGCTACAGAGACCAAGCGTCTACATGCTGATAATTTGCAGTACTCTTTGCAAATAGAAATTACTCCATTAGTTTTGTTTTTCTTTTGTGTTCTTTTTCAGAAAATATCCTTGTGTTTTTGAAAGGGCTTAATTCCAAACAGATTATATGTGTGAACCAACGGCCACACCCGAAATGAAATTAGTCATTCATCATGATAGAGTAAGGCTAGAACATAGCACTTGGTGACTTAAAACACCAAGAAAATCATTTACACTGTCGGAAGATAATTTTATTGCTATGCTATTAAAACAGTGGGGACCCTATTTATACATTTATTTATTTATTTATTTACAGTAGATTGGTTCCTTCAAGTTCACTTTTAACAGCTTCAGTGGAGTTAGTGTAATGGTAAGAACTATTGACTCTCACTACTATTCCAAGCGGAAATCATGCAATTGAGTCTTGCTACATCCTGGAGGAAAGCAATCCAAGTGATGAGTAGTCAGTCCTAGCAGTGTGGAGGGCAGCTTCACCACCCAGGATGTTGTATTGTATGACATTCAGCAAACATTGATCCAGGCTTTTAGTTTGCTACCGTCTTGTGCCCTTCGTTGATTCAAACTGTAAATAACATAACATGTTACGGCAGCTAAGCAAATATTTTAATAAGCCATGAAAGGCAAAATGCCACAGGGAATCTGTATATTCAGCTATTTGGAGAATTTGTGTTTTCCACAAATTAAACTGGAGATGTCATTTGAAATTTCCTTCCCTTAAAAATGCCATCGCATTGTGGATTCCTGCCCATTGATGTCTTTCTGGGCTTATAAATATATAGTGTGATTGCTATTGTTATAGTTTTGTGAAATTTTGTTCAACAATAGTAACTTCAGCAATCTGTGCTAAAATCCCAAGGCAGAAATAAATGTGTAAAAGATTTGAGCCTATGTGTATAAGAAGAAATCTCTTTCTTCAATCATACTTCCTATATTCAGTGTTAAGTACTTCACTGATTTACCACTGGAGTTAATCCTTGGATGTGTAAATAATGATGTTCTATTCAGGCCTAATGAATTCCTGTACTGTGAATATTTAAAATAAAAGAATTCAATTTAAATGTGCAATAGTGCTGGTTATTTATAATGCTTACATCCAAAATCATTCACTTGAGAGATTCATTTTCACTTACATGCAAATCTAGATTCTCTGTATATATTGAATTAAAATTTAAAAACCAAATAAATGTATTTTACAGATTATACATTCATTACAAATATCACATCAAAAAATGGCAGTCAGTGTACATACGTAAACCGTTCTACACCAGTTTGTTTCCTTACTCTTGCTTATTTTATTGGACTTGGGGCTGCAATTAGATCCATCAATGATTTGGGTTTGTGTGTGGGGAAAAGGAGAATCTATCCAATTCTCTTTATTCTGCCAGCTTGGAAGGTGACTCACCTTCCATTCTCAATTCTCTACTATTCTATGTACTTTCCTGATTATCTTTATTCAGGCCTATAGATTCAACAATCACCAATAGGCTAAAGTTCCAAGTGTGTATATGCATTATGGACTTCTCTCTTCAGCCATACACCTCTCATTTTCAATTGCCTACTGTCATCTAACTTCTTGTAGACCCACTGCCTTGGATAGCCCGCTGTGAGGGGATTTCAACACTTAATTCTCTCTAATCTTTCATTCACTTAATAGCAGTAATATAAATTATGTGGCCTAAGTCAAAAACTTAGAAATCCTCTTTGATCTTTCTCTTCCTTCTCCCCACATCCTCTTGACCACGAAATAGCTCTTAAATATGTCCTCTTTCTTCTAGTCCACTACCATTGCCCCGTTTAGTCAATGGAGCCTTCACATTTCTTACCTGGACTCAAGCATTAATTTCTGAAAGGCTTGAAAATCTGCACTCTACACTGCTGCCAGTGAGAAAAACAGAAAAGGTGATAGGGAGAGAGGATTTATTTATAGCATTGATTAACCAGTAATTTTTTCCAAAAAGTCACACACTTTTTAGTATCTTTCCTTGCTTCTTCATTGTTCTCAGGACAAATTCCTCATTTGGTAGCAAGTCATATATGGTTCTTTAAATTTGGCTTCTATCAATTTTTCTGAGCTCTTATTTGCTCCTCTCTTGTGATGCTCTGTCACGTGTGCCCTTACGCAATAGCTCCCACACCCATCTAGAACCCACACAGTTTTTCTGCCCAGTGAACTCTCAGCATCCTTAAGGTTATACTCAAGGGTCATATCCACTATGATACACAATATATTCTACATTTAAGTTATATTTCAGAGGTTTCAAAGGTCAAGACTGCAGGTAAGGTGATTAGCATTTTAATGGAGGAAGTGAGTTGTGAAATAGTCCTTGAGGAAAGAATTTAGTTAGACAAGTTAGGAGGATGTGCGGATAGACCTTCAAATGGGGATATGAACAAAGTCTTGGAGGGAGGATACATTGAATAAACCGGGCTGATTTTAGTGGTAGGTCCATGAACGATAATGTTAGACAAGGCATTAGAGTGTTGAAAAAAAAGGTCAGAATAAGGAGAGCTTGACACTCAAACTGAGAAATGTAGACTAGGTTGGTTGATTTGAATTGATTTATTCTGCAACATGATGTAGTCATTGAAAATTTATAAGTGGATGTACAATGTGAACAAAGCCGCAAATACATCTTTCTAAAGCTCTAAATCATTAAAAAATTGAAACTAGCATCATAACATCTTATCTATCCTCATGGCCAATTCCATTGTGTTGTAACGAATAATGTCTTCCTTTAGCTGAAGAGAGGCAGTGTGATGTGGTGGCTAAAACATCCGGGTTCTGGAGCAGGACTGTTTCCATTCAACTGTCAGCTCTCTCGCTGTGTAGCCTTGGGAAGTTTATTTTGCTTTAGTTTCCTCCTGTAGAGGACACGAACAATGACACGCCTTACTTATAAGATCGTTGTGAAGATTAAATGAGTTAATACATGTAAAAGATTTACAAGATTAAATGAGTTAATACATGTAAAAGATTTACAACATTACCTAACACAGTAAGCAAGCACTCAACTCTTAGTTATTATTTTAGAAGGAACACATTTTCCTAAACATGTTTTCTTCAATTCTTCCGGTCTCTATTAAACCTTCTTGTCCTAAAAATATATTGTTTTTGTTAAAACCTTCCATCTCCAGATGACTCCTCTGGGTTGGATAGACAGAGAAAGCATTTTTCATTACAGAGAAGAGTCAGAGAACGTGACTGGATGTATTCTAGAGACAGGAAGAATACTAAATTTTTGATAACCTACTCTCAGTAGTCAGGTACTTTGAAAGAAAAAACTCCATATAGAGCAGACTCTGCTTTGGGAATTACCACATCTAAAGTAGGCTGGTGATAGTGGTAACTCAGAATTTACCATATTGCAAGCAGTCTGACAACTTTCCTTGAGCACAGAACTGACTGGCAAAAGCTGAAAAGTCTTTGCTGCATGAATACTTCAGTTTTGCCCTCCTTGTTATTTTCCCTCCCTGTCCATTTAAAAAGGACTTAAAAAATTTTCAGAATACCTTTAACCACGGATACATTGCCATAAGCCAGCAGGAAAATAAACCCAATTCTCAGAAGCCGGCAGGGACATGAATGCCTACAACACACAGTTTAGTAGAAGAGAGCAATAGAGTATTCTTGAAGATTCAGCGTCCCTCTGGGATTGCCAGATTCTGCCATAATATTAAATAGCTATAGCCAGACCTAAAGCCCAGGATTTCACATATGCAAATCATAATTACTTCAACTAGAAATACTATTTTTAGAGTTTATGAGCTTAGAAGCACAAGAAAACATCTGCATGACCATTTGGCCATTTATTAAATTTGTAGACATATGTTATTTATTTTAGTAAATGATCATGTTTGCAAACGATCACGCTGCATCTGAACACTGCATCAAGTGGGTCCCTTAAATCTATCCCAAATTAGACTAGTGTCAAACGCTAATTCTTTGTGGTTCTTGTTGAATAAAAATTGGGTCAATGGTCATATTTGAAAAAGGCTTCACAGAATATTTGTTTTTCGGAGATTCACAATGCACTTTCATATATTAAAGCCCCTGAGATGTCTTTCAATAAAGCAGTTTGTTTACTTTCATTTAATAGGACCCTTCTCAAATGTATTTTATTATAGAAACTCTGGTTTTCTGTAATGCTAACTTACATCCCTTAAAGGTAGTGGTCCATGTAATACTCTTTGAAAAATGCTGCTCTAAGGCCAGTTGCTTTTTGCTCTAATGCAACCTGGGTTCAATGTCATAAGACACTTGAGTCTGAGCCATTTTTCTCAATGCCTGCCCTTGCTACTGGATTGTGATGTGGCCTTGTCTGGCCTGGACCCAAGAAACCGGAGTGGCTCCAGATTCACATTCCACTCTCATCCTGGAAATCAAAAGTCCTCTCCAGAGGAAACTTCAGCAAGCTGCATAGTCAGGACGTTTGATCTGCTTCAGGATTTCTCGTCTAAACTCTCAATTAGGATTAACCAACACTCAATAATAGTTCCATTAGTTATTCACCAAAACACCTGAGCTCATCCAATTAGCTCATCCTTCATTAGACTACCCAATAAAACTATATCCCTAGTATGTTAAAGGAAATGACCGAGAAAATTAAAAATTCATCTTATCTTGTGATTTTTGAATGTTGAGAGAAAAAATACACTAATTCTGAATTCATTACAAAGCACTTTGACAACAACGAGTTCTGTTAAGCAACTCCCTGACTGTGTTTCTCCCCGCAACCCTAATTGTGTCCAGCATTAAACATCTTTCACACATGCCTTGTTAACATTAGTGAGACAGGGCAGACTGAGAGAACCTGAGACCTAGAAATAGTTCTGCCCAACTACCTGAGGCAAGGCAGTTACTGGAAAAGTAGACCCAAGTTTTAAATAATAAAAGAAAGTTTATTCCAGTAAGCAAAGCCTTATGTGATTTCCACAGATTAGGGCAACAGACAATAAATGATAGTCGAGGGACAAGCAAGTGACTACAATAGGGCAGAAGGGCGAAGCAAATACATCTCTATGTGCAAAATGGAGTGCCCAAATAGAGAGGCAGGACATGGCATAGAAGGCAGGAGCAGATGCCTGGAAGAAGAGAGTGAGGAAAGGATGACTGGGGTTCCATCCACCTGAGAGAAGGCTCGTGAAGAGCAGACTTGGACTCTTTGGAGACCAGGACTTTCGTGATGACATCAGGAACTCAGGAGGAGACTGAAGAACTGAGAAACTCAACTATCAGGATGGAGACCAGGGTGAGCCTACCTTAGAGTCTTTGGAAAACCTCCTTATTTTACCTGGCCTCAGTTTGGACAAGTCTCTGAGCTTATAGACGATCCTCCAGAAGCCCCTATATAAGAAAAGACCCAGAAACTGAATTTCCTAACATCTCCTAGCTTAGCAATCTGGCCAAGTAATTTACATTTCTTGACTGTAAAGATGCTTATAGACCAGAAATTTACTCCAGCGAAACTATAAACCAATGTTGAAGTGGTTTTGGGAACTATATTGTAATCAACTCTCTTCAGATGAGATCTTTCCCAAAGAAATTCAATATTCTTAATTGTTTACTCCTCCAGAGGGAGAATTCCCTCTGCTAAAGATACATTTTTACCCAAATAGCCATGTAAGAGATATGCAGAGATATGCAGAAAAGTGTTTATCAAAAGCAAAGTAATCTATAATATTTACCAAATGTTTCTATTAAAAATTAGACATATAATTTTCATTCTCTGCACTGAATAAACTTTAGGATATCTATTTTTAAGAAATCACTGTTTTCAAACTAAGCAAGAAGATAATCGTTTTCCTCACTTCAGGAGTAGGACAAAGTAAACAGCATCAGTATAATAATTATTATTTTAATGTAAAATCACTCCAAGTTATGTCTTTTCTTTGTGCATGTCTATGCATATGTGTGCACAGGATAGTGTTAATTTCTTAATTCAGCCTTGAAAAAATTGCATTTCCAGGGCCGGCCCGGTGGCCCAGCAGTGTAGTTCACGCTTTGGCAGCCTGGGTTTCACGGGTTTGGATCCCAGGCGCCCACCAACGCACCGCTTGTCAAGCCATGCCGTGGCAGCGTCCTACGTACAGTAGAGGAAGATGGGCATGGATGTTAGCCCAGGGCCAGCCTTCCTCAGCAAAAAGAGGAGGATTGGCAACGGATGTTAGCTCAGGGCTGGTCTTCCTCACACACACACACAAAAATTGCATTTCCACATTTAAATTCTAAAAATGTTCACAGCTTGTAAGGTGGCTATCCAAATCAAATTTGTAAAATGGCCAATCATCAGATTATATCTTCGATCAGCTCTAGAAATGAAAATGCTAATATACTTCTCAACTAGTGTTTTAGAAAACTGTAGAATCAGTGTTTAGATTTTCCAGTGAATGAAGTCACAATAATAGAAATTTCAATACGTCTGAAATTTAAAATTTCCCAGTTTTAGCATCCTGGGCCCTCAATAGTTACTTAACAATATGAACTGTGTAGATGAAAATCTTTAGTCTATCTAAAAAGTAAGAGTATCCATTGACTTTATGTTACAGTATTTATTTCACCTGCATTATTCAGAAAGCTTTATACAGCTTTTTGCAATTAACCAGCTATGGATTCCTAAATACTAGATGATTTCATCAAGGATCTTCTCTTTACAGCTGCTACAGTTTGATGGCAAAGTCATTTCCACTTTGGCCCCAATTCATGTGATTTTCTTAATTCACAAAATTTGCCATAGAATCCTAATATTCTATTTGTTTCAATTAGTTAAAATTTTCTATTCAAATCCTTATGAGCCGTATTATTAACTGTGCATTAAATTTTAAGAGAAAAGAGAAAATTCACCATTTTGTTAAAATAGATTAAGCAAGCACATTAATAATCTCTGTTGACACTATCTTTAGTTTTATTAAGGCTATTTTCTGATTTCCAGCTTTAACTGTGATGCAGAAGTGTATCATGTTTCTATCTGAGGATCTAAAGAAAGGATAAGATTTTAAAACTAATAACTATTTGTCAAATATAGTTAAAAGAAAGCCCAATTTTGTGTTGATTTATTGATCTATACTTTTGAAATTTGAGAAGAATCTGTGGCTTTACCAAGTCCTTTTGTTGCAATACAATTTGTGATTGAGTTATTTCTGGAAAAAATGCTAATAAGATAAATCAATAGGAGCTAAAGTAAGCCAAAAAGAGAACTTAAAGAAAGCATTCCCGGGGCGGACCCGTGGCCTAGTGGTTAAGTTTGTCACGCTCCACTTTGGTGGCCCGGGTTTATGGGTTCAGATCCCAGGCACGGCCCTACACCACTCATCAGCCATGCTGTGGCGGCAACCCACATACAAAACAGAGGAAGACTGGCACAGATGTTAGCTCAGGGCAAATCTTCCTTAGGCAAAAAAGAGGAAGATTGGCAACAGATAATAGCTCAGGGCCAATCTTCCTCATCAAAAAAAAAAAAGAAAGAAAGAAAGCATTCTGAAAAGTGCTTTAGAGAACTCGGGCACCAGGGCTCTTGAGAGTTTGGAACCAGGAACAAGAAAGCCTGTAGGAACTTTGACAGTTGTCTACAGGTGTGAGTATGTCTTGTGTGAGTGCAGATGTCTGCATATGTGTCTTGATGTGTATGTCTGTGTTTTTGTGTGCTCATGTGTATGTGTGTATATCTGTGTTATGTGTGTGTCATGGGGGATGGTCCTTTTCCTTCTCTGAGCTTCATGCTTCATTCTTTTCTCTGAGCAGATAAGACTGTAGTGAATCTCAGCATACCTGAAAGGAGACAAAAACTCAGTCCAAAGTGTACAACTTAGATCCAACCACACACAGGCATTAACTGGCTGTTTCCTACTTAAGTTAGCTATCCCTTCTCCAGGTAAGTACTGAGATAAAAACTAATCCATGTGGACAGACTTCCCTTGAATGGCTACTATAACAGAAATCTCTGTAACAGTTCTCCCAAAGTTTGTATCCCACAGTGATCCCAATAGTTCTTACTCCAAAATAAATCCTGTGGTCAAATATAAATGATAATAATAGTAAATATATATTGAGGGCTTTCTACAAACCAGGATTATTCTAAATACTCCACATATATTATTTTATTTAATCCTTACAACATTCTACAGTTCTACCATTACCTCTATTTTTCTCAGCCAAAAATTTGGGACAGTTACCCAACGTTACACAGAAAGTGGTAGAGTTGGAATTTGAGGCCAGGCCATCTGGTTCCAGGACCTCGATGCTTAACCACCAAGTTCTACTGCTGGAAACACTGGATTAAATGAGGTTGAACCAATGGCTGATTGATTTTTGCTGTAGGATTTCTTACTACCTTCAGTATCTTACTGTGACTTACGAATTTCCCAGAACAGGATACACCATTAAATTTCCCAAACTTATATAACCATCAACTTTTTATTTTCATGGAGTATCTAAAGACAGTAGAATATTCTTTGGGAAATATTGCTATAACTTGATTTTTATTCTGGGTTATTCAATTGAACCACAGGGAAATTGAACAAAAATTAAGTATATTTACTTTTGGTTTAATTTCAATTGGTTATAGAATTCTCTTCTTATAGAGTCGAAAATTAATGAATGTTGACACGTAGATAGACAAAATCAAATTGTGTGCATAAAACCAAATTCCTTAAATTATTTTTAATAAATCATCAGTTAAAAAAAGAAAGCAGCTCATTTTCAGAAAAATAAATGGAAGCAAAATGTTAACTAACAAGTATTCCATGCATGGGACATCGTCCTCCAAGTGTTCATATGTTTAAAGAAAGAGGAACTTAGGAAGAGTATAATTTAGTTAAATTCATTGATGATAAATTTATAATGAATTGAAAATGGAAGCTAAGGAAGCCGTTTCTTTCTAGAAGCACTGCATGAAAGACAATCACTATCCCCTCTCACAAAACACTGATTTATTCATTCAGCAAACATTTACTTAGTGCCTACTGAATGCAGGGAACTGCCCTTTGTTTTTAGAAGTCAATATATGGATAAGATGCAAACCCTGTCGTCGTATCTTTCATGATTTATCCTCAGGTAGACAACTCATGCATTCAGGGGAGAAATCACGGTCCAAGGAAGGAGAAATGCACATGAGAAGATGAAGGAAGGCTACAGAAAGGACATAGCGTTTAAACTGGACAGGACAGGTGTTAGGAAGAGAAAAGAGTGGAAGCTAATAAAGAGAATGGAATGACTTAAGCACAGAGAAAGAGAAGTACAGAGTAAAAGAAGAAAAAATTCAGTTTAATTGTAGCCTTGTGTCTGTGAACATACAGGTTAACGGAAACCAGGGCAAAACCCTCCCGGGGCAGAACCTACCAAGTAGACAGTACAGTGTTGTGAGCATTGGCTGTGAAGCCTGGAAAATCTCGTCCAGAATTCATCAGCAGTGACTCTCAACTGAGCAATTTTGCTCCCCTGGGGACATTTGGCAATATCTGGAGACATTTTTAGTTGTCATAATTATTCTAATGTTGTGTTTAATACTGTAATTATTTAAAAGATTTAAAGTAACATTTACAACAGTGACCTAGCTGCAACACACTGCCTATTGACATTTAAGGAGAAAAATATCATGACTTTCATTTTTGAAATCAGTGGAGTAAATATTTCAGAAAAACTCTTCTATTGAACATAACTAAAAAGGATGGATGAAATATAAAAGTCGTGTTCCAAAAATCATCAAATAGCTGGATGGTAAGGAATTACATGGCCAGGACACTGGAAATCGAATCCACAGATTTTAACGTGGCAAGTGGGAACATTTTTGCCTGGGTCATTACTCAATCATAAATCAGTCACCACCAAAAGCTGAGCATTTTATGCATTTTTAACATGATTACGAGTCTTAGGTGACAAAAATCAGCCTCCAGGACCCATTAAGTGTGTAATCCTGCTAAACTGCACTGTCTGCTTTGGATTGGGATCCAAAGAGCGACATCCCAGGATTAAGATGAAAAGAAGGAACCGCCCTTGCACAGACTGCAGCCAGGTCATCTGGGTGGACCAGAAAACTTCAAACTCAAATTTTAGCATAAAGTTATGCAGACTAATAGTGACCCCAGAGACCCAGCAGAAGCAACAAAAATGTTTTTTAAAAGAAGATAAATCATCCCGAGCTGTCAATTATTTCTATAAATAATTTTCCTGATACAATGTCCATTACACAAAAATAAACAGATAGATGAGGCGTCTACTCATGGATGAAAAGCCAGCAAAATCACCACTGAAAAGTCAACACAAATAGATACAAAACACCTCTGAGCTGAGGACACAGAGAGACAGAGTCGGTAGCCTGGAGAGGAAAGGGAAGCTATATTTTACAGGTCAGAGTACCAAACAGGAGAAAGCTGGAGAGAGAAAGAAAGATCGAGAGAGATCAGATGATCTGCAGAGGGGCCCCTGTAGGTATTCAGCTGAGTGCTGACCAAAACTAGCACGTGAGGAAATTACCCGAGGCCAGAGAAAATCAACCTGAAAGGATTAGAGTAAATATTTCTTGGAAATAATACCAGGCTGGGACTAGTTTGTGTTCCTATCAGAGAGAAGAGAAAAACGTTGAAATTCACAGGACTTTGGGTAGAACACTTGGAATATATTGCCACAGTAGGAGGAAAAATTAGTCCAAAGACTGCCCCAATTCTGCCTAACAAACCTTAAAAGAAACTCTTGACAGAATCAAACTATTTCTAAGTAACCTAATTGTGTCCAAAACAAAGCTTAAGAATATTTATGAGAATAAAAAACATCTATTATCCAACAAGATAGAGTATATAATGTCTTGCAACAAATCAAAAGTTAAATCCAAATTAAGTAGAAGAAAGTAATTAATAAAGATAGCAGAAAGCAAAGAAATAGATAATGGAAAATTAATAGAGAAAAATCAGTGAAACCCAAAACTGGTTCTTGGAGATGATTAATAAAATTGAAAAATCTTTGTCTAAACTGATCATGGATAAAAGAGAGAAGACATGAACTACCAATGTCAGAAATGAGAGCAGTAACATGACTACAGATTCCACAAGCCCTGCAAGACTAATGAGGGAATACTACGAACAACCCTATGTCAATAACTTGGACAACTGAGATGGAACCTGCAAATTTTTTAAAAGACACAAACTACCGCAGTTCATCCAAAGGGAAAGAAATAATCTGAATAACCCAATATCTATTTTCAAAACTTGAATTTGTACTTAAAAAACTTTCTACAAGAAATCTCCAGACCTAGATGGCTTATTGGCAAATTCTAACATTTAAGGAAAAAATAAAGCTGGTTCTATGCAAATTCTTTCAGAAATTGAAGAGGATAGGTTGTTTTTCTTGATTGCAGTGATGGTTTTACAGGTTTCATATGTCAAAACTTACAAAATTTTATGCCGTAAATACATGCAGTTTATTATATGTCAATTATATCTAAAAAATATTTTTTAAAAAAAGAGTTTAAAAAATTATGCCCTCAATAAATATGCAACAATTTTCATAGGAAAATGTCCAGCACTTAGTAAGAAGTGCAATAAGAGCAATATTAAAATATTGTTTTGTACCTCTCACCAATTTTGAAAATGAAAAGATCTAACAAATGCTGATGAAGTTGTGATGAGACTAGTGTGTTTATGTACTGCTGGTGGAATTCCACGCTTTTCACCCATCATGGTCAACACTATGGTAATATATATCAACTGTCATAAATAGTTTAATATTCATTTATCCAATAAACTTTGCTTTTATCATATGTTCTAAGAAAATGATTTAACAATAGAGAAAGAGCTATCTGGACTCAGATGTTTTCTTCATTACGTGCAATAGAAAAAAATAGAAACAATTCAAATACCAAACAGTAGGAGAGGTTTTATAAATCGTGTTGCTGATACATTATGAAACTCCTTGTCAGTAAAAAAAAAAGAAAAGTAAATGACTGAACAAGTGAAAACACAGATGTCAATATTATGTGCATGTTATAACTACAACTATTTTTAAATGTATGTTTATTAATGACAGTGACAACAAAGTCTGGATGTATCATGTCAAAATAAAAATAGTTTTGTTATGGTGGTGACAGTACTCATAATTTAAAATTTTTAAAGTCACTGTTATATTTGTGTTAATAGAAAAAAAAGCCATTCCACTTGATCTAAATATTTCTTACAGCATAAGTTGTCTCTCTTTAAAATTTTTAATTCTTTGAAATAATTTTCTATTAATGATGACTAATTTGCATTAATTTATCTATATTCATTTTTTTTCCTTCTAATTTCATCAGGGATCTGAAGTACAGACAATAGCCATAAAACAGTGTGAAACCCTGAAGTAGACCATTATCTCATTAACATGACATTTATCAGTTGAGCTAAGTGGCCACGAATATGAATGAATCAGAGACACTCTGACTGAGGAAGTTTCTGCTGTGATGGCTGCATTCAGCATTGTGCACAAAAATAATACAGTTTATGAAAAAAGTAACAAGAGCAATAATAATAAAAATCTTTGCACAGGTAAATATCCATAGAAATTTGCCTTCAACATCTTGGTCAATTCATCCTGCTTGGAGATGTAGATCCTTGAATGTATTTGCTTCCAATAGAATCTTCTTTGATTAAAAGTAAAAATGAGTCTCACGATGCAGCTTTTTTTCATTTCTCTCTCAATCTCTCTTTTTCTCTCACTCTCTCTTTCTGTTTCTCTCAAAATGAGGGAAATATCTTCGTAGCTTCTTCATCTGCACTCACAGCAGCTTCACCAAATAACTGGTGACAGCTTAGTGCTTCTGGAAACCACTATACCATCCACTACCTCTGCATATTGCTAAAATTTTCTCTTTTAACTGTGAATGCTTGTTTCTGCACGCTTCAAACATGTTTAACCACTAGGGAAAGAGCTCAAGAACCAACTTCACTTGCCCATTTTATACTGACATAATTTCTTTGTTTAGCAATCATCTGTAACCTAATTTGCCTTAAAAAACACACATTCAAATCACTTCAGCAGATCTAATAGGTTATTCATCTCAACCTGCTACAGCATACTTCATTATAAGTCCACAGATCCTTCTGTAGACCCCATACAATTTTCTTAAGTCTCTCCATTTGTAGATTTAGAAATGTTTAGCACTGACCTAATAGGACTGCTATGAGAACATGTGTTTATAATATTTAGCATAGCAAAATATTTATTATCATTACCATTAACTTCTGTAGACAAAATATGGATTTCTAGGTAAACCAAATCTATCAGAGCTAATTAACTGTTTAAAATACTACTATATTGGACATGCATTGTTTGTACATTGCATCATGGAATTTAAGTTTTGATTGTCAACATTATTAAATTTGCCTTTGTTAGAAATATAAGGTTAAACAAAAACGATTGCTTTTGGTATTTGAAAGAAGTTGACTTTTGAGGGGAATGTATAGATTCTAAACTAACATTAACATTAATGCTTATTTAATAGTTTGTGACACAAAGTTATTATTCACAAGTCATTATTAAAATGAACTGAGACTCTAACTTAAGAACGCAAATAACTTATAAAACATCAATCAACTCCAATTTAGAGACAAAAATAGAATCTTTACTACAAATGGAATCTAAGGAGAATCTTGACACATTTACAGAATACTTTGATGCCAAATATATTTCACAAAGTAGTCTCCTTCAAAAGTTATCATGGAACAAACATTCAAGTAAAGAAAAAAATTAATAAAGAACATAAAATACCAAGTGGTCACATTAAAACAAAAACATTCACTGCTTCATAAATAATATGAATAATTAGGCCAGGAATAATCTCAGCCTTCCAGACTAGTCTAGATCCTTCATTTTACAAATAAACTAGAGTTCAGAGATGTCAAGTGACTTTCTCAAGGTTACACAGTCCATGGTTGGCATAATCAGTACCAGTCTCTTAATTTCTAATATTGTGCCCATTCATCTTCTATATCATGCTTTTATATCGTGTCAAATAAGAGGAGGTACAAAATGGAGCATGCTATGAATTACACCACGGTCAAGGCCAAACGTTAGCTATTATGTTAAGGCACAAAAGATGCTTCGAAAGGAATTTTTTTCTTTTCCATTAGTTAGGAAATCAGTTATATTCATAGGTAGCCAGTGGCAAATTAAAATATCTCATGTATTACATGTTGATTGCCATTATTCTTCTTGTCTTTCAAGCCAAGTTCAGCCAAAATTTCCATGTGAATGTAATTGTAATGAAAGAATAACACTATAAGCTATCATTTTTAAAAACTTGCCATTTCAATCAAAACAGCTAATTAATTTATGCATTCATCTTCCATGTTTTGGTCAGTAATTAGCATTAGGTCTTATATTTATATTATATATGAAAGTATGGGTAAAATCACAATCTTATTTAATTAGAAACTATTCATTTAATTTTTACTACAAAAACATATTCTATAGTAACTAAAAAAATCAAGTGATAAACTCAAAATATTAATTTAACTATCTTTTGTTTTAGAGCCAAAAGAGACATTAGAGATTATTGAGTTCCAGCATCTTAATTGATTAATGAAGAAACTATGACCCAGAGATTATTCACAGACACAGGGCTTCTTCCAAATTGCTGCAGACTAGAAGTCTAAATTGAAACACTACAAATTAATTGTGTCAATAAGGATGAATATAGCTGCAAATGATTCCAAATGAGGTAGTGCAACTGTGAGGCTGCTGGGATCAATTCATTTCTCCTTGCAATATAAAGGAGTTCGAATTAGGAAATGCAGCTGACTTTTACGGAGATTTTCAGTATATCCTAAAACTAAAATAAAAGTGTTTATACAAGGCTCATAACCCAAACACATATAAGATTCCTTGTCAGGAATCCTGTGCTTGTTTGTGCAAATGTCTTCTAAAGCACAGCACAAGAGTGTTGAGATCATGGCCCGAGCTGTTTCAAACTCATAGATTGAGCCCCTCGGGAGACTCTCCAACTGGCCTCCCAGTCTCTAGATTACTGCTTTTGCTGAAATAGCCTCCCTTCCTATAGTCATTTCTGAAAGCCTTCCTCATTCCTCCAGGTCCAGTGTAAATAATAAATATTTTAGGAAGTTTTCCGGGTGTCCTACTCAAAATTATTTTTCCCTCCCTATATTCCCATGGGATTTTTTCTGCATCTACTATTAGATTTACTCCAATGTGACATATTAGAAATGTGTCATATGTCCTCTACTCACCATATGGTAAATTCCTGAAAGTCATCCATGATAAATTTCTTGTCCTCTCTTCCCTCCTGTTCGGCACAGGACAGCGTACAAAGACTGTTTTGCTGACTTGTAGATTCTACTTAACTTGAGGATCTAATTCTACATAGCTACACATTTGCTTTCTTACTTACAACTATTTATCATATGTGCATGACTTCTGGAAACATGTCCTATAATGAAAATTATAACAGTCATCTTAGGGATAGCCAAATTTTGTATTGCCTTCACATAGTGCCTACCTTAATGTAGTTAGTCCCCTCCAGATTCTGAATATCCACACACAAAAAACATGCAAAACACTATTCTGGCCAAACTAGACTATTCTCTAGATTCTGGATACTGTCACATGTTCTTACTTCTTTCCTTCTCCCTGGACAGTTAACTGACTAATGTTGCTTGACTAATTGTGGAATAGAGACCAGGAATCAAACAATTCTTCAGAAGTCCTTGGAGTACAAAACAATGTAATCTCTAACAGAGTTCTATCTAAATACTGCAGAGCTGATAGGAACCTTGGAAATTGTGGGACAGCTCCTTTGTTTTGTAGATGATAACACTGAAGCCAGAGGAACTAAGAGAATTGCTGAACAGTTATTCGGTGATGAAATCAGGACTCCTGACTCCCACCCTGCTGATCTCAAAGGTCTGATATTTACGAAAAACAAAAAAAAACATGTTGGCTTTAACAATTTAAGAAGATGTTTCCACAGTTCTGGAATATTTGGTATAAGTATTTGTTTTTTATTTTTAAAATCAACTTTATTGAGGTATAATTTATGAGCCATAACTTACATCTATTTTAATTGTACGTTTCTATGAGTTTCGAAAATGTGGACAGCTGTCTAACCACCATAAGAAAATATAGAGCATTTCCCTCTCATCAAAACATTTCCTCAGGCCTATTTCAGTCAATCTCCACTCCACTTGCCGGGCCCAGGTAACCAGTGATGTGCTTTCTGTCATTGTAGAATAGTTTTTGCTTGTTTTAGAATTTCAAGTAAATGGAATCATTTGGTATGTAGGTTTTTTCCTCACTGAGCATAATTTGAGATTCATAGATGTTGTTGCTCATATCAGTAGTTGATTTATTTTTAATTAACAAAACTCCAGACTTTATTTGGATCTCACCAGTCCTTCCATTTATTTCAATTGATCACTATAGTAAATGTAGAGGGAGGATAAATAAACTGCACTGGTTTGGTAAAGAGTCTAGGTTTGGGTTGAGAAAAATATAATTTGGACCAGTGTTAATTCTTATTTCAACTCATATGGGCTGTGCATGACCTCAAAGAATTTATTCATTTCCCTGATTTTTAGATTCCTCATCTGTGAAATAAGAATAGTAATCCATAACTCAGAGTTGTTTTTCAGATTAAATCAAATACTACATATGCATGTTTAACTTACAGTAAGAACTCAATAAATGGTAGATAAATAAAATTATAAAATAAATAGGAAAAAATACAGAAAACTATTTATATAAACTTGACATGAGACACAAAGAATCCGCAAAAGATAAAACTAACAAATTTAAGGCATCAACTAACTAATTCAACAAATACTTGTTGAATGACTATTTTGTGCCAAGACCTGGTGCTAGGGATTCAGTATTGCCTCCATAAAACATACATTCTAATATGAAACAGAAAATTCACTCAGAAATATATGTATAAATGTCAGGGGGTAATGAGTACAATGAAGAAAAATATAGCAGGTTAAGGGAATAGTGGTACAGGATGCTCTATTACATTGGATAGATAAGGAAAACTTAGTTGAAGTAACTGAATACATAGCTGAAGTCATGATTTGGGTGAAGAGCATTCAAACTCAAGAGAAAAGAAGTTTAAAATGTCCCAAGTTTGATGTGCTTAGTATGTTGGAGGAAACGCAAAGAATTCTATGAGGCTGAAGTAGACAGAACAAGGGTAACAGTTGTTGGAAGTGAGATGGAGAAGTAGCCAGAGGCCCATCCATATAAAGTTGTACAGGCCATGGAAGGGTTTTAAATTTTATTCTAAATATGATGAGTCAAAGTGGAGTGTTTTCAGCAAGATAGTGACATGATCTAACATGTTTTAAAAGAAATCTACGTCTTCCATTTCTAACGTAATGACAGAAAAGATATAAACAGAAATATATCCAGGTATAACATGTTATTTGAAAAAAAAAGCTGGAGGTAAGGTACAGGAAATTCACTAAGGTCAGAAACAATAGGAATTTGTACTTTGAACTTTGGCACTGCATTAACCCTGGAGTCGTCTGCCCATCCCTGGTAGATGAAAGTTGGGATTTAACAAGCTGAGTGCACAGAAGACAAGAGAAAAAAACCTGGGGAGTCTGACTGGAGAACACTGATAACACAAGAGGCCTGGAGTGTAGATCACTCAGTGGGAGAGCCAGAAAATAAACTCTCAAAGAGGGAGACTATGAAAGCAAGACCAAGACTTGAACTTGACTTTGGATTTTGTGGTAACAAAGGAAAAAAAATTACCAATTGAGATTACAAGTCCACATTCACACAGATTTGACTCTGATTTTGTACTAGCCAAATGACCCCAAAATAATCCAAGCTGAAAATCTACCACTCATGTTTCTAGTATTTCCACGCACCAGGCAGAAGAAAAGGGATTAAGATACACAGAACTCAGGACTGAAAGAATTGCCAGAGTTTTGAGGAATGTGAGCTCACAATAAAAACTTATTAATGATATAAGGACACAGCCAACATTAAGATCATCAACAAAAACAACAAACTACAGAATCTGCCCAAAATAGAAAGAAGATATTAGAATCATCCAGCACTAAATATAAAATAAATATTTTTAATATGTACAAAAGAGAGAATTAAATGTGTAATGAAGAAGTATCTATCAAAATTGACAGGTAGATCTGAAAACAAAACAAAACCACTAGAACTATGAGACACAAATATATAAGCAAAAGCAACGTTATACGTTAACAGCAGACTAGAAAGAGCTGGAAATAAACTGAAAAAATGAATCTAACACAATTACAAAGCAGGCAACCAAATATAAACAGATAGGAAATTTGAAGGAAGAATGAGAAAGTCTAAGACTTATTGTAACGGTTGAGAATTTTCCAAAATTGAAGAAAGAGTGCAATTTGCAAATTCAGGAATTTGAATGAAACCTAAGCAGGGGAAATTAAAATAAAAAATCCATACCAAGTCATATCATACTGAAAATGCAAAACATTAAATACAAAGAGAACGTATTAAAAGCAGCTATCTTTTTTTTAAAAGATTCTATACAAAGTTAATACAAAGTAAATGTAATTAGACTGATAGCTAATTTCTAAATAGCTATTATAAAAAAATGGAAGAATGCTATTTTCAGATATAAAAGGAACTGTCAAACTAGAATTTTAAATGTGGTAAACAATCTTTCAACAGTAAGATTGAAATGTAGATATTTTCAGAACCCCAAAAAAGAGTATTTATTATAACTTGTTCACAAAAGGGAGTTCTAAGGGATCTATCTAAGAAAGAAAGAAAATGATCACAAAAAAATGTCAGGGGTTAAAAAAATGATGAGCAAAGAAAAATGGCAAGTTAAGTAATAAAGCTGTACAAGCATTGACTACATTATAAAAATTATAACACCAGTGGTATATAGAATATAAACATAAAATATAAGGACAAGGAAAATGTGTATATATATATATATATATATATATATGTATGTATGTATAAAATACTAACCTCAGAAACCGGTATAGCCATATTCATATGAGACAAAATTGATCTTAAGGGAAAAAACTTTATTAACAATAAAGGTTTATAGGGGCCGGGCCCATAGAAAAAAACCTGGGATGTCTGATGGGAGAACACTGATAATACTTAGCAGTTAAGTTCGCACATTCCGCTTCAGCAGCCCCGGGTTAGCTGGTTCGGATCCTGGCTGCGGACCTACTCACCCTTCATTAAGCCACTCTGAGGCAGCATCCCATATAGAAGAGCTACAACTCTACAACTATGACACACAACTATGTACTGGGCCTTTGGGGAGAAAAAAGAGGAAGACTGACAACAGATGTTAACACAGGGCCAATCTTCCTCAAAAGAAAGAAAAAAGAAAGAAAGAAGGCGCTTAAATTTAAAAAAAATAAAAAAGGGTTATGATATATTGTAAAGTTTCAATTCACACAAAGATAAAATTCTAAATCTTTGTGAACTTAATAATAAAGGGTCAAAATGAATAAAGCAAAAATTTGTAGACTTCAAGGATAAACTAATGAATATAACAAATTGATAGATTAAGTAGACAAATGAAATTTAAAAGATTGGAGAAGATTTTAAAAATCACAATCAAGGGGTCAGGCTGGTGGTGTAGTGGTTAAGTTCGTGCGCTCTGCTTCGGCAGCCCCGAGTTCACAAATTCGGATCCCTGGCGCGGAGTGACGCACCGCTTGTCAAGCCATGCTGTGGCAGCGTCCCATACAAAGTAGAGGAAGATGGGCACGGATGTTAGCCCAGCAAAAAGAGGATTGGCAACAGATGTTAGCTCAGGGCTAATCTTCCTCACACACAAAAAAATCACAATCAATTGTTTGACTTAATTGGCATGTGGAACCACTACTGCCAGTAATTGGAGAACAACTGTTTTTTCTAAGCACATGGAACATTTTCACAAACTGATAATTTACTAGGCCAAATAAATAAATCTCAACACATTTAATAGAATCTGTATCATAAAGGATGTGTTTTATGGATTAAGTTAGGAATCAATAACAGTAAGTTAAAAATAATATACTTAAAGTTTTTAAATAAAGTTCTTAATAATTCAAGGGTGAAAGAAGAAACTATAATAGAAGTTAGAAAATAATTAGAACTGTACAATAATGAAAATATTTCATTTAACCTATTGTGATAGAGCCAAATCAGTACTTAAGAAAATTTCATCCTTAAATATTAATTTTAGAAAAAACAATGGAGCTGAAGATTAATGAGGCACATAAGAAATTTGAAAAGAAGAATGTAGAATTAATACATATGAAAAGAAATGAAAGAAATAGAAAATTTAAAAATTACATTAGAGAGGACAATCAAGTCAAATTAGGCTTTTGGTAAAACTAAAATTGCCAAAGCTTTTGCAACATTGATCAAGAAATAAAGGGAAAAGCACTGATTAGTCATCCATGAGGATTTTAAAAAGGAACGTAATTCCAGGTTCAGGAAAGATTAAAACATAACAAAAGACTATTGTGAATAGTTTTAAGTCAATACATTTGAAAATTTAGGTGAAAAGAGGAAATTCACTTAAACATATTGAACAATATTTTCCTAAAAAAATAGAAAGCTTGAAATATCTTAGTAAGAAATTGAATTACACACACACATAAATCTCTTCACAAAGAAAATACTAGACTAAATAATTTTATAGTCAAATTCTACCAATTTTTCAAGAAATAGGTTATTCTAATTTACATAAAATCTAATGAAGATAGCAGAAGGAATACTCTCTGACTCAGGTGAACACTCCCATGACTCATTTCAAGAAGCTGGTATGATCTTGATTCCAAAACCAAATAAGGACAATATGAGAAAAAAGTGCTATAGGCCAATATTTCTCATGACTGTAGATGTAAAAAATGAAAACAAATCTTAAATTCACATACATTTACAAAGTAATTAACAAGTTTATTTCATTCCAACAATAGATCAGCAATGGGAAGTCAAAAAATTTATTTCACCACATCAACAGATTAAAGGGAGAAAGTAAATGATCGTTTGAATGAACATAGAAAAAAATCATGAAAATTCAAATATATTTATAATTTAAGAAGAAAACAAAGTCTTAGAAAGTAGGAACATGAAGAACTTACCTGTTCTGATAAATGATATCTACAAAAGAAGACAGCATATCTACCATATCCCAAAATTAAAAATTGAAAGCATTTTCTTTAAAATTATGTCTCCACCATTACAAATTTCATTTAACATCTTAACTAATATAACTATGAAGAAAAGATATAAAGATTGGAAAGAAAGAAAGATCTATCATTATTTGCAGATGATATGATTTTCTCTGTAGAAAACCCTCAAAATATTTAAAGGCAAATTATCGGATTTAATAAGAGAGCAGTAAAGTTTGTTGAATGTAAGATTACATAAAAAGACAGTTAAATTTTCTTAACCAGGAAGAATTAGGAAATACAATCTGCTAGGAATAAACCTACCAGAAGATATATAAGATTTTATGAAGAAAGTTATAAATTTTATTAAAATAAAAAAGACCTAAAGGGAGAAATATACCATTTTATGGATAGTAAGTAAACATTCAATGCCCATTTCAAAAAAAAAAACAAGCAAAATTTTTCATGGTACAGGACAAGCTGATTCTAAAATTGATGTGGAAGAATGAAGGGCCAGTAATAGTCAAGATCCTAGAGAAAGAACTAGAATAGGAGACATACCTGCCATATATCTAAGTTTTCAAAACTTACTCCAAAGCTGTAATAATTAAGATACACTGTTATTGGCACAAAAAAAAAAAGGACAACTAAAACAAAAAACAAAGTGAAGAACCCAGAAACAGACACAAACACATATAAATCTACCAAATGGCAGAGATGACATTGAAAATTAGTGAGGAAAGGATGGCGTACTCAACAAATGGTACAAGTTGAAGATGTATATACATGATAACACGGCCTTCCACACCTAGGTATCTAACTTAGAGAAACTCTACGTACGTACATCAAGAGGTATGTACAAGAATACTCATGGAATCCTTGCTTCTAATAGGAAATATAAAATGAATGGATGGATGAAAACAACCAAAATGTCCATCAACATAGAATGTATAAATGGATTGTGGCATGTTCCTACAATGAGACAATAAAAATCAGTTAAATGAATAATTTTCAGCTGTAAATATCATTATGAAAGAACCTCAAAGTATGATTTCAAATAAACAAGTTCAATATCAGACAAAATAAGAAATACATTGTTTAGAAATGCATATATGTGTGGCAAAAACCTTTAAGAAAAGTAAGAGAATTATTAACACAAAATTCTGCCTACTGTTGCCTTTGGTGGAAAAAGAGTGATGCAGTCAAGGGGCACACAGAAGACTTCCAACATTTTGCTAATATTCTATTTCTCAAGCTAGTTGGTGGATGTAGGTGTATTTAATTGAACTTATTGTTATTTAAAATGTATATATATTACATATAAAATATGAATTTTATAACATTTTATTTACAATATTTATTTACAAATAAATTATTTTTATTTACAAATATTTATTAAAAATGTATTTACAATAAAATAAAACATTTATAATATTTTATTTTATTTAAAATATAATATTTTGTTTAAAATATAATTATTTAATAATAAAAAGGTAACAAAAACAAACGTGTCACTTTGGCTCAGGCGTGGAGAATGGATTGTATGAGGATGAGGGTATAAGTAGAGATTGCAGCAGTCTAGGCAGAAGATGATGATGGTTCACGAAATGATGGTAGAAGTGACAGTGGTGAGAAAGGATTAATTTGGGGAATATATGAAGGTGAAGCCAACAAGAGTTGCTGATGTGAGACGGTATATTAAAAGACGAGTCAAAAATGGCATTGAGGTTTTTGCTTAAGTAACTGAGTGAACAGTTGTGTTACTGAGATGGGAAGCATTCAGTGACAGTTCAACTATTTAAAACTTCTATGATAAATGACAATATAAAAAAGTTAAAAGATAAGACATATGTGGAAAAAATTATAGTTTATAAAGTGGACAAAAAATTATTGTCCATAATATATAAAGACTTTTTAGGAATCCCAAAGAAAAGGAAAAAAGACACAAAAAGAAAAAAAAATGGGCAAAAGATATGAGCAGGCAGGTCACAGACTAAGAAATATAATTGACAATATATGAATAGATAGTTATCTTTAGTAGTAATCAGAGAAATGCAAATTAAAACAACAATGAGATACTATTTTTCACAAATATGTTTGGGGAAAAAAATTAAATGGTAATTCCAGTGTTTGCAAAAGGAGAATTTATCAGGAATGTACTGTCACATATTTTTTGATGCTCATTTAAATTGATGTAAACCTTCTTGTAGGGTAATTTGTGTATACTTTCATTCCATAATTTCACTTTTAGTAATCTCTTTTACAGAACTATCTTCTTATGTATAAAAAATACTTGTAAAATTATACTTATTGCAGAATTATTTTAATAGTGAGAAACAGAAAATAAGCAAGCTTTCCAATGACATGATATTGACTAAATATATTATTATTATTATATTTTCTAGTAGTAGTAGTAGTAGTAGTAGTAGTAGTAGTAGTAGTAGTATATAGGGATCATCAGAAAAAATCTCTCCTTGGGTTCTGAAATTCCTCCACATAATTTCCCGCCACCATATAATAATTTTTCCTTCCTATGAGAAGAGCATTTTATCTTATTCCATTGTTCTAGGTAAATTTAGCAAAGTCATTGTTCCCTTTTTCTTTCTGTTAGATGTTTATGTGTTTGCACCTAAAAGGGATGAAAAACATGAGCAAATTCTCTTTTATGTTCCTCATGTTCTTAGGGACTCTGCCAGCTCATCCTATTGAATATGTATTACCCTAACCTATTTATAAAACGTCAATGCAGTTACTTCAGGTCTAATGGAATTCCCTGGGACTTGGCCATGGAAAGTTGTCACGTTGCAGATATTCACTGCCTCTTTAGATCTACCCCCCAATCTTCTCTGTCCCCAGAATGACCTCTACGCTCTACTTCAAGCCTATGATTTTTCTTTAGAGTATTTTAACATAGACTTCGTCTCTATGTATTTTTCAAGCTAGCCATTCAGGCCAGTTTATGTTACATACTGAGATGTATAATCACTACCCTTTAATTTGTTTTATTTATTAAACCTACTGAATCATCTTGTTAATAAACAGAACAATAGATATGGAAGCTATTTTAGTTAGATGGCTAAGCAAGTCCTATCTGAGGTGATACTTAAGTGGAGAACAGAATAAAGTAAGGTACCAAGAACTGTGCGATGCTGGGAAAAGAGCATTTCAAATAAGAAAAGCAGCAAGTGCAAAGGACACGAGGTGAGAATTTTTAACGTGGGGAGTTTGAGAAACCCGAAGAAGGCACTGTAGCTAGAACAGAGTGAGGAAGTAGAAAGTGGTGGGATGCAGGGTCAGGGACAAATCATGTAGGGCTTTTTAGGCCATGATGAAGACTTTGAATTTTGTTCTGATTATCATATGAAGCAACTGGAGGGTTTTGATGAGGAAAGTAACATGATTTGATTTACATATTTAAAGGTTCCCTTCAGCCCAGTTGTAAGTGGAAAACTAATGTTAGGGAGGTAAGAGAACAAGCAGTTAGGTAACCATCACCCTAGTCCAGGGTAGTGATGATTGTGGCTTAGACTACAGTATTGGGTAGCAGTGGTTGAATAAAGGATTTATTTTAAGGGTAGAGCCAATAGGTCTTGTTGGTAGATGGGCGTGGAGTCCTGATACCAAGGATGTACCAAACCTTATGTACAGAGGTGTTAAACCCCTGGGAGAATTGAACTTCCAGTAGTGACTGAGGCAAATGGGAATACCGGGTATGGTGGAATTATTTCTGAGGATCTTTTAAAGGCAAGTGGATATCCAATTCTAGTTACAGCCTCTTCTTTGAGGGTCGGATTTGCTTAAGCAGTGTTGTAATAATAATTCAGATAATGTTGTGGCAGAGACAGAGCAGGGCATGGGGACACGGATTATCACACGGAGTACATGAGGACCTCAGTTAACTCTGCTCTGGACTGTGTTGAGCCCAGAGGAAAGGGAGTACTACAAGGCCCTCAAGGAGTCCTTGGGCCACCTTTTTATCCAAACAAGGTATTCCACTGTCTCCTCCCTACATACAGTCGATTCAACTGTCCACCAACCAGTGAAACTTTTGCTAGCAAACTAATTTATTTTTTTTTTTTTTTTGGTGAGGAAGACCAGCCCTGAGCTAACATCCGTTGCTAATCCTCCTCTTTTTGCTGAGGAAGACTGGCCCTGGGCTAACATCTGTGCCCATCTTCCTCCACTTTATATGGGACGCCGCCACGGCATGGCTGACAGGCAGTGCGTCGGCGGGCGCCCGGGATCCGAACCAGCGAACCCCGGGCTGCCAAGCGCGGACTAAACCGCTGCGCCACCGGGCCGGCCCCAAACTAATTTATTTTTAACAGATCAGTTGTTGTTTTTTTTTTTGAGGAAGATTGGCCCTGCGCTAACATCTGTTGCCAATCTTCCTCTTTTTCTTTTTTCTCCCCACAGCCCCAGTAGATAGTTGTATGTCATAGTTGTACATCCTTCTAGTTGCTCTATGTGGGACGCTGCCTCAGCACGGGTTGCTGAGCAGAGAGGAGGTCCACGCCCAGGATCCGAATCAGCAAACCCTGGGCCACTAAAGCAGAATGCGCAAACTTAGCTGCTATGCCAGAGGGCCAGCCCACAAACTAATTTTTCACACTTTAACAAAGAAAGCATTGCAGATATCCTCATCAAAAAAATAGTGTTGTCTTTTCTTTCACAGTAGCACACACTAAGCCATCCTTTAGAGAAAATAATGCTGTCCCTCAGTCTCTGAAACCCGGCAAACAGCTCTCCTGTTTGAGATTTTTCTGGTCCTAATTAAAGTATAACAGGCATCAGAATAACTACATTTTTTTCCCTGTGGGGTGACACCCATTCTGTGATGAACATATGTTATTTGACTATCCGGCACTCCTTTCTTTGGGAACTGCCCCACCTTTATTCACAATTCTAATGGGACTGTCTATAACACACCTCTTTTCCTCAGTGATAGTGGATTTGACCCTTGACACAAGCCTGGCCAATCATGGTACCCATCTCTCTGCCCAAAGTGATTGGTCTAAAGAGTGCCATGCATCCCAAATAGCACTATTCACAGTCCTGTATAAGATTCTCTTTATCAAAGGGGTAGGAAAGGGAGGATGTTACTTTTCATCTAAAATTAAAAGGTAAATTTAATGCGAGCCAGAGTGTCTCCGTGGTCATCATTTCTACCCCACAGGGGACAGTCTGAGAATAAAAGAGATGTGGAGAAATGTAGTGCCAAGAGATGAAGTGAAATATAGCTCTGACCACAGCTTTGAATATCTGAATCCACATGTACCTCAGCAAGCTATACCATTGGATTTGTCAGTTGATTTACTAGGAATCTATTTCTCTGTAATAAATTAGCCCAAAACATTGCAGCTTAAAATGACAAACGTCTACTGTCTTACACAGTTTCTGAGATTCGGGAATCCAGGAGTGGTTTAGATGGATGGTCTAACTGAGGATCTCTCATGAGGTTGCCGACAAGGTGTCAGCTGGGAGACCATCATGTGAAGACTTGACTGGAGCTGGAGAATCCTTTCCAAGGTGGCTCACTCACTCACACGGCTGTTGGCTAGAGTCCCTCACTGACTTTTGTCGAGGCCTCAGTTCTTCACTACGTGGAATTCTCCATAGAGCTGCTTGAGTGTCCTCATGACATGACAGATAGATTCTCCTGGAGTGAGCAACCCCAGAGAGAGCAAGGTAGAAACTACAATGTACCATATGATTTATCCACAGAAGTCCCACACTATCACTTCTGCTGTCATCGGTTGGTCACACAGACCAACCCTGACAAAGTGTGGGAGGGGACTACATTATGGCTTAAATACCAGGAGATGGGGGTCACTGGAACCATCTTCAAGGCTGAATACTCAATTACATAAACATATATATATATTCCTTTCTATTTTTTTCTTGTAAGCTACTTTGTTTTGGATTTCTGTCACTGGCAGCCAAAATAGAGTTCTACCTAACATATAATCATCAACCAACCCCATACTCTGCCAAATCTGATGTATTTTTAAACATCTTTAAAACAGAGGCCAGAGGGAGTACCCTAGAATGAAACTAGTGTTATTATAAGTGACATTTGACAAGTCATAGACTTTTAAAGATTCATTTCCATCAAGAAAACATTGGGGCCATACTTTTACCACTGTGAAGATCAAATGAAAACAAACAATATTATTATTTTTAAAATGAATATAACATTTAAAAGTTCACATATCTTCCAAATATATTTTTCTAGTCAATGGTTATAATAATCGTGTGAAATAGATAGGTCACATATAGCTTTCATCATTTTCTCAGACGAGGAAGTGGAAGGGGAAGGTTATTATTAACTAAAGGTCAATGTAACCCAGCTGGTAGAATGGTATAGCGGTAAAGCCAGGGCATTTGCATAGCCTCATATCTATCAATCTAGTTTGTACCATATTGTCCCTCTGCACACTTGCTCAGGCCTGCTGACCCAGCCAAAGGCATTTATAATAAATGTCCGCTTCTTGTTTCAGCATTAGCTCCCTCTTGAGAATGTGGCGAAGTCCCCCAGACTACTTTTGCTCAAGCTTAACAAACTAATATGGATCGTACTCCAGTCTGATATGGATCGTACTCCAGTCTGAATAGTCATTAATTTTAAGGCCTTTATTTATGAGAAATTGATACATTAACCATATTTTCAAGTCTATACTTTCCCAATACCACATTCTACATCTATTTACAAAAGAAGAGAAACTTACCAGCATGTCACAGAAAGGACAGGAAAAATATTCTTGCGTTTCATTATAAAGTGTTGCAATTAAAAAGAAGTAATTCTGTAATAGGAAGATATCAGAAGTGGGTGGAGAAGGAAGGCTGGTGTTTCTCCTAAAAATCATCAGAATGTTTCCTTGTTCATTTGCTTACAATGAGATGCGAATATCTGCAGAAATGCAGCCTATATAGTACAAGAAGACAGTGTCACAGTCATAGCGCAGGGTATGACAGCCCTTCACTTCCAAGCACGAACTTTGGCTTGTGCTTTTTAAACATAAGTAGCATATAAGTGTTAATTAAAATTACTCAATTTGCAATTTAAGCCATTTTCATTTTAAGCTTCATTGCATGTATTTCTGACATATATAACGCAGGAAATCAACCAATAAGAATAATTATAAATTCCCAATAAAGCCGTAAGATATGAGCCATGTTATCTCTCTTGTAAAGTTAATTTCTTCCTCTGTTTTTCGGCTAAAATCTCAGCCCCTTTTCTAATCTTCCCTATAAATTTCCTTCACTTTCTCTTCAAGATAGCACTACATTTGCCTGACCCACAATGAGCTTTTATGCATTTTATGAAATATTATCATTCCAGGGGAATTAATTCCCTTCTCAGAAAGTCATGGAAAGTACAGAAGGAAAAGGCTGCTGATTGCCCTTCTCTTTTAGTGGCAACAGCAATTTTTCCCCATTAAGTAGAAGTGATGCAAAGAACAAAATTCAGGTTTCCCAGCCAGGCAAATCAACCCACAGGAAATTATATAGCAAATTACATGGTAACATCTAAGCTTTGTGTGTTTATATATGGAAAGGGCATCAGACTAAGTGAATTGAAATGGTTTATCACCAAGGCATTTTATTTATTTAAAAATACTATGTGGTGAAATTGAAAAAGCAGAACATTTTGATAAAGATGAAATTTTACTCCTTTAAAAGTTATTATTAACAACAGATTTTCCAAACTCATTTCTGACTAGCATTCTTTTCTTTAGCCTCAATCTTATACATCATTGCTCTCAGCAGTACACAGGAAGGTGAGGGAAAGGGTACGTCTGGAAGGGAGGGATGCTCAGGACAGAAGGGAATCAGGAAGGATGTAATACTGTAACTGAGCATAAATGAGGCCATCTTTTTACACAAAATGGCCCCAGCTCCTCCTCTGTGTGACTACTCTCTGCTCTACACTTACTCTAAAAAAATTCACATGCTCTCCTGATTTATGGCCTCTGCTTACATATGTACTCTCCAATAGCTTGATAAATTAAAACTTTGTTCTATGAGTTTCTCTCAAGGAACAGGCTGACCACAGGCAGGAAACACACCTACAACGTATCCATCACAGCTGACAGAAGAATGGAACAATGTGATGCCTGGAGCCCGTCATGCCTGGAGACCAACATCCCTGCACCACCTCCTCGCTGCCCCATTTTCCCTATGCTACTGCCTCAAGATTCTGTAATCCTTGAAAATGGGTTTTTTGAGACATTAGTCACCTGTCTTCCGATTTGCAAGCTAATCTAATCTAATTAAACTTCCTTTCTCGATCCCTAACTCATTGTGATTAATTGGCTCAGATTGCGGTGAGGAGAGCAAGCCCACTGCTCAGTAACAATATTAGAGTGGGCAATGAAACAGCAATTTAAAAATGCTCAAAATTCAGTGATTTAGTGTTTGTGGATATGAAATAGGTGAAAATGAAAAAATGTCCTGAGTGTGAAAGTGGACACAAAAAAAATTACCGTGTCAAAATGCCATTCATCCATCCAAGGTAGAATCTGTAAAGAAATGGTTGCAAATGGAATTTGATACAGCAGAGAAAGTAAACGAATTGCAGCTAAATACAACAACATGAAGGAATTTTAGGAAAACAATTTTGAGTTTCAAAAACATTGTAGAATAATATATACAGTATGATTTGATTGAATCACATAAACTTCAAAAATTTATTAATCTAAACAATATATTATGTGGGACACAAACAAAAAATTAAGCTATATAGAAAAATAAGGGAATAAAAAATCTAGAATTCAAGATGATGATAGTGAAGGAAACAGGATGTGGACTCAGAAAAGAGTACCGGTAACCACAAGGAAATGGATTTTTTTCTAAGTTGGGTGATGGATATACAAGTGCTCACTGTACATTGTGTTTTAAAATCCTTGCATGTATTTAAATACACCCCTTGGATTTAATTTACATTTAACTCTTAAAAAACAAATTTTAATAGTGTTGTGTATCTTGATAGTAATTAGCACTTGAATAAACACCGATCTTCTAAGGAAGAGGTAGGTCCTGATACTGAAACTCCGACTGAGAAGACAAGCTTTGGGCCCATGTTTCTGGATCTGGATGTTGAGGGAGGTTGTCTAAAATAGGCTTCTGAAGGTTATTTGCTGAAGTGGTACCTAGCACAAGGAAAGACAGAAGTGGGAATTCTGCTGACTTCTGGGAAAGCCAGGAAGTCAGAAATTCCCAGGGAAAAAGTCAAGTCCTAGTTTAGACAGTTATTTTTAGTAGTCTGTTTCTAATGGAAACTATTGCTGGGGTTTTTTTTAATGAATATATTTTAGAAATCCATATTTTCTAGCACTATAAAAATAAATAGCCCCTTACCTTGACCTATATAAAGTGAGGAGTGTACTAGAAAATCTCTAGTCCCATGCACTAATCACAGAGTTATCAGTTATATAATGTATATTCAGAGGACGTAGATCTGACAAGTGATAATGTATATGTTCCTATTTTAGAAATCGATCTGTAGATAAAGTTCTTTATTTCTTTTAGCTGAACGTTCTGATTTGTTTCTGATGGCAGGTGATTCAAATTTATGTCTAAATTTCAGGTTAATTCTTCTGAGGCTGCTATCAAATGTTCCTCCAGTATTCAACAATATTCCAGAAGAATTTAATCTTTTAGATATTGAGAGAAAAAACTCATCAATAACATAGTCAACACATAATTGTTTTTGCCATATAATGTCTATCCTAAATTAAAATCTTCATGGTTTCCCAGAGCAATTTTTTAAAAAATTAAAAAGGGAAGATAAAATCCAATATTATGTCAGTTAATTTACTGTATATAGTTATAATGATTGGAGGCAATGAATGTGAGAAAGAGTGTTAATTTCCAAGTGACTGAAGAGAAATTTCTGGAGATAAAAAAATATGTATATGTATAGAATACATATATGTATAGGTACACATAATGTATACATATAAATGTATTTATACAAATATATGTGTACATATATGTATAAGTATACAAAAGGTATACATATATTTTTATATATATAATATATAAAAGAACAATAAAGGTGGAAACCAAATAGAAAAATCATAGAATCTTAAGGGAGGGTAATCAGCCAAATTAAAACTGTTTATGTAAACATTTTTATGTAAAAAACAGTGTAAAACATTATCACAAGGCATACAATATTCTGTTTACAATGAATGAGTGGGGAGGGTGATTAGAATGGAAGAGTCAATTTAATATACACATTTATATACTATGTATCTATGTATAATATATATGCAACACACATATATATGTAGTATATAATATATATTTTATATATTATATACAATCTAGATTATATTTATATTATATATGTTATGCAACACTCTCACATAATGCAATAGTTAACTAAAAGTTTTTGCCTTTACAGTGCCAACACCATTATTATCAATCGCAATTGCCTTTTTTTGCTAATTCACATGTCCACATGAACACCAATCATTGCTGCTGGTCTGTCAGGTGCCGGCCCCATTCTTCATGCCTGAGCACCTGCCAAGGATCCTTTAAACTCATGGGCCAAATACTGTGTATCAAACACAAGCCATATCATTCAGAGGGGTACATTTCACATGAGAACAGTGTCCAGCTGGGAGAAGCAACAAATGGATGTGTTATTTCCACTAAAATCTCCTATTTACATACTTTATTAAGAAGGGGACCCTCAGAAGTCTGGGGGGAGAGAATCCTGATCTAAAATCTTAACATGCTTCCTAGGATCGATCCAAGTCCTCAGCGAATAGTATGGTCAACCCAGATAGTTGGGACTGTTGAAGAAAAGTTCTAGGCCAAAATCAAGATTCTGAACCTAAAAGAAATATATAGCAGGTCCTAATCCTGCTAGTATCCATACCGCCTACACTTCTGGTTGTTCTTTAAACACTGGAATCCTTGAAGATAATGAGGTCTGGATCGAGGCCAGTTTGGAGCCCCTCCAGGCATATCTGCTTTCTGCTTTCAGAGCTGATTCATTAAGTGGTTGGTCCTAAAAAAGTAAGGATTGTTACAACTAGGAATACCAATGAGACCCAGCGAGGCTTTATTGCAAACATAACATCACTCCCTTCACAGTTTTCATGAAAGTAATCCAGAAATGTTTTTCTCTCAGCAAAAGACATGTAATATATATATTTTAAATCATTGCAAAGAATATCTGGTTCTCCTGTTAAGAAAACATTAGTCATGCCTGTCAGCATTTTGAGCAACCTCTTTTTGTTAATATAATATCTGACTGTAGGATTATACATCAATACATTTATTTCACTCAACGCCAAAGCTGAGTTTTCCAAAATTTCCAAGAAATTGTTGTTATAAATACAAATATCCCTTTCTTTTAGACAAGGACTCTTTCACAATTACACATTAACTAACCTGAAAACACAGAGCAGGGATGAAAGTAGAATTCATGATTTTAATTCTTGCCTTACTCAGTCATCAGGTGAGGCCCACAGTTTCCCTAAGAGAACATTTTAAGCAGAGAAAAAGGGTGTGTGGAAAGAGTAGAACTCACTCCAAAAACTTCCTTCCAGGGATAAAGCCCCTGTAATGCCTCAGCCATACCTTAAATCTAACAATTCTGCCAACTGAAAGTTGAATGTTAAAGTTACAATAATGTTGTCTTCAAAAGCATTGACCTCATTTCTCATAAAATTGGAATGCTTTTTCCACCAACAGCTAGCAGGAGATAAATCTCGAAATATACAGAGAGAGAAAGTAGAAGTGCTAGGTAAGCACAGGTGTTCAACAAGTGTGTGAGTGTGTGTGTGTGAGAATGAAAGAATCACTGACCTGCCTTTAGTGGTGTGGCTGGCGATGCGTGGTTAACACTAGGGGAGAGGCACACCTCTGGCCCTTGGTGACTCTCAATATCTCTTCTGGGTAGAATTAGAACAGAATCAGAAAATGATGAGCTAGCTCACCTGCCTCTATCCACCGTTTAAAGAGGCACAAGCTCAAATGTAGCTTTTTTAGAAGTAACACTAAGATAGCTATGAAGTAGGTCAAATGCCTTTGAAAATAATTTTCATAGGAAAGGACTGAAAATAAAGTAGAAAGGGGTAAAATTGCTGGTTCTATTGTAAGAACTCTTGTTCCAAAAGTGTCTATATTACAATATCTATGAAAAGAATCTGGAACTAAAATCCCATATAGTTAGCTTATTGTAATTTGAAATTTAACTGTGAAGTGATTCTGATGTATACAGCAAGTTCACCTAAAAGAAAAAATGTATTTTGTTTCATCTTTAAGAAAAAAATCACCTTAAATGTTTGGTTTACCCTACTACAGAAAGTAGTCATTGGGAATACATAAGTTACTGTTTAATGGGTACATAATTTTACAATAAGTCCAAGCCATCTGCTCCCTCCTCTAATTATGAATTCAAGAAGGACATAATTCACTACACATGGTACAAAAGGTTGACGGAAAGGATTTAAGGATTATGCATAGATTCTTGCTAAAATGTTCCTTTTCAAGATAACAGTTTTCAGACTTAAAACACAAATCAGAGGAATTACTAATTCACTTTTGAAAAACAGCAAATGCTTCTAAAACAAAATAAAAATTAATAAGAAAAGAAGCTTTTGATTACATCCACGTTTTAGGTCTCCAATTCACAAAACATTTTTTAATATCAAAGGGTGAGACTATAAGCTTGATTTAAATGCTCTTTTCAGTTGGGATTCCTTCTCTTCTTTTTTTTTAAGGGAGAGAGGATGCTAGAAACTCTTCTCCATTTGTTTTGCACTATTTCCCAGTGTAAAATTGACAAGAAGTAGTTCAAAGCTAATGACATGGAAAGATGGAAATTAACAACACGAGCAGAGTCTTTTTTGAGCTTTTATTCTGACTAAGATAAATATCTACTGCTATTGTCGTACCTTTCATTTGTCACAGAAACAATACAGCTCATACTATAAACTCTCACATGAAGTATTTATTGTCTTTAATACAGGGAGATAGCAATTCATTCATATATATCTTCAAGATCCTCTTCTGCTTGTAGAGGGAATGGCTGAAAAATGGAAGTAAAGCTTCATGGAATAAACTAAAGAATGGCTTTACTTTTTTATGGGCAACATTAGAAATAGGTTTACTGAGCTAATTCCCCAAACAGGACAGCATTATATACCTTTAGTGTCACACTTTGAAGAATTTCACACTTTATTTCTCAAAATTAAGAAAAGTACCACAGAGCTTTATAGTGCTGCATTTTCTTTACATTTCAATGAACCAGGATCACATTTATCAAATGGGGGTGCAGGGGGAGAGGGAAGATCAACCTAGCTTTTGAAGGACTACACAAAGAAATTAAAACTCTTCTGTTCCTCTCCATGTTTTATCACAGAACAAAAGAAGGTTAGTGATTTTTTTGCTAGTGTCGCACTCCATGAACCAAATTCAGATATGGCCTCCAACTGCGCCATCTAATGAGGGGGCACCCTGTTAACTTCACAGGGACTGCTGTGCACGGGTCCAGGAAGGTCCCTGGGTAATTTTTACAGTGAGGGTGTTTGGTGCTTTTAGCCACTCACTTTCATCATTTACTATATTTTCAGAGGTGAGTACAAATCTCCCTGAATTGATAGCAAAGTAAACAGAAAACACATTCCATGGAAAATAAGCTTGAGAGGTGACAAGGTAAGGTAATATGTCCTCTGTATTGTTCTGACTGAGAGACAGAATAAAGAGGGGAGTTTCTTCAAAACCTTTCCTGTTCATCATGATGACTCAAAGAGAAACATCATTGAAACAACAAGGAAATTTTGGCCTCAGAAATGGAGGAATTTTTTAAATATAAAAATATTCACTGTAAAAATGGTGTGGCCAGAGAGGGGCATTGGAACGTGTGTGCACAAACAGTACTGGTAGAGGAGCATATTGGTTCATTTGGTTGAGACAGCAAATTGGCAATATGTATCAAATTCAACTGCCTTTGATTCAGCAATTCCACTTTGAAGACTCTGTCTTAAAGGGGAAAAAAATCTGATGTTCAAAAAAAATATATGCTATAGGAAATGCTGGAAGCAATATAACCATTCAACGATGTGAGTGACAGAACGCATTATGGAGCATTCTTACATGCAATGTTGTATAGCCAATAAAATGATATTTCCCAAAAGCATTAATGACTTAGTTATATGCTCATAAAAAATATCAAGTTAAAAAGATGGAATACAAAACTATGTGTCACATATTTATACATAGTTTATTGTCATACATATTTTATCTCTATATATTTATAAACACATTGTATATATGCATATAGCATTTCTAAAGATATATGAAACATTGACTTATATATGCATATTAAATGATGTATCTATTACAATTTATTATATATGTCTACATATATTTGAGGTAGCTAGAAAGAAAAACCCCACATATTATTAGGTTTTGCTTCTAGATTTTAGCATTATAGATATAGGTGGATTTTATTTGCTTTTTATGCTTTTTGTATTGTCCTATATTTTTATAATTGGGTTGCATTTTTTTTTTTTGCGAGGAAGACCAGCCCTGAGCTAACATCCATTGCTAATCTGCCTCTTTTTGCAGAGGAAGACTGGCCCTGGGCTAACATCCATGCCCATCTTCCTCTACTTTATATGGGACGCCGCCACGGTGTGGCTGGACAGGCAGTGAGTCGGCTGGCGCCCGGCATCCGCACCAGCGAACCCCGGGTTGCCAAGCGCGGACTAAACCGCTGCGCCACCGGGCCGGCCTCCGGGTTGCATTTTTTTTTTTTTTTTTTTTAGGTTAGAAAAATAAATGTTAAGACTGTATGGCTTAGTAAACTGTAATTAAGAAGTCACCATCTCTCATAGTACAGATCACAGTAGTTCCGTAACTTTGAACAATCAAGTTAACTCCTCCAATTGGGAAGGACTAACACCCAGAACTAGGTAGTTTGCAGGAAGGAGGCAGGCACTGAAAAGGATGGATTTGGATAGAAGTTAAGAAAGAAAATCTGGTCTAGCCAAAGGACACTATAGTATCCGGGGTCTAACACTAGCCACAAGAGGGCGCCCAGACAGGCGGTCAGCATCATCCAAGTCCCACTGAATTCTAAAAGATGAGCAGAGCAGGAAGGACAGCTGGGGCTCCGAGAATGGGTGGTGCCCTTTGGAGACCTAAGTAGGCCAGATAAACAACAGCTGCTCAGAAGACCATCAGCAGTCCCCACACTCCAGCCACTAGGACAGAACTTCAGTCCCCAAGGATATGGGTAACAGGAAAGGCAAGAGGAAATGGGCATTGGAAACAAAATAAGGTATTAAATTTCCAGAAGTGTGATTCAAATTAGAAACTGAGTTTCAGGATTAAGGTAGAAGTGGAATATGGTCCTGGAATTAGAATAGTTGAACTAGGATGCAGATCAGAGGAAATTATAAAGCAAGCATGGCATGAATTGAAGTGTAAGGCCAGTTCAGGGATTGATTTAGAGAAAGGAGATATTTGCTTTTAGACATACTGTGTTTGAAGGGATAGCAAGAAAATCATGTGGAAATAGCTAATAGACAATTGACCGGAAATTAGGTTTAGATGAGATATCTAACTGGAAGAAAACGTTTGTAGTCATTGGCACAGAGATGATGCGATGGCTGTCTGTCTTTGCCCCCTCCCCAGATCAGTCAGTCCCTGCCCTTCTCTGCCCACTCTGCACTTCAGGAGGCTGATCTCTGTAGACTACGTATCCAGCCTCACTTATCAGCTGGCTTCCAGTTGTGTGTGGCCCATAGGAGGCAGAGACAGGAAATTATAGAGGGTGGTACAGGGGGCAAAAAGTGATCAAGGTGTTTCTTCCCTGCTTCCTCCCGGCTTCCAAGCCTGATTTCTGACAGTAACTGAGTCCCTCCTAGATTATGGCTCCCACTTAGCAGTTACCTCTTGCCGGGTTTCAGGCCTTGCTAGGCTTTTGTAAGTTTGAGTCCACCCTTTTCCTTCAGCCCTTGAGGTGGAGATAATTTTCCAAAATGCTTATTGTCTGGGTACCACACCATTCCTTTCTTAAACCTTTAACTCTGCCCACACCTCTGCAATCCTTTAAGTTTCTTTGAATAATCTAGGAGTAAATTAATTTCCTGACAGTTTTGGGACTGAGTCAGATGATGGGAAAAATTCTTTGTGGAAAATAAAAAGAGGTGTCTACATAAAGAAAAGATTCTTCTTTGACCCAGAGGGTCAGGGACTAGGTAGTGTTGAACATTGACACTTGGTATCTTGGGGACATGAACAAAGAGTGGTAAGAAATCTTAGAGAAGTGAGATGTTAGAACATCACAGAACTGATGGAAAAAGAGGGGATGAGGAAGGTTTTACTCAATGGTGTGAAATGCTTCAAAGAGGCCACAGAGAATATGAACGAGGAAAGGGGCATTTAATTATCAATTAGACATTAGTGACCTTTAAAAGAAAAGAGAAAATCTTTGAGCATAAACAATGGAGGGCATATTTTCAAGGGGTGTGGAAAAGGAGTAAGTGAAGTTGAAATTGGAACAGAAAATAGACTCCATATTTTTGGATGTTTTGGCAATAAGGAAACACAAAGTCAATGATAGTTAAAGTATAGTACAAGATAGGTGAAGATTTGTTTACTTCTTTGTTTTCGAAACAGGAAAGAACTAAGAGTATTTGAAGGCAGAGAGAAATAGAAATACGGAGAAATTGTACAGAGGAGGGAGATGTGGTGGGGGCAGTGGAGAGAGGATCAGTGCAAAGGTAGAGGGCTTAGCGTTGAGAAGATAACGTGGTCAGATGTAAATATATTACACTTCAATTTATTTTAAAAATGCAGGATAATGTTTTCTTTTAGACTAAAGGAAAAAGTAGAGAATTAATATCACATGGAAATATTTTACACCCTATCTTGAAACGAGCTATTGTTGAAGCTCGTTGTGGAAGGTGGGAGGACCTTCCACTAGGACTAAGTGTCATCTATCATGGTGGCTCACTTCTGGGGCAACTGAAACAAGAGGCATGCAAGGGTCACTTGTATACAGATATTTTCATCCTGAACTCAGATGGTAAAAAAGGAAAACGTGAACATAGACTCCAACATATAACATTTAGAAATTATTTTATTAATTATTGATAATTATTAATGCTTATTTTATTAATATTGGCATAAAATGTGATACACTAATTCTGACGTCTACTTTATAAATTCAGTTATTTCCATACTTGGCTGAATGGCATATATAGCTGGAGAAGACATTCTACAAAAATATATAGATTCAAATAGAAAAAGTGTTTCACTGGCTGCTTCTACTAGATCATGATAACTTTTTTCTGTCTTGTCCATCAGAATGGATAATTACGAAACCAAGCTAGTAAATTTTTACCTTTCCTGATGTCAATCAAATCTTACAAAACGAGAAACATAATGTTCTTTTTAAAACAAGGCTATAAAATCTATAAAAGCTGTTCATTGGAAGATTTTAAAGAGATTAGAAAATTCTGCTTCCAGATATACAGACTTTAGAGTTTATAGGTGACGCTTACAACTGTTTTTGTCAACAAAGTTATATAATGCTGGGAATATTTCCAAGTATCTATTTTCAAAATTCTCTTGTCATAACACAAGGTTCTTTGAAAAAGTATTCATTTTCTCACTCATTGTTAAAAAGTCACCTTTAACTTGAAGAGACAGATGACGTGCTAATTTTTTTAAAAAGCATCTTCCAGGCAGTGGTATACCTCCTCATCCCTGAAAACTTTAGCAAATTTGGAACATTGTCTTTTTTTAAAAAATTGTAGCTCTTTTTTTAAGTTGCCAACTCCTTTAAGCACTTGCTGTGAGACAACCAGAAAATTGTTTTGGTTAAAAAAGACTTTCCTGATCACTCCTATTGTGTAAAAAAAATATATATATATATGGAGTTCTGCTGTTTAGAAGTCTTGTTTTTACAAAACTGAAAATGGTGCAATTTAATTTTTAATCTTCTCTACAAATAATAGAATGAATGAATTTCAGTTATGAAGATATCTCCATAACCATGAGCAGGAACTTTACTTACAATTCCAAATCAACCAGCAGTTTTATCAGTAGTTATATGTATACACTTTATCTGTAAAACAAAGTAGTCATTATTTTTGTCCATAAAAGTAGTTGCAGTTAGCTCTTCTAATCAAGTTATTTATACTGAGACTATATCTTCTATGGGACATCTTCCTTTCTTTGTTCACACACAAAAAATATAATCTAGCAAGTACCAAAGTCTGAATGTTATAAAAACCCAATATTAGAAAGTGTTGGATTATCATATGGCCCTAAACATTACTTAAGAAATGGTCTTCTTCTGCCAAATGCTTAATTTTTCAATGTCTCACTACTCATGATGGCTTTATACTATAGTTAGCCAATATTGTTGGGCTAAATAAAGATTTAGGACAAGATTCTTCCTTAATAACACTGGATGTAATTAAATTTCAAATAGTCTCCTTGATAATTTCAATTTTTTATCAACATCTCAAATATTATTATTATAGTATTGTTTTCAGCACATAACATGGCTGACGAAGAGCCAGTGTTAGTTTTAGACGTGTGAGCTCTGTTGTTTTCTTATTGTTTACTTGCACTCATGTTATTGGTAATTTATTCAAGCTGTGATTTATTCACAGGAATCTTTTTTAAACCATTTGTGCACTTTGAGAGGTTTAGTTTCATCAAAGCTAATTAATATAATCTGCAAATCCACCTAATCAGGAATAAATTGCAATAATCACAATATGCTGAAATCAAATGAACACACGAAGAACTTGGGTCAACATTCTTGTTTTAGGACACCAAAACTTTCCTCAGGGTAACTCACAATAGGTGGTCATATGACACACATACCTGCTGAGGGTGCCAGTGTCAATCTCTAAATTAAATATTAAAAAACTAAATTATTTAAATAAAATTTTAAAAAAACTCCTCTAATCGCAGGTACTGTTTTTTTTTTCCTGAGGAAGATTGGCCCTGAGCTAACATCTGTGTCCATCTTCTTCTACTCTATATGGGACGCCGCCACAGCATGGCTTGATGAGCAGTGTGTAGGTCTGCACCTGGGATTCGAACATGCAAACCGTGGGCCACCAAAGCAGAGCGTGTGAACTTAACCACTATGCCACCAGGCCGGCCCCTAATCACAAGTACTTTTAAATTGGTTGCTAAATGATTTGCAACATGTTAAGTTAAAATTTATATGTACAGAAACATAAATCCATATTTAAACAGAGTATGCAAATTATATTTTCATTGTTATTATGAGATATTTTGCATACAAGAGAGACAGCTCCAAATTTGGGGGGAAGCAATATCAGAATCACATATATTAGGAAGAAAATTATTTCCACAATGAACACCTACTTTTATGATACTTTTCCTCCCATTTTCTCTAACATTAAGAAATACCTTAAATAATTGAATGATATAGCTGGCCATTTCTTTTGTTCTTTACTCAAAGTAAAAACTCTAATACAAACCAAAATACTCAGTTATAATTGGAAGTCATTTTAAATATGATTTTTTACCTTCATGTAACAGTATCATGGTAGTTGACAAGAGTGCATTGTTATTTTTACATTTAAAGGGTTAAAAAACACAAGGCTTTCTTCTGCAGACCTAAGAGGAAGTATATTTCATTTGCTGTCTTTAAAATGTATTAAAATGCACATCCATATCCTAGTAAATTGATATGTATAAAACAGAAAATGCAATATTACAAAGGCTCTTATGTGAATGCTACAGAGAAGTCTATCACCTCTAGGAAACCTGGGAGTATAATTAGTCTAATTGTGCCTAAAATAAAGCTTCACACTCAGGTAAAGTACTGGCTTCCAGATTTGCACAGGTGTTTCTACTATCTTAGGTTCAGTCAGCAAGGTGTTCTTTTGCTTTTAAATATCACCTATTGAAAACCAAAATATCACTTATTGAAAACCAAAAGCTTAATTACTCATTCATTCAGTCACACAATCATATTGCTCACCTTATGTGCACAGCATAAATAAAACAATTTACATCACACATTTTAGTCTTTACATTTTAGCAAAGATATCCAGCACCTCACAACATCACAGTTATACCCAATCAGACTGAATTCATAGGGATCAAGAAGTAGGGCAGGCTCTCACATTGCTTGCTCTTGTGCGCCTGTAGCCAAACAGCTTTTAAAAAGGCTAAAAACAGACAAGCTTAAATTCAATCAAATTGTTGGAAAGCCTGAGGAAGTTGGCACCTTTGATGTTAGATAGAAGCCGATGAGTGCTTTTTCTAAGATCCTCTCCCTCAGTGCTATACGAGTGGAAATTCCCCAACTTCTCCATATGATCTCTGAAAAAGAAAAATTAAGTTACTGCATAAGAGGCTGTATCTGTCTTTGATAAAATATAACTAATAAAATATTAACAGTGCCATAACCCAGAATTTTGACAGCTAAAAGTCAGATCATTTCCAATAAAGTTTGCATTCCTAGCTTTCAGTTGAGAAGTTTCTGGACAAAAAAACAATTCACAAAATGGTCTTTTCTCAATATTATTTTGATCAGGAACCTCTAGTGAATCATAAAAGCCTCTACATGGACGTTTAGCTTTATTTACAAAATTAAACATGCCATTTTCAAGTGAATTTTCACAGAAGCTTTTTGAAAGAATATTCATATAAAAGCATTGCATTTTTTGAAAAAAGTGCAGCTAGGGGCATGGCTGCAATAAATTTCCCCTGGCTGGGGCAGGTAACAGCAGTGAGAGAAACAAGCAGATTGAAGACAGTAGAGGGAGATGGGGAATGAAACTCAAGAGAATAAGCCCTATTGACAGAGGTCATCAGTACTACTCAGCTTCAGCTGACTGCTGGCCCAGGCTTCTCAAATCTTCTGATTGTTCAAGAGAAACCAAAAATCTAGACCAGAAGTAAAATCACCCAATTTTAAATGCTAACAAATAATTTGATCATTTTTTAAAAATATTATGTATGCCAAATGAAATATATCTCCTAGCTGGATTTGGCTCAAAGGCCACCCATTTTCAACTTCTAGCTTAGAATTCTATATTGAAATAAGTGACAAGAAAATAAATCAATGGAAGTAGTAGATTTGTAATTATTCATCATCATCACCAAGAGAAATCACTGGCTTCCAAGCATATTTCTTTCTCAGGACACTTTCCCTTGCTATTTCTCTGCCTACAACATTCCTCTAGATGTTTCTATGGCTCACTCCTTCCCCAGGCTCTGCTCAAATGTCCCATCTTCATAGAACCCTTCTTTGACTGCCTGTTTGAAATAGAACTCCTGCGGTCTCTATCCATATATTAGTCAGAGTTCTCCAAAGAAACAGAAGCAATAGTATATGTACAGTCATTTGCCACATAATGATGTGTCAGTCAATGACAAACTGCACATATGATGGCGGTCCCATAAGATTAGTACCATATAGCCTAGGTGTGTAGTATGCTATACCATCTAGGTTTGTTTGAATACACTCTGTGATGTTCACACTATGAAATCACCTAATGACACATTTCTCAGAATGCATCCCAGTTGTTAAGCAACGCATGACTATATAGATATATATGAGAGGAGATTTATTACAAGAATTGGCCCACATGGTTATGGAAGCCAAGAAATCCCATGATTTGCCATCCCCAAGCTGGAGAACCAGGAGAGCCAATAGTGTAATTCAATCTGAATCCAGATGCCTGAAAATCAAGGGGCTAATAGTTTAGTCCCCATCTGAGTCTGAAAGCCCAAGAACCAGGAGCACTGATGTCCAAGGGCAGGAGAAGATGGATGTCTTAGCTCAAGCAGAGAGAGCAAATCTGCCCTTCCTCCATCTTTTTGTTCTATTAGGGACCTCAATGAATTGGATGGTGCCCACCCACACTGGGGAGGGCCATCTGCTTTACTCAGTTCACTGATTCAAATGCTAATCTCTTCTGGAAACACCCTCACAGACACACCCAGAAATAAGGTTGTGCCCTCTCTCTGAGCGTCCCTTAGCCCAGTCAAGTTGACACATAAAATTAACCACCAGAATCCATTTATCCTGCACTTATCACTCCATGCCATTTATTCAACAAATATATTGAGCATCTACTTCATGATAGGCTCTGTTTTAGACTCTGGGGGTACAGAGTGTGCAAACAAAGTCCTTAACCTCCTAGAGTTTGCAGTCTAGTGAAGAAAGTCAGACCATAAACAGGGAAATGCACAATATGTCAGGTGGTAATAAGTGCTAGACAGAAAAGTAAAACTGGGAAAGGAGATAAGGAATGCAGGGGAAGTGATAATATTTCATAGTTGTCAGGAAGACTTCCTAAAGTTGAAGAAATATTGAAGCTGTCTTGAAAGAATTAAGGGAGCACAGCAGACATGTCTGGGGGAAGATTTTTTTTTTTTTTTGCAGATGGAAAATTAAGCCCAAAGGCACTAAAATGGTGATGCATTTTGCATGAGTGGGGAGCAACACAGTGGTCAGTTTGCCTATAACCAAGTAAGTGAGATGAAAAGTAAATAAGGAACAAGACCAGGAAAGTGGGGCGAGGGGCATCAGGAAAGAATTCGAAAGGCGAAAAAGAGATTTTGCTCCATGTGAGATGCTGATAGGGTTGAGCCAAGAAAATGCATAATCTAGTTTATCTTTTAAAGGAATTACTCTGGCTGCTATGTTGAAAATATCTAGTAGATGAAAAACAGCAGAAGCACAGAGAGACCAGTTAGAAGAATTCCAAGGTAATAATCTCAATAAATGAGATATGATGGTGGGGTCAGCTAACTGATTGAGGTGGAGGTGATGAAAAGTGGTCAGATCTGGGTTTATATTGAAGGACAAGCCAACAGATTCCAACTCATGCATCATTTGTGACAACTGTTTGAAATGCAATGAAAAGGTGCTACCCATCTCTTATAAAACTCAACCTCTTTAGTCATGGTAATAATAAAATATGATGTTAGCTTCAATTAAGAGGAAAAAACAAACAAAAAAGAAAACAAAGACACTTAATGTCTTCTACAATCTGGCCCCAAATTTCCCTCTCATCGCTTATTTACCAATGTCTTCTTCCCTGACCTCCAATCCCATTCCGGCAAATGACAATTATCTCCTAAACACACGGTGTATAATTATAGTCTCAGTTTTTCTTCCGCATCGAATGTCCTCCACTTATTCAGTCTCACTATTCTCCCCAGTCTGTAAGGGCTTCCATAGCAGCCCAAGTGATCTCTTCCAATCTCCTACGTTTGCAATGTGTTTTAGTTAAAGAAATAGGACTAGATAATGAGGGAACTTTGCATCTGTTCTCAGTTCTGCCTCTTTGGAAAGAAAATGCCTAAAACTTGTAGCAATATGTTTCTTACATCCTCTTAAATCTCTCTTCTAACTCAAAGACCCAAGTCCTATATATAAATCAGAAAACAAAATTATTATAGTGGAAGCAGACACAGGAAGAACTCTGATAGCTGTGCATATTGAATAGAGCAGTTTTTCAGGGACTGGTGACTGCTGAGAGGAGGAGATAACCAGGAGACACAGATAGGAGGGAGATAAACCTGTAATAGAGCAGAGGTGCACCCTCAAGTGCTTACTAGATTTTGGAATATGAATCGGGAAGAATGCATTGTCAACTATTCTTTGTGAATCTGAGAAAAAGATTTAACCACCACTCGTGAACAGGAGCAAGGCCAAGGACAATTCATTTACTTTATATTCTAACAATCTGAGTTTTAATAAATCTTGCAGTATTCAATGGGAAAGAAAGCGTAGCCATGGAATGTAAAGGAAAAAATACTGCATAGTAAAGTAAAAGGATACAGCATTTGGAGACTCAAATAGCATATGACTGAAAAAGATCTACTGAAAGATCTAGAAGAAGAGTTCAGGAAATTACAGCATGTGTATGCGTATAGTATATGTATAGATACAGGGTACATAGTTTTGTGTCTGACTTTTTTAACCTAAATTTTTTTCCATGAACATTCAAGTTCTTAAATATTCTTGGGAAAAATAATTTTTACTTGCTGCATAATATTACATATAAGGATGTTCCAGAATGCATTTATTATTCACTTTGTTTAACCATTATGTTGTTTCAGCTTTTCACTATAGCCTATATGTTTGTAGAACATCTTATTTTTTTCACTGTTAGGAAGATTATTCAATGTGGAATTACTGAGTCAGAGGAGCAAGGGTAAATTAATAAATACTGATAGAACAATGTGGACTTTTTTAAAAACAATTTCACATATATTGCAGATGGAACATGGAATAAAGATAGCAGAAAGAGAGAGAGGAAGGAAGGAAGGAAGAGGGAGTGAGGAAGGAGAGAGGGAAGGAAGGAGGAACAGAAGAAAATCCCAAGCTTTGGCGCACCCAGAAAAAACAAGCCACCAGTTTCACCAGCCTGAGACACTTCATCCTTGAATGAAACCATAAGTGGTGGAGGTTCAAAGATGAAGCAAAGTGAACCAGACCTCAACCAGAGATCAGTGACAAAGAGCACTGGCCCAGGCCAGGAGAAGAGGTGAAGAGGGGCATTTAGTGCTAACCTGAGGACACGTTCTACATAGACACCATCATGGCAAGAGGAGACGTTTTGAGAGTTCAGAAATTCCTGAAATATATTTAAACTTTGAATTGACCTGAAAAAAATTATAAAATTTGAATAAGCAGATTTAAGCTCTTTTTTTACTCTTGACAGAAGTGGAGCTTGCAAGAAGTAAGAAATCAGCTAAAAAAATATAAGAAAAGCTACATTTCAGCAAACATAATTTTTGACTGGCAAAATTATGCACACTACAGTTAACTTTTTAATTTTTCCATCTTTTTTGAGGAATAATTGACAAAAATTTAAGATGTATGATTGATGTATTGAAATGTGTATACATTGTGAAGTAATCATCTAGAGTTAGCTTTTTAAATCCTTCATAAAATATGCTTCTCTACACAGCTACCAAAAGGCCTAAAAAGACCAAAAAAGTACTGTCAGGATGTGGGGAGTAACTAGTACTCTCCTTCTCAGAATGTTGGGAGTAGCTAGTACTTTCATTCTGCTGGTGAGAGTATAAATTGGTAAAACTACTGGGGAAAACTGATTGTTGGGATCTTCTAAAGCCTGACATATGTAATCCTTATGATTCAGCAGTTCTAATCCCCTGTATACATCCAAAAGAAGTGTTTACCAAATAGCATATATAAAAATGTTCACAGCTGTACTATTTGCAATTGCCAAAGAGAGGGAAAAACCTAAATGTCCATCTACAATAAAATGGATAGATTGTGGTATATAATTACATAACAGAATACTCCAGAGTAATGAGAATGAACTGGCTACAACTACATACAGCAACGTGGATGAATTTCACAAACATGATGCTAATCAAAAGAAGGCATACACAGAAGGTACACGCTATAGGAATCTATTTCTAAAACACTTGTACACAGGCTAACCTATCATGGTAGAAGTCAGAAAAGTGGCTAATTTTGGGAGGGGTAGTGACTAGAAGGGGGCCCAAGGGAGCTTCTGGGATTCTAATAATAACCTATTTCTTGATATAGGGGCTTGTTCACAGGTGTGTTCACTTTGTGAAAATTCATTGACTGCATACTCGTAATTTGTGCACTTTTTTATATGTATGTTATACTTCAACAAAACTTTAAAGAACAAAAGATAGGGGTTATGGAACTTACATTTTTATTCTTTGTATTGTGTCACCTAACAAAGTGCCTAAACCAAACTCTATAATGTTAGAGTAAAGTGTATAAAAGAAATTTAAACTTTTATGGTGGATCTGTTTTGGGGATCCCATGACTATCCTTAAGGTAGGTGATTTTTCAGAAGGACCCACAGGACTCAATAGCAGGTTATACTTGTGGCTAAGATTTAACACAGCAAAGGATATGGAGTAAAAGCAGCAGAAAAAGATACCCATTGAGCAGAGTCCAGAGAGGTCAAGCATAGGTTCTGAGTTCCTACCTATCTAGAGCCACACAAGGCATGCTTTCTCTCTAGCATCAAATCATAGAAACACACACAGAATGTCTCCATCCAAGGAAACCCTGTTTGAGTGACAGGGTCCAACACTTTTACCAAGAGTTGGTCACACAGAGACATTCTACCATGTAACCAGCCATGACAACTGAAACTTTGGATCCCAACAATGAAATCAGGGGCACATCAATCTTGATGTTTGAGCAAAGCAATCTGGACACCCTGGTATGTCACCATCCATTGGTCCCCAAGTACATAGCAAAAGTATCAGTCATTAAGGTAATCTGTGTATGGTCACATGCCCCGTGGTTGGCCAAGGATCAGTCATGATTCTAGGGTCCCTAGGAGACATGCAAGGAGGGAGCAACTGGGCCTGATGCATTGACTCTTTCTTCACAGGATCACAATAATTTTAGGTTATTCCCTCAGTTGTAACCTCCTTTCCTGTAAAAATTCTGGCAATAAGATTGCAAGCCTTATTTGTGGGGCTTACAATGGACAGAAGTCAGTCTCCTTATTTCCAAATTTAGGCAGAGTTTTACTCTTCGTGAAAAAACAAATCTCTCCCTTATGAATCAAGAGTAATATATTTTAAGCGTAGATATTTATCAACTATCAAAAAATAAAAACAGCTATTTTGGGGGCTGGAGGGAGGGCAAAAAGGGTAAAGGGGGACATTTGTACATTGACATATGGGAACTAGATTTTTGGTGGTGAACACGATATGGTCTTATACAGAAATCAAAATACAATGATGTACACCTGAAATTTATATAATGTTATAAACCAAAGTTACCTCAATAAAAAATGAAAAAAATAAAGATAGTTAATACAGAAAACAGCCAAATAATATTGGTAAATTTCATTTTGCTGTGGTCCTTTCACCTTTTTGAAACATAAGTGACCTGGGTTTGGATGAAAGTAGATAATATATTGTGAAGATGTAAAGTCATTTTATCAATTGAATACTAAATATCATTCAGCTTCCAGTGTAATTGTGACACACACCCAACTTCACAGTTGTTTTCTATCTTCTCATTAATCCTAGCCATTGCTTATTTTTTTCTTCTTCCAAAACAAAAGAATGTAACATTTAAGAAGTCTGTCACTAGTTCTCTTTTCACAGTTCTTTCTACATATTCTCACTGCAGCACATACACGCATACCTTACTATGTTAGACCGGTTTCACATCAGTCTCCCCACTATACCGTCCTCTCCTCTGAGGCAAAAAATATGTCTGTTATTTTGGAACTTCAACATCTAGTATAGTATCTGGTATGCAGTATGTAAACAACAATATACGTTGAATGAATCATGATTTCGAAAAACATATGTCATTATAAATTTGTTCAAGTCCCTAGAATGTGCAATGCCAAGAGTGAATGCTAATATAGAATACGGACTCTGAGTGATAATGATGTGTCAATGTAGGTTCATCAGTTGTGACAAATGTGCCACTCTGGTGGGGGATGTTGATAATGGGAGAGGTTATGCACACGTGGAGGCAGGGAGCATATGAAAAATCTCTATACATTCTGCTCAATTTTGCTGCGAAGGTAAAGTCTATAAAAATTTAATCACAAAGCTTTTCACCATATTGGAAGAGTTCTGCTACCATGTAAACTTAAGTTGAAACTAACTTTGAAACTTAGACTTTAATAAAAATGGATTTTAAAGAGTTTGTAGAGTAAGTTCACTCCACAATACCTCTTCCACCATTTCTCAAAAGCATGTCCTTGTTTGAAGTGAAATCCTCTTGGAAATCAACCATGTCATCAAGAAAATCTGTCCAAGCTCTCAGGTTAAATTTGTGCTGTCTCAGAAATAGCAGTCAGTCTTCATAAAAAGCACTGCCAACATACGTAATGGATGTAAGAAACTGCAGATTGATGCCTTTGAGCTAAGAAGTTAATTGAATGCACCTCTGTGTTCTGTCTGATTCACTGCATAGGGCAAACAACCTACAAGATAAGAAAACATACGGCCAAGGGAGAAAAGTGAGCCACCGTTATGAATGCTCCTAGTAAAAGTCCTGTTAGGTACAGAGGAAATTTATGTGACTCAGTGAAGAGTATGAAAAGAGATTAATCTCGCAAGAGTAAGTTTAAGAATACTTTAAAAGATTTACAAGTTTTCCTTCACAAAACTTACTCAAACTTCAACCTCTATTCAAATATCTCATGCTTTGGATTGAAGCTGATCATATCTGTCTGAAAACTATTTCCTGAGATCTTGCTGTTGCTCCTCAAAAGATAGAATTGTATGAAGCAACCCCAAACTCCTTCAAAATAGATGCTTAGAGTGCAGGATAACAGGAGTCCACATATATGATGCTTGCAGGGAAAGTGGGCATCTCGTCTTCAAACAAAATGATCACAGTGCAAAGAAGATAAGACAGCCCCTGGCACAGATAGCTGTAGTATACTTTCCTCCATTTCCAGAAATTAAGCATAGGATCAGAACTGAATATCTGCCATCCCTAAGGTAAAAGTTGTGTAATTTAGGATGTAAGGCAAAGAAGGAATTCTTTGGATATAATATTTCCTCATTTCTCTCTTTGTTCATTCTCTTAGATCTATGCCTTTTACATTCACTCTGTTTGGTCCCCTCCTTGCCTCAGCCTGACCTCTATTTTTCAGTGGCCATTCAACAAGAATTTATTGATCATATACTATACTACTCTATGTCTTGAAGATGAGATGTGAAATACTCTAAAAGACAAGGAAAATATGCCTTCCATGTTATCTGAAATCCCATTATTCAAGACATTCATGTCAAAGAATTTAAGAAATGAAGAAACTTATGTTAGATAATGAAAAAAATTTTGAAAAAGTTTGTAAACTAAACAAACCACTGGCTACTGTAATTAATAAAAAAGAGAGAAGACAGAAAACCTCCAATTAAGAAGCAAAAAGGAGATTATCAACAAAGGAAGTTAAAAATAATACACTAGGCACAATTCTATGTTAATAAATTACAAATTTCAAGAAAATAGATAATTTTCTGGAAAAGAAAATCAACTCAAAATAGGTGAATTCCAATCCTAACAATAATGTTGAGAATTTTGAAAAAGTTGTCAGAAGTTAAATTCTGTGAATGTTGTCACAACCAAGCAGTTCAAATGGCCAATATTTTAAACTTCTTTGGAAGAGATCATTTCCCCACTAAGTAGAATATTACAGAGAATTGAAAGTGGGAATGATTCTCAATTCACATAAAGATGAAGAGCTTGATATGAAAAAGCTCTAAATATAAAGCAATAGTATGAAACACAAAGACAAAAATCGATAGTTGACTACAAGAAGTAAAAATATCTCAAAAACACCACTTACAGAATTAATACACAAAATTTAAACTAGAGACAATATTTGATGGATATATGAGACAAATATGGTGAATATGTAAGGAACATTTACACATTAGAAGGAAAACAATTTGCAAATGATATGATTAGGTAGTACCAAAAGTGTCTAAAAGAGGAAATATAAATAAATAATGGGAATATATTCAGCCTTATTGATTATCAACTATACTAAAATTAAGATAATAACATTAAATTTTAACCTACCATATTGGCAAAGATAGTTTTAAAATCTTGCTGCCGAGTGAATACCATGGACGAGGGTGCTAGGAAACAAATCCTCTCGTTGTTGGGATTGTAACTTATACATCCATCTTTTTTAATGACAATTTTTAAGCATACATCACAATTTAAGTGTATACCATTTGGCATAACAATTCAATTTCTAGAAAACTGACCTAAAGTGATAATTTGAGACATCCACAAATTGCAGCCAAAGTGATATTTCTTGCAATATTATTTACAATAAAAAAACAAAATAATCTACAGGTCTAACAATAGGATACTGATCAGGCACATTATGGAAGCTATTAAATATTATGTTTAAGAAGAAAATGTCCATAAAGTACTGTTTGCTAATAATAAATTATGCTACCAGAGTATAAATCCAAATTTCAAAGAAATTATCATATGTGCTAAGTCTGTGTCTGCATAGAAATAAATCTTGCAAAATATACATCAAAAATATTAACAGTGTCCCATCTTTGGATGGGATTACTTGCTCTCCCTATTTTTCTTTATTTTTTACATTTTCTCCAAAGAAAATGCTTTACTTTCATAATCAGGCATTATAGTAATAGTATAATAATAATAATAATAATAATAATAAGGGATTAAATTCAAGAAGTGAAATAGGAGAAAAATCCTAATTATAAAATTTGAGAGAACTGTGGCATTTTCTCTGCGGATTCATAGGCAAAGCGTTCACTGCTATCTTTCAGGAGAAATTGAGGAACAATTTAGACCCAAGGGAATTGACCAGATTCCTTGTACAAAGCCATTCCTGTTTCACTGCACTGAGTTGCAGACTTTACCTTTGGGGGTGATTCATCTCTAAAGGAGTCTACTGGCATCTATTATGAAATAGTTCATTGTCGTTTGAAAAGAAATAATATAGAGAAACACAGAGTAGGATATTAAAGAAGGACACAGGTCTACTCTTATTTTAAAGTTTCTCTAGTTCTTTAAAGGTTAATCCAGGGAAAGACAATTTTTTGTCTCAACATTTGCCATCCAACACCAATATTTCAGAGCAACATAAAGAGGAAAACGCAAGGAAGAAAAATGAGTCAAATACACATGATCTGCTGCGAATACAAAGAAAACTAAAAGTGGCTCGCCAACGAATGAGATTTCCTAGAGTTAGGGACATTCTGAGCAAGTCTGTCATTAATAAATCTGGAGACAGAGCGAGTGTTAATCCTGCAGGTCTGTCAAGTTTTCATTCTCTCTGTGTGCCTTTTTCTTCCACTGTTAAGTCTCCACTAATTCCAAAGGTATGAAGAAAAAAAAACCAATTACCAAGAAAAAATGGGAATGGAGCTAAGAATGTTTTTTCTCCTTTGATCTTGGTTAGTGGCTTTAAGTGACTCAGTTATTTTTAACTATTGAATTAAAGATTCTCACTGAATTTACATAATTCTCATTGAATATATTTTTCCTTTTGTTTACAGCGCTTTAAACATAGTATATGATATACACCTTGATAGTGTACATTGGAAAATGTATATGATAGTGAATATTGATTTTATATATAAAATAAGCAAGCTCAAATCAGCCAAAAATTGCTGTACGGTAACTGAATTACACTTGATGATTTAAACTACAAAATAATGATGTCTTATTCTCTGAATCAGGTAATTCTTAAAACTGCCTAGTTATTGATCAAAATAGAGAATTTTTAAAAATCAAACATGATTCCTAGCTTTTATATAACTAGCATGAACATTATTTTGGAAGCTAATGAGTTTTATTAGCCCAGCTATTATGTAAATTTTTATTGCCAGACGTAGCTAAACATTTCTTGGTTATCATTTTCTAGTGCAAATATAAATAAGGGGGAACTTGCAAATGCTAACCTTAATAAACAACTGTTTAAGACAATTTTCTCACTGAAAGTAGTATAAACATAACTTAATTTTAAGTGAAATAAGCAGATGAAAACAAAAATAAGGTCTACCTCTGCATTTCAAATAAAACGCATTACTAAATTTTCAGCTAGGAAAAATAGGATATACACTATAGCAAAAATAGAAGGCATTTCTGGAAACTTTGGTGGTATTATTCTTAAAATATTTTCAAATTCTTGAGATCACCCCATTGGGAAACAATCATTTTTCTCTATTTGCACCCTTAAGAATAAGAGCCACACAATGTCATTGTGTCCTGCACAGCATGGTTACAAATCATAGACTATCAAAATCAGGAATGCAGACTGAAAATACAAAGCAGGAGCATCTTGGAGTGGAGCCCAAGAGATTAAAATCAGAAGACCCTGAACCCTGAGTTAGGTTGCTGGGAGGGAAACCTGTGATTTCCTATTGGTTTGAATAGGTTTTAAAAACGATCTATTCTGGACAAACTTCTTTCATGCAGGGCTCAGAAAAACAAAGAGTAAAATTTAGTTAAGGTTATTCAGTATTCTTTTGTTACTTATTTCTTACAAAATATTTGAAGCGGGATTTCACAGAATATTTCCTTGTAAGCCTGTCAGCAAAGAGCTGAGCCATATTGAGCATTTATCTGAACAGCACGAGTCCACTGAGAGAGACTGCTATGTGTGCATCAACATGTGAAACTGTGAAGAGAGTAGTGAGGACCAGGCCGTGAAGCACTGAGAATGATCCTTGGAACCTCAACACGCTCGGTGAAGTCTTCATCAGGTGCTAGAACATTTGGGAGCAACAGTTGATGAAGTCTCCATGGCCAGGGACATGGAGGTGCTTTTTATCTCTTTTCTTTTCCTTTCTTCCACATGCTTCTCCAAATCTGGGAGTTACAAAGATGCACTCAAAGGAGCAAGCGCCACAATGACTTTAACAATATAGGAAAATATTTCAATAACTTTTTAAAAAACACGAGGACTTTGGGATAAGATGGCCAGTGATAACTAAGCTTACCTTCTGTTTAACATAATTGTGGAGTTTATATGCATTTCCCTTGGATAGATATGTCTTGTAGACAAAAATAAGGCAAGTTTATCTACAGGCAAGTTTTCTATACCATTTTAAAAAAATGTTGGGAAAGGGTGGCTTTCTATAAAAAGGAAACAAATCAGGTGTTTTTAAAGGTCAAATTTGATTTTGACAACACCAGAGTATCCTCAACCATATAAAGAACTAATTGCAAGGGAATGCTTTACGCTGTTAGGATCATAGTGATTCTCTATTTGGAAGAGAACACAAAATTATTTGGTCCAATGTTAATGCTTTTCAAATTAAGATTAATCTACATATTGCAGGTCTGAAATTCAAGGACAATCTGAAAAAAAAAAAAAGACATTCTTAACCACTTGAATGAATGCCTTATAACTGCCATGCAATTGGAGAATCTTAAATTACAATCGTGTTTACACTCATGTAAGTGTCAAAAACTATAATTTTGAGCCAATAAGAGAACTGTGTCCATCTTTTTAGTGGCCGAAAACATCAAGGTGTCTTGTAGGTTGAATAGAGAAAGGAAATGGGAGAAATGAGTAACTACACAGTATAGATAAGACAAAAATCAAAAGAATTCCTGTGTTAATCATTAGTACCATATTTGTGTTGCTTACAATTTGATTTCAGCAAAAATACATTTATCATAACATGAAATTATTTAAATTCATCTGAGCTTGATGACTTGCTTAGAGATGATAAAACCCAAGGGAACTTTAGAGATCCCATCACATGTCTGAGAATTTACTGAGAAGCAGAGAAGTTTCTTGGAAGGAAATGTGTAGGAGTAGAGAACACCTTAGTGATTCTTCTCCTCTTGATCTCAGTCTCCCAGTCCAAGTAAGAAGGGGAATAAGAGGGCCCTGCTCTGATATTTGGTGCAATATATCCAAGAATCCAAGAGAGCCCCTTATTTCCTAATTAGGTGCTTGATGTGCTGCAGAAAGACATATCCCCACTTAAGATTAGAGCAGAGCACTGGAGATTTCTCTGGAGTTTGGGAATGAATGGAGATAAGTGCTTGGCACAAGGTAGGATGACTGAAGGATAGAGACTGATTGATGTGCCCTTGATGGTTGAATGAAGATAGACAGCATAACTGAGAAAAGCCTAAAAATTCAGAGCTTGATAGAGTAAGGTGGTGAACTTCCCCAGGAACCAAATGGACACTCAGAAGTTAGTAGGGCTAGGATGATATTGAAAGAACCCTGTTTAACCACCCCAGGAGTACTGTTCCTGAGGATGGGAGTCAGGAAATCTTTGCACGTGAATTATCAGCATTAGGGAACTGTAGGTGGTGTGTAGCAGTCAGGTAGGATATTGTCCTTTCCTTCTAAACACCATTTCCCATGTCCCAGACCCAGAGGAAAGAGGAGCAGCAGAAGTGAGGAGCAGACCATGAAGCAGGGAAAGGATAGAAGAGGACACACTCTCTTCTCTGTGGGGTCTACAGTATTGCAATTCAGAACTAAATTGGAGGAGGAAGCAAAAATATTTAATTGAATTAATATCAATTAATATTTAATCAATCTATATTGAATTATAATTAATTTAATTAATGTCAATTATATTTAATTAATACTGAATTAAACAGGAGGCTGAAGTTTTTATTTAACTTTGAATTGGATATATACATATGTATATTTCCTTCCAGGCCCATTGAAGAACATTTTTGAATAACTTTTAAATAATTTAAAAATTACAGAAAAGATGCAAGTACAAATAATTTTTTCCTGAATAATTTGAAAGTAAGTTTCTGATGCAATGCTCCATCATCCTCAAACACTTTAGCATGCTATTTCTGTAAACAAGGACTTTTGCTACATAGCTATAATACAGATATCAAAATCAGGAAATCCATAGTGATACATGGTAGCATCAAATCCTCAGATGCCACTCAATTTTTTCAGTTGTCCCAATAATGCCCTTTGTAGCAAAAAGATCCAGTCTAGTCCAGGACCACACTTACACTTAACTGTCCTGTCTCTTTAATGCTCTTCAATCTCGGAGAGTTTCTCTTTGACTTTCATGACCTTGACACTTTTGAAAATTATAGACCAGTTATTTTATAGGATGCCTATAATTTGGGCTTGTCTCATGATTCCTCATGATAAGATTCAGGTTATGCATCTTTGGCAGGAATATCACAGAAGTGATGCTCTGCTCTTCTCATTGAACTCTATCAGGTGGTACATGATTTCAATTTGTCCCATGACTGTGACATTACCTTTGGCCATTTGATTAAGGTTGCATTGGACTTTCTAGTACCTAAAAATGAGATCCTTCTAATGTCTAAAAATGATGGGAAAAATTATGTGCAATATGCCATCAAGGGCTAAGAAAGAAAATCCCATGTAGTCTGTTAAAAGGCAATAGTGAAAGCTAGAATGAAGGCATTCTCTATTGGTACTCTGGAAAGTCAAACAAAACAAATCAAGGTAAATCAAAGCAATTAAAGCCAAAAACAGGAGATTTTTTTGTGTGTTTAATTTTATAGTTTTATAAGTATTAAAGATTTACATCTGGTTTATATTTTGTTTTATGGGTATACCTATTTAAATAACACTAGTAACATTATAATATAATTACTTTTAAATACGGAGATCTATGAGAACATGTCTTTAAGGGTCCATACATAACCCAAGTTTAGGGGAAAATAAAAACAATAAACTATTAAAATCCATTCATGTTACATACAAAACATGTTTCTGAAGGGTGGAGGGACTACAGTTTTCTCGTGGCAGATCCAGATGCCAAATCACATCTCACAGCTCAAAGCCTTATTCTCACTCACCCAAAAGGCAATCTACTAGTTATGCCAAATTCCCTCTTCTCTCCACCCCTCAAGGTTGGAAAAGGTATGTAATCATAATCTTAATGACAACATCGACATGTATTGACTACATACTAGGCCAGGAATTAGCCTAAGTATTGTATGTGCATCATTTCATTTACTACTCACAACAATCCTATGAAGGAAACCTTAATTTAAAATGTAAGGAAACTGAGGCATAAAAAAAAATAAAAGGAGTTTATCCAAGGTTACATGATTTTTAAGTGGTAAAATCAGTACAGTAGACCCCCTTATCCATGGGGGTACTTTCCAAGACTCCCAGTGGGTGCCTGAAACCACAGATAGTACTGAACCCTATATGTATATGCAGTTTTTTCCTAACTAACTGGCAGGTGGCTTATACAGCATGGATACACTGGACAAAGGGATGATTTGGGTCCCAGACAGGAGGGAGCCGGACAGCTCGAGATTTCATCATGCTACTCAGAATGACGTGAAACTTAAAATGTATGAGTTATTTCTGGAATTTTCCATTCAATATTTTCAGACTGTGGTTGACCATGAGGAACTGAGACAATGGAAATGGAAACCGCGGTTGAGGGGGGACCACTATATAGGAACAGGCAGTTAGGCACTAGAGCCAGCGTTCTTAACTGCCATGCCACACTGCCCCTCTGCCTGCCCTCTTTAATTCTGCTCAGGCAGTTCTTACTGCTCTGTGTTGAAATTCTCTATGTGTGTGTGGTTTTTTTCACTTCTCTCTCTCACTTGAGTATAAACTCCTCAAGGATAAGAATTGTCTTTTTCATTTTTTTATAACGTCTAACATGATGTTGGACACAAGGAAGGAGTCAGTAAATATTGTAGCTGAATTAATTAATTCAAACGATTGAATGAAAGGGAGGAGGAAAGAATGCTAAATGTAAAAGTCAAGATAAAGCTGAGTGTTAGAAGTATGAAAATCTGACTATAGTATCAAAAGGTTTTAGTTGGAGAATAAATCTGAAGGGCCAAATGAAGGTTAACATCCCTAAGTCCTCTGCAGGAGATGGGTGAGGGCCTGAATCAGAAGATGGAAATGTTAAATGCCATAAAACAGATACAGAAACGATGGCACTAAGAAAGACACAGTATGAATGAAGTAGGAGATGGTGAAATGACTTGACAATAACATTAAGAATTAAGTATAATGATTGATTTCCTATTGCTCAAAATCAACTCAGGGGAAGGCTTAGCTCTGAGGACTCCCGCCACAATTCAGATTACACGTGAACCGATTAGAATGGTGAAGTCCGCAACTACAAGATAAATAAGCCTATAGTTCCAATAGCATGGATTTGACAATATATTCAGTCAAAATATGCAGTCATATCACGTTGTACTTTGCCTAGACTGAGCTCATTGATTGGCTGCTTAAATGAACTTGAAAAGTTTTTGAACAAACTTGGGTGCATACAAATATAGTCAGAATCAACCGATCAAAGAGCTAGTATTTATTGACTATATCTGTGGACTAGCACACTATTAAGTAAATTAACATACATTTTGAGGAATTTGTGGCTTTCAGCAGGTGTTTGGCTACGGGCAATGAGTCATTATATCACTACTAAACATTCTGTACAGTTACTGCTTTACTTAACTGATAATGTAAAAAATGCAGCAAGGATGAAAGAGTAATTACTGCATTCTAGCAAAACTCTGGCTCAAAAGCAAATTTTAAAATACCCAGTTTAAAAGCTTACTGGCAAACTGTTTGGAAGTGTGTTGACTACTGTTCTACATAGCACTGCTCATGCAGCTGAAAAGAGGAAATGAGTTGAGTTATTACAAGTTAGAGAGATGAAAATAAAAAAGAAAGCAGTCACAGAAGCTGAAATGGTCCTTTGAGGAGTTTGTCGCAGAACACATGAGGTCTGGCTGTGAAAATAAAAACCTTTGACAATCGTGATTAAATCTAAAAACAAAATAAATAGCATAGGAAAATACAGCCTACATTATTACACAGCAAATAGCAGACTCTTTCCAAAGTGCATTTTCTGCAGTTGAATGGCGGCACCAGTGGTTTGCAGGTTTGGGATTAGGTCAAGGAAAATAATCGCCTTGGGATCTGACCCCCCAGTGATGCTCAAGCAGCTGCAGCAATGGATCCGAGGACCCTGTTTCAGTAGCTCTTTAGTTGGAAAAGACCAATTAGTGAGGACAGTCAGAGACAGGAATTTAATGTCAAGCTTGGTCAAGCCCGGGGTCATTTTTCCTGAAGTGGAAAAAATTTCACATCGAAGAATAAATTTCAACATTCTTTGTTTCTTTGGATAGAAAGACAGATCATTATCCCATCGACACCAATACCTTCAGTAGAAGTATGAAGATTTGTTTTTCTATTAAAGATACATGAGTGTTTTGTTTTTCCTTTGAAAGTACCTGCCTTTGATGACAAAGTCTGTACCTTTCTTTAAGTCAAATGAGAGTCTAGGCATTGGCATGGGCAGGTAGCTCCTATAAATATTTGAGTGACTCCCCTGATCCTTGAATTATTGCCACTGGATGAAAAGGAAATATTGATGGCTAGAGCTCTCCCTAGAAATCCCTGAAAGGCAATGGCTCCTCCAGAGAAGTCTGTCCAGCTGTAACATAGAGCTTCGTGTCTCTGTTTTTCAGCCCTGAAAAGTGGAATGTGAAAATGCTGAAAGGAGGGCAGGGTCCATCATTCCTGCATTGTCAATTCACACCCTATGGGTAGAGCATGTAGGCACAGCATTGCATTAGACTGAAATTTCAACCTCTGACTCCACAAATCACCCAAGAATCTTGTGCCTGGTGGTTCTAGCTCTTCACTGTTGTAAGAGAGAAGCAGCTACTCATTTATTTTTGTTTTGATGGAACAGTAAGTGAATCCAATTAGCCAAGTGTGCTTAGATTTTTGTTTTCTGATTTCAGTGTCTAGGGGGGTTAAGCAAACACAATCTACAAGTTGCTAATAATTATCCCAAGAATATTCTTCTTAAATATGCTCAAAATAACACAATATGCTGCATTTTTTATAGGTGTTTTTTAATTTACATAAATGACTCCCACTGCTCAACGGTTCTGTAATTCGCTTTTTTTGCATTCAATATTGTGTTTTTGAGATCTGCTTGCATTGATACTAAGCCTGACCTGGCTGTCTAGCCTGTGGATGGTGGGAGGACCTGACTTTACTAAAATATAATTGGGGGACTGGCCAGTGGTGTAGTGGTTAAGTTTGGCACACTCTACTTTGGCAGCTTGCAGCCCAGGGTTCACAGGTTTGGATCCTGGGCACAGACCTACACCACTCAGCAAGCCATGCTGTGGCAACTACCCACATATAAACTAGAGGAGGATTGGCACAGATGTTAGCTCAGGGCCAATCTTCCTCACCAAAAAAAAAAAAAAAGATAATTGGGTGTCATAATTCCAAACTAAGAAACTCACCTACACAACAAAGGTAGCCCAATGTCAAAATTCCAAGGCAAAGTTTGAAGTGAGATATGCTTTTGAAACCTTCCCTAGCCATTGTAGATATCACCAGCTGATCAGTTGCACTCTGAGACTTTGCTTTCCTAATATGGGACAGAGATGATTTGGGATTCTTCAGCTTTAAAAGACCTACCACATTTTTCCTCCTTTGAACCCCATCCATCCAAGTTTAGATACTGTGTTAGATTGGACCCCACCTTGCAATAAAAATAACTTCCATTTAGCACTCAAGCTTTAGTCTTTGAGTGTTTATATTCTAGCTTTGCTTTATTCTACATGCTATGTAATATTCCTTTGTACGAATCTTTCAATATTTATTTCTCTATTTACCTACTGATGGATATTTAGGGTTGTTTCTATTTTTTTCTCATTACTATCACAAATAACGCTGCACTGAAAACCATTGCTCAAGTCTTCGCGTATATAATACCACAATGATGTGATAACAAAATCAGCCACAACAATCAAAAGTTCTTGTCACTTATTCAGTTAAATACTCAGCCAACATTAATGCTTTACTCTCTTAAAAAACCACCCCAACCCCTTTACAGATCTTCAATATCACACTCCCAATTCTTTGTTTTTCTGAATAAATATCACGAGTTGCCTTGTTTACAAGTATATATGGTTGACCTTTTTTCAAATATGTATCTTCAGTTTTTTCTTTCAAAGTTTGTTTCTTGTGAGTATATACGTTACCTATCCTGTGGATCACCAAGAAATTTCTGAATCCATGTGTGTGTATGAAGGAGGTAGGGGAGTATAGATCTTTCATTTACTCAGCCATTTTTTTGAAAGTGTCGAATTTTGATTTTTAAGGAAATAAGGTATGGTCATCCCCAGCCCAAGCTATTAAGCATTCTCCTTCCTACATTGCAATTCTTTAAAATAGCAAAGTGGTTGGGTTTTTGTTTTTGTTTTTTTACAATTCTAAATCTTTGGCCTTTCTCATGATAAAATATATTTGAAAATGGAATTTTTTATACTAGCATATGGATATATTCAGATTTAGTAGATATTGCCAAAGTAGTCAAAGTTTTGGTCCCGTTTATTCTCTTATCATCAGTGAATGAAAATTCCCATTTTCCTTCCTCCTTACCAACAGTAGGTAGTTATACAGTTTTACCAACAGGAAGCAATAGAAAGGCATTTCATTGTAATTTATTTTGTAAGCTATTATTGTTAATACATCTAGAGATCTTTTACATATGTTTATTAGCTGTTCAAAGCCTATGTCTATTTTCTATGGGTTGGTTTGTCTTTTTCATATTATTTTGTACAAGTTCTTTCTTTATCTTGGATATTTACCACTTGTGATCTAAGTTGCAAATCAATTCTGCAAGTCTACCACTTGTCTTTAATTTTGCTGATGGTCTTTTGAATTTTCAATTTTGATGTAATTGTATCCACTTTTTTCTTTGTGACTTGTATTTTATTGTGCATTTATTAAAGAATCATAAAGATATTTTCTTCTAATAAATTTAAAGTAAAATAGATGTGCTATATATGTCAGAGAGAGAGAAAAAGATGGACAGATAGATGAATAGATAACTTCATTCCAGAAGGGTCAAAACAATTGCATCATTTTATGAAAATGAATGTTTCAATGTATTCTCAGTTGCATTGTATATCATTGACATTTCTTTTATTTTTCGTCCAGTTGACAGTCAAATTGATGTTTCAAATATATTTACATTTATGATTAAAATAATTGAAATTCTGTTTACATTTATCAGCTATCTGCATTCTTTCTATGTGAATTTTGCTTTTGTCTATTTTCACTGAGACGCATTATTTTCATTTTGTAATATACTTTATAGCAAGTGTCTTGCATCTTCTTTCTTTAAATAATTTCCAGAAGTATTTCTTTAAAATGATTTTTGGAAATCAGAAATCTTTTATTTTATAGTTTCACATCTGTTTTCCTTGTTGATTTCTTCCATTGCTTTTATTAGCTTTATTCATTTTGGAATCTCAGATTCACAGAGCTGTGAATCAAACTCAGTTTAAGGCATGTTGCTATCTCCATGTAATGCACTACTCTTATTTTATTTATCCACACTCTCATCCCCTGTGGACACTCAATCTTGCACACTTAAAATTATATGCGCTTTTTTGTATATATATCTGTTTTTAATTTACAGTAACAAAATTGGTCTCTTGAGCTCATTCTGTTTCTTTTATAAAATCTCTTATCAGTCCAAAGCTGATTATGTATATCCTAGGTTTGTTCCTGATCTTAAAAGGAATATGCCTAAGTTTTTGATATGTTAAAAATAGAGCTTAGTGGAGCCAGCCCAGTGGCGTAATGGTAAAGTCTGCGCTCTGATTCTGCGGCCCCGGGGTTTTCAGGTTTGGATCCCGGGCCCGGACCTACACACCACTTATCAAGCCATGCTGTGGTAGGTGTCCCACATATAAAGTAGAGGGAGGGGCCGGCCCAGTGGTGTAGTGGTTAAGTTTGCATGCTCCACTTCGGTGGCCCAGGGTTTTGCAGGTTTGGGTCCTGAGCGCAGACAGACACATCACCTGTCAAGCCATGCTGTGGTGGCATCCCATATAAAGTAGAGAAAGATGGGCACGGATGTTAGCCCAGGGCCAGTTTTCCTCAGAAAAAAAAGAGGAGGATTGGCAATGGATGTTAGCTCATGGTTAGTCTTCCTCACACACACAAAAATAATAATAAAGTAAAATAGAGGGAGATGGGCACAGCTGTTAACTCAGGGCCAATCTTCCTCAGGAAAAAGAGGAGGATTGGCAATGGATGTTAGCTCAGGGCTGATCTTCCTCATCCAAAAAAAAATTGAATTTAGCACATCAAGAACATTCCTTCTATTATTAATTTTCTGAGAATGCTAGTTTTTGAATTTTATCAATGATTTTTTCATAGCAATAAAATGATCATGTGTAATTTTACCTTTAATCCATTTACATGAGGAATACATTGATAGAATTTCTAATCTTTATTCAGTAACTTGGTCATAATAAATTATTTTTAAAATATTGTTTTATTAAGGTAATTAATATTTTATTCAGGATCTTTACATTAACACAAATTATGTTAGCCTCCAGCTTTATATTTTGAACAGTCCTATCTGTTTTAGAATCAAGGTTACACGAATCTCATAGAAAGAGTTTTGCAGCACCTTGTTCTAGATTATATTATATATTCCTTGAAATTTTAGTAGAATTCACCCATAAAACTATTTAGACCTTGAACTTTTTGCAGGGAGGAGTAGGGGAAGATTTTTATTAGCATTTTAGTTTATTTATTTAATGATTCTATTAGAATATTCAAATGTTCTATTATTGTCCTAATTTTGGAATTCTATTTTTTAAATAAATGTCTCCATTTCATGTTTATTGAATAAGTTGGACCTGGTAAGGTATAGGGAGAAAGAAACTTTGACCATTGCCTTTATAGATTCTGCTGAATAGTTTGTCACTCTTCCAGATAAAGTCTTGTTTTTTTTTTTCTTGTCACACTCAATATGTATTAACAGTTACAGTCAAATCTAATCAAATCTTCTCATTGCATTTGAAACTTGCTCAACTGAGGTCTGATGTAGTTTCTCCTCTTTCTTCTTCAGATCCCTTTTCTTCTACTTTTTCCTTCTATAATCATTGTGTTGATTCTGACACCACCACAGACAAAGGGAAGAGGATGGATGGAGAGAGATAAAGGCAAAAAGATCTTCCCTGATCAGCATTGTCGTGATCTGTTATTGATGGCCTTTGAGTGTGGCCAATGACTGATGTTGACTATTTGTGGACCACTTACTTAAGGGGTTCATTTAGGAGCCATTTCTAAGGGTCTGTTTCTAAGGAGTCCCACTTACAGTTCTCTAATACGGTACATTCTCTCTCTGGCCAGCAAGTTGGGACTCTTCTCAGCTATTGGCTGCACCCCACACGAACTCCATCACTGGGGCTCTCTTAGCCCTTCAGGCTTTCCTCTTGGAATGAAGAAGCCTAGAGGAAACACATATTAACCCCAGGACACCTTCAAATTCCATAAAGAATGTTATGTAATGTTGGCTCTGCCACCACAGGTCTGTCCTCAGTAGTCTCTCATCTTTAAAATATTTTTCCAGAGCAAAGTGAAATACTAGCCCTGTGTTCCCCAAATTTCAAGGGATACACAAATCAAATCACCAGGTAGTCTTAAAGAACCCACCATATGTTTGGAAGTGGAGTGAAACATATTATCACTCCAACAGTTCTCAACTTAAAGAAATCCTTTTTCTCCAATCTTCTACTTTCACATCACTCTTCCTTCCCCATGTTGTCAAGATCTGAGAATGAGCTAAACAACTGGAGAAAAAGTGGCTTGACAAGCTCCTACCATGTCCTACACCAAAGGTACAGCACCTATTGTTCTGCTTACGGTCACCACTAAAACTCTAAGAGGGCAAGGTAAGTACAATGCAATGGCTTGATGCATAGGATTGCTTAATCTGTTTGTGTTTGTTACCGATGTCCTTTATCTCAGTAGCTCTCATAGTTATTGTTATTTCCTTTTCTTTCATCCTGTGTTTTATTTGTATCTTTTCCTTTTTTTAGATTAGCTTTACCAAAGACTTTTTTCTCAGTTTTTTTTAAATTTTTTATTTTGTTAATCACTTTTCTCTTTTTGTTTTTGTTTCCTATTTCAGAGATGTTTATTCTTTTATTTATCTCTATTTTTAAGTTTTTGTATTTACTCTGTTGTTTTTTTTCTATATTCTTGAGTTTAGCTAATTTTTTTTTTCAATATTCTTTGTGTTTGGTTAAATGTATTCAAAGATATAAATTTCTAAGTTCTACTTTGGTTAAATCTCACAAATATTGATATGTAGTATTTTTATTGCATTCAGTATTTCATAATTTCCCATGAGATCTTCTTTGACAAAAGCAATGTTTATTTGAGGTTCCAAATATAGGAGATATTTTAAGGCTGTCCTTTTTTTAATGGAATTCTAACTTGATTGAATTATGGTCAAAGAACATAGTCATAATGTAATGCTGATTCTTTAGACAGTATTGGGGCTTCCTTTGCAGCCTGGTACATGGAGTCTCCCATGAATGAATTAAAAGAATCTGTATTTTCTGTTGGGTGTACATATTTACATAGAGCTAATATTTTCTAACTGTGTTATCACTTATTGTGGTATATGTGTGGAAAATATTGTTACCACAATATTTTCTTATTATATTACTAAATCTACTATACTAAGAGTTTTTGTTTGCTAGATCTCTCAAACCACAATTTTTGATATACCTAATTCTCCTTATTCTGAACATTGTTGCTGTATAAATTTTTGGGCTGCGCTGATATTCTGCAAATTATGTATGTGATTGCTATATATTCTAGATTTAAGATTTCTTTTACCAATAAATAACACCCTTCTTTACTGCTATTACACTTTCACCTTAATCTCTACTTGGTGTATCACTAAAATAAATATTTCACATTTCATTCATACTTCTTTCTTCCCTCTTTTCATATCTTTGTTCAAATATCACCTTTTCAACAAGGCCTTTCCAGGCCCCTGTTGTAACAGATTACAATCCCCTGCCCTCCCTACCCCTCCTCCCTGCTTTACTTTCCCATAGCATTTGTCGCATTCCAATATATAAATAGGATTTAACTACTCATTTTGTTTGTTGTCTGTCTCCTCTGAGTTAAAAGGTCAAAAATATGCTGAGCAGGTACTTCATGTCTGTGTTGCTCCCTCTGTATCACAGCACCTAGAAGAGGAGCTGACACTTAGCAGGCATTCCATAAACATTTGTTGAGTGAATGCATAAATGAACAGTTCCATATCCTTTTGTTTTAAATGCATGTCTTATAGATAATGGTGTCAGTTATTTGCACATTTGTTTGAAGCCCCTATTCCCACACTTCTGTATTCTGCTATGTGTTGGAGGGGGCTGGGGGTCTGCAAATGACATTTCCCAGGGTCTCTTGCCAACTGGCTTCCTGTCAAGTTCTGTTAATGGGCATCCTGATAGGAATTTGTAAGGTGGAAGAGGGGAGAAGGACCTCTCACCTTGCTTCCTGTTTCTGGTGGAGTCTTCAGTGGTGCAGCAGCAGAAGCAGTGACTGAGCAATAGTGTCTACAGCACAACCACACATGACAGCATTGGTCGCAGCCATAGTGCAGGCCACGGTTCCAGTCCTGGCCAAAGGGGCAGTTCTTTGGTGGATCCTGAACAGGCTGTGACAACATGTCCAGCAGTCCATTAGCAGGTGTAGGCTCTTGGGCTCCAGCACAGAAGTGTCAGCAATCTCTTGACCTTTAGTTATAGCCTCTTCTTTTTCGCTTCTGCTGATCATCTTCTGCATATTGCTCACCCAACATCTGCATAACCAATTCCTTGTATTAAATCTACTCTAAATAGTTAGAAAAATCTTCCTTGATGGGATCTTGACTAATACAGCAACATACTGCAAAATCTTATTTTAAATCCAATCTATGTATTCCTATCTTTAGATTTTTGAGTTGAACTCACATTTATTGAAATTACTCTTATAATGGGATTTTCTTCTGCGTGATGCTTAGTGCTCTATATTACCACATTTTTTTCATTTTTTCCTCTTTTCTTACTTTATATTAGAAAAGCTGAATTTTTTTAGCTGGTTGAAAGTAATATTTCATGGTTTCTAAAATGCATGTATTTTATAATTCCATGTCTTGAAAATCAGGGCGGGTCTGAAGTCGATGGTGTTCTACGATCACTGTGGGCAGGCAGTCGTTATGATGCAATTGTCATTCTCTGAGCAGGCAGGAATATCAGAAGTGCCAGCATCAACACCTACAGAGTGCATTTCAGCAGTTTGGATGAAAATCCTAGAGAAAACAGTGTAGAATAGAATATTTTTAACCCCTAGGAACCAAATGATTTGGGGAAAGTGGTTCCCAAGGCTGGTGAAATGGACATACTTAGCAGCATTCCTCAGCAGGAGTCTAAAGTGGGCCTGCTCTGCTTGCAATGCAGAGTAGTTTTACTTCTTCTACAAATTCTTTGAAAAATATTGCATTGTCTCTCTTTATGGCACAGAGGATTATTTTGTGTAGAAAAGTACAAACATCAATGATGCTAAGTTAAAAGGTCATTTAGAAGAGTTGGACTCTGTAAAGAGGTTTTAGGAATATGTTAACTGATTTTATTTTGGTTTTTCTTTTTATATTTTCCTAAGAATGATAATGTCTAAAAGAGCTATTTCAATATATACAAAAATTCTACCTTATAAGAAAGCATTGTGTCTTGATTGTCACCTCTTTTTCATAGTGGCAGCATTTTTTTCTTTCACAAGTGAAATAATGGTCCATTTTACAATTGTGGTGTCTTGAAGTCTATGTAAAACAGCAGACATACTATTTTTGTTTTTTGTGTAGTTATGTCTAATTAGAGCTCAAATTTGCATTTATTTTATTTTTAGCTATCAGTTTCTTAAATTAATATCTATATATTTTCTTTAAACTATTCTCAGCCCCCACTGATCTCCAACATCCCTCATATCCCAAATCATATTAGTATCATTTGGAATTTAAATTCTGGATTGTTATGGAGTTTATTTGTTTTTGTCTGTTTATTGCTTTTGCTTATGAAGGCAATATTAACATTTGCTAAGTTATACCTCCACAATGTCACTTCCTCCTTCCTTCCTTCATTTTTCTTTTTGCTAGAGTTCTTTCTCCAAGAATAATTTCAAAAATAGTCTTTGTGCGGTAAATTTTCTGAGGTTCATTTATCTAAGTCTCAAAAAATAAAGATATTTCACTTTCATAGCAAAATATTATTTATTTGAAAAAAATAGGCAAAGTTTTTTTTCTTTCAATACTTTTCTCCCATGTAATTCTTCATTGAGTCTGGAAATAACTTTTTCCCCACACCATTTATTAAATAGAAGTGTCCCTTCAAAACAGTTTTGTAATGCTTCCATTAGGATATACTTAATTCAGAGACACATCAATGCATATCCCATTCCATTTTTCTGCACATTGATTATTTTGCCAGTACCACACCATCAATTGTCAGAGCTCTAAAGGAATGACATATCAGGTTACTCCATTATAATATCTCAAGTTGTCAACTACCAGTTCTAGGTCATCTTTCCTTCCTTTGCAACCATCCCCACCTTTATTTGTGGAGGATAATTCCCAAAATGCAGAGCTAAACTCTACAATGTTTATAATATCTAACTCCACAATATCCTGCAAGATGTAAGACTAAAATAATGAAGACAACCAAAGAGCTGGTTTTGTCTTTCTCCAGCTACCAGAAGTGAGTACATAAATAAAACTGGAAGAAGGAAAGACAAATCTTGGTGATGAGGTGGGTGGTTGATAGCTGTTTGTGGAGAAGGTGACTTGTGCCTCTGTCCTGAGTGTGTCCATCATCAGAAGAAATTCCCTTGCAGTTTGGGATATGCGCCCGGCAAGGACTTCTCATCTGCAGTTCTTATGGAGACTGGTGCTCAGACAACTTGTGCAAAAGAAAAATAAACCCAAATTATCAAGTACCAATATGTATGTAACACACACGTGCACACACACACACACACACACACTTGCCTAAAACACAACATACCTGTAGAGATACAATTAAGAGAGAGGGAGAGAATGCTTAAAGATCTTCACAAAAGTGCAAGGATACACGTGTCTTCTTATGGAAATGGCTACCTTGAGGAACAGAGAATAAAACCTGTTTCAGGGGGGCTTTGGGAGTCACACTCCACGGACTGCTTCTCTAGAATCTCTCAGGGCAAACAGTAGGTGTCCAGCTGGGTCCCTGAGTGGGCCACATGTTAGAATCATCTATATGGTAGCACCACAGACCAGTCAGGGAAGGGCAAGAGCAGCTGGAGCCCACAGTGTTTTGTGATCTAGCTTGGGACACTTGATAATAAAGACTCTGACTTTGATTTAAAATTATCTAAGTTCACGACAAGGAAATTAAACCAAATTGCTTACTCTGCATAATGTGGGCTCAAGAATTGAGTTGATATTGTGAGAAAAACAGAGTTTCATGTCACACACATTTGATTGATGAAGTTTTAGTTAATTTTTACTATGTTCTAATAGAGGCAATAATCGATATTTTTACTTTTTCAACATTTCTGGAAAATAAGGTTGTAATACAAATCAAATGCATATAAAATGCATAGCATTTAGCCCAATAATTCCAAGTCTAGGAAACCATTTGAAGAAAATATGCTTATTAGCAATATGCAATAAGCATAATGCAAATATGCTTATTAAAGTATGATTTTTTATCTAGTGACAAATGGATTTTCATTTTAAGTCAATGTTTAATAATAGAAACATTTGACTATGAGTTTAATTCTATCACCACTTTAGGCATCCCCAACATTTTGTCAATAGTGATCTTCTTTGTCCCCCTTGTTACCAAGGAGATTTGTTGTTGTAGCAACTAACAAATGCTTGGGTGTTTTGTTTGCTTTTAAATTTTAATTATAAGCTTCAAATTTTATTGCATTTTGGCCAGAAAAAATCTACTCTGAATAATTTCTGCCATTTGGATGTTCTAAATTTACTTTGTAACATAATATGTAATTTTTTGTACTAAAGATTTCATGAAAATTGGAAAATAGGTTTTTGCTATGTCTTTTGGGTTAAAAAGTTTTACATATGAACCAATACTTCATTTTTATTAATTACGTTATTCTCATTTTCCATTTTTTTCTACTTAACCTATGAAAGGTAAAAACAGTTATCCTAGATCGTTTGTGTTTCTATTTCTTTTTCCAAGCATTGGTCCTAGAACTATGTGTTTTGATACTTCATTAAGCATCACCAAAATGAAGCCATGAATATTATATTTTAATTTAAATATAATTAACGGGTTTTTAGCCCATCTAATTAATTTTGCCTTTAATTCTCAACTTGTCTGAAATTAAAATTGCAGCAGGAGCTTACATTTCTTTTCACTTGAGAAATGCTGCCCATCCATTTATTTTCTGATTCATGTAGTTTTAAGCATATCTCTTGGATAATTTTGTTCATTACACCTAAACTGCCAGTCTTCATCTTCAATCAAATGCTTAATCTAATTATACTTATTGACAAAACTTGCATACTTTACCTTACTTTTGTCACTTTGTTTTATGTTTTCTCTTTTGGAAGAAGTAATTTTTAATTTTTATTTGTATGAATTTCTATATTTTTATAACTCCTCATGTTTTTTTCTATTATCCTAAACAATCTTTTGCTAAGTTAACAATCTGAGTTTAATTGTCTCAATGTTTATCATAAGTTTTTTAAAAATATGCTTTTACATTTCATTTCTCTAATTACAATCATCAATCATAAAACAATGATTTAACCATGTAAGAATATGATTTTCAACTAGCATATTGCATAGCTTGCATTTGAACCCACGGTTTTCTGAGCCATGCTCTGAGTGTCATCATTTTTTTAAAAAATATTGACTTGTATTTGGTTTTAAAAACAGTATATACAAAAATAATTTAGATTTACTTGAATGACTGTTTTTGATATTCACAACCTGTTTTTGTTTTAATTTAATTACTTATTATTGTGCTTTTAACTTGGATTCATCTCCCACTTGACTAAGATATGGTTTCAAATAAAAATTTTCCAGGGCACAAGTGTAATATTTTTTGGAGACCTCTACATAACTAATAATGTCATTCTGGTAAATATCAGCTTATCTAATGCAAAATTATTGTCATGAATATACTTTCTTCAAACTCTGTAAAAACTGGTATTTACAGAAAGGAGCTAGAATTATGAGTACGGGCCCAGCCCGTGTCAGAGATGCAGGTGTCAGTGCCCAATCTTGGCATTGCTCCCTGTGGTAGGCACAACAATGGGCCCCCCAAAGATGTCCTGATACCTGGAACCTATGAATATGTTAGTTTATATGGCAAAAGAGACTTTGCAGATGTGATTAAGTTAAGGATCTTGAGATGCAGAGATTATCCTGGATTATCCAAGTAGGTCCAACATTGTCACAAGAATATTTATAAGTGAAAGAGGGAGGCAAGGACAGGAGAGTCAGAGAAGATGTGATGATGGAAGCAGAGGTCAGAGTGATGCAAGGCCATGAAGCAAGGAATGTGGGTGGCCTCTAGAAGCTGGAAAAGGCAAGGAAACGAATTCTCTAGAGCCTCCAGAGAGAACGCAGCCCTGACAATCTATTTCAGAGCTCTTTCTTTCAGAATTGTAAGACAATAAATTTGTATTGTTTTAAGCTGATAACTGTGTTTTAAGCTGATAACTGTGAGAGCAGCGATAGGAAACAAATACACTTTCTGCTGATGGCCTTACCATAGCATACCATATAAAGACCATCACAGACTGACGCTACTTGGCTGAAATAGAAAGAATTCCTCCCTCCTGCATGCATAAGGGCTCTCACTCTTTGCTAGTGTGGGATTCAGCTACTATTCCATCACTTTTTAATGTTTAAATGCTATTTCCACAGAGTCACCCCAATCCCATGATAATCTCCAGAATCCTCAGACTGCTTTTTCATTACCAATTAGTCGGACCTACTTGTTCCTGCCTTACAGGATAGGAATAACCCCTTGAAGCTTGCAGATACTACAACCAAACACCATACATTTAGTTTGCTTCCAATCTGGCCCCTGTAGACAACCAGACACCTATGTAACATCCAGGACACGCAAACAACTCTTGGCTCATCACCAAGGCTGGCACACTCCTCCAGTCCTGTCTGAAGCAATGTGGCTTAGGTCAAGGCTCCTGCCCCAGTTTCAGATCAGCAGCTGCCTATCTTGGATGCTGTCATTCTTCAAGTTTCAAGGGAGAATGGTTCCCTATGTGGCTTCCCGCCTCTGCATGACCATGCTCAGCCCATGTTTGGGGCTCCCAAAGGTATAACACTTTAGGTTTGCTCATGTGTTATTTTCCTTTGGTTTAGGGGGTTGGTAAAGACTAACCTGGCTGTCAGATACACACTTACTTCAGGACCACTGGCCACATGTAGAGACAGCCCACTGGTCCCATCCATTTTCTAACAGCTAGTGATGTCAATATCAAGGGCTTCTTTGCTCTACCCTGTTTCCAAGCCTTGGTCAAGGCTGCCCTGCCCATTTAATAGGTTTCAGTAACTTTGAATCTCAAGAGAGTTTAATGTTTCTCTCCTTTGCCTCTCAAGAACAATCCAAGTTCCTTATGCAAAGTTGCTGAATTCTTTCCCTGCAAATATCAACCCCTATATCTCAAATTTTAAAGAAATAACTAAAATTAAATTGGATTCACTGGCCACCCTGCCACATACACATACATTATCAGGATGGTCTTCAAAGGAGCTTCTTTGACCACTCAAGTCTCCCAAAGATTTTGTGTGTAAATCATCCTCATGGATTTTGCTGGCCCCTCTTCTCTCACTAAGATACAACACAGGGTCCATAGCTTCTGGCCAGAGCACAGGGCTCTCAGGCAAACTTTGCCTCCTTGTCCCCTCCATCCCTGTTTTAAATGCTCTTTCTATTGAATGTCCTCTGTCCTCCTGTCTCTGCTTCTTGTTTTTTTCACCCCTCCAAGCATTCAGTCATCAGCCCATCTAGCCATATCCTTGATTATCACTTTGAGTTTTGCTTCATAAAATTTCTTTACTTTGTTTATTTATTTATTTATTTATTTATTTATTTTATTTATTTATTTGTGTGAGGAAGATCAGCTCTGACCTAACATCCGTTGCCAATCCCCCTCTTTTTTGCTGAGGAAGATTGGCCCTGGTCTAACATCTTCCTCTACTGCATATGGGATGCCACCACAGAATGGCTTGACAAGCGGTGTATCGGTCAGCGCCCCGGATCCGAGCCTGCAAATCCCGAGCCGCCAAAGCAGAGCATGCGAACTTAACCGCTACACCACCGGGCCAGCCCCTAAAATTTCTTTACTTTAAATGTTTAATAAACAGTAGAGAGTTTATTATAAACATCAATAATGTATTTTCAATCACTAACAATTTTGCATTTTATAATCTATACATACATATATGCTCAATAAAATGCATAATCATAAACGATTATATGACAAATGCTAACAAAATTGTTTATAAATAGTGGATTCTTGTGTAATTTGGCTTTTTTACTATAGGCTTATCTGTATTACCTAAAGTTCCTGAAATGCACATATATTATTTTATAATAAAAATTCAATTTTTACAAAAATTCTTAAATGCTCATTCTCTGTCCAGTTAATCAGCATTGACTCAACCATTTAGTTGTTAAAAAATATTTATTAAGCACTTACTACATGCTGAGTACTGTGCTAAGCAACAAGTTACAACAGTGAACAGCCAAGAGAGGTCCCCAAGGAGTCAGCATGTACCATGCATTGTAGGTTTAGGCGAAACCCACAATCGCAAAGGAAGCTACACGATTTAATCAAGAAGCACAGTTTTTCATAAAATTGGTGTTTTAACATGGCATAAGAGATAAGTGATCAAACTTTTCTCTTTGAGGATTTTAAAAATGAAGATGGGCAAAATTAAGATTAATCATAGTTAAAGATTATTTAATGTTCTTACAGGCTATACATATTCTTTAAATGTTTTCTCCCGAATTACCTATTATTTAATGTTTATGTTAAAGTATTTTAGAACAAACATTTATGTTTATCTAAAAGAGGATATGCTAAAATATCCATATTATCAAGCCACAGCTGTGGCACATATCTACTCTTCAGAACATTTCATTGTAGCTATGATTGCAGTTCCACATTATACCTCTTTATGATCTTTTACTTCCACATCAGTCAAAACACTTGTGAGGAACTTAAAATCTTCATGAATGATATAATCACAAATCAAAATTATGTTCCAATTGGAAATAGAAACAAAATTGATTCACATGAGTCAAAAGCTGGGTAGGAGCTAGATTTGAGGAGGGACTTTGTATGAATCACCACTAAATTAAGTATGGAACATTTCAAATATTTAAAATAACTGAAAGGTGAAACAATACACTTTTAGTAATTAGTTTTTAATTATTAATATTGGATAAGCATTCTTAAAATTCTCCTTGTTTTACAATGGGACTTGATGTTGAGTTCTGATGCTTCTACTTACAAAAGAAAATAAAATGCAATTAGAGATGAGATTTAAAATTTCTTTCAACAATGCAAATGAAATCTAATGAATTCATCATTTTTCCATCACACAGGAGCTTTCTCTTTCCCAATGTTTTTCAAGCTTAGCAGATCATTAAGGAACATGAGTGAGAAAATCTAAATTTGATTTGATTATAAACTTGGAATTTTATAAAGTATTTTTCAACATGGAGAAATGGCACAACATATCTTCAAATTTATATCACACAAAGCAAACCATCATCTTCCATTTTTTGAAGCAGATGGAGACATAGCAAAAGAAAATGTGAAAAGAATGTGAACAACAAGAAATATGAGTGTATGCCTTATAATAGGATGTTTCTAGGACTACTTCTACTACACAGTATTTATCGAATGCCAGTTAGGTGCTAAACATGGGCCGTGTCATTTAAGCCTCACAACAACCGCATGAGATGGGTACTACTTCTATCCCCATTCAGATATGAAGAAAGCAAGGCACAGAGGAACTGAGTAACTTGCTCAAGGTCAGCCAGCTGGTGAAAGGTGGGGCCCAGAATTTCAGCCCAGACAGTTTGCCCTCTGGCTTTTTAGGTGCTACTTGATACTTCTTTCCGAGGACATACACTCACGAATGACCCTGTGGGTTTAGGCTGTGACAAGCCACAGACTGATGAGATGCCACTGAGAGGGACTGACCCCTTACCCCTCTGACCTGAGCCCTCCTTGCACTGGCACCAACAGATGCAGCTTCCAGATTTTCTGAACACCTAAAGCAATCCTTCAAGACTTAGGTCATTTGCTGGGAGAATTATTGAAATGGCAGAATCTTGTCTTGCTTATTAAAACATTTCACATGTGAGAAGACTCGGTGGAACAAAGGACTCAGCTGGAAAAAAGACAATTTCTGAGTTTATGTGGCGTTACGTAGACCAGAATACTTTTTGATATTTTAAAGTTCAACATTTAAAAAACTGACCTGAGTCATTTTAAAACCTGAATTGAGTCACTAATTTTCCTTTGATAAGCAGAACACGAATTTATTTCAGGTAATTAATATGAGATTATAGATTACCTCAAAGGTTCATCCTCTACTTAAAAGAATACCATCTGCAATTTGCCAAACTTTTTTCTCACATAAAGTTATTTTTTCTGAATGTAAGCATTAGTGATTTAACTAATACTTAAAGTGTGTATTTTTCCAGATTGTGGATAAATAGAGTCTTATTGTTATATTAAATGTCTCAGTTAGCTTATAAACTTTGACCACACAATAAACACAGTACCTCAGGATATTAAAATAAAATTTAATTATGCCATTCCATATTCATAAATTCACAGGCTTCGTAGGCAACATCTCACACATTCTGAAGCCTTTTAGTTTATAGAGAAATTTATAAAATGTCCAATTCCTTTTGTAAATCTCAGTTGAATATTTCACTGCTATTTTGCATTATTAATTGGTAAAAAATAAACCACCTCAGGATAATTGAAAGATAGTTTTTCCTATCCTGTTTAATCAAAAGAATGCCACGTATCATTCTCATAGCACTAAATTATAAATATGATGAGGCCTATTGGAGAAACATACATTACACATTCCAATTCCAGAAATCAGAAGGGCAAAAAATGAGAACGTGTCTCTGGTTCATTGAACGAAGTGTCAGGCATCTCATGCAGCACAGTGAGCAAATGATTCTTTCTGAATTGTACATCAACCCAAGTCTCCTAAAAGCTCTTCCTTGTACCAGCTGCTAAATGATTAATAGTGTTGCATTGATAATTTTCACAAAACAGACTGCTGAATAAGAGAACACTGTGTCAGAGAAAATGAGTTTGAGGTTCAGGGAAACAAAACACTTTTTCATAGTTTTAAGAGAAACATAGTGAGTATTGAGTTGTATAGACTCTATATCAGTTTCTCATAGTAAACGCGCACGTGTCAATCCCAACTGTCTCACTAGGATATAGTTTAGGAAGCTTATTTTCAATGCTCAGCATATATACATATACACGTACATACATACAAGTATAATCTTGACTACATACCTTAGACTGATGGTTTTAGCGCAGATATCAAAAACTATATATTTCATTTTGAAACTTTACTACTGACTCGCTTTATGACTTTTAATGTATCAACTTTCCACCTTCTGTACTCTTAGGAAAGCTGTCTGTTGTGGTGGAAAAGACATGGACTTTAAAGACTAGAAACTGGACTTAAAATAGAGGGGCCGGCCTGGTGGCATGGTGGTTAAGATTGGCATGCTCCACTTCGGTAGCCCAGGATTCACAGGTTTGGATCCTGGGTGTGGACTTACTCCACTCATCAAACCATGCTGTGGTGGTGACCCACATACAAAATAGAGGAAGATTGGCACAGATGTTAGCTCAGGGCCAATCTTCATCACCAAAAAAAAAAAAATAATAATAATAATAATAATAATAATAATCAAAGTAATCCACCACATTAGTAACTTAAAGAAAAAAGTTATATGATCATAATAATTGACTCAGAAAAAGCATTTGACAAAATTCAACAGCCGTTCACAATAAAAACTTTCAGCAAATTAGGAATAGAGAGAAACTTCCCCAACTTGATAAAGAATATCTAGAAAAAACTTATAGCTAACATCAGATTAAATGGTGAGAGAGTAGATACAGCTCTTTAATATCACAAACAAGACAAGGAAGTTCTCTCTCACCACTCTTACTCAACATCACACTATAAATCTTAGCTAGTGCAATAAAACAAGAAAAAGAAATAAAAGGTTTACAGATTGGAAAGAAAGGAACAAAATTCTCTTTGTTCACAAATGATATTAGTGTCTATATATAAAACCTCAAAAAATATGAAAACAAAAGAAAAACAATTCCTGGAACTAATAAGCAAGTATAACAAGGTCACACTACAAATATTCAAGGTTAACATGCAAATGTCAATTGCTTTCCTATATACCAGCAATGAGTAATTTGAAATTTAAAAATATATATTGTTGGGGCTGGCCCGGTGGCATAGTGATTAAGTTCATGCACTTTGCTTCAGTGGCCTGGGGTTTGCAGATTCAGATCGCAGGAGTGGACCAATGCACCGCTTGTCAAGCCATGCTGTGGCGGTAACCCATATAAAGTAGAGGAAGATGGGCATGGAGGTTAGCCCAGGGCCAATCTTCCTCAGTAAAAAGAGGAGGATTGGCAATGGATATTAGCTCAGGGTTAATCTTTCTCACACACACACATACACACACACACACACACACTATATATATATATATATATATATATATATATATATATATAGTTTACAATGGCACCCTCTAAAATGAAACACTTAGGTTATATTGATTTATGGATTCATCAGAACCTCAATCAAAAGGCCAGCAAGTTATTTTGTAGATATCAAGAAACTTATTCTAAAATGTATACACAAAGAAAAGGGATCTAGAGCAGCCAACACAATACCAAAGAAAAAGAACAAAGTTGAAGGACTCAAATACCAGATGAACAGGATTTGTAGGAAGTCTATTATCCCAAAAGAAAAAGAATAATTTTCAAAGTTAAATTTCAATTCTCCAAAGAGAATATCTATCTCAGCATAAACAGAAGGAACAACATTCAGTAAAACCACGTTGTAAAGTGTTTCACTATAACAGAAATTTAGTTCCACTACTGGTGAAATTATGCTCTGTATCAAGCAATGAAAAGATTACTTGCAATCTATGTGAGGGGTGAGAACTCAAACAGGGAAAGTCAGATGGTAAGAAGTTGAGAAAAGGGGTTACTCTGAGTTTATGATAAAATTGGGTTGGGGATCTTTAATATCTAGGTTATAAAACTTACATTAAATCTTAAGGTTAAAGACTTGAATTTAGGGTCCCTGGTTAATACAGCAGATAAAGACAAACTACAAGAATGGATACAAGTAATAAATAAGTATATTTATTATACTGGGCTGGAAATTGCAGCCCAGAATTCTGGACCAATGACCAGAATCCATGACCTGAATTTGTAACTTTAGAGAATTTGATGAGTTTCTATGGTGGACATGATTGATTTGGTTTACTAAGATACATTCTACCTTTCCATGTGCCTCCTGTTCTGAAGAGCCTAGAATTAAAAATCACATCACTCAGGCTCCTTGGCAGCTAGGCTTTATAATTTCCGACAGTTAGATACAATCTCAAGAGACCTGGAAGGTAGAAGTGAGGCAGAAGACATCCTCTGCCACTGTATTCTCCTGACAAGCAATACTGTGGAAACGAAGGGCAGAAAGGAGGCTGTGGCAGCCGAACTTGGCATTCCAGAGTTTAGTCATCCATTTCATAGGTCGAGACAAAGTTGGAGAAGCAAAGTTGGTGCCTGTGGACACAGGAACTTTCTGGTCCTTGGGTGGCAGACTTTGTGGTTTGTTTTTAAATTCAGTCATTCCAGCTGTGCCCTGCTTCTCAGCTCATTCAAAGATTTTCCCGATATTCAATGTTTCTCTGTAAAAATTCAGAGTAGCTGTAGTTTCTTAACCAAATCTTGACTGTTATAATATTAAATTTACTTTTATATTTTAAATGTTTTAAGATAATTTGAGTTGCTTATATTTATGATATTAATGTAAAATATATGTAATTTTTGTTTAAAACAATATTTAAAGCCAAAGAAAATATAATTTATTAAATCCATATGCATAGACGTTTAGGTTCATAAGACATATTTATGAATTTATGAAGTCCCTTTCATTTGAGTTATAGCTCTGTCTTGTTCTGTATTTAACGTTTTAAAGATAATTAGATATATTAGATTTAAGATTTTAGTGTGAAATAGCTACAGGTATTCATTAATCAACTATTTAAATTGTATTAAAATCTGGGGAATTTAGTCTGGTAAATCTATAAGCTAATTGAATATTAATAGAAGAAAAATAAAATGAGTATTTTAATTTAAGTAAAAATTAATAGATTTGTTTTAAAAATAAGATTTGAAAATTAAGCTTACAGAATTGGTTTTTAAATTCAATTTATCAAAGTTATAAATTTTAACACAAGTCAGTGTAGGTACCTTTTCCACAACTGAAGATTTCCCCTCCCTATACAAGGCACTAAAAACTAAAGTGACAGCCCATAACTTTGGACTTCATCTTTTTCTTACTTCAACAATGTAATTAGTTTCCACTGTGTTAATATCTGCTATTTAAGTAGTCTACATATACAGTAAATACCTGCCTGCAAACTCCCAGAGCTTTAATAGATTTTGAAATTGTGCTCAAGTACATCCTAATTTTACTGTGTTATTTTGTTAGGAGACTTCATGACATCAAGCGGTACAAGTAAAGAGTGAATAAAAAGGAGATGCATGACAACATATAATCAGTAATTACAATTAAGAAAACAGTTATAGGAAAGGCTACTGTAGACATGCAAGTTAGGAACAAAGAAGGAGTGGACTCAAGAAAGCAAAAGGTGAGGAGAAAAGCAGCAGCCAGAGCAGTCAGGAGGCTGCATTCAGCAATGCCCACAGGCCCGCTTAATTCGTGTCTGGCCTATCCTAGCACTGGCCACTGAGACTCCACCTGCCATATTAGCAATGTAGCTGAATTCCTCAGACTTCTACAAAATCTGATATTAGAAGGAAACAACACGTAAATAATTCAGTATGGGACAGGTGAGGTATTCAATCTAAACCAAATGCAAGAGAGGGTGGTAAAACCAAGTGTGGGAATGGGAAGAAGAAGTAGAAAAATTGCCCCTGTCAGGTATGCCAATGTAGACAGGAAGACTGTCATCAACACTGCAGAAGCCAACAGGAGAGGGTATTGGCTCAGAGGCGATTACTTCCTGATTATCAGATTTTGAGCCCATGAAATGTTTAGAAAAAGGGTGGAAAGGATCTTAGGAGGTATTGAGCACTAACCTTTCAATTTTCAAAATTACACTGTGAGAAAGGTAATATGTCCATTCGAAACAGATTAGAAATGGCACAAATAATAATTAGATGATCTAGAATTTGAGCCAGGCTGCCGCTGATTTTACGATGATCAAGCCAAAAACATTGATGATCACATTGACCTTCACTGAAACTGTTCTGATATCCAAGTATGATCAGGTAAGCATCCTAATAGCTGTTACTAAAATTCTTCCTACGAAGGGACATGCCTTTGTTTAAAAACAGAACTTAAGGAACCATTTAGGGAGAAGGTGGGATCTGAGACTCAGCTGAAACAATGCTGTAGATGAGAGAGCTTAAGTGGGCTTGGGGTAAGGGGTAGTCAAGAAGAAGGTAGGGAAATTGGAAAAGTAAAAAAGAATGGTGAGGGAAAAAGGGAAGGTAAATTAATGTGACAGGCAAATGGTGCCTCATTACTGAAATAGACAAGAGATTTTTTAAAAAAAGGAATATCTAACAGGACTATCCAGCTTCAATTTTGAAATTGTTTGTATTGCTGCCATGTTCCGTCATCTTCCCAAACCTTTGCCGAATCCCTCTACTCAAATGCCTTTGTATGAGTAGTTTGTTTGGCAAAATTTAAGAAAAGGTATTGAGTTTCACATTCAGGTCAACGTGGTATGAACCAGGGACCACATAACCAAGATGAAAAACAACCTTCAAAAATAACAAAAGTGGTAACCGGAACTAGAGGACATAAAGAAAGCATATGCTCCCTAGAAAGTCACACAAATACTGATAAAGACATTACGACCTTCAAAGGTGGAGAAAGTGGATTTTGAGGATTAGAGAGGTACTGACAATAAGGTAGCCCAAGGAATTTGGGGCAATCATTTATAAGTGGACATTCTTGAGAGGACTTCAAATACCAGATTTAGGGTTCCTTAGCAGTAAATCATAAAATCACTTTTTGGAATCACACTTATTTCTTTCCACCCAACAAAATGTCATGTTGAGTTTCTTAACCACGTCTGTGTGTTGCTATCACTCCTAAGCAAGTTTAGGAATTGCCTACAGAATAAGCAAATGAAACGGGTTCCTCATGCAGTCTATATCTCAGATGAAACGGTGAAGTGTTGCTATAGATAGAGATGTTGCTATAGAAATGTGTAGTTGAAAAATGTGCTTCTTGACAGTAATGAAATTGTCTGCTTTTTATTTAAATGTGTTCTGCTATGAACGTAATAAGGTGCCTTTCAAATAATTCTTTTAAACCTTTCATCAGTTCCTTTCCAGCAATGGCACACCTTTGGAGTTATTAAAACTTTAGCTTTACTTGTCAAGCCCAGACAGGTATTGTATGCTTTTAAAAGAGAATTGAAGCGTCATGTAAAGACAGCAATGTCATCAGAAATCTCGTGTTTGAGAGCGAACCTGTCATGAATTCTAAGTGTGGCTCAAATGAAATCATCCTCTGCTTATATCAAACCAGGGCTCAGATAGCAAGAATACTTAACTGCGTTCAATGAGGCTTAATGTTTTGTCAGTCATTTATCTTCACATTGAAAATATACTGTCAACCAGAAGTAAACTTCTACTAAAATGAATTACAAGCCTCCAGAGGAAAGGTCCCCCCTTCCTCAACCATAAAGTATCCACAGAGACCAAAGACATTGTTTGTTTTTCATTTCCTCTTTTGACTAATGGAAACTGCAGTACCCAGAAATTCTCTTGAGCGTGAGCAAATACCTAATAGATTTGTTTTTCCAAAGTTAGTTTTCAAAGGATGTGTTTATAACTTATGTGTAACATTTAATAATCAGAAGCAAGAAGTATAGTAAACTCCCATTATTGGGATTCCAAATAACCAACAAACTCAGGCAACTGAAGTTTCAGACAAGTTTTAATGGCCTGAAAAAAGTTCACCCGTCATTTCAAGAATTTACAAGAAAATTAGACTATAAATGAGTTTCAAGTAAAGACTGGATTATGTCTATTTGTTGATCAACAAAATAGTAAAAGACCCTCAAAGACAACAACAAGGGACAGAGTGGCCTGTAAGGAATTGAAAACCATTTGACAAGGGTAAGGGAAAGGTAAATTTATTCTTTGGTATACATTTTATTATTTGAGGCAGTGTAACTGGAAAGATAAGAGAAGAAACTAGCTCAGGGGAGGAGTATATACATAATTGTAAATCTAATCAGAGCTTTGAAAGAGGAAGGGCAAGTTCAGGAGGTGCTGTGGGTAATGGAATTGTCATTCCAGGGATCTCAGAAAATTGTGTTGGGCATGTTGGTCTCACACGTGTAGAGTCGCTGGCACTTGGTGGGTGCTCAATACATTGAATAAATGAATTTGGAACTTTGTATGAAGGTGACACTGGATATCTGCAGTTGACCCATGCATATGGATGACAGAATAGGATAATATGGACTTTGGTCTCAAGCCAACTTTGGTTTAAACTCTAATTCTGCATTTTTAACCCTGCAGACCCTCTGTGGCTTTCAGCAAATTACTTGATTTAACTAACCTTATTTTCCTTAGGTGAAAAAGGAGGATAATAATAGGATGAGCTCTAAAGGGGTGCTGAGAGGTATAATTAGGGTAGTCCTTAAAAAACATTTAGCAAAGTGTTCCACAAATAATAAGCTCTCAAACAATGGTAGCTTAAAATGTACTGACGATTTAAATCACTTGACTTTCAAAAATTTTTTGTCTTGTTATTTTAGACCTTTGGAAGACTGACAAAAATAGTACATAGATGTTCCCATATACTAGGGGTCTGCAAACGTTTTTTGTTAAGTGTCAGATAGTAAATATTTTAGCCTTTGTGGGTGAGCTGGCCTCTTCACAATTACTCAACTCTGTCATTGTGAAGTGAAAGCAGCCATAGACAATACACAGCACAAATGGGCACAGCTCTGTTCTAATGAAATCTTACAAAACCCAGCAATGGGTTAGATTTAGCCCATGGTTCATAGTTTCCCAACCCTAAACTAAACGATTGACTTTACTCAGATACCCCTGGTTTTGGCGTCAGTACTTTATTTGTTCCAGGGTGCAATCCAGAATACCACATCGTCATACCTCCTTGGTATCCTCCAATCTGTGATAGTTTCTTGTTGTTTTCTTGTCTTCGTGAACTTGATGCTTCTGAAGAGTACTGGCCAAGAATTTTATAGAATGTCCCTCAATTTCGTTTTTCATATGTTATCTAATGATTATACTGAAGTTATGAATTTTGGGGAGAATACCAAAGATGTGACATTCCCTTTTCATGGCGTCATATTGGATGTACATGATATCAGCCTGACTTATTACTGGTGATGTTAACTTTGCTCAGTGGTTAAGGCGGTATCTGCCAGTTTTCTAATGTATGCAGTACTGTTTTCCCTTCCAAACTCTATTCATTCCAAGCAAATCACTAAGTCTGGCCCCCTCACGGAGAAGGGAACTAAGCTCCACATCCTGAAGGGAAGACTATTACTGTAGACCAAGTGTCTGTGTCCTCCTAAAATTCGTACGCTAAAACCTAATCCCTAATGTGAAGGTATTAGGAGATGGGGTTTGGGGAGGTGATTAGGTCATGAGGGTGGTGACCTCATGAATGGATTAGTGCTCTTATAAAAGGACCCCAGAGAGCTCCCTTCTGCCATATGAGGACACAGCAAGCAGAGAGCCATCTATGAACCAGGAAGTGAACTCTCATCAGACATAGGATCTGCCAGTGCCTTGTAATTCCCAGCCTCCAGAACTATGAGATACAAATTTCTGTTGTTTATAAGCCACCCAGTCTATGGTATTCTGTTATAGCAGCCCCTACAGACTAAGACAACTATCAAATAATTTGTAGACCTATACTGAAAACACCATAGTAATAAATAAATAATTTGATGGAGGCTAGGCAAATATCCCATTAATCCTTAATTATTTTGTCCGCTAATTTTAGCATTCGTCAGTGTTTCATCTACAATAATTACTTACTGTGGTATTCTCTATTTCTCCCATTCCTTCTACATCTATTAACTGAAGTTCTGTAAGGAATGTTTGTTGTCTCTATTTTTATTTATTTATTCATTCAATCATTTATTTATACCAGGATACACTCAAGGATATTTATTTTATTCTTTGGCTTATAATCCAATCCTATAGTTCATTATTTTGCTGCTCAAACTGTTCAGTTTTGGCCACCAGGAGCTCTCTTAGGATGGCCCCAATGTATTTTAACATGCCTACATCTTTTTTTCTTCTTTGTCTCGTTTTGTTTTAAGCACTTCCCAACTTTCTGGTACTACAAAATACCCCAAGCTCATCTTTATCTCCCTGCCCCAAATCTAGAATCAGTCATTCCCTCAAGGAGCCCTTGTTCATTTTATTGGAGAATAATATTTGGAAACCAAAATCTGGGTGCTAGTTGTGTTTGTGGCTACTGGGATTTCATGCTTCTAGGCTCTCTCAGAGAACAAAGCTAGGAAACTTAAGTATGTATCTTCATTCATGTACGTACACATAGCTGTATTTAGGATTGCTAAATAAAACACAAGATTACCAGTTAAATTTAACTTCCACAAAAATGATAATTTTTTTAGTATAAGTATGTCCCAAATATTTTTATACTGAAAATTTTTTCTTGCTTATCTGAAATTCACATTTAACTGGGTGTCCTCTATTTTTAGTTGCTAAATTGGGCAATCCTGCTATTTATTTCCATATACATCTTTCTGAATGTATATGAAAACAAACATGAGTTCATACTGATATCACCAATTCTAATCCATCACCACAGGGTTCATTCTGGCCTCCCCCACCTTACTGATTTGTAATTTCTTTCTATGACAGTGACAAGTCTGGCTTTCATTATCTACAGTGTGTTTACTTATTTGTTTAATCCTAGTTTACATGAAAAGTAGTTTAATGACAGCAAAACCACACTCTTGTGAGTAACAAATTTACCAGAGTACAATTTTTGTGGAGAATTTATACTTTTAGCCTTACAATATCTAGATGAAACAAAAAATTTTAGCTCAGTTCTTTTCTGCCCCACTGCCTTTGGTGAGGTTATGCCATGCATTTGTAATATATTTAGGATTTATTTGTCCTAGTCTGCATTTGATTCTGGGATCCCCCAAATTTTGGTTAATTTTTTAATCTGCATATAATTAAAGTCACTCGTTGTAGTTTATAGTTCTACGGGTTTTGACAAATGAATAGAATCATGTAACCACCACCACTGTATCATCTAAAACAATTCAATCACCCTGATAGCTCTCTCATGTAGCCCCTTGGAGTCAACCCTTATTCTCATTCCCAACCTCTGACAACCACTGACCTATCTTCTATCACTATGGTTTTACTGGAATGTCATATAAATAAAATCATTCTACGTAGCCTTTTGAGTCTGGTTTCTTTCATTTAGAAAAGTGCGTTAAGATTTATTCATGCTGTTGTATGAATCAATGTTTCATTCCTTTTTTATTGCTGAGTAATATTTCATCATATGGATGTATCATCATTTTGTTTATCCAATCACCTGTTGAAAGATATCTGGATTATTTACAATTCTCAGAGATTACAAACATTCACATACAGGTTTTTGTGTGAACACAGGTGTTCAGTCCTCTTGGGTAAATACCTATGCGTGAGACCATGAGGTCCTTTGCTAACTGTCTTTTTAATTTTGTAAGAACTGGACAGTTTTCCAAGTGGCTGTATCATTTTGCATTCCCACCAGCAATGAATCAGAGTGCCTAGTGCTCTGTGCCCTGGTCAGCACTTGGCATTGTTAGCTTTTTATAGGCCGTTCTAATAGGTCTGCAGTGATATCACATTGTGGTTTTAATTTGCATTTCTCTAATAAATTATGTTGTTGAGTATCTTCCTATATGTTGATTTGCCATTTGTATATCTTCTTTGGTGAAGTGTCTATTCAGATTCATTGCCCATTTCTTTATTTCATTTTTTTTCTTATTGAATGTTAAGTTCTTCACATTCCGGAAACAACTCCTTTACTGGACATATGATTTGTAAGTATTTTCTCTCAGTTTGTGATTTGTCTTTTCTTTTTCTTAGCATTGTCTTTTACAGGAAACATTTTAATTTTAATAAAGTACACACCTATCAATTTTTCTATTACGGATCATGCTTCTAGCGTCTTTCCTAAAAACTCACTATCAAATCCAAGTTGACTCAGATTTGCTTCTCTATATTCTTCTAGAAGTTTTTTAACTTTGCATTTTATGTTTAGGACTATGATCCACTTTCAGTTAACATTTATATAAGGTTTAAATTGTGTGTTGAGGCTTTTTTTTTTTTTGCTTTTGTTTTGTTTTGTTTTGCATATTATTGGTGTTTCAGCACCATTATTTGAAAAGACTACCCTTTCTCCATTGACTTGCCTTTGCACCTTTTTCAAAATGAGTTGACTAATATAGTGGTCTATATTTGTGTGGGTCTACTTCCATGCTCTCTATTAAGTTTGATTGATTTATATACCTCTCCTTTCACCAAATCCATACTGAATTATTACTGTAGCATTATAGTAAGTCTTGAAATCAGTTACTATGTCTTCTAAATTTATCCTTTTTCAAAATTGGCTTGGCTATCCTAGTCCCTTTGCTTTTCCATATAAGTTATAGAATCAGCTTATCGATAGTTAAAAATATTAGTTTGCTGGGGCTTTGATTGGGATTGCTTTAAGTTTATATATCAAATTAGGGATAATTGACATCTTAACAATATTAGGTCTTTTAATCAATACACATGGTGTATTTCTTCACTTACTTAGATGTTCTTTGATTTCTTTTATCAGAGTTCTGTAGATTCAGAACCTGCACATCTTTTGTTTAATTTATACCTATTTCATTTTTTTGAGCAGTTGTAAATGGTATTTTTAAATTTCAAATTCCAATCACTCATTGTTAGTATATAGGAATGATTGGCTTTTGAATATCAATCATGTAGTCTACAAACTTGCTAAACTCACTGATTTACTCTAGGAGCTCTTTGGTAGAGTCCATGGGATTTCCTAGTTAGCTAATACTATTGTCTGAAAATATAGATCATTTCATTTTCACCCATCCAATCCAAACGCTTTTCATCTCTTACTCTTGTCTTATGGCACTGGCGAGGACTTCCAGGACATTGCTAAACAGGATGTGTGAGACAATATCCTCGCCTGTTCACACCTTAAGAGAAAAGCATTTGGACTGTCAACATTATGACATTTGCTGTAAGTTTTCTCCAAACATCCTTTATTAGGTAAAGGAAGTTTCCCTTATTTCTAGTTGGCTGAGAGTTTTTTAAAATCATAAATGGAAATCAAATTTTGTGATATTTTTTCCACATCTATGATATGATTATATGGTTTTTATTATTCAGCTTGTTAATATGGTGAATTACATTGATTTTTCAACTTTCTGAAGCAGTCTTTCATTCCTGGGGTAAATCCCATTGGATTGTTAAATACTATACTTCTTTTATATATATTGCAGGATTTGGTTTATATATATTTGTTGAGAAATTTACGTCTATGTTCATAAGGGATATTGGTCTGTAGTTTTATTTTTGTGTAATGTTTTTCTCAGGTTTTGGCATTAGTGGAATGCTGGCTTTATAAAATGAGTATAGAAGTGTTCCTTTTCTATTTTCTGGAAGAGATTATGTAAAATTGGTGTTATTTCTTCCTTTCTATTTGATAGAATTTGCCAATGAAAACATCTGGGCCTGGAATTTGTTTTTCTGGAAAGGTTTGAACCACAATTTAATTCTTTTGTAGCTATAGAACTCTTCAGGTTTTCTATTTTTTTCTTCAGTGAGTAGTTTTAGTAGTTTTGTAGTTTGTGTCTTTCAAGGAATTGGTCTATTTCATCTTGATTGTTAAAAATATAGGCATAAGGATGTTTTTAGTAATCCCTTACTATCCATTTAATAACTGTGGGTTTGTAGTGATGTTCTATCTTTCACTCCTGATATTATTAATATGTGTCTTTTCTCTTTTTTTCTTGGTCAGTCTTGCTATACGTTGATCAATTTTATTGATATTTTCAAAGAAACTCTGCATTATAGCATTTAGCATATAAATAATTAAATTCCCTCTTTGGTAATTATTACATCTGCATCATATCTGAATCTTGTCCTCATGATTGTTTTGTCACTTCAGACTGTGTTTTCCTGTCATATACTGCATAAATTTTTTTGAAGCCATACATATGTACAGGCTTTTTGATAGTAAGGTAATATATTTCCTACTTGGAGATGAGCATACCCTCTCTTCTTGAGGCCGTCAGTGACGGGTTTTGTTAATCTGGTTATAAGATGGGCCGTGGTTGAACTTCGCTGCTGCTACAGTTACCCACAATGCACCAGAGGTTTCAAATTGTTCTGCTGATACTTTGTGTTTAGAGTGTGGGTTGGTTGTTAGAGGGTTTTCCTCAGTGTTCACTCTCCACTTGGCTTTGAGTCTCCCCTTTGCAATGCTCCCCAGAGAGAATCTGCCTCAGATGTATTCCACTGTTTTTGTTTTTTTGATCTATACTTGTTAGCCTGGAGAGGGGGAGTCTGGGAAGGAAGGCCTTCTCTGATATTCTAATTAAACCTCATCTTAGGCAGGCACTGTGAAGCTTTGCCTAGGTGATGTGACTTCCACCATTATTCCTGCTCTACCTCCAGATGCAGTGCTGTGTCTAGCATGTATTCCTGCCCCTTTCCCAGAGATAGAGCTTTTTTAATTCTCTTCATCTCTTGCCAAAACTTCAAAGGGCTTCTATCATTGCTCCAATTCAAAAGGTTTTGCATCTCTTTCTCATGCATATGAAGGCTTTTGTCCCATAGGAGAGATAGAGAATGTGGATCTGGGTGGCATTTTGGCAGTGACTGCTATTCCTCTTGCCCAGCCAGAACCACAGGGAATTTTCTCAGGATTCTTCACAATCTTCTCCGTGAGCATTTGGTGGCTGTCATGGGGAAAAGCCTACAAGAGGGTACAAACCCCGTATGTCTGTGGCCCCCGAAGGCTTCACACTCTCACATTAGCCCATATTTGGCCTTTAGCAATTCCTTTAAAAATTTTTGCTGCATCTTCTTACTGGTTTATACTTTTTTTGGCAACATCTTCCCAAGTAATCAAATCCCAGGGTCTATTTTTCCCTGTCTCTCACTATTTTGGGGGTTAGTTGTTTGCTCTGAAAATTCTTTAATTTGCAGTTTGTCCAGCTTTTTTCTTGGTCTAAGGGTGGGAGCAATGTCCTTTCCAGTTCTCTACATCGTTGAGCTCTCAGCTGACATTTTAAAAGATCTTTTAAATATACTCAAGGATATTGCTAAGATTAGAGTGTCTTTACTCAGTTCAAAGAGCATCATGATTTGCAGTGATGCCACAGATATGGAAATAGGTGAGTCCTTATGTTACCAATATGTAGATTTGCAACAACTATGATATCAGCGCATAGAATGATAAAAAAAATCATTCAAAATCTAATCACACATGCTACAACAGATGTTTTGCAAATGTTAATGGCTTAGCCGTTCTAATGTTAAAATGTACTTTTTTCAAAATAAAGGTCAACCACACAAGGAATGAATTTCATTAGAGTTATATCAACAGTTCTATAAGGAAGAAAAACTATAGTGTGACATTTACAAGTAGTGTCACTATAGAAGTTGACAAAAAGAAAATTCCAGAATGTGGGTATATGGCATGCAGGAAAAAATACCTAAGAAGTCTCAGCAGAGTGTGAAGAGAGTTCAAACAGCAACCTCCAAAGCACTCTTCAAGGCACAGCCAGAGAAGAACCTCACTCTAATCGTCACTTTTACAGAAAATCTGGATGCACTTATGTTTATGAGGTGATCCCAATGGTAGTTTATATCTCAGCTCTGATAAGCCAATGCACAATATTACAAAAATGTTTACAGGCAGAAAATGCTATATAGGCCTCACAGAAAAATAACTACTATATATAAACACAAGTGTCTTCAGAAAACACAGGGATATTGTTAATTTGTACTCTGAGCATTTTAATGTGTGTAGATTTGCAAGTTTGGGCCAGGAACTAGAGATAAACGTTGCTCTACATAATAGTGAGAGGGGAGTGAGGAAAAGGGAGAAGAAGGTCAGGAGAAGAGCAAAGAAGCTGGAAGTAGGCCAGGGTGCTACCTGAATAGGAATAGGCACTGTGGTCTCTAAGTGGGAAATAAACTGTGTGATTTTACTTTATTGTGAGATGAGCAAGCCAACCCTTTAGTAAAGCTTTAGTGAAAAAGCTGATTCACATAACTTCCTTTCATTGGTGGTCTTTGGAGTGTTATGATCCCATAGTAGAAGCTGTTTCCACATTTGGTTCAACCCCAGGGCAAAGGGAAAGGACTTCATCCACAAGGAGGAATCAGTCAAAAGGGACTTACGAATGAAGTCCCTTCACTTCTTCCCACTCCCACTCTATGACATAGGACTCAGCAAAGACTTGAGAGGGCCTTCAGATTTTCCCAGTTCCCGAAATGAGGCAATTTTCCTGCTCCCTGTGTTTGCCTGTGCCATCTACCAGTGTTGAATTCTTGTAACACCGGAGTCTCATCACTCTGTTGTTTATAGAGTATACCACTCATTTGGGAAATCGGGAGAATGTACTTGGTATCTGTGTTTATGATTATGCAAATGAAAAAGAGAACCCTCTTCTTCTTCTATCCTTGCAGCTCCAAACACAAGAACCACAGAGACCCCAGATGAAGCGTGATGACCCAAGGCCTGTAGAACAAGATGTTATATGAAAAGTCATCACAGCAGTCCACTTGTGCTGGCTCCAGATGTTGTTTACAGCACGTTGTTCTTGGTAAGAATCTCATTTTTTTCTAAAGATAACCCAGTGAAATGTGCAGTACAATTCTCGGGGAACTCAGGTCATCTGACTCCAAACCCTAAGTGCTACCTACCAACCACAGTTTTCTCCTCACCTTATCATCCCATCCAAGACTGCCCACCTGCAAGCAGACAGAATTATCAGGCATGGGTATTGGTATAGTTTCAACATTCCCACTATTTGTATAGAAAAAAAATTGAAAAAGTTTCTTAAGAAAGAAAGAATCTTTTCCCTTAAGCATAAAGTGTTTAGCTAATTGCCTAAAAAATCTGAAAATAAGGACTTTGAATAATGTCATTCAACATTGAAAATACTTATGGATACTGACAGATAATTAACTTTCTTCTAAGTATTAAACTTCACATTTTCTCTAATTATAAACAAAGTAGAGGACTGTGTTAACAATGCCCTACTAACACTTCAGAACAGAACAAAATGATTTAAAACTATGTAAGAATATTTCAGTGTTATCTCTCTGTGGTGAGTTATCTGTAATTTTCACTCCAGAAATTTTTCCTTGTTATTTTTCCAAGTTGTGTGAATTGAACCTGTGAACTAAATAAACTAAGAAAAATTTGGTTGTTCCACAATTAGGTTCTTTGTGGTAGATATTGATATTCTATAGTTAGAAGGGTTTTTCCTCCCACACAGCCTAACTGTTCTATAATTTAAAAACTGAAATGTTATTTTAAAAATAGCCAAGAAATTGTTGAATATGTAGAGAGGTATATACCATCTTAGGTAAACCAAAAAGGTCACAAGCTTGGAAGTAAGAGTCGACATGTTTAAGAATAGGATCTCATAAAAGGGCCAAAATTATCACTTTAGAATAAGACCAAATAATCAAATTTCTTCATTTTACACATAGAAAACTAACACTAGAGAGGCAAAATGACTTTCCCCAAATCACAAAGAGGATGAGATGCTGAAAAACAGAACTTAGGACTTCTCCCTCAATCCAGTTCATGATTTTTACCTTACCAAAGAAATATAAACTATTTAGTACAAAATGACGTGTGATCTTTCCTAAAGCTACCTAATGACAGTATCTTCTCCATTTGCTCATCTTAACAGGGGTCAGATCTAGGAAATAAAAAATAAACTTGCAAAGTTGAAATCCTGGCTTGTTCCACACAGTTGAATTCCTTTTATCATCCATAGGCAAATGAGGAAAATATTTATTTTGGCCAAATAGGAAGGTAGGTTGTGGTGCATTGAGGAGAAATAAATGTCTACTTTAACAGCTGGCTTCAGATTCCCAGAGAGAAGTGCTTTTGCTCAGGAAATGCCCTGACACATGGCCTGAGAGTATGTTCTTTATGAAACAGCAGAGTGAAAAAAAAGAAAACACCCAAACTGTTCTATGTAGCCATTTAACAGAAATTTGAAATTAGGGGAAAAGCCTGTGGATAAGGAAGAAATGAGTCCAAATAGCATAGCAGGATATTGGACAACTTGGATACAAATGAGAATTTTGATGATGGAGTGTCTAAAATTTTTTGGAGAACAGTAACATTTAATTTAATTTATTTCATTAGCTAAGAAGACAAATCATTACTGAGTCAAAAAGAAAAAAAATTCCTAAAATTGGCTGGGTGGGGGATACCTAGAAATTTGTTGCACACCTAAAATTTCTGGGTAAATGGATATCATTAGAAAAAGGACTTACATGGCTTATAGTTTGTGCCTAAAGCAGAGAAAAAAAAAACAGCTGCAGAAGGAAAGACTCAATAAGATCGAGAATTCAATGGAAGAAAAAGCTTGGTAAGAGAAGCTGAGAAGTTACAGAACTCCAGCATGCAAGTCCCTGTCCTCCAAGCATCCCTTACCCATTAAGAGAAACATTGGCCTCATCATTTTTGTGATAGAATTTTAACTCAATTTGTACTTAATTCTCAAAAAAATGTCATGACCCCAGTTGACATCTGGGTTATGCTGGTATGAATTATGAGTGTAAAAATAAAAGCATATGGGCCAACCCTGGTGGCCTAGTGGTTAAGTTCAGTGTGCTCCACTTTGGTGGCCCTTGTTCAGTTCACGGGCAGCGACCTACACCAATCTGTTAGCAGCCAAGCTGTGCTGGTGGCCCACATACTAAAAAAGAGAGGAAGATCAGCATGGATGTTAGCTCAGGGCAAATCTTCCTCAGCAAAATAAATTAAATAAATAAATAAAAACATAAACCTAACACCAGGGAATTCTTGCCTCTCAATTTCATAATCACATTGTATTTGGTGCTTGTCAAAATCAGGGGTAACTCGTATCTCTAGGCAAGGCTTAATTTAGTTTAGTTTGTTTGTTTTGGTGATATCCAGTGAAGCTAAAACATTTAGGAAAATTATTTAGATCATACCAAAAGCCAAACACAAAACAAACTTTATGATAATAAAGAGACACATAATTAACTTTAGAGCAATTAAAGAGCTAAATGTAAAAGATTAAAATTGAAGTAAACTAACAAGAGAATGGCACCAATGTGCAGAAAAAATAGAAAAAATGATATCATTGGCACAAAAATACATTGACCACAGGAGGAAAGCATATATCGCTTTGACTATTATGAAAAAAATAAAATGAAATGGAATCTGACAGACATGGCAGGTAAGGACTAATCCTAGCGTTGTAGAGATTATTATATCAATCACAGAACAGAAACAATGCAAGTAGTTAAATGGACAAAGGATGTGCAAAGTTATTCAAAAGAAGAGGAAATCCAATTATAAAGTAAACATTTGAGAAAATATATAACCACCTATTGACCAAATAATTAAAGTTAAAATATGGTGTCTTTATTACCTGATAAATTGGTAACTTCTTTAGTGATAATATTTCATGCTGATAGGATGTCATTCCATCACCAGGATGTGATTCAACTTGGTTATATTTGCAATGTAGAGTGTAAAAAAAGTTAACATTAGCACTTTTTTGGAAAGCAAAATGACAACACTTACCCAGAATCACAACCAAGTGCCTACCCATTGACCTAATAATCCTAAGGAAATGATAACGTATAAAAACAAAAAACAACTCTAGGTTAGTTGTCACTCAAACATCAAAAAAACCCACAAAATACCTCTATCCTACACATTAAAAAATAAGGGCAGAGAAGTAAATTATGAGATAGATGGATGAACTGCTACATAATAACTTTAAATACTGAAAATAATGACACTTTGGTATATCATTTTAGGTAAAAGTACAGAACAGAAAATATAGTCTAAGCTTAGAATACACATGCATATATGCACATATATGTGTGTATACATGTATATGTATATATATTCAAGCAACAGAGGGAAACATGGTAAAGATTAAAAGCAGTTTTGAATTAGGGTGAAATACATAGAAGCAATTTGTCTTCTAATCCATTGTTGTTATAATATGTGTATGAGAAATACAGGGTTTTTAGGGGAGATGAGGTTACATTAAATATGGCTCAAATAAAACTCCTGCTTTCCTAAGTTATGCCGCTTCATCTGTTGGCCTTCCCATATCTTCATTAATTAAAAGAAATGTTAAAGCTATGCTTTTTGCTCCAAATTTCCATTGTCTTCACCTAATATAGAAAACTCATTCTAAGCCACAACAATGTCTTAGAAGTTATCTCCCAGCAATAGTGAGATATACTGTCCCAATTAAGCATCAACAGCAAGACTGACAAAAATGAGATAATTTATTCTAATGTGAATTGACATGCTCTGATATTACCAACTCATCTTTGTGAGCTAGGAACGCTAACGGATTTTCTAACATTTCACTCATTCATTTCTTGAGGTTCTATTATTTGCACCCAGCAATGTATGAGTTCTAGGTGTTCCACATTCTTTTCCCATATTTAGTATTATTTGAATTTTTCATTTTAGTCATTCTGGTGGGTTTGTAGCGGTATGACATTGTGGTGCCAGTTGCTATTTTAGGTGTTTTATTGGTAATATCTATTTGATCCCTAATAAATCTATATGGAAACTGAGGCACTAATAAATGTTGAGTTAGCATTGTAATATGAGCTGTCAGACTGCAGTCGGAGCTCTTGACCTTTGTGAGAGAACGGCCTTGACAAGTACCACCTCAATTCTCTTCTGAGTAATTCTGCAGGTTACTGCACCAGTGTGGTTGTTTTAATGAAGGAGTTTCAAATCAATCATTCTTTTCCCATTAGCTCAAAATATTAATCAAATTGATGTTGCATTTTCTCCCTTTAACCTATGACATTCATAAACTTGTCTTTTAAGCATGAAGAAATTAGCATCCAAGCTGAAATATCAGTTAACTTGACTGATGAAACAAAAAAGAGAAATTCTAGAACTGTCAACCAACTATAATTATATACAATTTAAAGTTTTAAATCATAGCAATATGATGAATGCCTCCCTTAGCACACCTATAAATACATTTGTGGTAAAGCTGAGAGCTTAACCAGTCCTTATGGCATACTAATTTACTCTTTCGTCTGTTCTCTGTACAATCAGTCTCAAGATTGTAAACGAATTTCTTAGTAGCAATGTACATAAATGAAGTCACTAACTACTTCCCCTGTCTTCTTACTGATTTGTCTCTATTCGTTAAATGACACCGAAAGCTTAAAAATTCCAAAATTTATCATGAATTATACTAAATTAGATATATTTTTCTTTTAACCCTTGGCTATCTTCTTCAACTGTTAATGACCTTCTGTCATTTAAATGAGTCTACCATACCAGATAGTAGTCAGGGTCTAAGGAACATGTTGTAATTCAAGTTTCTAGGAGCCAAAAGTTAATTTCCCATCTAATTTATAATCTAGAGACAGAGCAAAATGTAACAATTTATTTTGCGATTTTTATTCTGAATTTTGGTTGGCAGAGTCGGGTGGAGTGTTGAACAGAAGTGGCATATAAGAATGCAGAATTCTTTAAATACATTTAAGTAAAAGTAAGGGAAAAGAGAGGTATAGAAATAGGGAACTGTAAGAAAAAAAGATTCATTTTTGAAAGAAAAACATTTCCATTTAGTCTTGAAACTCATGTATCAAAAACACTGCAGTGTTTTAACTGTGCATTATTCCAAATGCACAGATATTAATAGCATTTTCCACTGTAAACCATAACCATTTGTGGAAAGTTTATCTTTACTGCACAGTAATGGGAGTTCTTTCATGATTTGGCCATTAAAAACTATGACCTTGTACACGGACTTGAACGGACGTCTTCATGAGCTACTTGAAAGGAGGTAATGAATAATACTATTCATGTAGCTTATTCCACATGCTAGTTTTCACAAAGTGCTAAGTAGTGCTAAGAGTAGCACAGCAAACAAAGAAATCACAGGCTAAAGTCAACATGATTTTAATGAAGAGTGGCATATTTGTTTTCTAAGTGTAATGGAGTTAAAAACAGTGGTATTTTGCAGTGCTGAAAATCCAGAGAAAGATGGGAAAAGCTGTTTCATTATAAACACATTAGTCTAGAATGGTCTAATATGATGCTGAGATTAATAATAGATTATTCAAATCAAATTCTTAAAGTGATACTCAGTATTTGTTTTCTGCTTTACTTTAAGAGAACCCTAAAAGGGCAATTGAATCCAATTTCTTAACCTCTTCCACAGTTACATATTTGAATGATTGGTGAAATTTTGTACACTAAAGTCTTCTACAATATTATTCCATTTTTGCTAAAAACTAAATTATCGAAACTAAATTCTATACAATGTCTGTGAATCTTTCATAAATCAATCCTAAATCAATTTGATTGCTATCAAGTAGAAATAATCCTAATGTTAATATATTAAACAAGATCAGAGTTGTAGATTTGTCATTATATCTTAATTTATCACATGCAAATCAAATTGTACTTTTAATCACAAATATTTTATTTTAATTTATTGACCTACATAGGTTTGATGTACTCTTTTACAGGCATGAAATTATATACGCTTCCTAAAACTTTCAAGAAATTTTGCAAATTGCAAATATCTTCTCTCTACTATCAGATATACAAAATATCACTACTTTCTCAGTAATACTGGTGCAATATTAAATATTATGCCTTTAGCAAAGAAGTTTAGATCATTCTTAATAAAATAATTAGATCATTAAAATCTGAAGAGTGAAATCTTTTCTCATATAAATTATATGGGTAAATCAGATTTTATTTTATGAACTACTTTAGAACAGCTTTCTGTGCCTAAACAAAACCAACTTGAACTAAATCCATCTCCCCATCACATATTATCAAGCAAGTCACTAGTCACTAAGCTATGCTTGATCTCTCTCCTTAATGTAATTAGAGAAGGATTTAAGCTCTATGTTATTTTTTAAAACTCTGAACTCTAAAACAAACAGAAAATGTAAAAATTTTATAGAAATTTTCACTCAACAGTGCACATTTTTTAGGAGAAAAAAGAACTCCTTTGGACCAAATTAGGTGAATGTTTTCAAGTGAGATATAAAATGAAAAAAAATAATTTCCTACCAGAGCCTAAATCATAAATCATTTTCAAAGAAATCAATGTACATTCCCTTCTGTGTTTGGGATTTCAGTTCCTTACATAATACATCTTTCTAAAACAAATGGAACTATCTTATTCCCTTGCTAATAGAAAACTAATGGTAGGTTATACCTCAGATACCTCATTTATAATATTTTTATACTTACTGCTTTATATCTCTATAAAGCTTCATTTTTATGTTTTACTGGGTAATTTCTAAGGAAAGAAAATCCGTTCTAAATCATTAGTTCTGTGTATTGGAAAACATATATTCACTGTAAATCATGGCAGGTTTTTAAAGTCAATTAGAATCAATCAATAAAAGTATTGCATAAGATTCACAATGCCTGAACTAGTCTTTAATAATAATTTTTAAAAAGCATTCACATAGATCTAAGTGGCATTTATAACTTCATTCAGGGTTGGATTTGCTCTGGAAAGGGAAATTACAACAGAATAGGATTAGATGACTATTGTACTTTCATTCCCTAGCTTTCAAATAACTCTGTGTTATTTATATTGAGAGGTAGGATAAGTGCTAGATTTTGTGCGGGTGGTATCTAGACACTGAGTCAAAGAACCTGGAATCTAAGAGAAAAGGTAAAACATTTCCTAAAATAAGGCCAACCCAAGATGAAAGGTAAAAGCACCCATAAATCGGGTGACCATGAAGAGCTATGGATGTGCAGAGTTTCCTTCCTGCTTCAGAGGAGCAGGGTCAGGGAAGAATGCCCAGAAGGAGGTTGCTTTTGAACTGGACCTTGAAGGGTGAATAAGAGAAGAGAGTGTCAAAGAGCATGGAACTGTTCTTTCACAGCACACTTATCAATGCCTAATAACATCTTATGGAACAGAGTGCTGAGAAAGACCAGCTTGGGAACCACCATTGCACAAAACTGGTAGCCATGGCCTCCATGAGGCAAGTAGGGGCATGATCTGGGTGGTGTTCACTGAGAGAGGGGGAGGGGTATTGGGAGGAGACCTGCTACAGAGGTCTCAAAAAGACTTGGTAACTGTCTTACAAATGAGGATGAGTGGACACGGGAGTTCAGAGCAGTATTCATGCTCCTGCATGAGTGCACTCCTTTCAGGAGTGAAGAGTGGGGAAAGGCCTGGAAGAAGAGTACCCACAACTGTATGTAGCACCTGGCTTCCACAGCTGTTGGAATAAATAGCACCACATAGAAAGATGGCAAAGACAGAGATCACAGTTAATTTATTTGTTTAAATATCCCCTCCTTAGTCCTCCTTTCTTACTATCCTTTGCTGGTTTCTCCTATCCACCTCCTATCCACTTCCTAATGTTGGAAGTCCGAGGGCTCAGCGTATGGTAGGCTTTTTGTCTATCTACACTCACTCCCTTGGTGTTCTCAGGTCATTGTCCTTCTCAGGGCAGTAAATGATTCTTGTGCAGATGAAGCCCAAATTAATATCACTAGCCCAGAAGTCTCACCTACACCCAGAATTGCCTACTTGACATCTCTGCTTCAGTACCTAGGAGACTTCTCAAATTCAGCATATTTAAAACTGGCCTCCTGGTCCTTCCCCATCTCCCTGCCCACCCCTGCCATCAGATGTCTTCCCTTTCCAGAAGCTCATGCAAAAATGTCAAAGACATTTTTTACTCCATTCTTTCTCTTTCACCCCATATCCAATACATCAGCATCCTTATACTTATCATCTGACCTACTTTTGATATCTCTACTCTCATGTCTGGTAAGAATTACTTTCCTGGCTCCTATCTGATCTTACCACTCTCCTACAGCATGTTCTAAAGTAGAATAGCCAGAGGGATCCTTTTAGAACATGCCTCAGATAACATGACTGCTTTGCTCAAAACCCAATGATGGCTCCTCGTTTTATGCATGATAAGAGGCAAAGTTCTTGCAAGGCCATACAAGTCTCTATATGTCTTTCCCTCTCAGATAAGGTTCTGACATCATCTCCTACTACCATTGCCTTCTCTTACTCCACTCCAGGCTCACCCACCTCTCTGCTGTTTCTCACGTATGCCAGGTAAACTCCCACCTTGGGCTTCAAACTGGATGTTGCCTCTGCCTAGAACGGACTCCCCCAGGATAACTGTAGAGCCGACTCTCGCTCCACCAAGTCTTTACTCAAATGTCACATCCTCAATGAGGTCTCCTGAGACCACCTTATTTGAAATTACAGCCAGCTTTCCCACCCCACCCACCACTACCAATCTCCACTATCTTGCTCCTTTTGTTTCTATTCCAGCCCGTGAAATTTATGAAAGGAAATTAACTAAATTATACAATATGATTTAATTATTTATTGGATTTATTTTTTATTGTGTGTCTCTCTCTACTAGTAGATAAGCTTCACAAGAGCAGAGAATCCTTGCTTTATGCACTGATGTATCCCAAATACCTGGAACACTAATTGCCAGAGGAGGGGCTTAATAAATACTTAATACTAATATTAATACTTAGTAAATAAGTGAATGCATGAATGAATAAATGCACTCTAAAGGGTCTCAAGATATTTTTTCTCTTATTTTAAGTACTAATATAATTATATGATATTGATATATTGATTAATTAATATGTTAATATTTAACTCTGTTTGCAATCTAGGGCAAACCATATTTGTGTGTGGTTTATTATTTACATATTTAAACTATGTTCTCTGAAATGCTTTTTTGAAACTTTTACATCTATATTGAAAGGTAAGATGCGTGTGAGTTACAATTTTGCGCCATCTTTATCAGTTTGGGTTTCAGGGCTGTGTTTACTCTATGAAATAAGATGGGAGTATGCCCCACCTACACACAGACTATGAAGTGTTGGATGTGGTATACAAATTTTCTATGCCAACAAGTTCGAAAGAGTTTACCAATTAAACATTTTGTTACTAGAGCATTCAGCAGAGTTTTTGGATGACTTCTCAAGTTTTTCCTGTTATTTTCTACTTTCTATGTAAGAAACTTTAAAAACATATATGTATATATATGTATTTCATAGGTATACAAAAGTATGTGGATATTTTCTAACTATATTAGCACAAAGCATAAGAGCCTATGCAATGGAACTTGGTGTTAAGAGCCGGACTCCAGCTAAAGTCTAGGTTTGAATTCCAGGACTTGAATTCCAGTTTTACCACTTACTGAACATGTGAAATTTGGCAAGTAAGTTTAGGTCTTTATGCATCAGGTTTCCCAACAGTAAGAAGGGGTGAGTAATAATACATGTCTCTTTGAGTTGTTCTGAATGATTTGACACATATAAAGCATATAGGGACTTGAAACATAGCATTAACATTTCCACTTCCTATCAGCTAAAATGAAAATCAAACCACTGGACCAGTGGTAGCCCCTTTTTATGATAATTGAGATTAGTTTTATTTAGATTTCTGGTTGATGCTTACGCAGCAGGTGCTGTGGAACCTTCAGCTTTTTGGTTCTCTCTTTAAAAATTTAATGATCTGTAGCTAACACTTGATAAGGTGCTACATAAAAGGATCCTGTGATATTTGTGCAGGGTGAGGGATTCACTGTCAATGTGAATAATTCCACCTGCTAATGTATATGTTTAATAGTAAAGTGTTTAAGTTGAGTTAAGCATCCTGTTTAACAGTATGGTGGGGCACCTTCTGGATTCACCACATTTGTTTTCCTTGGAGGATATCAGGCCCCCTGATCTCTAGTCTGTCCCGCAGGGAGATTTCCCTTGTCAACCCTCTGCCCTCTGCCGCTCTGGGTTACATGTTCTCAGAGCTCTCTGGTTTTGTCCTTTAGCACATTTTCAGCACCAGAATTGTACTTTTGCAGTTATTTGTGTAATTACTAGTTTAAAGTTCAGAAGGCAGATTCCACAAGCACATGGACTGTGTCTGTCTTATTTACCTGTTGTATCTCCACTACCAGTTTTAAAATCCAAGACATAGTAAACACTCAATAAATATTTTATAAAATAAATGAATGAATAGATGCTGTTATTCAGCACATACTAAACAGTACAATATAGTGTCCAATAGTATAAACTTTGGAGGGAGAAAATTTTGATTTTGTGTCTCTCTCTGCCGTTTGTATAGATAACTTTCCTCCAAGAAAGTTACTTAATCTTTCTGATACTGAGCCTTCTCATCTGGAAAAGGAATGGAACAAAAATCCCTATTCTCACAGAATGATTGTGAATTAAAGTGGGATTGTGTCCTTCAAGGGCTCAGCACAGTTGCCAGCACCCAGGATACAATACGCTGTGTCTACTATTATTAACTGTTATTGTTGAACAGGTCATTATTATACCTTCAGTCCTAGTTATATCTTTCCTTAGTATGTAACGACCTTCTCTGTCCAACATTATTTGGTTTATGTTTAAAATATCTTTCTCTAGAAAATATTCTTTTGTGAAAGTCAGTTTCTTTTTTGTTAAATTTGTCTATTTGCTGTGAACTAAATCAATTTGGTGCCCCATGATTATTAGATTCTTCAGACAGCAGTATTTCAGATTGCCTAAAATACCTAAAGACTGAAGAGAACTGCAGGCCCCACCTCACGACCCAGTAACGAGTGGATGTTCTAGTGAAGGTAGGATCGGTCTCAGTCCTGCCACATCTGCCTGGATTAACAGCAAGTGGCATAAGGAACTGTCATATAACCTGTTCATGTGAAACTTGATGAAGTCCCAGCTCCCTGTCCTTTCATGCAGTCTGTGGCACCTTGCAAGAAGATTCACTTGATGCAGATGTAACAATTTACCAGTGGCACAGTCCAGGGTAGTTTGAAGCAGAATTAGGTGACAGAATCCTTTGTTTTGTGGTTCACCTCAGGGCCAGGATGAATCTAGGCTCCAGATACTACTCCAAAGGGAATGAGCTTCTTGATTTTAAACCTTGCTTATGCAAAGGCACTGGTGCTTGGTTAATATCTCTAGCCAGTTCACAAATCTTAAACATCAGTAATTTCATCAATGGAAATTATTTCTCTCATCCCTTTACACTGATTAGTAAGCCATCTAGTTCTAACCAGAGATAAAGAGAGTTAATTTGCTGGTAGCTGCTGCCTTTGGAGTCTTGAATGAAGACTTCAAATGAACTCTTTCAAATTCCGATTACTCTTTCACCCACCCACCAACCAGGTTAACCAGTCTGGGGGCATATATAAATCAAAACTTGTACACAAAGCATTTTCTATGCTGATATATTTTAAAATAAATTAAAGCAATGTAATATATTTGCTAGATCATTTTACATTTAACTCTGCATCCTAGAGATATTTATTTACTTTCTCTGTGCCTCAGTTTACATCTATAAAACTGGGATAATATTAGTAATTTCCTTACAGGGTTGATATGAGTTTTAAATAAGTTAATACCTAATAAACACTTAGAACAGTGTCTGGCCTATACTGACGGTTCAATAAATTTTGGCAGCAGCTGCTGCTGCTACTGCTGTCGCTATTGCCATTTTATGATTATTAATACTTATTGAGAATACAAGCAGATTTTTAGGGTTCTGGGTTGTAGTTCTTTTGGACATTTTCCTCTGAGTTTTCAGGATCCTGCCCCCCCCCCTTTTTTAATTTATTTTTTATTGCAGTAACATTGGTTTATAACATTGTATAAATTTCAGGTGTACATCATTATACTTCTATTTCTGCATAGATTACATCATGTTCACCACCCAAATACTAAGTACAATCCATCACCACACACATGTGCCTAATCAACCCTTTTGCCCTCCTCCCTCCCCCATCGCCCCTGATAACTACCAATCCAATCTCTGTCTCTATGTGATTGTTTGTTGTCATTTTTATCTTCTACTTATGAACGAGATCATACAGTTTTTGACCTTCTCCTTCTGACTTATTTTGCTTAGCATAATACCCTCACTGTCCATCCATGTTGTCACAAATGGCTGGATTTCATCCTTTCTCATGGCTGAGTAGTATTCCATTGTGTATATATACCACATCTTTATCCATTCGTCCCTTGATGGGCACTTAGATTGCTTCCAAGTCTTGGCTACTGTGAACAATGCTGCAATGAACATACAGGGGCATGTATCTTTACGTATTGGTGTTTTCGTGTTCTTTGGATAAATATCCAGCAGTGGAATAGATGCATCATATGGTAGTTCTATTCTTAATTTTTGGAGGAATCTCCATACTGTTTTCCATAGTGGCTGCACCAGTTTGCTCTTCCACCGGCAGTGTATGAGAGTTCCCTTCTCTCCACATCCTCTCCAACACTTGTTGTTTTCCATGTTGTTAATTATAGCCATTCTGACGGGCGTGAGGTGATATCTCATTGTAGTTTTGATTTGCATTTCCCTGACAGCTAATGATGTTGAGCAACTTTTCATGTGCCTGTTGGCCATCTGTATATCTTCTTTGGAGAAATGTCTGTTCAGGTCTTTTGCCCATTTTTCAATTGGGTTGTTAGTTTTTTTGTTGTTTAGATGTGTGAGTTCTTTATTTATTTTGGAAATTAACCCCTTATCAAATATACAGTTTGCAAATATCTTTTCCCAATTGTTAGGTTGTCTTTTTGTTCTGTTGATGGTTTCCTTTGCTGTGCAGAAGCTTTTTAGTTTGTTGTAGTTTATTTTTGTTTATTTTTTCTATTGTTTCCCTCTCCCAGTCAGACACGGTACTTAAAAATATGTTGCTAAGACCAATGTCGAAGAGCGTACTCCCTATGTTTTCTTCTAGAAGTTTCATGGTGTCAGGTCTTACATTCAAGTCTTTAATCCATTTTGAGTTAATTTTTGTGCATGGTGTAAGATAAAGGTCTACTTTCATTTCTGCATGTGACTGTCCAGTTTTCCCCACACCATTTGTTGAAGAGACTTTCCTTTCTCCATTGTATGTTCTTGGCTCCCTTGTCAAAAATTAGCTGCCCATAGATGTGTGGGTTTATTTCTGGGCTCTCAATTCTATTCCATTGATCTGTGTGTCTGTTTTTGTGCCAGTACCATGCTGTTTTGGTTACTATAGCTTTGTAGTATATTTTGAAATCAGGGAGTGTGATTCCTCCAGCTTTGTTCTTTTTTCCCAGGATTCCGTTGGCTGTTCAGGGTCTTTTGTTGTTCCATACAAATTTTAAGATCCTTTGTTCTATTTCTGTGAAAAGTGTTGTTGGAACTTTGATAGGGATTGCATTGAATCTATAGATTGCTTTAGGAAGCATGGACATTTTAACTATGTTAATCCTTCCAATCCAGGAGCACAGAATATCTTGCCATTTCTTTGTGTCTTCTTCAATTTCTTTCAACAATGTTTTATAGTTTTCAGTGTGCAGATCTTTCATCTCTTTGGTTAAGTTTATCCCTAGGTATTTTATTCTTTTTGTTGCAATTGTAAATGGGATTGTATTCTTAATTTCTCTTTCTGCTACTTCATTATTTGTGTATAGAAATACAACTGATTTTTGTATCTTGATTTTGTATCCTGCAACTTTACCATATTCATTTATTATTTCTAGAAGTTTTTTGGTGGATTCTTTAGGGTTTTCTATATATAAACTCATGTCACCTGCAAATAGTGACAGTTTCACTTCTTCCCTTCCAATTTGGATCCCTTTTATTTATTTTTCTTGCCTGATTGCTCTGGCTAGGTCTTCCAATACTATGTTACATTGAGTGGTGAAAGTGAGCATCCTTGTCTGGTTCCTGTTCTTAGAAGGATAGCTTTCAGTTTTTCACCATTGAGGATGATATAAGCTGTGCGATTGTCATATATGGCCTTTATTATGTTGAGGTACTTTCCTCCTATACCCATTTTACTCAGAGTTTTTATTATAAATGGGTGCTTAAGCTTGTCAAGTGATTTCTCTGCATCTATTGAGATGATCATGCAATTTTTATTCATTTTGTTAATGTGGTGTATCACATTGATTGATTTGCTGATATTGAACCATTCCCACATCCCTGGGATGAATCCCACTTGATCATGGTGTATGATCTTTTTAATGTATTGTTGTATTCAATTTGCTAGTATTTTGTTGAGGATTTTTGCATTGATATTCATCAGTGATATTGGCCTGTAATTTTCTTTTTTTGTGTTGTCCTTGTCTGGTTTTGCTATCAGGGTAATGTTGGCTTCGTAGAATGAGTTAGGAAGCTTCCCCTCATCTTCAATTTTTTGGAAGAGTTTGAGAGGGATAGGTATTGTCTTCTTTGAATGTTTGGTAGAATTCACCAGGGAAGCCGTCTGGTCCTGGGCTTTTATTTTTGGCTCCTCCAAAATAAAATTTTTTATTACTGTTTCAATCTCCTTACTGGTGATTGGTCTATTCAAATTGTCTAATTCTTCCTGATTCATTTGGAAAGTTGTGTGATTCTAAGAATTTATCCATTTCTTCTAGAATGTCCTGTTTGTTGGCATATAGCTTTTCGTAGTATTCTCTTGTAATCTTTTGTATTTCTGTGGTGTCCATTGTAATTTTTCCTCTTTCATTTCTGATTTTACTGATTTGTGCCTTCTCTTTTCTTTTCTTGGTGAGTGTAACTAAAGGTTTGTCAATTTTGTTTATCTTTTCAAAGAACCAGCTCTTGGTTTTATTGATTTTTTTTTCTATTTCTTTTTCTCTGTTTCATTTATTTCTGCTCTGATTTTTATTATTTCCCTCCTTCTACTGATTTTGGGCTTTGTTCATCTTTTTCCAGTTCCTTTAGGCACATTATTAGATTATTTATTTAAGATTTTTCTTGTTTGTTGACATTGGCTTATATTGTATAAACTTCCCTCTTGGAACCGCTTTTGCTGTATCCCATAAATTCTGGCATGTTATTTTCATTTTCATTTCTCCAGGTACTTTTTGATTTCTCCTTTGGTTTCTTCATTGGCCCAATCGTTGTTCAGTAGCATTTTGTTTAATCTCCACATATTTGTGGCTTTTCTGATTTTCTTCCAATAGTTGATTTCTAGTTTCATGCCTTTGTGGTCAGAAAAGATGCTTTGTATTATTTCAATCTTCTTAAATTTATGGAGACTTGTTTTGTGGCCTAATATGTGATCAATCCTGGAGGTGGCCTAATATGTGATCAGTCCTGGAGAATGTTCCATGTGCATTTCAAAAGAATGTGTATTCTTTGGTTTTTGGATGGAATGTTCTGTATATATCTACTAAGTCCATCTGGTCTAATATCTTGTTTAAGGCCAATGTTTCCTTATTGATCTTCTGTTTGGATGATCTATCCATTGGTGTAAGTGGAGTGTTAAAGTCCCCTACTATTATTGTGTTACTGTCTATTTCTCCTTTTATGTCTGTTAATAATTACTTTATATATTTAGGTGCTCCTATGTTGGGTGCATAGATATTTATGAGTGTTATATCCTCTTGTTAGATTGTTCCCTGGATCATGATGTAGTGCCCTTCTTTGTCTCTTGTTACAGTTCTTGTTTTAAAGTCTATTTTGTCTGATATGAGTATTGCTACCCCAGCTTTCTTTTCATTGCCATTTGCATGGAGTATCTTTTCCCACCCTTTCACTTTCAGTTTGTGAGTGTCTTTAGGTCTGAAGTGTGTCTCTTGTATGCAGCATATATATGGGCCTTGTTTTTGTATCCAATCAGTCACCCTATGCCTTTTGATTGGAGCATTTAGTCCGTTGACATTTCAAGTAGCTATTGATATGTATATATTTACTGCCATATTTTTACTTTTTTTCTTGGTGTTTTAGTAGTTCTTCTCTGTTTCTTTCTTCTTCTCTTGCTTTCTTCCCCTATGATTTGATGGCTTTCTTTGGTATTGTGCTTGGGTTCCTTTTGCTTAGTTTTTTGTGTATTTATTATAGGTTTCTGGTTTGTGATTACCATGAGGTTCATGTATAGTAACCTACATATATAGCAATCTATACTGAGTTGATGGTCTCTTTAGTTTGACCTCTAGCTGAAAGCTCTACTCTTTTACTCTCCTCCTCCCACATTTTATGTTTTTGATATCATATCTATCTTTTTTTGTGCATTCATATCCATTACCCACTTATCATGGAAATAGATAATTTTTTCATATTTGTGGGCTTCTCTTCCCCCCTTAAATAAGTCCCTTTAGCATTTCCTGTAGAGCTGGTTTCTTGGTGATAAACTCCTTTAATTTTTGCTTTTCTGGGAAACTCTTTATATCTCCCTGCATTCTGAATGATAACCTTGCTGTGAAGAGTATTCCAGGCTGTAGGTTTTTTTCCTTTTAGCACTTTAAATATGTCATGATACTCTCTTCTAGCCTGTAAGGTTTCTGCAGAGAAGTCAGCTGATAGCTTTATGGAGTTTCCTTTGTATGTAACTTGTCTTTCTCTTGCGACTTTTACGATTCTCTCTTTATCTTTAATTCTGGACATTTTAATTATGATATGTCTTGGTGTGGGCCTCTTTGGATTTATCTTGTTTGGCGCTCTCAGTGCTTCCTGTACCTGGATGGCTGCTTCCTTCCTTAGGTTAGGGAATTTTTCAGCTATTATCTCTTCAAATAGTTTCTCTGCCCCCTTGTCTCTCTCTTCTCCTTCTGGGACCCCTATAACACAAATGTTAGTGCACTTATGTTGTCCCAGAGGTCCCTGAGACTGTCCTCATTCTTTTTAATTCTTTTTTCTTTAATCTGTTCAGCTTGGGTGATTTCCTCTAGTCTTTTGTCCAGCTCACTGATCTGTTCTTCTGTATCCTCTACTCTGCTTTTAAGTCCCTCTAGTGAATTTTTCATTTCCAGTATTGTATTCTTCATTTCTGATTGGTTCTTTTATGTCTTCCATTTCTTTGTGGATGTTCTCACTGAGTTCATCTGTTCTTCTCCCAAGATCAGTGAGCATATTTATGACTCTGTTTGAGGTAGATTGCTCATTTCTGTTTCATTTAGTTGCTTTTCTGGGGTTTTGTCCTATTCCCTAATTTGGAAAGTATTCCTTTGCCTCCTCATTTTGCCTCTTTGTCTGTGCTTGTTTCTATGTATTAAGTAGGTCAGCTACATCTCCTGATCTTGGAGAGATGACCTTATGTAGTGATGATTTATGAGGCCTAGCAGTGTGCTTTCATCTTGTCATCAGTTCCAAGTGTTGCACGAGTGACTCCTGTGTAGGCTACTTGTGTCCTTCTGTGGTGACAGGGTTGCTCTTGCCCAAGGAGGCTGAGCTGAGCTGTCCCCCTGGCCAGCTGGTTGTAATGCTCAGCTGTGTGTGGTTGTTGTGGACCCTTCAGTCTCTTTATTGGGTATAGGGAGCCCCAGCACAGTTGACTGCAAGGTCTAATAGCACATTCCTGTTGCAGTTTTTCTATTAAATGTACAGGCCCCCAGTGTGGCTGGTTGTTAGGCTCAAGAGCTTACAATTGCTGTAAGCCTCCAGCCTATTAGGCTCTTATTGTAGCTGGTTGTGGCTGGCCCCAGGCACAGGAGCACCCAATTATTTCTGGCTTTGGAGGTTGGGGCTGATCCCCTATGTGACTGTTTGAGAAGCACAAGTCTTTTGCAGCTAAGAAGCCACATGGGGACTCACACACAGTCAACATAGTCCTACCCCATGCACATGCCCTGACCCTCTAAAGTGGACCCAGTTGCTCCAAGGCCGGGGCCCCACACTCTCCACCCTCTCCTCCAGCTCACCCTGCCCCACAGAGGTGGACCCACTTGCCAGGGTGAAGAAAATTCAGGCAGCTCTCTTAAGCAGGCCCACAAGTTGCCCAAGGGCTTGTTATTGGGTGGGGCCAGTTCCTAGGGCAGGCTGCTTTCCTTGGCTGAGCTGGATTAAATCAGTGCTCTGGTGGGTGAGGCAGACCCTGGGCTAGCAGGCTACAGGGAGAACTCCAATGGCATCTGCCAGTGTCTGTGTCAGCATGCCCACACCAGGTCAAAACAATGGCTGCCACCAATGACCCAGTCCCTCCGGAGGTCTCGCCTCTCACCGAGATGCATTCAGAGCCTATCAGGTGAGTCTCTTTTCACCAAAGTACTGTGTGCCTTTCTCTTTCATGATTGTACGATGCTTTCCTAAATGGGTGAATTTGTGCATGGGCCCTTTAAGAACAGCTTTAATTTCTTTGTGTCCCAGATTTTCTGGGGTATTTCTCATTTTGTTAGCAGCCAGCAAAGCCAGATATTATGACACTCATCTTGGTTGTGCTGGGTCCAAAAAAATGCCAGTAGCTGAAATGCTCCCCATCTCTGCCTCCACCCCCCCGCCCCAGGAAGGCTGTGTACCTTTGGATTGCTCCCAGGCAGCTGTGAAGCATTGCTGATTGTGAAGGTGGCATTTTTTCTCTCCAGAAGGGAATTTCTGCCTCTTCCACCTCAGTTAGGACTGCTGTTTGTTGCAGCGGTTCCTCTTATCCAGTTTTCAGTTCTCTCTGAGTGTAATTTTTCCAAGATTCATTATAAATCTGTTATGTCTGTGGGAGGAAGTGAGTTCAGAGTCTGCCTACACTGCCATCTTGACCTGTCCTCCCTGTTCCCCTTTTTCTTGCATCACTAATTCTTTCTTGGTTCTTATGCTTATTTTTCCCATTTACCCATTCATGTATAAAACAAATCTCCCTGGAGAGTATGGCCAGGGTATGTGTAGTACCAGCAACTTCCATGCCAATCCCCCTTGGATGCCTCAGGCAGGTCCCCAGGAAACTAGGGACTCCCTAGGAAATCAAATTTCCCCTCTCAGGTTGCAAATAAGATTGCAGGTTGGTATATACTGTTCTTTACCTGATTTCTGGTTCCTCTGAAGCAATGAACAAATACCAATTTCCGTTACAGATGTGAGACCAAGTTTTAATCTTCTAGAACAGAAGCTCCCAACTTACAGCCCCTAGCTTAGATTTAGATGTCAGAAGTAATTGTTTGTCCTACATAGTGCTTTTGTTGTTGTTGCTGTGGTTTTGTTTTATATAATTTGTCAACATTTAAAAATTCGGAGATCTTCTATCAAAACTCACATTTCAGGTTTCTCTTGAGATCGGAAGATCAGGCAACAAATGAAAAAATATGTAGAGCTGAGTGGCAGCTGCCCCCTTCCAGAGGACACTTGCTCTCCAGTTTGTCCCAGGGCTTCCACCATTCATGGACTCCCCACCATAAGGTCAAGTGGCTCTTGCCATTTATATCTGTGGTTTTGTTATTTCATTTCTTCTAGTACAGATGTATTGCCTGTACTCAACCAATCTGCACCTGTACCCATGTCCTCTGTCTTCCTTAATGCTAAAATGGATAAAATGTCAGGCTGCTGTCTATGGTCAATTCTCCACTTGTGTTCTGAATCCCATTCTCTTTTGGCATACTCAAAGATTTTGCCTCTTTTGCATTATTGGTCTTTCCTTCTCAACTGGTTTATTCTTTTCAGCATGCAAACATGCAGTAATATCTTCTATCTTTAAAATTCTCCATTGTTTTCACATCCCATATCAAACAGCTGCCTCATTTCTCTTTCATAGCAAAATTTCAACTAGTTGATGCCTGAGTTGTCTCTTTTCCTTCTCCTCTTTTCAAAGCCATTTCAATCAGGCTTTTATTCCCTCTACTCCACTGAAACCACTCTTGTCAAAGTCACCTATAACTTCCATCTTGCTGAATCCAAAGATCAACCCTTTGTTGACCTTAGCTAGACATCTCATCAGCATTTGATAAGTTGTTAATAATCCTTGCTTGAAATACTTTCTTCTGTTGGTTTTTGTGACATCACACTTTAATGTTTTTTTCTCCTAACTCGTTGACCCTTTTCAGGCACTTTGAAGGTTTCTCCTCTTCTTATCTGCATCCTACTGCTTAATTTCCCATCCATATTTAATGCCATACATCTCATTCCTCATATCTCTTCTCTTCTCTCACGCTGTAGGCTTTAAATATTCCTCTATACAGTCATGCATCGCTTAACAACAGAAATACATTCTGAGAAATGTGTCATTACGTGATTTTGTCATTGTGCAAACATTATACAGTGTACTTACACAAACTGAGATGGGGTAGCCTACCGCACACCTAGGCTATATGGTACTAATCTTATGGCACCACTGTCACGTATGCAGTCTGTCACGGACCAAAACATCATTATGCGGCACATGATGTATACTGATGACTCTCAGAATTCTGTAGCCTCAAACATTATCCTGAACTCTGTGCTCATATGACTCAGACCAACTCAACATCTCCACTTGAATACAGATTAGGCTCTCAAGCATACAGGTCTGAATCCTAACTCTCAAATTTCTTCTTCAGATCCACTCTTGCCTCAGCTTTCCTCATCTCAGTAGAAGGAACCACAATTATCCAGTTGTTCATTCTTGACTCTTCTCTTTTCCTTGTACCTGATATATAATCTCTCAACAAGTCTACTGACACTTCTTTCAAGATATTTGTCTGAACCTGACCACATCTCACTATGGATCATCACTAAAACTCTAGTAAAGACTACTATCATGTTTCACTTAGACTACAGCAGTAATAGTTACCTAAAAAGTCTCCCTGCTTCTACTCTCACCTCCCTAGTCAGTTCTCCACCACAGTGACTTTTATAAAAGTTAGCATATATTATATTATGCCCCTTGCTTAAAACCATCACATGACTTCCCATCACTAGCTTGACCAACTCATCTGAATTTGCCTGGGACTTTCCCGGAATTAACATGAAAGTCCCAAGTCCCAGGAACTCCCTCAGTCCTGTGCAAATTGAGATAGTTTGTCACCTTACCTGTCATGTATAGAATAAACTAAAATCAGATAAAATAAAAATCTCTACCATCCACTAGGTCAACTACTTGATCTTACACCTGCCATTCTTTTGCACATCACCTCCTATCACTCTTAGCCTTGCTAACTCTAGTCTAGCCACATTGGCCTTCTGCTGCTACTCAAACATATCAAGCTTGTTTCTGACTTAAATGTTTGTTGAATAATTGAATGGACCTAATTCAAAGTAGGAAAGTAAAAGACAATCATGATGGTGACATGTTTTAAGAAAATAATAGGTATATATTCCTTTGTGGAGAATGAGAATTATTTCTATTTATTTAATATAGAAACATCTATATGCTTTGCCAATTTATATCACCAGTCTGGTCCCAATAGCATTTGACCTTTTAACTCCTGCCCTAAGCCATGCTAAAAAGCTCAGGCCGTGGATATTTGTTCTATCAGATTGATTAAGTCCAAGAAGATAGGAGGCCTAAGCTGTGCCTGACATCCAATCATTAAGCAATTGATGGAAACTCTTAATTGGCCAAGACAGTATGGTTAGAAAGAAAACCAGATTTTTTGTCAGGAAACATGGATCCTAGTCTTGGCTTTGCCACGATCTAATTATACAATCTTCAATGAGTCACTTATTCTCAGGCATTAGGTTTTTGGATTTTTGTTTGTTTAGTGGTTGGTTGGTTGTTATTTAATCTGAATGTGCAAGTTGGGTCATAAAGTTGTCTTTTCAGATTCTTCCAGCTCTACAATTTTTAAATGATTGATTCTCTTTTGCTTTTCCCCATGTGCCATGCATTCATATTTTTCAGATACAACAGTAATAAATGCACAATATGTGTGAAACTAATCTATTATGGATGCCACAAATCAGAGACAAACAATGCTGGCTACATGGTGCCTCTCTCCCCAAGCTTAGGCAGTATTTTTTGCATGATTTTTAAAGAGATTATTCAGTGAGATGCAGACTAGTTATAATTATTCATATCATCAATTTTGCACTTTTAACACTTCCTTGGGGCTCTGTTTCCCTGTCACTGTTGAGCAATTTTTTGGATGGTAGGATAAAGTTGTCTTTGCTCAATTTCCTCCTGTTTCTTTTCATTATTCCCTTTTAGATCAGATAGCATTCTCCTTCCCATCTTGGTGCTTACAGTCTTCAAAGATTCCATAGTAATGTGCCATACCCTAGTAGCTTCCCAAGCTACTTTCAAACCCCTGGAGCTTCATGGAAATTCTGTTGCTTACATTTTTCCAGAGAGGTAGAATATAAATCAGGTTATTAATATTTCAAATCTAGCTTCATGATGCCATATTTAAAATTCTATTTTTGTTTTAAATAGAATAAATTCCCTCACATATTTCATTTCTAAATGGCAAAAATTCTAAGGAAACTGAAAAAGTCATATCTCCTGCTGTGTCATTTTCACTGCAGAATGGAAAAGAATTGTTACCCAGCTAGTTCATAGCTTGATGCTTCAGAAAACCTACCCCCACTTATGTTTTCCTTTGTTTCTACTTCACATTATGCATACTCTCTTAATTTCTCCTTAACTATGAATCTTTCTTATTTTTATGCTCCCTGAAATATAATTTTCCTTGCTATTTAATGTTAATACGTTGCTCTCTCCTCCATTTCCTAGGGTATTTCATTGCATTTTACTCATTTCATAAACTCTGCCCATTCATTTGTATGAAACTCTTTCTTCATACTTGTCTGTTATCAGCAAACTTTGTGAATTTATGTCTTACCTGTTTTGTTTTTCAGGAAGACATTTAATAATTTTCAGTATCACTGCAGCCTCTTTCATTTTGTAACTTACTGTGTTTTTAAAATTACCCAATTTTTATATATTAGCTGTTGGGAATAATTAAATGGTGGTGCACATTTTGCAAATATCTAGAAATTGAGATTATAACCATCTATATGTACCAATTGAAAGTAAATTACTCTCCTTCCTTGGATGGTTAATCTGGTTACAGCATGGCCCACCCATGAGTATCTCACGGGCTTCCTTTATTGTTGGGTGGCAGGGATCTTCAGATAGGCTTATGTTTCACTCAACCTACTCTCGGGCCAGAGGTGGTTTGAGGGTACCCGGAACATGACAGAACTTAATAAATGTTAGTTTCCCATCTATTCTGAGCAGATACTGAAATGCATCCTGTCTCCTAGGACTGGCCCTTTTTGGTAGAATTATAAAAAGCATATGCAACTTAATAGGTCATAGGATAAAGGTAAAATTCTCATACTATGCCACTGTGTGTGATTATCAGTGATGCTCATTCTGTCTGCCTTCAGTCTAGTGAGGGAAGAAATATGCACACAAATGATTAAAATCCAGTGGGAGAGCTGATTTTAAAGGTATGAGTGGAGTGCAGTGAAATCACTAGAGATGAAATCATAAATTGTGCCTTGGAAATTCAATATTTACAAAAGAAGTAAAGATTCAAGCATTGTAGTTTGCATTCTATGGAGGGAGGACAGTAGGAGTAAAGTCAGTTCTGAACAACTGAAGCATAAGGTCTGAGTAAAGTCAAGGATGATTAGTAGCAAGAAAAAGAAAGTCTCGTACGTTAGTGCAAGTGAACTATAGTATTTTATTTATACATATGCTGTTGAATCCAAGGAAAACCTAAACATCTAGAACACAAAAAGTGTGGCAACAGGAGCTATGTTATTTATAACTGAACTATTTTTCCATATTTCTTATTTTCTATTCGACTACCAATTAATTCAGTCTCTCATCACCCCAATTCCAAATTCCCAAGTGAGTAATCTAATTAACTCAGTTTGAGAGAAGTGACCCTCTCCTTAATTCCTTCAGCTGTTGAAGGTCCAGAAAAATGGGGTAATGCCATGTTCTTTGAAGAGGATTTGACTGAGAGCATTTTCTTTGAAAATGAAATGGTTTGGGGGTGTGTATGGTAGAGTGAGATGCTCCTTAGAAGGAAGGTAGTGACGGATGATGAGACTGCAAATTTAGCAAAGGGTAAAAAGATGGTTATTCCTGTCACTATTGATGTGTAACAAGTCACTCTAAGCTTAGCGTTGTGAAACAACCATTCTTTATGCTCACATACTCTATGAGTTAGGAATTCAGGTCTGGCACTTTAGGGACAACTTGTTTCTATCACATGATGCCTAAGGTCTCAGCTGGGAAGACTGAATGGCTGAGGATGACCTGATGGCTGGAGACTGGAATCATCTGAGGACTTGTTCTCTAACATGACTTGTGTTTGATGCTAATTGTGGGCTGGGACCTCAGCTGGGACCTCAGCTGGGACTGCCAGTCACAACATGTACACATGGCCTCTCTGTGTGGCTGCTTGGGCTTTCTTACTTGCTATTCTGATGGAAAAAAAGATTTAAAACAAAACAAAAAGTTCAGAAAATGTTTACAACATTCAATATAAAGGAAAGAGAAAAAGTTATTATGCAAAATTTTTTAAAGTTCTTAAAAGTTAGTGAGAAAGTGATGAACACCAAATAGAAACTAAAGTGCATTAAGAGAAGAAAAACTACAAATACCTACTAAGTCATGAAAAAGTATCCAACGTCCCTGCCATGTAAAGAAAGGCAAGTAAAATAATAAATATGATAGCTTTTTTTTCACCTATCAGATTGGCAAAGATGAAAAATTGGAAGATATCTGTAGTCATCAAGACTGTGAGGGAAAGGAAACTCAGATTACTGTTAGTGAGAGGACAAACATATAAATTTTGGACAGTCTGGAAAATGCATTACAATTAAACTGTGCATAACCTTTAGCACAGTGTTTTAAATCTAAAAATTTATCCTTAGGAAATTCTCAAACAAGTACAAAGATGCATATGAAAGATCATTCAAAATAGCGTGGTTTATAAGATTGAAAAATTACAAACAGCCTGCCCTCCAAAAAATTAAGAAAGTGATTAAGTGAAACAGAATTGTTGTACATGCAGTCATTAAAATAATTGTGTATATTTATTTTAATTGACATAATAAGATGACCAAGATATGATAATGATGGATGGGGAAAATCAGCTCACAAAATATGAACTGATTTTTATTAATTTTATTAAATTGTTCAAAGAAAGATATATGTATGTTTAAATGAATGAGAAACCCAAAAAATGCATGTTTGACTTAGTCACTTATGCATTTATTGAATAAATATTGAGTGCTTGCTCTGTTACCGATATTTTTCTGGGTACCGGAAATATGGCAATGAAGAAAGCAGACAGAGCCATGACTTGAAAAGCAGAGCAAGGATGTGCCCATGCAGGTTCTTGCCCTCTCGAGCCCCTTCAGGATGTTGAGTATCACTAGACATGTTTTTTTAGTTCTTTGAGGGGGATTCAGAGAATGGACAGAGGAGGAAATGGGGAGGGCTTAAGGAACAGTAGGTAAATCCACTTCCATATTGAAGAACTAGGAGCAGAAGGTGTTGGTTATAGGACTAATAGTTCCTGAGATTCAAATGAGTTTTTTCATGGTTTTGAAAAGAGAGGCACATAAAAAAGCTGAGGTTGGTGTTGGCAGAAAATGGAAGAGGAATAAAAAATAATTTTAAGAAGGAATGTTGGTAACTTTGTGTGCCTTTTCAAGATGTTCAATAAATACAAGATTTGTATTCTTTTCAGTTTACTCCAGGTTCTCCCACCTGGTGTTTAAGCACTAGAATACACAAGGACCGGGCAGCGCACAACTGGGGAACCTCAACCTAATCAGGGAGTCAGAAGACACCACACTGAGATTATGGTGTCGAAATTCAGATTAAAAGATGAGTACCCGGAAGAAGGCAGAGATCACAGAGAAAAGGATCAGCATTTTAAAGGCCCGCAGGAAAAGTCTGTAAAGTACCTTAAATCGAGTAAAATAAATCTAGTCTGCTGAAGCATTCAGAGATATATCAAGTTCTAGTTGAGGGGAACTATGGTTTAGGAAGTGGGCAGGACATAATATATACTTTAGAGACCTGGATTTTAACACAGCCAAAGGATTAGACTTGAGGCCTTAAGCTCAGGCCTAGAAAGAGATCTGGAACTTGGCTTTCTAGAAAGAAAAATGCTTAGAGCTAGACAAGAATTTTTCCATCTTTGCATAGGGACTAAATGGAGAGAGATTCTGTGTCCATGAATTGGCAGACTCAATATTGTTAAGATGTCAGTTCTTCCCAACTTGACCTATGGATTAAATGCAATCCCAATCAAAATCCCAGCAAGACGTTTTGTAGATATAGACAAACCAATTCTAAAGTTTATATAGAAAGGCAAAGACCTAGAATAGCTAACACAATACTGAAGAAGCAGAAAAAATTGTAGCACTCACTTTCCTATTTCAAGATAGTATAAAGCTACAGTAATTGAGACATTATATTAGTATTAGCTAACGGATAGACACATACCTCAATGGAATAGAATAGAGAGATAAGAAATCAACCTACAAATATAGTAAATTGATTTCCAACAAATGTGCAAAGGCAATTCATGGAGAAAGGATAGTCTTTTCAACAAATAGTGCTGGAACATTTGGATGTCCATATGCAAAAGAGTGAACCTAGACACAGACCTTACACTTTTCACAAAAATTAACTCAAAATAGATCATTGATCTAAATGTAAAATGTAAAACTAAAAAAGTTCTTGAAGAAAACAAGAGAAAGTCTATGTGACCTTGTGTTTGGTGATGAGTTTTAGATACAACTTTAAAAGCATGACCAATTAAAGAAAAAATTGACAAACTGGACGTCAATAAAATTTAAAACTTCCATGCATCAAAGGACACAAACAACAAAGTGAAAAGGCAACCCACGCAATGGAAGAAAAATTTGCAAATTATATATTTGATAAGGGGTTAGTATCCAGAATATATAAAGAATTCCTACAATTCAACAACCAAAAAACAAACAACCAATTTAAAAATACACAAAGGAGTTGAATAGACATTTCCACAAAGAAGATATACATGTGACCAGCAAGCACATGAAAAGATTCTCAACATCACTAATTATTAGGGAAATGCAAATCATAACCCCACAATGAGGTACCACCTCACACCCATTAGGATGCCTACTACATATGAAAAAAAAAAGGGGTGCTGGCCCCATAGCATAGTGGTTAAAGTTCAGTGTGCTCTGCTTCGGCAGCCCAGGTTCACAGGTTCGGATCCTGGGCGCGGACTTACACCACTCATCAGCCATACTGCTATGATGACCCACATAAAAAATAGAGGAAAATTGGCACAGATGTTAGCTCAGGACTAATTTTCCTGAAGCAAAAAAAGAGGAAGATTGGCAATGGATGTTAGCTCAGAGCGAATCTTCCTCATCAGGAAAAAAATAAATAAATAAAACCAGAATATAACAAGGGTTAGTGAAGATGTGAAGAAACTGGAATATGTGCACAGCTGATAGGAACATAAAATAGTGCAGCCTCTATGGAAAACAGTATGGAGTTTCCTCATAAAATTAAAAATAGAATTACCATATGATCCAGCAATTCCATAGGTATATACCCAAAAGAATTCAAAGCAGGGACTCAAAGAGATATTTATACACCTGTGTTCAAAGCAGCATTATTTACAATAGCTAAAACCTGGAAGCAACCCAAGTGTCCATCAACAGATGAATGAACAAAATGTGGTATATACATACAATAAAATATGATTCGGCCTTCAAAAGGAAAGAAATTTTGACACATACTACTACATGGATGAATCTTGAGGACACTATATTAGGTGAAATAAAGCCAGTCATACAGGCACAAGTAATTGTGAATCCACTTATATGAGGTATGTAGAGTAGTCAGATTCATAGAGGCAGAAAGTAGAATGGTGGTTGCCAAGAGTTGGGGAAAGGGAGGAATGGGAAGTATGGTTTAATGGGTACAAAGTTTCAGTTTTGCAAGATGAAAAGAGTTCTGAAGGTGGATAGTGGTGATGGTTGTACAACAATGTGAATGTACTTATTGCCACTGAACTGTACACTTAAAAATGATTATAATAATAAATTTTATGTCATGTGTATTTTACCACAGTTTAAAATAATTTTTTTTTAAATTAAGAACTTCTGTTCTGTGAAAGACATTGTTACATAAATAAAAAGATAAGCCACAGACTCAGAGAAAATATTTGCAAAAAACATATCTGATAAAGGACTTGTATCCAAAGGATTCTTAAAACTCAATGATAAGAAAATAAAAAGCCCAACTTTTAAAAGGGCAAAAGATATGAACAGATACCTCACCAAAAAAGATATAGAGATGGCAAATAAGCATATGAAAAGATTCTCAACATCATATGTCATTAAGGAAATGCAAATTAAAACAACAATGAGATGCCACTACGTACTATTAGAAGGGCTAAAATCCAAAAACCTTGATATATCAATTACTGGCAAGAATGTGTAGCAACAGGAACTCTTATTCATTGCTGGTGGGAATGCAAAACGCTACAGCCATTTTGGAAGACAGTTTGAAGGTTTCTTACAAAGCTGAATGGAGTCTTACCACAATGATCCAAGAACCGCTGTCCTATGGTATCTACCCAACTGACTTGAAAACCAAGTCCATGTAGAAAAACTCCAAACTAGTTAGGAGACAGACACCCTGCCTGAGCCACAAGTAGGAGGACTCATCCTCAACAAAACAGAACCCAACCCTTGATCCTGCATGCAGATAAGACTCAAATTCACAATATCCATGAGGTGCAGAAACCTTGAACAAAAACTAGTATAAAACATAGACCCAAACTGGTGACCCAATAGTGTCCTGGTAACATTGAAGTTGCAATAAAGAGACTCTTGCAAAATCCAAGGAACGCCCAGCCCTTTTACAGAAAAACCTCCCACTGGCAACAAACTCAAGAAAAGCCATAATGGATAATTCATACTAAGGAAATAGAGATCAGAAAGAGATTTTAAAATAAGTATGTTTAAAATATTCAGAGATCAAGGAACCAAGAGAATCCATGAAGAACAAAGATTTTATGAGGAAAAAAACTTAGATGTATTTGAAAAGGGAACAAATGGAAATTCAGAAGATGAAAATAGTCATTGAAATTAAAAAAATTAATAGATAAGTTAAACAGCAGGCTACTTAGAGATCAAACCAGATAAAAACTGACCATGTCTGCTGCATTAATTCAGCAAAAGAGATGACTGAATAGGGTAATGGCAGTGAGAGTAGAAAGAAGGGGAGAAATATAAGAAGCATTTAGAAGGGAGAATCAGCAAGATTTGGTGAAGAATACTTAAGCCTCCAAAAAAAATCATTCCTGACTCAGAAAAGAAGCATTGTGGCTCTGGTTTGAGCTGATGCGATAGCGTCTTCACAATGCCTGGCCTATGGTAAGCACTCAGTCGATGCTGTTGTTGTTTCATTGTGGTGTTGTCATTTTATTATTATTATCATTAAAGTTGGCCAGCAATGGTTGAAAGGCAAGGAAGGAGGTGGTGAACCTCCTGATGTATTAGGGTACATGAAGCCTATCTTTTGTCACCTTCCGTTGTCAAAATGTTTTCCGGGACAACTTGGCACTACAGAGCTGCTCTGTTTGGGTCGCATTACAAAAGAATAGACCAGTGGAAATATAAAATAAACCAGATAGCTCATTTAGTAATATGTACTAAATGTACTATGCAATATGTATACAATAATGCACTAAATGATTAAAGAAGCAACACAAATCAGCATTGGAGAGATGGGATTATTAATCAACGATGCTGGTGCAGCAGGACCAGCAAAGAGCAACAACGTACTATTATTACCTCACAATGCTGACACAATTTCAAAAATTCTAAAAACACAGGGAAAAATGTATCAAAATTAAAGAGATGCCAAAAAAATATGCAGATGTGATATTAGTGGACAAATTCTCATCAAAATAAATCATTTTTATGGGATTATTCAATGCTCAACATTGCGCAGTAAAATAAGCACACTCTTGCATTGCTGACGGAAGAATAATGTGCATAGCTTTAAAACACTGTCAGCAAGTTTTAAGAGGCCTAAGAATATTTGTGATTTTTAATATAATAATTTAACTGCCAAGAATTTACTCTAAGAAAATTGAAGAAATGAAGAAATGTCTGCATTGCAGTGTTGTTTATAATAGCAAAAATATTGGACACAGCCTAAGTAGTCAATCAAAAGATAGTGGTTGTAATACATGGTATGGTTATATTGGAATATTATATGACCAGAAAAATTCTCTTAATGAGCAATTTTTAATAACTGGTGTGCTGATTATTCTTCATTTGCTCCCCACCCTGTCAGATCCACTCTCTTCCGTTCCCTTCCCTGATGTGTCCTCTGAGAGGTCGCATGCTACAGACTGCATCATACAGATTTTTTGACACTTCAGTTCCCACTGAGCTCCAGAAAAACATTATGTCCTTCTTTTGCCCCTTGGGCCCAATAGCTTCCTCTTGTTTCATGACCCCGATGCCTTAACATCCTTTATTTTTTTCTGAATCCTAACCATACTTCTGTTCGGAGTCCCTTCATGAAAGTCATTTCATTTAAACCCTCATATCCAGACAGATGCATGTGAATTTCACATGTCACAAAACTGCATTGTTTGCATGATATAATGTGAAAAAATATAGAAAACTTGTAGAGAAACATATAAACATGTGAAGAGCAATTGCTTCTGAGAAGTATGAATAAGAAGGATCCTTTTCCATCATCTCTTCTCTACTTTCTAAATTTTTTACAATAAACATGTAATTGGTTTATGATAAAGGAGCAACTCTAAAAATTAGGTAAACACATTTTAAATATATCCCTTCTTTTTAAAAGTAAAGTAAGTTGCCTTTTTTATGACCTTCGATTGATTTTCAGTAGTTCAATGTTCTTTTATAGATAGATTCCTAGTCCTGTTGTCCATATCAAAATAAATATCTTGACAGAAATTGTTATTACCTTTCACTTTTGACTGAAGTCCTTTTATTCTTGAAAGGGGAAGGTGGAGTTCCAATTTCGTCTCTGCCTTTTTAGGGATAGGAACTTTTGTATATTACTACTAAAGACTGCCATCACGGCACTAACTCATGGCGCTAAATATTGCCATTTTCATCATGAATATTTGGGCAAACTTCTCTCTACTCTTAATTTCCCTTGCATTTAGAGAGCTCAATTAATGTACTTCTAGCATCTGTTTTTAGTGGTGGTAGCCACTTTTTTCCTAGGATGATGGAGTGATTTTTCTGACTGAAAACGTAGGAAGAATAACAAGACATCCCCACCCTCCCGCTGTCTCTTGAAGCCAGCCTCTTGCAGAGGTCAGTAGTCTTCCTTTGCCTTTTCATGCAGGAGTCAACTCTGGTGAGTGTGACGAAAGGAGGCCTCTCCAAGTCCAGCACTTCCTGTACACGGTTGAAGTCTCCCTAATTCCGGATTCAGGGAGCAGGCCCATTGGCTGATAGACCTAAAGCCACAATCTGCATCCTGCCCTCTAGCACTGATAAAGGTGATATTTTAGCTCACGTAGTTACTCTTCTGTTTAATTTCTCAAATCACTTAGTAATTATGTGGGAAAAGGGATATTATTTGTTGGTGGCCTTCTCAGAAACTCCAGCAAGACATGGTTCTTTTTACAATCATAAGTATCCATATATAACTTTTACTTAATAATAAAGCATTCTTGTTGGTTCAAGTTTTGCTCTATGTTGTCATAATTTTGGATGCCAAAGGGCCTCACACCATCCTTAAACAGTCCTTGGTAATCTCTTAGAGAATGAAGCAGATCAAACAGCAAAGAAAGTAGAATGGAGATCATTTGGGGCTGGTAACTCCCACACATCAGGACTATGAATGCAGTTATGGAGCTTTATGTAGATCTTCCCTTTTCTCTTATCCTTTTAACCCTGGAGTGCCAAAAAGGTTGGCAAAATAAGGGTCTGGAACCTATGTTATTCTCCTTAAAAGGTTATTTTTTGCAGACTCAATAGTGCACCATTTAAGCTTTTAGGCAATGAGGCTACCCTAATTTAGCATATATTTCTTCTAAATATCAACAAAATAAATTAGAGGCACTGTTACCTTTTTAGTTCCCCATCTCTTAAGCATTAGTCATTCAAATAATTTTGAAATCTTTCATTAGTAATTCTATTAATTCCACTTGAATAGATCTTCATTTCATGAGTCACTGTACACCCTTATCTTCTTCAAAAATGAAATAATTTTAATGTAATAATTTTGCATCAATTTATATTTTTTTATTATTAATGCTATATTTTAAGCATTGAAGTTATATTCATGATGTGATGTGTTAATAAAAATCTGCTGAAGGTAAGGTATTAATCCTTTTCCTTCATATTCCATGAAAAACTGATATATTCTGTCGACAATTTGCTGAGAACAGATCCTTTAGCATGGGACATATTTCACACCATGAGACAAAGCATGATCATTCTGTCTGGGATGGATGAAAGATTGTTCATTAATTCTGCAAAAATGTATTGAGTATTTACTGTGTGTTAAGTACTGTGCTAGTTACTGGGGATACATTATCTCTGCCTTAACGGAGCCTCAAAGAAAAGATATACATTAATTGAGTAATCATACAAATAATTACATAATTTGAAAAATACTATAAATAAAAATACTATAAATAAAAAAATAATATGACTAGGGTTGGCAGAAAAATTTGGTAGATAGCTTAATGATCCCTTTGCCCTACAGTTAAGAAAAATTTTCAGCCTCCAAAATTTATCTCTTGCCTCTACGTTGAATCAGCACAGGAACTTACAATATTTATAATCAACTTTCCTTAAAATTCATTCAAAGACAATTATATGGGGAAAACTTTCTCAATGTTATAGGCATTGCAACCCAGAAATCAGGACACCTGCCCTCCCTCCCTCCCTCACCTTCCCCAATCTCAATTGGGAGCCTTAAGAAAGTAACTTTACCTCTGTGGCCCCAGTTGCTTTGCCTGCAAAATGAAGTTGTTGGACCAGGTCATCTCAAGGACCAGTCTAAATAGTCCTTGATTCCAGAACTTAAGAGAAATGCTCTCTATTACTACAGAGTAAGCTTGTAGAGATTACCTGCCATATAGAAGCTACAAGAATATTGATATTAAGTGAAAATACAGAACTGGATCCCTTTAGTAGTTCATTAAAATAAAATATAACTGTGAAGAATTGCTACATGAGGTAAAGACAGCAGTTGCTTTCTGTTTTGAATATAGCATCAGATTTTCCTGAGATATAGTTTCCCGAAGGTCCATCTGTTCCCTCACGGAAGTTGGTGTGGTTTATACTAAATAATGACTAGAAGCTAAATTAAATTGATTTATATATAAATAGTAGCCACCCCAGAATGTTTTCTTCTTCCCCCAGAATAATGTAAGTCACCTGCTACACATACTTCTGAGAAGACTCCATTTCCTCAAAACACAAAGAACATTGATAATTACTTGCTTAATAATGTCTTTCTTCTTCATTTAACACAATACTTTATTCACTGCTGCATTATTTAGCTTTTGCTGCCTTAACAAACAACCAAATTTAGCATCTTACAACAACAAATCTATTTCTCCTTCGTGATTTTGTGTCAACTACAGCTTGGCCTAACTGGAGTCAGCAGGGCTTGACTAAGCATAACTCCAGGCTGCTGATTAGGCCCATATCTGTTCCACATATTTCTCATTCTGTAACCAAGACTGAAGAAACAGCAACTACATGGAGCATGGTTTTATGGCAAATGGCAATAGTGCAAGAGGAAGCAGAAATTCATGTTGGCTCTTAACCCTCATTTAAGAATGACCACACTGTCTCTTTTGCCCACATTTCATTAGTCAAAGCAATCATATAGACAAGCCCCAAATCAATGGAATAATCTGCCCATGTGGTGGGGAAGGGGAGAATGAATTGCTGAACAGTGATGAAGTCTACAACAGCTGCCCCACACTCACCACATACCACAGTCCATGGCACATAGTGGATGTTTAATTTTTTTGAGAAATTCATAAAATTTTATAACAAGCCAGTCATCCTCTCAAAATAGTCTGTGTTCTCTTGTCTGTCTTTGAAATACAAATTTTCTTTTCCCTTCATAATAAGACCTTAATATCTTAATTTTCTCCAAATTCAGCATGGGCCAGGAAACAGTCTGCCACAACATCCCTAGTTCCAAATTCAGTGGTATTCACATAGAAAATGCTCAATAAATATTTTCTAGATAAATAAATGAATGAATCCATGAGGCGAATGTTATATTCTTGTTTGTTTTAAGGGGTGTTGGCTTTTGTTTTAAGGCTCAGATTGAGATCTAGTAAGTGGTGAATCCTAGGACACTCTAGCATAGTTTTCTATACAAATCAAGAAAGTAATTACTCTTTTGTGAACTCTATTTAAATCTTACAGTATGCTGGTTGAAACTAGTCTTGGAAGCCAAATATACCCTAGTGAGATTATATGGGCACCACAGAAATGGTCTTACAGACCAGTAAATTTCAACTCTCATACTTTAAGGATGATTATTATCATAAAAATTAATATTCACAACCTCATGGAGGTATCTTACTTTGACGTATTAGCCTTTACTTTCTAATAAAAAATATCTTCCATGTACCTAATAGACCCAACCTTCTCTTTGATATACAAAGCAATATAAGAAACAGTTTCTCTTGTTCAGGGTTTCTTATCTGGTTGAGTAGATATGCTATGTTCCAAAATAACTACAGCAATATCTCTGAGTACCAAATGAGTAAAACATGAAACTATAGGAATTCAGAGGCAGGAGATAACTTCCTACAAGAATGATTAGGAAAACCTCATGGAAGAAGTAGAATTTAATTGAACCTTAGAAAATGAGTAGGATTTTCATAACTGAATTAGAGAGGGAGGATATTTAAGGGAGAAGAATATAATAAATTAAAAAGTAAAAGGTATAATCCAGCAATATCAAGAAAGTCAGAGTAAAAGCTATATATAGAAAAATAACTAGAGACAAGGCTGTAAAAATAGGTAGAGAGCAGATTGTAGATGAAGATATAAGATGATGAACTGAGGAAGTCAGTTTGATTTTGTAAGCATTGTAGAGCCATCGAAGTTCTTTACTAGGGAATGTATCACGGTGAAAGCGTAATTTTAGGACTAATAATTTGGCAATAATATGCACAATGGATTTGAGGAGGAGGATCATAGAGGCAATTTAGGAGAATTTCCATCATCAAGGTGTGAGGTAATTACACCTAAGTGAAGGTAGATGGCTATAGTGTGAGAAAGGACTATATAGTGACTACAAAGTCAGATGTTTTGGGACTAAAACAAAATTCAGCAAGGCGAAGATTTCACTCATGGCCCCAGAATTCAGATCAGAGACGACTGGGGTCAGATTACCGAAAGAACATCAAGTTGGGTTAAAGCCTGGAATCTGAAAAAGGAAATAAGGTCAAGGGCAAGAGTGAGTTACTCCAGAGATGGGCATGATTCCTAAAGTATAAACAATCCAAGAGACACAGCTGAGGGGCAGGATACAAGTATCATTAGCCAGAGTCCAAACTGAATTAGGCATCTAGATTGTGGATTTTAGAAGAGAGAGGCCATAAATTCATTTAAAAAAAAAAGAAATGGCTAATATTGGACAGAATTTATTAAGTGAGTAAATTGAACTGATGTTGACTCTTCTGGCCCCAACCTAAGACAAATTTTTCATACTGGGGAGTATGAACAATTCAAAATGGTTTTTGTAGAAGCATTGGAGTGGTCGTATTTGCTGTTGCCACACAGTACAGCCTGAACATAGACAGTCCATGCACCTGAGCACTAGGACTTGAGGCATAAGGAACAAGACAATAATGATTCACTTCAGGGAGGTGAAACTTACATGGTCCACGTTGAAACTTAATTCATGAATTCCTATCAAATGAGGGATAATTTGCATGATCTTTGACATCCAGTCAACTATTCTTCATCAAAGAAAGGCATGTTCCATATTTTAAATCTTATTCAGATTATGCAATTCTGAGTTTTTCCATTCTTACTCTAGAAATTTTTTTCTGTAGCAAGATTTCTAACATGAAGGAATAAATATGCCAATGAACCTACATATACAGAGAAATAGAGAAAAGAGTGCTGCCGGGGGGGAAGGGTGGGGTGTAGAAAAGAGACATCCTTTGTATTAGGTTAAACTGAAATCATTAATAAAGATATAATAACAGGACAGTTTGTAAATATAAAGAAAATATATCTAAGATACATTTCCTTCTCAATAGCATACTTCTAAAATATTTTCATTGCTTATGGATTAGAGCATTATCAAGTGATGAATTTTTTCATCCATGAGTATGCTCATTTGTTGTATGATTCATGACTCCAATATACAGAAGCCTGACTTCTATGTCACGGAGAGGGTATTTTAGACGCAGCGCTGTGCCTTTGTTCCTTGATAACTGTCAGCAGATACTGAAGAAAATAATCTATGCGCTACTTGCCTCTAGGTACCAGGATACCAAAAATAAGATTTCTTCTTGTTTGTAAACTGAGAATTTTCAGTGTGGGAGATCTAAGAATACGTGAATTCAGTGGCAAGAGAAACCATCGATTATTAATTGATCACAGAACTACCAAAAAAGCAAAACATAACTGTGGCAGTAGGTTTCAAATATGTGGGCATCTACCAGACGTCTAATTCAACTAAAAGAGAGCAGTACATTTGTAGTCACCATCAACACATCTCTATCCCTTTCTGAATTGAAACTCTTCCTTGCCTCTCTATTCTCTACACCTATCTAATCTTCAGAACACATTTTACCTGTAATCATCTCTACCGTTTGAAATTTTTCTGTTTTTTAATCCTATAAATTTTTTTGATCTCTCCTTTCATTTTGTTTTTCCAAATGTGTTAGGTGTAGTGTTGACAGTGGATGGAGATATGGTGTGTGTGTAAGAAAGACATTTAGGAAATGTACCAATTTCAAGATCGAATTGTTGCTTTCTTGCCTCTCCACCCCAGCCTCAAAGCCCACCAGCAGCAGCATTATTGCTCCACAAAGAGGAGTCAACAGACAAAACACACTGAGTATGAATTGATAAATTAAAGGAAAAAAAATCTAATAAACTCCACCTTATTAAAACTGTCATCTTCTAAAATAGGCATGTGAGTCAGAATCTCCTGTGGAACTTATTAAAAATACAGATTCCTTGGAATCTACCCCCACAGAGATTCTGATTAAGTAGATCAGGTGTAAAGGCCAGAAATTTAAATTTTTAACATGCCCCCCAGGTGATCCTGATGTATGGCCTACACATTGAAATCATTATTCTAGAAATTAGAGGAATAAATACTTCTCTGTCCTAATGTGACTAACAAACAGTAATTGATAGTGATGGAGACACAGAGAATAAGGTCCAGGTAATCATAAAGCTCACAGTACATGAGAGGAAACACAAGGCCAAAGTTAAACCTTGTCCTTAGACATTAGGACCTCAGATTTCCTAAAAAGTAAGGAAAAAAAAACCAGATTGAATCATGAGAGCTAAAAAATCTCACATTCCTTTGAGGTTGCTGCCATATACATTAAAATGTGTTAGGTCCTACTCTTTCCCATTTTCAGCCCACAACTGCTTATTTTTCCAGCTCTTTTACTATTTTTACCATTTACTACTTTACCCTCTCTTTCAAATCTAATTCCTTGGTCACCCTTCTCTCCATGTCCATAAGCCCCTGCTAGCTTCACTGTCTTCCCTAAGCTGCCAGCCCCAGAGTCCTTCATTTCACCAAGCCTGTTGTCAACACCCTTAAGTACTTTTCACTGTTGCCCCACACCACTTGTTCTACTAAACCCCTAAGCTAAGATGAACCCAACCCTAGTGTCTGCTTCTCTGCTTCCTCTGAACACCACCAAACAAAAGCCACACAATCATACATACTGATGCGACTACAATGTATGATCTTTCTCCTAGGCTGGGATTTAACCCCACAGCAATCCTTTTATCTATTTCTGGTCAGCTCTGCCTCTGTTTCCTCACAGTAGCTATTCTAAATCTTCATCAGTTTGCTTGAACCCCCTATTAACTTTCCCAACACAAAAATGGAATCTATCACAAGTGAGGTACTTTAACTTTCCATCTTCCTACACATAATTGCCCATATCTGCATCTCTAGGCAAATACCTATATCTGTACCCACAACTGTGCTCATTCTTTCTCTATTCCCTCCTATCGCAGAATAATAAGTGCATCTATGCAAAGCTAATGGATCTACCTCATTTTCTCCAAAACTCTGCCTCATTTATTTTACCTCTTTTCATTCCTATTCACCTCTTTCTTCATTATTCCTTCCTTAAAACTTTCTCATGACAATCCTATCCTTAAAAAAATAGCTTACCAAATTTGCATCATCTCCTAGAACAACCCTTCTTTATTCCCTTACTTTTTGTTGGAAATTCATAAAATGATGATTTAAGCTATTTTTTACATCTCCCATTCATTCTTCAACTCTCTAAATTCTTCCTAATGCCCTAGTCTTCTTACTCAAGTTGATCTTGCTAAGGTCAGCCAAGAGCACCTCTTTTAAAAATCCAGGGAGGACTTCTTGTTACTTCGCCTACCTAACTCTGTGGCATTGACATCATCTGCTCTTGCTGTGCTCTCTTCCTTTGGGCTCTATGACAGCAGTCTCCCAGCCTTTCCTTTCATTCAGCTACCCCTTTCATAGAGTTGTGGGCATGGGCTTCAGAGTCAGACTATTGTTACCACTTACCAACTATGTGAACTCTCTGACTCTAGTTCCCTCACATAAAAGGGAGATGATAATAACACATACTTCATAAGGTGGTTGTGAGAATTAAATGACAAAATACGTGATAAATGCTTAACAACACAGTGTCTGACAAATAGTAATTCGGCCCAGTAACTGGTGGACAGTGTAGTATTGATGCATGTGTTATATAGCTGTTATTGTTATTTTTATTATTACTATTATTATGCTAAATATTCTTTATCTTTGCTTTCCTAATGAATCTTTTTTTGTGTTTGTTAAAGTATAGAATCCTGGGCCTCACCCCAAACCGAACAAATTGGAATCTTGGGGATAGATTCCCATAATATCTATTTTAAGAAGTTCCTTGGGTGACTCTTCTGCTCATTAAAATTGGAGATCCATTGTCTTATCCCTTTCTGTTGGCAGGGACTTGGAATTGGACAGACTTGAGATCAAGCTTAAGAATAAAGACTTGAGTAAATTACTTCTTTCTTAGCTTTAATTTTGGAGTCTATAAAAACAGCTTAGCACCATCAACTACACAGGCTTGTTGAGAAGACAAAATTAGATGATACATATAAAAGGTCTAGCACACTGCTCTTTATATAGGGCATGGAAAAAATATCTACAATCCTTCCCATTTTCATCTTCAGTCATAAAGTTGAAACAGTATGAATGTAGTTTAGAGAGCAAATCCTATCCCATCCTGTGTACATACCCCAAGATGTATCTGTGCAACTCTTCTCCAAAGATGCAGCTCTAGTTGCCTTAGTTACTGAGAAGTCCTGTAAATATGACAGTAAATTAGAAAGCAAGAGACGAGTATGACAGTAACTTAGAACCAATAGACCAGGAAAAACGGAATGAAGTTAGAGTGTCACATATTATGAAATAAATTTAAAGTGAACTAGGCCATTTTGGTAGGTAGGTCCCAAGGAATATTGTTCAAGTGTTGAAAATCACCAGTGTGATCAGCATTATGCTTACTAACGTGAGAAATCCAAAGGGAGTTCCATATTTGACCTCTACCCCCAAGGGCCTTATATTTTTGGGGGTTAAAAGACTAAAACATATGAAAAATTAAGATACAAATTTAAACCATATTTTTCTATTGAATTAAAATATAATCAGTGGGCCGGCCTGGTGGCATAGCAGTTAAATTAGCTTGTTCCGCTTTGGCGGCCCAGGGTTCATCGGTTCAGATCCTGGGCGGGACCTACTCATCGCTTATCAAGCCACGATGAGGTGGCGTCCCACATAGAGCAACCAGATGGATGTACAACTATGACATACAACTATCTACTGGGGATTTGGGGAGGAAAAAGAAAAAGAGGAAGATTGGCCACAGGTGTTAGCACAGGTCTAATCTTCCTCAAAAAAGAAAATGTATCAATTGACTCTAAAAATGTATACATATATATGTATATTATCAGCACTTACCATGTGCAAAGTCATACTATTTGCTGGAGGTGATTCCATTGCTTAAGTATCTTACAAACAAGCAGTCAAGAATGATTTCTGTATAGATAGTATAAGGGTAGCCTAGGGAGAGAGAAAAAGGAATTTCAGAGAATGGGTTAATATGGAACTAGCCCCTCTCAAGTTTCCATGTTAGAATTTCTGTAGTCCTATACTCTTAAATTCTGTCCCAGTTTCATTGTTCTGGGGTCTGTGATGACTGAGTTGTACCATCAAATGCTAAATTCAGTGTGTTAATTTCTCTTTTCAGCAATGAAAGAGAAGAAACGTTGCAGAAGTTATCATGGAATGCTCCATGAAGATTTTGGGAACTGAGATGGGGCCTGAAGTAAGGCTTAGATATCTGAAAAGAAGACAGGATTGGGCTCAGGCAAAGGAAACATCAGCAAAGGGATGGGGTAAAAATGAATATGGATGTCCATGGAATAATGCGAAGGCCAGTATGATTTCAGCAGCTACCAAAGGTCACGTTAGATAGAGAGGATGTGACTAGATATGGAGAGACTCAGAAGCCTGGCAAGGAATGCAGATTTGCTTCTGTGGAAATAGAATAGTTTTTTTTTTTTTAAGGATGACAAAACAACAAATAATATTATTCTCTTAGTCATATTCATTCGCCCAACAGCTAGCCACTGGCAGTTAAGACAGTCAAAGCGAAAATGCTAGGCATTGTAGGAAATAAAATCAAATAAGACACAGAACACTGCTCTCAATGCTATTTAAAAATTAGGACACAAGGGGCCGGCCCAGTGGAGCAGCAGTTTAGTTCGCACTTGGCAGCCCGGGGTTCGTGGGTTTGGATCCCGGGCGCCTGCGGACACACTGCTTGTCAAGCCATGCTGTGGCAGCATCCCATATAAAGTAGAGGAAGATGGGCACGGTTGTTAGCCCAGGGCCAGTCTGCCTCAGTAAAAAGAGGAGGATTAGCAACAGGTGTTAGCTCAGGGCTGGTCTTCCTCACACACAAAAAAATTAGGACACAAGATAATGACAAAAATAATTACAATCACAGCAGAATATAATGCTACCAGATAGATACATGATGGTACTGTGAGAGGAAGCAGGTAACTTATGAATGGTGGTAACTCAGCATACTTGGGTAGGATCTTGAAAGATAGATGTCATATAAGTAAAGATAAGAACAGAGGACTTCTGGCAGGAAAACAGTATGAGCAGAGGCAGTTCATTTCAACAAATATTGCATGCCCACTGTGTGCCGGGTGCTGAATTGATACTGGGTTATAAACACTCATCACAGCCTCTGCCCTTAACTGCTTAACACGAGCGAGCAGAGCACTTATTCTCGGGGACATATGGGGAGTTCCATTCAGGCAGAGCATTTATATATGAAGAAGTAATAGAAGGAAGCTAGGAAGATAAATTGAACCAATATATTAATGAAAGCCTTAAATGTCAGGCTAATTTCTCAATTCTACTCAGTTCTACTGGGAATGGGTTCATTGAAATCTCTTGACATAGTTTTTTGTAAGGGAGGGAAATTATGAGAATTGTGTTTTGGGCAGTCTAAGCTGGGAGGAAGGTGTAGAATAGATTTCAAAGGAAGAGACTTTAAAACTAGGAGGCTATTATTACACCAATAAAGTATGGAAGGATAATAGCTTGGGATAGCTGTTGATAGTAAAAGCTCACATGTATGCAGAACATGTTAATGCCCTAGTCATTTGTTAAGGGCTGACATGAATCTTCTCACTTAATCCTCACCATATCCCTATGTTATGGGCACTGTTAATATTCCCTATTGACAGATGAGGAAACTGAGCACAAGACGTTAAGGAGCATGCCATGTTCCACAACTAGTAAATGATGAAGGTAGATTGAAGCATAGGCAATCTCCAGAAATTGTACTTTGTAACCACTGGCTATTGAATCAAACACAGATATAAATTTGGAATTTGCATGCCTAAGTAAAAAATAGCTCAATTAGCAAATACAAGAAGGTTTAAATACATTTTTTTCACTTAAAAACTTTACCAGCTAAGAAAAAGTTATAGCATCCCTTTCCTAAATCAGACTCACTGAAAGGTTTAGTGGTTTTCAAATTCAATAATAGAATTTTAATAGCAGAATGTATCTCAGAGAATATTTCCTCCAAACTCACAACTTTACAGAAGAGGGAATTGAGATCAAGATTAAGGGAATTGCTCAAAGTCAAAAAGCTAGCTAGGAATCGAACTCAGATTAAAATCTATATCTCCTGTTTTCTGACTTACTATACTACATACCCTGATTTTATCATATAGAAAAAGATAAGTCTTCTATTATGTTTTTCGTAGCAAATATGGGAGTTCACAATACTGAGTCATAAAAGGAGAGGAGTTTTTACTTATAAAAATCCCAGAAATACATGTGACTGATTGCATACCCACTCACTCAAAATCACAACACTAAGTGTATTAACAATTAAGCCCACTTTTCATTTTAACAGATGAATCCATATGCAACAGTGGATTTTCAGGCAATGATGTTGAATACGTTCACTTCCACGTTATAACAAATTCTTAGTGAGCAAATAAATCAAAATTCGTGAACTACTTGTTACCACGCAGTGATAAATGAATAACAGGGTTTTGGGCAGGGGTGGGCACCAGAAGGTGTCCAAGTTTGAAATGTATTGCTGTCTCGAATGTATATATTTCCAGGAGAACTTCAATCTTTTTTCTTTGCTCGTTACCAGGTGTTTCCCCTTGAAACACCAGAGTCCAGTGCTGATAGTAAAAGCATAGCCAGACCAATTTGCTCTCATTTATTTTATGAGTCATTACCAGAAACAAAGATAAAAAATAAAATGAAGCATATCCTTTTAAATGGACTAGCACTCAATGAAATATCTTCATAACATTAAGTATGTAAGAGAATGTCCTACATTAACTTAAGACCAAAATCCCTTGGTAAACTCTGTGGGTTCAAGGCTAACGGAATGTGCCGAGAGGGCTACCATACAAGCAGAAAGACCACACTGGGAGGCTCAGAGAGGAATGGTGTCAATTTCTCTGTCAGGAATAAGACAAGTCCAAATAACAACTTAGAATCTGTTGTCAGTTATTTCCCCCATAACCCTCCTTAGCCACAGATTTAAAAAATAAAAATAAAAGGCGTCCAGAAGTAAGAAGAAAATATAAACCAGTGAGGTTGCAAAAAAAAACTTGATTCACTTCAAATTCTTTGGATAAGCAATTGATTAAAGATGAATGCATAAATAACACAGAGTTCATGTCACTGGAGAGAATAAGAAAGAAAGAGATAAAAGAAACATACATCGAAGTGGGGTGGAAGGAAGAAAAATAAGAGAGGAAAGCAAATAAAAATTTAAGAAGCAAAAGAAGGGGAGAAGAAAGAAAATGAAAGAAATTAAGCTGACAGGAAGGAACATATGAAATGCAGCTGTGGTGCTCAATTGCTCTTCTTTTAAAATGTAAATTACTTCTGATTTTGAAGTCAAGGTCTTTATATTTTCCTGTAGAAATATAGCTACTCTAAATAGTGTCTCCTACAAAAGAGAGAAAATTAGGAAAGATAATGTCGTTTTACTGTAAGGAATTAAAAAATAGTCCTAAAAACCTAAAGGCATTTCAGTGTAAATTGTCCGCAATAGACAGCGGCTTTAAAACCCTCCCCATTTCCTAGCGTGATGTAGGCACAAAGAGAGCCGGAGACAGACTTGGTTGCTAGGCAACCGCGCTCTTTACAGGCAGCTGAAGCAAAAGGAACCGGCTGGTGCCAAAAGGCCTTTCACCTGCTTCGTTAAAGGGAAATCAGAGTGAAAGAGTCACCTCGCAAGGGCCAAAGTTCCCTTGAGAAACCCTCCTCTAGCTTCACTTTGCTTGGAGAATCACTTGAAGGGGGGGTTCTAATGCCCCGAGAATCAAGGGCGCTTTTTCTCTCTCCTCCCTCTCCTCTGGGAGCCTCCTCCCTGGATATAACAGGCTGTAAGCTTGGTATTCTGACGTTGTACACAAGAGAAAGGAAATCCCTTTAAACTTTTTGTTCCAAATGGACAGTTAAATTCTGAAAACCAGGAAAAATGCTTGTAGCTCTTTCTTTGATGACCTTCCATGAACATCTCCCCATTTTTTAATTAGATTTGCTTTCTGATAATATTAGGACTAATAGAGTGTATTCATGATGAAAAGAGACTTAGGAATAATAACTACAAAAATATTCAGTTTTTACATAAACACCCGGTGACTGAATTTATTTTAGGAAATTTACTTGGCTGGCCATTTTAGTGGAAATGTGAAAAGTGCCTAGAGGCGATTTAGTATAAAGAGAAGTGAGTTCTCTCCAAAAGAATTCATACAGCCCTTCCTAAAATGGGAGGTATTCCAGTATACATCTTTGTCTGTGGAAATTTTAGTCTTTGCTAGAAATACATTTTTTTAATGGAAGCTTAATGAGTAATTCCCAGTTAGTCCAGCTCTCTTATGGTCAAACAGTAAAAATGTGAGTGGAAATTTGGCAACTAGCTGCATAGCTGTCAGAAAACAAGCTCTGAGGAAAGCATCTAGAGCAGTGGATGCTGGTCCTCACCCCTGTCTCTCAGCACAGCATTGGAATTCCAACTCGAGTAGCATAGACATAACTAATGTACTTAGTTTTCATTTGGAATTTTCCTTCAGGTAAAACTCCGAATGTAAAACACAAAAAATACATATAATGTTAAGCTTTTCAGGTTATTCAAATTATATATATTTATTTCAGTTTTATTCACAACCATCATGCATAATTGCTTTTTATACCTTTTGTGGCGCTTATTCACTCATTTCTTTATTTTATTGTACTTCACTAAAATATGCTTTTTATGTTCAAAATTATGATATATATTCATATATATATATATCTCCCATCATTCACCTCCCCACTCCACTTCCAGAATTGAAAAGGAAATGTATTTTTATTCTCCACATGACTTCTCCAAACCAGTCTTCTGTAATTGTCAGTAGCTCCTGAATCATCCAGACTTTGGTCAATGAAGGTGAAGAGGTGTCAAGCAGCAAAAAAGAAACAGAGAACAACTTATAAGCACTCCTAATACCTCTCCCAGAGGTGAAATCAATTACAAATGACTTGGGAGAAAGTAGAGAGAAGGAGTGTAATTTTGCTCTAAGTTGAAGATACATCTGAATGGAAGTTTATGGCTTTCACCTTCTCAGGAATGGCTATAGGGACAGTCACTGACATTATTACTCATCTAACCTTATCTTAAAAGTAAAAATTCCCAGAAAATGTATTATGTGACAAAATGTGCTATATTTGGTCAACCACTGATTCTTAAGTGATTAAGTGTTTAAGCAGAAGATTGTTTTCTCTTCTAGAATAGCCAGTGTGTCTGTAATAATCTATTATTAAATACCTTTGTTAAAGTAGTCTTCATTTACACAAATAAAATGGAAGATGATTTTTTTCCTTTATTTTAAAAACCTGGCACCATAATTCCCTCGTGGAAAAGCAATTTAGGGTAGAGGGTGAGACCCTGAGGCCATGGGTTATCACACAGGTTCTTAACCTTGGCTGCACGTTAGAATGACCTGGAGAACTTTTTAAAAACACCGATTTCCTGCTCGCACTTCCCTCCCCATCAAAGCTGTGACCGTGATTCGACATCTGAGTCAATTCTGTGTGAAACAGCATCAATATCTGTCCATGAAGTTCTAAGTTAATTTATATTCAGAAGTTTAAACTGTCTTATTTTCTGGGAGGTGGGCTTTAGGAGACTAGTTACAATATCGCAGAAAAAATGAGCACAGTGTTTAATGTTATTTATGCCTAATTGCTTTTCCCAACACCTTGTCTCCCTAGTCATGTGCTCATGTAGCCTTCCATTCTAATGCTCTATCTTAATATAATGTCCCAAAAGAAGCTAAAGAGGGAATTAGTGTTAACAAAAATATTCTAAATTCTGTAGAAGTGTAAGTACTACAGATGTGAGCTCTTACTGTTAGCATCCAGCCAGATTTCACTTTGGTAGCAGAGGTACCAGCCATCCTACAACTGCACAACTCCAAGTACACACCATTTACTTTAGAGACAAAAAAATATAAGCTGAGTTATTCTTGCCAGAAAACCAAGACATATTTAATGTGTAGTATTATTTTCTGATAGAGTTTTTAGACTGTGTGTAACATTATACCATCCTATGAAAGAAATAGAATGATCCACATTGTTCATGATTTTCTACCTCTAATATAACTGATGAAATCTGTGATTTGTATACAAGGATTAGGATATACCTTTTGTCATTTGCTGCCACACACCATTTACAGTGATCTGTAAATTTCATCATTCTATGCCCAAGAATAGAATACATTCTAGACCATTCTAAGTTAGATGTAGTCATCTGACTTACTGCTTCAAGCTGCCTGAGAAGTTGGTGCAATTCCTACCTCAGAATGAAACTGAGAGATAGTTTGGGTGTTCATGTACTGAAAGTTCTATTTATTGGCTACAAACTGTCCCTGTGACCTTTGTGCTTGAGTCCTGTAACTGTTAGGGTCCCTGGTTTCAAAGAAGAGAAAGCAATTCTGTCTAATTTAAACAGAAGTGGGGTTTACTGGAAGGACGTAGGATATTAAGAATTGTTAGGAAAACTGGAAATTAGGCTCCCCAAACAGGCAGGAACCAAAGAAAGACAGGCAGAGAGCATCAGGTGAGGTCACTCTGCAGAATGAGTCTGGTCGGAAAGCAGCCATTAGCTCCACTGCCCTCACCACTGTGAGACACCTCTGCTCCTGGGCATTACTGCAGAAACCACTGGATGCCATTGCCATCACTGTAGTACCCCACAACTAAATTTAAAACTAGTACTAAATTTAGAACTATCCCCCCATCTTTGCATTTACTACCCCAGAGTCAATGTCCCTGGCAGAAGCATTGAATCTGCTGAGCAAGTATTACCGGCCCATACTCCTTAAATGCCTAGGGTAGGTGAAAGGAAAGTTTTTCCTCATTTGGCTTCTGTATTGGGATCTGGGGCTCTGGATCCCACCAAGATTCTAGGAATAGGGTATTTCTTAAAATACAAAAGGGATTTGGAAAATGGACAGCCGCAAAAAAGGAGAGGGCTTGTTTCTACCACACCTCCCAAGGACTACACATGTGAATAGAATAATAACTCTATCATCAATGGAGGTTGAGGGGGAGGGAAGGATACATTCCATTGATAATGAATTTGTAGAATCATCTTCAAATATGAAGCACAGACAAAATTATCATTAGTTATTTTGGGATGACTGACTCTGGGATCAGGTACAAGTTTTGAGTTACTATTTTGATAATTGCGGCCAAGACAGGTCATGAAAGCAGATACCAGAAGTTTTACACATTAGCAATGAATACAGTTGCCAACATGATGTGATCTAATGGGTAAAAGATTTGATGGCTAAAAATTGGACATTATTTCTAATGAATAACAATAAATACAGAATATATCAATATTTGTGTGATACAAGTGCAGCAGTGGTTAGACGGAATTTTTTAGTTTTAAATGGTTATATTAGAAAATAAGAAAGATTTGAAATCAGATTTTTAAGATTCCATATTAGGAATCTGGTAAAATATGAGAAAACTAAAACAAAAGCAAGTAGAACAAAGAAAATAAAGAAGAGGAGATAACCTTAAAATAGAAAATAGACACTATGGATAATTAACAAAACTGAAAGTTGGTTCTTTGAAAATGTCCATCAGTTCATCACATTAACAGAACATAAAATAAAAAAAAAAACCATCATATTAACAGAACACGAAATAACACAAAACTGCCTCCATAGGTGCAGAAAGTATTTTATAAAAGTCAATACTCATTCATGACTTTTTTAGAAACATTCAGAAAAATAGTAATATTTTTAAAAGGGACTAACAAAGAACAAATAAAATATATAATAAGTACATGAAAAAGTGCTTAACATAAGTTCTCAAGAAAATTCAACTTAAAACCACAATGAGATACCACCACACATTCACCAGAATAGATAAAATTAAAAAGACTGACCATACTAAATGTTGATGAAGATGTAGAGGAACTGGAACTCTCATACAGTGTGGTGGGAATATAAAAAGATGCAGCCACTGTGGAAAACAGCCTGAGGGTTTCATATAAAGTTAAACACATTCTTACCACATAACCCAGCAATTTCATCTTAGTATTTACCTAAGAGAAATGAAAACATAAATCCACACAAAGACTTGTACACAGATGTTCATACAGCTTTATTCATAATAGCCTAACATGGAAAACAACTCAGTTGTCCGTCAACAGAAGGGATAACTGATATTTCATGCAATGGAATACTACTGAGCCAATAAAAAGGCATGGGGTACTGATATATGCAAGAGCATGTGAATCTCAAAAACATTTTACTTAACAAAAGCCAGGCAAAAAGAATATACCTATATTACATTATTACATTGATGGGAAGTTCTTAAAAAGGCAAAAACCAATCTAATGTGAACAAATCAGAAGAGTGGTTCTCTTAGGGTTTACGAGAGTGCATTGACCAGGAAGAGGGATTAGAGAACTTTTTGGTAAACAGTGTGTTCTATAACTTGTTAGGGAATAGGCTACATGGATATACGATTTTTTTCAGACCTCATTGTATTGTACCCTTATGATTAAATATTTCAACTTATGTGAACTTTACTTCAAAAGGAAAACTTAACAAATATTAAACTGTGGTTAGTAGGTTTGCTTTGCAGCTTATCCATTCTGAAACTCCCTTTTGTGTGTTCTAGGCTTGAGCAAACGAATAAATATCTCGAAGATAACTGGAGCAAGGTTTCTCATTTACACAAATATACGTATGCATTTTCTGACTCTATTCACTGAAAGGGCATAGGAGCAAAGACACACCAGAAGCAAGGCATGCCTACTTTCCAGATCTTGGTTTCTAAATTCCCTTCTCCACTAAAAAGAACTAGGATTCCTAGGAGACATAGATGATACCAGTGCTTAAGGCATGGAAAGTACAAGATAAGCCTGGAACCTCTTATTGCAACAGAAAGTAAGGAAGTAAAGAATAAAGGGACAAGTCAGGTGAAAATGAGTCAGCTCAAAAAGACTCCCACTGGCCAAATCTGGGACAATTTGACCACCAAAATAAGTATTGATAGTAATCGATTATAACCTGGTGAATAAAACAAGAATCCGTGACTTCATACTGACATAAATAGGTGAATAAATAAATAAGTGAGGGGAAAAGGAAATGCACTTTTTATGGTAGAATGCAGACCAATAAGTGAAGAAAGAATGGCAGAGTCAGGAAACCATGAGCGAACATCAAATCTAGTAGATAAAAGGTTGATGAACAGGATAGTTACATAGTCTCAAAGCATCTTTCCACAAGTTACCTATTAATTAGGAAGGAAAATAGTGACCTTACCATGGATAAACCTGCTGGACACCACTTTATCCAAATAATCAAGACTAATATCACTATTATTAGTGCAATCTAAATCATGTGCCCCAATATGACTTGCTGAGAAGGCTAACATATCACTTCAGTGGAATTCCAGACCAAAATGCATAACCTGAAACTAATAATGATGAAACATCAGGTAAATTCAAATTGAGAGATATCCTACAAAATAACTGCTCTGTACTCTTCAAATATTTAAGGCCAAACACACTAAATATGGATGAGGATCTGTTCTAAATTAAAGGATACCAAAGAGACGTGAAAAACAAATGCAATCCATGCTCTTGGTTTGGATTTTGAATAGGAAAAAAATAAGGAAATGTCCTCATTTTTGATAATCATGTTGTCAATAGGTAAGAGAATGAACACCTTCCGAGGAAACACACAATGAATCATTTCGGGGTAAAAATTCATGATCTCTCCATTTACTTTCAAGTGGTTCAGAAAAAAAAATAATATGCCAGTATGTTGAGAGGAAACAAGAGGGGAAAATGTAAATAATTGAATCTGGGTAGAGGTTACATGGATATTCCTAGTTTCTGATATTATTCCTGAAGTCTTTCTGTGAGTTTGAAAGTATATCAAAATAAAAAGTTACAAATAAATACATAAACAAAAGTCAGGCCCTCCCCCCCAAAAAAAGATGTACACAGGCGATTAGTGAGTTAAAAAAGAATAGTACAAAATTTCGGTGTCTCTAGCTCCAGGGTCTTTGGAGGATAGTTCCTAAACATAGGATGGGAGAAAGCTCCTCTTTCGCCCTTCTAGGAAAAGTCCCGGAAGGTAATACATGCCTTCATCTCAAGTCTGGTTCTATCTTGTTTGATTGCAAGAATAGGACTAAGGGAGCAAGAATCAGTTTGATTATTCTTTTGCCTTAGGACAAAAAATCTTTTATTGTTGGTGAAAGATTTTGATGCATTTTTTATGAATGACAAAGAAAACTTTTTCTAAAGTAGCTGGATATTTGTAAGCCTACAGCTATTCTGAAGACTCAAAATGCACACAGCAGTGTGACCCCTGTCTATCATCAACTGTGTGAGGTTTAAGCATGCTGTTTAGTGAGATCAAGATTCTTTTTGTTTAAGAAGAAAAATGACTGAGTTTGCTGGGAGTGGGATCCCAGGACATTTGCATCCTTTTCCTTGCCAGAATATTTCTCCTTCTATTCATTTATATCTTGTGGTCCATAGCCTTTATGCGATAAGTTTCAGCATACTTTTCACTTATTGATGAACCCTGATTAGAATTCAACCCTTGAAGTTAATATGTATGACAAAGTTACATTGGAAAGGGTATGTATCTTTCAAATATGACCTTAGTAACTGTTTGAAAAAATCCATAATAATCCATGATTTTCCATTTTTATTTGCCATATTTATTGGAAGTGACATTTCCTGTCATTCAACTAGATATAAAATGCCTAATATATAAACTTATTATCAGAAAACACACACACAGTTTTGCCATTAGCTCAGGCTAGTAGCTGGTAGGATGAAAGACACTCTCACTCATATAAGTCTATTTTCTTCCTGTTGTTTAAAAAATTTAAAATAAAGCAGTTAACTCTCATTAGAATAAAAATTTGTTTGTACTGGACATCTTATAATTATATTATCCCTTATTATCTCTCTGAGCCTCAGTTTCCTCACAAGTAAAATGGAAATTATGAATATTAAATGAAATAACATGTAGAAAGTTCTTAATACAATGTCTAGCACATAATAAGTACTCTATAAATGGTATCCATATACATAGATTACTGTATATTAGCTTCAAGTTAAGGATACCATATTGAATATATGTTCATCAGCTCTGAGATCAAGAGACTAGAGATCTCAGAAAAATTTTAGCTGACAAAGGAGCAAAAACATTTTGGTAGATAGAACCCCAGGCTACTGGCATGCAGAGGGGGATATTGATGAAAACTGAGCTGGTTTCCACCACTAGCCCCTTCAGAACCCCAGCAAAGTACAGGATTTGAAAGCATTTGATACAGAGGAGAGCAGAAAATCACAGAGGAAAAAACAAGTTGTGGAGGGTAAAGGAGGGAGATGGAAGGTAGGTTGAAAGTCTCTGCTCAGCACCCTCCATTTTCCTCTTCCACTTCCACACACGGAATACAGGTAGTCAGGTACCTAATCCCCAGGATCCAGAAACTGGAGGTTTAATCACTGGTAATATTGAATAGATGAAGATAAAATCATTGGAATATGAGGCACATAGTAGAGCAAGGCTGAGGTATATAATTGAAAGTAAGAGTAACGACCCACTGTACACATAACAGACTGACCCCAAGACCTCTGCCCCTCCCTATATAGATCACTGGAAATCAATGGTCAGGACCCAGGTAGAAGATTAGAGAATTTTCTTCTGGAGAACTTAAAAGATTCCAGAGGTAGACATCCCTGCATGGGTATTTGGGAACCTGAGTGACTGGCCATCATTCAGAATAAGTTCATAAGAGTGAGGAGTTCACGTTCAAGCACCAGAGATCAAAGAGCTTCCAATCAAAATTTGAGGTCCTTGTTGTTAAATAGGAATGGTCACCAAGGATCATGAAACATACGCAGAAAGCCTCCAGAATATAAGAGAGAGGCAAAGTAAGCAAACCAAGACAAGAAATTCAGAGGAAAGATAATGCAGGAAATGCAAGAACATTTTAAAATTAAAAACAAAAACAAATTAATAAATCAGGGAGACAAGTTTTTGCATCAATAAAAATGGACTATATTTAGAAAGAAGAACTCAGTTAAAATAACATAATTGAAGCAAAAATTTCTACAGAAGCTAGGGATTAAACAAAATGTCAACAGGATGGAAAATGTGAGAGGAAAGCTAAGAACTAAGAGCATCAAACCAAGAGCTCAAATAACCAATTAATATGAGTTTCATAAAAAGAATAGAAGGAAAGTCATGGGGATAAAAATATTTTTTAAAAAAGAGACTTTTCCAAAACTAAAGAGTACACATTTCCAGATTGAAAGGACCCAAGAAAGTACTGGCACAATTAATTTTTGTTAAATATCCAAAACAAAGCATATTGTCATGACATTTCAGAATACCATGTTAAAGAGACAATCTGAAACAATTAATAATAATAATAATAAAGAGATCACATCCAAAGGATGAGATCCAGAATTACACTTAGCTTTTCAACAACAGCACCTGATGAATCAGAGAGAAAATAATTTCCAACCTAGAATTTTTTCATTCAGGGATAAGAGTAGAAGTGAGATATTTTCAGACATGTAAAGATTCACAGAATTTTCCCTTTCTTAGGCAGCTGTTGGAAAGGAGTGCAGAATGGAAAAAAATTCTACACAGGCATTTGTGCCAGAGTTTGACAAATAAACTGTTTCCTTTTTGTTGTTGTTAGGACAGTCCAGTCAATTCCCACTTCTAGAGACCCTGTGGCCAGCAGAGTGGAACCCTGCCCGATCTTTTTGCACCATCCTCTCACTTTCTGGCACTGTATCAGACAATTCTCCATTGCTATTCACAGAGTTTTCACAGCCAATTATTTTGGAAGTGGGTGGCCAGGTCCTTCTTCCTAGTCTGTCTTAGTCTGGAAGCTCCGCTGAAATGTGTCCACCTTGGGTGACCCTACTGGTATTTGAAATACCGGTGGCAGAGCTTTGAGCATCACAGCAACACAGCTGCCACAGTGTGACAACCAACAGAGGGGCCGTGTGGTTCCCTGACCAGGAAACAAACTCGGCCACGGTGGTGAGAGAGCCGATTCTTAACCACCACTGTTTCCTTATAACTTAAATAATGACTCATTTATAGAGGAATGGAGAAAGAGGCACTACCTATAAATGATGAATCAAGACAAAATTTTAAGCATACTGTTTAAAATTACAGGGTAACCAATATAGAAAATAAAAAGTGATAAAATACATCAAAAGGAAAAGAAAGAAGGAGGGTGGTATAAGTGAGATAAATGTTTACCTATCAGAGAAATTTCATAGATAATATTTGAAATTGATACTCAAAAGTAATTTTATAAACATATCTTTATTTGCCTATAATTGGGCTTTGGATCTGTAATGACATACCTAAAGAAACTACCCATTCCCCACCTTCCCATGGAAGCCAAGTTCTAAGAGAAGATAAGCAGACCAAGAGAGATTTTTTTTTAATTACAGTGAATTATCAGAGGGTGTCCATCCAGCACCACGACTTAAATATTGGGAGCCAGTTGTGGTTCCAGGGATAGCAGAAGCCTGCACTTGACATGGGTTGCTAGGATCCCTGGCTGCCAGCACTGGTGAATCCATCTCCAGCAGGACCTGGAAGAGAATAGTTTACCTATTGGCTGTAGAGATTTGTGAGCAAAGCAGAACAACTAAAGTAAATATTGAGGAAATGCTAACACTTAGAGAATATGACACTAAGTATGGTTCAGTTCCTCCCCATGGGTAGGCTCAATGGACCATCAGCAGGGATATCTCAGCCATCTTTCTTTTCAGGAGGCACAGATCAGTAGCTGGGGCAAAAGACAGCAGAGACTCTGATGCTGATTATAGCTGTCATTTCCACCCACATTGCAGCCTAATCTCTTTTGGAAAATCTGAGAGACACAAGTGGGGTGTGCTGAGAGCCTACCAGTCAGTTAGACGAAGCCAGTCATTCAGTGGACGTGGAGACAAACTGTTAAAGCAAGTCTCCTGGAGAAACCTCCAATTCAAAAGACCTAAGGGGAATTTTTATATCTGAGATCTAAGATTATCACTCGCCATGTTTCTGAAACAGTTCTCTCAACAGTCCCTGATGGAACTGTGAGAATTCTCTGGACCCCAAGTTGGATGACAACTGCAGAAAGCTCTTTGCTGTTATCAGCCAACCTACAGATGTCTGCAGAAACATGCTTTTTTCTGAGTGACATACCCTGCAAACACCAGGCTTTGTGAGTGAGAGGCATCTCAGCGGGGACGGCAGCTCTAACTGGCTTCAGAGAGCACAGCACAGTGTACTTTCCTCAGATTATATTACACACACGCCCCACTCATATCATCCTGTAACATCTGTCTGATTCAGAGGAAAAAGGCAACTCCATAATCGAATATGAAATATAAAACATGATAGGGCATGAAATATGAGGTACATAATTTATGATTCATAAGTCTGAGTTCTCTTTGTCCTGCAACAGTATAAATGGTGCAAGTTTTTAAACCAAAGATCTTGTGGAGAGATTTATCGTGAACATAAAAGATTATATTTCTCTAACTAATTCCTCAGGTCTGTGGTAACCAGTGAGGGGAGCAGGAGATCTTGCAATATGTTCCACTCTGAGAGCCAAGTTTTTCTCTGGTTGTGATGTGGTACAGGCCTTCTGCCCTGTTTTTAGATGATGTTCATGTTGCCCTTGTCCTGTTTCCAGTTTAAACAGTGACCTTGAGTAAGATTATGCTTTGTGCTTCTCTCTCTTTCTCTCCCTCCCTCCTTCCCTTCCACTTTTCCTGATCTGTGTCTCTGGATGTTGATTCTTGCCTGCATGCTGAAAGGACGCTTCCCTCCACGATCCTTTTCCCCTTGCCCTCTGCATGGCTAGATTGTACAGCTGTTTCAGAGTCTGGCTGTATTATTTATCTATTGCTGTGTAACAAATTATCCCAAACTTGGTGGCTGAAAATACAGCAATTATCTCACAGTTTCTGTTGGTCAGGAGTCCAGGCATGGCTTAACTCTCAGGCTCAACTGCAAAGGATCCTTTTTAAAGCTCACTCACATGATTGTCGGTAGGATTCGGTTCTTTGTAGCCGCTAGACTGAGGCCTCAGTTCCTCATGAGCTGCTGGCCAGAAGGCTTCCCTCGGTACTTGCTATGTGTACCTCTCCACAGAGCATCTCACCACACAACATTGCAGCTTGCTCCATGAGAGTGAACAAGCTTTAAAGCAAGAGAGAGTACCAGCAAGACGGAAGTCACTGTCTTTTGTAATCAAATTACGAAGTAATATCCAATTAATTTTGCTGTGTTCAGTTCATCACATGCAAGTCACTAGATCCTGTCAAGGAGAAGGGATTATCCAAAGGTGTGAATACCAAGAGGTGAGGATCATTGGGGGCCATTTCAGAGACTGCCAAACAAGCATGCTTAGAGTGAGGGGGAGGGGAAGTGACTATAAAGGTTGGAAGAGAGAGCCAAAGGCTGAGAGCCACGTCAGAGCTGCCTACTACCCTAGCCCTATGGCTTACCTACTCCAGACCAACACCTGTTCTCTGTCTTCTTTGGTCCAACACCCTAAACTCTTACTTTGTCTTCACCATAAGCTTCTATAATCATTGAACCCTTGATTTTAACCATTTTCCTGATTGCCTAATTTTCTGTCCTCCCCAACAGCAATAACTAACATTTACATGTTGGTGTATGTACAGATTACAAAGCATTTTCCTGTAAGGAACTGAGTTTCAGGAAGAGATATAACTAAAGGGCAGAAAAGCAGTGGCCAGAGAATTAGGAGCTTCCAGATAGTAAGGGATCACAGCAATGAGTAGTGTGAGGCATTCAGTGGTCAGCCTTGTGTTCTCCACTTAAACTAGATTCACCAAATCACCACTGTAGATCTAGGGTATTATTTGCAAACTGCAGAGTTGTATCATTTGGTTCTTTTAGTGAGATTAGTAAATTTGATATGGTTGATGTTTGATTACTGTAATAAACACAGAGAGTTGTGAGAGTTGCACATTTTAAATAGAAAAATATCACATTTATTTTGAATATAACCATAGAAACTGAATTAATATCAGGCCTCTTGGCTTATTAAGGTCAGGTTCTGACAGTGGTTGCTATGGTTGTGTTTGATGGCTTTCATTGACTGCATAACAATTAGAAACATTTTCCTGAAAACTGATTTTTCTGGCAACCAGGGACAAAAGTGAATTCAGGTCCAGCCACCTTTTGTACTTGGATCTGGCATTTCTTCCACAGCCATGGTCATAGCAACATACAAAATCAATCAGTAGAAAATGCTTATTTATGTCACATATGGATTTTTCAAAAAATAGCTTATGAAAACACTTTTCATGTGGATAATAACTAGAAGTAAAAAGTGGACTGATTCCCTGTAATTACAGCCTGATGTTGCTTTAATCACTAGTAAGTAGTTTATTGTTAAGAAACTAAGATGCCCACAGCAGGTCAGGACACAAATTGTGACTCAAATGAGGAGATAAATGGGAAAAAAGAAGAGACAGTTATTTTATTCTATCTTATCTATTTCCCCCTCCACCACATGATATTGTATTGCATTTGGATGTCTTTTCATTTAGATGAAGGTATTTAAGTGACAGCTGATGAATAGTGAGTTTGTATTCCATGAGCACTCTCCCATAGATTTGGATTACATACAAATGAAAAATAGCCCATATGGCTTTTGAACAAAATGAATGGCTGCAAGCCCTGAAAAATTCTAGTGGAAAGGTTGGCATGCTAAAAGGTTAATTAAAATTTGACTCTGCAGGATGGATACTTTTATTTATAGAACCTTCAGCTGATTTTCAGCAGCCATGTTTTCTTCTAATTAAAATAATATGAACAGCTAATAGCAATCAGCTTAAAGAACTGAATATTTTAGAGAAAGGGATGATTCATAGGCTTTTCAATAAGCATTTTACAGTAGGTGTCTTCACTAAAAAGCACATAAAACATTTGCATTCAGCCATTGTCTAGTTAAAATGTCAGGAAATATTAAGTTGGAAAGAATGAGAAGCAAATTGTTAAAAGCTGTCTAAAATCAGTCATTGATATTATCATGTAAATTTGATATTTCCCTAAAGGTTCTGGAATCATTCTCTGACATGGCATAAACTCTGAGAAAGTGGACCATTAGAAGCATTATTTTTTTAAATGGGAATTTCTTCATATATTGACATACACCAGTGTAGGGAAGCAAAATTTGCCACCCCAAAATGTGTGTCTTTGGCACGAGGAAGATTTTCTTTTACCTCCCCCTTAACTGCCTAAAAGGATTTAGATAAAGGTCTGTTCCAGGAAGAAGAACTACCACCAAAGATATTTACAAAAACGATGACCTAAGTGTGGTAGACTGGGGAAAACTTAGCAAGACAAGTTTGATCAAAAAGTCTTCTCTTTGTCCAAGTGTTTCTGGATGGCCCAGCAAACATTTGCTTATCAAACATTTAAACATTTACTCTTTTCATTCTTCCTGTGAATTGTCTTCCTTCCCATGAAATCCCAGGCCCTTGCCTTCTTCTTATCTCAGGACGGCATAAACACCTCAATTGCCTGACTGTCGGGAAACCTCATATCTCCTACTCCTCACCCAGTTTCTCTTTTCCTTTTCTTCCCTCAGTAACAAAATCCTTGAGTAAAATTCAATATGCTGAGCATACTGCCTTCTAGAATCAAGATTATTATTTCCCCACTTTCTCTGAAGCTAAAAATGACCAATAGCTTGATCTTGGCCAATGGAATGTAAGTGTAAGTGGTGTCTGTGTCTCCTGTGAAGTGTCAATCCTCTCCTATCTCCCTTTTGCTGACTGGAAGGTAGATGTATGTGCTCTGGCCAAAGCAGCCTTCTGAGGTAATGGATGAACTTGGGGATGCAGTGCTTGCAAGACTGAGCAATAAAATAAAAGGAACCTGGGTCTCTAATGTGGTAGAGGGTCAAACCAGTCCTGGATTGCTCTACCTAACTTGTACTTTAAAAGAGAAAGCGATTTCTACTTTTTAAATCCACTGTTCTTTTTTTCTGTTTTGTTGTCACTTTAGGGTGAACAAAATCCTAATTAATACACTCTCTAAGATGTGAATTTATGCTAAAGAAACAAGTCTGGCAACATCTCTACAGCTGAAGATACATTTCTAAACTTTAAAAGTCCAAACATACAGTCTGCATGGAGAGACATACGTGCGCCAGACCAATTATTCTTCAACTTTCCCGTACATCAAATCACCTGGAGGGCTTGTTAAAACACAGATTGCTGGACCCCACCCCAAAGGATCTGATTCAGTAGGTCAGAGTGGGGCAGGGCATCTGCATTTCTAACAACCTCCCAGCTGATGCTGATGATGCCTGACTACAGAACACACACCGAGCCTCACTGTTCCAAAATAGACCTCCCCTTCTAACATGCGCATATTCTGTAAGTCCCACAGCAAGATACAACTGCTCCTTGCCCTATCAGGATATTCTAATTTCTAAACGTCATGCAAAGCCATTTTTAACATCCTAGAATACCTTACCATTCACCTGTCAAGCTCAACACCTTCATCATTTTAAATTGGTTACAGCTTATAAAAGTAGTGAAAGAAATATAATACAAAATAATGATTTTATTCATTATTTGCTGTAATAGATTTATTTCAAGTTCTACTTCAGAAATCAGGTTAAATATCAACAATCAAATTATAGAAAAGGTGGGGGGGTCTTTTTCTGGGGGAAGGTAATGTGATTACCTAATCGTTTGTTTCAGAATCACCTAGAGCACTTATTAAAAATGGAGATTCTAGGCTCCATCCCACACATACTGAATCAGAGTACATGAAGGTAGGGCCTAGGAATCTTTTATTTAACAAGCTCCCCAGGGGACTGTTATGAACTCAAACATTTACTAATCATTGATCTTGTTGTTGAAGTGTCATCGGAGACACTAGCTCAGACTCATGGAGGATATTTTTCAGCATGACTGAGCGTGAAATAGACCACCAGAATGACCTCCATAATGCTGCCGGGAAAAAGCTTGAAACCCACTTGCAGTAACCAGGGGATAGTTGATGGTGTGAGATAGCAAGCAATCACAAAAAGAAAATCACCTAAATAATGGAATCCTTCTGTTGAACACTGTGTTTAAAAGATATTTTTCCAACCCAAATTCAGGCAAGTGTATGAAATCCACCCATGTAGTCACAAAATGCATTGTTCTATACAAAGCCTTTTGCAGAAGGTCCTAGCAGAGATGTTCATATTGAGAAGAAAGCCACATCTCTATTTTTTCAGCATTGCAGAGACCTAAGTAGTAGCAAATAGTTAAGAAATATGACATACAAATGGCCAAAAGGTACACGAAAAGGTGCTCAGCATCACTAATCATTAGGGAAATGCAAATCCAAGCCACAATGAGATATCACCTCATACCTGTTAGAATAGCTATCATCAAAAAGACAAGAGATAATAAGTGTTGACAAGGTGGTGGAGAAAAGGGAACCCTTGTGCACTGTTGGTGGGAATGTAAATTGGTGCAGCCACTATGGAAAACAGGATGGAAGTTCCTCAAAAAATTAAAAATAGAACTATCATATGATCCAGCAATTTCACTTCTGGATATATATCCAAAGGAAATGAAAACAGGGTATCAAAGAGATATCTGCACCCTATGTTCATTGCAGCATTTTCCACAATAGCCAAGACATGGAAACAACCTAAGTGCCTGTCAACAGATGAATAGATAAAGAAGATATAGTGTATGTACATACATATAGATAGATGTATATATACACACACACAGACACACACACACAATGGAATATTATTCAGCCATGAGAAAGAAGGAAATTCTGCCATTTGCGACATGAATAGAGCTTGAGTGCATTATGCTAAATGAAATGAGTCAGACAAAGACAAATACTTCATAGTATCACTTGCATGGAATCTAAAAAGAAAAGTCAAATTCATAGAGGGTAGAAAAGTGTTTGCGAGGGGTCAGGAGGTGGGGGAAAATAGGGAGAAGTTGGTAAGGGTGTACGAACTTTTAGCAAGAAAATGAATAAAGTCCAAGGACCTGATGTATAACATGGTGTTAACACTGCATTATATAACTGAAATTTGCTAAAAGAGTAGAACTTAAATATTTTCACCAAAAAAAAAAAAGGTAAGTATGTGAAGTGATGGATGTGTTGATTAACTTGATGGAGAGAATCCTTTCACAATGTTTACATGTATCAATTCACCACATTGTACACTTTCAATATCTTACAATTTTATTTGTCAATTATACCTCAATAAAGCTGAAAAAATTTTAAAAAGAAAAAATAACCAAAGCAGTCAAAAAGCTGATTCTACCTCCTTAATATCTACCCACTTATGTTGGGTTCCACTTTCACTACAATAGTTTAGGCCTCCATCAAGTCTCTCCTAGACTGAGCTGGCTTTCCGCTCTCCAATCTTACCCACCTCTGATCAGTCCTTCACAGTGCCTTCAGAATGACTCTCTAGACACAAATCTGATCATGACCTTCTGCCACTTAAAATGTTTTTGGGCTCCCAATGGTTATGAGGGTAAGGTCCAAGTTCCCCAGTATGGCAAAAAAGGCCCTTCATGATCTCACCCTTTCTCACCTCCAACTTCATCTCTCTCAATCCTCCTCCTCTCACTTGTACCACATCAAACTATTTGCAGTTCCTCTAATGTGCCCCACTCTCCCATCTCCAGGCTTTTCCCTCTGCTTGGAAAGTGCTCTCCACAAATCTCTACCCACCCACACCTTTTCTCTCTGGACAACTGCCACTCAGCTCTCAGGACTCCCCTCAGGTAATACCCCTTTTGGAAAGTCTCATCGGACACCTCCACTCAAGCTGGTTTTCGTCATTATTACCTGTGAAATTATCTCTCTCTCTCTCTCTCCTTCCCTCCCTCTCCTTTTCTCCCTCCCTCCCTCATTGTTTATATAACTCCTAATGAATTAAATTGCTATTTTCTAGCCTGAAATTATAAACTTGCAAATTTCAGCAGTGGGAAACATTTCTGGACGATAATTCACCCTTGATACACTTTTCACACTCTGTCATGTGATTCCAAGGACTTTTAACCGTGATGTCCTGATGAAAACTAAGGAACAGTGAGTTTGTCTCAGTGTTCAACTCCATCCAGCTTTCAGGATCTCCCTGTTTTCATGCCCTAGCTCAACCAGAACACTATTTTTTTATAAGACACTTACTAACAGGACTCCATATTCTGGGTATTGTCTCTTCAGCTCCACTTAATTTCCACTCCCTTCAAAACATACCTATTCTAAAGCCAACCTAAAATTCTCTACTAAAAAAAAAAAATAGTAGTTCACGCAGATATCAGGAGGCAGCCAAAGAGCACGGCATATGGCCCTCAGAAGTAGAGGCACGAGCAGAGAACAAGGTAAACCAGAAGATAAATGCAGAAAGAATTGCCTCCGAGGCACTATTGTACTCAACTCTATTTATGGTCTCAGTGGTACTCTATTAGCACTCTCCTGTGCCTGCATCCAGCCAGCTTATCATAAACAGCCCTAGGCCAGGGAGAGATGCAATTTACCTAATTAACTTAGATGACCCAGTGTCTCTACTTCCTGCTATCTCACCTGCTTTCCAAGTTTCTGCTTTGGCAAAATCTTCAGCGCTGCCCTGGCTCAGCTATCTGATAAACATTCAGTCCTGGCATTCAGTCTTGGCTCTTTTGTGCACATACAAACCCTAGGTCTCAGATACAGTATCCTATTTACTACTTGGCTTCTCTGTCTTTCCTCCATTTCCACGATTTCAGAATTTATGTGCCTCGTGCCAGGATGGCTACAGGAGTAGAAGGATTTTCTAGGTACGCCTTGACTATGCTGCTGTTTCAAGTTTCATTTAACTTTTGGTGGACTCTATATCCTTTGTGCCATATTGTGGACTCAGTGCCTTTCTAAAAGTTCCAAGTTTTTTAAAAGAATCTCTTTGGGTACTGACAAGTAGAGATGCCAGAACCAACTAGATGAAATCATCAGATTGAGGAACCCCATAATGAGGGGTACTTGGCATGGTTCCTATCAGGATGTTATCTCTGACAAATGCCTCATGGGTTTCCCGATCCACCTGTCACCTGGCCCACCAGGGCCTCTTATATAGTTCTGGCAATATCTTTATGATGGTATTGACCTTACTCATGGTTTTACATTCCTTTAAATACCTGATCGATATTGATTTTGTTCTACTTTTTATTATTATCAGTATTAATCAATTTTGAATTATAAAATTCAACTTTGCATTTATCATTGAGACTCATTTCACTGATCCTTCTGCAAAAAGAGTACCTTTCTCTTTCCCAACCCACAGGATAAAATATACACCTACATGATGAAGGGAAATATTTCTCTCATCATACTGGTCACCCTCTTAGAAACTATTATCTCTTTATAGTCTATACTTTGAAAAATCTCCTTGTTTTACAGTTCAAAGCAAATTCATCTTAGAGGATGCCAGCTTAGAGCAGAGGGCAACACATGCCTTTTTATCCAAAGAGCAAAAAAGCACTAATTATAACAGAATGGCACAAACCTCCCTACTCTCCTCCAGAAACATCTCTCAGGTCTTTTCTACTGGGATACAATCTAATGTTATATATTTATATTTTGGTCCCTACTGTTGAAAAGAAGATGATAATATCCAGTGATGTTCCACAGGCTAAATCTATCAAAAGCTTATTTCAGCAGAAGTGCCACATGATAGATTTAAACAGCAATACACCCATCTTTCACATATACATGGTATAGTTACCATGTCACATAGACATGGTAACTATCGAGATCTGACAGAATATTAAAATATATACTTAATCTATTCTCAAGAGGATTGAATGTCAATGAAACTAAATTTTCTTCTTAGAAACTAAAATTTCTAAAATAATCTAAGTTTCCTGGTAATGTTTTTCTCTTTTTATCTCATTTTTGACAGTCAAAATTCCAAGGTTAAAGAAATAAGGTAAAATTTCTCCTTGCCTCTTTTCTAGTATTTGAGGAAGTTGTTTTTAAATGCCAGTTGTCACAGCACCAGGGCAGCATTCCAAGGGTGTCTGTCAGACTAGTCTGACTGTTAGCAGTAAAAGCTGTTCCTCATTGTTTTAGTCCTTCTTACATTTGTAATTATATTGAGAGTCTTGTTGTTGATGGATAAAGTAAATATTTTTTGGCTATATTTTCATTAGAGAAAATGTAAATTTATGTTGAATTATTGAATCAAAACATGAAATTGATTGAAAATTTTGCTTCATTCCTTTTTACCCTCGTGATTAGAACTACTACCCCTTACTTTCCTTGATCCCATAAATACCCTGGTTTTATTCATTTTTCTTTTTCTGCATTTTTGTTACATCTGCAAAAGTTAATCTCATACTTCAAAACAAACACATGCCCATGAATTCTGTGAAAATTTAAAAAAATGTTTTCCATAATGCCTTCTGAAAACTAAATGCTAATTCCCACATTACAATAGGAAATCTCAATGATTTAGGATCTACAGAAAACATATACAAGCATGGAAGTTTCTTTCCTCTGAATATGCGAGTTTAGAAATATATAATCACTGAATCCAAGTTCAAGGAAAACTTTGCTGTTCCCATTTCTAAGTTCTGTAGTGAATCCATTTCCATGTGATTTAATTTATATGGGGAAAAACTCCACAGTCATTGAGAACTATTTGAGTACCATAGAAAAAATCAATCCAGAATAATAACTTAGTGATGATAACAATAATTATAATGTCAGTGATAAATTTTCTAACCAAGGATTACAAGTTGTATCTGTGTTGAGGATTTTAGGAAATCTTTTTGTAGTTTTATAATGTTGAGAGAAGATTGTGAATCTATCTTTTCCTCTCCCCCACACCTTTTCATTTCCAAAATTAGCACATAAACGAGCCTCCCATTCTTTGTGTCTGAGGCTACATCATTGAGTCCTGTGTGACTGAACTTGAAAACTTTGGCAAAATGATTACACTCAAAGAGCACTGCCATGATCAATAAATAGACACAGCAAAATTAATCAGTCAGACTCCTCACGGCAGCAAATTCACCTGAGTGATTTGAGTAAATCAGAGCCGCTTATTTAACAAATATTTATGGAAGGCCTATTTTGTGTCAAGCTTTTTGTTAACTCCTAGGGCTACAAAATCTGGTAAGTTTCCTGCCCCCATTGAGTTTTCAATATATTGGGACACACAAACAAATGAATTATCTGACAGTCAGGGTCACCCTGTAATCCCTATTGAGTGGTGGGAGAAGTGACACCTCTGAAGTCAGATTGAATTAGGTTCAAATTTTCCCTCTGCCACTCACTGGCTGTGTCACTTTTGGAAAATCACTTAAGCTTAACTTTGAGCCTTAACTTTTGCATAGGTAAGATAAGGATAATAGTGCTCTGCAAGAGTATGATGGAAAACGTATTTAGTCAATAAATGTTTCTTGACATGTGCTATGTGCTAGGCAATTTTCTAGATTCTTGGACTATATAATGACCCTAGCAGAGATCCCTGCCCTTGTGAAGCTTATATTTCAAGAATATTGCCTGCTGCTGTTTAATAATAGTAGCTATTGTCATTACTGTTATAATATAAAGTATTTAGTAAGTATAATTCAAAGACCATTACTAAGAAAAAATGTTGACCCTCTCAGATTTTAAAATTGACAATAAATAAGACAAGTACAGACTGAAAATAGGGCACGTAAAGATACAAAACAGAGAGCAATATATCCAAGGTTGAAATGAAATAAAATTTATTTGAAATCCATTTCAAATAAATGCCAGGAGTATGAATTACAAAAATTGCCTTCCTGATTTAACTTGTAATGGCCCCTTAATAGCACAATTGGGACTCCAGCTTACACGTGCAGTGCTGTCCTTCAAAGTGCCGTATAAACATTGAACCAATGGCTATTTTTCAGTGTTATGTCCCTGATAAGTGGAATATAGGGGTCTAGGAACCAAAGAGTAGAAATAGGAGTGGTTCATCTGCCACTCTCAGTGACCCACTTGGAGAATTTATACTTCCTGTTCCCACAACTTTTGGCTCTGCTGGTCTAGAGGTCTGGTTTCTGGGACTGGAGGAGATGCTTCTATCAAGGGGCACAGTAATGTTTCCACTAAATCCAAATTTATGTCTTACACTTGGCAATTGTTGAGCTCCTCATGCCAAAAGACCAGAAGACAAAAGAGAAAGAGTTGCTATACTATACTATCAGGAGTAATTGAGCTTGGCTATCTTGAGGAGATAGAGTTGCTGTTACATAGTGGGCAGAATGTCTGGGACTTGGCAAATTCATTGACTTACCTCTGAGTACTTCCATGTGTATGACAACTCTCACTGGGCAATCATAGCAACCATTGCCTGACATGCAGTAACCAATGTGTAGAATATGTGTTGTTGAATATATCTCCCACTCCTAGCCCAGTGCCCCATATATAAATGCTAGCCAATTAATATTTGTCAAATATTAATAATATGCTTTCTACAGGCAGAATTTTGTAAAGGATTGTCTCAGGAGACAACTATTGTAAGCTCCTGGAGGTCAGAGACAGCTGTGTCTTTCCTTTTTTGTACCCTCTTGACCCTCTGTTTCATAATCATCTTCTGGGACACCCAGAGGTAAGTTGTTAGTGCCATCACAGAAATCAAATCCCCTTTCCCAGATTTCCATGGAACAAGCCATAACATATAAAAATGGGAGAAACTCTAAAGGATGTTCTCCAGTTATCAATATTTGTTGGAATCTCTGAAAGAAAGAGAAAAGAAAGACCTAGAAAGTTGAGTTTACCTAGGAATTAAATGAAACCGACCCTAAAATCCACCATTAACCACCACTGACTTAGAGGACTAAGAGCAGCATTGGAGCGACAGGCCAACCTGATGGGGCTGGTGTGATGAGAATTCCTCAGGAGTTGCACTCACTGCAAATCTGTGATAAGCAAAAATCAAAACAGCAGGAATTCCTCCCAGAACCGATAGCCAAAATAAGAAGTGAGATGGCATGTCAGAGTTTCCTTCCAAACTGACAAAGAGAGCCAAAGCCACCCGACCTGTTAAAAGATACTTCAGGTTGGATGCGTCCTTTTCATTTGTTTAGCATTGATTTTACTATCTTGTATATTCCTGATATCAGTCCTATGAGAGAAACACTATTTTAGTAACATAAAGGTGAGGAAACTCGGGTACCAACCAAGAAACTGACTTGCCTTGAGTCATTCAAATAGTAAGTGGTAGGTCCAGTTTCCAGTCGTAGGAGTCTCTAAAATTGATTATCTTAACCCCCTGTTGTACTGCCCTCAGGAGCCCAGCCAGAAGAATCAGAGCAAAGGCCTCCTTTGTTGGATGTTAGGGTGCACTGCCCATATTCCCCTTCAGGATCTACATAATCCTTCCCCCAACTGCTGGAAGTGTTAGCGGCTGGTGGCTCACAGCTAAGTCCTGCCCCAAGACTTTTCCTCTAATGAAGACAGCTGCCTAGACCAACATCACACTGCCCTCCCAGAGAAAGCCTGGATCCTATACTCCTAGAGGTGGGGCCCAGGGGACTGCCTCAATTTAGGACACCATCCCAATTTCAGAGATTCTCATGGGATCGGCTAAGACCTCTGCTGTAATGCCATACGAGTTCAATTTCTCTCTTTGCATAACCCTTCTCCTTCACTCTCTTACTGGTATTGTGCCCAAGAGCACTCCCCCAAAACGATTCTCCATCCCAGTGACTCCGTCTAAGACAGATGATATCAGGAGTGGTCTTTGGAAGCAGAACCTAAAATGAGATTTTGAAACTGGTCACCTATTAGCAGCCTGGCAATGAGTGGAACTGCTGCTGAAGAAAGGAATAAAATCTAGCAATATACTACCTACAAAAGATACTAATATATCAGATTCCTTTTGTTTAGAATTTGTGCTGTATAATTTCTTCCATAGTTTTACTTTCAAACTTTATGTTTCTATTTTTAAAATGTTTCTTGTAAGCAGAATACAGTTGGAGTTATTTTAAAATTCAATTTTCAGTCTTTGTTTTTAATTGAGGTAATCATTACATTTGAATTTAATACCATTACCAACAGGTGGTAGTTCATAGCTGCCATCTTAATATCTGTATTCTATTTGTTCTGTATTTGTTTTTCTTTTTTATCTTCTTTTGGATTAACTAAATATTTCTAATTGATCTTCCCCCTATAATAGGCCATGGTTTCTATATTCTTTTACTATTACTGTACTAGTGAACTGTCATCTGCGATCACAGCCTGACTACTTGATTTACTGAAGACTTACTAACGTATTTTACCTTTTTTTTTACAAACTTTTCACAGACAATGAACATTTTTTATGTCATTGTTTCTGTGTATTTTAATTCTAAACACATTTAAGGCCTCATAAGACATTATTATTGTGTAAAAGGCAGTATTCATTTATATTTACTTGATATTTATCCTTTCTGATATACTTCATTCCTTCTTCACCTCCAACATTTCATCTATGATCATTTTCTTTTTCCCTGATCATCTCTCTTTTGAATTTTCTTTACTCTAGGTTTACTGCTGATGAATTTTCAGTTTTTGTTTCTATAAAAAAGTCTTTATTTGTCTTCTCTTCTGAAGAATATTTCCATTGGTTATAGAATTCTGTGTTGGTAATTATTTTCTTGCAGTACTGTAAAGATATTATTCCTTTGTCTTCTAAGTCAATTGTCAGTTCCAGTTTTTCCTTTGAAATAATATATCTTTTTCTTTGGTTTCTCTTAAGATTTTATCTTTGTCTTTGTCTTCAATAGTTTTACTATGTGGGATTTTCTTTACACTTATTCTGTTTGAGGGTTGTATACTTTTGCATCTATGATTTGATATCTTTTATCAATTTTGGAAAATTTTCAGCCATATCTCTTCCAAGATTGCTTCTGCCCCATTCTCTCTGTCCCCTCCTCTAAGAACTCCAATTGCAAACATTTTAACTGCATGTCACATGCATTATATAATCTTTTCCATTTTATGTATCTTTTCCATCTCCTTTGTCTTTGCTTCAGTCTGGATAGTTCTCCAGACCTATCATTTAGTTCACTTTAAAAAAAAGAAATGTATCCAATCTGCCGTTAAAGCCATACATTAAATACTTAATTTTATTTATTTTAGTTTTTAGTTTTAAATTTCCATCCAATTCTTTCTGTAATGTCTACTGCTCTAGTTAAATATGTCAACTTGAAATTGAATGTATTAAACATATTATCACAGTAACTTTAAAATTTGTATCTGCAACCTTAATATCTGCATCTTTTTTGGATATGTTTACTTTTTTTCTTGGTTTTTAATCAGTTACTTTTACTTTTATGTTCTGTTATTTCTTACTGAGTGTTAAACATTATATGTAGAAATATCTAGAGATTATTTGAAGATATAATAATTTTTTTCTTCATCCAAAATGGATTTTCTTTGTCTAGATGCATACCCACTTAATCCAATCACAGACGGAAATTATTTGAAGCTGGGATCAGGCCTTGAAAGAACTAGTCTATGATATTTTTACCCTTATTCCCAAAGTGTAATCCTTCAGGGTTCCACTTGAATGCCTACTTTGTGTACTGGTATACTTCTTTTGCCTCGATTCCAATGTTTGTCCTGGCAATACAGTGAGAATGCTGGAAGTTCCGTGTAGCCTCCCATTCTCTGTCACTGCTTTCAAATCGGCAAGTGCATTGAGGGGAAAAAAACAGAACCAAATGTCTGACACATTTGGTCTTCCCTTCTCTTCATGTCTTAGTCTTACAATCCTCTCCACTGAGGTATCTCTGTAGTGCCTTCAATCAGATTTTTTTGGTTCATGTTTTTACAACTCTTTGTTTTACAACTCTGTTTAGTTGTTCTTCAGTTGTCCAAATAAGCTAGCTCACCATTTCTGGAAGTAGAACTCTCTCAAATAGCATACTGTTAAAAGATAATAAAGAAAAAAATTGTATCAGAACCCCAAGAATAGCAGAAAGTGTTGTCTAAGAAGACCTAACTATGATAAGTAGGAGACGAAAGTTAGAAAAATCACCTATAAAAGGAAGATAAGTTCAAGAGATGCAAATGATGATACCTAAAAGACAAATATGAAATATTCCACCTACACATAACAGGAATTCCAAGATAAGATGAACAGAAGAGAAGGAACAGTTAAAAAGCCAAAAGCTAATCAAGGAAAGCTTTTTTACACTGAAGAAAAACCTAAGTCTGCAAATCAAAAGATTAAAAAGCTCAGAGTTGTGGGAATAATTAATGAGAAAAATGTATATTTAGATGTATTCTGATGAAATGTCTGAACTTGGAGATTGGAAGAAAAGAAAAACCTTACATCCACAAAGAGAGTGAATGCAATTCTTTTTAAATGGTATGGAAAGAATGATTATTCCATGAAGTTATTACTCATTGTTTTCTTATATGAAAGACACCAAAATTTATGTTCATTTGCATCTCTACAATAATAAAAGCCTATACTTTTAAATTGGCACCTAAGTACATCCAAAGTTTCTTTTGATTGATAACTACTGCTTTGTATCAATTTAGTGATTGTGGTTGGGAAGAGCTATCATCTTCTTTGTTGTCAAGCTCATTGTGGCTAGTTTAGGGATAATGCAGTCATCTGCAGCAATTTATGATGATTTCATATTGTTCTTAATTTCCTTATCATGCTTTGCACTTTTACTCTGCTCATGATTGTGCTTCACAGATCTAGGTTCCAAACAAAAATATAGTTTTTAAATTTTTTAAAAGGTAAATGAGGACATTTAAGTAAGGTAGAAAAGGACAAGAAATATAATAAAAGTAACAATTAAGGACATTTTTGTGAAAAGGGAACTCACTTTGGCTGGAAATGGAAGGAAGCAAAGTCTTATGTTTATAAACTCACATTTAATAAAGCACAATTTCAGTACAAATTTGAATTGATTCAACTGATGGAGCTGAGTTTTGGTTGGTTGGTAATTAATTAAAGTGGGGAAAATAAACAATGTTTTATAAAGCAGTAAATTTTATTTTAAAAATATAGCTGTATAGACCCCCACAGACTTAGTAAACTATCATGCAGCCAGCCTGCTCTTCTGTCTCACAGACTTGCAAAAGCCATGGGGGTGGATGACATGAGTATATGTTTTTAACACCAAGGCATGCCCCACTTTGTTTCATCTACTATACTAATCTGAGTACATAAAATGACAAATTTTCCATATATTCTTCGCATATTTTATTTTTTCTAGGTAATTTCTCTCTCTCAGACACACACACACACACAGACACATACACAATGTGCACAATGTACACAGAAGAGACATACAGAACTGGAATTCTGCTGATTCCCTTGTAAATATATATGACATTAAAGATTCAACAATACTTTCCAAAGTCTTCAGATAAATGGTATCCGAGTAAAACAAACCATCCTTTACTGACTCAGATAAACTTAGGCAAGGAATCTCCCAGGAGTATGTGATCCAAGTTCAAGAAATCTTGCTCTAAATAATTTTTTTAAGGCTAGCAAATAATGCTAAAAACAAAGGCCAAATGAGAAATAGACTGAAACATCATTGTGTAGGTTGAAGAGCTTAATAATTAAGAACAACAATGCTGGAATGAAACTGCTTAGGTTTGAATTTCAGATCTGCAATAAATATTCTCTCATTTTTTGACATTGATCAATAGAAAGAAGGAGCTTCAGATATGGTATAAAAAGTAAAAATAACCACTAGTACAATAAAAATAGAATGTAGACTTCCCAATTCACCAGAGGAGAAAAACAAGCCAACACACTGAGTCCAAACAGGAATGTAGAAAAGAAAAAGAGAGAATCTGGCAAGTCTAAAGACCACAAAAGCATATAACAAGTAAAGCAGAGCAAAGTCTTTCCCTCATCCTCATCCCACTCCCCCACCACCTTCCATTCCTGATTCCTAGAAAATGTCAACTCCCTTCCTGCTTCTTGTTACATATCTAGGCAAGAAGAAAAGTAGACATTTGGTATTGCAACCAAGGCTAAAGAAAGAAACAAGGGCGCCCAAAGCATAATAGTGCACAGGACATATGCACCATAATATGTCTGAGTAATATGTCTGATGTCTTTGCAGCTTCCCCTCCCACAGAATCCAAAATGTGACCATCCCCACACAATCCTAGCACTACCAAAAATAGAAACAGATGGAACTGAATAATAATTCCCCTGAGGCTGAGGAGAAAACGGGCCGGTGGTAGCTGGGAGGTATGAAGAGAAAGCAGAGATGGTCAAAAGAAGCAGAGATTTTGAATTTCTTAGTAACTATGAGAGAGGAACCCTCATAAGGCTGCTCAAGAGTTGAGCCTGAAGAGCTGGAGGCATGAGATGAATAGTGTAGAGAAGCCATTCCTAAATCCCACTGAACTCTGTGTGGGTTGAAGTGTCTGACTCAAGATTGAAGTGCTACATTATGCATTCCTCTGAATCCTGTGAGCGTTTAGCCAGCTAAGTGGGGATTTAACATTGAAAAGTTCCACTTCTCCTAGCTACTTACAAAGGTAAGATTTCCTTGATAAATCAAGCTGTATTTTTGTGAAGAATATCTTCTTTCATTTACCTATAGGCATCTGAAGAGAGTTTGTCTTCTCAGTAACTATACATCACCGATATTAACACATAGTGCACTCCCCGATGACCTGTTCAAATGTTCAACAATTGGTCATTCAACTCCACTGAGTAGAGAGTCTTCCAGTAGCCAGGGAAATCAGCTTAGAGAGTCCAGCTCTCTGAGGTTTTAAATGGTCTGCTAGCCATCTTGAGACTCTCCTTTGGGTCAGCTTGACCTGTCCTGAATTCCTGATACTTCTTTTCTGTATTAGTGACAAAGTCCTGTTCATAAGAAGGCAGAACTAAAATGATGCCAATGCCTTGATGTTTTTACTTTTCTCCACTCCCATTGCACTCCATGGTGTCAAGGCAACCAAAAGAAAATGCTTCCTTATCTGTGATGCTGTCTATGGCCCTAACAGTAAGGCCCTCCACAGAAGGCAACATCAGTAGTCCCTATCAATCATAGCTTCTAACTCATATATTCCTAGACACAGCGACGGTTTACTCTAGACTTGTCAAATCAAATGGGTTTTGTTTTTTTTAATTAATTAATTTTTTTAAAGAAGATTGGCCCTGAGCTAACATCTGTTGCCAATCTTCCTCCTTTTTTCCTTTTTTCTCCCCAAAGCCCCAGTAGATAGTTGTATGTCATAGTTGTACATCCTTCTAGTTGCCCTATGTGGGACACGGCCTCAGCATAGATTGATGCACCGCTGTGCATAGGTCCGCACCCAGGATCCTAACCGGCGAACCCCAGGCTGCCAAAGTGGAGCATGCAAACTTAACCTCTATGCCAGCGGGCCGGCTCCTCGAATGTTTTTGAATCTACGTTATTTAGTTTTTAAAATCTATTCATCATGGCTAAATGCAATCTGGTATTCTGGATTGGATCCTGAAACAGAAAAAAGGACATTAATGAAAAAGTTGGTGAAATCTGAATGAAGTCTAGAATTCAGTTAAAGTGAAGTACTATTCGTTTTTTGACAAAGGTACCATGTAATATAAGGTGTTAACTTCAGGAGAAACTGGGTGAGGGGTTTACAGTAACTCTCTGTTGTTATCTTTGTATCTAATTTTTCTGTAAATCTAAAATTATCCCAAATTAAAAATTTATTCTTAAAAAATCTTCTTTCACATCCAAGAAGTAGGCAGTTGGAGCTCTGGACAGCAATTGGAGAAAACAGCTAACGTAAGCCACTACCTTACTTATATCAAAAGTTTTTGGAGAAATGACAGCAGCCAGCAGCAGTGGTAGCTCTTCAGGACAGCTGTTTTGAGGAAGACCAATACTTAGTCTGCACTTAAATCGCATATAGACATTTTATGGTATTCTCTGTTTTATTAAATTAATCAACTTTCTTCTAGTAGTGGAGAATGTGGCAATTTTTCTTTATGTTCAAATATCCCTAAGAAGCAAAATCAATGCAATAATCCAGAGGGATGGGACCTATTCACCAGATTCTATTCATAAATGAGATCTCGTATAGCCATCTCATGCCCACTAACAGGACTCTCAGGTATAGCCAATATGACAGAAAGACCAAATCCATTTGTAAAGCAATAAATGCAAATGGGTTAAATTCCATCATTAAATCACAAAAATGTTTACTTTGAGACCAGAAACAATAACAAAATAAATTCATTTTATAAGGAAAAAAAACACACTGAGGGGCTTCTGGATGAAATGTCATAATGAGTTCAAACTTTGAAAACTGTCTATGTTTCAGAGATATACAAATGATAGAAAAATAATGTAAAAAGAGAAAATCAAACAACTTAACAGTTAAACATCACGATGGACTAGAAATGGAAAGAAAAGCAAAATGGTCAGTGGGGACCGAATCCACAGAACGGCTGGGCTTTGGGCCAGAAGCTGACAGTGGAGACAAAGGAAACTCAAACTGTTCCATGTAAAACCAGTGCCGGTCTCAATTTCTGAAGCCATGGTCTAGATTTAGCTGTACCAGGTCCTGAGGGGCAGCTTAAAAAATAATAAAAAATAAACAAAAAATATTCTTGCAGAATGCTGAGATTATAGTCCAAATTAGGGAGGCAGAGGATTTAGAACAGCCTCTAGACCAGGACCTAAGGATGGCAGCCTTCCTCTTCCCCACTTCCCTGACTCTGTATTCAGCATCCCCAACATCATCATAGGAAACTAGCATTAAAAAAACTATAAGACCTTGTTGTGGACTGAGGACCAATGAGCTGGATGGAGTCAGCAGCAAAACCATTCCTCAGAGATGGGCAAAGAAAACAAATAAGAGATAAAACCTCCCACTGAAAATGAATGTGCCTCCCTTCCAAAATAATCTATGTCTTGGGTAGAATTCTAAGATGACCCTTAAGATTCCCATCCCTTGGAGTACACGCCCTGTGTAATCCTCTCCTCTTAAGTGTAGGCAGAACCTACAAGTATGATGAACAGCTCTCCAGGGATTATGTTACATTACATGGCAAAGATGAAGGGATTTTGGAGATGTAATTAAGGTCCCTAATCAATTGACTTTGAGATAATCAAAAGTGAGATTATCCTAGATGGGCCTGACCTAGCAAGCTGAGCTCTTTAAAAGAAGTTGGAGATGTTTTCTCCTGTTGGCCTTGAAGAAGCAAGCCACCATGATTTCTACAGCTGCAAGGAAATAAATTATGCCAACAATCACTTGAGCTTGAGGAAAGGCTTCAAACCTCAGATAAGGCCTCAGCCCTGGCTGATCCCTTAATTGCAGGCTGCTAGACCCAATCATAGGACTTATCTAAGCTGTGCCTGGACTTCTGCAACATGGAAAGTGTGAGATAATAAATAGATGTTGTTTAAGCCACTAAGTTTGTGGTGATTTGTTACACAGCAATAAAATACTAATAGAAATTCCAATGCTAGAAAAGGCAGCCAACAAAATTAGTAATTGGTACAGGAATTCACTCCAGATGAAATTCATCTCATAAAAAAATCTAACAAAAACTTTAAATGTATTGCAAATACCCAATGAGAAAAACAAAAGTACCACTTCAATTTAAAAAAAGAAAAAGGAAAAAAAATGAGAAGAGGTAAACAGAAACAAAATCAAGATATATAAATTTTTAAATTAAGATGGAAATATAAAATACAGCAATTGGAATAAGAAATGCAATGGAGAGGGTAAAGTTTGTAGTGTACACAGTCAAACTGAGAATTAATAAATGGGAAGATAGTACTGGAAACTTACTAGGGTGCAGAACATAATCATAGACATTTATAAAAACATGAAAGAAATTAAGATTAAAACTCATTTGTGAGTTGACAATAGAGGGTTACACACAAAAACTTTAAACAATATTAATAATATGGTAAGGAATATTTAGTAGATAATTAAAATATAACAAGGATCTTGTAGGCAAGAGAAATATGAAATAATGAATGAACGTAGATAGCATTCCACCTAATATAAACATTAATCTTAAACCATAGAATAACACATTTCTTGCAATGTGGCAGACAATATAAGCAGAAAAAAATTCCAAATACAAAACACCTAGAAATGATGGATAAAATTTAAAGTGTAAGCTCATTAGTGACCTACAGACAATGAGGATGAGATGCCAGATGCTGGCATAGAACAGAGTAAGGTGGATGAAGACTTAGGGAAATAGTGTTGGAATAAAACTATGTGCAATCTGCTTAGCCACCTCTAGCCACTCCTCTTCATAGGGCCCAGAGGACATCTCCTTCGCCAAGGTATTAACAAATGCCTTGGTATGGGGAAGACCAACATCCTTGAGAAGCTCTTTGGCGCTTGTTCTCTACAGGCTAGAGATGACAGCTGCAGATGCCATCATAAAATTGGGCTCCCTGGTTTCATTTCCAGATGGATAGAGACCAGGTGGCACTGTTTAATCATTAGAGACTTGCTGTGTGCAATTACCATAATAAGCCAATGGGGCAGAGCAGTAATCAAAGTCTTTTAATCTAAAATGATCTCTGGTGGTAGCTAATTGAGTATGAAGATTCTGAAGAATAAAAAAATGGGCATCCATTAAAATACTGCTTGACATGTAAAAATGAAAAAAATTTAGGTCTAGTGGCAGAAACTTGATGTAAGTCACCATAGTGGGGAAAAAAGACCACTTATCTGGTTCCTAGACTTAAGCCTGTTCTCAGACCCACAGAATCTTAATGAGGAGCTTGAGGTAGACCCTCATGTGGCTACAAATGTTTACTAAAACTCTTCTTTTAAGCCTTCCCCAGAGGGACACTTGGGCATGCACCAGGGTGACTGTGCATTGGAGAAAAGAATACTCAGGGGGCAGCCCGGTGAGGCAGCGGTTTAGTTCTCACTTGGCAGCCTGGGGTTCGCAGGTTCAGATCCCGGGCGCCCACCGACGCACTGCCTGTCAGCCATGCTGTGGCAGCTTCCCATATAAAGTAGAGGAAGATGGGCACAGATGTTAGCCCAGGGCCAGTCTTCCTCAGCAAAAAGAGGAGGATTAGCAACGGATGTTAGGTCAGGGCTGGTCTTCCTCACACACACACAAAAAAGAATACTCAGACATTCGGAGGTTAACACATACTACTACTCTGAACTGATGCTCACCCCCAGGGACCTGAAATGCCACCATGGCCAGACAGTCAGAGGGGTTTGTGGAGGTAGGGCAATAGATGGAGTGTTGCCCCGAGTCCATCTCACAGTTGATCAGCTGGAACTGCAGGTGCATTTTGTGTTCCTTTCCCTCCAAAACTGGGGTGTCTGCACATTGGTTCTGTAACCCATGGTGAAAAGGCCATTATAATAAGCAGCCACCTTTACTCCCCCACCTCCCACTATTGAAAGCAGTACTGTATCCCCGGGTGTTGCAGAGATTAGTGCCACCATCAAAGACATGAAAGATGTAGAAGTGATGATTCCTACCGTATCATCTTCTTACTCCCCTATTCAGCTGGTGCAAAAACCAGCTGTATGTTCAGGGATATCTATGTATTATCAAATTAAGAAGGTTGTGACACCAATCGCAGCCGCCGTTCCCAACATGGGCTCATCAGTGGAGCAAATCATCACAACCCTTGGCACCGTTTATGCAGTCACTGACCCAGCAAACATTTTCTTTTCTATACCAGGTAATAGAGAAAATTAGAAGTGATTCACCTTCACTCTTTTGCCTCGAGGCCATGTCAGCTCTCAGCTCTCAGTCTTCTATCCTAGAGGGACCTTGATCGCCTTGGTGTTCCACAGAACGTCATGCTGGTTCATTACATTGATGGAAATATGCTAATTAGGCCTGGTGATTGGGAAGTAGTAAAAGAAGACTCTTTTGAAGGGCATATGCATGCTGGAGGGAGGTGAGATAAACCCCGGGAAAGTTCAGACTTGTCACATAGATGAAGTTTTTAGAGGAGCGGTGGTCTGTGGCAAGTCAGGGTAGCCTCTCTCAGGTGAGACAAGTTGGCTGCACTTGGCACTGCCACCATGAAGAAAGAGGCACAGTGTCTGGTAGACCTCTTTTAGATTTAGGAAAGAACATATACCATATTTGGATGTGCTGTCCCAACCCATTTACAAGGTGATATATAAAGCTGCCAATTTTAAGTGGGTTCCAGAGTAAGAAAGGCCTCAACGTTGGGCACAAGCTGTGATGTGAGTGGCCTTGCCATTTAGGCTTTCTGACCAAGCAGATTCAATGACACTTGAAGTGCATTTGGCAGACAGAAGGCTCAAGAGAAGAATTACAACACAGATCTTAGGATTTGGGAGTAAGGACACGCTATCTCCTTCCGACAACTATCCTTCATTTGAAAGGGGGGTCTTGGCTTGGAACCGGGTCTGGCAGAAACACAAGACACCATGTGAGTATGTGACCAGGGCTGCCCATAATTAACTAGGCCTTATTTGATGTGCCAAATTATGAAGTTGGACATGTGCAGCAGCATTGCACACTTGAATTGAAATGGTACACTCAAGACTAGGCTCAAGATGGTCTAAACAGCATAAGTAAATCACATGAGTCAGTGAAGCAGCCCCCATGGGACCCACCCTTACTGCCTTGATGTCTCTCCCTCACCAACACCTATAAGCAGTGCCTTATGACTAGTTGATAGAGGAGGAAAAAGCACAGGCCTTTTTTAGGAATAAGTTGACAAGTATTACGTCACCACCCAAGAATAGATCACTGCTTTATTACAGTCCCACTTAGGAGTGTCCCTGAAAGACAGTAGTAAAGGGAAATTCTCCCACAGAGCATAACTTTAGGCAATAATCTTCACTCTACTTTTTGTAAAAGGAGAGATAGGTACTAATCTAAACTAATTACTGATTAATGGCTAATCGGTTGCCTAGCTAGTCAGGGACATTTAAAAATGTGAAGATTGATGACTACAAGATCTGCGGGAAAGATACTTGTATGGATGTGATGGCCATGAAAATGCCTTGCTTGGCTATCCAGCTTCGGGGAGCATAAATGACTGGCAGCTCAAGCTATTGCTCTTCTGGATCCACCACCACATTCCTGTCCAGGTCACATTTCCCATGGGCTGCACTGAGCCAATCACTTTGCACAATGGGCTTTGGATACAGACCCACTCCTGCAGACACAGGACTTTTTCAGTGGAGGACTTTGGTTCAAGGGCTCCCTGTTAGCCTAGGCTAACTTTTCTGGAATTGCATTACAGTCTGAAACTCTTTATACATATTATCCTTCCTTCTCACTCTCTTTCAGAGATGTCAGAACTGCATTGAAGACAGTCCCACCTTCTCTAGTTCCCACTCATTTTTCCTTCACAAGTATTTCCCCAATAAATTTCTTGCCTATTGTGGGGGTTATATTTTAATATTCAAAGATATCAAGTCATAATCCCTGGAATCTGTTAATGTACCTTATTTGGAAAAGAGGATCTTTGCAGCTGTGATTAGTTAAGAATTTTGAGATGGGAAATTTATCCTGGACTACCTGGGCAGGCCATAAATGCTATCACAAATGCCCTTGTAAGAGGGAGGCCGAGATTTGACATAAACACAAGCGGAGGAGAAGGCAATGTGAAGACTAGTAGCAAGAGAGAGATTTGAAGATGCTGATAATGTGAAGGTATGCCAGCAGCTACCAGAAGCCGGAAGAGGCAAGGAAGAGATTCTCCCCTAAAGCCTCCGGAAGGAGTGTGGTTCTGCCAACAAGCAGATTTTGGCCCAGTAAACCTGATTTCAGAACTCCTGGGCTCCAGAACTGCAAGAGAATAAATGTATGTTGTTTGCGACAACTAAACCTGTGGTAATTTGTTAGAGCAGCCACAGGAAACTAATACACATGTCTAATTTTGCCTTGGTGCCTGCTTCTTGAGAACCTGAACTAACACAATGGGTGCCACTTGTGGTCCAAGAAGAGAGGCAATACGATGGGGTGTGGGGATGAGTTCAGTCACTGCCCAGCAGGCTAAGAGGATGCTCTCCTGAGTAGTATATGGGGCATGGATAGTCCCTGGTACAAGGCAATCCAATTTCTAAAGGTCGTCAGTGGTGAACTGGAAGCCATTTGGGAGATAAATGGGAACCATACCTATAAAGACAACAGAGTTGATTGGTTACTAATAAGTTGTATTGCTAACTACAAAGGAAGAACAAGAAACTGAGTGCTGCTAACAAGCAGTTAAAGGCTAAGTGTGAGAGAATTGGCCTGTTTCATAGCTGACAAAGTGGAAGAGGAGACACAGCAGAGCAGCAAATTGAAGCTCTGCAAGTTAAAGTCACAGAGCCCCACAGATGATTAAGTAGTCAAGGAAGGTTCTTGTTCTAGAAGATGCTGCAGAGGCCTCGCCCATGCAAAGCAACAGTACCTCTCTGGGAAGCTGTCTATATTTCGTCTACTAGTTGCCAGCCTGATGACTAGGGTTACATCCCAGCATTACCTGCATGGAGCCATGCTGGGCCTGACAAAGGAGGAAAGAGACTATACACCGGAGGTGGTGCAAAAATTGGGTAGCTTACATCAGCAGGAGCCAGGAGAGTACATTTGGTACTGGACTTAGAGGAGGCTTGATCAAAGAGACCAGACTATAAGAGGAGATAAACAAGGATTTATTGACTCGGGTCACTTTCTCAGGGCCTGGATCAAACAACCTGGCAGGAACCTCAGGGAGTGGGTACATTTGTTGCTAGAATGGCTCCTGGAAGTCTGAGGAAAGTGATGGCCCAGGCTGAATGCGGTGGTAATGTTTGACTTGCCTGACGGGTATTAGAGGAAAGAATAAAGGAGTTGAGATAAGTGGGAATGCTGGAATAAATTTATTAGTTGAGACTGGAATACTCATCAGATTATATTCTATAGGAAGAACGGGACACTGAGTAATGGAGCCTTCAGCAAGGCCATGAGGAATGCATTGTGAGAGGGGCACCAGCATCACTAAGAAGTTCTACGGTGGCCTTCCCTGGAGGCCAGGGCCAACTATGGGAGAGGCAGTCACAGAGCTGGGTTCGTTAATATCCCTGGCGATGAGAGTCCAGGTGGTAATGTTTAGCACCAGAAGCCAGGAGGCCACAATTACTTGATGACCTGGCAAGGTCAGAAAGGCAACCCAGGGGCTTTGACCTGCAGAAGTTGTCAATAAAGCTTGACACATGTAGGGGCAGAGTAGAGAAGCAGCCAGTGATGATGCTTATTAACCTTTACAACCAGGTAAAAAGGCAAGAATGGAAGAGCAGGAAGATGAAGGTGGTCACCCCAATAGAAAGTCACAGTCTCGCTCAGTCCCCAAATCTGAGCCAGTATTCAGACCCAGAACACATTAACTAAAGAGATGGACTAGATCAGTCCTACTTTAATTTAAAGAAACTGAGGCACAGATAAAGGCACAAGATAAAGATTGTGCCCAAGATCACACAGCTAGTGTGTCAAGGAACAAATTCAGTAAAATATGTTTGTAATACTTATGACAAAATGTTACTATGTAAAGGAATCAATAAAGTAGGTGAATACTCACAAAATTGTGCGAAGGAATACAAGTGGTTAATAGATATATAAAAAATTTAGTAAACAAAGGAACATAAAACATGTGCTATCATGTTAAACTTGATTAATAAATATTTTTAAATAATATATTGAGGTAAAATTCAGGAGTAAATTAACTGACACATCATTTCTTTTTTTTTTTTTTTTTTGTGGGGAAGACTAGCCCTAAGCTAACATCCATTGCCAATCCTCCCCTTTTTGCTGAGGAAGACTGGCCCTGAGCTAACATCTGTGCCCATCTTCCTCCACTTTATATGGGATGCCACCACGGCATGGCTGACAGGCAGTGCGTCTGCGGGCGCCCAGGATCTGAACTCGTGAACCCTGGGCTGCCAAGCGCGGACTAAACCGCTGCACCACCAGGCGGCCCCCTGGCACATCATTTCTGAAGGTAATTTTCATTCTATTTATAAAACACTTAAATTTGGGGACTCTTTTGACCTATAAATTATACACCTAGAAATTTACTGTACACAAATCATCCGACCTGTGTATAAGGGTTTCTTTACAAAGGCAATAATTGAGCATAAAATATAACAGTGGAAAATTAGAAAAAAAAATATCCTTAATGTTTAAAAAAAGGTTGGTAAAAACAATAAGATATAACCATATAATAGAATAATATAAAGCCATTAAAATCTTGTTATCGAATAATATTCAATGACATAGAAATGTCCACAAACATTGTTAGGTATGAAATGGTAGATAAAAAAGAATTTTTATATTGGTGTGCAAGAGTTTTTATCCAAAGAATAAATAAAAATTTGACAAAGATTCATAGAATGGGGAGGCCTAGACCTCGGAGATCAATTATAGCAACACTCTCATTTTTTGATGAATTTACTGAAACCCAGAAAAGTTAACATTTTACAGTAGAAACAAAAGAAATAGACTATTGAGAGCAATTTTGCATCCAGAAAAAAGGGTGTGTGTGTGTGTGTGTGTGTGTGTGTGTGTGTAAAAGAATTATAAGTTTACACCAAAATGTTACTGGAGCTTATCTACCTGTGGTAGATATGGGTAGTGAGTATGGGTAAATAATTATTTCATATATTAAATTTTTCTCTATTTCCATTACTTTTGTAATGAACGTGTAGGAACAAACAAGAAATGTTATTTTTAAAAATGTAGTCAAAGAATTAATGTGTGATTTAAGGCCCTCTGTTCCAAAATTCTTCTCAAGGTCAGCCTATATGTACCTGACAGTTCCTGGGAAGAACTGGAAGGTGGAACTGGAATTTGTTAGCATTCACACAAATCCTTTAAGGTCAAAATTATCTTGGTCAGGATGCAATCTAATTTTTTTTTAAGATCTGAAACAATAATCCCATTGCATGAGCACAGGACTAGATTATATGAACACTGAAAGTACACGAGTAAAATTGAATATTGGAATCAACAAAACTTGGAATTCATGTGACATATTCAGCTATGTACATAACTGTTATTTTGCTACTCAGTAAATAAAGCTAAGCTAAAATTAGTTCACCAAAATACCGTGATTAGTATTTTTTTCAGAGCCAAACTAAATTTTGAATTTTCCCTCCTTAGGTTATATCTATCATGAGCACAGATTTGCAGTTTTCCCCAGTGGCATTTTCTATTTAGTTCTCTTCACCATCACCATCAGTATGATCACCCTCACAATGACACTGCACGGCCATATTAGAAAAACCAAGACCCGGAGTTCCAGCACCTCTGACTCCCACCTCACACCCCAGAACTGATACTATATATATTCATATCCATCAGTGTTCTTCCAGACCCATCACCACAATCGGAAAAGTCTTTGAGCTGCTAGGAACTGGACCACCTCTGACATGCTCAGCAGCTCTGGGCAACAGAGGACTTCAAGGCCCTAGGAACTTTGGAGAATGAGGCCATAACTCATCCAGAGTGTCAGTTCAATAAGTACAGGTGGGTGCAGGTCAGGGGAGAAGGTAGAATGAGTAGTGGCTCTGCATCTCTGGCACTTGAAACTTTAAGGGCTGAGAGATAAGACAAAGAGAGACTTGCACTAAAGAACATGGAAGACAGGCTAGCCCAGGGACCTTACTTCTAATCCAGACTCTAGGGCATTCTAAAATACTACAGCAGTTTTACCTTCAGGGTCAGTCTAAAACCGAATTTAATTCAGGGATAAAGAGGCCACTTGCCAAAAATATTGCTAACCATTCATGCCTAAAATTATTTTACATACACAAAGAAAGCCTTTATTCCCCAGTGAGAGAAACACAATAAAATACTAATACCAGGAAGAGTTCATCTGAAGAATAAGTGGAAATTGTATACAGATTAACAGAATTCTACGGCTGGACCTCAGAGATCAATTATAGCAACATCCTCATTTTCTGATGAGCCCAGTGAAACCCAGAGAAGCTATATTATGAAGAGTATAAGTAGATTGTACAATAATTTACTAAATCCCAAAACACTGGAACAAGAAGTAAGCTTGAAACTTTAAAAAGATTGCTCTAAGACAAATATGATGAATGCAAATTTTGTGTACTGGTACATTAATTTAATTGAACCTGTAACTTTGCAAATGTCATTGAAAAACAAGGGTTTATATAGCTATAAAATGATAGACTCCCAGTAGATTTTTAAGGAAATTTGCTGCTATTTGAGATTGATATTGTGACATAGTCTAAAGACCTCTAGAAATGGATCAGGAGATGTGGGCTGTCTTCCTATTCCTCTAACCCACTGTATGGTCCTTGGCAAGATAATGGACCTCTTAGAGGCTCCTCCAATCCCTTGAGTGTAAGAGATAGAGCTGAACACATGATCTGTAAGGTTTGAATTCTACATAATACAATGAAAATCACACTTTCTGCAAATTTCTTGAGAGCTCTGTCTGTAGTTACTGTCTATACCTTTGTTCTTATCCACTACAGACTGTCTACACCTTTGGCCTTATCCACTAAGAAGTTCTTACAATTCTCACATAAAAAAAAAAACAAAACTTAGATCATTCAATCAATAGATCAATACTATTACTTTTTATAAAAATCGCCTTAGATCTCATATAGCAGACTCTAAAATGATGCATAGTGTAAACTCTGATACCAACTGAATAAATACTATAGAGTGATAAAATTCTAACAAAAATGATTAAATGTTTCCCACAAGAAAAAGACAGCAAAAGAAATACAATCACCAGTATCCCCATGACTGATAAGCTGCTAAATTACAAAACTGGCCTGGTAAAGCCTCTAAAAATTTTCATAACTAAAGATTAAAAACCAAGATTTTAAAAAACTTCCCTCTGTAATTATTACTGATAAGAAAGGCTTTTAATCAACACTGACTTCAGGCAAGATGATATGTACTGGCTTTTCAAATACCTAGTCAATTAAAGCGTTATTTTTTTAAATAAATCATAACTTCTGCTTAAATTATATAACCATATCAGGACTTAGAAGATGATTTTTAATTATTTCCTTGAAACTCCATGACAAAATACTTTGAAAATGATTTTCAGAGACTTGACATTGACAAACATTCCGCCCTCCCTTCCTCATCTCTTTCTAACAGTCAAGGAGACTCATGGTAAAGTGGTTGCTGAAGTGCATTTTAAACTAATACCCCTACTCCAGAAACAAGAGTGCACAGAGGTTAACCTCTGACCCACAGGTTAAGTTGAGGCCTAAAAAGAAAGGAATTTTTTCGAAGATTATTGGAAAGAAAAAAGTCTAATTTTATACCATTTCTTTAAAGAGTATTATTCATTAAAATACTCAACCATCTGGAAAAAATAGTAATTGAAGACGTTCTGAGGGCTTTAAAAAAAAAAAAACAAATCATTCCAAGTTTAAAGAAAGACAGTGAATGGGATTCTCACCCTTATTAATTTATCCAGCAATATTAGAGTCTCAGGCACATTCATTTCCATCAAACACCTGACCTCCCTGAAGGCTGGTGTACTCCCACACATTTATCAAGAAATAGTTCAGATTTTTCAGCTTTCCACATTGATGGTTTCAGGGAAAGATCCTGACATCAATTTTTGCATATGACTCCAGTTAACTCCAGTGGGAGTCCTGCACACAATTCGTCAGTTCAAAATGATCCCTAGCCTAGCAGTCTATGCCCCTTCCATAGAGCCATTGTATAGTTTCCAATTCCCAACTTTTTATTTTTTAGATCATTTGCTCAGAGCTTTCTCTCTATCTCCTCTAGAATCTTAAAGCATGAAGTTCAAAACTTGGGTAAACCATTTTTATTTTAATCTTAATTGAATACTTTTTTATCACAGAGTCATTATGGCCTCAGGTGCCTAGAAGGTCCAGACACTGTTTCTGACACTGACTTTTCAACAGAAAAATTATAAATTATAATAATCTTAAGATTAGTTCACAGTTTATAGCAATACTGTAAATGAGAGCAAGTAGTTATATCCTTTTATTCTGTTGCCAACAGGGATAAATATGATTTGTTCTTTTCACAGGAATTTGTCATTTAGGAGGCACTCTGTTTCAAATCACAAAATGAGTGAATTAAAGTGGCTAGGACATTTTAGTATCTCGTTTATCAAGACTCTTTGAAGTTTCAGAGTTGGTTACTTTAGCTGCTCAAAAATTTCAAGACTCTGGGCTGGCTTCCCTGCTACTTTCTTAACTTTCGCATCATGGGCACAAAATGGCTGCAGCACCTCCAAGCCTCTTGCCCTCACACCGCATCCTCCAAGGTATGAAAGAAGAGTGAGGGCTTCATTTCATGGTTTATTCCCTGCAGCTAGGGGGCATGAGTGGAATTCCACCTTTCCTGCTCGCATTTCAGTCCTATACCTGAACAAAATCAGAGTTTTGTTTGCAATGAAGTGGAAGAATAAATATAGGGCAACCAGTCAATAGTGTCTACAGCTGAAACTCCTTGCTCTACCACCACAGAAGCCACATTTATCAGTTATTTTGTGTGTCTACTCTTGGGGTAGTCACATATGTACAGAAAGTTCCCAACAAACATACAGAGTACATATGTGTAAGGAGGTGGTGCCCAGGCACTCAACATGTTTTTCACCATTCAAGGACCTCATTTTTAAATAAGGCACCACAGTTAGAGACATTGAGATGACTTACGGAATACCTCAAGAACACCTAATTATCTTCACTTTATCATTAACCCTAGAATTGGTACATATTTTATTTAGCTGTGCATCCATTCACATGAATACCAATGGTATAGACTTTTAACAATATTCAATACACTTGCAATGAGTGAATTGTATGGTATGTGAATTATACCCTAATAAAGTTGCATCCCCCCCCCCCATAAAAGGTATTGCAGCTTCTGTATTGGTGTTCTCTCTCTTGGGATATTTGCCATTGAAACAAGCCATCATGTTGTGAGGAAGCCCAGGATTGAGGGAGAGGCTCCGTGTAGATGTTCCAACCAAAGCCCCAGCTAAGCCCTCAGCTGACAGCTAGTATCAACTGCCAGACACTAGAGTGAGCAAGCCTCCCAATGATTCCAGCCCCAGCTGAGTCTTCAGACATCGTGGAGTGGGCACAAGTCATCCCTGTTGTGCCCTATCTGAATTCCTGACCCACAGAAACCACGGGAAATAGTAAGTGACAATTGTTGCTGTAAGCCACAAAGTTTTGGAGTAATTTGTTACATGAATAGATAACGAATACTGATGCTAATGAAATCACAACACAAATGAATGTAAAATGATGCCTCTGACAAGTTGTAAAATGAAAAGGTGTGTGGAGCAGTGAGAGTATATAATTAGGGTATGAATTTATTTCTTAAAATAAATCCACAAAAATTCAGGGAGTCAGGAAGGGTTTCCACCTGTGATATGCTGAACGACTGGGCATGAACTAGAGTCAATAAGTTAAGTGGCATTGTTAGAGAGTATGGGAAGTGACCATGAGCATGGACTTGTTTGACAGATCTCCCAGGTTGGTAGCCTCCCTCTGCCACAATTAGCTATGTGACCTTAGACAGGTAACCTCTCTGAGCCCGTTTTCTTGTACGAAAAATGACTGTTTGGGAGGATTAAATGAGATGATGCATGTTAAATACTTAGCATGGGGCCTGACTCAATAAATGTTGTTGTTATGATCACGAAATGCTTGGGGTGCCACCACTAGCGTGGCCCCAAATTCTCTCTATTAAGTTGCCACTTAATCCATAGATTTTAGAGACATAGAAATAATGTCTTTTGAAGTCCTTCTTGTGAACATATTATTTGTGAAGTTCAAGCACCTTCTTTTCACATTTTCTAATTCCTAATTAATTGCTTAAAGTCGTAGAAAATAATCATGAAATCAAGAATTGCAGTTGCTGCTAAACAGCTAAAAGAATGAGATTTTTAATTATTTATTTTACGTAATTCATGGAATTTGGTGGTAGTAGATGTCATTTCAGGTGATGTCTTTGTTGTCAGAGAGGCAGTATTGCCATTTCATTTTTTGCATGACTATTTATCAGATAATAGCTTTTTCTACATGCTATTTGCTATTTAGGAGAATAAGCAAAGTCAGGAGTCAAAACAAAAATGATCTAAAACACAGTGATGGGAGAAGAAATTTGATTCTTTTTCTTCCGTTAAGGTTATTGCATGTGTGCAGTCTGAGCAGCTCATGAATAAGCCAGCAGGTTAATAAGCAACCATGGCTTGCTGCTGACAGCCAGAGAGAGCTCTGTGAATCATATTCATCTGATGTGGACATCTTCTGTTGCACTTCACTGAATGACTTGAGACAAGAACAAAAATGGAGGTTGATCTCTAGTGAGAAACAGGCATGCTTTTGGAGCTTCGAATTCTCACTGTCATTCTACTACTTCAAGGACATCAGCAGATATTTGCCATCTGAGGACATTTATAAAATAAAGAACATCTTTCTAAGATTTAGTGTACAGTCTTATCTGTGTCTTACCTGTCTCTCTGTCCCTAGAGCCTTACATGATTCCTAGATGATAAGAGGCACTCAATAAATGTATGTTGAACTGAATTTAAGTACCAGGTCAGCAAATAGACTCAACACCTTCAGAAGAATATTCTATAGAGCTTGAGCATAAAGAAGCGATGTTTCCCCCCTAAGCCCAAGAAAGCTACACTATACGTTCTGCTATACTTTTCTCACTCTCTCTAAGCCTTTTCCCTGGCTAGGACTATACCACAGAGCATGGTAGATAAGTGCAAAATCTCTGGAGCACGATGGCTGAGTTCAAATCCCAGTTCTGCCACTTTTTTAGCTGTGTTACCTTGGACAAGGTCACTTACCCTTTTTGTGCCTAGGTACTTCATTTACAAAATGGAGAATAGCAGTGCTACCCCTTAGTGTTATTGAGAGGAATAAATCCATAAGCATATGCAAAGTAAATAGATTGAAACTGGCACATAACAAGCTGTCGATAAATGTTAGTCATAATGATAGGTAGCCAATCTGGTATTGTCTGGGGCATGCAGCCCAGGACCAGGGCTGCATTGCTCCTCTTTGCTAAACTGGCTAGGGAGCCACACAGACTGCAGCAGAGAATGCTCTTTGCACTCACACATGCTGAGAAGAAGGGCTGGAAAAAGTTTTCCTTCCACCAGTGTGGTGGATGGAGAATCACACTGCTGATCCTTGGAAAGCCCAGCTGTGAACAAAAATACAATCTTATTTTATTTCGTGGGTAGTTATTTTCCTGCCAGTTTGGTTTCGATTAATGCCAAATGTGCCCTGTAAATTCAACAAGTCCTTGATTTTTCTCAGCAAATTAGGCATTCTTACCAAGCTGCCCCCAAATCATCAGTAGCCACATTCACAAACGCCTTGTTCTGTATATTTTAAAATGTTTTATAAAGGCTTGAAATGCTGCCACCTAGAGACAACTATTCAATTAAGTAACCCTGGCAGTGATCATGAAAGACCACCAAAATAAAACCTGGACATGCAGTCTAAATGTCATTTTAAAATTCTATAATGTAAATTGGTTATTTACCTACTTCGTATAAAATAAATAGGATCAAGCAAAAAAGTGAAAGTAATCCAAAGTAGAAATAAATAACATCCTTTATAATTAATATTTTTAAACCAGGCAATGTACCACTTTTGTTTTTCAACTGGAATATTCCCTCATTCACAACAGAATGGGAATATATAGGAGTTAAAACATCTTGCCTTCCAGCCTTCGACCCATACCTGGGGGTCAAAGTTCCACCTGCTGTGCCCTATAAACCATACACTTCTTCAGAAGAACAGTGTCCAGATGGTACAGGCGTGGTATTTCCTAGAACATCACCCACAGGCTTTCTGTGCCACTCTACAAATCTCTCCCTCTGTGCACACACCTTTGGATAAATCATTTTTAGTGTTCAGGGATTGAATGACACAGTGGAGGATGGGACACAAGCACTATTTAAATTCTTTGGTGACAAGAAGAAATTTCATGAGAATCAGAATAAAATTATTTCCATCCCACAAGAAAGAATGTTTTGTTGATACCATCCATTATGCAAAGGCAAACAAATCCAATCATAAATACATCAAAGTTTTCCATATTTTCCATTTCTGTATGACCAGTGCCTCCTCTCCAACCTTCAAATCCCTCTTGCTATCATGTCACTTTTGTAAACTATTACTGTCTTTGATTCTTGTTAAGCAAACTTTTTGTGTTGTTTTCACCATTAACCCTTCTCTATGCTCTGGTCCACTTTGCATTGATCTATAAGCTCCAGGAGTCGAATCCTTCCACAACCAGCTGTGGTTGTCCAGCCTACAATGAGAATGGAATAAAACAGAGTCATGGAAATATTGGATATTTTTAGGTCATTTGACAGAAAAGTGTCACATTTAGGAAAAAATATAAAGAATTTTAACTTCCAATGTTCTAGCTACAGTCCAACAGATACTTGGAAACCTGAAAGGAATGAAAGCCGACATGCCTTTCACTAGATGCTGGGCCAAGGGGCAGCCCAATTTCCCAATTACCCTCAAAAAATGGCATTATCACTACATCTCCCCTATTTAGTAGCTGAACCCTCACATAGTGCATAAGGCATTCAGAGAAGATACATAAACTTGCATCTCAAGGTTCACAACAGGTTAAGATTTGATTACATGTGTCTCAATGCAACCTCAATAAAATTATAGATTTCAATTAGGAATAGGCATCACAATAAGATAATACTCTCTCACATTCGTTCTGGAAAGCTGGATCAAGGACAAGAAAAATAAAGAATGAGAAGTTCCTCTAATTTTTTTCTCCCTACCTTATCACGATTTTGCTCTGCTACGGTCAAACTCGGGACTATTCCACTCTTTCAAAGAGAATACAAATCAGGTTTTAATTCCTCTGCAAACTCCATACTGAATTGAATACTTGAAGCTATTTTATAATATCTTTTATAAGTAATGCTTTTGAATGCCTTTTGTTAATATTCTACTTCAAATGGGTACATGAAATATACGAGGAAAGGATTTATAAGCCATCTGAGATTGCAAAAACGGAAAAAATAAGGAAGCACAGCAAAGCATTCCTGAAATCAGAAACCCGGACACACACACACACACACAGAGTCACAAATGCAAGTGAAAATAATCAGAAATAGTCATGACATCTCTAAAACATTGAGAAATGCAGATAAAAGTCAACACGTGAATAATTGCATATGCATCTCTCATATTTATAATAAGTGGGAAGCTTCCATTTCATGGAAATTAAAAATTTATTCATGAGAAAACTCAGAACATGAAAAGGATGGAGGAGAGAATTAAACCTTTCCCATCTCTGAATGGCTATTCTCTCCACACTCCTTAAAGGTTAGTCGAGAATAATTATCCTAGAATTTATCCATGGTTGGGAATGGCCTGGCCAAGGATTTGTCCAGATTCTAATGAGCAGGATATGTTTTGTGGGAGAATTTTCTCTGATTTCTTCTAAAGCTAGGTTTTATGTAAGAGCAGGAAAACAATTTAAAATTATTCAACTTTGTTCTGCATATAAAATTACTTTGAAGAAAACAACGATTCATTCATTTGACATTCAGTAATTCCAACCATCTACAGTGTATCCAGACTGTATTGGATGTGGATAACACATGTGACTCAAAACAATATAGAAATGCTAAAAATGAAAAGAAATCAGAATTCAACGGTTTCCTAGTATTTTCATCCATAATAGTACAATAAATCATATCTACTCTACTTATTACCAATTTTTTACCTGAAATAATCTAACCTGTAGTGTCATTATGTCATCAAATTGCAAAGTCCTATTTTATACTGCTCCCAAGACCTCCTTTGATAGATACAGCTTCCTTGATATTCCAGGGTGACATAAGCAAGGTGGAGTAGAATTCATAGGAAATTTCATTGACTATGATGCCTGCTAGCATCATGGGTGTGGATGATGCAATATCATAAGAAAAGCTCAAAAGAATAAATTTGTCTCTAAAGTTTTTTTCCACATTAAAGTATCTTCTCCAATTCCCTCCCAATTCAGGCCCTCACCCGATCCCCAGCATTTCATAATAAATAAAGCTGTTATCAAGAAAAGAGCTTTCAATATTTCTTTTTAAGAGTTCCATCTGATGTGCTTATCTGATGGTGTACCATATTGCCACTCAGCACTATAAAGTTTTCAGATTCATGTAATGGCTCTAGATGTTTCGGTACCTGCGTTATGTCAATCTTTCATAGCAAATGAGTAAAGATAAAAATGTGCCTCCACTTATCACAAAGAAGGTTGAAATAAGCCCAAAGCCAAAATGAAATGCAGAATGAAAACCTCTATGGAGGCATTATTAATTCATTTTTATTAATAAAAAAATTATGTTTTTATAGAAAGCTTCTATTCCCCGTGAACAAAGAAGAGCTAATAAAGTCATGCCAATGACAGACTTAAATTCTGAGCCCTTCTCCTGGGGACCCAGTGCAGTTCATCCAAACTGAGTTCTAGGCTATTAGAAGATATAACTATGTGATTACTAAAAGATCATAACTAAGGTCACAAAAATTTTCTTGAGCAAAAATTCACTGATACTCAGCAATGTGTAGTATTCTCATTGAAATCGTTACACAATTAATAATATTAGCATTTCCCTATCAGCTTTACAAAGGTAAACTATAGTAAATGTTCGTCTTCTTTTCTCACATATAACTGCTTTATTCAAATACTCCCCTGACAACACTAAAGGCAAAATAAGAGGAATCTTCTTGCCTCCAATCCAGGCAACTCTTCACAACCGATTGATTTTCATCAATTACTTCCACTGTGTTACTTTTCTCCTCAACCACATCCAGTGGCTTCCTGGTCACAGTTGAAACCACCTAACCTGTACTCGCTGCCTCCCACAAGCTTTGCTCCTCCTGCTTTTCCTGTCTTAGGCCCTGGTGCATGGCCACTCAAATCCTCTGTTCTAGTTGGGCTTGTCTGCCCTATGTTGTCAAGCACAATGTGTAGATTCACTCTGGCACGGCATTGTGCCCCAATTTTCTTCACTTGGAATGAGTTCTCATCCTTTTCTCTACCAGTTGGAATCCGATCCATGGTTTCAGGTTCAGGGAAAGTCTCGTGTTCTCCCTGAAGCTTTCCCTAATCAGTCCATCTCATAGTAGCCTATACTTTCTAGGGATTTGTATTGCATCTATTGTCTTTGCTAACCAATTAATATTTATCATATTTCTTGTATTTTTAATTAACTATTTGAATATTTATATCTCTCTCCACATATATTTAAATTTAATAAGGATACAGACGGCTTTTAATATTGCTTTTGCCTTTAATTGTCTTCTTCTAGTGTATTGCACATAGCAGGTGTTCAACAAATTCTTAATTTATTCAAATAAACTCAAAGAGCAACACAAGGAATGCGTGCTGCACATGAAATATTCCTTTCCCGAGAAAACTGCCAAGCATTACTCTAAGTTGCCAAGAGGAATATTATCCCCTGGCTGTCATTAAAAATAGATTCACACTATTTTGTGCTGGATAATATAAAGGAAAGTAATAACTCAGGAAAGAAATAACCAGAGGTGTATTGGCCCCAGTTCTCCCATTTCTTTATTTTTTAGATGTTTCAATGCCTTCCAGACTGTAAACAACCAAAAGAAAGATAATTTAGTACCTGGTGGGTGTTTTAGTTTCCAGTGGATGTAGAGAATGAAGTAAACCATTAATGATAGTGAGTTCTACCTGTAGTTCTCAAGTTAAGCCTGATAAATTTCTGAAAGTTCTAACATAAACAATATAGCAATATCACATTGTATCAGATAGTTTTCACAATATACACTTTCTCTAAACAACATTAGCTAGAATCTACCACCAGCACATGTCTCTATCTCATCCTTTTAATTCCATCTCTACTGTCATCATCTCTGCCTTTTGATTGGTCCACTAGACCATTTAAATTTAATGCAATTATTGATATGATTGATTGAAGTATACCACTTTACTACTTGGTTTTTATTTGTCCTGTTTTTTGATTCTCTGTTCCTACTTTCTTGCCTTTCTTAGGAGAAAGGAAGGGTTAATCAAACAATTTTTAGTATTTCATTTTAATTTGTATATCGACTTTTGAGCTAGACGTGTTTGTATTATTTTGGGGTGGTTATCCCAGGGATTAATTTATCACAGTCAACTTAAACCTAAAAGTGTATTAATTCGTTTAGACTTAAGAATCTTGCAAGAGTAAAATTCCCTTTAACTGCCTCCTATCCTTTGCGCTACTGTTTGCTTATATTTTACTTGTGTTATAAATGTTTTACAAACCTCAGTCAGTTATCTGGTAAAGAAAATAAAAGAAGAAAAAAAAGGTAATCTTTTATATTTACCTATCTATTTGCCATTTTTCCTGTTCTTCTTCCTTGCAGTGGATCCAGTTTTCATCAAGTGTTATTTCCCTCTGGCCTGAAGAACATCCTTTAGTATTTCTTGAAAGTACAGCCTGATGGTAACATCCTCTCAGCTTTCATTTATCTGAAAACGTCTTTATTTCGCCTTCATTTTTGAAGAATATTTTCACTGGCTATAGAATCCTAAATTCACAGTTATTTTTTTTTTCTTTCAAGCCTTTAAAGATGCCATTCTATTGTTGTCAGTCCTCCAGTGTTTCTGATGAGAAGGCAGCTATCATACAATAATTAAAATCATAATTCATATCATTGTTCCTATGTATGTAATGTCTTGTTTCTCTGACCACTTTCAAAATCTAAACTTACTTTTGCTTTCCAAAACTTTGACTGTAACGTGCCTAAGTTGTGGTTCTCCCTGTAGTTATCCTGTTTGAAGTATGAGGAGCTTCCTGGATCTATAAGTTGATGTTTTTCACTTAATTTGGGCCATTATTTTTTCAAAAATTTTTTGTCTCCATTCTATGTCTTCTCTTTTTCTGGAATTCAAACTAGACATATTTAAGATCATTAAATATTATCCCATAGACCACTGAAGCTATGTTAATGTTTTTCCCAGTCTTGGTTTTCCTTCTTCTCTTCAGACTGGATAATTTTTACTGCCCTGTGTTCTAGTTACTCTTTCTTCTGCTTCATCCAATCTGCTGTTAAGCTCATTCAGTGATTTTTTTTCTCATTTCAGAAACTATACTTTTCAATTCTAAAATTTCTCGTTTTTTATAAATTTCCTTTCTTTACTGAGATTTCTTATCTGTTCATTCTTTATAACCATTATTCCCATTAGGTCATTTAACATGCTGATAAAATCAGGTTTAAAGTCCTTTTATGCTAATTTTCACATCTGATTCGTCTGCATTTTTGTCTTGATTATGAGCCACATTCTTCTGTTTCTTTGCACATCTAGAAATTTTTATTGTATACCTGATATTGTGTTTCATTGTAGAAATGATGGGATCTATTCTCTTCCCCAGAAAAGTGTTAATTTTTATTCTGAAAGGGAGTTAAAATACTGGATGATCACCTAAAACTTGTGGAGGTTTGGTGTCATGCTTTGCTAGGGTGGGTAGGTGGAAAATTCATAGTTTTTTTTACAAAACTCCCTAATTTGAAGGGACTCAAACTCCAAACTCTGTCTTCTCTGCCTTGAGAAATATCCAACATCTCTATTTAGTGTTCCATCCTTTCAGCTATTACTTTCTAATAGGTTTCTTGGGGTCTCCCCCATGCATGCATTGTCCAGCAGTCAGCAAAGGATTTGAAGAGAGTTTGGCTTCTTATTTTGAGTCTCCCCCTCTATGAATGCCTCCTTTACAGGGTACCTTTCTAAATTTTCAGTCACTCTGGCATCCTTGAACTCCACCCTCTCATTTCTCAAGCCAATTGGATTCTGTCTCTCTGCTTAAGTCTAGATGTTCTATATCACGCAGACAGCAGAGTGGCTTGTGTTAAAAAAAGAAAGTCATATAAATGTGAATCTCACCAGTGCACATGAATGTCTTCTTTTAGATGTTAAATCCTCTCTGAGTTCTTTCTGTTTCTGGCCACTCTTCAATGCCTTCAAATTATACACACAAAAACACACACATGGGTGTGTATTATAATTGTTATCTGTGGAAAGGTCAGTCCAATTTTCTGCAATTTCTGGGATTAGAATTCCATTCTTGGCTTTCATTTTCAAGCCATCACTCTAAACTATAGCAAGAGCCTCTAACTAGTTCCCAAGAGCCTTTAGCTCTTCTTTGACTCACAGTTTTTCCCTGTTCAAGTATATTCTCCTGACAGCAGCTGGAGTTATTTTATTAGAAATCCAATTTTAATCATGCCACTCTCCTTAACACCCTGTGTGCTTCTCATTACACCTGGAATCATATTCAGAATTCTAAATATGGCCTTTAACAACTTACATCATCTGCCCCCTGTCCATCTCTTCCACCCCATCTTACCAGCTCTCTTATTTGTCCACTAGGTTTTAGTCACACCTTAAATCCTTGAGCTTAGCAAACAACACACTTGTTCAGGGATTTCAGACATGCTATTCCCTCTACTAGACCAGTGTCTCTCCTACACCCTGTATGGATCACCTCACTTAACCTTCAGGTTTTCACCTAAATGTCACTTCCACAAAAACAGTAGAGGTGATTCCATAGATTGTTAGTCAAGTACTACATTACGAATGATGAAACCTTGGTACCTTTCTCCTTGTTGGCTTGGAGAAAACTGGCAATCCAGATCCATTCCACCACCACCACCACCACACCTCAAAACAGATTGAAGGATTCCTTTCCTGGGGTGACCATCCCTAGAGGAAAGACCTAACAGATACCTTATCACTACTACCCTGAAGTGAAACTGCCCAGCTGGATCATGCTACAGAGAAGCCCACTGGTTGATAGTCCAGTCTACATGCATGCAGAGAGAGCTTCCAGTCAGCTTTTAGTGTCTCACTCTGAAATGTGAGCAGATAGTCAGGAACAACCAGACTGTTGAGGACAGGGCCCAGGAGAAGGGCAGAGAACAACCCTGCAAAAAGGAACTGGTAGGAAACAGAAACTCTAGATAAAAACCATTTTTAAAAATCTGTCATTAATGTCTTCATAGAACCAAGTTTTGTTTCTGCAACAGAATACAATAGGAAATTTTCACTGAGCCACCAAGATATGATGAACACTAGATATTAAAATGAGTTAAGGGACAACATCCAGTAGAACTTAAATATTTCAAAGTGGTGTGGACAAAAATTAGTTAGACAGCTCTAAAACCCACACAGAGAGGATTAATGGGTTAACAGTGGGATCAGAGAAGGGATCTGGGAGGAAGATTTCTTTGGGGAGAGTTGCTGGGATGCTCTGGGCCAAGGGGGAGACAGAGGGTCTTTAGTAGAAGCACTGAGAGGGCTTGACATGAGCCTCAGAGTTAGGAGGACCCAATGGACTGGATTGACCCCTGCTCACGAACTCTGGAGAACAAGAGTATGCTGGCAGGTTGCTTTGGAGGTGGCAAGAAGGAGAGATTCTACTGCTTTAGGGTTAGCTTGCATAAAGATGCATGTCTGTTTTCTGTGGATGGATGTGGCCACATATTAGAAAGAGCAATGTTGAGAGTTGTCTTTGGTGCTGTCCAAAATTGTTGCCTAAGAGGAAAAACAGGCCTCAGCAGAGGAGAAGTTGGAGGTGGACAGTTAAACTCCTGGAAGCAGATGGCTCTATTCAAGGGTGTGACTGTTTGAAAAGAGTAGAGTACATCAGTCTAAGCCAAGAGAGAGTCACACCAAGGAGCTTTGTCTCCAAAGAATCCACTATACTGTTAAGGGGGCTGGGGGAGGGGCGGGGGGAATCAACATTAAATCTCTTCCAGGACCACATGAAGTCATCTTGGGATAGGACCAGTAGTAAAATGATTGCCCAGTTGCACAGAGAGTACAACCAAAGAGTTGATGGAATTAATGTTGATATGATTACATGCCATTGTTCCTTTTCACATAAGTTTCTCCAAAGGGTAATTAAAGTTTCGTGTTACTTTATTAGAAAGGATAAGAGACCAAATGCTTATATAGCATTTATTATCTTCTAGGAACTTTCTATGAACTTCATATTAATTTATTTGATCTTCCCAACAACCCCATTAAATAGGTAATATTATTACCACCATTTTACAGATGGAGAATCTGAAGCTCAGAAAGGTTAAGTATTACCAAGGTCACACAGTTGCTAAGTGGCATAGCGAGGGTTTAAGCACCTTAGTCTGGCTCCAGAGTCTGTGCTCGTAATCAATATATTTTACAGTTAGCTCTCTCATTCTAGATGAATGGATATTCCCTGGCACCCCTTGATTATAACACATACCAATAATAATGTTCTGACATGTTTTCTACTTGACTTTAAACCACTTTTTAAGGGAATAGATTTCTATTGTTTTCAGTTGTCATGATATTTGTTATCTTTCTTCAGAAATAGAAGCAAAAGGAATCTGCACTACTCAAGGATTATTGCTACCATGGGATTAGCTCCAGGGTTAGAAAAACACCAATTCCCTTACGTTGAATTAAGCCAATAAGCAGATTGTTACTTTGATCAGAAGTTTCTTGGTTGCGACAAAATTTAGGTCATATGCATCATAATTTAGAGTTAAGTTTGAGAAGGGCTGTATTTTAAACATGTAGGACACTTTAAAAATATGCCTGACTTAAGAAGCTAATAAAAGGATGTCAGTTTTCTACTTGGAGGCCGCTGTTTTGAATACGGTTGAGTTTGTTTTAGATCTAAGTAGTTGCCAATATTCTCAGTTACAAATTTCATGGTTTAGGTCATGCAAGACAGAGCTAACAGACCTCAGGAAAAAAAAGAGAAATATTTTCCATTCCAATTTTCTCTAAAAGGCAACACTTTTAGCAACACAATTGAAAATTTTCAGGTTTCTCAGGATATATCACACATCTGGTTCATAGGAAAGATTTAGAATTCCCAATCACCCTGGTTAATTTTAATTCATTCATTTATTCAACAAATATTTCTTGGGGTTCTACTGTGTGGTAGGCATATGCTGGGCACTGGAAATCCAAAATTCAATACGATAAATATGGTCTCTGCCCTCATGGAGCTTGCTAGTGGATCTCTCAGGATTATCTAGATTTACCTATTCCGTATACCATTTGTAAGCTGAAAAAGTAGATAATCAGGCATGTAGGAAGGTTATATAAAGTATATAAGTAGCCTCTGGATGAGGGCCTGAGGGGATTTCCTTTAAACTAAAGCATATGGACTTCATGATGTGAAGTTTAAACACTGAAATGCTTATTTTCCTTTCTCTTCAGATTCCGTATTTTTATTTTATACCACCATCATTTTGTAAGAATCGGTAACCTTTATTACATTCATAAATAAAATACTTACCTCTTTTAACCATATTTTCAGTGAGCCTGCTGCTGTGGTTTTTCATTACCCTGCATTAGGTGCTTCATTTCCTAAGGCAGAAAGAGAAACAGGGGATAGATGAACTGAAGCAGATGCTATCAGGGATTAGCATGTAACAACTGGGTGGTTTGGAAATAATAGCTTCCTTCAGCTTCCTAGGTTAAGTCAAAATAATGAGTCTAAGAGATTTTTGGTGAGAATTTTCTTGGCCCTGATAATATTTGAGTCAGGCCTAAAATATACCTCATTCTATTTCTCACTGTCTTTCAGAACAAACATCACAATGATAAAGTAACAAAAAGAAAATATTGGCAAACTATGAAACCCTCAGTACCAAAACTGAATGTAAAAACTAACTTAAACAAGGCTCTCTATTACCGAATCTTCTTCATCAACTCCCCCTGAGGGGCACTAAGCAGTTAGCAGCCTCAGAGGAGACCTGCTTGCCAAAGAGCTGTGTGAGATGCCAAGAGCCCTGGAATCAGATCAGCTCCCTGCTTCCTTGGACTCTGGGCACTCCCCAAGCCCAATTCCCTCACCAAACCATTTTCGGAGATGCTCTTCTGACAGTCTCTGAATTTTGCAATTTTTTAAAAACTTTGTCTTATCTTCTTTACTTTTTTCAACTCATTTTACCTTTTATTGTTTCAGATCCCCCTCATTTCTCCTTATTTTCTCTTATTTCAGGATCTCCTGAACCAAAGTATTTTTTTCAGGTGGAACCTGCTGGGAGTGAAATCAACAAGGATCTCTCATCCGTACTTAATTTTCTTCACAGCAGGGGCTGTAAGGCTGCAGCGATTCTGGACAGAAATGTGGTAGGGCTTTTGTTGCAGCTGCCATGCCAGTTACCAGATCAATAAATGATTAGAACACCCACCCAACACAGGGAGCGAGTCCAGTGGCATTGAATTGATGATATAGGAAACCACTTAAAATTCATACCTGCACTTGTTCTTTGGGTGTCAAGATTTCAAACTTAACATGCATGGCACCTAACCAATTTCTGAATATACTGTTTGAAAGAGTTTTAAGGTTGATTTTTTTGTTGTTCCATATTTTTATAGAAAGAGAAAAAGGCAATGTAATTGTTTTGTCAATCGATTTAATTGGGGAAAAATTAAATTCAGTAAGAGTTCATTTGTTCAGTATTTGTTGATATAAGTGAATTTTCTGCATAGCTAATATTTACTCTTTCTGGCATGAAAAATTTTAAATATATAATCATTTCAACTTCAACAAAAGCTTTCAAAATTCCTATACACAATTCCTTTCTTTCTTAAAATCTGAATATTGAATAGAATTTCATCTTTTTCTTGATGCAAGAATTCCAGTTACTCATTTGTCCTTGCTCTAAATGTGTCTTTAATTGTGATTTTGGTTTTTAAGGCTGTAAAACCATCTTTCTCCATCCTTCCATGGCTGATAGGGAGTGCCACAACCTCACAGAATGTATATAGTGCAAAATCTCATGTCTATACTAGGGCTCTCAACACTGATCAACAGTCCTCTTTTTCTGATTCATTTTCCTCTCCTTCTCCATGCAGAATCTTGGCTTTTACTTACGTCCTTAAGCTTCCAATTCAACTACCTACTCTCACTTCCTTCAGTTTTCCTATTACATTGAGAAAATTGAACCACGAATCTGTCAAGGTTTGGTCCATTCCTAACACAATTCAATACCTGCTTGCCTTCCTCAGGGGTTGAAGAGGTTCTCTCCCTTCAACCTCTGCTCTCGCTCTCTCTTCTGGTGTACTTCAGGATTTCCATCAGTTATCTCCCCGGACTCTCCCATCTCAAATCTGTTTTTCCTCTTGACCTATAAACATACAAGTCTCTTCCATCTTAAAAAACAAAGCGAAAAAAAACTCCCATTGATGTTGTACCACATTTCAAATTCTATTGTTTGTTGTTTATACTCATTCTCACTCATGATGGCTTGTTTCTTGAGTGCTTTATAATTTTGAGTTTTGAGCTCAGTTAATCTAAATCTATGGAAATAATGAGGGAATCTGAGTTAAATGTGGATTTTTCTAAAGAGTAATTTTATCTGTTTCTGCCAGATACCCATGGACACATTATGTTAATTTCTGTAATCGGGATTATATAAATCCAAATGCCAATTCTATATGAGGTCAGGGTTACATTTAGGAATTCTTAAGAAATATATTATTTTTTCCCTACCTAGAGCCAAGGATGAACAAGTGACCTTGTCATATATCTTTGCTGGTGAGAAGACTTTTTTTTCCCCCAGCTTGTCTTTTCACTGAGAAAATATTCCTTTGCAGGAAGCAACCTAGGAATCACTTTGCAGAGGCACAAGGTGTTACTGAGCCATGAAAAGACTAGTTTCCTGGTATCGGAAAATACATTCATAAAGCCACAGATCTAATGTTGGCTTACCATGCCAGATTCCTGCTTTTTCTTTATTTTTGGACAATGAGGAATTCCCTTGTGAACTTTAAAAAGGTATTGCATTATATCCAGCACATTTCATAGTAGATGGTCTAGCCCTGCATAGTGCTGGAAGCAAAAATCCCCAAGTTTCTCTAGCAGTAAAGATTGGAGTCCTGTCTGTCAACGTAATGTCAGGATGAATCACTGTGATGACAGGGAGCTCCAAAACACCAAGTTTTATATGCCTACAAAACAAGAACTTGACATTATAACTTGTTTTCTGGTCAAAGGCAAAAAATTAGTCCAGGATTTCTCACCTTCATGTTGATGGAACAGGTAAAAATAAAAATCTACATTGCATAACTAACTATGGAGATTATATTCAACACAATTTCCATTTCAAAAAGATGGAGGAAATTAAGCCTTAAAAATTTAAGCAAACTGCCTAAGGTCACAATTAAGGGGTAAATCCAGTATGCAAACCCAGAGCTCCCTTTTTTGACAACCCACAATAAACAACAGGATTATATCCTCCAAGAACTTCTAATAGTGTAGTTATTGAGAAGACACGATACAATAACTATCTTAAAATAAAAATAAAAAACATATAAAAGGAATCTAAGACACACTAAAAGAAGACTCTATAGAAAAGGACAGGCACATTTTTAAAGAATAAAATAGAACTTATATAAATGAAAGGCCTAGCAATTGCTCCTGGTTTGCATTTCCAGTAATTGTAAGCAAAGTAAATCAGATCAACTTTCATGCTAAGAACAACTATTAAGGCTGTAAAAATATTTTTTTTAAATCTGCTTGATTCCTTTTGAGGCTTAGAGGCAGGGATGAATTAAAAGACCTAGATCTAGGGGATGAAATAAAAAAGGCAGAAGAGCTCTGCATTTGGGGCCGCTATTCCTCAATGTACATGCTCATACCAAAAGAGACATCTAAGGGAATCAGGAACTTAGCAGGATTTTGAACATATTCATGGTGCCAAGGGAACAAAAATTGGAGTTCACTGCTGTTCAAGACAGGGGTCATGATCAACACCTTGGACTTTGGTTTGGGACCACAAAGTAATACACCCTAGGAGTGAGGGTCTATCATAAAAAACTTTTATAAGAACTGAAGCCCAGATAAGAATCATGTCTTTTAATGAATTAGGAAGATCCAGAATTTCTAGCCATCTATCAGAAGAAAATATAAACCCTCTCTGGTGGAAAATAACATCATCATACCTCTAAATTATCTCTATTACTTTGTGTTAAATGTGCGGTTTACATTAAAGAATAAACAAGATACAGGGAGACAAGACAACATGATTACAACCAAGAGAAAAACAGATAACAGAAACAGACAAACAGGAAATCCAAATAATAGAGTTCTTAGAAAGAGATTTTAATATTTTCAAGGAAATAAAGAATAAAATTGAAACTATTGGCAGACAACTAAAAATTGTAAAAAAAGAATCAAGGGAAAATTCTAGATATGAAAAAATATAATGACTGAATATTAATTAAAAACTCAACATATGGGTTTATGGTAAATTAGTCAAAGACAGAAAAAGAATAAGTCACCTGGAAAATAGGGCAGAAGAAAATGTACAGAGTAAAGTACAGACAGAAAAAAGAAAGAAAAAATAGAGAAAATTACATAGGAGATTCGTAGGGGATGCATCAACAAATTTGAACAGATGTGTAATTCAAATCTCAGGAGAGGAGAGAAAAAAGGGGCAAAAAAATAGTTGAAGGGAATATGCCTATGGAATTCTCAAAACTGGCCAGAGAGATCATGCCACAGATTCAAGCCACAGGTAGCATTACGAAACCCCCAAAAAATAAATACAAAGAAAGCTACATATAGGCATATCACAGTGAGATCGATGAAAAACAAAGAAAAATAACAAAATCCTAAAATCATTTCCAGGGAATGCAAACAGACAAGCTGGATGAAATCCATAATAAGACTCATTGTTGACTTTTCAGTAAAAGTAATAGAAGCCAAAAGACAATGAATTGAACAGTAGTCCCCCGTGATCCACAGGGGATATGTCCCAAGACCCCCAGTGGATGCCTGAAACCTCAGATAGTACTGAACCCTATACATACATGTTTTTTCTTATACATTCATGTCTATGATAGGTTTAATTTATAAATTAGGGACAGTAGGAGATTAACAACAATAACTAATAATAAAATAGGACAATTATAACATGTACTGTAATAAAAATTACCATAGATCTTAGCAACTTCAGCATACAATTCCTTTTCTTTCCTTATTAAATCAAGAACTTTTACCTTTTCCCTTAAAGGAAGCAATTTACGGCTTCTCTTTGGCATATCCAAATTGCCAGCATCACTATTCTTGCGCTTTGGGACCATTATTAAGTTAAATAAGGACTACTTGAACACCAGCACTGTGACACCACAGCAGTCAATCTGATAACTGAGACAGCTACTAAGTTACTAATGGTTGGGTAGCATATCCAGTTGGATACACTGGACAAAGGGATGATTCATCCCCCAGGCAGGACAGAGCAGGACAGTGCAAGATTTCATCATGCAACTCAGAATGGAATGCAATTTAAAACTTGCAAATTGTTTATTTCTGGAATTTTCCATTTAATATTTTCAGACCACAGTTGACTGTGGGTAACTGAAACTGCAAAAAGCAAAACTGCGGATAAGGGGGACTATGTATTTTCCAAGTGCCAAAAGAAAATAACTGTCAACCTATAATTCTATAATCAGTGAAAATGTCTTTAAGGAATTAGGATATTCACAGACTAAAACAAGAGAATCTGTTTTCAGAAGACCCACTGATGTCATTAGTAGATCCCACTAATGGAAATATTAAAGGAATAATGGTTACCTCTATGGAGGAAGAAGGTCGCAGTGATTGGGACAGGGCATGAGGGGGCTTCAGGGTGCTGGCAAATTTCTATTTCTTGACCTAGGTGGTGGTTACAGGGTATGTTTACTTAGTAATGGTTCATTGAGATTTATCATTATGATTTGTGCACTTAATGTAGATGAGTTAAAAAGAGAAGATTAATAACTTGATACAGATTTGAATGAACTACCCAGAGAGCAGTGTAAGGAAATAAAGAGATGGATACAATGAAGGAGAGGTTTAGAGACACAGAGGCTAGAACGTCCAGTAGAAGTTACAAAAGGAGAGAATTGAGAGATAAGAGAAAAGCCAGAAGCCTCTCTAAAGTGCTGAAAGAAAATAACTGTCAACCTAGAAATCTATACCGTGACAACTCACCCATCAAAATAAGAGTGAAATAAAGACATTTGCATTCATTTATTAACATTTTTTTTCAACAATTGTTATTGAGCACTTACACTGTCTAGACATAGGGACATAGTATTAACGAAAACAATGTTCCCAATTGCATAGTTCTGAGGTAAGAAATCTGAAATGAAGTTCTTGGGGCAAAAATAAGGGTGTCAGCAGGTCTGGTTCCTTCTGGAGTCTCTAGTGGAATCAGTTTCTTACCCCTCTGGCTTTTAGAGGCCACTGGCATTCACTGGCTTGTGACCGCATCACTTCATTCTTTGTTTCAGTCATTACACATCACATCGCTTTCCCTCTGACTCTGACTCCTCCTGCATCCCTTTTATAAGGATCCTTGTGATTATTATATCAGGACCACCCAGATAATTAAGGATAGTCTCCCCATCTCAACATCCTTAACTTAATCACACCTGCCAAGTTCTTTTTGTCATATAAGGTAACACTCATGGGTTCTGAGTATTAGGATGTGGACATCTTTTGGAGGCCACTATTCAGTCTACCACAATATGTATGCATTTTTATTGGATTTTACCTCTGAGTAAAAGTGTTGGGGTATAAGATATTCATTATATTCAGCATTAGTAGCTAATGCCAAACAATGTTTTTAAATTGTTGTACAGTAGTCTCCCCTTACCCGCAGGGAATACATTCCAAGATTTCCGGTTGATGCCTGAAACCATGGATAGTACCCACTCCTACAGTAGTCCCCCCTTATCTGCAGTTTTGCTTTCCGTGATTTCAGTTACCCACAGAAGGGTAAAACTATTTACCCCTAAGAGGGGACTACCGTATCTACCTATACTTCCACCAGCAGTGTTTCACATGCTCAACACTTCGTACTGTCAGTGTTCTTAGTTTTAACTGTTCTGGTGGATGTGTATTGTTAGTTCATTATTTAAGTTTTAATTTACATTTTCCTAATAACTAACTAGGCTGAGCACATTTCATATGTTTAACGGTCATTTAGATATTCTCTTTTGTGAAGTACCTATTAAATCTTTTGCCCCTTTTCTTAGTGGGTTTAATATTTTTCTTATTGATTTGTAGACATTCTTTACATATTTTGTATATAAATCCTTTGTCATATGTTATTGACAATATTTTCTCTCACCGTATGTCTTGCTTTTTCAACATCTAACGTTATCCTTTTTTTTTTTTTTGGTGAGGAAGATTGGCCCTGAGCTAACACCTGTTGCCAATCTCCCTCTTTTTTGCTTGAGGAAGACTGACCCTGAGCTAACATCTGTGCCCATCTTCCTCTATTTTGTGTGTGGGTTGCCACCACAGTATGGCTTGATGAGCTGTGTAGGTCTGTGCACAGGATCTGAACCCATGTACCTGGGCCACCAAAGTGGAGTGTGCCAAACTTAACCACTATACCATTGGGCTGGCCCCTAATGGTATCTTTTGATGAAAGTTCTTAACTTTAATGTACTTCAATTTGTCATTTTTTTCCTTTTTGGTTAGTATATTTGAGGTTAATATAGAAAGAATTTTTGCCTACTCCAAAGATGCAAAAGTATTCTTTTATGTTTTCTCCTACAAACCAACATTTAAAAAATATTTCTCTGGCTGCTATGTGGCAGTGCTCTTAGATAAGCTGCATCAATTAGAAGATTGCTAGTACAGACTCCATTAAGCAAAGATACCAATGCCAAAGTCTCAGAAATTCTCTTGGATTTACTTTACGGACTAAGTGGCTGCTGAAATTCTTGCTGCCACATCGTATTACAGGCATTAAAATAGAGTAAGAGCAAGAGAAAAAGAGTCTTCATCCCAGATTTGTCAGCTCTTCTAAAGAGCTTTCTCCAAAGCTTCACCTAAAGACAACTCTGACATCTCTCCGACTACTTCATTTGCAAGAGTGGTGAGGAATTGTAAGTTTGAGCTACTTTGTCACTCTATATAATTAGGATACAATTTTTGACGAAAGAGGAGAGAATGGATCTTTGGGAGGTAATTAGCAATAGGTACTGAGAGGGCAAGTGTAGAAGCAGGATGATCAGTAGGCAACCTCTTCCCGTCCCCCATTTGAAGAGGACTAGGATGATGCTGGCTGAGGTTGGGAAAAGTGATTAGATTCTGTGGCTATTTTGAAGATCTGGTGGGCTTTGCTGATGGACAAATAAAGATTATGATAGTTTTACTACTCATAGCTCTTTGCAGAAGGCACTGCTAACAGATCTACTTCATAGTGAAGGAATGTGAACCAAGAAAGGAGTAGAAGAAAGTTGAAACTTGGAGGAAAGAAAATGCTAAACCTTTGACTAATGTGGAGAATAAAAATAGTGGAAAAAGTTTAAAAATCATGTAAGTGGAAAAATTAGTTTTCTAAGGTTCTTATATTATTCAGGAGGAGAGCAGATAAAGACTATTAGAGCAAAAGAGAGGGAGAAATTTACTTTGATAGGGATAAAAAAGAGGGGAAAGGGCATTTCAGACAGATTAACTATCATGGGCATGTTTTGAGAAGGGCAACAGTGTAGATGTGGCTGGATCCCAGCCTGCATGAAGGGTGCTGAGGAAGATTAGGCTGCAGTTGGGGCAATAATTTGGGGATTTATTGTATAGGGTTATTTCAGGAGATTTTTAGGAGTCTGTACTTCATTTCTTTGACCATTGAAGAGCCATGAAGTGTTTAAAAAGCACAAGTGGCATGACTTAAACTATGCTTTCAACGTAGTTATATATTTTTAATATAAGTGTGTTATAGGAACGTAAACTGAAATCAGCAAAACAGTTAAGTGACTGTTGCAATAATCAATGTATAAGGTGACAATTTAGTATTTCACCTCAAGGCACTGTGCTGCGTACATCTGTGAGTACAAAAATTAATGACATTGTCCCTAAACCCAGGTAACATATAAGACAGGTTGCTGGTGGTTGTAGAGAATTGAAAGGAAGTGAAGGATGCCAGAGATTAGAGGCAAAGAATCTTTTGGGTTCAAGAAGGGCTAGAAGGTGCTCTGGTGGTCGGTTTTCCTGCACCTCCTAGCCCCTCTGTAACACACTCACACACACACACGTATGATGTCTCTTTCCATTATTTGATTTGTGTGTTATTGAACAAATGTCATCAGGAAGAAAAAACACTTTTGGGTTTAGAACATAATTTCATGCTATATGTTTAGATTAGAGCATTTCTTATTTGTTTAAGATGGCAACATATCAAATTTCTGAAACCAACCCCATAAATAATTAGTAACCCTTTAAGGACTTCTAAACATGTTTACTTTTCATGTTGTTTTCTCTACCAAATTACCCAAAAGAAAGCTATTATAGACAGAAGCAAAATATATGAAGCCTTCATATGGTTTTTGTGGCTTTTCACGGTATAGCTACAGAGCTGAATCTCAATTCTGCCTCTAGTGTTGGAATCACCGTCTCAAGTAAAACTACTGAATTGTTTTTTCTCCCCCATGCCAATCTATTCTAGAGCGTGTCATTTGCTTGAAAGATGAATGTCTCATACTGCAAGGAGCACAGATGTGCCTCTCTTGTTCAGCTATAATGATGAAAAACTCCAATAAGCAATTATTTTGTGAATGGATTTTCTGGAATGCCAAATCATGCTGCAGAACTAATTCATCCTTCTGTTAACAAACATTCACCCAAATGTCCCCCTGCCTGCCAGAATAAGTATGCTAAAAAATACAATATTTTAGAAATCAATGTATTTACCAAGTTCTGAAGCAGTGTTCAGTCATAGCAATGTTATAGATTTTTATGAGGAAAATTCATTAGACTTTAATATATTGCAGTATATCACAATCTAGAACATTGTACTGTTACAGTATTTCAAAGAAACAGTCTTGTTTTGAAAATTGTTTCGACCTCAGGAAAAGCAATTAGAAATTCCTAACTTAACTTTTGAAATATTATGCACACCTTGAGGAGTTGGGTATTTCATTAATGCCCCTTTGTTTATGGTCTGATTTTTAATTTATAACTAAATACTTAAAGAAGCAAAATAAGAAGTTTTACTGTTTGTTGGTGTAAAAAGCTAAAGATTTAAAAAGAAAACTCAATCCTTTCTAATGTGTTTGGGGTTCAGTCTAAACTCTGGGTTCTCTATCAAACAAAAAAATCAGAAAAGTTCTTGAGGTATCTTTATTTACAAAATGGGTAGTCTCCCATTACTTCAACTACTGCCTCACCACCACCTCCAATATAATCAGTGTATCATCTTACTTTTCTACCTTATGTCTAAAAGGAAGAAATTTCCCCTTTAATATCTAAGCTAGGTCCATCTTGATTCATTTTCTGTGGCTGCTGTAACAAATTACCACCGACTTGGTGGCTCAAAACAACAAAATTTATTCTCTCCTTTCCTCTTCCAGCTTCTGGTGGCTCTAGGCATTCTTGGCTTAAGGCTGCATGCATCACATCACCTTCTCCTCTTCTGTGTGTCTGGCTCAAAATTCTCTCTGCCTCTCTCTAATATAAGGATACATGTGATTGTGTTTAGGGCCCTCCCAGATAATCCAAGATAAACTTTTCCTCTCAAGAGCCTGAACTTTACCACGTCTTTTGTCATATAAAGTAATATTCACAGATTCCAGGGAATTGACGTGGATCCTTTTTCAGCAAACCACATCATCTCTCTCTGATTTTATCCCATGCTTTTCTCCACTGCTGAGCTTTTCTCCCTCAGATTCTCACCCCTCCCTCTGCCACCTTCTCCCTTTCTCTCGAATCTTTGATTCCTCCTCCTTCAATGATTCCTTCCTCTAATCATATAATCATACCATAAGAGCTTGCTAGGGCTGCCTCACCAAAGTACCACAGATTGAGTGGCTCAAATAATAGAAGTTTATTTTCTCACAATTCTGGAGGCTAGAAGTCTGAGATCAAGGTGTTGGCAGGCTTGGTTTCTTTTGAGGCCTCTCCTTGGCTAATAGATGGCCATCTTCTCTCGGTCCTCACATGGTCTTCCCTCTGTACATTTCTATGTCTTAATTTCCTCTTCTTACAAGGACACCAGTCATATTGGATTAAGGCCCACCCTAATGACCTCATTTTAATGTAATCCCCTCTTTAAAGACCTTCTCTCCAAATACAGTCACATTCTGAGGTTCTGGGGGTTAGGACTTCAACACATAAATTTGAGGGGAATACAATTCAGCCCATAATTCAGACCCTTTTTTTCCATTCTGGGGCGGGGGGAAGAACTACTCCTTCAAAGTGCCAGATGTTTATTGTATCAGATGTTTACTTCCCATCAAATATCCTGTGCTCCTCAATATTTCCCGGCCCTCTTGCTAGAAGGAGCTTTGGGACTAATTTTTGGTAGGCAATACACAGTTCTAATGGACCAGTGGGGCTTGTACTATGAAAATGTGGATATGAAAAAGAAAAGTAATTCCATTTTAGAGTCCCAGTCTCATAAGACTGGCAACAAACGCATTATAATGTTTGTTTCACAAAAAGCAGTGTCTGTGAGATTCTCTGTTGCATTTTGTTCTTATGCCCTCGGCTTTCATCAATGGAAGCTGTAAGAAATAGCTTTAGAAGTCCATTATGACATTGACTGAAGGAAAACTATTTAATACAGCTCCAAAAAATATTTGCTTCCCCTGAGGGTCCCTTTTGTCAATGATAATCTTTTAATTGACATATTTGTTTGGTTTTGGTTTGTTTGTTTTGCTTTTGTTTTTGTTTTGCTTAAAGTCATATTTGGCATACAAGTTATACAACTAGAATGTAAGCTCAATGACAATAACAACTAGGGCTGTCAGTCATTCATGCATCCTCTACGCCTAGTACAGGTGCTCAATAAACATTTATTAAATAAATGAATGAGCCAACTTTATAGGGCTATATAGCCTGAATGGCTGCATTGTTGTTTTTTCCCCAGATCGTGATTTTCTATTTTTACTTGTAGTATTTTTCTGCACCTGATTATTTTCTATTTCTCCTTGATGGAATAATTATTTCTGTATCAATAATTTGGGGATGTAGAGTCTCTAAATTCTGAATGTCCATAATGCAAAAGTTCTGAAAATATCTTTAATAAACATTTAATTGAATGAATTATCTCAGCCTGATACTTTTTGAGTGGTGAACAGGGAACGGGGACAGCCCTAGCAAGAGACTTTCTGCATTCGTTTTACATCAAGTCAGCAGTCATCACAGAATGGGTTAAAGCAGCGGTTCTGAAAGTGTCAGTCAGGAAACCCTGGTGTCCTCAAAAGCTTTCAGAAGATCCATGAGGTCAAAACTATTTTCAAAATAGTACTAAGATATTATTTGTCTTTTTCACACTAATTTTCTCATCAGTGTATAGTGAAGTCTTCCAGAGACTATATGATGGGTGACATTGTACCAAGTTGAATGAAGAAGCCAGTCAAAGAGAAAGCAAAATGGAGGGCACAGTTTGAATACACCCTTAGAGCAAACACTTATAGTCACGTAACCAAACCTAAAACCATCCTGATTTCCCTGAAATACTGACTCTGACTTTAAACAAAACTTAAGCTTTCTTCACGTCAGCATGACCTCATAGCTTCCTAGCCAATCAAGTAAACATATATACAAACATGTCAGCTTATACAGTGCTACCACCCTAAAAGGAACGTAAGTTTCTAGTAACCAATCACAATAGAAGACAGTGTCCTTCCTCATTCATGCTTTCTAAAATAAGCTGTAACTGCTCAAAGTCAAGCTTCTACCACTTTTAGTTTTGAAGTCTCCCTTTTCATGACCAGTTTGTTTCTGGCTCGATAAAATGTTCATATCAAGTAAGCCTCTCTGAATTTTCTTTTGACAAGCCAAACATTAAAAAGATTTGCAAAAACATAAAACAATGCCACTCTTCTCAATTTTTTGTTCTAGAAGGTTAGGTAATTTTACAAAAAGCATAGTATGTATGTTAACAAGCATTTACTTTAGTTATTTTCAATAACTATTTTAATTTTTTCAGTTTTAATTTTTAACATAGTAAATATTGACAGATATAACCCATGTAACAAAAGTACTTTGGGTGATCCTCAAAATGTTTAAGACCACAAAAGTTCCCTGAGACCAAAAGTGAGAATGACTAGGTTAAAAGAAAGAGCTCCTTCCTCTATGTTGTAGGAAAACAAAATCAAAAACAAATCCAAAGAACATGAAAACACTAACTTGAAAAGATATATTCACTCCTATGTTCATGACAGCATTATTCACAACAGCCAATACTTGGAAGCAACCTAAGTGCCCATCAACTGATGAATGGATAGAGAAGATGGTGTATACATATATATACACAATGGAATACTACTCAGCAACAAAAAAGACAAAGTCCTGCCATTTGCAACAACATGGGTGGACCCCGAAGGTGTTATGCTAAACAAAATAAGTCGGACAGAGAAAGAAAAATACTGTATGATTTCACTCCTATGTGGAAGCTAAACAAACAAACAAACACATAGATAAGGAGAACATATTGGTGGTTACCAGAGGGGAAGGAGGCAGGGGGAGAACAAAAGGGGTAAAGGGGCACATATGTATGACGAAAGATGGAAACTAGACTTTTGGTGGTGAGCAGGGTGCAGTCTATACTGAAACTGAAATATGATGAAGTACACCTGAAATTTACACAATGTGAACCAATGTGGCCTCAAGAAAATAAAAATAATAATAAAAACAAATACTTCCCCTTTCACTACTCCATTGGACCACTAGTCCCAGGGAACACTCATGATGTCACAATTAGGCAGCATCTTGGAACAAAAACAGCTCAATAGAATGAGAGAAATCTGAGTGATGGCTACCCAGATAGACAATCCATGAATCTATACTACAGACATAGCCTCAATGTATGTTTTCTTTTTTCACTTATATCATACATCTACCCCAAGTCCAAACCAAAATTATCTTATTTCAATTCCTGGCTCCTGAGAAATTAAAATTCTCCTGGCACACCTCCCCATTTAGAGAGATTTCTGACCTACTCCATTGGTGACCCTTATATATCTGATGCCACTACCCAGAAATCTTTTTACATGAGGCTTTTTCTTAGAGGTATGGCCTTGTTCTGGAATGGTAAATATATTTTACAGCAAGTTCCAGCTCTGATATATTGTTAGCAGCTGGCTGGAACATTGTTTGAGAAGGATTCTGAGGCATTTCCAGACTTAGCAAGACAAATGCCATAATTGATTAGCGGTCTACCCTAGGTGCTAGAAGGAAGAATGTTAGCTTGTATGCTGCATATTTGCTGACCCTGTGAAATCAATTGGAATCACTATGGTCAAACAGATGTAGAGCAAGACAATAAATGTTTAGTCCACGTAAAAATTGCACAGAAACATAGCTACTATGATAAATAACATCATAGTAACCTTGTATCAGCAATAATATCTCCCTCATAAACAAACTCCATCTGCTTAAAATATTAGCAGAGGTTTTAAGACTCAAAGAAACAAATTAATTTAAAAGAACACAAGAATTGCCTTAAGGGTTTGCAATAACATAGGCTGTGTAACTACACACCTAAAGACATTTTTACCTTTCACATGAACTAGGATAGATGCCAACTACCCTTGATTTTGGCATATTTAGGAGCTTGGCCAGAACTTACTTTCAGAAACAATCTCCTCAGAATGGAATTTCGGACGGTGGATTTTAGGGATGCCAGCTGTGGCTCTTGACAACTTCCAGATGTTGTCACTGCTGCTCTAGTGTGGCGTCTGCTACAAGTCCTCAGTTTCTTTGCAACATACCATCTTCTTGGTGTAATTAATAATTAATAATTAATACATGGAGGAAGAAGAGGAGGAGGAGGAGGAGACATAGAGGAAGAAGAAGGAGCAAGATTAAAAGAAGGAAGACACAAGTTCTTCCTGGAGATTTGAGCCAATCTGATTTTTTCCTTGCTTGGCAGGAAGCACAGATACTATATATTTCTTTAGAATGTGTTCCTATAACTATTTCTCTCGACACCACTCTACGTACCACTGCCTTAGCGGTGATACAAGCTGGCAACAAACTCCTTAAAATCACATTTGTTGATGAAATGCAAGAATTTTCAGCTCCTTTGAGAATGAGAGCTAAGCACTGACAAGAACACTAACCTGTGCCTTTGTGAATTTGCTTTTTTGTCATCTCGCCTGGGAGTTACACTGTGGAGAAGTATACACAGGAAAGCAAGTGAGGCCCGGAGCTAATAAATCTGGCTGTAAATACGGCATTGTGAAGGAACTGGAAGAAAAAAAGCAAAACCAGAAAAGACTAGGATAGAATTTGTTCCCTTGGAAACAAAAGAATACTTACTCAGTGCTTCTGGAATAAATATATATATTTACAGCACAGTTTTCACAAAAATGTGGCTCTAAAATAAAATTCGGACAATATAATCACAAACAACACTAGTCAGGAATAAATGGGGGTATAAATATATAGAGAATTTTATACTTTACAAAGTGTTTACATGCATTTGACTCCATAGGTCAGACTACTTAGATTATGTACCAAAGACAAAGTGATGTGAACCAGAAGAAATGCCAGTTATTGCTTTACTGATGAAGGTAAAAAGTCACAATGAACAGAAACTGGCTCCCTCACCACCTACCAAAATGTACAAATATCAAAAAGGAATTTTAAGCCTCATTTTGGAATAAGAAAAGGAAAAATATAGGAAAGCATGAACTATTCTAAAACAAATTATTAAATAGATAGCTTTATAGGATTTAGATAATGAAAATGGTGATTATTAGGAAACAGCCTGAGCTCCTCAAGAGCAAATCTTGAAAAATTTACTCCTTCCAAGATTGACAAATTTGAACTCTGGAATTCTGTGAATAAGGTGGCATTCCATGATCTTCCCCTTAAATGAAAGGAGAAATATGACACTTAAGACAATCATACTCAAAGGTACATGTTAACCCTCTTTTATAAAATTAATTAATCAGACTGTTAGATTATCTCTAATGTCCTCTCTAGCTCTAAAATTTTTAAAATCTGGGATCCTAATGTATCAGTGTCCCCAGCTTGTCACAGAAATATGTCTTTGATTTGTTCTTAATAAATTTTATTAACTTGCATAAAGACAATCATATTTATCAAATTTATAGATGACAGCTGATGTCAGAAATAACAATATTGAATGACACATTTAATTTTTGAAATAATCTCAACTGGTCAGAACAGTTTGTTCTTGGTATTCCCAGGGCATACCACAAAGCCTGGCATACAGTAGACCTCAAACACAACTTGTTGAAAGAAAAGTGAATTAATGAGTCAAAACTAACAAGGTGAAATTTATCAAATAAAATTACTTTGTTCAGGTACAGAATGGACTAAACCTGGTTTGATAGCAATTTAGATAAATACTAGTCAGATACAGTTCATTACCAGCTCAATTTAAGCCAAGAGTTCAATTAACAGAAGTATAATATCTAGGGAAATTAACCAAACTGTCATCTGCTCTAATGAGACTATGTGTAAAATACTAAATTTCTTCTGGGCATCACTTTCTAAAGCTGATATTGGCAAACTAGAGCTCAACATGAGAGAGTGGGCAGGATATTTATAGGTCTTGTCAGGTGATATAATTGAAGGATCCGAGATGTTTAACTTGGAAAAAGAAAACAGGAGGGACATGCTTTGAATATTTGGAGAGTTGTCATGGGAAAGATGTATTAGAGTCATTCTACGGATCACCCAAGGAAAGAATATGAGAGCTACAGGAAAACAGATCTTGCTCTAGTGCAAGGAAGGAATTTCTAACAGTTAGATCTGTCCAAAAATGGATTAATCTACCTTATGAAGAAGGGAACACTTCATCACTTTAAGTGTTCAAGCAAAAAGTAGATAATCTGCCAGGGCCTTGCAGAGAAATTATTACTCTGTTTGGACATTAGCATGGACGATCTGAAGAGCCTTTCCTGCCCTGATATTCTGTGATTCTAAGACTCCTGAGTGATTTGCTGCCTCCCTCTTCAACATCATCATAATCTCTCTTTGCATTATCTTCTTTTCATTTACTATCTGATCAGGTCTCTCTTTGTTCTTTCTCCCACTATTCTCACTTATTCGTGAGATAGTCCTACAAGATGACTTCCATTGCAACCATAGCAGGGGAAAAAAAATCCCCTCTTAAAAGTCACAACCTCTTTGCTCTAATAGCCAATGGGCCTGCATTTATTTTCATTCTCTTTGACTCCGTAGAGATGTGGTTAACTATTCTATCCCCCACAACTTCTCGCTTCCCTTATTGAGATTTCTTAAATTGCATCTTCTTTTTTAATGACGTTTTTTCTCTTCTTCCACACATGAATCATAGTGGTTTCCTAAGGCCTTGATGCTTTCTATGTATAAGATTTTACTGCCATTTTTGATGGTGGGATTCAGGTAACTGTTAAATCCCTAATTACAATAAGATAATGTCTGCCACATAATTAATACTGTCTATGTCTTTGTAATTCCTCTACAATGACAAATAGTAAATACTGGCTTGTTTGACAATACCCATTTTGCAGTTGTCTAATTTTATTTTCCTAGTTGAGTTGGAGAAAATACTCCAAATTTTATTGTTTTGATTTCCTGGTAAACAAGCGAAAATGCTTCAAGTTTTATTAAAAGAAAAGTTTATCTTGGAGGAAACTTACAGGATCACATCTTACATTGTATCAGAGAAACCATCAATCCACGTTACAAATGTTAGAATATTTGATTAGCCTTTGAATTTAAAATGAATCTGAGGATGGTGTCACAGTCGTGTACCTAGTATAGCTGAAAAGACCATGAGTCCTTCCCACAAAATGTCCATTTCAAAATTCAACTTAAGTTTGTAGGCACAAGCTATTAGAAAATTTTCTAGAGAATCAAAACTCTTTTTTCCAAGTCTACGCAAAGCTCGTTCTTAAAAGGAATCTCTCATCTCTTATTCCATAGCCATTTGTGCTGTTTATCATTATTCTATTCATACATTATATTACTTAAATCTCCTCTACTCTGTATCAGATGTTGGCCAACACGGAAATATTCCCCATTCAAATTCTTATTCCCCATTCAAAATAACTGAAACTATGTTGGGATATATGGTTGCTAGGCAGAGATAGTTGCTTTGAATCTCTTAATCTTAGAGTCAGAACAAATGTGCCCTTATCAAAGGTCTAAACAAGAGCTGTCCAATAGAACTCTTGGTGAAGATGGAAATGGTTTTCTAAACTGTCCCATAACATAGCCATGAGCTACATATGGCTATTGAGCACTTGAAATATGGCTATTGTGACTGAAGGACTAACTTTTAAGTTTTATTTAATTTTTAAAGACTTTATTTTTTTTTTAGAGTGGTTTTAGGTTCACAGCAAAATTGAGAGGAAGGTATAGAAATTTCTCATGTACTTCCTACCCCACATGTATAACCTCTCCATTATCAACATCCTCCATCAGAGTGGTACGTTTGTTACAATTGATGAATCTACATTAACACATCATAATCACCCAAAGTCAATAGTTTACATTAGGGCTCACTCCTGGTGTCGTACTTTCTATTGGTGTGGAAAAATGTATAATGACATGCGTCCATCATTATAATATCATACAGAGTATTTTTACTGCCTGAAAAAGGCTCTGTGCTCCTCCTATTCCTCCCTCCTCCTTCCCCAACCCCTGGTAGCAACTGATCTTTTCGCTGTTTCCATAGTTTTGCCTTTTCCATAATGTCATATAATTGGAATAATACAGTAAGTAGTTTCAGATTGGCTTCTTTCACTTAGTAATATGCATCTAAGCTTCCTCCATGTCTTCTCATAGTTCATTTCATTTTAGTGCTGAATAATATTCCATCGTGTGGATGTACCACAGTTCATTTATCCATTCACCTACTGAAGGAAATCTTAGGAGCTTCCAAGTTTTGGCAATTACTAATAAAGATGCTATAAACATTCATGTGCAGGTTTTTGTGTGGACATAAATTTTCAACCCATTTGGGTAAATACCAAGGAATGTGATTGCTGGATTGTATGGTAAGAGTATGTTTAGTTTTGTAAGAAAGCACCAAACTGTCTTCCAAGGTGGCTGTACCATTTTGCATTCCCACCAGCAATGAACGAGAGTTCCTTTTGCTCCACATCCTCACCAGCATTTGGAGTTGCCAATGTTCCAGATTTTGGTCATTCTGACAGGTGTGTAGTAGTGTCTCATTTCAATTTGCATTTCTTTGATGACATATGATGTGGAGTGTTTTTTCATATGCTTATTTGCCATCTGTGTATCTTCTTTGGTGAGGTGTCTGTTAAGGTCTTTGGCCGGTTTTTTAATCAGATTGTTTGTTTTCTTATTGTTGAGTTTTATGACTTCTTTGTACATTTTGGATAACAGTCCCTTATCAGATTTGGCCTTTGAAAATATTCTCTCCCACTCTGTGACTCATCTTCTATTCTCTTGACATCAACTTTTGCAGAGCAGTTTTTAATTTTAATGAAGTCCAGCTTATGAATTATTTCTTTCCTGTGTTGTGACTTTGGTGTTGTATCTAAAACCTCATTGACATCTAAGTCATCTAAGTTTCCTCCTGTTATCTTCCAGGAGTTTTATAGTTGCATTTTACATATGGGTCTCTGATCCATTTTCAGTTAATTTTTATGAAGGGTGTAAAGCCTGTGTCTAGAGTCATCTCTTTGCATGTGAATGTCCAGTTGTTCCACTACCATTTGTTAAAAAGACTATCTTTGCTCCATTGTATTGCCTTTGTTTGTCTGTCAAAGATTAGTTGACTATATTCATGTGGGTCTATTTCTGGGCTCTCTATTCTGTTCCATTGATCTATTTATCTATTCTTTCACCAACACCACACTGTCTTGATTACTGTAGCTTCATAGTAAGTCTTCAACTCAAGTAGTGTCAGTTCTCCAACTTTGTTCCTCTCCTTCAATAATGTATTGGCTATTCTGGGTCTTTTGCCTCACTATATAAATTTTAGAATCAATTTGTTGATACCCACAAAATAACTTGCTCGGATTTTGATTAGGATTGCATTGAATCTACAGATCAAGTTAGAAAGAACTGACATCTTAACAGTATTGAGTCTTCCTATCCATGAACATGGAATATCCCTCTATTTATTTAGTTCTTATTTGATTTCATTTATCAGAGTTTGTATTTTTCCTCATATAGATCTTGTACATATTTTGTTAGGTGTATATCTAAGTACTCCATTTTGGGGGTGCTAGTGTAAATGGTATTGTATTTTCAATTTAAATTCCACTTGTTCATTGCTGGTATAATTTTATTTAATTAATTTAAATTTAAATAGCACCATCTGTCTAGTGGCTACTGTTTTAGACAGCACAAGTCTAATCTCTAGAAAAGATAATCATGAATTATTCCTTTCTTAGGAATTATTCCCTTTTTAGGAATAAATGTAAAAGTCATTTCTGTCCCATAGTGTAATGCTGCACCAAAACATTTACACTGACCTACTCATTCAACATTTATGGAATATATCAGGCACTACGTACCAGTTGTCATACTAAATGCTAAGGAGCCCTTAGGAGCTCATATTATTGAGAGACATAGTAATTAAAATTCACAATATAATTTCGTTTGCTATTAGAGACATCTGAATAAAGAATTGTGGGGAGACAGCATATACAATAACTGTAAGAATTTAAAAAGGTTTCATCGAAGAGTTTTGTTTAAGCTGGGGCATCATGGAAGAATAAATTACAAAATAAATGGGGGCAGGGTGGAGTGAGGAAGAGGACAGGCATTCCAGAAAAGATGGAGCCTGAAAAGGGCTTGGCGTACCCAGGACACAGCAAGCTCCTCCACATGCGGTGTGCAGCGGCAGAGGATGCTGCTGGAAAGTAGACTCCAGACTGATCGTGAGAGTTTGACATGGTAAGAAAGAAGTTTGGACACCAAGTGGTCACATAGTACATTATACTTCTAATTTTTATACTTTATATTAAGTACTTTTTTAAAAAAAATCCACTTCACTAGATTTATAAGTTGTTTATGGCGAGACCACGTCTGCCTTATCCACCATTGTACTCCAGGGCATCCGAGAGAGAATCAGAAAGTATTTGTTATATGAATTAATGTTTCTCTTGTTCTGAAGCCTGATGTCCTGTGGAACCACACCACACACCCTCTTCCAAGTTACCTCTGACTTCCAGTGTTCCACTTCTTGGTTGGCAGTCACAACGCTGGACAGTGTATCTGTTTGGTGGCAGTAGTTAGTGACAGGTTTTATGACTCTTCTCTGCATTTTAGATAAGGCTGGGAACTTTACTAGACAAGTACATTTGTGGCATTGGATTTGCGTTACCAGAATAAGACATTGAGATGGGAAAGGAACTGAAATAACTACCCTTCATCAACTCTACAGGGCATGCGGTTAAAAGGAATAATAATCTTTTTCAAAAAAGTGAAGCATTGGGGCCGGCCCAGTAGCACAATGGTTAAGTCCGTCCACTCCACTTCTATGGTCTGGGGTTCGCGGGTTTGGATCTGGTGGCTACACATCACTCATCAAGCCATGCGGTGGCAGCGTCCCACATACAAACTAGAAGAAGATTGGCACAGATGTTAGCCCAGGAACAATCTTCCTCACCAAAAAAAAAAAAAAAAAGGGAAGAGTTGAGGTATAATAGAAAAAGGGAAAGAGAAAGGTACTCCAAAGTAAATATCTACTTTATTTATTTCAATGTACGGAAGCAAAATAAACGTGCTCCTTGCTTCCTCCATTTCATCCATAGCCATGAATACTTGTTTATATTTCTTCATTATTTGATGGAGCGAATCTTCCCTGAAAGAGAACTAGGAAAGGCTCTAGACCACATGAAAGCAATTCCCCCACCTTCACCGTACCCGAATTACTCATCTTTGTGCAAAAAAATACAAACTAATTACCTCCAGTAGCTACCCAACTTATCTCCGAAAAGTTACGTCGCTCTGAGCCCATCTAAAAATTGACAAGATTTCCGATACAAAAGGGACTGCTCCTAGTTAACAGGGGATGCTAATTTCAGGCACAGGTACATCTCCTGCCCGCCTCCTCCCGCAAAAAACAAACGGAGGGCAGAAGAAAGGAAAACTGGTTAATTTGATTATTACTGCGCCGCCGAAACATTAGGGATAATGCACACAAAGACCTAAACTTTACCAACTTGGCCCCTCCTGCCTCCCACCCGCGGCCTCGCAGAGACCTCGCGGCCTCGCTCGGAGCTAAGCCCGCCCGGCTCGCCCCGCGGAGGACGCACCTCCCTCCGGCGGTGGGCGGGGCTGCGGCTCTTCCGGCCCGCCCCCTCCGGCGCGGGGCGCGCGCGTTCGGAGTGTCTGCGTCGGGGGAGGAGTCTCTTGTCCCTCCGCGCGGCCCGTTCCGCCTCGGCTCCCAGTGCCTTCGGGCTGACGTGTCTGCAACTCCTCGGCGGCTGGGCGACTAGGGCCGTGATGGCGGACGCCTGGGAGGAGATCAGGCGGTTGGCGGCTGACTTCCAGCGGGCGCAGTTCGCCGAGGCCACACAGAGGTGCCCGACCCTCCCTCTCCATTGTGGAGTTCAGAATAGCTCTTGGGAGGCCACGCCAAGATCTCAGGCCCAGATCCCTGGCTCCGGACCTTCCCAGGCTCTGTTGTTCCCGCTTCCTGTCCCCTCCCCGAGCCTGGATTGCGGTTCCGAGGATAGTTCTCGGAGGGGAAGCCCGAAACCCCCTAAAGCCCGGAATCCCCCATCCACGCCCCAGCGAGGTGCTGGTGCGCCCCGCCCCCGCGATGGCCAGCCGAGGCTGGTGACCTCGAGCTGGCTTAGTGTCCCTCTGATCCTTACTTAACCGTCATCACGTCACTGTGGCATCATTGCCTACTATACACTTCCTGACCAAGAATAGGCTTGAAAGGAGAGGCTAACCCCAAAATAAGCACTTTGCAAATGCTGTGTTAACTCTTTAAACGTTTTGCCATTTTGTCCACCAGAACAGATGTACTAGGCCAGACTCATGGTCCCATCTGTCATGTTTAGGGACTCAAGGACACTGACATTTCCTACAAACCCACTAACCTTTGGGGGATGTGTCTGGAGCACCTTAACTCTGCTTTTTAGTATTACAGAATACGTATATAATGCTAATGGAATCATTTCTTATCCGTTGACTATTTCTTGCCTTCGATGTTTTTGTTGCTTCTGGGGCTGAAGGCCTTAATCCCTTGATGGCTGTGTTTTGTAGCACTGAGAGCAAATTAGAGCATACACTTAAGTGCTTGGGTGACGAACAGTTGTAGTTATGGTTTTCCTATGCCAGATCTCCTGCCTACAGACCAATTGTCTGAGTAAGGCAGTTATGCACTTAATTTAAAAGAAAATTCTGGTTTTTTCTTACTGAGGTTAAACTGGAAATTGAAGTAAAAATAACTTTTCTATTCACATTTGAAGATTAGAAGCAGGCCCAGAAGAGAGAGCAAACCTGAAATCCTTGATAGAATGATTTGTACCAATTAAGTACTTCATTTAAGTGCATGTAAACCTGCTTACTCCCAAGAGGTTTTTTTTTTTTTTTAACTTATTGAATCAATATTGTTATACTAATAAAAGATACAGATTTTGTAATATAGAACCTAGTGATTCTTTGCCCTAACTTTTAAAAACAGCCCATTTTCGTACATGTGTTAATTTTACTGGGCACCAAATGTATCAAGTGCGTTTTTAGAACTTTTCTTGTTTCCCTCAGGTTGTCAGAGCGGAACTGCATTGAGATTGTGAATAAACTGATTGCCCAGAAACAGCTAGAAGTAGTTCACACACTTGATGGGAAGGAATATATTACTCCAGCCCAAATTAGTAAAGAAATGAGAGATGAGCTCCATGTCCGAGGTGGTAAGTAATTCCTTGGTTTTTTTCTTCTGGTTCTTTGGAAGGGGGAAAAAAACCCTTAAAACCATAAATGAGAAATTATTTGGAGGTTATAAGACACCCTTCTCAATTGTTAATATGGTAATCAGCCTTAATATTTTTAATAGGTAAACGTGATCATATAATTTAAATAAAGTCAAATATTGCCACTTTACAAAATAGTATTTTTTATTATTTTGAGTTATGTGTTCTATATGTGTTCACAGTTGCATGAATTTATTGCATGACTCAGGAGAGCTGCCTGTTATCAGGTGGTAATTATGAAGGGGAAACAGATTTTAAAGGACTATAGATTGTTGACAATCAAGGCTATACTACCATGCTTTTTTTTTTTTAATTTACCTGTATGTGCAAATTAGGAAACAATGCAATATGGTGCTAAATCTATTATATTGTAAGAAATGCTAATACAAACACAAAAAAGTTTTTGTTTTCCTTTTTCTTTTTAAAATTTAAACAAACTATTGAGCAAATTTGAACATAATTTGATTAAAATAGAAGCAACTATGAAAACAGCTCTTCATTAGATGTTATCAGATATACCCTTGGTGTTTGTTTTTTTACCTTCCTGCATGGTGCTAATAAAATATTTACTACAATTTGGAATACTTAACAGATTTTCTTTCGCTAATAGGTGGAAATCTACCAATTTCAAATAGAAAAAAGTTCATCTGAATTTAGTTGTTGATATCTCTTTGGTCACAGTAGATAAATTGTGAGGGAGATAAATACCCTCCATAGGTCTGGCCAACTTATGTATCAGTTGATGCTTGTAATTGGCCTGATGTGACAGATGAAGCTGAAAATAAATTATTGCTTATGCCTTCAATCATGAAGACTTATTCAGCTAATGGTTTGCATTTGAAGACATTCATTATTGTGGCTCTATGTAGGAGGACTTTGTCCAAAACTAAATCTGTTAGAATTTACAGTTTTTGGCTGATGTGTACTCACACGTAATTTAAAATAAATATCTTTTCTTTAAAGGTCGAGTAAACATTGTTGATCTGCAACAGGTAAATTTTAAATTTATATAATTTTTCCTTTGATTTCTCAATTTTTGATACTATGAATTTTTTCAGTGCCTTAAGTATTCACCAATACCGGTATCATGGTTTGTATGTTTGTGAAGAAGTAGTGATATAACCCTCACTGATACAATGAATCCATTTAATAAGTTCTTCTTTCCCAGTTGACTTGCTTATTCTTTATTCTTTACCAAATAAACTCATAGTTGTCATTTTATGTAATTACAAAGTTTATGTAATTTGGGGAGAAAAATCACTATTTTCATATTTACTTGTTTTTAGTGGGTGGATGTAATAGAGTAATATAAAAAAAGTTGAAGATACTTTTAGAAAATATAAGTGCACATTTCATCAGCAAGTACACTAGATGCAAGAAGCTGGTGAATCTTGTGTGAAATGGTACCTGTTTTATGAAAATATGGCTTCCTTTTTTTTTTGCTGGGGAAGATTCTCCCTGAGCTAACATCTGTTGCCAATCTTCCTCTCTCTTTTTTTTCACTCCCCAAAGCCCCAGTATGTAGTTATATATTCTAGTTGTAAGTCCTGGTTCTTCTATGCAAGCCACTGCCACAGCATGGCTACTGATAGACAAGCGGTATGGTTTTGAGACCTGGAAGCAAACCTAGGCCACCCAAGCGAAGCACACCAAAATTTAACCACTAGGCCATCAGGGCTGGGTTATGACTTACTGCTTAAAACAAACTGTCCTAACAAGTGAAAGTGTAATTGTTCAGAAATGAAAGTAAATAAGCAATAAGCCCCTAATTTTTTATTTGACCAAGGCTTTTTACAATATTTCAAGTCAATTTGAAATTCACGTAAGAGTAAGTTTTTAAAAAGATAGTTCTAAATATAAAATTTCAAACTTAAGAAGCAATATGAACTTATCACTAATAGAATTTGTATTTATTTTCCAGGTAATTAATGTGGATCTGACTCATATTGAAAATAGAATTGGTGACATTGTTAAATCAGAAAAGCATGTTCAGCTAGTGTTGGGACAACTGATAGATGAGTAAGTACAATATTTAAGAACACTTTGCTGTGTTTCTTTTCTATTTAATAGTGTTTATATTTAAATTTAGAACAGTTGTGGCCAGTTCGGCATTTTGTTTAGAACTCTTTTAGTGCTGATTTTCATTATAAGGATCATTGTACTTAAAAAGTAAATGCTTAATTATGTGGAGTACTTGGAAATAATATAAACTTTGATTTTTTTCTGTTATCTTGAAGCAACATAAAACGTAGTTTTTACAATCTTTTCTATATGATCTTAACTCTGAAAGCAAGTTTATTCCAAAAATATTAATGAAAAATGACTACAGGATTTCCATAGTTAAAAAGATCCCAGAATTTATCATTTGATTAACCTTACATTTAGTTACTTGATAAGAAAAAAATAATTTTCAGAATATGAGTAATGAGTGGCATTTACCTAAACATACCCTATTCATTACTTTTGGGGCATACCTTATTGCAGGGATAAAGGAAAATCATTATTCCTAATTGGCTTTTTCCTTTTTTTTACTATTAGGAACTATTTGGATCGGTTAGCAGAAGAGGTAAATGATAAATTGCAAGAAAGTGGTCAGGTAACCATATCAGAACTATGTAAAACCTATGATCTTCCTGGAAACTTTCTGACACAGGTATTTTTTCTTTATATTATAATGTGTCTTTTCAGATAAATAAGCAAAGAATTTTAATGGGAGAAAAAGACTAGACTTCCTTACTATTAATTGATTTTTTGCAAGTGTTAGACTATTGATGTTGTAGCAATATATTTGGGGGATACTTCTTATACACTGATGGTTCTGAGGAGACCATTCAGAAATGATTATAATCTTCCTGAACCCAGAAACACCCTAAAAACAATTAATAGGCTAAGTTCTAGGCCTGCTTTGATGCAATAGCAAGTATACCATAAGTGCATAGGTTTATTTAGTGCTTCTGATATCAGCAATATAGAAGCTTTAGCCATGTTATCTACATTTCTGACTGCTCAGTTATTCTTTAAGAAATAACTGATGAAGATTATAATTTAGAGGGGATGCTACTAGCATCCTATGAGGTAAATGTCAGAGATGCTGCTCAACATCCTACAACGCACAGGACATCTTCCCCAACAAAGAATTTTCCTGTCCAGAATGTCAGTAATACCAACATCTTTTGATGTCACCTTTTTTCCTCTAAACTGTCAGTGTGATAGGAAGAAGAACCAAGGATTCTCTCATATTCTCTTAATTTTTGGTACTTGTGTCAATACTCAAATGTCTTGATTTATAAGGTAATGACAATGCTACCTGAAAATAGAGGCTATTTCCTTGTTTCTTTGTCTGTTTTCTTAAAATTGTTTGACATTTTAGAATTATAGAAGTCCATTTGATGCAGTGGAAAGTGCATGAGCTTTGGAGTTAAACAGACCTCGATTTGAATTTTGTCTGTGCCACTACTTAGTTATTGAGTGTTAGGAAAATTATTTCATCTCTCTTGTGCTTCAAGTTACATATCTGTAATTGTCTTTTTCATAGAGTTCAATGAGGTTATATACATGATATATCTAGTGAAATGTCTGGCACAATTGAGGCACTCAATAAATGACAGTTTTGTTTTGTATTTACTTGAACAAGTAAGGGAAAAGCCAAATCTCTTTTTGGGTGTATATCACTTTAAGAAAATCCAGTTTACAAGAATTTACCAAACCATAATTGCATAAGATTAATTTCTAATACAAACAGATTTACTCACCGATTTTAAGAGAGTGATTTCCTTTAATTGCATCTAAATAACATTTAGAGATCGATTTTATATAGCATTTCAGGAGCCTAAGTTCTATTTTAAATGAGCAAATATATGTTAATCACAGAAGGTCAAAGAATATATTTTTAAAACACTTTTTAAAAGTATCAAGGCAGATCCAAATGATTTATTATAAAACTATGCTACTGATACCTTTTAGAAATATATATGTTTTCTTACTATTTTTCAGTTCTAATTTTTTTGAATGTCATAGGCAGTATTCTAAAAGCTTCTTAAGAAGTTGTTTGAAAAGCATTTTTCTGTACCATACAAGGATCAGCTGGGTTGACTTGAGTAGATTTAACTTATGTTGGGATGTGAAATATGTCCAGACGTATTTCAGATGTACCTGATTCCAGTCATAGTGTAGCTGTGGAGAAGTACTTTCCTGAGGTTACCGAGGAATCAGGTTGCCGGCCAGTCTAGATCTCTGGGCACAGATAGCTTGTTCATATTTGCATCAGAGAAGATAATTTTTCAGGTCTTACATTTCCTTAGGTTGCAGAGTCTTGGAATATTTATTTGTTTCCGTTAGTCATAGAAGCTCCAGATAGGATCTTCCTCAAGACCCGTGTATATGTCCTGGCTGTCTGTATGTTTCAAGCTGCTTTTATCTAGAAAATTAGTTAATCAATCATTTTTATTTTACATTAGAAATAGCCCTTATTAGCAAGTAGCTAAGCCTTTTAATGTATCAGCTATTTGACTCATTTCAATTCTTGGCTCTACCATGAGATTATGAAGTTTCTTAGATGCTAAATCTTCATTTTAGCTTATATATCTTGTGAATTTATGCTTGTTGGAACTTCTCAATCATATGATTAATACAACATCAGCATGCATCATTACTTTAGTAAGACTATACAGATGTATATGTGTAATTTTGTTCTTCCAAATTAATAAAAATTTGCATCATTACCCCCAGGCACTAACTCAGCGGCTAGGTAGAATTATTAATGGACACATTGATCTTGATAACAGAGGAGTAATATTTACTGAAGCTTTTGTAGCTCGACATAAAGCACGCATCCGTGGACTGTTCAGTGCTATTACTCGGTAAGCATGTTTGAAAATATGTATATCTTTACATTTATTTGATCATGATTTGCGGTTTTTTTCTAGCAGATTTTTTTTCTTTTTTTAGCAAAATCTCATTCAGGACCCTAGGTTATTAAACAGATAGAAGGGGAGCTTCTGTGAAATAGGAATGGGGATTCCAGAGCCCTAGACTGTACCCGAACTCTCTCCAGCTCACATCTCCTTCCCCTTTTTACCTTCACCACTCTCATAACCCCAGATTCACTTCTTCAGAACACCCAGATCAGTATGTAAAGTCGCCCTGGAATGATGGAAAGAGCATGCAATTTAAAGTCAGGAGTTCTTGAGTCATGGCTGTATCACATAGTAACCATGTGACTTTGAGCAGATAAGTCAGTCACTTAACTTCTTTGGGCCTCAATGGGACTAGATGATTTTAGAACCCTTTTTACTAAATAACATTCTACAATTCTAATGAATAACAATGTTACTTTCAGAATCACTTTAACTTTTCTAAAATAAGAATTTCTGAAATGTTTGGGGCCTGTGTGACAAACTCTAGTGTGGAATTAAGAAAACCCATATTTTCAATTATCTCCTCTCTCCTATGTCATTAACTTTATCTCAGTCATTTTTGGGTCCCACCAGCATGTAAATATGTCCAGATTTCTCCCATTTTAAAACTATCAAACCTCTCTCAACCACATATTCCATTCCATCTACCATCTTGTTTCTTCTTTTCCTTAAAGTGAGCCTTCTCCAGAGTTGATGTCTACATTTACTCTCAGTTTTATTACCTTCTGTCACTTCTCAACTCACCCATCTGGCTTCTACTACTTGCATAGCAATGATGTCAGTATCATTAAATCTAATGGATACTGTCTGTCCTTATTTTACTTGACTTTGCAGCAGCATTTAACTCCAATTACATCTTCCTTCTTAAAATGTCTCTCTTTTTTTTTAAACACCAGTCTTTACTGGTTTTTTTCTTACCTCTTTTGGCTGTACTCTTTAAGTCACCTTGTCTGGCTCTTCCTCCTTTCCCTAGCCTTTAAAGTTTTGTTTCAGGCGATCTTTTCTTCTCAGTCCTGCACTGTCTTCCTAGGTAATTTTACCTTTCTTTCAAATTTCAGTCTCATACTACCTACACAGCATCTCTACTGAAATGTTTTACAAGTGCTCCAAATTCAACACATTTAAAATAAATTATTATTCCTGAGCTATCCAACCCCACACCCCACCTGAATTTATTCTTCCACTTGTGTTTCTATTACCAATAAATATTATCATTCAGTTGGTTTTGCCAAGAAACTTGGGAGTCATTCTTTATGCCATCCTCTATCTCACCCCGTTTCCAAAACACAAAGTCTTTTGAATTCTGTATTCTAAATATTTATGTAATCTCTACTTCTCTGACATTACCATTCCCACCACTTCAGTTCATTTTTTAACTGGACTGTTTTAGTAGTTCTCTAACCAGTCTTCCTTCTTCTACTCTTATTACCTTTCAGGACATTTTTTACATGGCAGCCACAGTGATTTCTTTTTGTCATTCAACAAATCAAAAACTTTTATTGAGTAGCTAATACATGTAAGGCACAAAAGACTAGAAGGTTAGAAGGGAGAGCTTACAATCTAATGCAATAATTTTCCTTCTTTTTTTTTTTTTCAATAATCTCACACTTACAGAAAAATTGCGAGAAAACCTTTTGTTTCTGTCCCATTTGAGAGGAAGTTGCTGACATGATGTTCCATCACCACAAATACTTTAGTCTGATGTCCTACAAACAAGGGCATTGTCCTATATAACTATAATACAAACATCAGCATCAGGAAATTGACATCGATACATTACTTCCATTCAGGCCTTGGATCCCATTCACATTTTACCAATTGTTCCAATAATGTCGTTTATAGAAAAGGAGCCAGTTCAGAATCACATATTGCATTTAATTGTCATGTCTCCTTAGTCACCTTCAGTCTGGAACACTTACTTGATCTTTTTTTGACTTTCATAACCTTGATGCTTTTGCAGATCACAGGCCAGTTATTTTGTAGAATGTTCAATTTTGCTTGTCTGCTCTTTTTTCATGCTAATATTCAGGTTATGCCCCTTTGGCAGGAATATCACTGAAATGATTCTGTGTTCTTGTCATTGAATCCTATCAGGTGGCATACAATTTAGATTTTTCCGGTTACTGATGATGTGCAATGTAATGTCTTAATAATGAGATATCTGTTAGGCTTCTCATAAAGCTACTTGTTTTTCCTTTATAATTATTTGTGGAGAGGACCATCTGAGATCATGTAAGTTATTCTATTTTTCACCAAATTTTCAGATTATTCAATTATTCAAATTAGTATGGACTCACTGTTCCCTATTTTGTTCATTGTATTATAATCTATTATTATTATTTAGGTTTTCAAATTGCCTCTGATTTAGCTAGTGGTAGGCCCTTCAGGCTGACTTCTGTCTTCTTTTTCTTTTTTTTGGTGAGGAAGATTAGCCCTGAGCTAACATCTGTTGCCAATCCTCCTCTTTTTGCTGAGGAAGATTGGCGCTGGGCTAACATCCCTGCCCATCTTCCTCTGCTTTATATGTGGCATGCTGCCACAACAGGGCTTGATAAGCAGTGCGTAGATACACGCCCAGGATGCGAACCCGCAAACCCTGGGCCACCGAAGTGAAACACGTGAACTTAACCACTGTGCCACCAGGCCGGCCCCACTTCTGTGTTCTTTTGACATGTCCCCATCATTCTTGGAGCACTTCTTTTCTTTCTGGCACAAGAAGAAGTTCCAGGCTCAGTTCATACTTGGTCTGTCGTGACCCTGAAATCAGCCATTTCCCCAAGGAGCCCTGGTTCCTTTTAGTACAATATGGTATTTAGAAACCAAGATCTGGACACTAAATTGCTTATTGCTATTTGATTGTCACTACTCCCAAGCCCTCTCAGCAGACGAGCTAAAAGATACACATACACATGTGTATACACCCCTCTACATATCTATATTTCTGTATTTTTATCCATGTGTATCAAAACCCATGAGTTCACACTGATACCTCCAGTTCCTTTCCAACCCCATAAGTTTCATTCTAATTTTCTCCTTTTCTGTATTTGTAACTCCCTTCTCTGACCGTGAGAAATCTAGCTTCCACTATCCTTAGTATATTTACTTATTTGATTAATTCTTCTTTATGTAACTGATCTCCCATTGCTGCTACGTACAGCTCTCTTCCCTGAGTGGATGCCCTCCTTACTACACATAGGCCCTGACCGCTTACACCAGATCCCCCTTCTAACACAAGAAACTGGTAATGGTAGTTGTTTCTAGGAGAGGAACTGGGTAGCTGAGTGAGAGGAATGGAGGGGAATTCAGTTTTGTAACTTTTTGGTATCCTGTGTGTTTCTTATTTAGTCAAAAAATAAAAACTGAAAATATATTTTTCCTATTGACAAATATTTATCTTTTTTCTTTGACTAATTATTGTGAGTGTAGTTATCAACAAGTTCAGCAAATAGTATTTTTCTGACTCATAATAGCCCTGAGTAGTTTCTCTCTATAGAAGTATTATCAAACCATGAGGGCAAAACAAATTCTGAGCCTCAAAAGATGTTGCTAGCCTGTGTGGCTTCCAGTTAGTTCCATTTAATGCACTGTATCTTCATATTTGCCTCTTAAATATAAGGAATCATTCTCCTTCTCTGGTCTAACTTCAGAGAAAACACCTGCATCTCTGATTAACAAATGGTTTATATTTATTGTTGTCATGGGTAGCCAGAAAGAAGAGCAGGAAAGAATTAGTGAGAAGACATATAGACATACTAAACTACATTGTGTTCCAAATTGAAATAAAAATTCAGCACCTAAGTTTCATTGTATAAAAAAAAAGCTAGAACTTTTGTGCAGTTCAATTAAACATTTATTGAACAGCCACAATAAGTTATGCACCCAGAAATTTTAAGATAAAGTCCCTCAGGGAACTCTCTACATTTTTGTAGGGATGTGTTCAGGAAAAGGGAAAAGAACACAAAAACCAAAGCATGAGAAGATTGTAATAATTATAAGATAACCAAGGAGAGCAAACTTCACAGAGCACCTAATTGGTCTTGATTGGTTTGGGGGCTCTTGGATGATTTAGCTGAAAAATTGGGGTAGAACAGTTTAATAAAAACCAAATTGATCCATCCATACAAGAATTTGGTAAAAATAGTAATTTAGTCAAAAATCCCCAAACACAGGGATTTTCAGTATCAATTCATATTTAGAGAACTGTTTCTGATCTCCCAACTTTGTCACAGAGAAAATTTATAACATCTTAAGTCATCAACAATAGAAGATTAAGTGGTTGGATTAACTTAAAAGTTTCTTAATGATATGCATAACAGTTAAAACATAGACTAAACCTAAACCAGAGAACAGGCATAATTGGCTTAAAATGAATAGGGGGAAAAAGATTATAGTAGAAAAAAAAATCTAGATCCTTTTCTTTATAGTTTCCTTTACTTAAAAAAATTTTTTAAATTATTTTTTAAAAAAAGCACTCACAGAGATCTACCCAGAACAAATGAAAACGTGTACAAAGACAAGGACACAAATGTTCTTAGCAGCATTATTCATAATAGTCCCAAACTGGAAATAATCCAAATGTCCGTCAACTGATGAATGGATAAACAAAATGTGCTATGTCCGTACAATGGAATGCTATTCAGCAATAGAAGGAAATGAATATTGATTCATGCTTCATCATGTATGAGCCGTAAAAACATGCTAAGTGAAAGAAGCCAGACATAAGACACCACTTATTGATTCCATTTGTATGAAATCTCTAGGAAGGCAAACTTACGTAGAGGCAGAAAGCAGATCAGTGGGTCTCTAGGTCTAGGAGTGATAGCAGGAATTAACTGCAAACATCTATGAAGGAACTTTTTGCTGATAGAAACGTTGTAAAACTGGATTGTAGTGATGGTTGCTCAACTCTCTAAATTTATTAAGATCATTGAATCGTATGCTTACCATTGGTTGGATTTATGATATGTAAATTATAGCTCATTAAAGCTGAAAAAAAGAAATGCATATTCATTACAAAAACTACTAATAAATAAAAAAAGAGCGTTATAAGTGGATCCCTCCCAGTCATCCATCTAATCTGGGAGTATAGCATTCTAGATTCCTTTCAGTACATAGATGACCTCATTTTTCTTCAAAAATACAATCGTATAACATTCACTTGACTATTCCCAGGTGGGGAAAGAACCTCCCAGACAGAAAGAACAGAATAAAGAAAAACAAACACACAGTAAAGGGCAAGGCAGAAGATAGTCAACTATCAGTAAATCTGAGATGAAAATTTGGTTGGAAAGTAAATTGATCCTGGATTGAAAAGACAGATGAATTCCCCTGGTATTTCAGTAGCCTAATTCTGATTAAGGATGTAAAATTTGGTGCAATTTTTGCCTTCATTTTTTTCTTTTAAATTAATTGGTGTTTTTCATAAACTAATTATCCTAGTTATTTTTTTAATTCATAAATGTGTAACTCTGTAACAAGTAGGACATTTTTGTTTTCTTTTTGTTTCCTTTCCATGAAGGCCTACAGCAGTGAGTTCTTTGATTTCAAAGTATGGATTTCAGGAGCAGCTTCTTTACTGTGAGTTTGGTTTAAATTATATGTCACTTAATTAGCTGCTGAATAGACTGTTAATGTAAAACTACTAATTATAATATTTTTACATCTTTTAATCTTAAAACTTATGTAACTAAAACATTTCTGGTTGAAAAGTTTCTCTATACCTATTTTCAGGTGTATGTCTATCTGTTATGCCCACCAAACATTTAGCGTTGGCTTCGCCCAGAGGAGTGTAATTTAAAAAATTAATTATGTGTGTGTGCGTGTGTGTATAAAACACTGTGTTATGCATTTACATATATAGAGAGAGATTTAAAATTGTAGGATTAAGAATAATTTTCCTTGTTTCTTACACATTTTTACTACATTTTCTAATATGAAAGTAAATAGTATTTGTCTAAAAAATTTTTAGAGTTTATAGCAATAAAAATATTTTCTTAGCATTCAAACAGCGTAGTATCATCTCTGGAATAGTCTTGGTTCATTACCTATTTGGTGTCTGTGTTTCTGAAGCTCTTATGAGGTTTTGAGGGTTTTTTTTTAAACTTTGCTGAGATAATTTTTAAAAGCAATGACTTAATCATTCAACTCAGATATCTGTGCAAATATAAGAATTAAAATGAAGAATGGAAAAGAAGTTTAAGTACAGAACCAAAAATTTATTTTCACTCACTGTTTTTCAGAATATGGAGTTAAATGTAAATTATTTTTAAGACAAATTTAAATTGTGACATATTTTGGAATCTACATAATTAGGAATTGGTAGGATTTCATTAGAATGTAAAGTTCTTCAAGTAATAACTGATAACTTCATAACTTTAGTTTGAATTTAGCGTGGATTTGTATTGTACAGTCACACAGTTTAATATTATGTGTTGTAGTCTATTGAGAAATATAGACTTTTCTGATTTATTCTAATTACTCAACATTGAAATTCTGAAATTTATTTGTAAACTAATTTTTATTTCTGTTAAAGGCTAATTTCCATAAACTTTTCTTTGTGCCCCACATCTTTTGAATGTGCTTGCTGATTCACTTAGAAATAACTCCTTCCTATCTACTTTGTCTTTTTTTTAGAAGATTTTGATATTTAAAACAACAAAATGTTTGTTAAATGTTATGGTTTAAATAAAAAGCATAAATTTGATGTTAATGGCAGCACTATCCAGTTCTCATACTGGCATCAGTCTTTTGATGATGATGATGGTGGTGATGGTGGTGGTGGTGATATTTAGTTGACATTTATTGAGTGCTTATTATACGCCAGCTACTGTTCCAAGCACTTTATTTGGATACAACAACCCTGTGAGGTAGGTATTATTATTATCCCCATTTCACGGATGAGAAAATCGAGGCATCAGTAAAATGACTTACCTAGTGTTCCTCAGCTAGTAGGTAGCAAAATTGAGGTTTGAACTTAGGCTGTCTGCATCCAGATCCATCCTCAACTATGGCATTATGCTTCTCTTACAGGTAGGGTTAAAATGTGTTGCTTCAATTTAAACAGTGAAAATGTAATAACAGAATTCTTCATGGCTTTATTTCACACTGCTGATTCTGATATGATCTAGGTGTCTAGATCTTTCTAAATATTAGAAAATTGATAACACTAGTGGTTGCATATTATCTGTTCTCAAAGTGTTTAGACATCCACTTTTAAACAATTAATGAAATAAAAAGTGGCGTGTTGTTTTTTTTTTCCAGAAGTACTCAAACTAAAAAATTCAATGTTAATATTAATTAGTTTGAGTTACAAGTTCAGCACTTTTAGCTAGTTGCCAAAATTTCCAAAATTTATGACCTGAGTATTCTCCTAAATGTCAGGAAAGATTTGTCTAAAATATAATGTCTTCATTTATGTAATTTAAACTTTAAAATTAAAAAGTAGTGGGGCCAGGCTGATGGCATAGTGGTTAAGTTCTCATGCTCCGCTTCGGTGGCCCATGTTCACAGGTTTGGATCCCAGGCACAGACCTACACACTGCTTATCAAGCCATGCCATGGCAGGCATTCCACCTATAAAGTAGAGGAAGATGGGCACAGATGTTAGCCTGGGGCCAATCTTCCTCAGCAAAAAAAGAGGAGGATTGGCAACTGATGTTAGCTCAGGGCTAATCTTCCTCACACACAAAAAAAGAATTTTACTTTTTGAGATTTATACCTGCTCTGATTTATTTCTGTTTGGTTTTGTTTTAAGCTGTTCTTGAGGAACTTGTTAATAGTGGACGGTTACGAGGCACTGTGGTTGGTGGGAGACAGGATAAGGCGGTGTTTGTCCCTGACATTTACTCCAGAACACAGAGTACTTGGGTGGATTCCTTTTTCAGGCAGAATGGCTATCTAGGTAACTATTTTTTTTTCTTTGAAACTAAAACTTCTTTCTAATACTAAACACATTCTTAAAAAGTATTATATTAGCCCTGGAGTACACATGTACTTTACTGTTGTTGAGGGGATTATAATGGTTCTCTTAGAGTGTAAAAGTAGTCACACTGCAGAATTTTGTGGGTCTTGGAACTGAATTTAATTCCATAGTTATTGAACAATTATAATGTAGAAAGGCCAAAAGCTGGTATTGATTATTACTAACCTTCCAGTGATATGAAACTATTACAGTGTCAAGTATTTTTTAATTCATAAAAAGTAATTGTATTTTTTATATCTTATATTTTATGAAGTTGCCCAGTTTTTCAGTTGCATAATCTTAGAAATATTTTATTGGCTATCAACTTTACAATGTTCATTTTTATTAGTTATTCATTACTTCAGAAACATTGAAGTTATTCTACATTCTGTTTGTGAGGTTCTGTCATTTGGGTAAAGTAGATTGATTGAATTTAGACATTAAAACAATTAGGAAATATATATACATGTAGCTCACTTAGTTTGATCAATTTCATAATCCAAGTGAAACCATGTAAGAGATCAGTTGCTTTCTAAGTAGTAAACCTGTGTCATTAGTGTTCAAACAGTTTAAATGTTGATGCTAGAATCCTGGACTTGGCTTATGTTTTTTTGACTTTCTATAATGTACTTTTCAGTTTCTTCAACGAGGGACTTGGATTAGAATTTTGTTATAATTAATTTTCTTAAATATGTTTATTTGGGGATGGAGAGAGGATGGTAGATATCGCCAATAACTTTAATGGATTTAAATTTAATTCTTAATTGTTTACCTTTGTCTTATGTGCTAAATCTTTTAACCGTTTAAATTAGACTGGAGGATTACTTTTTCCTAAATTGTTTGATGAAACATTTGAAAAATAAATTCCATTCCTTTAGTTAACTGTAATAAGCAAAATAAATTCTAGTTATTGTTTCTTTACTTAAATCATTACATCCTCCTTTACCCGCGTTTCTACTTTTGTTGCTCTATAGTTCTCATGTTTCCCTTTGACCCCTTCAGTTGGAGAGGAAGTGACACAGCTGGATTTGAGGAAGTACTTGAACCAATTTCTCTACAATTACATTTAGTAATAAAAATTTGGGAAGGTAACATAACCAGGGAATAGGCTGTGGTATATTTCTATGCTTTATTCTTAAAAAAAATAATTAGAATACAGTGCATTCACAAAGAATAGGTTTTGGTAGAACTTAACTTTTTCTAAGATTTCTAAAAGGTGTAAGTGACCATTCTATTCCAACTTTGTGATGTTGTTCTAGAATTTGATGCTTTGTCCAGACTTGGAATCCCAGATGCTGTGAGCTACATAAAGAAAAGATATAAGACTACACAACTCTTGTTTCTGAAAGCAGCTTGTGTTGGTCAAGGACTTGTGGATCAGGTGGAAGCATCAGTAGAGGAAGCCATCAGCTCTGGAACCTGGGTTGATATTGCGGTATGTTTAACCTTTTTCTTCTTAATTTTTTCTTAAACCAATGACAACTGATGTCTCACTAGTATATGACCATTTTAAGAACTAGGATACATAAAGGTAGTCTTGGCTTTAGAGCCAAATTCTAGCCGTCACTGTTATAACAAAAATAATCTTAATTATTTTATGCTTAAAGACTTTCTAGCTTTTGAAATAGAGTGACCTTTTGTATATGGATAGTCAACATCCAGAATTCTATAAATCTCAAAACAAACAAGCAGGGGACCACCTGGTGGCACAGCAGTTTAGTTCGCGCTTGGCAGCCCGGGGTTCGCGAGTTCGGATCCCGGGCGCCCGCCGACGCACTGCCTGTCAGCCATGCCGTGGTGGCGTCCCATATAAAGTAGAGGAAGATGGGCATGGATGTTAGCCCAGGGCCAGTCTTCCTCAGCAAAAAGGGGAGGATTGGCAACAGATGTTAGCTCAGGGCTGGTCTTCTCCACAAACAAACAAGCAAACGATATAGCACTCATATCAATCTTGCCATACAGAAATTGATGAGACTTCTCACAGTCTTATGCAAGAATTTACAACTTTACTGGCATCAGACGTTATGGAGCATTTGTTTATCCCTTATCCATTAATCTCTGCTAATGTATTAACACAAGCTGCTTTAGCACTGATAGTGTTCTACTTCAGTGTTCAGTATTGACCTGCCCTTACTATGCCAAAAAGATAAGTGTAGGTGAAGAGAAAGAAACAAGAGGCCAATCCATTGTTTACTAGTCAGGGCCCAGACTCTCTTTATAAAGCAGGAAATTCCTTGTTCTGGGTACACGAGTTCCCAGAGATTCCAGATATAAGCGTTTATTTATTCATTCAACAAATTTTATTAGGTACCTTCTGTGTGCCAGGCACCATTTTACTTGCTGGAAATGTGGTGTCCAGACAAGTTTCTTGCTTTCAGGAGGGATACTTTCATTGCAGGGGAGATAGTTAATGAAAATGATAATTTCAGATAGTAGAAAGAGCTAAGAGGAAATATATTTTGGAGGTAAAATTATAAGAACTTGATGGTGGATTGTTTGTGTGTTTATGAGAGGAACTGAATGTGGCTTTTGGCTTTGGGGCCTGATCAGCTGAGTGGAAAGTGGTACCATTAATTGAGATGGGGGGAATGATGGGGAAGAGTATATGGGAGCTGGGAGTCTGGGGGCAGGTGGCTACAAATCAGTGTTGTTTTGGCCTTGTTCAATGTCAGATGCCCATTAGGCATATGAGTGGGAGGATAGGGAAGCAGTAGGATATATGATTCCAGAGCTCAGAACGATGATGAAACCAGAAGCAAAATTTGGGAGGTTATCAGCATATAGATGGTTGTGAAAACCATTAGACTTAATGAGATCACCTAGGGAGAGCATATATATAACAAATGGTTTATCTGTATTATATTGCATTTATACTTTGTTTTCCTTTTGTTTGTTATCCTAGCCTCTGCTACCCAGTTCTTTATCAGTCGAAGATGCTGCAATGTTGCTTCAACAGGTGATGAGAGCATTCAGCAAACAGGCTTCAGCTATAGTCTTTAGCGACACTGTTGCAGTCAGTGAAAAATTTATAAATGACTGTACAGATCTGTTCAGTGAACTGATGCACCAAAAAGCTGAAAAGGTATGCCAGATTTCCGTCATCTACTAATCTTGACAGTATTTTCACATTAGAATCATCTGATGTCTTTTGAAAAATGAGTTAAGCAGTTTACCCAAAATGAACATAGTATTTCATACATCATTTTCCTTTAATGCATCATTCCTTTTTATTTCTTCTCCTGGATTTGTTTTTCCACTTCTTCATTCCCATCAGGACATACAAGTTAGAACTTAGAGAGCTGATTTTATAAAATGAAATCATATAAATGAAATTATACAGTTAACAGTTAAGTCATCTGAGGATATTGGTCCATCATTAAAATCCACAAAAACAGTATCTGTGGATTATTTCCATAAATACAGTATATTTATCAATGAGTGCATAATATGTTTACTAAATCTAGCAGAGCCTCATTAACTTAACCTATTTAGGGTGCACAAACAGGATAACTTACTGAGGAAAGAAATTATTTTACTATCAAAATTGATTAGTTCCTCAGAGCAACTATCAAAGTGTTAGAAGTAGAGGTCATGCCAGGTCTGCTTTAATCGCTATTCAACTCATGCTTCTAGTTAGCAGCACCATCTACTTATAAAGCCTGCTCACAAATAGGTAGAACAAGCCCATTTATCTTAGATTATAAATAAATTCATGAGGGTTTAAAATATGTAAATTTTATCTAGATTCCTTTTAAGCTCTTTAATAGTCTAAAAAAATGAGACAATTTTCTACATTTGGCCTATTAAGCAGCAGAGAGGAGTAAAAAGTACACAGGATTGATATCAGTAAACCTCTCAATTTGTTTACTCTTTATTTGACTTTGGACAAAATAAACCTCAAGTTTCCTCATCTTCAAACAAAAGGATGATGATGCCTACTCTTAAAAGGATAAATGTAAATAAAGGAGGGATGTATATAAAATGTCTGATATGTGTTAGCTACCCAGTTACTAAATGGCTACATTATTTTTATTTGCAACTTTCATTAAAATACAAACTTACAATGGTTATCAGTTTTTTTCTTTCCTTGTGTTCCTCCCTCCAACCACAAAAATAAATTCAGAAGAAAGTGATTCTATTGTTTGAACTGTCAACATTCTAAACATTTCGCTTTGGAAAACCAAAATGGAAATATCATTTTTAACATGAAAATGTACTTTTGTCACTATGGTTTTAGAAACCTTTTCCATGATGAAGAACCAGTTTCTGAACTTGGCAGTAGTTCATTGTTCTTAACATAAATTTTTTAAAAACCTATCAAGAATGAGTCCAGAGGAAAAAAAAAAAGTTTATATGACCAAGTGTGCAACTCATATATGGTCATTTTGGTACGACGGGATGGAGATTTCATAATCTTTCTAGTAATCTCAGGTATCCAAGTGGCCCTGGACTTGGGAGTCTCCTAAAGAAGGGGAGCAAGGGTCACCTATTAAGCACTAGAAAAACCAGCCAATAACACCTGAAGAGGAGTGCATCTGCATCACTTGTTCAGGGCTCAGGTAGGATTTCTCGTTAGCTGGTAATAGATACAAAAAGCCAAGAACAACAAGGGAAGAGACTGAATTTTGGCAGAGAGAAACAGTCTCAGAGTGGCAACTGTGAAACAAAGCCCTGTAGTTCTTCTTAGCAATCAAACCAAACAGGAATAATTGGGATGTAAGGGAGTATATAAACAACTTTTCTTTTATGCTTTTGAAATGCTATATATTTTTGCCTACCAAAAAAAGCATGTTTTATTTCAGGAAATGAAAAATAATCCTGTGCATTTAATCACTGAAGAAGATCTGAAACAAGTTTCCATTTTAGAAAGCGTTAATACAAGTAAAAAGGATAAAAAAGATGAACGAAGGAGGAAAGCAACAGGTAATAAATTATTATTGAAGATGAGTTTTTTATTTGTTAGAGTGAACTTGGCATTTATTAGACCCTTTGAAAGGCCTTTTATTTGGTTGATTAACCTTTAACTGCTAATAGTAACCAAATTTTTTGCTAATGAAAATGGAAGTATTGGTGATTACTTACTCTATGTTTCATTTTGTGAGAACTAGATTAATTTCATGATCTAGCCCATCTCCTGTTGCTCTCCCCACTCCCTTCATGGGCCAGCCCAGTAGCCTTTTTTTTTGATCCTCCAACTTGGTGAGTTTATGTTCACTTCCAGGCCTTTGCACTAACTGTTCCCTCTACCTGGAATGTTCCCTCTTGAACTTCAAGTAACTAGTTTCTTCTTGTCATTCAGAGCTCATCTTTAAATGTCACTTCCTCAGAGAGGCCTCCATAACCACCAAGAGTAGCAGACATAGTCACCCTCCATCACATTGTCTTCCCAGTTATTTTGTATCACCTTTATTACTGTGATTTGGGAACCTTATCCATCTCATTTATTGTTGTTTTCCTAGTACTTAGGGCACTCCTAGGCATATTTTAGGTGCTGTATAAATATTTATTGAATTAATGATTTCCCAGGAAGATATTATTTTTTATAACTTCTTTTCTTTTTAGAATCACTGGAAATTATTTTAGGTTGCACTGGTATACTAGTAACTTCCATTTGGAAAGTAACATATATTTTCCATACTTTCTATAGTAGGAACAATGTTATTAGTGCTATATCACAGTTAGATACTCAACATATTTCATTAGTAAATACAGCTATATTGAACATACGTTATAAAAACTTAATTTATACTTGCTGTTGGGATTCGCTCATATTTCGTTGAGATCATTTGTTTCCTCTTCAAAAACTTTTTTCTGCAAAATCTTTCAAGGATACTTTGAAATTTTTCTCTATTCTTCTGGGAAAACTATCACAAACTACTCCAATAAATCATAGTAGTATTCATAGCCATGCATATTTTATCATATTATTTGCAGATATAGTTATAAATTCACATTAATCAATTGGTTGCACTTATGTCAGTATAACTAGTCTGTTTTATTTCCTTCTGAAAATTAAGCATCATCTGGTGTTTTATTTTCAGTGATAGTGCTATTGTTTTGTAATAGTTTAATTACAGTACATGGAATAATGTCAAACAAGAATGTGTTCTCCATAGAAACTGTTACCAAGTGTAAAAAGCATATTTGTTTTAGACTTGTACTTTTGAAAATTGTGCTTTCTATCATAAAAGCAAGGGAAAATAAATTAATAGAACTGTTAATTATAGGGTGTAATGATATCTAAGGGAATTCTACTTAAAATTTAGAAAAAGATCTTTAGTTTATGCAAATGATTTTATTTCATTGAAAAAGTGACTCTTTTAAGAAGAAATATCGTTTCAAGATTTTTCAATGTCTCAATGCCATTGTTAGGTTAGTACTCTACTTTGTTGTATAGATATTTTAAATGTAAATATCTAATAGCAGAGAAATACCTCAATAACTTTTTTACTTTTATTTACAGTGTTTGAGTTTGTTTATAATTTGTGGATTTTTTAGTCTTCATTTAGCCAATAGGTGATTGAGAACGATAATTTTCTACTTAACCAATTTAATATTCCTGGTCAACATTTCTTGAGCACCTGTTATCGCGTTAACCCCAAGGATACAGACTTTACTGAGACATGCTGCCTGCTCTCAAGAAGCTCATTATCTGGTTGGGTGATGGAGAGTCAGGATGTCTCCTGTAAACTTGGGTAATCTTTCAACCGAGAAGACAAAACCAAGTATATAAATTTATGATGTATCGTAATTGAGAATATTAATGAGGCTGTGGTAACAGAGATGAACAAATGAGGGCACATTTCTTTTGGGGAACGTAGAAGAGGAGGTAAAGGATGAGTTTGACCAAGAAAAAGTCAGTCAAAGCTACAGAAAAGAGGTGACATTAGAGAAGGAGGAAGAGACTGCAGTTAGAGCAGGCAGGCTAAGTGAGTTGCCTAAATTCAAGAGATTTCATATTTTATTGTTTATTAATTTTTCTTGATTGAATTTACTAAACTTTTAATAAAGAAACTTCAAGTTTAAAAAGCAGCTAAAAGTTTCTTAGTTACTAGGCTTTTTTCTGTTGTAAAATTAAATATAACAATATAGTGGCATCATTTTCTAAAATAGTAATTTAGTTAGGTAATACTAACTAATGTCATTTTCCGCCAGAGGGCAGTGGAAGTGTGAGAGGAGGAGGTGGTGGCAATGCCAGAGAGTACAAAATTAAAAAAATCAAGAAGAAAGGAAGAAAAGATGATGATAGTGATGATGAATCATCTCACACTGGTGTGTAGCTTTATTTTACTCTTCCTTTGTATGTACATGTTTTTAACATCTGTTCCTAAGATGCGTGTAATTAGGTGTATATGCTTATATGAGAAGTCCTTGCTTTGCACAGTTTCGGGGGGCACAGATTTCACTTACCATGGTTGAGTTAAATGATACCAGTGCCCCAACAAAATGGTTCAAATTTCAGATACCAAGATACATTCACTGTGAGTCATTGCATAAAGTGTAAACTTCTCTACTAGCTCCTCAGTCCACAAATCAACACATAAATAACAGATGTGCATAATGGTCTATGACAATGACATCCCTTATTTCAAAGGTTGTCAGTGATTGATCACCATGCATCTCCTATTCACTTTATGCACAGACAACAAAGGATGTAGCTGTGTTGCCTCCTTGTCTCACAGTGATAAATCCATGTGACATTTTACAAAAATCGGTAACCGAAAGAGGGAATTGGCCAACAAAGATGAAAATGCAGCAAAGAAATGAACGGCTATAACACTGGAAATAAAATATGAATCAAGAATAAATAGAGTTATGGAAGAAATAGCTGACCGTGGGAATGTTGACATTATACTACTGTTCAAGAGACTCTAGTTACACAGCCAGAGAAACTTGGTAAAGGCACGCTTACTGACGTAAATGAGGAAAGTGGCTGTGACAGAAAGGGTGAAAATGCCTTAGAGGATGTGAAGTTGGCAAAAAACTTCACATTAAAGGAATTCTCAGATGTTTCACGACTTTGAAAGGGCAAAGGATAAAATGTTGGAAGCTGATCCAGAGTTAAAAAAGGAGTATGACAACTTGCCAAGGCATAGAAAAGATGCTTGCTCTGTATTGTAAGTTACAGGATGAGAAAGCAAGCACTGTTCAAACTATTCTTGATAAGTTTTTTACAAAGAAATAGAACACTTTCTCAGTGTTTCTGATGAGCTAAATTATAGTGTACTAAATTATAAATATTATTTTTAGTTTTTCATTTCCCTATACATTTGAAACCACTGTAAGAGCTTTTAATGTTTCTGCAAACATTTTTTAAAGGTCACAGAACAATCGTTAAGTTTTCCCATTGTTTATTAAGAACACTTTGCAGTTTCAGCTTGGTTTGCATGGTTATTTTTATGGTATCCCACTGCCGGGCAAAACAAATTACAATATTTATGAAAAGCAGATTTCTGCAAATTTAAGTAGGAAACTTTAATTATATACACGTTTAATTTTTATGGTAACACCTAATTGGTTGGTTGCTTTTATCTAAGGGGGAGAATTAAGGGTGTGCATCTTTCTTTTCCTAAACTTGTGTTAGTGTTTGGTATAGTTAACAAAAGACATCTTACTTTGTTCTTGTAAATAAAATTATAATTTCTGTGTTTCTATTTTTTAAAAATTAACTTAATAAAACTATAATACCTCCTTCCTTCTTTTCCCCAGCAAAAAAAAAAAAAACAAAAAGAACTTAAAATGATGATAATTTGAGATTTTTAGTTTACCTCTTCCACAGAGTTCATTACATATGGGCTAGAGCTGGGAGATGTGGATATCAAGTGACGTGGCTTCAGCTGTTAATGTGCTACTACTTGTAACAGCACAATTGCTTAAGATCTGTCTTTAAAGAATTCTAAGATAGGCAAAAATAGTTTCTGTTCTTGATATGCATAAAACTTAATTACGGGGAAAGTATCTTCATAGAAACTACTAGCTCTACTCTATTTTAAACTGTATTAAGACTATCCTGTGTGGGTTTTAATTTTTCATTGATAAATGGATTTCTCTATTTCCCAGATGTACTAGGGGTGGGAGTGAAGGGGCATTTAAGAAAATACTTCTCTAATATCTGCAGCCTTAAGTAGTTGTTAAATAAGGCACATGATACTCTTTTCATGCATAGATTATGGATAGGGGCTATAAAAGTAGTAAAACCATTCTACCTAAAAAAATAAAAAAGGTAATTTCAGTGCTTCTGAGAAGGGGTTGAGTTGTAATCTCTGAAATGGGGGCTGTAATTAGGTTCTCAGCTAAAGTATAGGATCAACTCAGTGTGAAAGATTACTAGAAGGAAATACAATTTAATAACTTGTAAAATGCATGCAGGAAGCAGACAGAAATCAGAAACTATTTGGGGTGAAAGATCAGGAATGGATGGCAGATCTCAAAAAGAAAGGGTAGTCCTTGACTATTCTGAAGCTCTGATCTCAACTACTTACATCTTCAGGCATAGTGAAAATTGATTTTTGAGCTATTTTATTTTTATTTCTGAAGTTTCACTTTTAGAGTCAGTAACCTAACTTAGCTGGAAATAATCACTTTTATAGTTAATAATGGAAAAATTGTTAGCTTTCTTTGTCTGCAACCCATACTTTTCCAAGTGAGTAGTCGTGATATTTCTACAATTAACAATTATTTTAATTACAGTAGCTGCATACAAATTTTCCTGGGTATCAAATTGTTGTTGTGAGGGCAAAAATAAATTATGAGCCTTTTTTTTCATCAATGCCTTTCCAAAAAGATAATTTTTAGCTTAATTCTATTGGAGTTATGGTTCACATGATTATAAAGACTTTTCCTGAAGATCTTATGTAAATTTTAAGGATGATTTAATTTTTTAGTAAATATTTGTTTTTATAAAGAAGGAAATTTTGCTCAGTATCCATTGTTCAACAAAGAAAAACTCCTAAAAGATTTTTTTCCATCTACTTAATTGACTTCAACTGTTTGCATCCATCCAAGTCAGATCAGGGGAAAATCATCTTTATTATTTTCTGATTGATTTATAGAAAACAGTCATTTTTCAATGAAGTTAGAAGATTATTACTCAAAAGAAATGCCGCTATATCTCCTATTTTTAAAATTATTTTTATTAGTTATTGCTATTTGACATTGGCAATTTTGATGACATAAAAATATCAGAGTCTTTATGGTAGGCAGTGAATGAATTACCGTCTTATTAAATATGTTAATGAGCCTTATTTGCTTCTAGGTTGCTTATTTGTTTTTGTTGTTGTTTCTTCCCATTGCTCATTTCTGTTATAGTAAAGAAGAAGCCAGAGATCACTTTTATGTTCCCGGATGAGATTGAAGATTTTTTGAGAAAACACATACAAGATGCCCCTGAGGAGTTTATTTCTGAACTTACCGAGTACTTAATAAAGCAAGTATAAAAACATGTTTTTTCTGTTTTATGATAGAAATTCAGTGAGTTATTAAATAAAATTCTCAGCAAGACCATAGAAAACATAGGTCTCTTCTTTTCAAAGCTTAGAATTTAATCTAGCCACCAAATTCCAGATTTGGTTTGCTTACAGAAGCAATTCAACTCAACAAACATTTAAGTGCTTTGGGCAAGGCAGTTTAGGAAATAAAAGGCGACAGCATGGAGGCATCCTCCTTCACTGATGTCACAGTCCTAGATGGGAGAAAACCACCAGCACTAATCACTGGCTGGTCTCTTCCATAGCATGAAAAGTAGTATCTAAAGGGCAGAAAAGATTATTTTGTATCTGAATTTGACAGAAAGTAAACAGTGCACTTTTAGGGAGAAAATAAAGTGACAAACTGCCTTCAAAGAGGATAAATTTAGAGAGCACTACCTTGTAAATGAGCCAGGCTAAATTTATTTTTATACAGAAGTAAAAGAAATTGCGTATAACTTGGCCATTACTAACTAATGTGGTCTTCCCTCAAGTTAGTCCCAATGTGTAAGCTTCTATAAATGCAATCCAGGAGCCTAGTGCCTCTGACTTTTTGAATTTAGAAATACACCTTTTGTAGTGAGATATTTTTTAAATTTGAGTGGATATTTTTTGTGCATGATTACATTACATGATCATGTTTTTCATATCTAAGAAGATGAAATAGTTACTGCTAATCATTTGCAATTACTTTTTTTTTTTGAGGAAGACTGTGATAACATCTGTTGCCAATCTTCCTCTTTTTCTTTTCTTTTTTTTCTCCCCAAAGCCCCAGTACACAGTTGTATATTATAGTTGTAGAGTTGTAGCTCTTATGTGGGACACCACCTCAGCATGACTTGATGAGCGATGTGTAGGTCCACGCCCAGGATCCGAACCGGCAAACCCCGGGGCGCCAGAGTGGAACGTGCGAACTTAATCGCTGTGCCACCGGGCCAGTCCCTTGCTATTACTTTTTTAAATAATCTATTTTGATTTGTTGAGCATAAAAAGATTTTTTTAAATATAATATCTTTTATAGTACTTTAGAAATTGAGAATTTGAGTTATTCCTGAGGATGGGGAACAGATTTATAGTCTTCTACTCTCCAAATTAACTTTAAAAGCTGCTTTGAATGGAATTTGAACTGAAGCTTTTGTTACTGTTGTTCTTGTCTTTAGTTCAGTAACTTTGAGTACTTCACAATTGAGAAAAATAATCCGTTTAAATTATAATTTCTGGGATTGGAGAACAAATTCTTGTGAACTGTTCTCCAAATTAATCTTATTTTTTTTTAAAAAAACAGAGATCTTTTCTTAAGCCTTATTTCTGTAGAAGCAAAATTTCTTATCTATGTAAATCTGGTATGTTTTAATAAACTAAATATATTTATCTTGTGCACAGACCTCTTAATAAAACTTACCTCGAGGTGGTACGTTCAGTATTCATGTCTTCAACTTCTGCCTCTGGAACTGGCAGAAAGCGCACAATCAAGGACTTGCAAGAAGAGGTTTCAAACCTTTACAATAATATTCGATTATTTGAAAAAGGAATGAAGTTCTTTACAGGTATACTTAATACTGTTTTTTCATAGATTCTCATAATTGTTTTTGGACATTCATTTTAATAAACCACCTTTGTTTTCCAGATGATACGCAGGCTGCTCTCACCAAGCACTTGCTGAAAACAGTGTGTACTGATATCACTAACCTCATTTTCAACTTCTTAGCTTCGGATTTAATGATGGCAGTTGATGATCCTGCAGCCATTACAAGTGAAGTATGCTAGTGATTTTCTTGCCACTCTTAATGTGTTTTGTTTTGAAATCTGAGCATGTTTTATTTTCTCCCATCTGAAATAGTCTGAAAGGAAACTAAAATACAGGAAAGAGGCTTTCGGGAAAAAATCTATAAGATTTTTATTTCAAGTTTAGTACAATGTATATATGGTTGCTAGCAGGATTGGTAATATAACCAGTCTAATAAAAGTAATGATGCTTAATTACTTTGGAATCAACAGTTTTATTTTTTCCTGGTTATTATTATGTCACTTCCCTTTTTCCTGCTGAGTTGCAAGTCCCTTAACAACGTTCTGGACAGATTCCATAACTTTGCAGTCATTTTCATTTAGTGGCACCTTTCATTTCAATATTTAGACTAATTCCAGTTTATTTTTTAAAACTAATCTCTAACTAAATTCAAAGCTCATCTCTTGCCTTCTTGCAATGTAGAGCTATGGCTCCCAGCTGCCTAGAGGAGGAGGAAAGGTGTGGTCTGTCCCTAAGAGTCCTCCTCCTCCTCCTCTTCTTCCTCATGCTTCTGGATCCATTTAAAATTGGAGATTGAGGAAAAATGAAGGAAGCAAAAGTGGCTTCATGTGACTGACTGCATATCGCTGACTTTGATCTAGGTCAAACCAAATATGTCTAATGCTTCTGGCCTCTCACGATTTGGCTGTTGCCACACAGGTGGTACAGGTTGCTTTGGGGGGGTATTTTTCAGCATCCTGTGACTCCCTCTCATAGCAAGGACCACCCCCTAAACCTCCAAACAGAGGTACATTTATTTCTCCCTCCTACCCCAGCAAGGTACTGTCCCCTTTCCCTTCTTCAGCTTGACCAGTGAGTCCCCAACTGCCTGGACAGTCTCATGTATCCTGCCCCCGTGCCAGCCTCTGCTGGGGGATGTACATGGGGTCCTGGCCTATGCCCTTCACGGGCCACAGAAAGATTGGAGTGGCATGGGGCTGGGAGTCATTAGGTTGCCCCAGTCTTCCAAGACACACTATAACCTTCAGGGCCTGCTGGCTGAGCCATTCCATTAGTCTCCTCCAGAAATTTTGCACTAGAAGGAGCCATCAGACTCTGGTCAAGATGCCACCAAACTTCACAAGACACACCTGTGTGGAGAAGGGTATGCTGAAAAGGTTCCACACACAATACAGTATAACAAGCATCCATCCCTGGAACAAGGCCCCTAGCTTATAAGCATCCTCGATCTTTATGACTAGAGCCCCCCCCCCCCCCGTCACCTGGCATTACAGAGGGAAAAACACCCTTCCCACCCCAGTGGAAAAGAGAGGGAGTAGTCTCTTATCCTCAATTCTCTTTTTCCCACAAGATGAATGGTGGGCTCTCTTGCTCTGTCTCTCTCCCTCACATGTGCGCCCTCTGTCTCAGCCTCTCATCTTCCTCTTATCCTGCTGGGGCAGATGAGGGGTAGGGCTGCATCTAGCCTCTTTGGTTGACTGGCTTTTGGCTAGCCCTCTGATTTTAGAATGTTTTTGGCATGTTTTTATCCCTAGTTTGAGACCTAAAATTCAAGAACAAAGATAAATTCTATTCAGCATTGTATTACAGTAGTAAATATACTTGTTTTGTTTTGTTTTGTTTGATCTTATATCCACCACATGTCAAAGGCACAATCCCAAAAGAATTTTTTTCCCCCATAGGTAAGAAAAAAAATTTTAACTAAATTATCAGAAGAAACTAAAGTAGCTCTCACTAAACTCCATAATTCTCTGAATGAAAAGGTAAGGAAAGTTTAATTTTATTTAGATATTGGGGCTAGAATTTGTCATCTTGGAGTAGATTGTTATCAGGATAATTGTAAACTAAATCTAAAACTGGTATTCTGCACTCAGACACCTCTTTGGGAGGTAAAAGGGGAGACCAATCTGGGGGCATTTTACCCACTTTAGTCCTAAGTTACAATTTCAAATGTAATGACAAAATGACCTTTTTAAAAATTCTATTCAGGGTGTAAAATTATAAAACAGTATTAAATGGCTGTATTTCTGTAGGCACCCTGTTTGTAAAAGTAAATCATGGTATTAAATACCTTTTCAGAGCATAGAAGACTTTCTTTCTTGTCTGGATTCTGCAGCAGAAGCTTGTGATATTATGGTGAAAAAGGGAGACAAGAAAAGGGAAAGGTAACATTGAATTAATCTATATTATTAATAAATTCTTAGATATGTGATAGTTCATATCTGAAATTGGTATTTGACTGTCTGAATTTTGCGTGGAGAACTGTTATATATAAATAGCTGTAGACCTTCAAGCATATTCAGTCTTGATATACTTAGGTGTCCCTCCCTGACCCATCTTGATAAGGTAGCAGAGTTCTTTAATCCCATAGCTGAGCCTGGGAACTTTTTATTAGCATTGTGACCTGCTTTACAGGAAATCTTATTTAAATTAGTGCACTTCTGTTTGATCCCCAACAATGCAAAATAGAAAGCCTACTTTGAGCATCCCTCCTACATAGCTTTTTCTATCATTTTCTAGCATATTAGTTTATCCGTGCCATTTAGGGTTATGTGTCCATATTCCATATTTAAAAGGTCCCCTAAAATATTTATAGAACTAGATAATTAAACTAGAGAAGCTAAAAAGGAATGCAGAAGGGAAGAACTGAAATTGGTAAGAACTTGTTAAATATGATAATGTGTTTGTGTGATTTTATTTTTGTTTAGGCAGATACTGTTCCAGCATCGGCAAGCACTGGCTGAGCAGCTAAAAGTCACAGAAGACCCTGCTCTTATTCTGCACCTCACAGCGGTCTTGTTGTTTCAGTTCTCAACCCACAGCATGCTCCATGCACCTGGAAGATGCGTCCCACAGATCATTGCTTTTCTTAGTAGTAAAATTCCAGAGGTATTACATTTTCAATGCACTAGAAACTTTTAAAGCTTTTAAATTCTGAATATTTTGAGTGAACAGATGTGAATCATTGAGAACACTAAGACACAATATTAACATCATCTTCCTACTTCCAAGAATGGGAACAGTGAATTAGGAGATTGATTTTAAAAACCTCAGCATAGCTTAAGAATCTTTCAGGATCCTATAAGATCCATGGTAAGAGTACTCTGAATTTGGAAATTAACCTTTTGGAAAAGATATAATAGTGTCCAGGCTTTCGTTTCAGCTTATGCAGGTTTAACCTGTCTTTCAAGGACCAGCTCAGAAAGTCTTATCCTGTACAAATTCTCCTGAGAACCTCCTCAGCTAGAAGTATTTTGGCTTCTTTGAACTTGCATATCACTCTGGCTATATCTTTGGTGAAAGAACCTAGCTAAGTCAACTTACATTAAAATGATCTGTATTCATGTTTTATCTCCCCTAAACTATAAACTCGTTGAGGGCAAGGACCTTGCTAGATTCAGCTTTCGACTCATATGGCCAGTGATTTGTAAAGATGAAGACCTTCAGTGTGTATTGGTTGACAAATCCTACTTTGTCTAGTCCACAGAAAACCAAATGTTGTCCTTTCTGTTTTCACAGGATCAGCATACTCTTTTGGTAAAGTATCAAGGTTTGGTTGTAAAGCAGTTAGTAAGTCAAAATAAGAAGACTGGGCAGGGAGATGATCCCTTGAGTGATGAATTAGACAAAGATCAAGAAGATGTCACCAATACTATCCGTAAAGAGCTTCAAGAACTTTCTTCATCCATTAAAGACCTTGTTCTCAAATCCAGGAAATCATCTGTGACAGAAGAGTAACAATTTTAATTTACTTATGTTATATAGTAAACTTTTTCCCCCAAAGTTAAAGGTGAATGGTTACAAAAAAATACTCACTTCACAATCCTTGATCCCCACCAATAGCCCCTCCTACCTGCACAATTCAGTTAAAACAGTAATGTTGTATTCAGTGTAAATCTTATAAACGTGAATTTTTGTAGGTTGAGTTCTCCATGGAAGAGTTTTTTTCACATTATAATTCTAAAAATTGTACATTTCAGTTTATTTTCTTTCCAGATACTGAATGAAGAATAAATTTTCTGATGTCTTTCATCTCTAGGACAGGACTCATTCATTGTGTTATTAGATTTCCAGTGACATTATTATGTTTATACACAGTAGGCAGAAACTTAAAATGTAGTCATGTTTTTAAACAAAGAAACCCCTTTGGTGTCAAAAATGAAAATTGTGTATTTTATTTTAAAATTAATAGGGAATGCTTCAAACCTAAGATACAGATTTGCACAGTATTTTTTTATTACTAAGCCCTTTCTCTTATTTCTGGCAGATAGAGGGCCTCCCATCTCGCCCACGGGAGTGAACAGTTATGTGGTTGGGGGCTTCAGGGATGCCTTTAGAGGTGCAGAAGGACACCAGAGGGGCCCATGCATCGCTGTGCTCCATTCTAAAACAAGATGCTGACGAGAGAGAGAAAAAGTGAAATTTGCTAATAGTTATAAGTCACATTTGAACATTGGAATAACTAAAAATTTACTACAAGTATTTCTCTTTAACCCAGTTTGCATTTCTTAATTTCGTTTTTTACATCAGGAGACACTTTAGCACCTAATACTTTGTTGTAGGGGGATCTATCTATAAGTGCATTTAAATCATTGGGACCTTTTCTTTTTCAAAAATGGAAACTGTTATAAAAATAAAAAAGTATTCTTGTTTTCTAAAGATTATTAGTAGTTAAAAGTAACTAAAATATTCCTTGGAGTAATCATTTCAAACATGTTTTAAGCAACAATTTATTACATATCAAAAAGGAATATAATGATTTTGAATATAATAGTAAATCTCAAATATTAAAAAAATACTATTTTATATAATTCCTTTTCTAGCGTTTAAAACTCTGTTTTAAAATGTTTGCATACAAAGATCAGTCTACCTCTACTATAATTCTGGACAAAATACTAATACTGAAAGAAATTAATATAGTTACTGACTAAGCATTATTATTAAAGTTGATAGGAATGTAACATAAATTTAAAAATGTTTTTCCATTGGTAATTTTCTATTAACATATTTTCATATGGGCAAAGGAATTAAAATAATTAAAATAATTAAAATAATTAAAATAACAAATCCTCTATGACCTCAAACTCCAATTAATTTTGTTTTAATCAGCTTCCAAAATATTGAACACCCAACCTAATTTTTTTATTCAGTCTTTGTTTAGGAACCTTATTATTTATGATTCAGCAAATACCAAAGTAATCCACATTTGTGTCAAAACAGATCGTAGACAAGCAAGTAAAATCATTCTGACTTTCTGAATTTGTGAAGATAAAAATAGAAGAGACAAAGAAGCAAATAAAAAGAAAACCATTGTTTTATTTTGTTTGCATTAAATTTTTTTCATTTATCAAGACAGTTCTTATTTTTCCAAAGTAAATAAGAACAGTTTTTATTATTTTTGTAAATAAAATTATATAGCTGATTTTTGTATGTAAAAATCTAATTGCATTAATAAAATAAAAATTGTTGAATGTTTATCTACTGTGATCTTAATGGGCAGATTTAAGAATGTTTTTTAAAATAAAGTTGCCTGTTGTTGCTATTAACTTTTCTGGTACTTTGAGGCTTCCATTGTTTTAATTACTACTACTAGGATTAATTGATGTGTATATTGTATGTAATGTATTTACATTTTGTAATTCTTATTCTGAACATTTTTGTGTGTGTGTAAGGAAGATTAGCCCTGAGCTAACATCTGTTGCCAATCCTCCTCTTTTTTTGCCGAGGAAGACTGGCCCTGTGCTAACATCCGTGCCCATCTTCCTCCACCTTATATTGGACACCGCCACAGCATGGCTCAACAAGTGATGTGTTGGTCCGCACCCGCGATCCTAACCTGTGAACCCAGGGCTGCCTAAGCAGAGTGCGCAAACTTAACCTTACTGCTATCCCACCGGGCCAGCCCCCTATTCTGAGCATTTTTAAAGGGTTTTATTATATTTTTCCTACACAAAAATAGTTCCATAGTCTTCAGTGTCTTTCATTCCTTGAAAATTTGCAATTCATGAACCATTTCTCCTTAGTAAATCATTTTCAGTTAGCTAGATTTCAACAAATGTGCAGCTGTACTCTCTGATGTGCAACTTCCTACTGTTGGCAGATACAATAGAGATATTTGAATAATGTGCTTGGGTATTTATGTGTTTCATCTCCAGACCATGTGTTTTTGAAGAGTCAAGGGAAACCCACTTCTGGAAATCAGAAAGATTGAATGAAGAGAGCTATATCTTATCAAAATCACAGTGTATTTTCTGAAAAGACCTTAATGCTAAATTAGAACAATAAATGTAGAAATTGCTTAACCTGAATGTAGAACCATCTTGAACTTTTTAGAGAATGTGCTTTAGTCAGACCATAAAGCACCAAGGATGAGGTCAAAGTGCAACAGTGATCTGAAGTATAGTGTGGCCTGTAGATTGAGAAGGAACAGTTCATTCCTTCCTCAGAAATGCCACTTGACCCAGGGCCAAATGGGATTTTTTTTCCTGTCAAGAACTAATCTGTGTGATTTGGGTAGGGGATGGGGATGATGGAAGGTTTGTTCTCTTTGACTAATACCAATGATGCCTTTACCCCAGTGTATATGGGAGGTGAGATAAAAACATATATAAACTCCTTTGAGATGTACATTTTCTACAGAAATCTGGGAGCACTATTAAAGTGGCTATTCAAATGGTCTACAGATTCACCCAAGTTGCTCTACCTTGAAGGCCACACTCTACCAACGAAAGAATAAATAGAATCCAGGAAAGACTTCTTGCAAACCGTCTAGGAAAGAAACCCTGACGTTCAGGCTTTCAGAAATAGTGTTTATTCCGTTTACATCACAAGAAAGGGAATAACTACTTTAAACTTGTGTTAAATTTCTCTAAGTCCCCAGCATTATGTTTTATTATTTGTTTTACCAGGCTTGCCTCTAATTGCCCCTCTATTCCTCTTCAGTGATTAGTAGTAAGACTTAACCTGGACGGGTGTTTGAAGAGCAGGAAGGAAGGAAGGGAGGACGTGGTGAATTTAAATCCTTGGCTCAATAATCTCCTGGGTCTCACATGACAGCTAAGTACTAGGAATACAAACGTAAATCTTAAAAATATGCCTTGCACTCAAGACGTATTTGAGACAGCAAGAATCAACAATTACGGTTCAATATCGTGTTCCGAAAGAAAGAAGCAGAGGACGCTATGGGAGAAGAAATGAAAGTCACACTGTCCTGACAGTGGGGAGGGGAATTGAACAGGCTGGAGATGACCTGTACCGAGTTCTGAAAGAAAAGTAGGACTGGCTGGTGAAACTAGGGGAAGGGAAGCAGGTGTGTGTGGGCAGAGAAAGGAAGATTCAGAAGTACTAAGACATGAAGTAATACGAAATAATGAGACATTTGGGAAACTAGGCCTAAAGTATGAGAAATAAGAAAAATGGACTGGGGAAGGAGTGTAAGTGAAGCTGGAGAGACCAGAGGGGATGGTGAAATGGCTTATACACAAAGCTAAAAAGTAACCATTATCCTGAAAACAGGGGGAGACTAGAAGATTAAATTAACCAGGGAAATAAGGTGATTAGATTTGTCTTTCAGATCACCCATTCTGGAAGGCAGTTTGACAATTTATTAAAATCCTTTAAAATGTATATATTATTTGTGAAATCAATGTCTCTCTTTTCTGAGAAGTGAAATGTGGACTTAAAGATGTGCCCAAGTCTTTTTTCTCAGCCTCGAGTAGAAGAGGAACAGGTACAAGGTGTCTTGCACAGAAAGGAGGCAATCTTCTTGGCTCTGAAGTATTTTTGTTTATTCAGATGCTAGCCCACCAAAGAAAAACCCTTAATCTGACTAGTCAAGACAAAGGTCCCAAGGGTTTTCTCTTATGTTTCTTGTCATTCAACATAAAAAAGAAAAAGCACTTTATCAAGTCTTTCTACTGAGCTCCTCTTTACTCACCTAAAATGTAACATTTAACTTACCCCTATTATACTTACAGGTTGGATAATTGCTTGAAGGCATGACACAAGGTTAGTGTAGAATATATAGTTGTTTAAATAGTATCTAATAAATGTAAATGAACTTAAAGTGAGTGTTCTGTTTTCCTCCTTCCTGCTTTCCCACCTAAATCTAAGTCCTTGTGATTCACACATTATAAATGCTCAGGGTGAATTTTGGCGTTAAATCAGAGAGAAAAAAAAGAGGGATCAGTATTCCATAATGTATTTCATTATATTGCAGCCATTGTTCACAGCCACTTGAAAAATATTTACTTGATTTGCAAAATTACAGTATATTTAGTTTAAAAAAAAGGATACAAAACTATATGCAAGGTGGTCTTGGTTTTCAAATTAAATATATTGTATAACTATATGAACATTTGCATACAAATCTTTACATAAACATTTCCTTGTATAGTTATATGTATGCATTCATAATATTCTAAAGAGATTTGGGTAAAGATTTGGGCTGTGGCTGTGTCTTAGACTGTAAGTCATTTTAAATTTTCTTTATTTTTCCAGATTTTCTGCGAGAAGCATGTATTTTATAATTCGATAAACACATTTTTAAATAAATATTGTTTTATAATGATGTAGAGAAATGATAGAAGGGGACCAGATTGAGGTAGATGCCGGTTGTTTTATGACTGCTACAGTAATCCAAATGAGAAATGTGAGGACCAGAATGCAGGGATGGTATTTAACAAAATGGACCCAACAGAAGTTGGGGGTGGGGATGAATGATGGGGCCGGTAGAGAATAAGTGAGGAAAGGGAGGAGTCTAAGATGACGGGTTGGATGATTGTGCCCTGAGATAGGAAATACAGCAGACTAACAGGTTTGGAGAGGGGAAAAAATGAAGAGGTTTGTTTGGGACAGTGGAGTTTGAGATGCATGGGGACCTCTAGACAAAGACAGCCAAAAGATAACTGGATACAGATCTGGAAACAGTAATAACCGAGAACACAGGTTTGGGAGCTGTGATATATAATTGTTAATTGTTTTCATAAGGAAACCCCTGGAGAGTGTACAGAGAAGCATTCTGAATTGAGGAGGAAGCTCTAGGAAGGGCGAGGAGGCTGAGGATGCTAAGAGCAAGGAGGAAATAAGAGAGTGTAACAGTGAAACCAAGGGAAGAGAATTTCAAAGAGAAATAGACATGGGCAGACATGAGAAATTGGTGCTAATTAAGATCTGTTATGAACTTGAAGCTTTTTTGGTGGAATGGTTCAAGTGGAAGACAGATTGCAACAGTTTGAGGAAGGAGCGGGAGGATCAGAAGTTGAATCAGTGAATGCAGATTACCCTGTCAGGAAGCATAGGTGTAAACAAAGAGGGTGATGCCCCAGAATTCGATGGTGACATTGACAACTTTATATCTTCAAGAGTCCACTTCCTCATCTCTAAAAGGAGAAAAATAATGCCCATGTAGCAGTGGTGTCATGAGGATCAACATCTACTCCTAACTGAACGTACTTGTGTCCTTTCACTGAACTAATTTGTTGCTGCTAATCGCCATGTTTTCATTTTCATGATACCTTAATCATCAAAGTCAAGGGAATAACAGAAGCATAGAGTTGATTGGCTTTGCATTTCCCTGGCTCAAGTTTTTTGATTGTATACACCTGAGTTTGACCTCAGACACTATTAACACATCATTCCTTTAGCACTGAGAACAAGGACAGTTTACGTCTGGGAATGAATAGAGTTAAGGCAGAACATTTCCTCTCTCACCCCACCTTACAAACCAAAGAAAGAGCCTCAAACAGAGATTCTAGGAGTAAATGTCACTTTCTTTATGGGTCAATTTGAGCCGCTGAGAATTCCTGTTGTGGATTAGTTCAATATTCAAACATTTCTTTAGACCCTACTCTTGAAATCTCTAGCCACTTTTCATGCTGTGAATTGAAGATTTCAAAAGACCAGATGAGTCTGTGCTTAAATGAAGTCACATAGCCATGGACATGACATAATAATTGCTGCCAGCTCAAAGGGAAATAGGCAGAAGCAGGGAATGCTAAGTCCGCACGGCAGGTGCAGGAAGCAGGTAACTACCTATTCTAGTCAAATCCAAGGCTCAAAGTTCCCAAATTTCCCAAGAAGGCAGTGAAAGAGGCTACAACCCAGGGCTCATCTCTCGAGCTACTGAAAACTCTGCAGGTGAGAACATGGACCCTCATCCCTTTACAGATATTTCAACAACAACAAAAATCTCTGTAGTTCAACCTAACCTAAAAGAAGGGTTCTGATGGTCACCAGGAAACAAAGATGAGAAAATAAAAAACAGATTAATCAAGGAAACAGAAAATACATCATCCTTTTAGAGATTTTTGTTTAATTTTAAATATGCCCCTAACAATAATTTAGCCTAGACAGTGGAAATTTCTCGAGTGTGAGAGTGTCTGTATGTGCACTTTTTGGAGCTTATCCAGATATTTCAAATACTGATCCTGGCAGGATTTCCCTTTAAGGATATCCTGCAGAGAATCTGTTACTTGTAATTTTAAGGAAAAATTGACAAGGAGTGCTTTTTCAGCCCAGTAGGAGTCAGCTATGTGCATGTCACAAGACTTGGAGGAAACACACTCACCCTCCTGTTTTCTTCCACAAAGTTGAAAAAGCTGCAATTGAGAAGGACCCTCCGATAGCCCTGGTGGCCCATTCTGTTCCTTCTGGAGTTGATATGCAAATGTGTTGGAAGGAGAAAAATCATCAAATAGTCTCCTTTCACACTGTTTAAATCACAGGAAGAAGCAGCTTTAAGAAAAAGTAAGTTTTGTTTTCTTTTCCTTAATGTTACCTTTGTGTTTTCTATGTGGTATTTTGGCTTTAATTTTTTTTTTAGTACAGGGATTCTTATGTACTTACTAGTGACTGCTTAAGAGAAAACTTGTATTTGGCAGGTAAGTATATAGCTTGAAGTTTCTTAGAAACTTTTAAAAAGCCATTTGAGCCAACAGTTATTGAATTTTATACGCTGAGCTTTTCAGATATCTTATTTCGACAATATGCATGTAGAGGCAACATAGTGGCCACATAACTCTCCAGAGTTGCCTCCTGAGTTCTGAAAATGGACCTTATATGTGGGCCATAGCTTCGTTGTCATTAAAAAAGGGTGCCAGGATTCTGGGATTTTATTTGGTTTAATGTATTTGAATGACTAACTTTATCACTGAGGGCATTTTATGACTGGATTTATATATCCAGAGCACAATTTCAAGTCATTCACAGATTTTAAGCGAGTTAGTGAGTATATAATATACTACATGAATCTAAGCATTGCTTCCTGAAACTGAGATAGCGTTACTTAAGCAAAAGCGTGCATCCCATATATGTTTATGTTCCCTCCCTCACTATTTTAGTCAGACCTTCCTTGGTGTCTGTCATCCATTTGAAATCCAAATGCAACTCCTCAGCTGTCAATTTGGGTTTCAGAAATGTGGGAACTAAAAAGAATCATTAATAAAATGTGCAATTCTTATAAATACAATGTAAGAAAATCCTTAAGTCATTTTAGCCATCATTTCACATCTGCAATACTTTCATGTATAAATTCTAGCATTTTTATTAGCAAAATATGTGGATTAAAATTTAACACAAATATTTCAAACATAAGTATTGTACAAGATATTTCTTAACTTATTTGTTACGATATATGCCTAAAGCCATAATCCAAACTGCTTAATCGGGAAGGTAAACTCTGATGTCCATTTTCTACACTTGTTCTATTTATTCCCACGTGTTATCATTAGTTGCCAAATTCTGAGCCTGTTCTACCTATACAAGAGCAGCAGATTTGTGTTTTAATGTAACATCACCTCACTGACAAGTCTGCCTCTTATTTTTATTATACTTACTAACAATAGTTTGAGTAAAGCTGGATTAATTTGGGTTCCTTAGGCAAGCCTAGTAACTTTCTACTATAATATTGAAAGTAAATGTTTATCTAGAACACATGGGAGAAGCTTTGATTTATTTTTTTGTGTTTTCAATCTAGGAAACATGAACTCTTTAGAATTGAAAACCAAATACTTGTGTTCACATGGGAAGTACTGAGTCAGATGTCAATTAAACAAACATGCATTTCCATCTTCTTATAATTGTCTTTCTCCTCTCTGATTGTCATCATTTTTCTTGGTTACCTTTTGGTACCATGTAAGGAGATATGAAAAGGAGGAGGGGGAAGGAAGAGGACTCTTTCCTGTCGTAACACCATAAATGATCAGTTTGAGCATTTATCTGTCTCCATGTCAAACTGCTTTGGGATCACAGATCTCCTTAAGAATCTGATAGAATCAAGGAAACTTCTCAGAAAGAAGCCCATTGCAAATACATTTTTCAATGATATTTCTGGGGTTGATGGACTTCTGAAATCTGTCCTTGAGTATTCTCTGGGGTCCTGGTTATGAACCACTATTCTCTGTGAAGGCGTAGACCTCAACTTCAGACATAGCCTGGGGCCAGTGGGTTTACCAAATCTTTAAAAGTCTTAGGGTGGAAGTATGCCTAAACTGTCTCTCTAAACTGCCTCACCTGAGAAGATATAAGGCTAAAGCAAGGATTTTAGCTGAAGATGAAGTTTAAGGGTTAACTTTCAAAGCAGGTGCTTAGTGGCCATACTTGTTCTGGGCATTGAGTCATGGAAATAAAAGTGGAAGATTCAAGTAGCAGAACAGTTCCTTTTGTGGGGAGCAAGGGTTAGACCGGAAGGGTGATAAGATTAAGCCTTTAAGACCCCAGAATGTGGAACAGATGACTGCAGTGGGATCTTCCTGTTTCTCTGGCCATCCTCCCAAATCCCCATCCCAACCTCTTGGTAGATTGGAACATAAAAGGGAAAATCTAAACTAGTGCCCATTATCTCATAGCCTCCACTTCAGGGCTAACAGTCTTTAATTTTTCCTTCTTTATTGGCTCCTTCGATAAGCATTTAAACAGGCTCAAGTTTTCCATCTTGAAAAGCTTCTCCTTTATTACTGAGCTCCTCCACTTACCCTCATTCCTCAGCTTCATAGATCAATCTCTTGGAAGAACTGTCTACACTCTGTTAAGAATCTCCACCTCCTTAGCTCCCACTTCTCAATCTATTGCAGTCTGGCTTTAATCCTCATCAACTTTCCCCAGCTCCCACTGGGGTTATCAATCACAGTGTATTGCTAAATCCAGCAGAACATTTCTCATTCTCTATCTCCTTGGAGTCTCAAAAGCATTTTACCCTATTCTCCACTTTCCCCATCTTGAAACACTCTTTACCCGGGGCTTCCATGATATCAAACTTCTGGTTTTCCTCCCACCTCATCGTCCACTACTCTTAGTTTGCTTTGCAGATTCCTCTTCCTCTCCCCTATATCTTAGACTCCTTTTCTCTTTGTAGACAATTTCACTGCTTCAATTACCATCTATTCTATATGCTTATAAATCCAAAATCTGTATCTCTAGCTGTCTTTTCTGAGCTACAGACCTATATGTCCAATTGTCTGCTGAATACAGGACTGCCTAGAGCAGGCTTGGACCCCAGTGAATACAATGGGGGAGTGGGGAGGGACATCAGAGGCAAAATAGGTAAAGATTTTGACATAGAATTTGCCCTAGGACCCCTTCCAAAATGCCCAAGTAATCTGTATGGTTTCCCTGCCCTGTCTCTTTGGCCCTGGCTGAACAGGTCTTCTCAGCTGTCCCACAGTCTTCTAAATCTCATCATTTTAATCTAAAAATCTAAATTCATCATTTCCTTCTCCTACTCCCCATCCTCCTTCCCCCAAGTACACTCTGATACAGTAAATGACACCATGATGCAACCAGTTGCTCAGGCCAGAAACTTGGGGTGAACTAACTCCTCCCCTATCTCAATTCATATACCCAAAGAACCTCCAAATTCTGTCAATGCTACCTTGTACAGTCACCTACTTCTCTCTTCTGTCGCTGCCACCACCCTGCTTCAGGCTGCCATCTTCTTTTACGTGATTAACAGCAGCCCTTTCACCCATCTCCCTGCCTCCAGAATTGCCCTCTGCCGTTGCCTTCTCCATACTGAAGCCAGAGTGACCTAAAACGACCGGTCTAAAAACGAATTTGATTTTGCCAATCTTTTACTTCAGACCTTTCCCTGACTCTCCACTGGCCTTAGGATAATGTCCAGATTCCTTCTCAAGGTTTAAGAGAAGTGTAGAGTAGAGTATAGTGGATCCCAGCAGATCCCCTCAAACTTGAAGGTGCTCAGGAACCACCTCTGGGTCTTTGTTAAAATGCAGATTCTGGTTCTGTAGGTCTGGGTGCTGCCCGAGTTTTTGCATTTCTAACAAGCTCCCAGGTGACGCTGACAATACTAGTCCATGGACCGTACTTTTCCTGCCAGACTAGCTGAAGCTCAAGCCTCAGGTGTGTCACTCACTAGATCTGGGAATTTAAAGAAGTCACTTAGCCTCTGTGTGTCTCGTTTTCCTTGTATACAAAATGGAGGTCATGATGGTGTACCTTTTCCTTAGTTTTGTTATGAGGAATCAGTGTGTTATATTAAAATTAGTTGCAACAGTGCTTGGCACAGAATAAGTGTTAAGTGCTGGTTATTATTATTACTATTCAAGACTGAATAATTTAGCCTCTACATTCTTCTCCTAACCAATTTTTACTACAGCACTGATTGGCACACACACACACATACACACACTACTGCTGAGTCATGCTGAATGACGCAGCAAAGTAAGAGCAGAGCAAAGGCCTCTTTTCTGAAAGCCAGGCTTCCATAGGCACTTTTTCACAGAGCACTCTGCATACAGACCTAACTCATCTCGGTTACTTGCAGCTGTTAGATCTCAGCTCAGGTGCTGCATCCTCTGGGAAGTACTTACAGACCACCCTCCGCCCAAGTCCATGTTTGGAACTACTTTTGCATATTCTCGCACTACCAATGTGCCCTCTTGGGTTCACATTATAATGTCATTTGTTTATCTGTATCTCTTATAAGACTATATGCTCCGTTAGAGCAAGGGACTGTGGCGATTACTGAATTTCTAGCATCCCACACACTCTCTTGCAGGTGATCAGTAAAGGATGAATGCGCTTTATAGACACATTTCCAAAGACCTGTAAAATAAGAAATGGAGACAGGGAAGAGAAAACTTTAAGATCTGGTTTGAGAAAAGGGAAATATTGGATATAATAGAATGAGCTTCCCTTCAAATGCTGCCTCTGGATTGGATTGTTAACCCAATGGAAAAAAAAAAAGGTTTAAATTCATTAAATAAATAAACAATGCTAGAAAGTCAATGCAAGAGCGATAGTGTGATATAGAGCAGAGAGTCAAGATTCTGAAGTCTGGTCCACGTCAAGTCCTCTGTGAACTTGGGCAAATTAGTTTGCCTCCCTACCTTAAAGATAGAGTAAAAACACCCATCTTGTAGAATTCTGTATTAGTGTAATAGTAACAGTAGTCATTTTTATTTTTATTTCTTCTCAAATTCTTCTGTTAAAATTCTGTTGCTAGTGGACCTTAAACACATCTCACTTTACTATTTGCAAAGCTTTGAGATATTTCTTTGCTAGTTCATTTTGCTGGAACAGTGCTCACCATTTCTACAGCCTGAGTTTTATTTTTCAGTAGATGATTTTGATGTGTCAGATTCTCCCCTCATGTATTTAAGAATACGCTTTTTAAATTTATTTCCCATTTAATTGCAATTATATCACTGAAGATGGTGGAGAAATGGGCTTCTGAGGTTCTTGTTTTACAGCTTGATTCTGTTCTCTAATGATTCCTTACAACTGTTCATTGGACAATTTAAGTAACATGTCATAGTCATATAACTCAATACCTTTTGAAAGAGTACTAATAGTTATCCTGATCAAGATATCAAACTACTTATCATTTTTCTGACAAAGCCAAAAAGTCATACATACCGGTAATTTGTTTACTCCTATATTCACTCAGTCATTCATCAAGTCAATCAAGCCAGTGTAGTATCTACAGAAAAACTGGTCAAGATGTTCAATTTGCTTTACATCATGAATCTCTACATTGTGCTGATGGCCATTTCATGAATCTCCCCGGAACACGGAGTAGTCTATCATAAATTTTGTCCAAATGCCTCTCAGTGTAGTACTAACAATGCTTTGATTTTGTGTAATTTTTTTTCTTCACATAAAGATCAACACTTCTTTAGCAGATTCATGGGTATAATTTGCATGCAGTGAAAAAAAAAAAAGGCATCTGACACCAAGCTGTCATGCTATCTAAATGAAGTAGGATTTAATTTTTAAAAATGATTTTTAGTCTTTGTTCTCTTGAACGATTTTACAGTTGTAAATCACAGGAGATTCTAATTTTTGAGAGTTTTTTAAAAAATTGAACAATGTAGTCTAATTTTGTTCAATATTTTATTTTTCTTAATATCAGAGTGATACATTGTACAATTTAAAAAGTAGTGAACAGTAAAAATGTTTGAAAATATTTATAAATTCAATCAGGAGGCTTAACATTTGAGCATATTTTCTTCTAATCTTGTTTCCTACTCTTTAAAAGTATTTTCATAGTTGAGATCACACTGATTATTCAATTCATACTTTTTTTCACTTATAGAAAATCAGAAGCATTTTGCCATGTCATTAAATACTTTTCCAAACACCATGTTAATGATTTCTAGTATTATTTTAGAAATCATCTAGTAAATAATTTTATATTCTTTTAAGCAGTATGTAGAAGTCCTTTTCAAATCTTAGTTAAACTTAAGCATAATTTAACAAACACTCAACAAAATATAAATAAAAAACACAAAATATACTTTGAAACTTTACATCAGGGGTCAGTAAATGTTTTCTGTAAAGGGCCAGATAGTAAATATTTTAAGCTTCAAAACTGCTCAATTCTGGTGCCAGCCAGGTGGCATAGTGGTTAAGTTCGTGTGTTCTGCTTTGGCGGCCCAGGGTTCACAGGTTCAGATCCCGGGTGCAGACCTACCCACCGCTCATCAAGCCATGCTGTGGCAGGCGTCCCACATATAAAATAGAGGGAGATGGGCACAGCTGTTACCTCAGGACCAATCTTCCTCAGGAAAAAGAAGAGAATTGGCAATGGATCTTAGCTCAGGGCTAATCTTCCTCACCAAAAACAAACAAACAAACAAAACTACTCAACTCTGCCTTGGTAGTTTGAAAGCAGCCATAGACTGTATGTAAATAAAAGAGTGTGGCTGGGTTCCAATAAAACTTTGTTTATGGACACTGAAATTTGAACTTCATATAATTTCACATGTCAAAAAAATTTTTTCTTTTTTTTTTTTTTAATCATTTAGAAATATGAAAGCTATGTTTTGGTCTCAGGCCATTCAAACACAGGCAGTGGCTAAATTCTGGTCCTTGGGCTGTAGTTGGCAACCTCTGCTCTAGAGCCTGATTCCAAGAACCCTGGCTTCGCTAGGTTTGAGGAACTTCTGTGAACACATGCATATGTATATTTTCTTAAGAAGAGGTAAATAGCTTTCATTAGTTGCTAAATAAATTCTTAAACTAAAAATGTTTAAGAACCACTGTTCTAGGTAATATACATGAGAGCACTTTGTAAACTATAAATCATTATTAAAATATAAATTGGTACTTCACTTATGATATTATTTACTTAGACACCAAATGATCTGTATAATAGAAAATAATGTATGCCATTATCAGAATTCCCCCTGTGAAATATACTCAAAACCCAAAAATCTTATAAACTATAACCTGAAGAGAAAATAGATAAGTTGAATTCACATACACATTTAAAACAAAAGTTAGTCATTATTCTGATCAAGGTAATTAGAATATTTATTGTTTTGTTTGTATTTTGACTGAGCCAAAAGCTTAGAAATAATGCTATTTGTTCCTTCATTTTGTTTTTGTTGTTTTGATCTACAAAGCCTGCATAAACAGAGAATCCTAATTTAACATCCTGGTTAATAAAAGCTAATATATATATTATTCTCTCTCTTTCTTCTCCTTCCCCTCACATACACCTACACACACACAATACAACAGAAGTAATAATAAAACTACCTTTATTGTAACATATGTGTGAATTTGTAAGTTTCCTTTAATCAGGTGCCTCTACTTTCAGAGTTTTTAAGAAATTGTGAAATGGACACAGGTGTCATATGTGGATCAAGTTATTATCAATTTTATTATTGTTAAAACCGGATTGGAAGACAAAGCTTTTTCCAAAGGTTGCCCCTCCTAGCCTGCACTGAGCTTTCCCAGTGGGAGTAGAGAACCTGGAGTCCCACAGAGCTCCTTCACGAGGCAGGGCGGCTGCAGTGGGCCACTGCAGAGGGGAGCATGGTTCAGGCCTGTGCACTGGAGTGCTCACCAGAGTGAGGCGGAGAAAAAGCAGGTTACACCTGAGAGGCCCCTTTGCCCAGTTACTTATCAGTTAAATTACTCCTCAAGTGAAGTAGAGTCACGGGAGGGACATTTTATCCCCAATATTTTCAGAAGAGAGAAGTTCCTTTAAATGACAAATATAGGAACCTGGGGGAATGAGAGGTTCTCTCATATGATTTTTAATTCAGAAAAGCATTCCGGGTTTCTTTTTTTCTTCTTTTGTGAGGAAGACTAGCCCTGAGCTAACATCCGTTGCCAATCTTCCTCTTTTTTGCTGAGGAAGATTGGTCCTGGGCTAACATCTGTGCCCATCTTCCTCTACTTTACATGGGATGCCGCCACAGCATGGCTTGACAAGTGGTGCATAGGTCTGCGCCCAGGATCCAAACCTGTGAACCCCAGGCCACTGAAGCGGAGCGTGCAAACTTAACTGCTATGCCACCAGGCCGGCCCAATCTGGCTTTCTTATAAATTTAAGTCATCAATGTAAATTGTTGAAATGCCAAGTATGGGAGATTTTTAGTTAATAGCACATGTCACAGACCTGCTTTTACAGTGTGTTCTTCAGTTATCCAAGAAGAAAACAGTGGGCTAAATATATTCATAGCAATGTGTAGCTGAGTTTTTAAAGTTCTGACATATAAAAATATTTCATTTCACATGTGACCTTTCTATTATCCAAATGTGGATGAAATGCTTCAGGTGTGTGGTCCCTCAGGCGTTTCTAGCAGTACTCTCTGGCTGTAGTCCACACCCCTTGGCATGCTGCCTCTCCACCTCCACAACTGTGTGGACTCCCCTCTGCTTAGGAAACTTCTCCCACCTTTTCTTAGAGACTAGCTTTTATCCAATCTTCCAGTTACAGCTCTAGAAGAAGATTTACCTGGAGTTTTCTAGAAATTTCCTGAAATTCCCAGAGTATCCAGTGCATACATCCAAGTATTTCCACATGTCTTCTCTCCTTTCTTCCCTCATTTCCTTCTATCCACAATATTTACTGAGTGCTCAGCACATGTTGGTAATGTGCTGGACACCAGGAGTCTGGCGGTAATATAACATCTGTCCTGTCTGAAGCTTACTGTTGAGCATTAACTAGGACTAAAGTATACTGTGTGTGCTGAAGAACCAAGAGCCACGAGAACTTACAGCCAGGCTCCTGATCTGGTGGAAGAGTGATGGAGTAAAGAAATTACTCATGAGTCTTTCTCTCATGCTGGCAGGGAAGCTTTTCACAGGTAGAGAACTGGTCACACCTGCCAAGCACCAGGAATGGCCCAGAGTTGGCACTCAAGAGCTCTATGAGTATGTGAAGCCTACAGAACTAAAGTACACTGTGCTCAGAGAGCTGCTTGGTATTGTTGGGTTTAAAAGTGAAAGACCCAGACCAAGGCAAATGCCAGATTGTGAAAGGTCTGAAATACTGTCTAAAGAACTTGGATTATGAAGGTCACAAAAGTAGTGTGATTCAAAAACAAGTCATTTAAAGACTCTAGGTCAGCCTCCTTACTTATAAAGTGGGAGGGGAGTGGCTGTTTGGATCTAAACCTGCAACAGTCTAAGGCCCAACATCTGACTCCTTTCTTCCTACATTCATTCAACACATATTTGTGCCAGGCTCTGTTTGAGGTGCCAGGGACACAGCCCTGAACAAGGCAGGAAAGGTCTCTGCTCTTGTTTGTGTGACACGTTGGCATGCCTTAAAAATTCACACATTGAGTGATGCTTAGGGTGAAAATGAAAATAACACTAAATCGTAACCAATATTTGTCAGCTAATACTGTGGACATTTGGTTTTCAAGGTAATAATGACAGATTTTTCCATTTACTTTATACACAGAATTAGCATAAACAACCTGGGATTAACACGTTTTGCTTGAGTGGAGGCTGTGAATACTTTGGCTATGATCATTTTCCTTTGACAGATGCTGAGAACCAACTTTGCCTAAATCTCTGAAACTGAGAACAGATAAAAATTAAATTAAAGCTGGCTTTAAATATCACCACGTGACCATTTAAATGGTCACCTCCTCCATCATCAATAAATTTTCAACTGTCAAAAGAGTTGCTTGTAATTATTGATTAGCATTATCACCAAAGTACAGGACATAGCTCTGCCTTGTATCTTTTTAAATCACATTCTGGTAGGAATAAGATTATTTCGCTGCAGGCATAAATACTGGAGAAACTAGTTAACATCAACTTCCACTCCCCTCCAATCCCAACCCAAACACCCCCCGACACATACCTACCACATGGCACACGTGTTCGCACATACTCACATACACACAAACACACACACCACACATGCACACACATCATTACCTCATTTTTTAGGCAAGAATCAAGAAAATAAAACCAAATGTGGTTTTTGGGCTTTTCTTCCCAAACTCCACAGTAAACCGATAATAACTATAATAAACAAAAACGAATAGAAATTGAGTTGTCTTGAATATTGGAGGGGAAATGTACTTGCTTTTGAGGATAATCGGTTCATTTTGTGCAGCTAGTGGCAGCTTGGGTTCGACAGAGAGGGATGGAATGAACCTCTGTTTATGCATGAGAGGCTATTACCTGGTCTGCAGTCAAAACCTGGAGTGCTGGATACAAATAGAGGGTTTTCCTCTCCTTCTTTTTTTGAAAAATCACAGTAGTAACCAAAGCTGTCATTCCATCCAAGCCATTTGCCCATTTATATGAGCAAACGATAACCACAGATGGCTTCCATTAGGAGCCTGGAAATCTGAATTCTGGTTGAGGTTTTTCACTAACCACTTTGTCAGCTTTTAAAAGCGTTTTCCTTTTTAACGTCAGTTTTTCTCACTTGTTAGATGAGAGGAACAAACTAGGGAATTTCAAAATCCCTCCCAGCTCTTAGATTTAGTGGTTCTGTGAAAATGGCTTGGACCAGAAGCATGCTTTTATTGGGAAGAAAAATATCAGAATGACTATGACACTAAGAGGCTTTTTCTCTAAATATCTGACTGTATCCACAGGGGATTCCTTTTACTGAGTTTCCCTGCAATTCATCTTTTCTGTGCCTCCGCCTCATCCCTCCTTCTTCTTTCTCTTTATCTCCTCCTCATCTTCCTTGTTCTGATGGTTGAGATTTGATTCTTTTAGTAAACTATTACAGAAAAGACTGGCTGTGCGACTAATTTATTGGAGAGCAAAAGTCCATTCTTTCTCCTTGAAAAAACGAAGTCACACAGAGCAAAGGTGAGAAGTAAATTGTACAAAATTAACAAAATGGTGGTAAATGTAAGATTCTTTAAATGGGTCAGTAACTGGCATCCACTTTTGGCCAATCTTAAAGAAAATCTCATTCATTTCTATTTAACAATCTGGTCCTACATAGGTCACTCATTACAAACTAGTAATCTAGTCTAAAAGAAGCTTGTTAAAATTCATCTTGATTAGCAATGTGGGCATTTTTTATTGAGTATTTACTTAATTTTATTTTGGAGATAAATTCCATTTTTCTGGAAAGGAATACTACCTGTATGAATACCCTTTTCGGAATTTAGTTTCCGTCTTTGTAAAATGAGGAATTGAAACTGATCTAGCTCTTCTAGTTCTTATGTCGTATGATCAAGAACAAGAGATTTAAGGGAAATAAGTTGAGTCTTTTGATTTGTATTACGATTTCATTTAATTTTTAAAATAGGCCACTCATGCATTTGGTACAAAATTCAAAAGGTACAAAAGCCTATACAGTGAAAAGTAAATCTCCCTACCTTCCTTGTCTTGTCATCACACTGTTCTGTGGTTTCCTCAAGAGTGACTCCAGGTATTTTTAAGTTAAATATCTATTGATGAGAATCCAAGTTTGGTTTTGATCAGTCCCAAAAGTTACAGCCGTACTACTAGCATAACAAATTATATATATTCTTAAAAGTTTGTTATTTTCTTTGTACTATTACTTTAATTCCTGTAAACTTTCCTCCTTGGCAATGTTTATATTTGTGTAACTCATAATACTTTTTAAGGTATTTTGATATGTATTATCTCATTTGCTCTAAAACATCATTTATGGATATAATTTGCAATACTCTACCTTGCTAGGCAGAATATAAATGTCATGTTTTTTACCATATATCTATTTAGACGATGCCAAATGTCTACTGGGATACTGATAATGAAGTGGTTTTATAAAGTGTTACTGTGACCAGTCCCCAAAAAATCATGAAAGTGATCAACTGAGAGTTAAGAATTTGGAGACTGATTGGAAATTTCATGCATATGATAAGGGGCACATATGCCTTATGACCAGCCCTGAGTGGCAGGCGGCTGGGCTTCACAGAAGTGCCTGGGTTGGACCCCCCTCCAGATCTGTGAAGGGCCAGGGAGAGCTGCTGCTATCAGAAGTCTAGCCCTCCCCTCCCCAGCCCTCCACAGGCTCAGCGGGAGTCTAAAGCCTGCAGTGACCACTGTTTCTCAAAACAGAATGAAAAGGTCTAAAGAGAGAGCAAGTACCTACTTCACACTTGCATCCATCTGGAAAGCTGCTGGTAGACTTGCAAAGAGATAAGAAACTTTTTTTCCTTCGGCTTGCCCTACCAGTTCAGAGGAAAAGAAAGTTAGAGTATGTGGAAATCAAGCAAAGAATGTTTACCTTAAGTGCATCTAGTTACTAGGGAATCATAATGATGTCTCCAACAGAAAAGCCCGACTGGCAGTGCTTCAGCTTATTTTCCTGGTCTTGAGCCATCATCACTTTCAATAAAGTAGAAATCCTTTAAAAATTACCATCAGTTTTGTCTGAGACATTTTTAAAGATCACTCAGTACATGTCGGGCACTACTAGGCTCCAATTAGAGTATGGAAATGAGTAGGACACCATGGCTGCTCTACGTGAGCTTACATTATGGTTATAAGGAATACAACAAACTTTAAAACATTTTAATACAAAGTAGAATATTAAAAAAAAATCTAAGAGAAACACAAAGGGCTTTCATTAAACATATAATACAAATTACAAATGTGCCCTCATATACCTTAACATTCAAAAATGTCTAAAGCTTTAAGTCATAGGTGAAATAGAACTTGTTGACAGACTCTCCTTATTTGAGAAGGCCCAGAAATGAGCTCTTCATTGTGTTTTATGAATTTGAAGAAGATCATAAACCAACAGAATGTATAATACACATTAATGCCAGGATACATGAAAGCCAATATATTATAAGGTTAGATTTGGCTTATTCTCAGGGAAGAATTATGTGATTGATTATGGAATCTTATTTATTGCTCTTAGTTGAATGGCTGAAAGTTCTTCCTAACTAATTTGTTTAACTGGAGTTGTCATTTAGGTAAGTCATGGATTTAAAAAACTACTTTATAGGCTCTCTTAGATAAAGAATACATCCATCACTTTTCATTGGCCATCTTCCAAATAAAGCACATACTTCATTTTATTGGACAGTTTCTACTACAATCCATGTATTACCAGAATAGAAATGGTTTCTTATATGTAAAAACATTTGTTTAAAAGAAAATCATATAAAGTAATTTTTGCTTGATTCTCCTATATTATGAGAAGCATGTACTTTAAGTTTTTCAAGATTATATAGGGTTAAGATGAACCAACTGTACTGTGGTGATTGAAGCACTCTGCATAGCTCCTCTAAATTCCTGGATCATGGTTATTAACCTAACCTGCTCTCAAGCCATTGTTTAAATTGAATATGTTTGTCATCCTTTTAAGGTGAATTAATTAAGGATTGAGTTTTCTCATCACTAATTATGGAAGGAAATTAAAGTTTATTTTAAAACAAGAGGAAAATAAAATAGCCATGTTGGTTTTACAGTGATTAATTCACAATCTCTTCGTAACACATAATATTGAACTCAAAATGGAAAAACAAAAAAGGTATAAAAGACATTGTCTTTCCTCTCTGATGAAGTGAATTCATCTAGACCACAGCAAATTTTTCACATGACCTTGTGCACTCAAATACCTGGCCCTGTGGGGTTATTCAGCTGATTAGTAAGTTACAGATGTGGCCCAGGTTACAGATTTAGTCCTTCCTCAGTAGACTTAGTTTCTAAAATAGCAGATCACGTTTCTTGCCAAATAAGCTTGCATTTTTCATTGGATGCAAGGGAAAGCAGGTAGAAACAGTGTTGAATCAGTGATTCAATAGAGCTCCTTTCCCGTGGCTGAGAAAAGTGCTACCAGGGTTCAGATACTGGTAGTAGTTAATGAGCATGACGAAGGTGATCTTCAAATAGAAAAGAAGACCAAAAACACAAAACAAAACAAAAACCGGACACAATTTCTACCCTTGAGAAATTCCATAGAGTACTTGTTAGGGAATACTTTCTGATGTTTATATTAGATCTGCAGTGCCCTCGTAGACTCCATCTGTGGGAAATAGGGTTGATTTGGGGGATTCATATTCAAGAAACACTTACCCTATCCCTACTACGTGTTGACCCTACGCTAAATACTCTTAGGTAAATTATCTCCTTTACTTCAGTCCTTGTATATACCAACCCTTGACAATAAATCAGAGCCTCAAACAAGACTTTGAGGAGAACCTGAGGCAACCTAGGAACTAGATTTGCTCTTCCAGAACACTTTTTACAGAAATAACAGCAAGTTTGTAGGGAATAGAAGGGAAGACTCAACTTATATCTACTGAAATGACTGTGGTTCCTTTGAGATCAAAATTGTAAAGGCAAGCCTAATGATAGATTTAAAAGCAGAAAGTTGGGATCTGAATAGACAGAGATCTAGTTAATCCAGTTTCATCTTAAAAGGCAGTACTCTTTTGGTCTTGAAAATGTTCTTATACCCCAGAAAGGAAAAAATACCAAGGATGGTATTAAGCCTATGTATTTTTTAAGAGTTCTACTTTTTCGTTTTTTAAAGAATATAATGTTTGATAAAATATAGTTATACTTTACTGTGAATTGTATTTTACCTCTATTTCAGTAAAAACTCTCATAATTACATGATTCTGAATATAATCCCTCCAAGAAAATCATACAAAGCATTTTTTCTTTGTTAGTATTCACAGAACAAATGAAACAGATGGAAAGCTGTAGTCAGCTGTTTTGTTTCATGGGAGAGTAGTTCATCAGCTCTCAGGAGAATTTGGATTTGACCTCACCACACAAGACATTCAGCTTCCAACAAACTGGGCTAGCAAATATGTCCCTAGAGACTAATATCAAACATTCCACCACAATTCTATGATGCTTGTTTTAAGTTGTTTTTGATTGATGGTCTGAAGTTATGGCTTTAGTTATTTTTAAAATTGCTTGCTGAGATTTTAAAAAGTAGTGTCTGAGAGGGGAAGAAAATAGCCCCCTTCTTCAAAATGGGATATACAGTTATAATTGCACATTTTCCATCAAGTACACCAACATCCAACTTACCCATGACTTACTTTTCCACTCTTACATCTCACTTGATCCTTGAGTGGGATTATAAGCAGCTGATATTGTTCTCATTTCATGGTTAAAGAAAGTAAGGGCCAGAAAGGTTAAATGGGTTCCATAATGGTGGATCAGTTATGTGCTAGTGCTTAAAGATACCAGTGCAACAATCTACAGCTTCCAATTTCAAACCCAACACTCTTCTCAATATGTTAAGTCTTGGATTATAACCAAAAACCAAATAAGGAAGTACACATGGGAACTCCACCCTCAGAACCAGGGAAAGAAACAACAAAAACAAAAAAAAAAACCTATAAGCAGAACTTCTTTATTAGTTATTCTAACTTCATATTTTTAAAATATGTGAATTTTAAAGTTTTCTGCTATAAAACGTATACTTATCCCATCTGGCCTACTTTATACAGAATTTGGAGGACTTCATTTTTCATATATCTCATTTAACTCCCCTAAATTTTGTCAAACTCAGTCACTCAATCAAACAACACTTCAGCTAACATCACAGATGTCAGGAGACAAAGACCTTGCAATCTTGGTGAAGACATGGTTTGTCTCAAAAATGTCATGTGCACAGATCTAGAGAGGTGGTATATTTTCCAACAGAGAATTTTCCAACAGAAGTATCTGATCAAACAGTTCAAAAAACTGTAAATGGAAGCTTATTGATGCCCTTAATTTAGAGAAAAACCTCTTAATAATGTCAACAGATTAACCACCTACTTCTGCTGTTTCTTGATATCTTCCTCAGCTGGTATTGTAAGAGCACTCCAGCTGTCTTCTTCACCCACCCTCATGGGGAAAGTGAAAGAACTCTCCTTGCCATGGACAGGTCCTTAGGGCTTTACCCTCTGTTCCCTAACCTTCATTCTCAGCCCTTTGACATATTTGCCATAGATGTAATAGATACAAACTAATTCACCACTTGAGTGAACATGTAGCATAGACATTCTTAACTCTCTTATACTTGAGCCTTTATCCTTTATTCTGTTGATAGACTCTTCTTCGCATATGTGTTTCATTAGTATTTGTCTGGGACTCCAAGCCCTTAGAGAACAGGAAGTTTTCCATTCATTCATTGTGTCAGTCATAAAGCATGTTCTGAGGTCCTGCTATGCTCAGACCTGAGATACACAGATAGAGTAAGCAACATCTTACTCTTGAGGACTTAACAAATGACAGAGACATGCACAGGATGAAATAACTGTTACAAAATGTGGCGAAAGAAAAATAGACATATTTATGAAGTGGTGAGAGCAAGTACTCTGTCCTGAGAGATTTGAGAAACTACAGAGACAAGGATTTTTAACTGGACCTTGATGGATGAGGAGAATCATAAGGTGGACAATGTTAGCGGGTGACAAGGAGGAGGGCATTGAAGATAGAAGAAAACTCATGCATGGGGGGCCGGCCCCATGGCGTAGTGCTTAAGTCTGGCACATTCTGCTTCAGTGGTCCCAGTTCACGGGTTCAGATCCTGGGTGCAGACCTACACCACTTGTCATGCCTTGCTGTGGTGGTGACCCACATACAAAATAGAGGAAGATTGGCATAGATGTTAGTTCAGAGAGAATCTTACTCACAAAACAAAAAGTCATGTGTGAAGGCTCAAAGGCATAAAAGAACAGTGTATCGGAAGAATAAGGAGTCACTGAAAGTGGCTAACACGTAAGTGGGGTGCATGTGGGTTGGGCATTGCAGGGTTGGGAAAGGGCTGGAGAGAGTGGGAAAAGTAGACAAGTAGTAAAGGGTCTCTGTGCTACCTAATAGAGTTTAGACTTTATTTTACAGTCAAAGAAGAGCTGTTGGAGGTTTGTCACTAGGGAAGGGAAATGATAGATGAGTCTAAGAAAGATTTTTCTTAAGTATTGTGGAGGATGTTCTAGAACGCCTGGGGAAATGGAGCTTACCATCAAAGAACAAAAGTCATGTAGTAGAAATGTGTTTAGTTCCACTCAGTAGAGTAAGAAATCTTTAATAATATCTTCAGTTCAATGTAAGCCACTAGGGTCCATCAGAGACATGAAGAGGGCCTAAATGGAGATGTAAGGGATGCTTCTGAAGTGGAATCAACAGGATGTGGTCCCCCAAAAACATGTGTAGGGGATGCAGGCAGGGAGGGGTGAGAGGAGAATGATTGAAACAGTTGCCTTAGGAGATGAGGTAGATTACATAACTATGCATTGTAGGTGTTTTCTATAACTCTTTATAGATCATAGAGAAATATACCTTGCTCAGCGAGGCTCCCAAAATGCTTTTCACTGACCATCAGAGCAACAATTAAAATCCTAAATGGGAAAATGACCACAGGTAAATTCAGTTAAGTATAGTTCAAATTAAGATTCTTCATCCCGTTTCTGTCTCCAACCAAGTTTGGTATATCAATCACACAAGTTTCAAAGACTTCAACATTTTATGCTAACATTTCCCAGGAGCATTTTAATATTCCTTACACCATTTAGATTTAAATTCTTCCAAGCTCTTCCCTAAAGAAGAGCAGAAACAAATCTACAGAATCAATGAAAGACCTGAACAGGCAATTGAAACAGTCATGCAGCACTCCCAGATGGGCATAGACATGTTTATACAGGCTGAGGGAAGCTACTTTGAATAACCAGATGAAAATTGAGCCAGAAAGCCCAGCAAACTTTGAATTAAAGAACAGTGCACTTTTACATAAGTGCAAAACTGGTGGTTGTGGCATTATTTGCATCTACTTAGCAAAACTTACAGATCATGTGTTAGAGACAAATGTAGTCTTAAATACCATTTACTGTATATCCTCTATTTTAAGACAGGTAATCAATGCAATGATTTCATATAGTATTACCTGCCTCTATAGGGAACAAAAAACTGTAATCAAATCAATGTAGTAACTTACAATTGATATTTAGAATAAAGAATATATGGTAATTTGACTCCCTCAAGTAAATAAAATTCCTCAAAAACACATTAAACATAGAGACATTATTGGAAACCAGAAGGCCCAGAAGGCCTAGTACGTTTCAACTCCACCATAAGAAGGAAAAGCCATCTCACTTTTGAGACTTGTAATCTATGGCAGGAAAGTAAGAAGACACATGCGGGTTGCCCTTGATTTGCACCATATTCATGCATGAAGCTCATGCATATTGAAACCTCATCCTTGCTTTGCATACTTCCATGTTAACTTAGTATTGAGAGAGAGAGAGAGAACTTTAATGTCTCCCCGTCCCCTCTCTTGCATCTAAAATGGTCGCTCTCAGCAGGCAACTCTTCAATTCAGCCCACGAACATCTGGGATCTTCCCTATTTGGATAACAACTTCCATGACAACATCAGCACACAGAACCCTTCTCTGAATATTGCTACGCCCACCTAGATTATTTCTCTGATGACAAATATAAGGAAAGGATGGTTTAATACATACTATTTCTACTTATTTGTCATCCACTCATTTTTCAAAAACATTTTAAAAATAAGACATTACAGGGGCTGGTCCTGTGGCATAGCAGTTAAGTTCAGGTGCTCCACTTCGGCAGCCCAGTGTTCATGGGTTCAGATCCCTTGTGTGGACCTACACACCTCTCATCAAGCCGTGCTGTGGCAGCATCCCCCATACAAAATAGGGGAAGATTGGCACAGATGTTAGCTCAGGGCCACTATTCCTCACCAAAATAAATAAATAAATAAATAAGACATTACGTATATGGAAAAGAATATTTCTAATATATGCACAAAGTATAAGAAATAATAATTTGGCTTAAGAAATCAAACATTTCCTATATATATATTCCCTCTTTGCAACTTCTCAATCCCTTATCTAACTCCAGAAGTTAATCCTAAATTGCATCCTGTTTTTGTGTTTATCATCATGCTTTTTAAAATAGCTTTAATAGCATATATTTATTATATTTAGTAAAATAACATATGTTAATAACATATATTTATTATAATTCCTATTGATCAATTTTGGCATTTTTGAACTTTATAAAAATGGCATCCTGGTGTATTTACTCTTTTTCAACTTACTTGTTTCACTCAATGTTATGAAGTTGATCCATATTGAGGTGAGTACCTGTAATTCATCTGTTTTTATTGCCATATGGCAATATGCTATATGAACACACATCTACTTATTTATCCATTTTCCCTTTGATAGATATTCAGAGTTGCCTGTTGCCAGGCTACTATATATGGCTACTATAAACTATGCTGCTATGAGTATTCTTGCACATGATCCCTGCAAGATTTTCTGAGTTACACACTTGGGGGTGAAATCACTGAGTCATATGAAAGGTACATGTTCAACTTTTTAATATAATGAAAAACAGTTTTTTGGAGTGGTTTTATCCACCCATCTTTCATTCTTATTTTCAGTGTGTGAGTTCCTGTTGCTCCTTATCCTCCCAACATTTGATATTGTCAGACCTATTCGTTTTTTCTGACCTTGTGAGTGTAAATATATTCATTATGGTTTGCTGAATAGATCAATTCAAGCATCACTAAGTAGATTGAGTTTTTTCTTTAATAGTTGTCTTTTACAAAGGTAAAATATTTACTTATATCTTTTGCCGATTTTTCCATTAGCTTATTTTTAATCCCTATTGATTCATGGGAGTGTTTTATATATTCTGTTCTCTAATCCTTTGTCAGTTACATACATGGCAAATATTATCTGTTAATCTATTATTTTCTGATTTGTCATTTCACTATTAATAGTGTCTTTCAATTAGCAATTTTTTTTTTCAAATTATCGATCTTTTCAAAAATGGTTGTGTTTTTGCATCTTTCTAAAAACTTTTCACTAACCTGAGATCATAGAAATTTACTCCTATATTTTAAGTTTTGCTTTTCATATTGATGATGGAATTGTTTTGAGTATTGTGTAAGGTATAAGAGATCCAATTTAGCTTTTTGCCATGTAAATAACCAATTATTCCAGTACCATTTATTGAATATTTTTTCTTCTCCTAATAAACCGAAAATCATTTTCATATATCAAATTTCCATATATATATGGAACCAAATCATATGTATGATTTATATATATTGTATATTTATATTTTTATATTTTATAATATGTATATTTATAAATATATATTATATTTATTTACATATATATGTCTGATTTGGTTCTCTGTTTTCTTCCACTAGTCTTTTGGTTTATCCATTTCCAATACTACATTACTTTAATTACTTTAAGTTTTGGTATTTCATATGACAAGCCCTCCAGTATCATAAAGTTTTTAGATATATTGTGTTACATTTAATACAAGCATTATTTTTATTGCTTTCGAACACTGTATTTTTTAACATCATATTTCAGGTGTATGGAATTTTGTTGATTTTTGCACATTGATTTTGTATTGAGGAACTTGCTAAACTCTCTTTCATGATTGTTAATGAGATTGAGCACAATTTCATGTTTATTAGTCACGTGTATATCCTCTTTTTTGTAATATCTATTTGGTTTTTTTGCTCGTTTATTAGATTGTCCATTTCTTCCTTATTGACTTATAGAATTTATGTGTCCTGGATGGGATTCCTTTGTTGGTTCATGAGTTACGGTACCTTCTCTGACTCTGTGGCTCTCATTTTCACGCTCTTATTTTGAGTCTTTTGAAAATACTTGTTCTAATTTTAATGTAGTCTAATTTATTAAATTTTTCCTATATGGTTAGTCCTTTTTCTACATTGTTTAAGAACTCTTTCCCTATTACAAGTTAATGAAAACGTTTATCTATTCAGTTTCTGATTATCTGAAATTGTTTTTCTTAACCTTCATTATCAAAAGATATTTTATCTGAGTATAGACTTCTAGATTGGCTCCTAATTTCTTTCAGCAATTTTAACTTATCTTTTCATTGTCTAGCTTTCATTTTTTTCTGCTGAGGTAACTTCCCAATTTGTTGTTACTCTGAAAGTAATATTTTCACCCTATTTTTTAGATGTTATTTCTTTTTGATTTTCAGTAGTTTTACCCTGAGGTGCCTATGTGTGTGTGTGTGCTTAGTCTGGTTGGGGTTCACAGTGCTTGCTTTTTTTGCCTTTTAAATTTTTAGCATGATGTATTTTGTCAGTTTTGGAAGACTGGCCATTGTTTCTTCAATAAGAATTCCTCCTCATATTCCCCCCAAAACACATTCAAACAACACTTTTTACACGGGAAGAAGAATAATGTTTGTTGATTAAGTAGATTATTGAAAAATAGACTCCTAGTTGATTTCCCGGTTTGTGGCACACATCCCTTCCAATCCCTTCTGTCACTATTTCTAAATTAATTTTCATAAATCTCAGCTCAAAACATTTACTCATCTGTTCTCAATCAATGGTTACATCTTTTCTCTAGAAAAAAATATGTTCAACTCTGGCTTGAAACTTAAGCCATTGATGATCTTGCCCAGTCTACCTTTCCAAACTTATCCAATATGCTCTGCAAGTCACATCAAAGAAATTACTTGCTGTTTTCCATGCATGTCTCACATATCCAAGTATAAATTCTTTCCTAATTCTGTTGCTCTACCTCAAATGTCCTTCCCCACATCTCCAGGAAATGACAGTTTACACAGGCTAAGATCCTGGGCTTTAGTTTCTTATGGGTGTAGGTTCGAATCTTAGTTCCAGCATTTTTATCAGGCAAGTGATCTTGGCCTCTCTAAGCTTTGGGTCCTTCATCATGGGCATAATATTATTCATGGGGATAATAATGATAGACCCCTCCTAGAGGGTCATTGTGAGGATTAAAAGAGATAATCCACATAAAGTGGTTAACACAGTACCCGGTATTCAGGAAATACACAGGAGTATCAGATATCATTGTTAGCATTTTTAATATTACTCCAAGGATTGTAGAGACCACACTTTGCCCACCTCAGTATCCATTCTACCCTGTAATCCAGAGGTCAGGAACCTGCTGCTGCCGCCACCCATACCACTACCATGACAATCTCTCACAACCAAAATCTAGTCACTGGACCCTGGAAAACCTGAGTCCATGCATTCTGAACAGTGAAAACCACTCATATCTCTATGACCCAGCCGACCAACATCAACAGCAGCAGGAACATGTCTATCATTTCATTTCCACCTTCCAATTAACACATGTGTTTTGAGTTAGAAGAGCCAAATTTGCATCCTGAATACTAGCTGTGAAAGAGTCCAGGAAATGTTTCTAGCTACCTGACCTCTGCAACTGGAAGGAGGATAGAGCCAAGGTTGAGAGAACCAATCTCTAGTATCTACCACATGATCCATTCAAATGCACCTTCTCCAAGTTCTCCCTGAAGGTTTCCTAGCTAAAAGTAATTATCCTTCCTCATTCTCTAAACTAGTGCTTTTCAACCATTGCAGGACATTAGAACCACCTGGGAGCTGAAAAATACTTTTTCTCATTCTCCACCTCCAGAAATTCTGATTTAATTGGTTTGGGGTAAGGCTGCACTTTGGAAATTTTTAAAATTCTAATGTTCACTCTGTATTAAGAACCACTGACCACTGCTCTAAATTTTTATAATCTTTCATTTCCCCTTATCATTTCCTAACTTTTGTTTTGTTATTTATAAAACGTCCTTACTCTTCCTACTAGCTTATAAATTCTCCGAGGATAGGATTTGAATCTCATCTACTTTTATGTCCATCACAACCTCTAGCAGATTATTCTGGAAATAAAAAATACTTATATGTTTATTGAAAGCATGAATAAATGAATAATGTGTGATGCATCGCAAACAAAAGCATATTAAAGATACCAGGCATGACATCAAGTCCATGCCTCTCTCCTGCTTGACATCGTCTCAAGTACACTTCTTGTGAACCTGTTAATTCCACTCAACATAGTAAAAATATAAGTGAGTATACTGCTCACAGCATTAGCCTTCTAATCAATAACTCACCATAAAATACAACTTGACACAAAATTATACCTGGTTCAAAAAATAACATCTAAGAAATGGCATCCTCAGCTATGGAAACTATCACCAGTGAACTCACATCCTTTTAGGTAGAAATCTAAAATCTAAAGGAGGGAGCTGGAAAAAGAAACCCAAATCCGTTCATGACATTGAATTTCTGAACTATTTATTTATCTTCATGGGTTCTTCCTGAGTACCTCTAAATCAATCTTCTAAAACCCCAGTATGCAATGACAAAAATTCGGCGCTTAAACTGTTGTATAACTACAGAATGACTTTGAAAGAAGCTTGACAAGAATTCCTTGAAAGAAGTTTGACAAGAATATCTAATTGATATCTGTACTAGCAATTCTGAGTTCATACCCAGAAAAGTTAAATGCTATCCAATTGGGGTACATTGTTAACATTAAGATTTCTTATGGCTCATAATTATAAATCTGCTTTGCTTGAGGATTTTAAATCTTTGAAAGCAAAATTTTCCCAATATCTTTGCCAAATTCACCCCCAGATGGGGGCTCCTGAGATGAAAATCACATAATCCTCTTCCTCTTTCCTACAGCTTTCCCTGTTAGGGAATGATTATAAACAAGCCATTTGGTCTGCATTTCTGGATACAGAGTTATTCCCTGAATAACTTTAATATTATTTAAAAATATTAATGTTAGGGATAAGGAAGAGGAAAAATTACAGAACGATGTCTAGGAGAGAATAAGGTGGGAAAAAGTGAACTGATTGGGAAAATTCATACACTTCCCTCTTTTTCCTGCTCCCATCCCGTTTAAAACTGCTTGTATTAAAGGTTCCAATAGCTTTAAAATTTTTTTAATAGTTTCAAGATTTTCCTTTATCCTGAATGTACCCAGATGAAAATCTGTTCACAAAACTCACCATTTCCTAACTTCAGATGAGATCCTGTTCCATTTTCCCATTTTTCTTTTCCCTTTCCTTTCCTGCTAAATCAAGATCTATCCTTTCTTCCTTCCTAACAGATTTCCAGCACCTTATACTGTAGCTCCTCACTCTCCTTTCTATTACTTCGCTAAGAACTCTATATGGTTCTAATGGAATGTGAATCATTTAATTGGTTATAATACCTCTATCTAGGAAACTCTATTTGGATGTATTCAGATATCCACAACTAAATGATAGGCTTCATGAAAATGAGGACTGAATTTCTCAGTGTATTTTCCTCAACCAAGAATAAGAACATTCAGTTTATTCTCTTACCTCAAATTATAGTCACTATTACAAAGGTAGGAGCTAAGCTAAGAGAACCCAGACTTCCTGAGGGCAGAGAGTTCAAATATTATGAGCAGATATTCAGTACCTGTTGACCTGGGCTAAATGTTTACTCTCACTGTATGGTTCCATAAAATGCAAAATCGCAAGGTTTTGAGACAGATAGTGAACTGACTGTTCTCACTCTACCCAACTCCCTTATGATGCTTTTAAAAGCAAATAGAATAAGAAGTAACTTTCTCCTTGAAAAAAAAAAAAATGAAGAAAATATGGTCCATTTTGTTAAGAGTTTGTTTGCTCTATGGAGCAAGGCCTATTATGTGGTTAGAATGGGGATGAGGAAGGGCTATCTCTTCTTATATTTATGTTTAGACAAGTATTTATATTTTTTGATATATATTTAGATATCAATATATACTTATAAAATTAGTATTTATTTACATATTTAGATTTTATGTATTTAGACTTCAGACCTGATCACGAAATGATGTACAGGTATTATAATATTGTTGTGTTTGAAATGTTGTTTAAAATAAACACTTGTAATACTACCAATTTTGTAAACTTTTTGTTGTTTCTTCATTTTATAATATACTAAAAGTCCCACAAAATGGAAGTAACCTAGAACTTCCCAGCTCCTGAGAGGCTGTGCTTCAAGGTGCTATTATGTACATCTAAAACTAAATGAATGTTAATAATTAAAATGTCATTTTCCATAGTAAGTAATGAAAGTTAAAGGTATATACCTTATTTCACTATTAAGAGATAAACACTTGATCACTGTAAATGTGAATAAAACTTCATTTTAAAACCTGTTAAGTGACTCAGATCTATTTTCCTCCTGTTTCCAAACCTTCAGTAACCTTTTGAGTGTGTTTGTATTCACTAGGAAGGGACATTTCTGTGGAATTAATCAAATAGGGAATTCAATGTTCCTTGCAGATAATTTTGGCATGTTCCATTGGGAACTTTCTAGTCCAAATTTTCATCTTTCCTGGGAAAAGACTCACATGTTCCAAATCCTCAGTCTTTTCTCTTCTGTTAGGGAAGAACAGCATAGTAAAACTACTATACACAGAATTAATGACGATGTATATTCAGCAAGACATTCTGCTGGAAACTTTACCGTTAAAATAAAAGAAGGTAAAATGTGTGGGACTACAATTTGAGTGATGTAAATAAAAATCAACATTTAAAATGCTATAAAAAGGGGCCACCCGGTGGTGCAGCGGTTTAGTTCGCGCTTGGCAGCCCGGGGTTCGCGAGTTCGGATCCCGGGCGCCCGTGGACGCACTGCTTGTCAGCCATGCTGTGGTGGCGTCCCATATAAAGTAGAGGAAGATGGGCACGGATGTTAGCTCAGGGCCAGTCTTCCTCAGCAAAAAGGGGAGGATTGGCAACAGATGTTAGCTCAGGGCTGGTCTTCCTCACAAAAAAATAAATAAAATAAAATGCTATAGAAAACATCACAATAATTGATTTTTCTCATTGTGCTAAAATTAAAAAAAAGAAAAACAAATTTTTCTGGTGCAAAATTAGAAAATATTCTTAGCTTCTCATACATTCCAGTAAATCCGTAGATGACAAATCTCATTTTCCAAGAAAATCAGTGGTACCGCTTTTGGTGACAATGAAAACTCATGTTCAATGCTAATTAAACCTTTTGAAATCCGTATGTTTTGTTCTTTAATGGTTTTCCTAAATTTACAAAATAACTAGAATTCTTATCCTGGCCTTGACTTTATGTTTCATATCAGTTTTCATTCTGTAAGATGTGGCTGCTATTAACCATTCTATATACATGTTAGTTTAGCCCTAAAGCCTGACAAAGCCTATAGCTCTTTTCTACCACTGATGGTTTTCACTGCGCTTCTACATCTGGGAAATTGCTCAGCAGTAGTCACAAAGACCTAGCATTTAGACTGAATCCTACCTGCTGAGGAGTTTTATTTGGCCAGCTTGGTGTGGCTAAATAAATGGAAATTCCCAGGAGGCAAGTAATGAACAGGCTAAAACTAGAGATTTTGGAGTCAACAGCATATTTGAGGAGGTTGAAGCCACAGGTCAGGAAGATGTCCCAAGGGAGAGTATATATATTTCAGGAAGGTCTTAGGATTAATGTGCAAAACCTCGTTAGGTTCCCAATAAAAGTTTGAGAAATAAAAGAATGGCCTAGAAAATGACAATGTACTTGATTATTCATTTCTATTTCAGTTAGAGTAAAAAAGACTGCTATTTCCATGGAACTTCGCCTCTAGAACTCTTCAGCGAGATAGTACATGATGACAATTAGTGAAAGCCCTGTCAACAGTTCATATTTATATCTTTGTGGTGAAGCCATCCTATTTCAACGCATACCACATTCTCATTGAATTCCAGATTAGTGAATGATGAATACAAGATGTTTTTCATAAAGTGGCTGCTGGCTTGTTGCATTTTGTTAGCAAAACACACAAGAACTGCCAAGATGGGAAAATAGCCTTTCCTAAATCACTCCAAGTATTACCGTGTGGCTATATCATATTTTCCAAAATTGGTGGGTTTTTGCTTAAAAATATATAAATTCATTCAAGTGCTTGACTCATATTGTATTGAGCCTTTATAATTTATCTTATCATAAAAAATTGCTTTTATACACATGAGTCATTTTCTGATTCACAGGATTGAACCAAAATGTCAACTGCTCAATTCGATTGTCAATATTGCGCAGCATCACTTCTTGGGAAGAAGTATGTACTAAAGGATGACAATGCATACTGTGTTTCATGTTATGATCGTATCTTTTCTAACTATTGTGAGGAGTGCAAAGAACCAGTTGAATCAGATTCCAAGGTACGTCTTACCTCAATTCACAGAATTATTGCACACGAACAGCAGACAAATGCTTTGGAATGCCTCTTTTCCTTGAATGTTGACTGTTTGTACTCTGTTGCTCTGCCACTGGATATAAGGATCTTCAAAGTTATCATCAATCAAGTTCCAGACACTATGCTTAGTACTATGAAATATAACATATACTTTAATCCTCACAATGATCATAGGAGATAGTTTAGGATGCTAAGGATTAAAGAGGATAATTTATTTGTCCAAAGTTACACAGCTAAAATGTTGAGTTATTTATGGACTGACAAGAGCACAAATGAATAAATGCATAAATAATTGGAGATGTAAAGATTCAAAAATATATATTTTCTGACTTCAAATCAGCCTCCACTCCACTAAAGACATTGTGCTCTGATACCTCCAACACACACAGCCCGTTCCTCCCACAATGCACATTATTGTATTTTTTTCTTTTGCATATTTTTTGTTTTGCCTTTCATTCAGTTGGGTGGTGTTGAGATTTTAAGTTAAATCTCAAACAGTAGTAGGCTATTACAATCTAAAAATAAAAATCATTCCATGAAAAACCTCTTTTGTAGTTTATAAGAGTAAGGTAGAGGAAATTTGAAGAAATAAGAGAGAATCTATTTATTTTCCATCTGTCTTTAGTGACCAACCAAGAAAGCCCCAGGCTCTAGCTCTTAATTGCCCCAGAGAGTCTCCTCTCTATGAGTAACAGTATCAATAACAACTTTCCCTCAAGCTACCAGCACAACCTACTGGCACCACAGTCCCAGGAGTTTTCAGTTTTCTCTTATAAAATGTCCTGGTTTGTTGCAAACACATTTAATCAACTTTTATTTACTGTCTCGAAGGATCTCTGTTACAAAGGCCTGCACTGGCATGAACGATGCTTCAACTGCGCCAAATGCAATCATTCGTTGGTGGAAAAGCCTTTTGCTGCCAAGGATGAGCGCCTGCTGTGCTCGGAGTGCTATTCTAACGAGTGCTCCTCCAAGTGCTTCCACTGCAAGAAGACCATCATGCCTGGTAAGATCACAAGGGAGTTCCGATCTCTACCTGAAGCTGCAATGCTTTGAATTAAGTCCAAGCACAGGAATAGTGTAGGAGCTAACAAATGCCTGCTTTTGAGAAAGACATCTTTCTTGCTATCTCTTGATCTCATTAATGTACTTTAGAAATAAAAAAATATCCTTTCTGCTTTGAATGATGTTCTGTGTATTTTCATAAACCTCATTCATAAAAACATTTCAGAGTCTGAGCCATAGAATAAAGATAAAATCTACACCAATAATACTAACACTACATTAAACATCCTATCCTAGGCATAACCAATGGCATCAGAAAGCATAATCCATCATAAAAGAATGGGGCCAACCATCGTTTTGTAGGTCAACACAAACTGGTTTAAGGGTTGGTCATCTTTGTTCTCTCTTAGGTAAGACAAAGATCAATGTAAATTATTACACTTTTAGGCCCTAATTGTCTATGTTTTAATTCTCTTCTCAGTCCCTACAGACAGCAGCATAAGAACATGATTCTCTCTCACTTTCTTATTATGGATTCAAAAATTTTCAAGAAAACTGTAACTGCACAATATCAGTCTTGGGAGTTGGTGCCCCTTGCATTCCTAATATCTCTGTAATGATTATAATGGCCTAATTTAGCTAAACCATGTGCAGTCTTTCAAAAAGTCTCCACTAATAGGACTTTCATATCTCAAAATTGTAGCTTATACACAAGAGTTTTCAGTGAAAGAGTGATTCACCATCATCATGGCTGAACTCTACCTTTTTTTTTTTCAGATAAATGTTTTGGAAACTAACAAAACATATTTTTCTATAAAGATGATTAGTTTATCACCTTAACTTTAAAATATATATTTTAAGTAATTTGACATATCTTTGCCTTTAAAAGAAAATAAAATTACGGTTGATTTGTACTAACAGGTTCTTACTTTTGGGGTATAGGTTCTCGCAAAATGGAATTTAAGGGAAACTACTGGCATGAAACCTGCTTTGTGTGTGAGCTTTGCCAACAGCCAATAGGAACAAAACCTTTGATTTCCAAAGAAAGTGGCAATTATTGTGTGCCGTGTTTTGAGAAGGAGTTTGCTCACTACTGCAGCTTTTGTAAGAAGGTAATTATCTAAAGAGGATGGAGCTTGTGGAAGCTTCCAGACTATTGCTTTTTAGCCACACTATATATTTTGAATGAACTGATACTACCATGTTATATCTGTCTTTACACATTCACATTAGTTTTAAATTCCAACATATCCAAAAGCACTACCTGTCACAGTGAGGATAGCTATCTATTTTTATCACCATAAGATTCCACCCAGAATATGAATTTAATATTCCAAAAGTTCAAGTGATTTGATATTCCAGTTCCATTCACTGACACTTGCACAAGATTTTGTGTATTCTGGTAGAAGGCACACTCTTTGAATACAAAATATTTCTTAGAAAATAATTTTTGATCCATTTAGTTTCAGAGAAATATCGATTTGTCTCTCAGAGTGACTAAGGGAACCAATTTAAACAGGATATTTAACTCCTCACATTATGTCCCAGCAACACAAAGGTCTTCTTGACTTGAAGCTTTTATGTTTCTAAAGAGCAGATTGATTGGCTCAAGAGAGTAACAAGATCATCAGGGAAATTCATCAGAGACAGAAAGAAAACTAAGAGCTGAGAGTGGTTTCCTTCAGTTCCCGCTCCAGAGTATTACGTAGCGCCTTTTGACTAGGATACCCAGTAAAAACATATTTTCCAATAGGAAAAAGTCATTGTTTTTAAATAAACTTTGTCCAATTTTTTTTATCCTGTGTTTACATGAAAAAGTCACTCATCTCTATTACCTTGGTAAAACCTGTCTGTATTCCATAATTGTTCTTGAAGAAATCCTTGACCTGTGAGGCATCCTAAGTTTAATATAGCACTATAAATTGCGATGAGGAAGCTGAATCATGAGAACATATTGGATTAGTACAGTGGTTTCTAAACATTTTTGATCTATGAACAACTTTGGCAGATCTCTTAAGACCATTTGTCTACTTGTATCTGGACAGCTAGAATTCTCACTACCACTTTCTACAAATATAGAAACACACACACATAGTAATTTTCTACCTATATCTAAAATACTAGTGCTGTATTTGAAAAGGCATCCATAAACTCCTAAGTTACAATTATTAAATTACACTACAATGATGGCTGAAAATTGCAATTGATAGTAACATGACATAAAATTATCTTATACTCAGAGACTTCCATTAGTCTACCAGAACGACTGACTTAGAAAATGACTCTACAAGCAACAGACTCTGACCCTGTAACGTATGAAGCTCAAAAGAATTACCAGAGTCAATGACACGCATTTAGAAACATAAAATGGATAGATTTATCTCGCTGTTTTGAGGGACAACTAAGCTAGCCATTTTTAAGCTACGGTTCTTAAAGACTTATGCTAAAATATTAATGAGGCTTGTGGGAATTATCTTAAAATCATCTATTGGGCATACAATATAAAGTTTCTTTTGATGCTATAAAGATTCAAGATGGGAATTTCTCTAGTACTAAAGTGCTGAGCACTGTCTGGGGCCAAAGCAGTGGACTTTCCCAGGTTATAGAAGCCTGTCCTATATTTAGGACATGATTTGAAGTCACCAAAAATTTATGAAATGTTTATATTGGGTGGTAGACAGATCATGACATGCCAGGTTATTTTCTATTTAACTTTTTAAACCACAAGTCCTTTAAGGAAAGCTAGATATAAATGTTTCTGATCGAGATGATACAAGCTGAAGAAAAATCATTTGTTTCAACCCAAACCAAAGACCAAACGTAAAACAAAACAAAATAGGAAAAAACTACTTGACAACCAGGCCCTTAGGACTTTTTTCCTAGATTTTATTTTGTGAAACTAAAATTTATTTTCTACCAAAAAGCAAGTAACCTCAAAATACAAGTGCTTTGAATTAAAATTCCTCGAGTTTCAACTAGAGTATTCTGCGATTTATTGGCTGTCGTCTACTGAGCACAAAATCATTATTGCCTCCACTTAGCCAGAGAAGAAATTTGTCCTAAATTCTGGAATCAATCAGTGGCAAAAACCAAGCTCAAATATTAGATTTCATCTTAGCCTGCCTGCCTCTTCAAAAGGAACATAATCACAAGCAAACTATTTTTAATGTTCCAGAGTTTCTTCTCCCTAATTAAACAGTTTTTGGTGTATATATCAAGTTTTATTTTGCTGTGAATACATTTTTCAAGTTCTGAATCTTTTAAGCATTGCCTGCTAATCATCTGACCAAACAAATCAAAGGAATCTTGAATTCTGCTGTGCCTGCTGTAAGGCATTTGAAGTCAGTAGGGGGTAATTTAAATTGCTTTAGTTCACGCACACCATTATGTTTCCAATTTCCTTATTTGAAATAGTATACTTCTTTCCTTTAGGAAAAAGAACTTTTCTATCATATATGTTCAATTTCTAAGATATTTCTTGTAAGATTTTAAAATATCTTTAGAATAATCTTTTCAAAAGCCTATTCACAAACAACATTTTTTAATTTGTCAACAACAAGATGGCTTAGAATAGGCTCTACTTTTTCTATATCTAGTTAATTCGAATACAAAAATGACAGGAACCTTCTCATCTTGAAGCAATGATATCACATTGCTTCAGTCATCATAAGACATTTACATGAACACATTCCGAGTTCCACAGCTGCTCCAGGAGCTCAACAACCATAGATTTGAAAGAGTCTATGACTTAGAAATGGCCAAAAAAGAAGAGTTGTCTAGTATTTACCCATCTGATTCTAAATAAAGATGTTTTAGCCTTTTAAAAAGTAGAATCTATACATCAACAAAATGAAAAGACAACCTACTCAATGGGAGAAAATATTTGCAAATCATATATCCGATAAAAGGTTAATATCCAAAATATATAGAGAAATAATAAAACTCATAAAAAATAGCAAAAGAACAATCTGATTAAAAAATGGGCAGAGGATCTGAATAGACATTTTTCCAAAGAAGACATATAGATGCCCAACAAGCACATGAAAAGATGCTCAAAATCACTAATCATCACAGAAATGCAAATCAAAACCACAATATCACTTCACACTTGTTAGAATGGCTATTATCAAAAAGACAAGAAATAACGAGTGTTGGCGAGGATGTGGAGAAAAAGGGACCCTCGTGCACTGTTGGTGGGGAGGTAAATTGGTGCAGCCACTATGGAAAACAGTATGGAGATTCCTCAAAAAATTAAAAATACTACTACCATACGATCTAGCATTGCACTTTTGGATATTTATCCAAAGAAAACAAAAACTCTAATTCAAAAAGTTATATGAACCCCTATGTTCCTTGAATTACTTACAACAGCCAAGATATGGAAACAACCTAAGTGTCCATTGATGGATGAATGGATAACAAAGATATGATATATACTACTTAGCCATAAAAAAAGAATGAAATCTTGCCATTTGCAACAACATGGATGGACCTTGAGGGAATTATGCTAAGCAAAATAAGTCAGACAGAAAAAGGCAAATGCCATATGATTTCTCTTATATGTAGATGAAAAAACAAAACAAAAATCATAGATACAGAGAACAGAATGGTAGTTGCCAGAGGGGAGGGTGGTTAAGGAGTGGGTGAAAGAGGTGAAGGAGCTCAACAGGTACAAACTTTTAGTTATAAAATAAATAAGTCATGGGGATGTAATGTACAGCATGGTGAGTATAGTCAATAATATTGTGTAGCATACTTAAAAGTTGACAAGAGAGTAAATCCTAAAGTTAACTTTGTATGGTGACTTATTGTGGAGATCATTTTCCAATATATACAAATATTGAGTCATGTTGTTCGCCTGAAACCAATATAATGTTATATGTCAATTATACCTCAACAAAAAAATTTAAAAGAAAAGTCAACTCTTTGGATTAAACTGGTTTAAAAAATTATCTTATGGAAGAATAATAAGCATCTCTGACAAAACCCTAGCATGTCACATATTAAGGTTCAATGTACAACCAGTGCTCATTACTTTAGTCCTTAAGCTGAAAACTCATGAAGTTGCCCATAGCACCCCATTTGTGCTAGATGCAATATTGGAATTTCTTTCCAAATATTTTTTTCCCTTGGTGTTTATTCATTCATTCAACAAGGATTTATCAACTACTTATCAGTGCAAAGTAATCTTGTCTCAGTATTGTATTAATGGCTAAGTACAAGGGCTATGGAGTCAGATTGTGCAGTTTTGAATGTTGGCTCCGTGTGACCTTGGCAAGTGACTAACCACTCTAACTCTCAGTAGTTGCTCCTCTCTACAGGGGGAAGATAATAGTCTCTACCATGTCGGGGTGTTGAGAATATTAAGATGAAGTCATCCCTTAGCACAGGGCTGAGGACTGAAAAATCCTTAAGAAATGTTATTCATTATTAGCAGATGATGGTGCTTATCAATTCCATTCAAGGTTACTACTGCTGGATATTCCTGAACCCGGAATAAAGCTTTCAGGAAAAAAGTAGTTTTTTCAGCATCCTTAAAAGTTGGACATGGAAACAAGAACATAGTATAGAAATTGTCTTAGCTCTAATGGCAGATTTTTAAAGACCAATGAGAAAGATGAGCAAAGGAATCAAGGGCCTACTTCTTTGTCCCTCTTCCTGAGCCCATTATGGCCCTCTTTCCTTTCTGTTCCATTGCAGGAGAAAAATTAGGGTATTTCTCACCAGTTCCATTTAATCTCTACAGCCTTTTGCTTCTCATATTGATTCAAAAGAAGTCACAGGGAAAGGACATCCCAACACAAGGTGATAGAGCAGCCCAAGGTAGCCCCTGTGGACATAGAAGAGAATCACAAAAGGTCTGAATTGTAATGGCTCCCATGGTCATTGCCTTTTTTGTGATCCCTTGGCAGGTGATAACTTCAGGTGGGATAACGTTTCGTGACCAGCCATGGCATAAAGAGTGTTTTCTGTGCAGTGGCTGTAGGAAAGAGCTCTGTGAAGAAGAGTTTATGTCCAGAGATGATTATCCATTCTGCCTGGACTGCTACAACCACCTTTATGCCAAAAAGTGTGCAACCTGCCTCAAACCCATTACTGGTGAGTTCTTCGGTTTAATATGGTCCTATCACGAGACAGTTCTGCCTGTGGAAATGCTATATAGTTAATTTAGGAAATGCAAGTAAGAAAATGGATAGTCTTGGGGCCGCCCGTTAAGTTCACGTGGTCTGCTTCAGCGGCCCAGGCTTTGCGGGTCTGGATCCCGGGCGTGGACCGACTCACCGATTGTCAAGCCATGCTGTGGTGGCGTCCCATGTAAAGTAGAGGAAGATGGGCACAGATGTTAGCCCAGAGCTAATCTTCCTCAGCAAAAAGAGGAGGATTGGCAACAGATGTTAGCTCGGGGCTAATCTTCCTCACACACACACAAATGGATAGTCTTTCCCTTATGTTTCCTTTTGAGATAAATACACATAGGTACCCACATACAAATCCAAAGATTACACTGACCCCTCAAGGCAAATGTAAAGTGTAAGGAGCATAGCTGTGCTCTGTAGAGGGTAATTAATACTAAGTCTAATGGTACTGACTCCAAGTAAAGTATAGTTCAGTGAAGGAGGAGAACAAGATGAGCTGAGAGGTCAAGGAAGATCTTCATGAGGAGGCCTGATCTGGGCTAGATCTTTAAGGATTGGGGTGGGAGGAAGGGAGACTTATAAATCAAAATCCTGCTTAATTCCAAACAAGGGCAAAAGGTGGCATAGGTCAGGAATTAATTATACTCCATTTTAAGAAGCTTCTAACAAATGTATTATTCTCTTTTCTCTCTGTTCACTTGCAACAAGTGTTAATTATGAATAGATGAAATAAAATGATGGCATTCTGCTGAAGAAACAAAATACATGTGACATGATTTGAAAATAACATAAATCTTAAATTGATCCATGTTAAATAGATTTTCAGGCTAAAAAGCACATTATATTTTCCTCAGAGACACTTCTAAAATGTTAATCCTATAGTAAAAGAATTGAAGCTAGCATGACACCTGAAAAACCCAGCAGCTCTTCTTTTAGGCAACTTATAATTTACTGAATAATGTGGCAGAACTGTACATCTAGTCTCCATTCCTGGTACTCTTAGATCTTATTTGGTTTTTTTAGTTCAGTTTATGTAACATAGAATTAAAGATCATTTTATCCCTTTCCTCCTCCTTCATCTTCAAATATATCACAAAATAAAAGTTGAATCTTCACACATCTCCAAAGAAAGAAAAGAATTTTGCTGCAAACCCTGCTTGGCAGGCTTTCACTGGCTTGAAAGGGGAGGGAGAGGGTTACCTGGATAAGCAGAGTACAGTACTGTTTGTCTACATAGGGCACCATGTTTTTTGGAATCTCACACTGGCCCATGGGCTACACCTGGCCAGCAGGCATGTTTGGTTTGGCCTGCGCATGTTTGGAAACAACTAATATATAATTCACCTCTGTAGCCAAACGTAAATGAAGAGCCTGCCAGAGGTGAGCAGACAGCCCTCCCATTTTCTGGCAGGGTCATTCTTAAATGGACCTGAGCAGCTGTCCCACTGTGTAGGGCTGTTCCTCACACCTGGTCTCCACCACCCAGCTATGTCATCTCCCAACCCTTTCAAGGACTTGCATTGGCAATTCCAGACTATGAAGCTCCAAAGCTTGCGCTCTCAACCACTCTACTCTACTGCCTTCTACACATCTGGCAACTCTGGCAGTCAAGAAAATAAGCCACCATTTCCAATGGTTTTAGTTAGACAATGGGACTTCCAGAAATGCAACAGTACTTGGAACTCCAAAATCTCCTTAGTAGAATCTGCAATCACAGCCCAATGGATTCAGTCAATTTATTCTATAACACTTTTCTTGAATTGGCCAGAAAAAAAGGGGGGACTTCCATGAGAAAATGAGAAAATTAAACAACTCAAAGTGGATTTAAAAACTTTCTGGGGACCCAAATGGCTAACACTGATCTACAAAGAGCCTGCATGAGCCCTGAACTTGATGAGCTTCTATTCTGATCCATCACAGATTCATGTGTCTCAGTGATTTTTTCCAATGGATTTTTGCAGGTCAATCAAAAATCCCAGCTTTATTAGGTTCGGATAGAAAAACCACATTGTTCTGCATGTAACATAAGGATGGTCAGGAACAAAGATTTGACCCAAAAGTAATCCAAATGCAGTTATATTTTAATTTAGAATAATCAGTCTTTTGACAATTATCTTAATCTTCTTTTGGCTCTGTAATTGAGACACACCAGGGACTAAAATGCCTGCAAAACTTCCAACTCACTAAATTTTTTTATCTGATTCGTAGACATATATGGCCCTGCAGTCATCCTTCTTTAAAATTGAGCTATTTGAACTAATGGACCATAGGGAATTCTTATACTGCCATATATTTATCTTCTCAAAGTTGGGCATTCATGCAAACAATGTCATCCTCATAAACTACGTTAGAATGTTTTCAAAATATTATTTTATTACTAAATCTGTCTGTAAGTCACCAGGTATAATTTTTTAAAACCCCATCACAATGAATATGATTCATTTGAACAAACTCAAGGTATAACTACAATTTTTTTCTCCTCCTCTAAGATAGGATTAAGTTTTCAGACTGGGAAAAATGAAGCAGCTCGAGGTAGTGAGAAGTGCTCTGGACCAGGGAGTGAAAGACGTTGGGCTTCCTCTGCCCCTGACTACTGTGTGATCGTGGCTGAATAACTCATCTCTGAGGTCTTCGTTTGCCTTATTTACAAAATGAGATGAATAGGTTCACATCTCAGCTTTCTTCGATTTCTGTTTATTTTGAGGAAAGGGAGTTTAAAATGTTATGGTTTCTTCAGAAAGCAATGCTAATATTCCTGGTTATGTCTTAACAAAAGATAAATTAAAACTTAATTTGGTGAAGTTAAGAGCATAGGCTCTGGAGCCAGATGGCCTATGACTGAATTCCAGATCTGCCACTCACCAACTGGGTAACGTTGGGCAAGTATTGAACTCTGTATTTCTCAGTTTTTGTCTGCCAAGTAGGTATAATGGTACTGTCGACCCCATAAGGGTGAGGTGAGAGCTATATGAAGTAACCCATGCAAAGGACTTAGAATAGTGACTGACTCATCTTCGAGTACTCAGCAAATCAGTAGCTCTGATTCTGCTGGTTCTTCAGGACAAATGAAGCCAGATAATACAGGCACCAGAGATCTGTTTTCAAGATGACCTTCTAACTGCAAATGACGCTCATCACCTGAGGGAGTAAACATATCCAAAACTGGAACAACTTACAAACATCTCATGTGTTGGGTCAGGCCTTTCTTAAATTCCTGCTACCAGATGCTCCTATTCGTTTCTTCTTTGTAAAATTCTAGAAGAATTATTTTTGCATTTGCCACTTGTACAAGACTTACTAATAAAATCAAGAAAAACTCTTGAGCATCAAAATGCTAGCTGTGTAATAATTAGTTTTATGAGCAGAGATGATTTATGTATATATAGCACATTATTCTTGCAGTCAGCTTATTAATGTTTTGAATAAAATTATGGGAATTAATTGGTACATTATTGATTACTCTTATTAGCAAGTAATGATGATAGCCTCATAAATAAGCCAGGTATAAATTTAATCAAGGAAAGTAGAGGAATTTGATGTAAATTTATCTATGAACTAGTAAATTATATGTAAAGACATCAAATAATATTTCTAGGATGGATACAAAAGTTCATTATCATATTTAAAGAGCGTTTATTTGAAATAGAATGCTTCTTCACCCTTTTTGCTTCACCATTCCAAATGGAATATTTGGAAATTATACATGTCTACACATGAACTATGTTACCCTCACTCTATGGGTGATAAACAAATCACAGGAAGTTCCCAGCACCAAGATCACTTGAAGAAAACTTGGCAAATAGATAAAGACCCAAGCTTAAGGCATCCCAACCCCTTGCCAATGCCCAGAACTGTTCTCCTTTTCTACTGCTCCTCAAAATCAATTCCTTGAACTTCACCCTGGATTCGTATTAGAGACAGAGAGATGGAGTCTCACTGAAGACTCAAATTCTACTACCTTTCTTAGAAACCCTATAGCTCAAGCGAGGCCCAAGTTGAAGTGGTGGGGCTGACAAGGCACTTCTTGGAAACTAATCATTGGATAGTGTGGCCTTGGTGGCCAGAGTGATCAGTTTCACAGATCTTTGTTGCAACCCTAGGCTGAAGTTATCTCTGGGCAATGTTATAAGGTCATTACCTTAGGCTAGGTACATGGTAGTCCAGATGAAATTCTCTATTTGGGGTTTTGACCATGGGACTTTATCCTAATTAAATTTAAACACAGAAAAAGAGGGAAGAGAAAAGAACTAAAAGTCATAAAAACATCAGACGGGCTAGGAAGTGTACATTTATTTTGTTTCATCTTAATTTTGCAGCTAAGAAAACAGGGTCATGAAGAGAGAAAGAGGAAAGATATTCATACTTAGATATCTCTGACTTCAAAGCCTATACTTTTTCCCACCGCACTACATTGTATTTCCTTAGCTGTCCTAGGCAATCCTTATTTTCCAAAAATATGTGCTGTGTATATCTAGATTCTCCTTACTTGTGTAGATTATGGAAGAATTTGGCCAGGAATCTGGCTGGATCTCATAGGAGGAACTTGCCTATGGGTGACATTCCCATATGGACACAGGGCCAACTAGGGCAGCATTCTTTTTCAGGTTACTTGCCTCTACATTGTCTTGCTCATTGCTTTATCTCCAGTTCCCAGAAGAGTACCTGATACAATGCTCAATCTATTCATTGAAAGAGTAGGTTATTCTTTTTCTCCAATTCCTTTACAGGTCTCAGAGGTGCCAAGTTCATCTGCTTTCAAGATCGCCAGTGGCACAGTGAATGCTTTAACTGCGGGAAGTGCTCAGTCTCCTTGGTGGGGGAAGGCTTCCTGACCCAAAACAAAGAAATCTTCTGCCGCAAATGTGGCTCCGGGGTGGACACTGACATCTAGAAGGAGACAGTCCTTCTCCACCTGAAATCCGCCTTGTTTTTGTTCTCACTAAATCCAGAACTTGGTTGAAATAGTATTTCTGACTTAAGTTTTAGAAAATTTTAATGCAGAGTTTATAGCACAAGAGTTTTTGCACACATTCTGATTGAACTGCATTATAAGAGCTCAGAAAAAGCAGTCTAAGCCAAATGAATACATACAATCACAAAGTCACCGCTCCTTGCAAAATACTGCACTCTGCTGTTAGAAACTTAGGAAAATATCTCTTTATTGTAATCAAGTATATGACTTATACCTAGAAGTCATGGATGTTATTACTGAAGACTGATGGTTTTCAAAATTGCAGACTAAAAAGGAAATTAAGAGATCAAATTGAAAGGCATACGTGAGACTTACATTTGCATTTCTAGCTAGCTAGTTACACATAATGTGATAGATTGACTATGAATGGTGAACAAAACTGATTAGGGAAAACAGATTAGCAATCATCACATTTAAGAATTCTGTCATTTTATCATTCTTTTATTGTCCACACGTACTGACTTTGGAGCTGAAAAACAAAGCTGCAATTTGCCCTCATCCACACTTCTTCCACAGCTGGCTGGTTCCAGTGTTTAATCAATGGAGTTTGAGGATTGTGGATGCTGTGGCTCTCATTCTCCGCGTAGGTGAAAAGGGGTCCTTTCTGTCTAGAGATAGTCAAAGTATAGTTTTCAACACATTTTGTATTAAATGTATTTTCAAAGCCCACAATACTAATACTATTTTCTAAATACTTATAGATTCCATGAAAGAAAATTCCGTTCTTTCAAATAAGCCAACCAGGCTAATCATTGTCCCCAAAGGCGAATATTTAAAGTAAATAGATCGTTAAATCATCACTCGTGGAAATGAGTTTTAGGGAAGGGATTGAGTGTTGAACATGACTTTCATCCAGATATCTAAAGGCATAATAGAATGCATAATTATCTCTAAGCCTCATGCATTTTGCCTTCTAAAATTACATGGATGATTAATGGGAAGACATAAAAGTGGGCTTTAAAGAAATCTAATAATAAGAAGAACTGAAAAAGAATAACTCACTGCTGATAATTCCTGCAGAGCAGTACAATAGAGCAATGTGGGCTGTAGATGACCCCTCCCCATTGTTCCTCCACACCTGTGCAATCCACCTCACCCTTTGCCAACCACCCCCCAGAGCTTCAATCTCCTGCATGACCCGGAAGTGCACTCTCAATCCTAAGCAGCCATTTTACAAATAAGTCAGTGTTTATTGGTCACAAGAGAAGTAACAGCCTTAGTGAAAATTCTACCGCCTATCCTCTTTCTACCAGACATCAACTGATAATGACCCTACCTAGCTGCCCCTGGACAATGTTTTCCACATTATACGGGACAAATGGAAAGCAATCTCTGCTCTCCAGGGTCGATTATCATCCTTGTCATAGTGCCATTTGGGTGGGGTAGAGGGAGGTCAGGAGAAGAAACCCACTTGTCTTAGTATTTTTATAAGTGTCTACTCTCAGATTACTGCATAGCATTAAAGGTTCTGATTGAAATCTAATTATATGCTGTGGCTGATTATAATGACTAAAATAGCATCACAGGAGATTCAATTAAAATTGTTATGGAAACACAATTTTTGAAATAGTTCAAAATGCAAGGACATTTGGAGATACCAACAATTTAGAGGAACTAATAAAAGGTCAGGCTACATAGGCTATTTGAAAGATATAATTGTCGTTTTCGTAGTAACAATGCCAAGATATATTCTCATATTCACATTGTAAAATGTAGGCAAAACCATCAATATTTTTCCTGCATTGTTTGAAACTGCACAGGTGGAACTAAATATGTCAATGGTTCTAAGATTTGGAAAATAATAGTGCATTACATATTTAGAAAACCAAGCCGTTCTAAGTCTGGATAGACATACAACTTGTAACATTGTCTCAGTTAACCAATTATAGATAAACACACAAAATGTAATATTTTCTTGTTAAACAATTAGTAATGTTTAGGCATTTTGCTGTATTTGGGGGGTGAGTATACATGTGATCAGGCTTGCATTCTACCTGTACGATTAAAATTCACACAATTATTTCTGAGATATTTTGTTATCCTTTACTATGCATATTTAAGTGCATATACTTTCACATATAAAAAATTCCATATTTAGAACGCAGCTGAGTCATCAAATATGTACTAAATATGTACTAGGTGCAAAGTCAGAGCTCACAATCTTGTGGTTCTGGGGTGATGGGAGGGTAGATAAGGGTGTGGGAATGTTACAGTGCCAGATGTAAAGATCCTTCCCTATAGCTTATAAAAAATGCCACTGTAGACATAACACACATATGCAAAACAGCTGAGAAAGAAGACCTCCCTAGACTGACGTAGACAAAAAGACACAGTTAAAAAATTTACAGTATATCCTGTAGTTGATTTTGGGTCAGTAAAGGGAAAAGCTCTCTAAATGACCCTCCAAAGATGGAACTGATCGCCTCCGGAAGCAGTGGCTCCTAAGGATTCACGGAGTGACATCTGCACAGGCAGGGAAACAGTTAGAAGGAAATCCTGTGTACTAATAACAACCAGATGGCTTGGAAGTAACAGAGCGCCTGTGCCAGAGCAAGAAGAAATGAGATGGCTGAAAGAAAAAGGGTCAGATGAAGGGAGAATATTAACTCTCAGGACAGGTTTATATTTGATATAACAGGCCACAGAAAGTTACTAACTGTTCTCAAATGTAAGAGAAAAAGCACTATGATAGTGTTTGAGGAATGTCATCCTGATGCTTCTCTGTAGCCTAGAACTGAAGAGGGCAGGGTTCCAAAGGCCAGGTCTCTTAATGCAGTAATACATTTGGTTAGTGGCTATAGAAGAGAAAAGAAGTAATAGTAATTGCAAGCCAGGAGCTATATTTGTTGATAGAGATGAATATGCAAGTTAACAACTCAAAGTATTTTCTGTTGCCATGTTGGGATTAAAGATGACAAAGAAAAATGCAGAAAAGAATTTCTGCTCCCATGATAACAGGTAGGGTGCCTACAAGTTCAATTTTCACTTAACAAAATCATAAACATACTATAACGGAACAATCTAGGTCCATTGATTAGGTGAAGTGTGATAATGCTACAATCATGAGTTCAAAACTTACATAGTTACTATAACTCTTAAAAAAGAAATATTACACTATACATTGGAGTGAAAGACTGGCCAACCATTGTGAAAATGCATAACGCTGATCACAAATGGTCTTGGTTAAAAATCACTACAAAATTTAGTACCACAAATGAAAAATCAACTCAAAAACATATGTCTGATGTTAGTAACACCATTTTTTAATTTAAGACAAAAGTACTTTTCAATCTACTTGGCATATTGATAATAATTCATATTTAAAATAAGAAAGTGATCATTACAGTATGTTTTAGATATATTTAATTGAGCACATAAATTATTCTCAAACACGTTTATAGATAGATGTTTATTGTTGCTATAATACAGTTTTTACTTGTTTTACAAATTGTGGTTTTTCAGAAGTTTCTTATGCCAAATAAATTTGCATAGTATATAGTTTTTAAATTGTTTTTAGAGATTTATTTTTTACATTAACTGCGCAGTAAACAGAATAGGTATGGAATAACTTTGTAGTGTTTCTACTTCTATTACATGAGAAAGCATGATGACTTTTATCTTCTTGTCCCATCCATTTTTACAACACACAAATTAACTATATATTCAGACGTAATTTCAGGGCATTAATATAAAAATAACATAATTGAATTCTGTCTCTGCCAAACAGTAACGCCTCTCCTGTTAAACTAGGAAAACCATGTCTGTACCCTTTCTTACAGTGATCAAATTTTAAAATATTCTAAACTAAGAAGAATTGTTTTATTTCTAATTATCATTTTTGTGATTCTAAATATATTCTATCAGAAATAGCCCCTTCAACTGGATTTCTCTGTTTTGACCAAGATAGTCTTCTGTTCATTTATTATTTCCCTATTGGAGGAATTCTTAAACCTCTTAGTGGTCTTAAACACTTATTTATTTTATCTAAATCAAAGTTTGTGTCTGTAACACAAGCCTTCACGAAACTCTAGCTAATCCACACTATGTAAGCATCAGTGAGGTTCTTTCTAGAGTTATATTAGATTACGAATTCATTTAATGTCAGGAGGTGTTCCACAAAGAAATATTTGGAAGAATCTCTCTCACCAAACATTTCTAGTTCATTTTTTAAAATGACATGGCTCTGAAATATAATGAAATTCTTATAGGTACTCAAAAGATAAACTTTATGTCTTGGAATGGTGTTTCTTCAAAGAAAAAGTCAGAATATCACTAGAAATTATACTTGCTAGGATATTTTATCCTGAAATTCCTTCCCCAGAAGCATCAGACTTTTAGATCATTATTCTACCAAAAACATTCCAAGAGTCAGCTGGGATAACTGTAAAGAAATGTTTGGGGAACTTTGAGGAATGTTTGGGGAACTGTATCTGGATTTTGTTATGCCAACATAATATAAGGACACCAAGGAGCAAGGATACCAAGAGTCTTCATTTGAACCATCCAACTCTATAGAGAAATTAGAAATGAGTCCATCCACTCAGTCATTCATGTGGCTTTGTAGATGGTCCTAAAAATGCATCCTCAAGAAAGAATTAGTGAAGTTCTTTTTCAGAATTCTGAACATTCTGAATTTTTCCAAATGACCAGCTTTAGGACCAGATACCCTTCTGAATATGAGGTTGGGGGATATTGTTCTCAAATTGGAAATCAAAAAGGAGGGGAAAGAAACAGAACTGTTTCACGCTAAAGTTTGAGTCTCTAAAAGAAGTAACAGGATTTATATGTATTTGGAATGACTGGATTGTATATCTCTGTGGTTGAGAAAGGGAACAGCTCATTGTAATAGAATTATGATCCATGTCACACAGGAGCAAAAAGTATTTGGGTCAAATATTTTCCCACGAACGGTAATAAACTTATGGAGTAGATGTCCATAAAGGGTTCTCTGAATGAGGAACATTAATGAGCTCAACAGACATCCATGCAATGACTCAAACAGTTACATTAAATGCTATTCCCACCACAGGCAAAAACAAAAATCAAGTTTGATATTTATGGAAGTCCACACACTGAATCCCAAGGGCTTATTCTTTCTTTATACAAATGACAACCCATCCCTGATTTGTCTCTGTGGCATCATTTATGAAGCTGTTTATCTGAGAACTTCAGTCCAAGCTCCCAAACAGGAAATGAATGAGGGAGCAGGGATAAAGGAGAAATGGAGGAAAAAAAGAGTGGTGGGGAAAAACTGACATTCCGGAAAAAATAGAAAATTAAATTGAATTTTTAAAACTTTTTTCCGAGTATAATAAATTTTTTTCAAAACTACAAGACATTCAAAGGAAGCAAAATAACTGGACAAAAGAAAAGAAAAATATTGATAAAATTTTGGACTTGAGAACTACAATTTAGTGTCAGTCTCCTCCTCTCAAGGGAAATTACTCTCTCAGACGTCACCAACTGGATACGTCGTCACCAAAGGCAATAATCTTCAACTCCCTATGCTGTTGTGAGGTGTTTGTTACTGTTGGCCTTCCTTTGTTCCTTCCAAATCTGATTGTAGTAATCATTTCACTATGTATATGAATATCAAATTACCATGTTGTACACCTTAAATATATACAATTTTTACTTTAAAAGTAAAATAAAAAATTTTTTCTTTGCAATTTTTTATTGGTGTCATAATAGTTTTATAACAGTGTGAAATTTTAGTTGTACATTATTGTTTGTCAGTCACCACATAAATGCGTCCCTTCATCCCTTGTGCCCCCCTCCCCCTGGTAACCACCAAACTGTTCTCTCTCTCCGTGTATTAGTTTATCTTCCACATATGAGTGAAATCATGCAATGTTTGTCTTTCTCTGTCTGGCTTATTTCACTTAACATAATACCCTCCAGGTCCATCCATGTTGTTGCAAATGGGACGATTTTGTGGGTTTTTTTATGGCTGAGTAGTATTCCATTGTATATGTATACCACATCTTCTTTATCCAATCATCAATCAAGGCTATAGTGAATAACACTGCAATGAACCTAAGGGTGCATAAGCCTCTTTGGATTGTTGATTTCAGGTTCTTTGAATAAATACCCAGTAGGGGATAGCTGCATCATAAGGTATTTCTGTTTTTAATTTTTTGAGGAATCTCCATACTGTTTTCCATAGAGGCTGCACCAGTTTGCATTCCCACCAGTAGTAAATGAGGGTTCCTTTTTCTCCACAACCTCTCCAAAATTTATTATTTTTTGTCTTGGTGATTATAGCCATTCTAACAGGTGTAAGGTGATAGCTTCGTGTAATTTTGATTTGCATTTCCCTGATGATTAGTGATGTTGAACATCTTTTCATGTGCCTATTAGCCATCTGTATATCTTCCTTGGAAGACTGTCTGTTCATATCCTCTGCCCATTTGTTTATTGGGTTGTTTGCTTTTTGTTGTTCAGTTGTGTGAGGTATTTATATATTATCGAGATTAACCCCTTGTCAGATATATGATTTGCAAATATTTTCTGCTGGCTGGTAGGTTGTCTTTTCATTTTGATCCTGGTTTCATTTGCCTTGCAGAAGTTCTTTAGTCTGATGAAGTTCCACTAGTTTATTTTTTCTTTTGTTTCCCTTGTCTGAGTAGACATGGAATTCAAAAAGATCCCTCTATGACCAATGTCAAAGATTGCACTGCCTATATTTTCTTCCAGGAGTTCTATAGTTTCAGGTCTTACCTTCAAGTCTTTGATCCATTTTGAGTTAATTTTTGTGTATTGCGAAAGAAAATGGTCTACTTTCACTCTTTTGCATGTGGCTGTCCAGTTTTCCCAGCACCATTTGTTGAAGAGGCTTTCCTTTCTCCATTGTATGTTCTTAGTTTATGTTTGTTATGTTTATGTCTTGTTTATGTTTGTTGAAGATTAGCTGTCTGTAGATGAGTGGTTTTATTTCTGGGCATTCACTTCTGTTCCATTGATCTGTGTGTCTGTTTTTGTACCAGAGCTATGCTGTTTTAATTATTATAGCTTTGTAGTACATTTTGAAGTCAGGGATTGTGATGCCTCTAGCTTTGTTCCTTTTTCTCAGAATTGCTTTAGCTATTTGGGGTCTTTTGTTGCCTCATATGAATTTTAGTATTCTTTGTTCTATGTCCATGAAGAATGTCATTGGCATTTTAACTGGGATTGCACTCACTCTGTAGATTGCTTTAGGTAGTATGGACATTTTAACTATGTCCATTCTTCCAATCCGTGTGCATGGGATGTCTTTCCATTCCTTTATGTCATCAAAGACTTATTTCAATAACATCTTATAGTTTTCAATGTATAGGCCTTTCACCTCCTTGGTTAAATTTATCCCTAGATATCTTATTCTTTTTGTTGTGATTATAAATGGGATTGTATTCTTGAGTTTTCTTTCTGTTAGTTATTTAGAGTATAGAAATGCAACTGATTTTTGTAAGCTGATTTTGTACTCTATAACTTTGCTGTAGTTTTTATTTCTAATAGTTTTCCGATGGATTCTTTAGGGTTTTATATGTGTATATATATATATATATATATATATATATATATATATATATAGTACACCTTAAATATATACAGTTTTTACTTTAAAAAATAAAATAATTTTAAAAATTAAAAAATAACAAAATGCTCACAGGCAGTTCCCATCAGTAGGTGTTCATAGCAATCTTGGAAACAGATCCTCTTAAGTAGTAATGACATAATTTCCTTATGTTTATGAGATTTTTTTTCATGTTCAATACATTTAGCTGATTACTTTCATACAGTGCTGGGAGAGAAAATTCTTTTTGGGAGGCAATTTGGCAATGTATATAAAGAGATAATATTTAATTATTAGATTATATATAAAAGTGTTTCTTCATATGCTTTGACCAAGAAATTCTGATTTCCAAGAATTTGTACTGGAGAAATCATTGGAGAGCCACACAAATATTTTCATACCAGAATATTTATTGCAGTGTTGTTAAAAAAAAGCCCCAAACAAGAAACCAACTTAAAGATCCAAAATAAAAGAGAATAAATTAATTATGGACCTATTTACAATGAAATACTTTAAAAGCAGCCATTTAAAAAGTTATTTTAAGACTACTTAGTGACATGGAAAAATGTTCCTGACATAAGGCAGAGTGGAAATAGAATGTTATAAAACAGGATGTACGATATCCAATGTTGTTCAATTAATTTATGTGTGAAGAAAAACTCTGCAAAAGAGTACAATAAAAATTAACATTAGCAAAATAAAAACATTTTCTTCCAATGGCATTCATGATATAGACTCTCCTATGTCTCCTAAAGCTCTGCCTCCCTCACTGGTACACCATCCTTTATCTATTTCTTTAAAACAGATATTCCTAAATATCTCTCCTGACACTTCTTGCTCTACATTTCTCTGTTGGTGAACTCATTTAGTTACATGATTTCAACTGTCTTTTCTGCATAGCTGAGCCCAAATCTATGTGTCCCACCATAAATTCTGAGTTTTAGACCCAAGTTTCTCTCTACTGTTTTGACACCTGCAACTGAATATTATGTGAACAGCTCACAACAACTTTATTAACCTTCCTACAAATTCCACTTATTTTCCTAAGTTCCACATCTTAGTTAATGCGTTATCCAAGCAGAGCCATGGGCACATGAAAAGATGCTCAACTCCACTAGTCATTAGGAAAATGCAAATTAAAACCACAACGAGATACCATTTCACACGGACTAGAAAGTCTATGATTTATAGGACAGACGACAACAAGTGCTCTTAAGATGTAAAGAAACAGGAACCCTTGTACACTGCTGGCATGAATGTAAAATGATGCAGCCATTTTGGAAAACAGTTTGGCAGTTTCTCAAAAAGTTAAATATAAAACTAGCATACAACCCAGTGAATCTACTTCTAGGTATCTGCCCGAGAGAAGTGAAAACATATGTCCACATAAATGTTCATAGCAGCATTATTCATAATAGCCAAAAAGTGGAATAACCCAAGTATTCAATTGATATGTGGATAAACAAAATGTAGTATAGCCATACAATGGAATATTATTCAATCATAAAAAAGAGTGAAGTGCAGATACATGTGACAACATGGATGAACTTTGAGAACATTATGCTAAGTGAAAGAAGCTAGACAAAAAAGGCCACATATTGTGTGAATCAATTTATATGAAATGTCCAAAAAAGGTAAATTTATAGAGACAGAAAGTAGAGTCATGGTTTCCTGGGGCTGAGAGTAGGGATGGAGAGTCATTGTAAATGGCAGGAGGGATCTTTATTGAGGGGAATGAAATATTCTAACACTGGTTTAGGTAACGGTTGCAACACTTGATAAATTACTAAAAATCATTGAATCATATACCTTAAATGAATGAACTGAATGATATTAAAGTGTATCTCAATAAAGCTGCTTTTTAAAAAAATAAATCTATCTTGCCTCCTCCCTCTCCCCAATCCCTCACATATAAATCCTGTAAGAAAGGCCACAAGTTTTAAAATTTTCCGTTGCAAGCTTTTCTTGTTTCCCAAAAATACCATTCTTTTTCGTTTTTCTGCGCCTAAGATTCTCCTCCTCTTACCTGCCTGTTAAAATCTTAATCAACCTCTAAAGCTCAGATCAAAGTAACCTCCTACGTAAAATCTTTACTAATATCCCTTAGAAAAATGTAATCATTTTCTTCAACTTCTTCTACAATTCCGTGAGCAGTTTAAACAACTTGATTTATATTGCAGGGCAGAATGGGAGGCAATCTAATTAAAAGATGATTGTCTTTGGAGGCAGAAGAACTGAATTCAGTTCCCTGCTCTGCTACTTCCTCAGTGTGTGACATCTGGTAGTTACTGAACTCTCTGAGCCTCGTTTTCCAATCTTTAATTGTGGATCTATAATATAAATTTCTAAAAGCTGCTGTGAATATTAAATGAAATCGATGCAAACTGCTTCACATCTACCTGGAATATATTTAATTTATTAAAAAGGTATTAAATGTCAATTATCTTCCCCTTTCTTCCCAACCCTACTCTACTCCTAGAGCCCCATTTATTCATCTTTTGTAAACCCAGTGCTTAGCAAAATATCTGACACTTGGTAGACAACCAATAGATACTTACTGAATTGAATTCTAGTTGTGAAAGTGTTATTGCTACAATAATATTCTCCCTGTGTTGATTGTCAATAACCATGATAAATCCTTTTTGCTACTCAACTTGACCATGTTATATGGAGTTGCCCATGTGAGAAGCAGCTAGATTGCAAATCAACACCTGCAATTTCAAGCATCTGCTGTGAATTTTTGAATTTGATACCACTGTTCCCTCTGTCCATAGACTACTGATCTGTAGAGTGTGCTTCTCACAACCAGCATTCACACGGGTGTCTTGAGACACTCAATTTTCAGGTGCTCTGGAGAATAACTGCCTACATTTGAAGTTTCCTCTTGGGCCCCAAACCTGATTTTGCATGCACTGCATAGCTTTTATGTTAAGTGACGCCACCCCAAATATGCCAGCCAAATTTGGAGTCAATCTGTCCAACAAGTTTTGTATTGTGCGTTTACAGACAGTTAGAAACGTAATTGTATCTACTTAAACTGCAAAATGCATTCTCTGTGTCTCTCAAAAGTGCAATTTTACTTTAATCTATTGCTGAGTACGTGTAGTTTTGAGCATTTTAAATTCCCCTATCATACCAGAGCAGCATTCAGGGGCTGCCCCAGTCCTCCCAAGGTAGAGTATTTCTCTTGCTCCTCCTTTTCTTGACAATTTCACCTCCTATTTCAGTTTTCTCTTTCTTTTAATGTGCATTGACTCCCTCTGGACGTAGATTCAGACTATTCACATAATTACTTTGGATGGAATTCCAGAAAATAAATATCTAGGCACATTTCTTGATCCATGTTGCCTGGTCCTTAACCTGCACCCACCATTCTGCTGCTTCATGTTAAATTCTACACGCAGCTTCTCAGGATGGGACAACAGGAGTCTGCAGCTAGTAAACGTTCAGAGACAGGCCCTGAGACTGGGGGGAGATAAAACACTCCAGGTGTTGAAACTTTAGTCTAATTCTCTTTGTTGGGTTTTGCATGAAATCTCTCTCTATCCCTTGTAAGAGGTATGTATCCAGCTGTGGAAATGAGCCCTTTGCCAGTTTATGAGGAGAAAAATATCAAAACTCACAACGATTTTGATTCCCAAATGAAAAACAAGGTCCTTTAATCTGTGGTTCATCTTCTAATGTAGAATAATTGTTGAAAAATTCTCAGCTATTTATCTTCTTTGTGAATAATTGTCAACCTTAGGGTGAGAGAAACCTCTCCTTCAAATACGTCTGATGCTAAACACAGGCCGGTAGAGGTGACTCTGCCTCAGCCTTCTCTACTCCCCCCAACAGCACCTCAAGGGTTGAGCGCCCACCATGTCCCCAGTTATGTGGGAAGTACTTGTCTTTACTTTCCACAGCAATCTAATAAAACAGTACTTTTAATTATTCCCACTGTATTGAAGAGGAAATTGAGGTTTAGGAGATAAAATGATTGCCTTGAGTCATTTTGATACAGGTGGGTCTGACTCCAGAGTCTATGCTGTCAGCTATATAACAATACACTGGATACACTACGCCTCCTCTCTCTGCAGCAAGCCTAGCATCATCACTTCCCATCATTTCCCACACGCCCACTTCCTGCTGGTCCCAAGCCCTGCTCCACCTGTTGGATGTCTTTTAAGTCTGTTTTCTCCTTTTCACTTCCATGGTTCAAGGCTTCATTACCTCCCCCTGGACTCTTTAGATTGCCTCCTACTGAAATATGTTTCTAGGCCTCCGTGGCCTCATCCTTTTTTCTATCCTACACACTTCCTCCATCAGACAAATATTTCTTATGTAGTGTCTGATCATGGCTCCATCTTGCTCTGGAGCCCTTGTTGGCTGTCCATTAGGTCCCCTCCAAAATCTAGCCCCACCCTCTCTTCACAGTCTTCTCTCTCAGTATTCCTTCCTCACTGGAATAGACATCCTTGAGGATGGAATCTTCGTCTATTCTAGTCACCGTCCGTCATATTTGTACTACCTAGAACAGAGCCTGACACAGAGTAGATGCTCAAATAAGTGTTGGGTGAAATAATGAAGAAACTTTATGCTTTAGCCAGATCTTATTACTCATTGCATCCAAAATAAATAAATCCTAGATTTTTTCCAACTTGATTTCTTTACTTAAAATACCTACCTCTGGAGTCCCCTCTACCATCTCTACTTTTGCAATTTAATTTCCGTTAAAATTTTTCAGTAAAGTTACAGCTCGTAGGTGAACTTTTCCAGCTGGAAACATCCTCCCCCTCCTCTGCACGTTGTTTATGAAAACTGTGGTCTCACAGTCGTTATATTTGCTTTGAATTACAGTTAATTCTCCCCCATCAGTTTTTGAGAACATTGACTCAAAAACAGGGCAATATCATATTCAGCTTCATATTCCCCACAATATTGAGTATAAAATAAGCCTAAAAGGATGCTTGTTGACTTTTTAAATTGAACAGAGTTTCAGTACAAGCCACTTCTGAACTTCTTCCTCATAATGAGTAAATACTGATACACATGGAAACAACAACAATAGTAAAAATAATAATGACATTAAACACTAAGTGCTTTGCATGGATTTAATCTCTCCAGCAGGTACTATCATTATCAGATGGGGAAACTGAGGCACAAAGAGATTAAGTTCTCCAAGTTCCCAGAGTTAGTACAAGGGAGAGACTGAACTTTACATCAGGAGGTTTGGCTCCAGCATGCTCTTCACCTTGGACAAGACTGCCTCCAACACCGGAAAGGAGAAATTTTAAAAAGAGCCTGATGTAAACATATTTATCTATACCACAGGCCTATAAGTATGCAAACCTTCAGAAATTCAACATATTTGGATTTATATTTTGTGTGTCCGTAATTTTTTTGGTAACATTAAGAGAAGTAATGGGACATAATGAATTTTTTTTCATTAGAAAAAAGTCAACAAATCAATAAAAAATGGGAGAATACATTTGAGGCACAGTTTGTGGAAAACTAGTTGTTTAACTGACACAAAAACATTTCCTTCCAGCAGCAGGATGCTTAGAAGTCATGGCTTTGTGATAATGCTGATTCTCTAAAATAAAGACGTGGTTTATTCTTTGAATAATCCACTAGATGGCAGAAAATCGTAACTATCCAAAGCAATGTGACTAGGTTAGTCTGACTCCTTTCTAAGCTTTAGATTTATGCAAATTTCTTTCACCTCTACCCCTAGCAACGCTGGCCTTTTCACACATGGCATTTTAAAGCACACAGCTATTTTTAAGCTGGGAAAGAAAAATCAGAGGTTTTCACAGTAATAAATATTAGGTATGAGCATGCTAATTATATGTTTCTGTTGCTCTGGTTTAACATAGTAAGAACAGATGCACAGATATGTTGGGAGATGGGCTTGAAACGCACATAGAATGTTCCATCCAGATGTCAGATATTAGAGTTAAGTGGAAAAGTCTCCAGAAGAACAGTTTTCTATAACTTTCAAGTCACAGTTCTCATCCCTGTTGCACATTAGACTCATCTGAGGGCCTAACTCCAGACCCCAATTCTCTGATCGTGGAGCCTGGACATCGGTGTTTTTTAAAGCCTCCTCATGTAAAATAAGACAATAAGACTAGACATTCTAGTCTTTTTTTCCAGCTCTAACATTCTCTAATTGATGTTGAACAACGTATCTATTACTATAAGCTCCGCGACTGCAAGAGCTAATTCTGTTCTAGATCCTTTATAAATATTAACTTAGTTAATCCACAAAACTGTGACAGAGCTGAGGAAAAATGAGACACAGAAAGGTTTCACAACCTGCCCAAGGCCACACAGTAAGAAGGAAAGTTGAAATTCAACCAGGCAGTCTGGCTCCAGAGCCTGAGCATATAATATTATGCCACAGTTCCCTCAAAAATAGTTGATTAATAAATGAACTACATCCATCTCTCTATTTTTCTACCAATATCTGAAATTGTACCTGAACTAACAATAATGGTTCATACATTGTTGTTTAAACCATAGCTGCCAACCTGGTAGGAAAATTAGCATAACATATCCGGGAACGGAGCTGTGGCAAAGGCCCACTCTAAAAAGAAAATCAGTACATTTGGGAGCGCTGTTTTTTTCCAGATGAAATTGCAGTTGAACTCAGTAATCTCTGGTATTTTGCAAAAGAAGAGCAGTTGAAATGCATTTCTTAGAATTTTCAGGAAAATTCTTATTGAGTAAATCTTATAAACATCTATTGACATGGGTTTGACTCCAGGGCTCATAGAGACTAATAAAAACTGAATTCTGTCCATACCCTGTCCTCTCTTTTTAGAATCTCATTTTTTTTCTGGCATCTGAACACATAGGTCTTGTGACCCAGCATGGGGGGCAGGTGGATGCAGTATAGATTCTTCCACACTTGGCCTATGAAGCTGAATTCCCTGGAGCTTCTCTTTGAAAAGTCATTAATACTTTTTGTCAACATTGCTTGCTAAATGAAGACATAGCAGACAGAGGCAAGGAGTAAGTATGTTGTACGGCTGCTAAGAACTTTTGGGTGATCTATCTTTGAGGAGAATATTGATGTTCACAAGAACAAAATGCCTCTAAGTGCAACCATTATGAGATATTATTTTTTAACTTTTTATGATGGAAAACATATGCAAAAGTAGAGTGAGTGGTATAATAAACACTCATGTAACTATCACCCGAATTCGTCGACTATTAACTCCCAGCCAATCTTTTATTGAGACCTCTACCTATTCCCTTCCCTTCACGTATGGATTATTTTGAAGCAGATCTCAGACATCAAATTATTTCCTCTGTAAATATTTTAGTATGACTCTCTAAAAGAAAATGGCTCTTTTTAAGAAAACATAATCGTTATACGATATTTAAAGTAATAATTACATTTTTAGAACCCATTTTATCTAGATCCCATTCATTATGGAATGCCCTGGCCCTGATGAACTGGGTTACATTGAGGAATGAAATTTTTATTTCCAGAAAGTAATTTATCAGACAAATTTTAAAAAATACTGCACCAAAGTTGACCTCATTTTCTCCTAGCTCTTTGTCCAAACTTTAGGCTATGTTTGGTTCTTGTCAAATAGTTGTAATTTCCTTAGTAAACATTTAGTTTTAGAAAAAAATTCTTTCTTTGGGGTTAAATGTCAGTAGCATATGTTGTGTAAGATACTGGAATATGGTGATTTGACAAACCACAGAAGTCTACAGAACATCCCCAAACCTGTGGATTGGGTGATAATCTTTAAGCTGTGGCGAGACTTCCACTGCAACTGGACAGTGCAATGAAGGGTGGTTGACTTTGGAAAAATGACTCTCAACAAGGAGATGATCTTGAGACAGCTCTTTGGGCTCAGACTTTCTCTCTTGGAGACAACAAGATTAACATGGAGGCCGTCTCCCCAGGCAGAGCTTCCTCATGTACAGTCACCTGGTCCATGAAGTCCTTGAGGTGTGGGCCACAGCAAGGAGTATTTCTCCCATGGTGTGTGAAAACTCTCTGAAACCAGTGAGAGGCTTTTTCTAAACCTTTGTCCCAGCTAGGACTGGCAACCACCCAACAATTATCTGGGAGAGCCAGTTGTAAATTCTGGCCTCACCATTGAAGAGGTACAGGGAGGAAAGCAGACAATTTAAAATTGAAGACTCTCTATCTTTGAGGTCCCTAAAGGGCCCTAATTATTGATTTAAGAGTTAGAAAGAGACTTGGCACTTGGTTATGGCCCTGGTCCCTGGAGTGCACTTTCAGCAGCAGAAATCCAAACAACAGGAGAAGTGAGATACAGCAGGCTACATGAAAGTGACATTTCTATCAGCCTAAAATTAAGTGAAAATTGTACACTGACATAATTCAGCACAGTGAAACATTCCATCTTAAACAGTTATACAAAATGCATCTGATATTTTCTTTCAAAGACCTATTTCAAATCTATCAATCTACCATCGAACTGATTCATGATCAACTCTCTCTTTCCTCCTCTTTTTCTCCAACATAGGAGTCTGGTTTTCTTACTCTTTGTTCTGGCACTGTTTTCTCTCCAAGTGTGCTATCTAAACAGGCTTAGCTATTCTAATTGTCTTGAGTCACGACTTCCACTAGATTTCACATCTCCAACCTCTCCCCTTCTGTCAAATAGCCACTCCTCTTCCGCATTCTCTGTCTGGGTAACATCCTAACACACCTAGCAGAACTGGGCAATAGAAGCATTTCTTTCCCTTTATTTAATTTTCTCTGGTAAGAGGCACAAACACGTCCTTTTCCCCAGTACAGAATCTCAAACCCTTTGTTCTTTTCTACTATGTTCAATTTTTTGACAAAATGGTTTTCATTCTTTTTATAAAGTATGCATTTCCTTCACAATGACCCAAGTATTTATGATATCTCAGGCATTTCATAAACAGACTACTGTAATCTGTCCAATGTGTTACCCAATTCTCACCCGTCTCCCCACGAACTCTTCTGGAGATGTGCTTCACGTGGTTCATCACAGCATCACCTCTGTTCTCCTAAAGCTCGTGTGATAACTCCTCAGTTGGATGGGCAGAGCAGTGAAGAGCGTATACTTTGGTGTCAGATAGACCTGCATTTGAATCTTGGTTCCACCCCCATGCTAGCTATGTGACATTGGGAAAGTTGTTCATCTCAATCGGCTTTATTTTCCTCATTTATAAAATGGGTATGATAATGCTACAACTTTTCTCACAGCATCATTACAAGGATTAAGCTAACTAATGTATAAAATACGTGGTGCTTGGCATGTAAGTGTTTAATATGTGTGGGCTCTTTGGAATAGAAAGTAATGTGAAAAATGACTAGAAACCCAAAGACTAAACCATAGAATATGCCATTTCTCCTTCTTCCTTACTCCCGCTCCACCTAATACATACACACACACACACACACACACACACACACACACACTCCCACACTCTCATGCTATAACAAGAGATAAGAGGTGAGTCAAGGAAGCAGACAGATGAAATGGACACTGATCCAAGAGTTAGAAAGATTAGTTACCCAATAGCCAGAGCTGACAGAAGAGAGTTTCCAGAATGATGAGTTAATATCAAATGAAGAAAATGAAGATGAAAAAAAATAATTAAACTTGATAAGAGTTCACAAGTATGTTTATTTCTCATAGTTCTTACTATCTTTTATATTACCACTCAACTTCCAACTTTATTAAATCAATTCTTCATGTTCTGAATTTTTATGCAACTAGATTTGTCCTCTTAGCAAATTTTCTGACTCACATTTATAAACCAGTTAGCAAGCATTAAACAAACTATTAGATAACTAATTGCATGGAAAACTGTGCCACTCTGCATGGGTGTTTATAATCTAAAACATAATTAAAATCTAAAAGATTCTTTCAGTTTGTTGCATCAATCAACAGCTCACTCCTTTTTATTGCTGAGTAGTATTTCATGGTGCAGATACACTACAGTTTAAGTTTTCACTCATTGGGATATTTCTAACTTTTGTCAATTATGAATAAAACCACTTAAACATTCACGTACAGGTTTTTGTGTGAACATAAGTTTGCATTTCTCTGGGATAAATTCCTAGGAGTGCAATTGCAGCTTATAAGGTAGTTACATGTTTATTTTTATGAGAAACTACCAAACTATTTTTCAGAGTGGCTGTGCCATTTAATATTCCCATCAGCAATGTATGAGTGATCCAGTTTCTGTGCATGCTGTCCAGCGTTTGGTGTTGTCACTAGTTTTTATTTTAGTCATCGTGATAGGTGTGTAGTGATATCTCATGCTGGTTTTAATTTGCATTTCCCTAATGGCTACAGATGTTGAAAATATTTTTATATGTTTATTTTCCATCTGTATATCCTCTTCAGTGGAAAGTTTCTTCGTGTTTTCCCCCCTTTTATATGTGGATTGTTTGTTTTTTTAACTGTTGCGTTTTAACAATTCTTTATATATTTTAGTTACTAGTCGTTTGTTGGATACATGGTTTACAAATATTTTCTCCCAGTCTGTAACTTATCTTTTGGTCTTCTAACAGGGTCTCTCAGAGAGAAAATTTTTAAATTTTGATCAAGTCCAATTTACCCCCTGACAAAGATGAAAGTTCAAACTCCCTATATGATGTACAGTCTCTGACATCACCTTGACAAGATGAAAGGAGGATGGACATCTAATCTCCCTACTCAGCCTTTGCTTGTATGATTGGGGGTGGGGCCATAGTTTTTTTCTGTAGTATTTGGCTGCAATTATTGTCTAAAAGTTTTTATCTTGCTAGTCTGCCCATTTCCTGGTCCTTTGGCTAGAGAAAGCAAACTTTGTTGAGTTTTTTTGTCTGCTCCCATTGGCGTTTCCATGTTGCCAGCTTTTTCAGCAACGAGCCTGGACTACGTGAGGCAGAAAGAAAACCTCATGACACTCACCAGTATGTGTTTTGGGTCCCGAGATTCCTAGCTGGTCTGCCGTGCCTTTTCTCCACCTTTCAGAGTCTTATGTTTTTGTTTGTTTGTTTACATATATAATGTCCAAGATTTTTATTTGTATTTGGGAGAGGAATAGGGAAAATTATGCCTATTCTATCTTCCTGGAAAGTGTTCCTTGTCTTTTAATTTAAATATCAAAATCTATCTATGCCAGTACGTAGAGACCTTCTCATTTCTACAGCTACACAATATCCCATTGCATGGATGTACCATAATTCATGTAGCCAGTTCCCTATTTTGGGACATTTGAACAATCATCTACAATTACAGTCATGTGCCACATAACAACGTTTCAGTCAACGATGGACCACATATACGACAGTGGTTCCGTAAGATTAGTACCATATAGCCAAGGTGTGTAGTAGTCTATACCATCTAGGTTTGTGTAAGTACACTCTACGATGTCGGCACAACGAAGAAATCACCTAACGATGCATTTCTCAGAACGTATTCCCGTCAGTAAGCAACGCACGACTGTTTTAACAATTCCACAAGTAATATGTTATATATATGTTATTTTGCATGCACGCATGCAACTGTATTTGTTAGACAAGTTCCCCAAAAGTGGAATTATCAGTTCAAAAGGTATGCGCATTTGTAATTTTTTTGGTTATTGCCAAACTACCCTCCATAGGAATGGTACCAATTTACACTTCAAAGGCCTGTTTTCCTGCACAACGTGTTTGTTATCAATCATTTTTCCCAAACTTATATGTGAAAAAACTATCTCATGTTATTTTAATTTTCCTTTCCTTTATTTTGAGAGGATTCTAGCATTGGTATGTATTTTTCAGGGCCATTTGTATTTCCTTTACTGTGAAATGATTGCTCATATCCTTTGAAGAACATTCTATAAGTTAGTTAGGCTTTACATTAATTTCTAGGATTGCTTTATAAATTAGATGCAAGTTATGATTTAAATATACAAATATTCATCCATTTTGAACAGGTAATTTGATGTGTTTTGACAAATGTATTCCCTCATGTAGCCACCAGCACAATCATCATCTAGGACATTTCCATCATCCAAAAAGTTCCCTTGGGCCCACTTGTAATCAGTTGCCCACCTCCCACAACATTCTCAACTTAACAAAAAGCTGACTTAATTAAGAATGACTAGGGAAGATATTCTTTCACTCACAGCCTAACTGACACCTTCCCTCGGGTCCAATGGGTAAGTAAGACCCAAGGGTGAATATATGACTATCTTATCATCTTAGATTGTGAGCTGTTTCATTCATGACAGGAAACATGGCTTTTATATGTTTTATACTGCATTTAGCATTCACAAGTGTTTAATAGATATTATCAATCAACATTTGCTTCTAACTTGAAACTAGTCATCAGTTGGTCATAGAGAGGAGGAAATAATTGACTCACAGTCTATAATGCAAAAACAGTCCCCTACTTACCTGATGCATTGCTCCTGACTAAATAACTGTGAGTAAATACTTATATTCTTGTAAAGAAAAAAGAATGACAGCAATAGTATACAACAAAGGCCCTCTCATTAAAATGAATGTGAGCAATGCACCACTGATTTGGGTGGATTCACATCCTCCTGGTGAAGCTCTCTGCTGCAGAGCTGATGTGTCATCACTGAACCGCAGCCAGCATTGTAGGGCTGAACAGGAAAGCCATTATGCACCGACAGACAGGAGAGACAGCTTTCAATGACTGCAATTTGACTTATTTTTTAGGTTGTCTGTATCAGTGTGAGAAGAATGGAAGCCATAGCATCTGGAGACAGATTGCGGTCATCTGAACTCATTTTCCATATACGACTTTAGGTAGCACAGGGATATTTAAGCTTTTGTATCAGCCATTCTTGCAAATAAACATGAACCTGTAGAGTGCTGTGTTTCCAACACAACAACATTTCAGATAGGCTGAGTTGAAGTCATTGCTAGCAAATATAATTCCTCTAAAATTAAAAGCAAACAACCAAAAACTCTTTGTCCATTAGAAGTATCTAAATATGATTAAAACTAGGTGCTACTTAAGACCATGTTTATGGTGAAGACCATATTTGTCAGTGTGGCTTTCACCATCTAAAACAACAACTTGTGTACTTAAGTAAACCTCCCTCTAATGGAGAGTCAAGGCTATTTTCTAAAAATATCACAGAACAAAATAAGGACTTAGAGTATCTTAGAGAAAATACTTCTCCAAGCAATAGAATGCCTTATTTGGGCTAGGCACAAAGCTAACACAGGCCCTAAATAACCCAGTAAATGGATAGCTTAGTCCTATTTCAATGCCTCTCACCCAGTAGACTCCTTCCTTCACTTCTAATAACCCCGCCTGTTTTCCTAAGTCAAAGAAAAGACCTAGTCCAAAAGGTACTATGTATGTGTTTCCATACTTCTGATCTAAATACAAAGTCCTTCCAAACTCTAATTTTCCTCCAGGAAAGTTTCACAATTATTAGATTCCTTGTTCTTTAGCCTCTGAACAACTGTATGTGTAGTTTTCTGGGTGCAATACTGGTACTTTTCCATGCCACCCTTGTTCAATGACAATATGAGAAGCAATGGTAATCAATAGGTTCACACTTAAGTTTATTCCCACAATTCCACTTTGGGGCGTAAATTTTTAGACTTCTACACATGAAAATAAGATCTAATTTTGAAAATACCACAATGTAGGGTTTTCAAAGAAATACTGACCAGTAAGTACCCCAAACAAAACAGACCTACTAAGAGCTTAAATGAATAATACTTACTGGATTAAACTACACAGAAGAAATGAATCAATAACTAATAATTAGCAGCTACTATTTATTTTCAACATATCTTTCAATCCATTCTTGACCCCTCAGGCTGTTCCTCTTTGAGGTCAAGAGGATGCCTGAGCAGAGAAAACAGGAAAACCTTACAGAAGGGGGACAAATGGGAACATACCAGAACCTAAATCTAAAAGAGAGAATCATACTACCAACAGTAATAAACTTTATACTATACTATAGTATACTATACTAACTTAAAAAAAAAGAAATATTAGTAGATTGAGAGGTTATACACTAATTACAACAAAGCTACCATCTTCAAAAAATTATTGGTTGTTTACACTTGATTTTGTATATACTCAGTAGAGTCAAATTCCATGCTATGAGAATGTATTTATTTTTTTGAAATCAGCCAGAAATTATCAAATCCTAGTCACATGACTAAAGTGGGTGACAAAGTTGTTTAATGACACTTTTTTAATTCAAAAGCAAAGGGTGCAATTTGGGCATGAAGTAAATAATGAAAATAAGATATCACATCCTAATGAATAAAATAAAAATCCACGAGTCCAAACTGACATAATAAGTAAGTGAGTAAATATATAATAGGGGAGAAAAATTTCTTTGTGGTAGAATATCCATTAATAGCTGTAGAAGGAAACAATTGGAAAATCACCATTTTGCAACATCATAGCAATAAGTGATTCAGGCAACAGTTGTCAATGAACGCCCCACAAATTATTTATTAACTACAAAGAGAAAAACAGTAACTTTACAGAGGAGAAACATGGTGGACACCACCTTTACTGCGTGATGAAAGTTAGTTAGGATCATCAGTAATGTGGCTAAGTGAATCTTGGGTCACCTGCTATAAAGCCCCGCAGGGATACAACATCATTTATTTCTTTGGTATTCTTGCTAAAAACACTTAATTTAACATCTAATTATGAGTTAATATCAAACAAACCCAAACTGAGGGACATCCTATTAAATAACCAGTCTGTACTGTTTTAAAATGTCAAGATCACGAACAACAAAGAAAGACTGAGGAAGAGTTCCAAAATAAAGAGACGCGATAACTAAATGAAATACATGATCCTGGATTGGACCCTGGACTGGGAAAAAGTAACTATAAGTCATTGAGAAAATTAATAAAATTTGAATATGGACCATGGATTAGATAATAGTAACGTATAATGTTAAGTTTCCTGATTTCATACTTGCAGTTATATAGGGTATGTAGGAGAATGTCTTAGTTCCTAGGAAATACACTTTGAAGTCATTAGGACAAAGGGACGAGATGTCTGAGATTTATGCTCAAGTGTTTAAGAAAAAAATACAAATAAACATTTAAAAAGAGTGAGAGAAAATGATAGAGCAAATGAGGCAAAATATAAGCAATTGGTGTATCTAGGTAAGGGTATGTACATAGTTCTTGGTACTATTCTTCTCACATTTCTGTAATTTTGAAAGAATATAAAAATAGCAAGTAAGAAATAAGGGAGCACATAATAATGAAACTTTCTTAGGAGACTATGGAACTGTGGAAACATACAAGCTACAATAGCAGGAATCATACAGATCTATTCTAGATGACCCTTAGCAAGAGGGGCACATGAGCTTGCAAGCTGCTGAGCCGTTGGCAAGCCCAGGCCCAGGCAGGCTTGACTTCCTTGGCAGAGAATGGCCCCATCTCCAGGGTCCACCATGTGCCATGGTGCTCAATTTACAAGCAGCCCATGTCTTAGCCACATAGTTTGAAGCATTCAGGGCCCCATTTGCGCAACTAGTTAGATACAAGCGTGCTTATTTGAGAAATAATCATTTATACTCTTTGATAATATAAAATTATTCTTTATATTATGTTAACAGCAGGACCACTTTCAAATAGAGCTGCAGACATTTAACAAAAAAGAAAATATTGGCTGACAACTTTTGAGGAAAACACCAATTTCATAAAATGAGGGACTCTGTAAAGTAACAACAGATTTTAGTCATGCAACATATATGAACATATGATTGAAAATACCAGTCAGAACAGCAATACTTTTCTGAATTTTTCCAGTAAGGTCAAAATTTTTTAGACATCAGAACTCTGTCTTGACAAATGGCTAGTGACCCTAAATGAGGAGATTTTCTTCATTTTTGGTTGCTTTGATCCAAAATATCACTCAATTTTCAAAGAGCTAGGAAGACTGTTTTCCCCACTAGTAGCTTTAATCCCACATACCAAATCTCAAAATATAGGAAAGCCATTTAATTGAGTCTCAAATCCTCCTCTGCTAAATGGCGTGATACTAGCATCTATGGCATAGGATTGTAATTATTAAAAATTGTAAATGCTTTTACGGTACATAGCCCGGTGCCTGGCACATAATCAGAACTCACATGAGGAACACACACCACAGTAGTTTTGCCTAGAAGGACGTGTGCTTGATAATCATGAAGACCGTTTCTTATTGAGCTCTTCATCAACTCTCTCGAAGTAATGTATGTAAATAAGCTTTTCCTTACATATCAGGCAGCATAAGCATTGAAAACCTATTCAAAATAATTAAAAAATATAGTCACCCAGTTCTTGTCCTCAGCTTTAATAGCAGTTCATTTCCTGGGATCAATCAGATGCTGATGCAGAAAAGCAAATTCGTTCTTCTATGTGCACTGTTTCTATTTATAGTGGCTATGAAACAGGGCTGCAGGAGCACCCAGCTCAGCAAAGGAGCCACCTCACAGCGGCTGTCTGCATTTACTGCTTATTACAGGAAATGCCTTTTTCACATTCCAAGATCAAATACAGTTTATTCTATTTGTGATTATTTTCATTGAAAAGTTTAAAAAATATCTCTTTAATTACATAAAGACTTTTATTTCAACTCCCAAGTCTCTTTTAAACACACACTTACCTGCTACCTTCATAGACAGATGAAATCACTCAATTACCTTTTTAGAGAAGTTAAAATAGAAAACAGTTTTCTGACTGTGAGGCATAACACTTTCTTATTCTTCCTAGAGGTGGCACATTAATAGGAAAAGGTATGAAAAATAGCTATTTCTGTTTGGGCACAGAGCATAATCCCTAGACATGTGATGTCATTTCAGATCAATTTCTCTTTCAGTATTCTTTTGCATATGCTGTTATTTATTTTAAGAAAAAATACAAACAAGGGATATACAACAAGACAAAACACACTCTCCCATGAGGGCTTTAACACAGATCTTACATAAGAAGTGCCAAGAATAATAATTCATCTTTCTGGATTTATAAATCCTACTTATCTGAGAAGGCAAATAGAAAAATCAGAAGAGAAGAGATCCTCAGGGACCCTGCTCTCTCATGTGTACTCTTTCTCCTACATTGTTACTTTCTCCCTTTCTGGAGTGTTATTTATTTGCATGTGTAAACATTCCCAAATCTCTCCCAGTTCTCTCTCATTCCCTGACAAGTTTTGAGAAAGAGTATTTCACTCCCAGAGCCTCAGTTTGCTTTCCTCATGTTGCAGTGTGTCTGCTTTCTGCCCTCTGGCTCCTGTGTCCTTGGACCACCAAGGTTGGCATTGACCCCTTAGGTGCTCAAGCCAGCGGACATGTCTACCACCTTGTCTGAGCACACTGAGATGCTCCTCAGAATTGTTACATCCCCATGTTCCCCACTGGTTCTCCTCCCAAATCTCTGATTTCTCATTCTTAATTTCTTTGAAGCTGTCTTTTCCCTTGAATATTGGTATTTCTGCTTTGTATTTCCCCTCTCCTCACTCTACACACTACTCTTAGATGTAGAACTAACCCATTCCCAATGCTTCAAATTCTACCTGGGTACCAATGACTCCTATGTGTAGCTCAATTTTTCTCCTGTAAATCCTCTTTATTGGACACATTACTTGGATAACCAGTACCTCAAACTCCACATTTCAGAATAGAGTTTCAGATCTTCCCACTCCCCTGTCTGAGCCTTCTCCTGTGCTTCCTCTCTATGAATGTCTCAACCTATAGTAATAACAGTGGTTAACACTGATTGAGTACTTAGTCTGCATGAAGCAGTTTCCTAAGCTTTTCATACGAGCTCTTGCATGTAATGTTCACCACAACTCTAAGAAGGAGGTGTTATTATTATGCCCATTTTACGGATAAGGAATGGGAAGCACAGCGATGTCACAGAAGCTTGCCAAGGCAAACATGGAATGACAGATGCAGACAGAAGGGCTCCAAAGCCAAGTTCTTCCCACTTTGTTGTACTGCCTCTTCTCCATCTCCCACCTTCTTCTTGTGGCTGATAATGCAACTCTGTTGGTACTGGCTCTCTAATGTTTCTTGACCTGATCCTCTCCGCAATAGGCTTGGTTTAGTCTTCATTACCTGTTACTTGATTACTATAAAAGCCTATTTCTTTATTGTTTGGTATAGCTACTGATTCTTGCCCCTTCCACTCTATTTTCCATACTACTGTGAGTTATCTCCACAACACCAATCTGATCTCATTAAATGGCAAACTCCTTAACTATGATATTCAAGGTCCTTCAAGATTAGGTTCTTGTCTACTTTCCTAGTCCTAGCTTTCTTTTTCTGTGATTACAAATGTTTTAATCATACCAATACATGCACCTGGTTAAAAAAATCTATTAGCCTGACCTATATGAAATTGCTGATACTCAGCTAATTTTGGTATACAAAAGTAGCAATTACATATTATTACTGAAGCTTATAACAGAAAAACTGTAGTTCCCTGCTTTGTTCCTCCCTATCTCCAGGCCTGCTCCCAAGAGACAACCACTTTTTATCCCTTGGTTCTTCTGTAAGTTTGCTCCATGTTCCTCATAAAATGCTGAAATAGTATTAGAGTTGGCTCTGATAAACTCAAAGCAGTGCCTCAAATAAGAGAAAAGGGGTTTTTCCATCAACAAAATGAAAAGGCAACCTACTGAATGGGAGAAAATATTTGCAAATCATATATCTGATAAGGGATTGATATCCAAAATATAGGAAGAACTCATACAACTCAATAGCAAAAAAATAAACAATTCAATTGAAAAATGGGCATAAGACCTCAAGAGATATTTTTCCAAAGAAGACATACAGATGGCCAACAGGTACATGAAAAGATGCTCAACATCACTAATTATCGGGGAAATGCAAATCAAAACCACAATGAGATGTCACCTCACACCTGTTAGAGTGGCTGGTATCAAAAAGACAAGAAATAACATGTGTTGGCAAGGATGTGGAGAAAAGGGAACCCTTGTGCACTGTTGGTGGGCATGTAAATTGGTGCAGCCACTATGGAAAACAGTATGGAGGTTCCTCAAAGAATTAAAAATAGAAATACCTTACGATGCAGCAATCCCACTTCTAGGTATTTTTCCAAAGAAAATAAAAAACACTAACTCAAAAATATATCTGTACTCCCATGTTCGTTGCAGCATTATTTACCATAGCCAAGATATGGAACCAACCTAAGTGTCCATTGATGGATGAATAGATAAAGAAATTGTGGTATACACAATGGAATACTATTCAGCTATAAAAAAGCATGAAATTTTGCCATTTGTGACAATATAGATGGACCTCGAGGGCATTATGCTAAACGAAATGTCAGGCAGAGCAAGACAAATACCATATAATCTCACTTATATGTGGTATCTAAAACTAAACAAAAATCATAGATACAGAGAACAGACTGGTGGTTGCCTAAGGTAGGGGGTGGAGGTGGGCAAAATGAGTGAAGGGAGTCAAAAGGTGCAAACTTCTGATTATAAATAAGTGATGGAAATGTACAGCATGGCAACTATAGTTAATAATACTGTGTTGCATATTTGAAAGTTGCTAAGAGAGTAAATCTTAAAAGTTCTCATCACAAGAAAAAAAATTTTGTAACTATGTGAGGTGATGAATGTTAACTACACTTGTTGTGGCGATCATTTCACAATGCATACAAATATCGAATCATTATGTTAAACATCTGAAATTAGCATAATGTTATATGTTAATTATACCTCAGTAAAAAAGAGTAAACAGGGAAAAGTTTGAGAATACTTAAAAATAGAAAAAAATACATACAGAGGAGTCAATCAATGTAAAACTAGAGAGAGAGAAAAAAAGGGGGTTTTTGTTTGTTTTTTCTCTTACATAAAAGATTTGCAGGGGCTGGCCTGGTGGCGTAGTGGTTAAGTTCACATTCTCCACTGTGGCAGCCTGAGGTTCACAGGTTTGGATCCCAGGCACGGACCTATGCACTGCTCATCAAGCCCTGCTGTGGCAACATCCCACATACAAAATAGAGAAGGATGGGCACGGATGTTAGCTCAGGGCCAATCTTCCTCAGCAAAAAGGGGAAAGAATGGCAACAGACGTTAGCTCGGGGCTAATCTTCCTCACACACACAAAAAAGATTTGCAGTATAGGGACCCAGACTTTTCCCAGTTCACATTCCACCACCACTGGAATGTGGCCTTTGTCCTCATGGTCTGAGCTAGACTCCATTTTTCAGGCAGTAAGATTTAGAAAAAGCACACGAGTATGATCTCCCTTGGGAGAGATTCCAGGTGGCTGTCACTTGAAACGTGTGCATATGTCCCATTAGCCAAAATTTCATCCCAGCTGAAGTTGTGGGTGGAGACACAGTGCTTGCACTGGCCAGCCATGTACCCAGTCTTCTTATTGAAGAAGGGGAGACAGGCTATTGAGTGACAACTAGAAGTTTCTGCTACGTATACTTGTATTTCTATATCTAGATTTATCAATAGTTTAGACATTACAAATTTCCATTCATGACATATGTGCATTTAGCTCTTACACCTCTACTTCCCCTTTCCTATTCGTTGATTATAGTTAAGAGCTACTTTGAGTTGAATCAATTTATTAACATGATTCAGGAAACATAATTCACTGCACAGAAAAACATTATCAAGACTTTATTTTCTTTCTTATAAAGCTTTTTATTATTGTTATAATAAATTTTTTATTTATATAATTTCCATGTAGCTATCTTTAATACTTTCCTTTATCTCTAATTTACTATCTACAATTTCATACATTCTATTGGGTCTGCTTTTTTCTGGAGCTCTCCATCTTGGAGATCTCCATTCCTCTCCAGACAAGACTGTTTGCTCTTCAGGCCTGCTGAACAGCAGAATAAAAGCTGTTCTCTCCTTTTACTTCTGTCCTTTGTTACAGACATGGCTTCCTAGATTCTATGTTTTCCTTTTTTAAAATCGATTCCCTCATTTTGCTTCGACACATCCTCCATTAATAGATTTTTTAAGAGCTTGCATAGAAGGTAAACCTTCTGAATAGGTCTTCACGTGCTCTACTTTTTATTGGTAGTTTGAGTTATAAAGTTCTCAGTAAGATAGATAGATAGAGATGGATGATAGTTAGCTAGATGGCTATTTAGGTAGGTAGATAGACTTTCCTTCAGAATTTTTAAAACCTTCTATTGTCCTGTTGCTTCCAGACTTGAGATATCTGATGCTATTCTGATTCTCAGTTCTGTGCATTGGCCTTTTCTAACACTTAGGAGATATTTCTATCTGTGTTCTGAAATTTTCTTTGTGTCTGTGCTCTGAAATTTCATTATGAAGTGCCCTAGTGCAGGTCATTTCCATTCCTGGCTCTAGCGACTTGGTAAGGCCTTTAAATCTAGATATACTTTCAATTCTAAAACAGTTTCTTATGTTTCATCTGTTATTATCGCCTTTCTTCCATGTTCACTCTTATTTCTGAAGCTTTGTTAGACGTGGAACTTCCTATATTTAGATATAGATATATTAGATATAGGAACTTCCTATATCTAAGTATCCTCTTTTTCTCTTTTTTTTCACCTCTGTTTTTGTCATATTTTCTGAGAAATTTTCTGGACCTTATGTTCCAAACCCTCTTTTTTTTATTTTGGCTACCAAATTTTTAATTTACAGTCTTCTTACATGTTTACTGATTTTTTAAAGTAGTATTCCAGGTTTTTTTTTTTTTTAAGCTGCAGTATGTTCTCACTAATCTTAACATATTAGAGTTGTGGAATTTTTATTTGGGAGGGGTTAATTCTGACTTCTGCACTGTTTCTGTTTCCTCTGGGCACTTTTTCCGTATGTTTATTTTGCTTCTCTCTTTTTCATTTAGGAGGCTTTACTCTTATGCCTAGAGATCTTTGGTTGTTAATACATATTAAAGAGGGCAGTTTAAAAAACTAATTGGCACCTTCCTGTGTATGGATGAGATGTGTCAACTGGCATGTTTCGCTTTGGGGTGACAGGGTGGAAGCCACATTTTCATTGGGGTGTTCTTCGGCTTCCTATTGATTCAGCTCAATATGTGAAGGACTTTTCCCTGGAACCAGTCATTTCTTCAGAGGAAAAGTCTCCAATCTCCTTCCTAGAGATACATGTAATGTAGGCTACATGGGGACAAGAGAATAGAGATCAATCATCCTGGAATGAAGTCTTTCAACTAATACCCTGCAAATTCCCCTAAATTCCAAGTATTTCTTGTTCAAGTTTCTATAGAGAAATAATCTATATTCTCTTGTGTGAGGGTTACACGTCTGGATATTTGTTCCATGTACACAGGGAGAGAAATAGTAGTTGAAGTTTCAGTTCAATATATAGACATAATCAATGCTTTCATCTGCACATTTTCAGTTCTGGACTTCACTTCCCATACTTTGACATTTATACCATCACAAAGTTCTGACTCTTTGTGCATTTGAGGGAGTAAATAAGCCCTCTTCTCTCCTGTATAACCTTCTGTTTTACTAAGGATGTAGTCTTTACTCTATCCAGTGCTGATACTCAACTAGCACTCACCAGTTTATCCATGCCAACTGTTGAAATAGAAATACTCTTGAACCTGATGGTTATCAGCCACCACTGCAAAACTCTTGTGCACCCATTTGCCACATTTCCTCCTGGGGACACCCCCTTCACACACACACGCTCACACACACACACAGCTCTTCACAGGAAACAGATGGAACTCTGAAATGGGAAGATTGAAGGGTTTAATGAAGAGACCATTGACAGAGATGTAGAAAGTTAAGGGAAACCCACAAGTGATGGGGCAGGACCCCAGAATCATCAAGACTAGAAAGCTCTCACCTCCGCTAGGCCTGAAGACACAAGGAAAGGGAACAGCTATAGTAACTACTATGTAGAGCTATAGCTACAGAACGATCCCCCTATAGGAGCTGTGGTCTCAGGTGGGATACAGCAGGCACTGCCAAACCTTGGCCCAGCAGAGAAGGAGCCAGTGGAATAAAGACCCTGACACCTCCTGGTGCCTCCATTAGCTGAAGCAACAGGAAGCCAAAGAGTAAAGGAGCCCTGTTAGCCTTAAGGGTTGGGTGAAGAACAGATTTAAAGAGGCAAACAAAGGGTTGACAGAGACTATGCAGCACACAACTGTCTCAGCAGAGGCCCCCAGTAAACTGCTCCAGCACCACATCTGGCAGCTCTTTTTGGTTGCTGGGACCCTGTGCCATAATTATCTTCAAATATTTTAAATATTACCTCTACTCCTATTAACTTTTTAAATTCACAAAGTGTAACAAACCTTCTTTCACTAATATCCCCTCTCTCATTCTCTTTTTCCCTGGATTGATGCTTGTGTGGGGAGTGGGGTGGGGATCTAGACTCCTAAAGGAAGTCTAGATTTGATTTTAACAACTGTTTCTTGGGGTTCCATTTCCCAAACCATTTTCAGATCTTCACGCATGCTATGCTGGCTCCTCCACAGCTTGTGCATCTGCCTGGAATGACTTCCACTCACTTGGCTAATTCCAACTCTTCCTTCAAGTCAGCTAAGAAATCCTCTCCTCTAGGAAGCCCTGCGTGGCTGTCCTCAGGCAGTGCTAAGTGTCCTCCTGTGTGCTTCACCATGTGCTTACCTCTACCACAATACTGTCCCCATTTTGCTGCAACTATTTATTTCTACCTCTTCAATGACACTATTATCTACCTAAGGGCAGGAATAGTATATCTCTGTTCAGTAATTCTCAACTTTATCAGGCCAAGTTCTTCTACTGAGAAGTATATTTAGTCCCTTTACTATCCTAAAAAGAAATCCATAGTAAATGCAACCTACATAAACACACACTTAAAACATCAACAGGCCCAGTGGCCTTTGCAGCAGCCTGAGGTGCTGCCTTCTGCTTAGCAGTGGAGCACAGACCTCTGGACCCAGAGCCAGAGTCAGAGCAGGAGCCACATCCCTGCAGCCAGCTGCAGTACCCTGAGAAGATTGAGCACATTCTCACCGCGGCTTCAGGAGGAAGGACACATTAGTGCCCTGTCCACGTTCAGCATGCAAACACAATACAGTCTGAGAGAGGAGTTGCTAGTCCTTTGCTAGCAACCAAACATGTGTCCTGAGAGAATGTTCTGGAGGATTTACTGTGGTTTATCAAGGAATCCACACATGCTAAAAATTGTCTTCCAAGGGAGTAAACATCAGATGCCAGCGGATCCCAAAACGTTTTCGGACAGTCTGGGATTTCCCACTAGGAGAAGATTGGGAACTAGCTCTTCAGTAAAGACACTGGGATGGAATGCAAAGAGATGAATTCAGATGATTCAGGTCAAGGAGTAGACTAATTGCCAAAGGTTATTGACACAATGAAAGCCAACCCCAATGACGAAAGAATCATCAGGGGTGCTTAGAATCCAAAACTATCTCCCTTTGTTGGTGCTGGTGTCATGCCAGTTGCCAGTTCTACGGTGAATGGTGAACTTTACCAGGAGACAGGAGACATGGGTCCCCAGGGGTCTTTCGGCATCACCTGCATGATGCCACACATCACAGACCTGAAGCTAAGTGACTTTGCACAGACTTTGGGAGATGCTCGTGATTACTTAAATCACACTGAACCATGGAAAGTTCATTACACCTTTCCCCAAACCCATAATCTTCAAAAAGTTGCGATAATTAGTGACTGCAAAGCTAAAGATGTTCAGATTGAAGGCTGCAAGACTTATCTGACTATTAAAATGAAAATGGCTGTCTGAAATACCTTTGAAAGAGCTCTGTTTCAAATACATAGTCAGTCTTTAGGAGGTGATCTGGATGCCTAGATGAAAGTTTTTGGTTTTGCTCTAAATGAGAAAGGAACTAGGTCAAAACTCATCAGTATCCTATCATTTACTATGTGTCATTAAGAACAGCTTCATTGGAGGATAATTGTTTTAGTACAAAAGGCCAATTCTTTTAGAAAAACAAAAAATCCTTGAGTTTAGTTAACTCGTTAAGGATGTGTGAAAATTTTAAGAATATAAATAAGGTCAGATTAAAAGTTTATAGGCCTTAGGAAAATATGTGGATGCATTTCAAATCTACATCTGTATGAAGAATATCAATGAATTTCAAGTATGATTTAAACACTATCACTATTTTGGTAAATAAAAACTATCAACCATAATGTATAATGTGATTACAATTATTTGAAATTACATTTGTTTTATATGTTGCTGTAAATATAATAAAGCAACATTCTGTGTTCAAAAGAAATCAGCAAAATACACTTAGTATAGTAAAAGGGAGTAATAAAAGGGAATTGCCTGTCCTTAAGGAGGCTGTATGTCAATATGTAAATTCTTGAACAGGACAAAATTTAATTACTCAGATATTTGCAACTTTATGAAGAATTACATTGAATGTGGTAGCTCCTAATGCAGACAGTCATAGGTGTGAGGTGTAAGAGACTGAAATACCATAAATATTTTTTTCATCAACGACTTGACTTTCCAAACTGATGAGCAATTCTTGGCATGTTCTGAAGAAAGCAAAGGCCAATCTTACTGTGATTTACTCACTATTTGCATTCTTGGAAAAGTCAGCATACATAAATAAAATGGAGTTAGGCTCTGGGCTCAGATAACTACAAAAATAAATCCTTCTCCTAATTCTCTGGGTACATTTTTTCCTCACATTTTAACATCTTTAAAATTAAGGAATTCATCTTACAGTCAACGGCTTCTTACAGTCTCTTTCAACCAGGTGGCAGTCAAGATCAGCAAACTTGATCAGCTGCTCATAGTGTCACCACTTCAGCTGACTTATCTGCTTTGTGGGTATTATCCGTGTTGAGTTTAATTACTATATGAAATGTCATTTAAAAAGATTATGCTATGATTCAGCATTGAAAGAAATAGCTATTCACAGGCATGGAAACAGTGTAACAGGGCATTATTTTGAAATTTGAAATATTCGTTATTGGAAGAATGACCATCAGTCAATATTTTTTTCCCAAAGGAATATCTAAATTGCTTCCTTGTGTAACAAGGAAAGAGTATATTCCTACTTTATGAAAGGAAGATACTATAAGTAGATGGTGGCTTACATTTTATTAATGAAACATGTTTAAGGATTACGTATCACATGCCACTCAATCCATTAGATGGCAGGAGAATTTGTAGATCCCCCAGAGTAGATCAAAGAAATTTCAAAGGAAGAAGAAATGTTGAGACTGATCTATGTTTCATGCAGAACTTTAGTAAAGGCGTGCATCATAGATTAACTTGTAGCATTTCTCCATTCTCAGTTATACTTAAAATAATGGTATATCTTAAAATCAATGGTATCTTATATCAAATGAAATATGGTACACGAATATCTTGAAAAATATTTTGAAATCCTATGGAATGTGGAATAATTCTTCATTGTGAAGGACTGTCCTACACATTGAAAGATGTCTAGAATTATTGGCTCCTGACCACTATATATCATGACTGTGACAACCAAAACTATCCCATAAATTGTAAAACACTACCAGGAAGGGAGGTGGGAGTTGGGTACTGCTTGATTGGGAATTGCTGCTCTACAGCTTATTCCAGGAATTGGTACATAATAACTGAAGAATAATTGCTTTTCAAAGGATGATTAATAAATGACTAAACTTTAGAATTCTCCAGTAGGTTGAATATTACTGGCTCAGCCATTGACCCTTGGTCAAGGATGGATCATTTGATTATTCTTACTGTGGGCTTTAGTTCTCTTCTGTAAAATTTTTGCCCTCCATTTGGTACTGCATTGTTTCAGCAACTGAGATCATAGCATTATTCATTTATTTATTCCTCAGATGTACATTCAACAAATACTTACTAACAATTTACCATGAACCAGACATTGTACTAAGTACTGTGAAAACATTGTAAAATAAAGTGTATATAAATTCTGCCCTTACTTAGCTTACACTGTCATAGGCAGAAAATTAAATTAGCAATCAAAAGGGTAAAGGGGCACACATGTACGGTGACATATGGCAACTAGACTTTTGGTGGTGAACACGATGTAGTCTGTACAGAAGTTGAAATATAATGATGTACACTGGAAATTTATATAATGCTATAAACCAATGTTACCTCAATAAAAAAAATAATTTAAAAAAAGCAATCACAATAAAATGAGATAAGTACTCTGAAGTCAGTGAGAGGCGTAGAAATAAGATTTATTTGTTTTAGTCATACTAATTCATTTTTCCAGTGATAGATACGTTCTTATGTAGGATTCAGATGTCATTGTCACTTCAGTATCTCTGGAGGCTACCACAAAAATTCCATTTCTATGAGATTCTTTTAGCTCAGTGGAGAAAATGATTAGCAGAATAAATGTGGGTATGGTATTTTGATTTTACGTTAGCAAGAATAAGAGGTGCTTTAAATGACAAAGATTGAAATGAGAAGTCTTTACACCAAGGTTTCACTCATTTATTTTGTCAAGAGCTCTATAATTTCAGTCTCAAAATAGAACCAGAAGTGCTCAGTAGGATGCCTCTATGGGTTGTCCAGCCAGACAGGTCCTGAACACTCTTCAAACTGAACATAGAAAGACAATTTACACATGCCATCCATTTTGTGAAACATAATATAAAGTGGAAAAATGATCCGAACTCCTCATTTCCTCAATTTAATGAGCAATTTAATGACATAATCCCTATTTGAAATATTTATTATTAGATACATTTTAATGTACTTTTAAAAAGTATGCTACTGTTATTAAATTATAAAAATAAACTAATTATTTGACAGATTATGATCAATTTTTTGTGCATGTGAGGAAGATTAGCCCTGAGGTAACATCCATTGCCAATCCTCCTCTTTTTGCTGAGGAAGATTGGCCCTGGGCTAACATCCAAGCCCATCTTCCTCTCTTTTATATGGGATGGCACCACAGCATGGCTTGACGAGTGGTGCATCGGTCCAAACCCGGGATCCGAGCCTGTGAACCCAGGGCCACTGAAGCAGAGCGCGCAAACTTAGACACTACACCACCAGGCCAGGCCCAATTATGATCAATTTTTAAAAATGTATTTTCTCTTTCTCCTCTTTCTTACACCAACACAAACATCTACCTCAGACTCCAGAAATTTGAAAGAAAAAGAAAATGAAAGATGACTAAGCATCAGAAAAAGAAATTAAATTAATAAGTGAAGTAGGTTTGCCACAAGCCCTCTTGTTGAGTTATTATTGTGAATTTCTGAATTCACAATAAGCTAAAGAGATTATCCTAAAAGTCATCAGAATGGGGTTTTTATGTTACTTTATTTTCATCATTATACTAATGTTTTTCTTTTTACAAAAATGGTTGAAAATAACCTAATGAAAACTAAAATCTTGAGTCAAGAGGGTGATAACTGATCCTTCAGGGATCTCAGATTTATTTATTTTTTAAATAAAGAATCAAATGCAGCCCTTTAAGGTACTTAAACAGTCTTTGAGAACTACATCTCTAATATAATTGAAAATATTCTTCTACTCTAAAATAACTAAATAATTTAATATAGTGAATTAAATATTCCATGAACCAATCACTAGAGCATTTTTTACATTTTTATCTCCCCTCATTTCTGACCACTGAAATCTTTTCATCTTGATATTTGACCATTAATAAAAGGCCTTTTTCCCCCATATGCTCTTTCTTTTTCTCACCTTCCTCCACCACGCCAAATCTTTTGTTCCACATTTCTGAGTCGTAAAGATGCGAAGTTCACTGTTTGTCAGGGTGTGAACAAGATCATCTAAAATAAACCTAGTGGGTAGCACTTACAGATAAAATACGGCATCATGAATATGGATGTGAAAATAGTCGAATTTAAAACCTTAGAAATTCACAAGTGCTACAGCTAAATCTTCAACCTAAGAAAAGAAATTTAGTATTTCGCTGCTTCTGTCTTTTAATGAGCTAAATATCTCCAATTCTGCTTTCGTAACATTTCTCATACATTTAGAAATGACAGTTGAAAAATCCCAACACATAATAACCTGACCCATTACCATAAAACCCACAAACACTGGTGCATCTGTATATTCTCAGAATGAAAAGATTGTAATGGGGGTCATTTAAAAATGACCACGTTACCACTTAACTGGTAAATCAGGTTACTGGAAATGTAGTTCTGACTCTCATTATTCTTAAAGATACCTCCTCTAATCCCAGTGGAAAGAGGTGACATCCTATGAGGTACTTTCACAGGTGTGGAGTCATAAAGGTATTTGACCTTAAAACTTTCATTTCACAGATAAAGAAACCAAGAGCCAAAGAAGTCAATATACTTATCGAATAAAAAACAGCAAGCTGGTGGCTAAATATTAACAAAAACTAACTTGACTTAACCTCTCATTAGGTCCTTGTTCTACTCCTGTGTGAGCATGTTACCTCAAAACAAAGAATTTTGGTTTGAATGCAATGAGCTAATATCAATGCTCTGTAGTCTAGATATGCCAAAGACAAGAAGATGAATTAGAAAACTAAAAAATATTTTCCATCTCTGAAATTCCATAAATTGCAGATCTACATGTATCACTATTTAAGGGTATAATTTTTATACATAAGAAAAATGATATAAAATTGAGTGGCTAAACCACGAATTTCTTTTTTATCTCTTTCTACACAACAGTTAAAGCTCTGCTAATGAATCACAGAGCAATCTATGCTTTTTTTCAGTTAGAACTGGATTTACATATTTCAAGTAAACAAGTAAATAAGCTTCTCTGTGCCAGTTATAGGTTTGCCTCAAGCCCTGATCTTATTGCCTCTCAAAGCCAAGCCCACCTGTCTTTTCCCTACTTTATGATACTGGATCTGAACTCTGCAAACTACTTTTCTTCTTTGCCAGCTAACGTGATGTTAGGCCTGGCCCATAGCAGCATTTTTCCCCAGCATTATCTGCCTCATAACTTCAAGAAATTAAAGATTCTTTTCGGAAGGCTATAGAAGTTTCTGGTCTTCAGACTGTGACGTGAGTTGAGCTTGTCATTTTCTTTACGTAAGAACTCAAGTGGACTGAATAGAATCTATCGCACATCACAGTCAATATTGTCATCATTACTACCATAAGTCTTCTAACCGGACCCTGACATTATTTTTAAGTCAATGTTTTAGCAAACATTTTTGTAATTCATGTTCTATATCAGTCAGAATCTGGTCAGGAGACAGAGATCACACTAGTAATTGTAACCGGAAAAATTTAATATAAATAATTGTTAACTAAAATTAAATACAAAATTTAATATGTAAGTTGCACAAATACAAAGACAGTTGAATTTGAAGCCTTGTCAAGTTTCTTATGTAAAATTTAGGGCACTGTTTGGTAAGAAACAGGACCTTGAAACTGTCAATAGGAGTATCTGGTTCAACTCAGACTAAACTGAGAATCTTCAAACCCTGAGTCATCAGCCTTTCTTGTCAGGAGAATGAGCTTGCTCTCCCTTGTAAGAAGAATATTCTTCCTTTGCTATATAACCTATTCTAACCTCACGTGAGACAGACACCTTACTAGGAGATGCCCATTATACTCAAAATGCACCTCAACCACCCCTTTGACACTACAGCCAGAACTGGGGTCAAATCTGAATTTGCTCCAAGAAGTCAAATATAAGAATGACCTAAGAAGAAGTAATTATACACCAAAAGAATTGCAATATTTTGCTAACGTACGTTGGAGAATCCTGGGGAATAGGTATGTGAATAGATTTTAAGTTTGTTTTACCAAGGAGGACAGATTATGATACTATATCAGGTTGAATTCTTTATAGGGGTGCACTTACTAGGGATATTTGGTTTAGTATGTTAGCTTATACAGTTAAAATGTGCTCTAAGGGTTTAATTGACTGACTGGAACTTGGACTCAATGGTGGCCTATGTTTAATGAAGTTGAGATGCCAGTGTTTCCCCAGCAAAATGTAGAGAAAGGAATACAAAGACTTAGAAAGACAGGAATGTTGGAATGGCTTTATCCTGTAATGACCTACATACCAATATACCAACTATATCCCATGAGAAAGCCCAGAAGACACTCTCTTCACTAAGGCATTCAGAAATATATTAGTGAGGATATCCTTGAGAATATCTGTATTTGCTCTCATTTCTAAGCCAGTAATTACCTTTGGGACACTGCCATTCAGAAGGGCTTCCCTCATTACACTGGAGACTCCAAAGTAGCAGAGACCAAATGTCAGCACTTCACTGCCAAAGACAGGTGGATACTTTAAATAGAAAGGACTCAGGCATCTAGTGGTGGTCAGAATACTTTGACCCATAGGGATGTTTGGTGATGGCTAGTAGATCAGAGTATCCCTGGGAATGAAATATATTGGCAGCCTGCTAGAATATTGCTTGATCTAAGCAGGTCCTGATTTTCAGAGCCAAAATCTTGCCACAATTGTCATTGCCTCTCACTCAGTTTCAACATAGCAAAGGGCATGGATATAGGAATGGGTGAAAAATTGAGAACAAAAGTAAAATATGCTACAAGAATCCTAGCTGTAGTGGGGGAGGGTCACATTTCCAACTCACTCCTACACCTTGTGTCCAATTCCAGTAACCCATTAGACCAAGTTCATTAATAAACTCTCTCAGGGCAACCGAAGCATCTGGGACCACTTACCGTGATCTTCAGTTTCTAAATTTTTGACCCCTGAACTATGCACTTAAGTGAATATGTATTATTATCATGTATTTTTAGGATTTCTGTTTTCTATTGAGGGAGCTTCTTCAGGATATGTAGTCCACCATATTAACAAACATAAATTTGTCAATTTTCTTCTGTCAAGGAACTCTGGATTCATTTTTTTTTTATTACACTGTATCCTTTAGTAGCTCTTTAAAAAAGTGTTAGGACTGGTAAACCCTCTTCATCTTTCTCTGAAAATATTCTTATCGTGGCCTCATTCTTAAACCGTAGTTTATCTGGGAATAGAATTCTTGATTAAAAGTTTTTTTATCAGTACTTTAAAGATACCATTTTATTGTATTCAAGTACCTATTTTTGAATAAGAAATTTGCTATCTGTCTAATTGTCATTCTTTGTATATAAAGTGTCTTTCCTATGTGGTTGGTTTTAAGATATTTTCTCTGTCTTTGATATTTTCTAGTTTAATAATGGCTGAGAATTTTCCAAAATTAATGACAAACACAAAACTATAGATCCAGAAATCTTAGAGAACACCAACCAAGATAAATACAAAAATATCTATAACTCTGCACATCATATTCAAACTTCAGAAAATCAGAGATAAAGAAAAAGTTTTGAAAGAACTCAGAGAAAAACAAAACTACCTAACCTATAGAGGAGGGAGGATAAGAATTTCATCAGACTTCTCTTCAGAAACCATGTTTGAAAGAGGTTTACACTCCATGCAAGAAAGGAGTGGAGTAAAATACTTAAAGTGTTTAGGAAAAAAAATCACCAATCTAGAATGCTGTATCTGACAAAATTATCCTTCAAAAAAAAAGAAGAAATAGAGACTTCTCAGACAAGCAAAAACTTGACAGAATTTATTGCCAGTAGACATGTCTTGCAAGAAATGTTAAAAGAAGTTCTTCAGAGAGAACGGAAATGATATAGGCCAGAAACTCAGATCCACATAAACAAAGGAAGACCATCAGAGAAGGAATAAAAGAAGGTAAAATAAAATCTTTTAATTTTATCTTAATTGATCTAAGAAATAATAGTTTATTCAAAATAATGATAGCGATGACACATTCAGTGATTACAGCTTATGGATACGCGAAATGAATGACAGCTATGTTGTAAAGACAGGAGGGAGGAATTGGGAATAAACCCATATTTTAGGGGGGAAAAAGACTGGTGCACATTACAGTTTTAAAAATGAAAGTTAGCTATTTCATATTAAAAAACCTCAACTAAGCAGTATTCAATTGACCTTTTTACTTGTCTGCTAGCTCTTTGATCATACTCCTTGGTGGTATTATCAATCCACTGAAATTTGGCTTCATTTTCCCTGAAAATTTAAAAATACAGAAAGAGTACATGTAAGCATTTCTTCTACATTCATCATGGTGACTACGTCACCAAATTTCCCACAATAATTTGGTGTCTGAAGAAAGTCATATTAATCTTTAACCAATTGAAAGGTTTCCTATACAAGTTCCAAATCTTACTTATGGAAATGTTATACAACTACTTCTGGTCTGAATATGAAAGATATTCTTCATCAATTTCACCCCAGACCCAAACTTCTTTCCAAAGACCATCAATAGTAATAACAAAAAGTTTGATCTGTTACAGAAGTTGGTTATAGTATGCTGAATCTACTCCACAGATTTTTTAAGATTTAATGATTAAAAACTTAATGATATTGAAAAATTTCTCATCCATGATAGCTACACTTGTAAACAGTTACTCTGGAGGGTTTTCATGGTTGAATATTGTATCTTCTTTTACATTCATTATAAAATTTATAGTCTATTAATATTGATAATTTCCTCTGAGAAGAAAAAAACTTTCTGGTTAGCTGATTTTGTAGGCCAACAATGCACTGATAGTCTCTAGTGAATGAAATGTGTACTTCCCCATCTTATAGTCTCAAGAAACAGTAGTGGTTTGGGGGGTAAACTGCCATACTCAAAAAGACAAAAAATACTATAGATGGACATGGATATCGCCATATATTCTGAGTGGCATTCAAGTTCTAATAAGATACCCTGACTGAGAGATTCACCAAGACTTCAAGGATAGATGTCTGATCTCTTTCTGCTATAGTTGGATATTCTCACCAGGCTCTGCCCCCACCCACTTCCAGCAGCCAATCAATGCTGCTGCTGACACTGCTGAGTTTATCCTTATCCTCTATTACCTACCTACTGCCACCACCACCCCGAGGTGCTCCCACTCTCTTTCAAGTCTCACACCTCCATCCCACCCCACTCCAGTTCAGAGAATCAGTGAGGAAGCAGTGACACAATGGGGACCCCTGCTCCCTGCTTCCTTCTTCTCTCCCATTTCCCTGCAGAAAGGGAAAGACTTTTATGTCTATGATCAGCTTAAATATACTTATTTTATAGTTTCATTCCAAGTATTCAGTAATTTTAAATCTCTCTCTCTGTGTGGTTCCTTTCCTCATGTTATTTGCTCTTTTATATTGAGAGCTCCTCTTCCATGGAGCTAAGACATTTCCTGGTCTTTTTCACATGTGTAAGGCACATGGGATAGGCAATATACACGTGACTCTGAAGACCTGAACCTTCATGACTAAGGGAAAGACAAGGATCTGAATATAGCCAGAGAGAAGTATGTATCCGTTTAAAGACAGAGCAACAATGGCCTTAGTAGTGCAAGGAACTTCCATGGAGAAATGAGATTTCAAAAGATAATGGAGAGGAACTGGTGTAAAACTTAAAAGTCCCTGTTTACGAGGTACTAAATAGAAGTAATTTGAAAACAATTGAGGATAGAAGGTTTATGGCCTGAGCACAGCTTGGTGGAAATTATTTTGGCAGCTGTGTCTAATATCATTTCTAGTGAGGAGCGGGTGGATGTAGGAAGTCCAGCAAGAAGACCATTGAAGTGGTCTACATGAAATGTGATGAGTGCCGAGACAACTTGATAGTATGTAGAGAAGAGAGGAGCAGTCAGAGCACAGACTAGATTTTCAACAAATACTTGTTGTGTGTCTATAACATGCCAGGCTCTCTACTGAGTGCTGGGAATAGAATGTTGGGCAAAATAACAAAAACAACTGTGGTCTCTGCACTTATAAAGCTTAAAAAATAGATAGCATGAAAGAAGGCTTCCCTGAGAAACCCATTCTATCTGAAGGTTAAGATGGAGTTAACCAAAAGCAGGTTGGAGGTGCAGAGAACATGTGCAAAAAATGCTAACTTTCATCAGCTCAAGTCTGTCAAGTTTTGGCTACATCACTATCATTTGTGTCCCTTTACTTACCTAAGACCTCATCAGTCACTCCTTCAGCAAATATTTCTTGAACAGTTTACTCTGTACCAGTCATAGTTGCAGGTGCTTGGGATACAATGAAAAATATCTGAAAATGCAGTGCAGGAGCGAGAAAAGTAAACTGACGGTTTCAACACACTGTGACAAGTGCTGCATAGTTCCAGGAAAGAAGTAGCATTAACAGCAGTCACAGTATCTCCAACTACAAAATAATAACTATCATTACCAAGTTCTTGACAATCATCTTCACAGTAGATTTTCAAATTGCATTAAACACCTCATACAAGAAAATGCAGTCGTAGGGATGCAAAAGATGACTAGAACACTGCGTGCTCCTCCTTTGCTACAGTCGATGCTTGGGCACTATCATCCCAGGCCCAAAGAGGCCCAGGGAGGCCTAGAAGTGTCAGCTCTTTGCTTCAGCTTTGTGACTCCTGCTACCTTCATTTCAAATACAGAATAAAATCACATAATAAGAAACCTTTCCACCAACAGCAGGAGAAAAAGAGAGAGGGGACTAAAAACTAAGGTAGAGCCCACGCTACCCAAGGCACTAAATTTAAGCTGCTTATCCTCTGACAGAAGCAGTGGTGTCGCCAACAATACCCCTTGTCCTGGTGAGTGGACGTGAGGAATAACCGCAGGCCTTGTGAGTGATTGGAGGTGGAAAGTAGGACACTATTTCCTGAATCCACCCTGTTGAGCCTCCTTAGAGCTCAGAGTGGGAATTCTTACGTATTTACAATGATTAATCAGATATCTTCCATCACCAAAATTGGATATGTAATGTCTCACATTCCACTTATTTAGCAATAACACATTTAAGGTGCCAACTTCAGACTTCTCGGGAAACTGTAGTGCTCATGGAATTCTGCCAACAGCCTAAGAAGGTTCTAAAGGGCTTGGCTGAGAAAAGGAATCATCGGAGAGTAATTCAATCCAGCATGAAAGGTCACACAAGTCAGGATCTGTTATCAAAATGCTGCTACTGAGAATTAATTAATATCAATTGAGCAGCCAAGGGTGTCTGGCATCTTACCAAGACTGCCTTTCTCAGCGCTGCCCCACCAAAAACAATGCAGATTTGAAGCTAGCAAGCCCAACAGATGCTCACCTCTCTGGCCATAATCAAACGGAAAGTGGCCGATGTGATTACAAGGGTAAGCACCTCTCTACTTTCAGGTACACACAGGTCAACTTTATAGTCATTCATCTAGAATCGCTGTCTCTTTTCCAATCAGAGAGAAACAAACAAAATAACTAAAACTTTAAATGTATGCCAGACCCTGAGTCAGGCACAATTTTTATGTTTAATCATTTAGGCTACACAAAAACCCTGCAAAGTATTATTATGCTCATGTTACAGAGGAGGGAACTGATGCCTTAAGTATTGGCCAAAGACATGAATTTTCTGCTTCTAAAGCCAACACTCCCTCTCCATGCTGCACGTGTCTAGCTGGATCTAAGCAATTCATTACTTGCTTCAGAAAACTGCATAATAACCATGATATTGCCTATTACTGGAGGCCATGCTGATCCTGTTAACTAGCTTGGGCTGGGCCACATCTCTTTCACACACAAAACTTTAAGAATCATTAATTAGTACTATTTGTTTAACCTCAATCAGTTTACCTAGAACCAGTTGAATCCATGCAGTGGCGTTAAGCCCAGAACACAAAAATGGAACATAAATTCATTGGTATTACACTATGGTTTACTGGAAGCAGACACATGCAGAACTTAGTTTTTTGCTGGGCAATGAAAAACTTTTAGTGCTTCTCTTTTTCTGTATCTCTCTCACTCTAAAATTGGCCCATTTAATGTGACCCATCTTGTAGATCATGAAAAATTTTCTGTTTTTTCTTTCCACTTCTGCAAAGACACAATTTCAAAGCACAGGATTATTATTACATAGACACTTGGAGGGTATAATAGATATTCTGTGAGTTTTGTTTGATTTCTTGCATATAAATTTTTTAAAATGCTGAAGTATAACATTTTTTGAAGAAGTATTAAATGCTCAGATAGGAAGGAAAGGCTAAGATGCTGATTATAATGACCATGAATATGCCATAATAATTAGTGTAAATCTATACTGTCAAATCCTAACTTGTGATTGGTTATCCCTGTGTTAATCTATCCCAAGGACTATGTTATATTTGTTTTTATTTTGTTGTAATTTTTAAACTTTTTCTGCTTTCCTCAAGCACATAGACCAGTGCTTTAGATTGTAGAGAGATTGGGCATTCAGTAAAGCAAACATGTATTGAACTCCTAGTTTTACTCTTTTATTTTTGCAATCTACCCCTGGTGTATTCATATCCTGCCTATCAAACCTGACTATTTTCTGCACTCTTTCAGTTTCTGGATATAATAGTCAGGTCAGCCTATCATCTTCCAGGATTTGAATTTCCTTCATTATTGTATCAAACCAGAGGATTCTCAAATCTAACTGTGTTCCTGAGAGTACAATGAAGCATTGGGCATTAACTCAGTGTACAGATACAAAATACTAGGCCTACCTTATAGATGTTACATTGCACCCGGTCATGGCTCTGTGAACTAGGTTATCAGTTCACCTCATTTACAGAGCAGACAATAGAGATTAACGACCCTTATTAGAAAGTTATGGCTACACAGGAACTCTAAGAGAGATGAGGACCTGATTGATGGGAGAGGAAACCTAGAAAAGAGATTGACAGAGGGAAGGAGCAGCTCAACCTCCAGATGGCATGGACATAGATGTACCCCAGATATATATAGACTAGTGGTCATAGAAACTCCCAGTATGATTGTAACATTATATGTGTAGAACATTCCAATGCTTATTCTAAGATATGCACTCCATTGGACACTTTCCTCATAATACGCAACTTAATTCATACCAAACTATTATGAGTTTCCTGGCTGAGGTAGAGTGGGTTCAGATAGAATAAATAACTTTCCCTAATTCACGTGGCTTGAGAATCAAGACTCAAACCCTTGTCTGTTCAGGTCCAAGGCTCAAGTCCTTGCCGTGATCTGTTTATGCCGCCTGGTGTCCACACGGAGAAAGTCTATTGACGCTTCTACACAACCTCTCCTATTTTCAATTTCAGTCCATTTATATTTTATGTCCAAGCAAGTACTTATTTTATATTATTAGTTTTTTCTCCCCTGTTCTTAAACAATCTAACTCACTCTCCCAGCTTCAACAACCACCTTTAGTCAAATAAACTTGCAAATCTTTATCATCCTGATTCCCCTCACAAGTTCCAAAAGTGTATATCTACCCGCTATTCCTTCCCCTGAATATTCCACTGGATTCTCAAATATAACACATTCTAACATTTACTCATAAAAATCTTAGATGTTGGGGCTGGCCCGGTGGCGTAGTGGTTAAGTTTGTGTGCTCCACTGCAGCAGCCCAGGGTTCACGGGTTTGGATCCAGGGTGCGGACCTAGGCACCACTTATCAAGCCATGCTGTGGCGGCATCCCACATAAAGTAGAGGAAGATGGGCACAGATGTTAGCTCAGGGCTGGTCTTCCTCAGCAAAAAGAGGGGGATTGGCAGCGGATGTTAGCTAAGGGCTAATTTTCCTCACACACACACACAAAAACTTAGATGTTGAATAAACATTCGAGTTTGCCTATAATAAAAATGGCAAATCCAGATATAGTACTTTTTCTTCTAAGTGCTTCATGTATTAACCCATTTAATTCTCCAAATATATAATGTGGATACTATTATCTCCATTTTACAGATGAAGAAACTGAGGCACGCAGAAAGTAGGTAAATGGCCCAAACCACATGGCTAGTAGATGGGGTGGGAGCATTGGGTTTGCTGGTATTTGAACGTGGGCAATTTAGTTCCAGAGTCTGGGTTCTTCACCACTAGGATCTACTGCCTTTCCTGCTTTATAGGTAAGGACACTGCAACCCATGAAGGTTAGGTGGTCTGCCCAAAGTCACATAGACAAAGTGGCAGAATCAGGATCTTTACATTTCTGAGCCATTAGATTTCTACTATATTCCCTGGTCTCCCTTTATCTGCCCCCACAGTAACCCCTGTCTTCTCTGGATTTCCAAATTCTGTTAGTGACTTTATTACCCTCCCTGAAACTCCTCTCATCCTTTTCCTACTCTTTCTTTATGCAACTGATTGCCCAGTCCTATCAATTTAATTTTACACATCTCTCTCATCTAGTCCTACATCTCCTTTCTTCACTGCTCCTGCCTCACCTCACACTCTCAACTAATTTTAGACTTCTTCCCACTTCCTTTTCCTGATCCACAGAGCCACCTATTTTCTGCTCTTTTAAGTGAGTCTTTTGACATACATACATCCTTACTGCTAAATAACACATGTATACTGCTACTACTTGAGTTTTTAATGTTAGGCATTGACTATTGATTTCTCGCAACAGGAGATGAAGATTTAGTTCTTTCTCCCCAGCTCCCACTGCACACTTTGCAATCTTCATCCTTCAGATATAAATATATTGTAATTTCGGTTGGATCAGTGTTTACATTGTTATGACTAAGTAAATGCTTTTAAAGTTGATTCCTGTAGTATAATATGTCTTTCCTTTCTCTACTGAACAGTTTCCTCCAGAGTTTTATTTGCTTAATTTTCTATCATAAATTCAACCATAAATGCTCCACTATTATGTCACTATCTTCTCAGTACAAACAGCTCAGGTGTCCTATCAATTTCATCTTAGTGACATCTCGCACTGGAACTTTAGACCTGCTCCACGAAGACTGTGCGCCACCCACCACCCTCGCCCCAGGCCACCTGCACTGCTGCCATGTTAAGATCTCCCTTCACCATCATCTTGATGATTCCCTCCTTCCAACTATTGAGGTGGACCTTTGTTTTCTGGACCCCAAGTCTTCTTTCTAGCTTTAACTTCTCATTTTGCTGATGTAGCATGCTGAGAAAAAGTGCATGGAAGGTAAATTTTTGGAGACTTTTAAAATTCTACCCTCACATTTGATTGAGAGTATGTATGGGTATAGCATTCTAGGTTAGAAAACAATTACCTTCTAGTCTCAAGTTTGTTATTGTCTGTGAAGTTTTTATTCTTGATCCCCTTTGTACAAACCTCCCTCTCCTACTACTACTGTTTATTTTTCTATCTCTCTGGAGGCTTGTAGGATCTTTCCTTTGTCTCCAGTGTTCTGAAATTTCATAATGATGTGCATTATGACATCCATTTCCATCCATTTTGCTGAGCACTCAACCCAGAGAGCCCTCTCCATGTGGAAGCTTGTGTCCTTTAATAGTGATATTTATTTATATATTATGTATTTTATATACACTTTCTCTATGTAATATATAAATAATTAAAATATCATATATATAATTGAAAGTTATTCCCCTTCACTTTCTCTGTTTTCTCTTTCTGAATTTCCTAATATTTAGATGTTGAACTGTCTGGAATGTTCCTCTTTTCCTCTGAATTTCGGGAGGTTTTCTTATCTTTTACTTCCAATTATTCTTAGAGGCTTTTCTTTCCATTTCTGCTATCATATTTTTAATTCTCAATAGTTCTTTTTTGTTTTCTGTTCCATTTCATAGCACCTGATCCTGTTTCATGGATGTAATCTCTTCTTTCTCTCTCAGAGGATATTAATGACTGATTTCTTTGAGGTTTTTCTTCCCTCCACCTAGTCTGTTTCTCTAAGTTTTTGTTTTGGTCTCCATCTTCCAAATCAGAGGTTTTATTCAAATTTCTGATGTTCCTGGGGTGTGCACTTCTATTACAGAATGGCTCACTAATGGACGTTTGGAAGCCTTGCATAAGTAGGTGGGGCTGTCAACGAGGAACTTGACTAAAGGGTAATCTCAAAGGGCCAGACTGGATTTGGGGACAAATGCCTGACATAAAACTTTTCTTCTTGGCTGATCAGATTCCCCAGGGAAAAACTTCCAATTTCTGCTTGGATGGCATAAGCTTAGCTACCAACATTATGGTAAATGAGAAGAAGAAGAAGGCTGAGAGGCTCAGATTCAGAGTAAATTTTCATTTAATGCCCCTGTTTTCATACAATAATCTTGCTCTCAGATCTGCTAGGTACTCCCCAGTCCAAAGACTCTCTATTTTATAATCCTCAGAGAATAAATCTCTGGTCTTTTGCTTGGTTAAAAGAGAGGATTGTCTTGGCTTTGTGCAATAGAAGGAAGAATAGAGGGGATGAAGGAAACCAGAATATGTCACCCCAAAATATGCCTCTTTCACATAAAAATTATTTTGAGCTGAAGGCAATTAAGATGCAGAAAACCCAACAAAAGCTCCCCCTTTTCTGTCTGAAAGCAGTGTATAAATTCTCCTTTAACTAGAGACAAACTCATATATAATTCTCCTTTTACTAGAGACAAACTCTCTTAGCCCAGAGATGGCACCAGAGGAATCTGCAAACAAACTACTCCATTGGTTTCATCCCGTATATTTACCTTCCCACAGTTTGCTGCCCTTGGAAGCCTAAAACTGCCTTCCTTTGTTATGTCATTTCTCTACAAATGTGTTGTTCCCTGTTGAGGATGCTATATAGGCTGGAATTCTAAGCTGCCATTTTGAATTACTTTTGGTTTAGGTTTCTCTCATGTAATATGTGCAGCCCTCATTGATAAACTATTGTTTTTTTCCTGTTAATCTGTCTTTTTGTCAAAGAGTTGAAAACCTAATGGGGGCCGGCCTGGTGGCGTTGTGGTTAAGTTCACGCATTCCACTTCCACAGCCCCGGGGTTCGCCGGTTCGGATGCGGGGTGCGGACCTACTCACCGCTAACATCAAGCCATGCTGAGGCGGCCTCCCACATAGGAGAGTTACAACTCTACAACTATGTACTGGGGCTTTGGGGAGAAAGAAGAAAAAGAGGAAGATTGGCAACAGATGTTAGCACAGGGCCAATCTTCCTCAAAAAGAGAGTTGAAAACTTAAGATGAGTAGAGGTAAAATTTTGTCTCCTCTTATAGGACCATCTTCTACCCAAACAAACTTTCAATTAATTCTGCTTTTTATAGCCCCCAGTTCACCTACACTCCCAGAGGCACCTGGTGCTACCAATTCCTTAGCTATTGAGAATTCCAGAGTGTAATTTGGGTTACTTTTCAGCTCTTCATATTTCTCCGGTCTGCTAATTAAGTTTTTGTTCATCCACCTACTTTGCCAGCTCCCAAATTTTTGTTATTGGCTCCTCTCCATTCCCTTTGTCCTTTTAGGTTTAAAATCTAAAATCTCTTTATTGTCATTTTAGCGTGGGTTGGAAGAAGAGGCAGAAATTCAGTTCATGTGTTTAACGTGAATGTTTAACCAGATACTGGCCTTTATCTCCTCTTGTCTAGTAAGTTACTGGAGTTTCCTAACTCCCTGATCATGTCAATCCTCTATTTAAAAACAATCAGCTTTTCTGTTGACTAAAGAAGCTATTTTCCATTGACTAGTGGAGTCGTTTCCAACCTGTTTACTGTCCCATACTATTCATATGAACAATTTTTCCTTCAGGATTACCTCTCAGCATAATGATTCCTTTGCTTACAACTGCTGGGGTTATGACACTTCATTCGTGGCCTTAGCCTACCATTGTGACTCATCACATCTGATTCCCAGTACCCCTTGCTCTAGCCAAAATTGACTACTTTCTGTTCCCTTAATCTATCATGTATTTTCTTCTCTCTGTGACTTTGTTTATGCCTCTTCTGCCAAGTGGAATGCCCATTTCTGGAATACAAATTCTTCTGAGCCTCCAAAGCCCAGGTCAAATGTACCTCTTCAATGAAGCATTCCCTCATCCCTCAGCACCATAATGCTGTGTACTTCATACATAGCACTTTGCATGTCTCATTTGGTTTTTACTAAAGATATTATTTACATCATTATTGTCATTCCTTTACACAAGCTCCTTGACAGTGGGAATTACATCTTATATCTTAGCCAATGCAATAAACTCATGGGCTCATTTAATTCCATTAAACCTATCCAAACCATAATATACAAGGATATATAATAATTTCTAAAACCTTAAAATATTTTTCTTAACTCTTAAATTTTATTTATGTCTTTATTTGAAAAAGCAACAACATTAAAACAAATTTAAAAAGAAAGAAAACTCCACTCACTTCATCTCTACTGGTTTAATTGATTCATAGCAACTGCATAATTCTAAGCTTCGTCTGAAATTTGGTTGCAAATTGTATATCTATGAGGAAAAAAATTCATTATTCAAAGGTGGAATTTTTCCCACAAAATATATTGATTAAACTTTCCATCCAGCTTACTGCTGAGAATTTGCACATGACTCAGTAAAGCAATTTCCTCAGATCAAAGAACATTGCTGGCTCGAGAGTCTTATGGGTATTATTATAGTAACTTCGGAAAGATAGCCAAGTATCCTTCCTTGAACCGTCTTTAAAATCTACTTCAGCATTTAAAATATTGTGTCAGCTAGAGGAGAAGGCAATTGACAATAATACTTGCTCAGAAGAAATGTCTACAGAGCGTTGTCAAAATAAATCCGGTTTTAGACTCAACATCCCCCTACCCATTCTTATTCTGATTACTATTAGTCATTCCATATTATTCCATAGCTCCTATTCGTTGAAGATTTATTTTGTACTAAGCACTTTATATACATTTTCTTATTTAATAGGTACAAACCCCCTCTGGGTGTTATTATTCCCGTTTTTACAAACAGATAAACTAAGGCTTAAAAAGAAGCTAAATAAATTGCCTAGAATAAAAAAAAAAATAGGTAAATAGTTCTCTTTCTCTTACTAAATGATTTTACTTTGGGATTATTTTTAGATGCTAGTTATCAGTGTGTCTATATGACTTTTCTACAAAGTTTTTTATACCTTGGCTATTATCCAAGAATCAGTGGAAAAGGAATTTTTGTATAAAGGTCTGTTTGTTATCTGGAGTGAACAGTTAAAAGGAAAATTCCCTGTGTAGACAGTCTCTAAAGTGCATGTCCTTTGCACAATATTTGTGTTAGTTCTATTTGTCATCCGTGTGCCCCCAAGAGAGATGGAAACTGTTCTTCAGCGTTGTCCGTCTTCCTTTCTTGCCCTTGCTGATAAAGGCCGCTGTGCCTCATGCTGCCTCTACATCCAGCAGCGTAGCCCTGTTTTCCACAGACGTTTTAATTGGCTCTTCACAGTCTGTCTAATCCCTCTGCTTTCCATCAGACACTTTTTAAGAACATACATTGTAATGGGAATCATATTTTTCCTTAAGGGTAAAGCTAAAGGAACCCAAACTTTATTTTTCATTGATTTTGCACCCAGCACTATGCTACATAGTTTTAAAAATTCTTTTGTTTCACGTTAACGGCAATCCTCTATCTACAAAGTTTGAACCCTTTCTATTATGCCACACCATCTTTTCAGCAACAGAATTGAGGTTATATTCATGATCAACCACTCAGCATCAAATAAATGACAAACATAACAAACAGCATGCATCCACTAAATTATTTACAGAAACTACCTAATATCCACAACAGGGTAAGTACCGAACTGATGCATAAATGCATAAAATGAGCATTAACGTACCTTATATATGCAGGAATCCTGATATTCTCTAAAGTATACACAACACATGTAATCAATTGGCTATTTCCTAAATTTGACCTGCAACAAATAACATTCTTTTTGGATAGACTGTAGCCTTCTTCCTGCTCTCTCCATCCTCGGCCCCCAATATATTTCTCTCCAGGAATCAGAGTCAACAAAATTGTGCTAACTATAATTCTGCATTAAAGTTAAAAGTGTTCATTTCAAAAATATCCATGGCAGAATCTAGATGTTTGAAGTCCCAAGGGAAGATCTCAGATGTCAGGATATAATAGCAAAGGGATCTTGAATTTTGCCCTTTTTCATCAAACTTCCTTGTTTCTTCCCTGCCACCTACCCCTACAACCTCCCCCACCTTCACACAAACCTTGCAACAAACAGAAAGAATGTGTCGTCCCCCCCCCCCCCCCCCGCCCCAACTCATAGGTTGAAACCTAACCCCCCCGTCCCGCCCTGCCCTGCCCTGTGAGGCGGTATTTGGAGGTGGACCCTTAGGGAGGTGATGAGGACATGAGGGTGGAGCCTTCGTGACTGGCATTACTGCCCTTATAAAAGAGACCCTAGACAGCACCCTTGTCCCTTCTTCAGTCATGTGAGGACACAGTGAGAAGGCAGCTGTCTATGGACCAGGAAGCAAAGAAGCTGTCTCTGAACCTGAGAAGACACGAAATCTGCCCGTGCCTTGGTCTTGGACTTCCCAGGATCCAGAACTCTGAGAAATAAATTTAAGTTGTTGATAAAGCACCCAGTTGATGATATTCTGTTATAGCTGTCTAAATGGACTAAAACACATCTTTGAAGGCAACTTGGATGGAAAAAACATTCACTACAGAGCAATCTGAGAGAGAAAGGAAGGTAGTTTTATTCCTTTGTCTTAACAATGGTTCTCAAACGCTAGTGCCTAACAAAATCACCTCGGGTTCATTAGAGAGATGTAGTTCCAGATCTCCATCCCCTGGAGCTGCAGAGTGCCTGGAGAGACCCAGGAATCTGCATTTAACAAGCATTCCCTAGAAGATTCTAATGCATGCAGTTCTGGGAAGGACCACATTTTGAGAAATCCTGTTTTAGAAATAGGAGAAGGGTTTTTTGTTTTTTGGGGGTTTTTTTCATTTATTAATAAAGTCCCAGAGATTGGAGCCAACTATATCCTATCTAGAACCCCGAGTCACATCCAACCTCCAGCCTCCTCCTGTCTGCTGCAGCAGTGGACAGACTCATCAAGGAGTAACATGCAGACATTAGGCTGTCTCCAGGATGAGGTGCTGGTTATGATGAGGATGTGAGATCCAGGAAAAGACTGGAGGAGGACTTTCACAGGTTTGCTTGGTGAATGGGTGTCTGGGGATGCTGGGATGCTGCAGGCTCTGCAAATTTGTATTCCAAGTGCCAATAATCACCTAAATTATTCAAACAAACTCTCCTTTCCAAATGTTTCCGGTGACTAGCATCTGCATTTTTGGCTTCCACGATGTAGACTGGGCCAGAGCAAACTAACAATCTTGCTCTATAGAACAGCTCAGGATAGCTCACATATAAGGCCCTTTATAGCTGTTTTCAACCCAAGTCTAAATTTCAGCTTTTTCCTTCAGTCTGCAGGCTCATTTACTGGTTCTGTTATCCCTGGTTTGCGTGTAACTATGGTTTGGTTTGCAAGTTTCACTAGGGAATGGCACAAGAATAAAAATAGGAATGTCTGAGCTGCCAAAATGCGAGCCTGGATCTCACAGGACATTGTATTAGGTGCCAAAAGATTCCTGTGGGGATTGGCTTGCCACTCTCCACATCTTCGCATTCTGCTGGGCTTGCAGCTGTCTGCCTGGCCCCAGCTGGTGGCAGTGCACGGGGAAGGAGTCAGGTAAACAGCATCTGACCTACACGAGGAAAATATGTGTCAGGCAAGGGATAAAGAAAGGAGATCTCTAATTTTGATTCGTTTTTCAAATATATCCTTGGAAATATGAAGTTTGGGGAAGTTTAGGTAGGGAATAATGTAAAGAAAAATGGACTAACGCTTACTTGCAAGGCTGTTTTAGATGAATAGCCAACTCAGTGTTTTCCTGTTCTGTTTTTGCAAAGTGCCTATATGCAGTGAGTCATTTATAAGAGAGCTTAGAATGAATCCGCTGAGGCCATTAGTGTGAGAATGCGCTTCTGTGGGTGCCCCATTCAGATTGCAGAGGGGCACTTGGGTGGAACAGAGTTGCAGCTGCTTCCTCTGGTTGTCTTTCGAGAATTCAATGCCAAGATGTCAACCATGGTCTCTTTGACCCCAAAGTTGTGTATGCTTTCCTGTGCAGGCAATGCTGCCTCTCCATCCAGTCTTCACAGATGCATCACTTTCTACTCTCCTCTTCTTTCACCCTTAAATGCTCTGCTCCAGTCCTGTGGAATGGGCACTCCAGCAGTGAACACGTGGTACTCTTTCAAGCTTCCACTATGCTACTCCTTGAACTAATTTTCATCTCAACTGGACATCTGTTGAAATATTTCAAGGTCTGTGCCAATTACCTTTTCCAAGACCCTTCCATAAATTTCCAGCCATTTCCCCTTCTTCTGTGTCCCTATGTCCCTTGGCTTGAATAATTGGGTTTGGCCTGTGTATAAATGTCCACATCTTTCTCATCAAAGTATGGATGTGGGTTATTTTTGTCATTGTTCTTTTCCATTGCTGTTACCATACTCGGCATCATAACATGTACAGGATAGGAACATAATGCACATTTTTTTGAATGAATGTTTGCTGAGAACATATTTTCAAGATATTTTCAGTTTAAAAGCCATGAATTATGTTATTAAAGTGTTTTTATAGTTTTTTATTATACAAGTAACATATATCATTGTAGTGAAAGTTTAAAAATACAGATAGCATAAAGAATGTTAATATAACTCATAATATAGCTTATACTAGAGATAACCACTATTAATATGTTGGGGTGTGTGCTTCTGGAAAGTTTTCTATACCTATGAGTATATGCTATCTTAAATCTTGAATGTGCTGTAATTAGCCAAATTATAGATAAGGATGGCTCTGTCAACCAAGACTAAATCTGATCTCCTTAGAATGTTTTCTTGACCTAGCCTCCAATAGCAACGATTGGTCTGTGGACAACTCAAGTAGCAGCTCATGAGTGCACATGTGTATCAAAGGTGCCTGGTAACTTATAACTGCTTCTTTGGCCATCATGATGCAATAAAAAGTCGCTACCTATAGGAAGTTGCATTAGATGAATCTTAAAGGGTAAATAGGCATATGTCTGTTGCCCTGAGGAATGTGCTGCTATTTATTTGTTTGTTTATTCATTCTTTCATTCATAATTTACTTTTCTGGGGGATTACTTGTAGTGTAACTGATAAGGGAATCTTGACAATATTCTGATAATATGGGAATTTTACTGACCTGTTTTAACAAAGCAATGTAGCACTGCCAGGTTGCTCATGAAACTTTTCAATTAAACCCTAAGATGAATGATCAAGTCACTGTTAGGATACATCCTATTTCCTTTGTCGTTAACCTGCCCCAACACCTCCATGCTGGACAGACCACTTTCCTCTGGTTGTAATCACTTTTAACATGATGTCCTAGAAAAAGGTCTAATTGATTTATAAAACTCAACATTATTATAAGTAATATACATTATATTAACAAATATGCAGGTGGAATATTTGTGAACAGTTTTTTAGGTTGCAGAACGTCACTGCTCAATGACTCCTCCCTCTTCCCCTTAGTTATGTTCAGGAGACCCTGTGGAGGTCTTGGATCCTTATCATAGCCAAGTCCTGTCCCCTACCACATGTCATCCATGCTTTTCCCTCCTCTGCTGCTCTGCCTCCACCGATGGGCGCCATCTTGTCCACCAGGCCCAGCCACTACCCAGGCCCTGGAGGCCCTCAAGCTTGAAAGGGACCTGGGAGGCCCTGGGAGAGAAGTCTGTCTCCCTGGTCTAGGTTACAATAAATAGGATCTAAAAACAAACACACGAACACGTCCTTAGTTTTAACTTTAGCCCCCATTTGCCGTAGGACTTAATTCTGGGAAGCACCACTGCACTCAGAATCCTGCCACCCCACTGAACTCCCAGGCTTCTTACTGGACTGGCCTCACTGACTGCTCTCTTCTCACACCATGGCACCTCCTCTGTGTTAAACCCGTTAGCTTGCAGACATGTACAGACATGTTTGAAACTCAGTCTTGAAAACCGCTTGACTTTAGGATGAAACTCTTCCTTATGAATGGAAACTGACAAAACTATCCGATGTAAATCCTCTTCACTCAGGACAGTGGGTCACAGGGAGTCCTCCTGAGGACCTTGGACCCAGTGTGGTGCTGCTCAGGCTCCCAACTCAACAACGTCTACCCAGGTAGTCAGAAGTCCGACGTGGCTCTCACTGGGCTGAAAAATGTCAGCAGGCCTGCACTCCTTTTCTGAGTCTCTAAAAGAAAATATGTCCCCTTGCTTTTTTCAGCTTCTAGAGGCCACCCACATTCCTTGTCTTGTGGCCGTCTTCCACCATCTTCAAAACCAGCAATGTCAAATCTCTCTTTCACCCTTCTTCCGTAGTCACATCTCTCTCTAACCAAGTATTTAAATTGGGCCCATCTGGATAATCAAGGAATGCTCTCCTTATCTCAAGGTGTTTACTCTTAATTACATCTGCAAAGTCTCTTTTGCCATGTAAGTAACGTATTGATAGGTTCTGGGAATTAGGAGGTGGACCTCTTGAGTGGGGGTGGGGGTCTTATTTTGTCTACCACACCATTTCTTCAGGCAAATGTTCCCTGGGGAACCCTTCTCTAAATAATGAAGCCAACAAACATTTGCTTGAGCTCTAACAATGTGCCTGGCACTGTGCCAGATATCCTACTACATCATCTAATTCAATCCTCAAGCCTGAAGTAGGTAATATTATCTTATAGAAAAGAAGCTGGTGAATTAAGTAATTACCCCAAGTCATCCAGGCAGAAACAAGAGTCATACCCTGGTCTGGCTGTTGCCGTAGCATTCTGCCTCTTCCACGGCACTAAAATTGACTACATAATAGTATTCCCAGTTGGAGTAGAGAAAGTAGGAAAACTTGCATTTCCATTCATATGATATCCACCATTTTCTCCACTTTTCTCCCCACCCCACCCCCATACACAGATTTGATCATCATCAGTTTTTGATGGCTTCCCCTTTCTGAAGTTCTCCAATATAAACATCTCACACTCCTATTGTGGGAGGCACAACAAAACATCCGTAGTTATCTTAGGTTACATCAGAAACAAAATCAATGGTGTGAGCTATAGTCGAAGGTTAAAAGTGAATCTAGAAGGCACTGAGGTTAAGATCTATGCTATTATCTCTAAAATTACCTTAGCTCACATTACTTTCCCAAGCTGGCTCACTGTGTGTCATTGTCATGATCAAAGCCTACAGGGACAGTTTCTTCCATTAGATTATCTCCACCCTTCACAAACACCAGGCCTACCTCCTAGCAGGCCTTACTCTAAAATAAGAGAATTTTATTTTAGCCCTTGCGTTGAGGTTGCAGTATTACTGGTCATTCTTTCCATCTGGCATACAGAGATAAATTTTAAAGCATAAGTCTCTCCCTCCCACCTCCTCCCTCACTCCCTCTCTAAGATCCACACTTGCTGGGATAAGGCTTACCACCAGGCAATCTTGGGAGAGAGAGATCTGTTTTAGTCAGTTTCAGCTGCTATAACAGATCATAGACTGGATGGCTTATCAGCAACAGAAATTTATTTCTCACAGTTCTGGAGCTGGAAGTCTGAGACCAGGGTGCCAGCATGATCAAGTTCTGGTGAGGATCCTCTTCTGGGCTGCACACCACTGTCTTCTCATTTTATCTTCATATGGGGAAAAGAGAGCTAGAGAGCTCTCTGGGGTCTCTCTTGAAAGGGCACTAATCTCATTCATGAGAGCTCCACCCTCATGACCTAATTACCTCCCAAAGGCCCCATCTCCTAGTACCATCACATTGGAGGTTAGGATTTCAACACATGAATTTGGGGAGCACACAAAAGTTTAGATCATAACAGGATCATTTGTCTTTGCTCTCCCCATCATCAGTCTTCCTTGTACAGCCACCCATTCTCTCTAGTTAGTTCTGCCAACACCCCCAAACCCCCTCCCCTCCCCCCAGGCCCATATGTTGCCTCTACTCTGGTGTCACACAGAAGAATTTTAACAATTCCTTTATCCCAAGGCCACGGAGTCCTAACTGTGACTTTTTCCAAGTACCACAGGATTACTTAATAATTTTTAATAGAGAGATTCTAGGTTTCATTGACAGGAACTTTTGTTGTTCCCCTGGCATACTGAAAGGTGTTTGTATTACTTTCTCTTTACCGTATTCTGTAGTGTCCTACAATATAATATCCTATACAAGGTGACTACTTCAAAGCAGCCCTCTGTTGAGAATGCTCATCTGGTGTGTGGGTCAAGATTGGTGAATGGCTAAGGGAAAGGCACCAGGCTGTTGCTATCAGCTGGAACGCTGAAATTTAGCCCAATGCACTGACTATCCTGCTATGGAGAATATGCAGTGGTCAGAACATTGTGTGTGCTTATTGAATGTTAAATAATCTTAATTTATGCTAATTTCTTTAACTTCACTGTAACCAACAATAATTTAATCTGAAAAAGCCTGAGACAGACGATAAGGATAGCTAATGTTTGGAAAGGGTATGTGCTTTGTAACTAGACTACCAAAGATCAGTTAGTCATTACAGGACAGTAACATGAGTAAATTTATGGGAGTCATAAAAATATATCCATTTTCCCATTTAACCATTCCATAAACTCCCAAAGACCCCGTTAAGTTTTCATAATTAAAAATGAAAGAAATAGGGGCTGGCCCAGTGGCGCAGTGGTTAAGTTCACATGCTCCACTTTGGCCGCCCAGGGTTCACAGGTTTGGATCCTGGGCACAGACCTACACACTGCTCATCAAGCCATATTATGGCAGCATCCCACATACAAAATAGAGGAAGATTGGCTAGATGTTAGCTCAGCAACAATCTTCCTCAAGCAAAAAGAGGAAGATTGGCAACAGATGTTAGTTCAGGGCCAATCTTCCTCACCAAAAAAAAAAAGAAAGAAATATAAATGAAAAAATGTTTAAATACCATAGACCCTCCAAATGCATTAAAGTAGTAAAGTGTGTTTCAAGTAAATAGAGCTCAAGAACGAAATAAATGAATTTTGGTCAACAACATCATTAGCTCACTTCGGTACTGATGACAGTGAGTCTTGTCAGCTTGTAACATGGGTGGCTGTCAATATCATTAAATTACTAACTGTACTGGTGTTCATGGTCTAGTTGTAATACTAAACGTTCCTTGATTAACCAATATGTCCACGAAGAGATTCTACTATGTTAAAATTACTTATCAGTCTTATGAGTCTTATAAAGTAACAAAAATAATCACTCTTTATTATTTAATCTCTTAGATTATTTAGAAAAGCATATTACCAAAAATTTTGAAGGTAAAAGAAGAAAAACCCCAAGACTACTTACTACTCCAATGAAACTACTATTAGTTTTTTGATGTATTTCTTTTTAGTCTTTTTTTCTATGCAATTTTACACAGATGCAGCCTTAATATATAAATATATATCCTGCATTTTCTATTTCTATCAAAAGCAATTTACCGCATTTCTTCCCTTCATAATCAGCTTTTTTAAGTCGCATAATATTTCAACAAGAGATTACACAATACTTAATCATTAGTTCATTTTCAGATTTTTGCTATTATAAGACATTAGAATAGCTAAGAGCAGATTCTTTGATATCAAACAAACTTTGTTTCTACCAGTAATCAGCTGCATGATCTAAACTATGCTACTGAATCTTTCTCCAGAATCTCACACAGAGAGACACATAGTGGGCACTCAATCAATATTTGTTGAACAAATGAATGAACCTCTGCTATGGGCTGAATCGTGTCCCCTCAAAATACATATGTTGAAATCCTAATCCCCAGTATTTCAGAATGTGCCTGTACTTGGAGACAGGATATTTAAAAAGGTGATTAAGGTTAAATGCAGTTAGTGGAGTGGGTCCTAATGCAACATGACTAGTGTCCTTATAAGTAGAGGAGATTAGGATACAGACACACACAGAAAGAATTCTGCCAGTAGACTGGCTTCAGACTTGATCTGCAATTCTTCCCTGGGTCTCCAGCCTGCTGTCCCATCCTGCAGATTTTGTACTTTCCAAGCCTCCATAGTCAATTGAGGCAATTCCTTAATATCAATCTCTCATTCTCTCTCTCTCTCTTTTTTTCTCTCTCTCTCTATACATACACACACACACACACACACACACATATATATAATCTCCTATTGCTTCTGTTTCTCTGGAGAACCATAACTAATACAACCTCTCTAATCTTTAGAATATAGGACTTATAGCACACAGTAGCTATACCACTTGCAAGGTTCTTAGCACAGTGCCTGAATCTCAGTAGATACTGGTCATAATTATAAATACTACTGAAATGGACAGGTTCGTCCATTTAAATTTTTCCAAAATTAATACTAGTTTTTTTTGATAGATTCCTGGCCATGATTTTTTTTTTTTAGTTATTGATACATAGAAAAATTTTTTGCCAAAGAATGATGCCATGCATAATATTATTGCATGTTTGCCAAAACAGACCTAGTCTGTTTTGAAAATGCTTTTTGAAAAATGCTTAAGGAGGCAGACATTTCAAAACTTCAAGTTTTCAAAACACAATCAAAGAGTTATTTAGTTGTTCCTTTATTCTCTACACGAAACAATATTACACAGCATGCAAATGTTACCACATTGATTTAAACTGATTGTGACATTTCTTTCTTTTTCTTATGTCCAAACATAGCTGGACCTCAAAATTGGGATTCTTCTTACAACCTGGAGGGTTTTATTCCATCCCTTAAAAATTCTCCTAGCAAATGTGATTGGCAGCAAAGACATCATGTCCCCTGAGGCATCATTCAAGCACAAATTGGCCAATACTTTGAGCAATGCTTTCTCAACAGAAATTTGCAAGTGATACAAAGTTTGAGTGTGTATTGTTGCAGTGATGCAAAATTTATCTTTCTGAGGAAGACACATTGAAATCTTTGTGGAAATTACTTGAGAATGAAAACAAAAGTCTTAAATTTTCTTTTCCCAAGAAAGAGAGAAAATAATTAAATATATTGTGAGTATTAAGAAGGCTTCAAACCTAAGAAATAACTTTTTAGCCAAGGTCTGTTAGAACAACAAACCTTTGAATGTATTGTTTCCAATATGAGATATTGTTAATTTGGGGGAAAAACTAATTTAATAGCTAAGACATTATTCCCTTTTTTTATTTGCATTTATTTGATACTAATGAGATTGATCTTTACCTATGAATTTTCTAATTATATATTTTTTAACTAAATTATCTGTTGATTTGAGGCATTTTTATCTTGTGAGGTCTTAGTATTTTTTATGATATGTAATCTGTTTTTAAATAGCATTTTATTTGTGAAAAATTGTCAGTAACTAGGCGCTCTGTAAGGCACACTCTGCAGGTCCAGGGAGGTGGAGAACGGCCCTGAGTTTGTGGTTGGCAGGCCACAACTCATGGTGCTGGAGAGTCATGGTAAAGTCACTTAGCCTCTCTGAGCCTTAACTTTCTCATCCATGAAAGGAGAAAATTGAATTAAACGACAACAGAGTATCTTAGTAATGATGATTTACTTGCATAGAGCAGGATCTCTCAAAATGGCTCAGGTAGAAGGGTGAGATTGTATTATCGTGTGTTGGATCTAAGCTCTCTAACAGCGTTGTGAGGGCTGTCCGTCTCAGCTTTGCTCATCTCTGCTTCTCTGTGTGTTTTGGCCTCATTCTTCTACCATAGGTGACCTCTCCACACACAGCAGGAAAGAACGCCTTTGGGAATATACACCCTTTATAGCTCATGCTTCAAAAGGAAGGGAGGCTCTTTTTGTCCAAGTGTTCATACACTAAATCTCTGAGGAAAACTTTCACTGGGCCACATGCTCATCCCTGGACCAAAGGACCAGATGGACGCTATAATTGACAGTCCTACCGGAGTCCATAGTTGGGGAAGAGATAAATGAGTGCCGAGCAGCCGAAAATGGCAAGTGTCCAACACAGACTCACATGGGATATGAAGAGCAGGATCTTACAGGAATGAAGAGCAGGACTACATGGAAACAAAAAAAATTGTTGGGGATCCACTTTCTCGAACGGTCAGTCTCTGGATCCACACGTGCTCTTATTTTTGCTTCTCTTTGAACATCTGTTCCTTTGTCCTCTCTTCAAAAAATGCCTTTCCTGAAAACTTCTGTGTCTGGCTCCTCATGACCTTAGCTTCCATGTGGCTCTGACTCCCCTGATGCTGATGCTGGACCACACAACATGACCGTGATACAGCTCAGCTCCCCGCTGCCCCAACTGTCTCAGACAGTTCCCAATTCTAAATTTTCAAGGGAAGGAATGATTGACAGAAGTTAGGTCAGGGGTCTGGTTAAGCTAAATCGAATTCTCTAACCACTGGAGGTAGGTGAGGTATTTTGGGAGGAGAATGTGTTTCCTGTCTACCTGTTCTACTTGACCTTGAGTAACTCACATCCTCTTTCACTGATACACACACACACACACACACACACATGCTGGCATCTTGCAGGTTCCTCGAAGTGCAAGCTCTCTCCTGCGTCAGGGCTTTCCCCAAGCTACACAACATGTTGATTTGACATGTGTATATATTGTGAAATGATTACCACAATAGGGTTAGCTAACACCTCCATCCCCTCACATAATTATCATTTGTGTGTGTGCGGTAAGAACATTTAAGATGTACTCTCAGAGCAACTTTCTAGTTTACAATACAATATTGTTAACTACAGTCACCATGATGTACATTAGATCCACAGAACTTATTCAATTTACAGCAAGGAGTTTGTACCCTTTGACCAACATCTCCCCATTTCCCCCACACCCTAGACCCTGGCAACCACCATTCTACTCTCTGTTTCTGCGAGTTTGGCTTTTTTAGATTCCACATATTTTTTTATCTAGTTCAATGCATCCTTCAAGTTTCAGCTTAAATATCACCTTCTTTGACAGGACTTTCTGGCTCACATAATTTAGAAGGTATCTCCTGAAATTTTGTAGCATTATACCATTGTGTGTGTGTGTGTGTGTGTGTGTGTGAGTGAGTGCAAAATCTGTCCATTGTCTTTTTCTCCCTCTTTCCCTCACTGGTCTGCCAACTTACATGCAAAAGAAATGTAAATTTTGTTTTTACTGAAACTTTATTATTTTTAGCTTATAGTCCTTCAAGTAGCAGAATTTAATCTCAGGCAATTTCCCTAGAGTTGTGTCCATGCTCTGACAGGATGTGGGGTGAGAGGGAGGCATTGGGTGGGGTCAACCAGTCCTTGATATCATCATCTCTCCATATTGGAGTCTGGTGGAATGGATTTATTCAAGACTGATATTAATCAAATCCATTCATTTCACTGTTATATCCTCCCTAATTTCCATCTGCAAGGCGTCTAAGACAATGCCTTCAAAATTAAAGTTTTCTCAAGAAACTGTTTATTCAATAACAGGCTACTTTTCTAGATTGGGAAAAAAGAAAACCATCTAGTACATCAAGAAAATTATTTTCTTTCTTTGAATAGCTGAAAATTAACACCATGAATAAGGATGTGAGGCAGGGGTGTCATGTAGCACAACAATTGGTCCATGGATTGCATTTATATACTGTAAACCCTATAATTTTCACTAAAGCAAAATATTTTGAAAAAAAATATGAAGTACTATGAGAACACAACATGAAACTGTCAGTTTTAACAAAGACTTTAAGTATCCAGTGCTTGTTACTGAAATCTCATATGATCTGAATTTCTTTTGCAATCAATGAGCTACTTAAATATATTATACTCACCTGCCTTGTATAGCATTCTTTCTGACAGCAAGTTAATTAATTTGTTTTAATTAGGAAGAGTAATGGTCTGTCATTTATTTTGCTTTTCAAATTATTCTCAAATAATTCTGTATTGACTGTGTTTTTAGGGGTTCTTAAAGCTAATTCCTGCTATGACAATTAAAGGAAAGATCATTTATTTCAGACCACAGTTGATTGGCATATTTAGGTACCTTGAGAAAGGGGCATATGAAAGCTCAGGATACTAAAGAGTTCATAAATTTTTTTCATTGTGTTATTTTAATCCATAGATATCACTTACAAAATTTGATGACTAATTTACTCCTAGTTGTGAGGTAGGTAGGGCCATGGGCTACTTCAACTTTGGAAGTGATTTTCTTGTGTTGTACTCTCTCTAAACAACGTTCACAATCTAGCTAAATAATAATATCTAAAGTAATGCACCTTGACCTTCTAATTAGGGTACAGCATTATCTTTTAACCTACCTAGAAAATAAAACAAATGGTTCACAATGAATCAAAATATGGGCTTTAATAATCAGCAGTGTGTGCACCAAGATGCTACCCAAGATGCAGAGCAAAGCTGGCCTTTTAGTGTAACTAGCCTTCTTATTAAAAAACTCATCCTTATAATGACAAAAAAGAGCTTTCCTGGTATTCTGCATGGTGAGAAAGGAGGAACATGAACTTTCAAATTCAAATATCCTGGACTTGACCCCTGCCGAACTTCCAAGGACACACAATTAATGCAGCAATAAGGGGACTGTTGTAGTGGAAATACCCACAAGAGCACCTGCTGTCTTAAAAGTCCCTTCCTGGAGGTCTGGGTGAACAAAGGCCAGCATGGAGGTGGTGGAACACCAGGATAAAAAGCACAGACTCTAGGATCTGATGACCCTCATCTGCCCTCTGCTCTTACAAGCTTTCAGAACTCAGGCAGGTTTTAATCTCTTTCTGCCTCAGTCTTTTTATCAACTATGAAATGAGAATAATAAAATAGTAGCTCCCTCACAGAGTTGTTGTGAGGATTTAATGAGTTAATTCAAGTAAAGCTCTGAGGATAGTGTGTGGAAGGCACTAAGAATGAAATGAATACTCACTATGATTATAATGATACTGATGGCCAAATAGTTCCATTTGGTACCAAATTGCCTTCAGTTCATTTCAGTTCTGCTCTCTGGTTCTTCTGATTGCTGCTCCCCTAAGCCTCCCACTTCCCGTGGTTCCTTCTTTATGGAGTGGGATTGATGACTGTGGGCTAACCTGTATTAAAATTCACGATTTATGTTAAATGCTTATATTTTCCTAATTGTAAAAGAGTAATATATACTTGTTGCAGAAAATTAGAATATACACAAAAGTTTAGAGAGAAAAATAAAAATTAAACTAGGGTTTATGTTTCATATATTTTTTCTAAGCATATACATGTTCAGCTAGATTTACATCATTATAGATAGACAGATAGATAGCTAGACAAAGATTTGATTTTCTGTTTAAACTTTAATCATGTGCATTTCTCTAACTTGTTAAATTTTATTGAAATTAATGTTAATGGCTACATAATATTCCATCATGCCCTAATTAATTCACCAATCTCCCACAGTTGAATATTGAGGCTATTATCCCACATTTAGCTAGTATAAATTACACTATAACATCTTTGTGATTAAACATTTGTCCACATTATCATCATTTACTTGGGCTATATTTCAAAAAACTGAAGTTTTTGTATCAAAATGCATTAAGGATCTTGATTGAAACACTTTCTAGAAATTCTATATGTATATTTTTTTACCTCTTATTTTAAGTTCCAATTATCTGACTACAAATGGAATTGGACAGTTTTTAAGCTACTTATTTATACTTTGGATTTCTTCTGTTGTCTATGTCTTTTGCCTAATTTCCTATAGAAAATTTTCTATTTTCTGTTGTCCTTTGCCTAATTCGCAGTATTGTTAATGTCTTCCTTATTGAATTATAAGTAGAGGAATGCACCTTCCCACTCTTGCTGTTTCCCTCTGTCTTGGTCCATTTGGGCTGCTGTAACAAAATATAGACTGGGAAGCTTATAAACCACAGGAACTTATTGCCCACAGTTCTGGAGGCTGGAAGTCCTAGATGAGGTGCCATCATGGTCGGATGGAGGCCGTCTTCCAGGCTGCAGACTTCTTGTATCTTTACATGGCAGAAAGGGCTCAGGTGCTCTGTGGGGTCTCTTTTATAAGAGCACTAATCCCCTTCATGAGGGCTCCACCCTCATGACCTAATCACCTCCCAAAGGCCCCATCCCCCCAGTACCATCATCTTGGGCATTAGGATTTCAACACATGAATTTTGGGGGGACACAAACATTCAGACCACAGCACCCTCTGTGTGGATGGAGCTCCACTGCCTAACACTCCTGGTCCCTCAATAGCCCCTCCACCTCCCACAAACACATGAACACACACTCTCTCTACCTCTGAGAATGAAGAATGAATGACTGGTGAGTTTCGGATAAGGAACTGGTAAGTGAAGCTTCACTCCTCCTCCAACACCCCTGTCCCTCCATTATAGAAATCATGGGAGGCATTTGTCTTGTCTGCTACTCTTTGGTGTAAGTTTTAAAGGGGCAGCTCGACTTGGGGGGCCTGGGGCTTCCCAGCACTGCCCATTAGGTCTGCCTAATTCTAGGGTTCAAGGCTTGAAAGCCCACTGTCGCCACTTACATGGGCCACCCGAAACCCTTTATCAGCAATAGAGGTAATATTTTGCTCTCTATCTGCCACTTCTTTGTCTCTCTCAGTTGGTTCAAATCTTGGGGAGAGAAAGCAAAGCAGTCACTCATTGGGCCTCATCAAACCCCAAAATCTGTTTGAAACTTGAGAAAAGGATAAGAAGCTGAATTTGGGGGACAAAGTAATAATAAAATAGTTGGGGCATGGGAGTGGGGAGTGGGAAAGGGAGAAATTAAAGCTGCATGGATTTGTTTTTCCTTGACATGCCACAGAAGCTTCTGGCAACTTTGTTCACAGACAAGTAGCTATTCTGAATATTTTCACTGACATTAGGAAAATTCAAGTATGCCTCAGCAAATGCACAGGGTTCGTTGGCCTCAGCATCCGTCTGATTCCCAGGCTGTCCAGGCATCAGCAAAGGTGCAGGCCTGGGGGTGCCCACTGCTGTGGCTGAACATGAAACGACGCAGGTCCCGGGCTTAGAAACTAAGTGCAGTTGGGACACCTCAGCAAATGCAGGTGGGCCTCAAGGGCCACGGTGAACAGAGGATTTGATGACAGAGAAAAGTCTGTCCATGTCAGACCTTTTAGATACCAAATGTAAATTATTTGGTACTTTTGCTTGAGAATTTTATCATTTATTTGTTTTGTTTTGCCACTTAGATTCAATCTTAAATTGCAACTATGTTCTATAGGAACTACAGAAAAATAGGGTGTGAATTTTTAGCTTTAAATTGTTCATACAAGGCCTAGGTAGGCAGTGGGATAGATTTCTGAAACTTCCATAATGTTTTATGTCATTCTGAACTTCATTCACAAAAAATTGGAAATGGTGGAGGAGCTGAACTTGGATACGGTGGCTTGTCCACAAGCTCTTAAAAGTTTACCCCCAGGATGGCCTCAGGTTGGCTCTGAATTTGTTTATTACATAAGTTCTTAAATGGCTTAAAAATTATGCAAGTCTCAAATTATGGCTAAACTCATAGGTCAATGGTATATTTCATTAATAAAGAAATTAAAAAGAATGGGGCCTTTAATATAGAGACAAATGCAACCTTTTTGGGCTCAATGAAATATTGCAGAACTAAAGAAGATGATTTAAAAGGCCTGTGCTTGGAACATTTTGCTTCTAGAGGTCAAGTTAGCTCAGAAATCAAGGAGAAATTGAGCGTGATTTTTAAAAAATTTGATTCAGTCTTACTCTCAGAACAGGGACTGTGGAGGAATGAGACCAAATCAAGGAAGGCAGACTGACTAAACCGGAGGAAGAAAGAAATTTCCTCAGGAGAAAAGATAAGATCTGAGGAAATGAATGATGTGGATATTAAATGAAATATGAGATCTTAAAGGCCAGAATAGATAATAATGAGAAGTATATGATAAACAATATATTATTATAATAAACTAATAACAAAGAAGCATATTATATCCAGGTGTTGTGAAGATAAGTGAGTTAATACATGGAAAGTCCTTAGAGCAGTCTCTGCCCTTGGTAAGTGCCATATCTATTGTCATTATTATCACTGTTGTGAAGTTTAGAGGAATCAAGATACTAATAGAACAAGGAGAATAAACTGTTACACACCACAGAGACTTCCTCAAAGAGTAGGGGCAGAGAAGAGAAGAAGGATATATTAATAGAAACATATCCTACTTCAACTGAGGACAAGGGAGAGGAAAACTGCTAGTCAAGGCCTCTGATGTCCAAAAGCTGAGGAGAAGTGGTGCTTCAAGGAGCGCGGGCAGAGGCATCGGTCCTCCTGAGGCCTCTTGAAGCAAGTTTCTTTGTAGAAATCTGAGGGGATTCTCCAGCAGAAACAATTATGGGTTTGAGGGAGAAATCTTTCCTAGGAGTCAGTTTTCATAAGCAAAATCAATTTCATAAGAAGAGGCAGGGGCCACAGCCTCATGGCAAAGGACTGAAATGCCCACTCACGAGAGAGAGTAGCACTCACCAGATGGACCCCACCCTCATTATAGCACTGGGGTCCAGAAACACCACTTTTGGGGATAGAGCCATGTGTGTGTGTATATATATATATATATATATATATTTTTTTTTTTTTTTTTTCCACCCTAACAGCCTTTGGCTTCATTTTCACTACCTAGTCAATGATTCTCCCTGCTTTACTCAAAACTCCACTGGGACATAACCTGGGTCTGTGGTGTTCATTCCCAAATTTCTAACATTTAGCACAGTGCTTGGCATATGTTTATTGAACAAATAAATTGATGGGTATTGAACATGCTAAAGAATTTTCTTTAATTTTCTTTTGGTTCTGATAATTTCAAAGCATATGACTAGAAACATAATTATCCTTTGAAATTTTAAATTTGTATTACTTTCCCTTGTCCTAGCGTATACTGAACGCAAGCCTCTTGTTCTAACAAGAGGGGTGGGCCACAAACACAACTGCCTGCAAGGACACTGAGTTAACACAGATGCCTAAAAAGCTTCTGCCTAGAAGACCACAGGGGTGAACTCTGTCTAGCTCCAAAACTAACACCTGATTAATTACATTGGCTCTTGGTTATGACCACGTTTTCCTGCTTCATCGCATGTCTCTCTCTCTCTCTTTTTTTATTCCAGAAATTGTGTATAAAAGGATAGTAGAGATTTAAGTCAATATTACCCCCAGCCCACATTCTTTGCAGAAGGCTTGCCTTTCCTCTGTGGGCAAATAAATGGAGGGGCTGACCACCTGACTCTAACCAGGAACTGAGCTGACTCAAGACGAATGCGGTTTTCACTGAGACTCAGTTCACCTTCGTGTCAAGTGTTTGAGTCTGAGCCTGTGTTTACAACAGCACCCCAACCCCCACCATCCCCAGCAGGGCTTTGTCTACCAAAGCCCCAGAAGACTGTGGGGAATTTCATTTCGCTTTTCAGTGTGGCTCCCCCCACCCCCCGCCCCATTGTCCCAGCACTCAACAGACCTGTGATTCACAGTTCCTCCAGATTCCAATTCGAGGTTTGACTGAGGGAATGGAGAGGAAATTATGTGAGCTAGCTCTGAGCAGAAGCTTTAAGCCCACATGCTTTTTCTGAGCACACTTCCACACACATAGTTTTCCCTCTGCCATGAGACTGGCATGTCTATCAGTTTCCAAGGGATGTTGTAACAAGGTACCAGAAACTGGGTGGCTTAAACAACAGAAATTTATTGTCTCACAGTTCTGGAGTCTAGAAGTCCAAAATCAAGGTGTTGGCAGGGTTGGTCCTTCTGAGGGTTTGACAGAAGGATCTGTTCCAGGTCTCTCTCATTGGCTTATAGATGGCCGTCTTCTCCCAGTGTCTCTTCACATCATCTTCTCTCTGTCATGTCTGTTTCTGTGTCCAAATTTCCTTTTTTTATAAAGACACAGTCATATTGGATTAGGGTCCACCCTAATGACCTCATCTTACCTAATTACATCTGCAATGACCCTCTTTCCAAATAAGGTCACATTCTGAGGGTCTGAGGGTTAGGATTCCAACATATGAATTTTAGGAGGACATAATTTAACATAACAATGTTCCAAATCATAATTGCTTTTTCATACTGAATCTAAGAGTGAAGAAGACATGTGAAGCAAAGCCTTGCATATTCATGGTTGACATTCCATGTGAGCCATAAATAAATCTTTATTATTGTAAGCCACTGAGATTTCAGGGGTAGATTGTTACCACTGCCTTACTTACCAAAAGGTGACTAATATGAGATTGTGTATGCATTCATTCACTGTAGTTCTCTTGGCTGCAGGTAGTGTAGTGGGTTGAATTGTGTCCCCCTAAAAGATAAGTAAGTTTAAATCCTAACCCCTAATGCCTGTGAATGTGACCACATTCAGACATAGAGTCTTTGCTGAAGTTAAGATGAGGTCTTACTGGATTAGTGTGGGCCCTAAATCCAATGACTGCTATCCTTATAAGAAGAGGAGAAGGTCACATAAAGATATACACACAGGGAAGAAGGCCATGTAAAGGCAGAGGCAGAGATTGGAGTGATGCATCTATAAGCCAAGGACCACCAAAGATTGCTGGGAGCTACCAGAAGCTAGGAAGAGGCAAAGTAGAATTCTTCCCTAGAACCTTCAGAGGGAGCATAGCCTTGCCAACACCATTATTTCAGACTTCTGTCCTCCAGAATTGTGAGAGAATAAATTTATGCTGTTTTAAGCCCCCAGTTTGTGGTATCTGTCATGGCAGCCATGTGTATTTATGCAGATAGGACCAATTCCTATTTTCACTGCCAATTTTGTTCGTACTCTGTTTCACGAAGGCCAGTAATTCTCAATGCAGTTTCCTCATCTTCATCATTAGTGAAATGTCACCAAGATATGGCAATAACTTGTCCAAAAATGTCTTGGCAGTAGTGTGTGCTTTATTTTGTCTTTTTGTACATATTTATTGACATTTCAGTGGGAAGTTAAAAATGTGTGCCAGCTGACACTCTACAACTCTCAAGTCTATGTTTAAGCATTAAGGAAGAGATTTCCCACTGAAAAGTTAACCTTCCAGACTAACTAAGGAGAAGTAAAGTTGACGGTGCAGGGAAGAACTGGACATAAAGTCCAGAACTTACTTTAGGAAACAGATGCCTAAAAATCCGAGTCTTAAAATCTGATATCTTAGCTATAGAGAAACTGAAACTTCCTACACAATTCTGGCCTCACCTATGATATCCCAAAGACATTAGAATGGGGTTAATCATTTTATCATTAATTTTATAGTAATGATTCAGGGCCACCATTTGGTGTGCAGTCACAGTAGGTTCTTGCCAAAACACCTGCTGATGGAGCTCAAGGAGGGCAGAGTGGGGAATCTAAGAGCAAAGGCCAGAGGCACCCATTGACCTTCCATCCAACCGTACTCAGCAACAATAAAATGAGTCTGTACTTACCACAAGTGTAAAGCCACCTGTGACTCACTTCTCCAACCTCAGGGAGAGGAATTCGGCAGAGTCAGGGCCTGTGTCAAGCAGCAGAGAATGACAGGCTGATGGTGGCCTTTGCAGAGGCAGCCGGGAAGCAGGGACTTGAAGATTTGGGAGAGTAACCCAATAAATGGGATTGATTATTGGGGGATTAGATTGATTATTATTTATAAATTTATATTTATTATACTTAATATTTATTTTAAAATTGTACAATCACTGAGGAGTGATTTAAACAATATAGAAATATATCATGTGAAAAGTCAAAATCCCAATAAACCAGCATGTCCCCACAGATAAGTTTTATATATAAATGTCTAGAATTTTTCTATTTCCCTACTAACATAGCTTTTCCCTCTCTCTCTCTCTTATTTTTTTTACATTATGGGATTATATTACACATGTGTTTTTTACAATTTGCTTATTGGACTTAACAATATGGAGATACCTTTACGATTTTATGTCTATTTGTCTTTTTCTTTAGTTTTTAGAACAATGCTATTATTCTTATAAAAATAAAAGATTGTAATTCCAAAATAGTCAAGTTATCCAGAAGAGTACAAAAAATATATGCAAAATGTAAACAACTAAAAATAACTCTCATTAACATTAAATGAACCTCATTCTAGATATTTCTTCATGCATAAATATATAGAGAATAAGAGAGAGAGAGATGGATGGATATATACATAAAGTAAATTTGAATATAAGTAATATTTTAAATAAGAGATATAAGTTTACTTGAATTTGAACAGTAGGAAAATAAACTAAAATAAAATTGAAGAATTTATGAAATCAGACAAATGTCTTTTCTGACAAAGAGAATTAGTTGGCTAAGAGAATTAAGGTTAAGGAAAAATATAAAAACCATTAAAGAGGTTGGTTTCATTGTGTTGTTTTAAACTACATTCTTCAAGTATCAACAATATCAATTGACTCCCTCCTATGAAAGATAAAGAAAATATTACTCTCACACTGCCTCCCTCTCCTCACATCTCGATTTGGGTTGGAGCACTGTTTTCATTTTGTCAAACAACCCTACAATTATTTAGCCTTAACTCCACACAAAACTGCATTTAGTGTTGTAGCAGACATTATCAAGCACCTGTTCCTATCCCCGTCATCCTTCCTCCCCACACACAACAGTTTTGTTCCAATTTCTACACTTCTTCTCATGGCCATGTGCTTCAGGACAGATCTGGTGCCAGAGGGTGTCTTAATTCATCACCCATGGTGATCCCATTCTCTTCACCAATGATTGGTTAATATTGTAGGCAGGTGATACAATTCTGACCAATGAGACATGAGGGTAACTTTGTTAGAGGGCTTCCAGGAAATGTTTCCTAATTTTTAAAAGAAAATATATAGAAACAGTTTATTCTTCTGAACATTGTTGAATTTGGTTGTGATGCTTGGATTGTTATAGCCACCTTGAAACCTGAGAAAAAATCTGATGTTTTGAGAATAGAACAGAAAGATTCAGAGAAGCTGGGTCTATGATGTCCTTGTTGAATTCCTGAATTATACTGCTTCTGGAAACTCTTTTATATGAAGTGATAAATAATTTTATTGTTTAAGTCATTTTGAGACTAGTTTTTGTATCTTGAATCCAACATAAACCTCAAAGTTATCCCAATAGATATAAGTATTCACCACTGATCCTTTTTACTATATCATTTCCTAATTTAGTGTGTGTGAGTGTGTGTGGGGAGGTGGGTGTATAATCTAATCTAATCTAATCCCAGATGACTTAAAGGTAAGCTTTATTATCTGGTGGGAAATTTCCATTAATTACTAATATAACTAACACATTTTTTATTCATTCACAAATTCATTTATTCATAAATTTGTGTGTGCATGCATGCAAGCAAGTACATGCATTTACCATATATAGGAAAGCACTATTTGTAATGCTATGGTATAGCTATGAATTACACAGAGGAAAAATCTCTACCCCTGTGAATTTATTGTCTAGGTTATAGAGGAAGAGAGGCAATAAAAATAAATACAGACATTACATGGTATATAAGAAGGCAATAATTGCTATGGCAAAAAAAAAGTGAGCAGGAAAGAAGGTAGGGAGAACCATGAACAAGGAGTGCATTAACTAATGGTTGCAATGGAAGACCTCACTGTTCTATGCAATTCTCATTATTACATGCCATTTACTCACTTGGATGCCCTGTAGGTTAACAATTTTACCTATAGAAATGAGACTATATCATGTGAAATTTTTTTTGTTCAATTTTAGATGAATTTTAGATGAAATGATGTCCCTGGAGGACATCATTTGAGCAGATATATAATTTACCTCCATCTGACAGTTTGTGCCCATCAAACCTTGGAAGAATCAACATAGCCTCCTAAGAAAGTAATTAGAAGATGTTTGTTAGAGATACATTTTTTTCCATGCCTTAAAAGTTAAGTACAATCTCTCCTCTCCCATCCAAGTTCTGTTTCAAGTGTCAGCTCAATGACAAAAGAAAAGGAACCTAATATGTGCTGACTTTGTCTACCTGGTTATTTATTCTTCAAAACAATACATAATAGCTATCATTTTTTGAGGATAAGATAAATATCTGATAATGATAAGAAAAATAATAATAATAGATAAATAATAATGATAAGATAAATATCTGATGATGTAGCAAATTTAGTGTAGAATCCTCTACTTTTTGTTTGTTTGTTTGTTTTTGCTGAGGAAGATTTGCACTGAGCTGACATCTGTTGCAAATCTTCCTCTTTTGTATGTGGGTGGCTGCCACAGCATGGCCACCAACGAGGAGTATAGGTCTGCATCTGGGAACCAAACCCCAGGCCGCCTAAGCAGAGTGCACTGAACTTAACCACTAGGCCTTGGGGCTGGCCCAAGAATCCTCTATGTTTTTACAATTATTTCACAACTTTTCAAATTTATCTCTTCCTCACTTAATTTTACAAAGATTTTGCTCAATAAAGCAATTAATGCATTCACTTTATTTTTCCAAGAAGCCACAACTGTCTTTTTGCGTTCACATTTCTTTCACTTTCCATATTATTTAATTAAGTTATACAATTACAATAACAAGTACAACTGATTTAAACCAATTTGGTAACAACAATCAAACAAAACCCCTGACTTTTCACAAGCAAACGAAAGAAGTAGGACAGGGCATTTTTCTTTAGAAAGGTAGTGCTTATCTCACAGGACCGTGTGGCCGTATCATACAATAGAACTAACACTTCAAAGCACTAACTAAAACTCTTTCGGTTTTGGTTTGTCAAAAAACTCTCCTACTCTGTCTTTTTCCTTCCACCTGGCCAGGATTCAGGTGGAAAGATTTTCTCCATAGGTTAGCGTTCTGTTCTGTCGCACTGGAATGCACGAAGGGGAAGCCTCTGTTGGTGTCAGGCAGGGAGAAGTTAGGGTTTATGACAGGAGCACAGAGAGACACCAGGATCCAGGAGTTGGCCGACTACTCACATGCACAAGGAAGGTTGTAAATACAAGCACAGTCAAGGAAAGTGAGCAGATCTGACGTCTTTGAATGATGAAACTAATGATTGGGCTTAGAGAATATTTCTAGAAGACTAAACAGAAACCAGGAGGTATACAATCAAAAGAAGTCAAAGGCAGGGATAAATAGAAAAGCACACCCAGTCAGTTCCTCGAAGGTTGAGACAGCTGGGTGCCACCATTCCATCTATATTAGTCTTTTTCTATAGGGGAAGCCAATCCTTATGGAAGAAAACATGAGGGAGCAAACAATCAGCTGTGCAACTAAGCTGAGAGAGAGAGGGGAGGACATCACACACTGAGATTTCCTGGAGTTAGATCGATGTAGTGGTTCCCGTTCTTCCAGGGGATTTATAACACTGTGTCAGTACTATGTCCAACACGCTAGGCAAGAGTTCCTCTAATCCGGGTAAGGATACTAGTCACCAGGTGAATACAGAGGAAACATGTTTGATATTACCTTGTAGGTATTTGCTAAAGCTCAGAAACAGAAAGAAAATCACAGGAAAAAAATTAAATTGACTCTCAGGAACCCAAAATGTAGGGGTGTGGGGGTGGAGATGGGTCAAAGGAGAAAAGTTAATCTCCAAACTTCTGGTCTTCAGAATACCAAGAAATCTATATAAATAATTTGTAGGATTCTAGATTTCATCTGCATCTAATACTTCTGTGGCCTTTTTAAAAGACAGTCACAAATTCTTTCATCCTTCTCCCATCAAGAGGTGGGAGTGTCAATGTCCCTTCCCCTTGAATCTGGTAGGCTGTGGCTTCTTTGACAAATAGAGTATGTAGGAAGGGACACGATGTGACTTTTGAGGATAAATCATAAAAAGCCATGCCACTTCTGCCTGGTTTACTGCAAATCTCACTTGGGAGCCCTCATCTGCTAGGTAAGAAGTCCAACTACCCTGAGGCCACCAGGGAGAGGCTACATGGAGGGGCTCATGTCAACGGACCCAGCCTTTGAGCCATCCCAGACAAGGTACCAGAAATGTGGTTCTAGCTCCAACCACTTGAGTTATCCCAGCTGAGGCCCCAGACATCGGGGAGCAGAGACAATACCCTGTTTGAATTCCTGATCCATAGAAAGCATAAGCATAATAAAATGATGGTTGTTTCATCTCACTAACTCAGGGTGGGGTGTGATTTGTTACACAAAAAGAGAGAACTGGAGTAATTCCCAATAATCTTGGGAAGTAAAACACTATTTATGTGCCCCCCCCATTCCCAAGCTGCACACACATGCAAGCATGTACACATCCATTATCTGCCTCTCTCCTTCTGAAGAGGAAAGAAAGTAAAATATTGTTTTTGCTGAGTTTTCTCTGCAACACTTTTGTTGTTGTTATGTGAAACTATTCAGGGGTCCTAAGAACAATTATTCCTTAGGAAAATATATATTCTTTTTGTGTGTGTGTGTGAGGAAGACCAGCCCTGAGCTAATCCTCTTCTTTTTGCGGAGGAAGACCGGCCCTGGGCTAACATCCGTGCCCATCTTCCTCTACTTTATATGGGACGCTACCACAGCATGACTGACAAGCAGTGCGTCGGCGGGCGCCCGGGATCCGAACCTGCGAACCCCGCGCTGCCAAGCGTGAACTAAACCGCTGCGCCACTGGGCTGGCCCCTATAACTAATTCTTAAGGAATACATTTTATTCAAACTGGACATGTTTTGGGCTTGCTATGACACCCAAAGTTTAAAGACTGTATCATTAAACCACTCTAAGATGGGAGACAGCACCCTCACACTCTTAATTCTGTCTGTCTGTCTTTCCCCTGCTTTTCTTTGCCTCTCAGCAGCCGTCGTCAAAGACCTTCTATCTACCACTCTCAGTTCTCAAAAGGCAGGATGCGCCCGCGTCTGATGCCTGGACTTGGTGCTGCAGATCCTTCTTACTATGAACAAGCAGATGGGAGCCACAAATCCAAAAACTAGGTGGGAAATGCTTTTATGTCGAAAGGCTACTTTTAAATCATCCTTTATGTCATCTTCCTGCAGGTCACTTTCTTACAAATATTCTCAGCAACACCTTCATAGATGAATTTTTAAGAGAAAGCTGACAGTATATTTTCTTTTCAAATTTAAGCCCAATCCAGGTGATCCAAGACCCAGATGATTATATGACTTTGCTTTCCAAGTTCATATTTCTTGAAGAAATAAAGATCTCTGGATTAATTTAAAAATTCATACATGGGAATAAACACTTGTAAGGTTTACTTAGAACTACCAGATGTCAAAAAATTTGCACTCTAAATTACCAGCTTTTGATTGCTTTCCTTCTTGAATATTAGGTATACTATTAAAGGAAATTATATAAAAAATAATTCCGGGGCCAGCCTGGTGTGTGGTTAAGTTCACGTGCTCCACTCCAGTGGCCCAGTGTTAGCAGGTTCAGATCCCGGGCACAGACCTACACACCACTCATCAAGCCGTGCTGTGGCAGGTGTCCCACAAACAAAATAGAGGAAGATTGGCACAGATGTTAGCCCAGGGCCAATCCTCCTCAGCAAAAAAAAAAAAAAATCCATGTTTCATAAAGGACTTTATCAATATCTCTGTACCATATCAAAAGAAAAGTAAACACAGGAATTCAAAACACTCATAAATAAAAAAAGAAGTGAGGCCATTTTACTAGCATTATACTTACTAGCAAAATGACAGCGCTAATGGGTTTAAGTAGCAGCTTAGCTAAACTTTTTAATTTGTCAACATGTAATTGTTTTGACAATCCACTTCAACCAAGCTCAGCTCTATGTCATGCATTCAAGGCAGGGCATGTGGTATGGCCTTTGCTGGTTGTGGACAGGCACCTCAGAAGCACAGGTGAAGAGACAGGGAGGGGCAGGGCAACCACAGGCCGTGCCATGGCTCCCTGGATAAAGAAAAAAGTGATCAGCTCCTTGAACATACTCAGAGGCACAAGCTGACATCAATTCCTGAGCCTGAGCCAGCAGAAGGTGGGATTTCTTTGACTTTCAAAGTTCTCCATCTATTCTGAGCAGGATGATCCCTCAAACAAACAACACCTACATTTCAGCAACTTTCCACAATATTTTTTGCTCATGTAACAGTGCAGTGAGGGTGGGTGGTGGGCTCTGCTTTATGCAATGATTCAAGGACCCCAGATCCTTCTATCTAGTGACTCCACCATCTTTCCTTTGTTAGATCCTCTCCATCCAGACAGTTGTCAGGTGACAAGAGAAAGAAAGGGACGCTGGGTCGGACAATCTCAGGCTGGATGGTGACACTTGTAACTTCTCATACTCCACTGGCAAGAACTAGTCTCATGGTCCCACCTAGATGCAGGGTCCGCCACGTATGTCAACAAGTAAGTTTCTATTTTCCCTGAATTCTGTGACCTTTTTTCGTTCCCTTTTCACTACTTGAGTGGCTACTTCCCTAAAAACGAGTAGAAAAATTATTAATGAAAAATCTTATACGTCGCTTTAAGATGTAGCCTGATATGATGGAAATATATTAACGTTTGATATAGATTCCATTGACATCTCAATAACTTATTCCCATTATCTGTGAGAAAATGCAAAATTTTGGCTGAGCAATTATAATGTGACATTTAAACCTTCTCATCTACCAACCTCCAGTCTTAGAAATCATATTTAAAGTAAAATTCTCAACATGTTATGCTATTCTTAACTCAGAAAATGATGCTGGTTATAACAGTGTAACAATGCTGTTGCCATGGTTATCTACTATTAATGATTAAACTTGCTTCCTTATGCTCATTAGAATGTACATTTTGAAAATGGAGAAGAAGTTTCAGTTTATTAGCAGATTGTAAGGCTCAAAGTTCCCAAACAAAAGTTTGGATATTAGAAACCAGTTCAGGCTCTGATGTTCGACAGATTTTTCTCTTGTGTCCATGGATGGGTATTTTTTCCCTCATCAGCTACAGCAATCAGTCTTCAAAGAAATAAGCATTTTATGCATCATAGAGTCATTATAACTTCCTGGGAAGAGCGAAACTTGGTGAGAGATGGCATGAATTATGCAAAAATACAAATTTGTTTAAAAACAATAAAGCATCAGCAAATTGAATCTGTTTATTCATGTCAATTATTCATCAGATTTATCCCCCTGAGTGAGTCTACATATAAAACTATCACCGTAAATTACCAAAACGATCAAAATTTCAGAATCATAGGAAGATTAACAACTAATAGTCTTTCACAGAAATGACTTTGAGACTTATGATACAAGATACTTTGTTTATTGTTTGTTTAAAACCACTCAAATGTTTGTAGGTATTTCCAGCTTCCAACACAGCAGATAACTTATCTCCTCACCTTTATAGTCCTCACTACAGGTTTTTAGGGAAAGAGGTAAAACTGGGAAACCATGTACAAAGTATCTACCTCTTCAGACCATTTTGTTCTGCATGAGAGAAAAAAAAAAAAGGGATTATGTGGCAATGTTTATCTTCCTGTACTTCTCTATTTGTTTATTCAACGGATATTTCCTGAGTGCTTAATATGTGCTGAGCCCTGCCCTGACGCTAGGGATACAGAAATGAACAAAACAGACATAGTTCCTATCTTTATAGAGCTTTTAATAAGAAATGATGTAAGAAATGATGAAGGCCTAAACAAGGGCTTGTGAGGGAATCACTCTCTTTTGACAAGATGAATTCTTAGCCTGGCCTTCAAATTCTTCAGCCTATATTTTAAGCCTTTCTTGCAGAAATCTACCATGCTTCTCCCAAACTAGTTATCTATATACATCATTAGGAATCAAATTCCTATGGCCAGGATCCTGTTTTCTATCTCCAACAAGCAAATTCTATCCATATTTCAAAGCCTAACTCAAATCTCAGTTTCTCCATAAAGCCTTCCCTGGGTGGATGTCTCTTTTGGTCCCTTGAACACCTATAGACTTTTTTTAATGTCAAAAATCATGTAAAAATCTTTATTGAGTTTCCATTATGAACCAAGTATTTTACAAACTGTAATTTATTTGCATTTTGAATCAATCTTATAATGAAAATATCTCCATTTTTCAGATGAGAAGACTTGAGCTTCAGTGGAGATAAGTTGCTCCAAGTTAGAGCTACAATTCAACTCAAGACATTCTGATTCAAAAATGTATAATCTTTCTTTCTTTTTTTTTTTTTTTTTTTTGTGGGGAAGACCAGCCCTGAGCTAACATCCGTTGCCAATCCTCCCCTTTTTGCTGAGGAAGACTGGCCCTGGGCTAACATCAGTGCCCATCTTCCTCCACTTTATATGGGACGCCACCACAGCATGGCTGACAGGCAGATGCGTCGGCGGGCGCCCAGGATCCGAACTCGCGAACCCCGGGCTGCCAAGCACGAACTAAACCGCTGTGCCACCGGGCGGCCCCCAAAATGTATAATCTTTCAAACACACCACATTGACCGAATAACAATTTTTTAAATTTCTTATCAGATTATAAATTCTTTTAAGTCAGGAATCACCTTTACATATGTGTATATTTCTCTTAATATCTAAAATTCATGCTTTACCCATAGTAGATACTGATTAAAATTTTTTTCATAATCGCGATAATAATACAAGATAAAATATGGTACATATTTTCCTCCTCACATGGTATGTAGAATAAGAATTAGAAGACATCAGAAAGAAGAAAATCACAGTGGGCTGGGATAGTGAGGAGGGGAAACTGAGAACTAAGGGGTGAGTGGAATTTAAGTTGCCGGCGTCCATAGATAAAGGCATTCCAAATATGGGAAAAGTCAAGAGCAAAGCTGTTGAAATGAGAATGCACAAGGTCCATCCATGGGACAACAATTGGAAGAGTCCAGCTACAACAGAGGTTGATATAATGGAAGATAGCCTAGAATGGTTAGTGGGCATGACAGAGTAAATAATGCTCCCCCCAAAGACATCCATGCCCAATCCCTGAAACCTGTGAATGTTATATGACAAAGGGACTTTGCAGAAATGATTAATTTAAGGATTTCGAGAGAAGGAGATTATCCTGGATTATCCAGGTGGGCACAATGTTATCACAGAGGTTCTTGTAAGAAGATGTCAGGAGATCAGAGTGAAAAGAAAGAGGTGTTATGATGGAAGCAAGAGGTTGGGATGATACAAGGAAGAAGTTATGAGTCAAAGAATGTAAGTGGCCTCTATAAGTTGAAAAGACAAGGAAGCAGATTCTCCCTTGAAGGAATACAGCCCTGCCAACACCTCAGTTTTAGACTTCTGACATAAGGACTGTAGGAGATTAAATGTGTGTTGTCTTAAGCCACTCTGTTTGTGGTCATTTGTTACCTTAATAACAGAGTATCAGCTCATCAGGAAACTCGAGTGTCATACTAAATGATTAGGAATCTTCCCTGCATGCACTGAACATTTCTAAGCTTGGGATGGAAATATATCAACATTTTGAAGATGAATAATGTTGTTACATTTATTCACAGCTTTCTGAACCATTGTGGTAGCAATGAGAAAGGAACCATGGGGAAATGCTTAAAGACTATCTCTGAGGAACTCGGGAAAAGGAAGAAAGATTAAAAGAAGATACCTAAATTATGAGTATGAGAAGTATAATTGAGAGAATAGAGAATGTAGGTGGAATAGCAAGAGCTAAAGAAACGATGAGTTGAGTGTCACACACCTTGACTTTAGCCTACCAAGGTCATATCCATTATTTAGTAGGAGGTGCACTACTAGAGACAGAAAGACGGCTTGGAAATACTGCCACCAAATTGTGAAAACCATGAAAGTGGGAATATAGTCCTTTTCTCATTACCCACAGATCCAAACACAGCACACTGCACCTAGTAGATGCTAAGGACATGGCTGTTAATGGGAATATCTGATCTTGCCAATGAAATGTATTGCAGATAATTCTAATTTTAAAATAGCCTCATTGGGATAAGTATCTAGTTGTAAAGATTTCTCTCTCTCTATCAATTGATCTCCCCTATTCCTCTTTCCAATTTTGCATTTGGATTCCAGATACCTTATATATCCATATGGCTTCAATGGGAGGATTGCCCAGTCCTTATGCCATCCTCTGGGTCTTGATATGTCTGCTGAACTGTGCCTTGGCCCACCTGATCCCTGGGTGTCCTGAACTGGTCTCTGCTGAATTGGGACCATCGCATGTGGTCATTTGAGCATCACTTTGGCACTGTTGCAGGTGCCACAGCCTCCAGCAGCAAGATGGGATGACCACCTCATCACTATCAAAGGCCTTTTGTGTTCCTCCCAGCACTTGTATGACCCCTGCCTTTTAGAGACCTTGGAATTCTCAGTTGCTTTCTCTGCATCATTCTGATGTGGGCTAGATACAATGAAGTTGTCAAGCCCAACTGCTTAGGCCAACTGCCCTCGTCTTTGTTACTCCACCATTCCCACATCATGGTGGACAGGGTAATGTTCAATACGGACTTCTCTGAGAGTCATGCAGGCTCCCTCAAGCTATACCTTTGAAATCCCTGAATCCTCCAAATTTATCTAAGTATTTAAAAGCAGCCCCTTAGCTTTTAAACCTATTGGTTCTCTATGGATTTGAAAGTAACAGATCTGAAATTCAAAGCTGAGCAATGATTTCTTGGTTGTAGACAGTATTTCTTCTTTCCTTCCTTAGCAGTGAGTGTTGGTCACATGACTTAAACTTAACAAGGCTGGACTGCAGGGAATGGAAAAGGGAAAAATCTATTGGAAGCCATTTCAAAAGCATTATTAGCCTATAGAGGCAGAAGAGAGAGTTGGAGTCACTGTGAATGAGAGCAGAAGGAGAAAAAGAAAGAATAAAGAGATGAGGACTAAGTTGGGAGCATCTACAATCAGCACCAGGAGAGAAAGAGGAAATAGAGCAGAATGAAAAACACTGCGATCAAGAGAGGACAAGAACCAAGCTCTCAGGAGTCCCCAAGTCTAAAAGAAAGAGAACATTTCCCAAGGAAGAGATGAGCAGTAAAGCAGAACATTAAGGAGATCGAGGAGAATGGATATCCAAACGGGGCCCAGCGTCTGACAAGTGCAAAGTAACTGGTAACACTTGACAGGTGTGGGTTAGGGGTAGGATTTGGATTAGGGTCCAGAAATCTTCCAGGTAAGGATGTCTTAGTAGAATATTGCTTTCTTAGTCTATCCCTGTGTGTGCCAAAAATCTGAAAAAACCAGAATGGATCTTTTAAAAAATATATGTATCAAAAAAGACTGGATATTTATTTTTGTTATTATCCCTATGTAAAAATTACTCATCATTAATTTCATATTTATCCCTAAATAACCAAACTGGTATATGGCTACCATCCTAAAGTATAGTCTTTTTATGTGTGTAAAAGTCATTCTCAATCTTTGTTTTCTGTGCACGTTACAAAATTCTCCATTTAAAACATACCAAAGTTATTGGGATTTCAGAAGATGGTCATCTTAGTCCCTACTACAAAATTCCAAGGCTGGAAGAATTTCATATTGTTCTAATGAGCATGCTAAATACGAGAAACAACCTGTTTGTTGTATTAAGAATTGCTAAGCTTTAAGTAAGGGACAGAGGTCAATTTGGGGGATCAAATGAAGGCCTATGCTATAAAAACACTGTAACAATTTCTAAAGGAACTAATGAGAAAGTAGACCTAGTATCACGTGTATCTAAAACTCATTTCAGTGGATACTCAAGGAATTGGATTTTACACTTAAGTTACTCTATTAGTCACTGTAAAATTCACTCATAATTCATTCATTCATTCATTCACTCAAATTCATTCATAATTATACTTTTTCAGTTAAGTATTTCATCATAAAAATATATTCAACAAGGCAGGCAGATTACACTCTTCTATGTATGATAGGTATAAAAAATATCTCTATGGTACTTTTTTTAAAATATATGTCTATTAAATGGCTCAGACTAGAAAACTGCCTGAAAGGCAGAGTGATCAATCTGGCAAATACTTAACTAAAAAGACTTATGAGTTCTAAATGTAGTGACTACAGGCTGTCTGAACCCTAGCTTCTCAGTCTATAAAATACATATGAATACCATAAAGATTTAGGATAATGATGGGAATAACATATATGCTAGAGTAAGATACAGTGCATAAATCTTAAGTGGTAATATGCTGCTCTTTCATCACTGGTTTTGCAAAAATATAAAGCATGAAATATAGCTAAGTCATGGAATGGAGAATCAGCAAAAGATTCCTAAATTCCTTCAGAACAATTTTCTCTCAACAAAATGTAATCATTTCACCATGTCATTCCATTGACATAGGCTCTGTGTATATAGAATATCAATGAAGTCCCTGTGTCAGATTGTACAAAAATGAAAACCGAAGCCTTGCGATCGATTCTTTTCTCATTTATTTAATTTCTAAGTAAAAGCCCATCCTCCTGATCAACAGGATAGCCAGGCTGTCAACCTCACTTCTTTTACCAAAATTTAATGAAACCCACCCAGGCCTTCACAGTAACAAACAAAAGTTAGGCTTAGAATAGAAAGTGCATTGGAGAGTGTACATAGCCCATCTCAAACCTGACATATTCTTGAGAGCCAAGCTGAAGCACAGAGGAAGACTTTGTTACCAAATGAGGCAGACAGAAGAAAGTATGTGAGATTTACAGCTGATATCATCGAATTCACTGACCTGATTATGCTTCAAAAGGACTAAAATTTATGAGGTTGAAAAAGACTGAAAAGGCAGAATAAAAAGCTTGGGTGACCATGACAGCTGATGAGGGCATGCAATGCTCTAAGTGAATGTCTTCTGCACAAAGTGACACACGCATCCTGCAGAACCACATTTAATGTGGAAACCAGCATGTGAAGGCACAGAGTTTTGATCTTACATTATCATTTTTAAAAAGAAAATAAAATAGAAATTTATTTTTATGGACATCTCATCGGTGCTCTCTGAACTTCAGTAGATAAACATTAATGGGTGATAATAAATAAAAGCAATTTTCTTTTCATCAAGTGTCCAGGGGTCCTAGGAGGAGAAAACAGCAACAAATTTTGTTAGAAAAATGGCAGGCAACTAACTTCTTCCCTTCCTGAAAAATAATAGGCATGTGGGGAAAACACAATGAAGTTCACATTCATAATGTAAAAGCTAGATTACAAAACTACTCCAACTGCCAACAGATAGCAAATTATTAATGATTTCCTTCTACATTATCAGAGAAAGATTTGGGAAAGAATTCAGATGCATATTTACTATCCATCAAATAATATTTATGAGTTTATTTTGCATATCAATTAGAGCTTTGACACATTCTGGGTGGAGGCAGCTATTTAATCAACATTTTTACAAGATTGTTTTCCTTTTCTTCTCTGCCCTGCCTTTGATTCAGAGTTATTCTCTCCCCAATGAGAACATTCTATTCCCCCAAAGCCCTGCAAACCTCTAGATGGTTCTGGTGATCCTTCTATGTGGAGCTATGGTTTTTCCCTTAAAATGAAGCATGGTTTTGTTTGTTTATTTATTTGTTTTCATAAGAAGTTTCAGTAATTCTTCATATTAAAGCCATTTGGATTTCTCCTTTCTTCTGAACTCTGCTTCTCTTTCCTACAACTCTTTTTCTTGTGTCTCTGTGTGTATGGTTGAAGTGTTATAAATATTGTTTATTTTAGGTGTGAGAATGGGCTATAAAGACCCAAGATACCTTCCAACAACAAGATCCTCTGAAAATTTAAACTTTTCTCCCTAAACACTACTGTGCTACAAAAAGCTTTCAATGTTCTCTTGATAATTTATTCTGTGTTATAAAATGAGGACTGTGGAAGCTTGTGTAGCCCGAGCCCATAACTAGCATTATAGACACAGAAACAGAGCTGGATGGCAGCTTGGGTATCATCCTATCCTGGGTTCTCAACCCTAGTTGAATATCTCACCCGCTGCAGTGAGCTTTAAAATACTGTGACAGTCCCATTCTGACTTCACGTTTCTCAAAGTCCCTCAGATCATTTTAATGTGCAGCCAGCATCTTATCTACCACTCACCAGCAGCCATGGAAACTAAAGCCCAGATAGGTTCAATCCCTAACTCACCTGCATAAAGCGAAAAGCAGCAAAGAAAGGGTTAGAGACCCGTGTTTTTAGTGCAGGTTTCTTTCAACTACAAGGATTTTTGGAGTGCAAAAGGTTTCCTGAGGAACAGCGTCTGTAGTCTGAATTTCTTTCAGTTTAGCCCAGGTCAGCACCGACTATGTAATTTGCAGGGCCCAGTGCAAAATAAAAATGTGGGGCCCCTTTTTGATAAATGACTAAAAATTTCAAAAGCTGGCAGCAGAGAATTAAACCAAACCCAGAGCTTTCTAAATGCAGGGCCTGGTGTTACCGCCCAGGACACACGCCCACAAAGCCGACCCTGGTCCAGGTTTTGAAGATATTCTGTGTTCAGTAACAATATGTTAGTAAAAAAAAGATTCCACAGCTATAAATCGGGAACCAGCGCTGAACAAGTCTTTGTTTTTGTTTTTTTTGTGTGTGTTCTTGTTGGTTTATTTAATTTTTTAAATGCAGGAGCTCTCGGGAGACGTCAATAAGCTAACGTTCATTGTGACTGCTTTAGCCTGCCTCTTCCTCTGTCAAAAGCAGAGTCTGTGGTCAGAGGGAGAAAGTTAAATGCCCTATGATCTCATTCGTAAGCAGAAGATAAAAACAACAAAAAACAAGCATATAGCCACAGAGATTAGACTGGTGGTTACCAGAGGGGAAACGGGGAGGGAGGAAGGCGAAAGAGGTGACAGGGCACATGTGTGTGGTGATGGACGGTAATTAGTCTTTGGGTGGTGAACATGATGTAGTCTACATAGAAGCTGAAATATAATGATGTACACCTGAAATTTACATAATGTTATAAACCAATGTTACCTCAATTTAAAAAAAAAGAAAGCAGAGTCCGAGATGAGGGCTTTACGGGAACAGTAGAACAGAGAAGGAAGGAATCAATACAAGGGTACGTTACTGGGCCAGCCACTGCAGTAGGAAACTGGGCTAGATCTCCTTGGAAACTTTTGAAGAGCCACGGAGCATGTCCCTCAGCATTGTAGATCCCATGGGAGAGGGGGGAAAGGGAGCCTTTATCCCCTGAGTCCTGTGGCTGGTTGGCGGAGTATGGCCCTGTGAGGGGTTAATTCCCTGGTCCTTCCAGATTGCATGTGAGAGAGTCATGGTCCATCAAGGTGATGCCTGGGTGAAACAGCAAGAGCTGGAGGGGCAAAGAGGCCCTGATATAGTGACCCTCGAAGCTGGGGCTCAGCCAGCAGCACCGCCAAAGTGATCTTAGCTAAAACTTTTTACTTCCCAGAATACCTATTAACATCTTTCTGGACACATGTGCTATCCATTGAGCACAGTTTGAAACAAAGTAGACGATCTATTATTAGAGTTAGATATTCCTTTTCAAAGAAATTACACAGTGGGAAAGCCAGGCTGGGGACGGGAAAGACCAAAGGAAAGATTAGGACATAGAGAATGAAAGCCTGCATCCAGCTGAAGGGCGGTAATTGTCTTGAATGTTCTCCCACAGATATAAGCCCGAGGATTCAGCCCCACTGACTCTGCTCTGTGCCAGCTCTCCTGAAAGTCTTTAATGTATATCCAGAGAGTTTTTAAAGGGCTATCATTTTTGTGCCATATAAGGTAGACATTTTTCAAATGAATGCTAGATGAAACAGAAAATAGCACTTTCTGCCTGCAAACTGGTGATAGTAAAAGGTTTTAAGTGAAGTTGACTACAGCTGAAAGTGACACAGAGAGAAACCATTTCCTTGTTTAAGACAATTCTGAACACATGTACTCAGTCACTGAGATGCTGGCAGTAATCTGCACAGACGTATCGTGAATGAATGTCTTTTTACTGCATTTGTTCAGCTGTGACAACAGAACTCATAGAGCAATCTTAGCATTGAGGGGAAAAACTCGCTAATAGGTTTGGTGTAGGTGTTCCCATAGACGCGATACAATTAACATGGAAAACGGCAAAACAAAAAAATCTTTACATAATTAAGTTATAGTTTCTACTTTTACTTAGGAATTCTATATGTTAATTTTCCATCAATAACTTGCTCTTAAAAAAAAAAAAAAACTCCCTTTCAAACACTCTACATCACCTCTTCCATCTTTTCAGTCGGGCAATCTTTATGTAGTGTTGATAATGTCCGGAGCCCTGAACCCGACTGTGTGTGTCAGCAAGATGTTTATATATTTAGAAAAGCAAAAAGAACTCTGTCTCTCGGGGAGGCTATAATTGAACTATCAAAATGACAAAATGTCCTGTATTGTAGAACATTTTTGTCATAGGTTTTCAAAAACCAGATTTATCTTATGAGCAATTCAAATCCTTAGAAAGAATGTTTTGTATCATGATTTTCAAAATGTAATTATCTTACTCTAAAATGTTTATTTGCCATTGGAAAACAAGACTTTAAATATTTGGTTTTCCATCTGTTTTAAAATGCGACCACCCACAAAGGCCGCACGCTGCCAGTTTTCCCTGCATTCCTTTTCATTGCCATGCTTTGTTTCTGCTTATAAACCTGGGAACGTCACACAAAAAGAGCTCAATAGCATGGAACTACAAGCCAAGACAACTTTAAAACCAGTGTAAATATGTGAAAAAAAATTGCACAAGGTATTCTTTTCCCACTGCTGTATTATATTTAAATTTACTCTTACATATCAGACTTCAATAAAATCACCTTATATCAATAGGGATATTGTTTGTAGACCTCACACGAGCAGAAATTTCCCTTAATATAAAAGCTGAAGGTCACGAAAAAACCCTTAAACTTACGTACCTAGAATTTATGTCCTTTATTCCTCATTTTATCTCTGAATTTCACATTTCCTCTTTGCCACATCCCTACCTGTCATTCAGTAAGATAAAACAGATACATTAGAATTTCCTCTCTGAGTCTGGATTACTCTTAACTCAGCAAATCATAAAGATTCTGCACCTCAGTTATCTGATCTGTAAAATTAGGATGTACCAAATAACCACTATCCTCCTTAAACATTATAATTAAATGTTGCTACTGTAGTTTTAATGTAGGCCTTCTTCTGAAAGAGATGGCCTGAAAATCTTCCATACATTCCAGGTTAGGACAGTAGGTTGAACATTTACATCTTATTTCACTCCTTCCTAAAACTTCATTAAAACTACAATAATTAAATGTTTAAAGGAAAGGAAGCTGACAAAATGAAGCAGAGTGAAGAGCACCAAGTATAGGCAGATTAAATAACTTTGAACCCACTGAAGGTTGATGTCAGAGCCTTCCTTTCTTCTGATCCCACTCATCTCCCAAAGACTCCAGCAGCCTGGCACTCACTGTCCAGGCAGAGAATCTGGCCTTTCCCAAAGGAAATACCTAGGAAGGTTCCCCAACAAATGACTCATTCAGGGTGAAATTTGAGATTCAAATATGAAAACTTCATCCATGCATTTAGGACCACTAATCATCTTTTTATTCCCTCACCCTAAATCATGAGTAGACAATCAAGGATTACTAAATATCTGAGCAAAATCTCTAACATGAACAGAAAGATTAAAACAAACAACTGACAAAAATAACTAGGAGGAAACACAACCATCATTGATATCCTCAGAGAGATAAGAGAAGATGCTGCATTTATGAAACAAGAACAGGAGGACATTTAAAAAGAAAAGAAAATAAATGACCTTTGAATTTAAAAATATTCTAGCAGAATTTTTTTTAAAAAAAACACTATTGGAAGGTTAGAAGATAATTTGAGTAAATATCCCAGGGAGTAGAGCAAAAAAGACAAAAGAATGAAAAATAAGAAAGAAAAAGATAAGAAAATTGAAGCACTAGTCTTTCCATGAAGAAAGAACAAGAGAAAACGGAAGGCAGGATATAATTTAATTTCTCATAATTAAGGAATATAATTTACCACATTGGAAGGACCTACAACAGTGTGGAAATAAAGCCACATGAAGGAATATCAATGTAAAATTTCAGAATTCTGAATGAAGACAAAGAGAAGATTCTATAAGCTTCCAGGGAAGCAAGAGGGGAAAAAAGGATCACATACGAAAAACAAGGAATCAAGTGGCTATGAAGTTCTCAGCATCAACACTGGTAGCGATAGATCAACACCTTCAAAATTTCGAAAGCAAATAATTTTCAATCTACAATGTATCACCAAATCAAGCTATCTATCAAGTATGAGGGTAGAATAAAAACATTTTCAGTACATGCTTGGAATCAAAATATCTGTCATCCATGACCTGTTCTTAAGAAGTCCTTGAAGGATGTACTTGACCACAATGAAAAAGAAAAGCCTAGAGGGAAGACATGGGGTGCAGGAACCAAGGGATATAATACAGAACAGTGAAGGGAATCACAAAGAGGATATGAAGGAAGACCCTAGGATTTCAGCTGTGACTAGTTGCCACAGTGTAACTCAAGAGGCAAAAAGAGCTGAAATCACCAAGATACCTACTGCTACATCATCTTAATCTGAGACAGAATGTACAGATGAGCCTGACTCAGATTTGTGTCCACACTTGACAGGAGAAGATGCTGATGAAGCTCTTCTACCCCCTCCACTCTCCACCACATCCTGCTGCAGGGATTAGCTAAGGCACCTGACGGAAGTGCTCTTCTTTGACCTCCTCCAGAGCTAGAGATAGGCCATGGCGGGTTTAGAAACATAAAGTACAGAGCAGCCCTCTCCTGTTGACCATATTCCTGCTGGACACCTAGTACCTGCCTGCCAGGTACCTTGACAGTGGGAGAACATGCAAGCCATGCCAACAGGAACATTCTAGGTTACGTGACCCTTATAAATCATTATTCAACTCAATAAATGGGAATTACTGGTTACATATCGCTCTTCTGAGCTTGGTTACTACACAATCATCCCTGAAAAACTAACCTATTCTAGTGGTACTGACAAAACAGTTTTCTAACCCTTCAAGACTGAGGACCACTTTCTGATTAGTTCACCAAAGAAATACTCATGAGAGAAGCCCCGTAACAGCAGTCAGACTAGCAGCTTTTCTTGATGTCTTCTGAGGGTCTCATGTCTTTTCATCTGAAACCTCATCTAATACTTACTCCATTATTCTACTTCATCTCCATCAAAAACATCAGACCAGCCAAACAAAAACTCTCATTGAGATTAGGGAGAGGCAATGGTGTGGCTCTAACTGAGACTGTCATAAGAAATTGCTTGATTTATGTTAACAGTGAAAAGTGCATATTATGACCACTAATAGAGAAGAGTGGCAAAATAAATCTCTGTGAGGACTTCTTAAGACCACCAGTGTCCCCCAAACCACTGAGAATCAAAGTGTTGTGAATTCTTCCTACTCCTTACATCAGTTAACTTTCACGGCAGAGAACCCTTCCTTTTAAAAGCTGAGCTTAAGTGAATGAGAGATGAAGCAGAAATTGTGATGAAGGCTTTTGTTTGTGTTTGATTCATTTATTTAACTTTTGGGGTTTTATTTTAGTGATGAGAAAAGGGAATTGACTCTCCAGAAGAGGTCTTATTTACATTCAAAAAAACAAACATGGGGAGATGGGGGGAGGCAAATAAAGCTGAAAGAAAGATGTTTTAGGAGAATGGGATAATCAGCAAGTTCCAGAAATCAAGTTTACTGTAATAAGTAAACTTGGGCCAAAAAGAAATGCTCATCCCCTCATTGACAGGTATAAGAGCAAAATTTTGATGACCTGCCTCGAAAAACACTATTTCCAGCCATAACAACTACTATTACTTTTATTCAGAAGTGCAAGAGCTAGGTGTCTCTGATTTGAAATGATAGTCATTTGTGTTAATCAGTGGATTATGATTCAAATAAGGCTAGTAGACATTTCAAATTTTTCTTGACTTCTTTCTTCACTGTATAAACAAAGTTATGTTCAGAGACAAAAGTGCTTGTAAAGAAGGAGGGTGACTGAGGCCAAGTAGCTTTCTAAGAACCTGTGTTCTTGGTTGCCTGGTTGCATTTCATGCTGCCCATTACAATGTGCATGGTATCAGCAGGCTAAGAAATGAGCTCCTCAGGTGGATTCTGTGACTAAAGTGCAAAGAGCTGTTCCTGTAACACTTTTCTGAAGACAATTACAACGTGCCCCTTTTGTAACAGAATATGTTTCAATGCTATGTTGATTCGTGTCAGAAAGCCCTGATGGAGTTCCATCTTTTGTTCCAATATTAATGAAAGCAATGGGGAGGGGCTGTAAAATAGATTTGCAAAACTGTCATCTGCAACAATCAGAATTAGTTTGAGATGACAGAGACTCTATTATTCAAGGCCCTTGGGGAGGGGGGAGATAGAAATCACAAATACATTCCCCTTTTAACCCTCATTTATCATGCCAGATTTTATTTTTCTTTTTGCCTTCTATTCCTCCCCACCCCCTCCCCATTTGCCTAAAAAGTGCAGTGATGCTTTCTCCCCCGTAAGAAATATGGATGAAATATTCAGAGATAATTGCAATTCTATTGGCCATCACCTTATTACATTCTGAGCCTCATACCAGGAATGCAGTTCATTTTAAGAACAGACTTTCACATTTCTTTAGTGGTTATTTGTTGTTCCAGTGACTATTATTCACTTGGAAGCTTAGACTGTTTGGTCTCAACAATAATAAAGGTGTGTTGACACAAATAATCCATAACCAATCTATAAGTCAAAATTTGGGGTGAGTTTATTATGAGTCAGGTCTAAGGACTATAGCCTGGGGGGCTTCCTTCCCCATGGAAGGAAGCTCTCTGAAGAAGTGGGGTGTACAGAGTGGTTACATAGCATCTGGGAACAAAGAGCATACATCACAGATGACAGGAATATCTCTTTTACTACTCTTATGAGATGCTTAGCTAGCACAGCAGGTCAGTGGTCAGGAGGTGAGCACAGCAGCTCAGTAGTTAATCCTTAGTTTCCAGGAAGAGATGCTTTAAAGAAATGCTGATATGGGGGGAAGCTACTTCCCTATCTTTAAGGGCATCATTCTTGTCCCTGGGACATTGTAAATGCTTAAAGCAGACATACAATGCATGCTCAACAGGCCATGTCAGGCCCTTCTGGAAAAAATAGTTCAGGCCAAATTAGTTTTAAACCAAATGGCTGCTTCATGTACTCCAATATATCCTATTGCTGCTATTTATTTATCAAGTGTCTTAGAGTCTACTATATATAAAATCTCCTAGTTCACACAGGTCCTCACATGAGAACAGTCAGGGCTCCGTGGCAGGAGGATGTGATAACCTTACAGTCATCCAAAAGAGAGAGTCCAATAATTGAAACAATAACCTTTTCTATCAATATCATTCAAAGCTAAACCTCGTTAGGAACCCAAATAACACAAAACAGGAAAAAAGCTACCAGTCTCTAGCATACTTTCATTCTATCCTGTGAGTGAATAAGACGTAGTATCTTCCTGTTGATCTTTGAAAGCTACTGAGGCCATGTTAAAACGATTGACTCTCAAATGAGAGAAAGAAGTTCCCAGTGGTTCTCTATACATATCAAGCTCTAATTTACTCAGGTATTCCTTCTCTTTCCCTTGAGATTTTCCCAGGTTTTAGCAGCAGTCTTTCTATGTCTTAGAAAGGTCGGGGAAAGCAAAATAGACATATGAACTATTCTTAGTCAAAGTTGGTTTTCTAAAAACAAATGGAAGAGGTTCTAGAGAATAGTTGCTGCTTCTTCTGACCACTGTAGCTTACTAGGGAAGATTATTCATTAGACATCAATATTAACCTAGCATCATCATCACACAACTCCTCCCTCGTGCTGCAACAAACTCAGGTTCTCAATAATGTATCTTGGGCTGGGAGGAGAGGAGTTAAATGATGTAATTAATTATGCAAATTAATTCTTATTGTATTTTTAATGATCACCTACTTATAAAATATTTCCAAAGAAAACACTATGCTGGCATACTGTAAGTCTTCATTGAACATAAACAAGCCAAGATCCATTTCTTACCCTGCAATTGATATAATTTCTAAGCAGTAAAGAGCCATTTAAATTCCCATTACTGTCACCAGTCTACTTCTCAAAATTCCATTTGAATTCACACATCTACAACATCTTTGGAGTAAATAAAAGCATCGATAAAAAAAAGATGGCATCAATAATATAAGAATTTTCTATACACCATCTGGTCATGGGTTGATTATTAGCAGTGGCCTAATTACTTGACAGAATAAAACAAATAGTTTCTCAGAAAGCTGGTGACCCAGATGTCTAAGAAGTGTAGGAATCACCAGTGAGGATGTTTAGAAAGTAGAATATACTTGCTGATTACAAAAATAAAGAACAAAATATTTACTCAGGGTCCACCATATGTGGGTAACTAGGCTATATTTGAGAGTGTTGGGGAAATATAATTAAAAAACAAATCCTCTCCCAACCCAGAAATCCTCTCCATAAAGGTAGTAGAGAAAGAAAAAACTTTATCCAGAAAAGAAACAAACTTCTCATACGTTTATGACAGGAGGTAGTTTTGTAGCTTGGAGCAAGGTGTCCACTGAAGCTGGGCTCCTATCCTCCCACAGAAACTGGGGAGGAGCTATCTCCCTTGATGTTTACACTTCAAAGAGATGGCTCCCAGAGCCTTGAGAAAGACATTCCTGGGTCATAAAGCTGACTAAAAGTCCTATCTAGTCTTCAAAAGGATATATATACATTTCAAAGAGAGAAAAAAGTACTTACAATGGTAATTTTATAAAGTTAAATCCTCTAAGAAAAAGAAGGACAGAGAAGTTTCTTCCTTTATTTTCAGTAGAATTAAGCTTCTTCCTCTTCTCTCTGGTTTTTTTTTTTTTTTTGGTGAGGAAGATTGGCCCTGAGCGAATATTGTGCTAATCTTCCTCTGTTTTGTATATGAGTCACCACCACCTCTATTTTGTATATGACAAGTGGTGGAGGTCCACGCCTGGGATCCGAACCTGTGAACCCTGGGCCACCGAAGTGGAGAGTGCAAACTTAACCAGTATGACACCAGGCCAGCCCTAAGCTTCTTATTTTTAATTTTTATTTGACCTTAAAGAATAATTCTCAACTCAAATTCCAGTTTCTTCCAGTATCTTCTTACTGTCATATAGATCTGAATTTTGTTCTCAAAATCATGTGTCTTCATCACTCCCCATTAAAGCCTTTGCAAAGTGCATTTGCTTTCACACTTTTATGCTGCATGGCAAAACTCAGCAGTTGGAAGTTGCCAATAGGAAGGAGGACAATATTCATTTACTCTGAGACTGGGCAAAGGATTCGTCGTTGGAGTGTCTCACACGTAGTTGGAACTGGAGTCTGTAGAGTGTTCCAAGTGTTGGGGAAATATAACTCAAAATAAAATTTCTTCCTAGCCCAGAAGGCCTCTCCACAAAGATAAAAGAGAAAAAAATAATTTTATTATTGAATCAGCTTTAACCTGAATGCAATGCTCCTCACAGGCAATTCATGAAAGAGATGGCAAAGATGGAAAAAAATCCCACTCTTTTATAAGCTAAGTGGATACAACCCATGGCATTCATGCTTTAAGACAAAATTGCTAATTTTCTCATATCGTTATGGCTGGAGGTACGGTTTATAATTTGCAGTCCAGTGACAACTGAAGTTAGCCTTCTAATCTCCCAGGAAATGTGCCTTCCTTGACGATTAGATTTCAGAGAGATGGCTTTCAGGTACCTGAGGGAACATTCTTAAATTTTGAGACTGGCAAGAGGCTTATTTAGCCTTTTACCTTTCACAAGAAGGTGAAGGAACTGGGGGGAAGGGACTGCATAGTTCATCTCAGGATGTACTGGACAGGAGATTTCATGAAGAACCCCAAGCCCAAGGTTGGCAAAGAAACAGTGGACTATCATGCCTTTGCAGGATTTTTTGAGCTTGGAAAATGTGCATGTCAAAGTGACTAGTGAAGACTGAAGACCATTGTGCCCTTTCTCAAATATTTTCTATAATTTAAGATTCTTACTATCATTGCTTGACCTTAGATAAAGGGAGGAATCTTTTCATTCATGACTTAGATTAAATTTCTTGTCAGCCAGTGTAGGTTCTTCTGGCTGGTCTAAGAATTAAATTGACATGAGACAGAATAACAGGAGAAAATAAAACAAAGTTTAAGAACATGTATACATGGGAGAAACCCAGGAAAACTGAGTAACTGGCCAAAATGGCCAAAGCCGCCACCATAAATACCATCTTTAGCTAAAGACAACAGAGGATGCTGGGGGTAGTGGTTTGGTACTTCAAAGAGGAGGAAGGGAATTCACATGGAAATGGAAAAACAAATGTTTGGTAAACAAACATTTGCAATACCTTGCAAAGACAATGGGACATGGGGAGGACTTTGATCAAATGGTCCTTGTTAGGTTCCTCCCTCCCTCCCTACTACCACACCTAGTTTATTACACTATAGCTATCTATGGTATTAGCTTCTTCCTGAAACAGGCCTTCCATCTTAAATTCTTTTACACAGTTAGGGGAAAGGTCAAAGTTTCTTCTTGAGTCTTTTGTTCTTAAAAATAATCAAGCCAAAGAGACACATTTGGGGTGGCAAATCTGGTCTCCTACATCAGAAATGGAAGAAAGTAACTCAAAGCAGAGTGATCTTATTTCTAAGAATAGTGAAATGTGACATTCTTACACTAATTGTGGTTGTAATCAGACCTGCCACATTTACTTACTGCCTATTATATACCAGTCACTGTTCCATGTAAACAAGACCACGAAGATCTCTATCATCATGGAAATTATCATGTATTGAGAAAATCACACAGTAAGAAGATGATTATAATCAAGAAGGATAAGTTATGAAATGAGAAGTGTAGACGGTATGGATGTTGCCTGAGATCCATGTTTGGGCCTCAGGAAGGTTTCTAGATGTAAAGAAGCCCAAACTGAGACTCAAAAGAAGAGTAAGAATTATTACCTACAAGTACAATATCCTAAAGGTACAATAAAATAATAGATTTAAAATGGTGACCTCCAGATTAAAAAACTCTTAACTCTCCAAAAATATTTTTACTAAAAGAAGGAAGTGTGGGCTCCATCTTAGAAAGATAGCCACCAAAATAGTTAAGCTTCAAATAGGAAAACTTTCATTATCTGGAAATGCTTTTATTCATAATATCTCATTTCCTTAACAATGTCAGACAAATTAAGTGTTCCTTTATTTGTTTACTGAACTTCAGATTTGACTGCTAAGCCTTCAGAAAAAGTTGAAGGAATTACTTAACATAAAGAGAAGACTTAAGTTACTGATTATGATTTTTCCATATTCTTTCATCCTTTACTCAACCAACTTTTATTGCTTGTTTATAATACATGGGTCCTCCATGTGCTTCTGGGGATAACAAGATAAAAAATAGCCAGTCCTTCCCTTCAAGGAGCTCACAAGCTTACTCTAACTGGGTAACAGATATAGAAAGAAATAATTATGTTACCAGCAATGATCCATGCTTCCCAAAGTCACACTATCGTGCAATTATACGAAGGCTTTGACATCTTTCCATTGCCAGCAGATTGGGAACACAAGCTTCAACAATTGGCCACATCCCCTTGAAGCTGCTGCCTGCTCAGGACATTCATTATCTATAACTGCTGGACCATTACTGATGGGTCCACTACTACCATTTCCAATCACACCCGTTTAAAGGTAGATTTCAACATATTCTTACAGCATACCTTCTATCGTCCATCTCACCCAAAGGAAAAAGGGATGACCTAATGACAATCTGAAAAAAAATCCACAATTCTGGGTACATTTTTCTACTGAGAAATCTTTTTTTAAATCAAGGCAATATTTTACTTCTGTTTTTAATTTAAAGATGAGAGGAAATATGAATAGATCACAGCATTTTGAAATCATACAAACTTCTTTAGTAGCAATTTTCCTAATAGCTTAGTCTGGGGAAATAAATGGTTTATTTCAGTACTTCACTAAATAAAATAAATATATTCAGCAGAAGGAGCGCAATGGAAGGAGAATTTTTTTTTTTTCCATTTAGAAGAATGGTACATTCAACTTAAATGTACTTAATTCACTGAGTGGAATTTAGGTAAAGTAAGTATTCTTAGATTCCAGGCCACTGTAAATATATAATAAGCGGCAGATAGTGGTAAATAAGAGGTTCTTTAGTTGAGCTTTTTATAGTTAAATATTAGTATATAATGACACTATATATCACATGGAAATTAATCCTTAAATTAGAAATTTAGGTATAATTGCATCTAATCATTTTAACTGTGTAATTGCCTCATCTAAATGGGCTGCTTGCTGTAAACTGTGTTGTCAGTAACTGTGTAATTAGATCGTGTCTTGAGGAACAAAATAATCCACCAACTCCATGTTATTCACCAATAGGACTATGAAGCGATGAAATTAAAAGGACTATAAGTTCATGCAAATATGCTAAAATAACAGTTCATAGACTATAATGGTTCTCCAAAATCCTTAGGCTGGCTATTATCTCATTCAAAACAAAAAATAGCTTTATCCCTTTTCAGATTATAAAATAATAAATGTTCAATTTTTTAAATTCCCATGCAATACAGAAATCTATATCTAAGGAATAAAAACAAATTTAGCCTTAATGTCTCCACCTAGAAATAACCACTAATATTTTCCTTTTTACTATGTATACTTTTTACTAGTTATACAGATTTTTTTTGCAAAAACTGAATCATTTTTAAACAATGTCCCTCATCTTGTTTCATATACTTATTATACTACGTAAACACTTTGGACTCTATACATACATTCTATCTTCTTTAATGTATATATTTTTTCATTATATGTATTTTCCTTATTTGTTTAACCCATCCATTTTTAAAGAACATTGAGTTTCCACATTTCTTTTTTGCTATTATAAGAAATACTTTAATAAACATTCTTATTAAAATTTTGTGTGCTTTATTTACTTCATAAATTTCTACATTGGAATTGCTGGGTCAACGGAGATGTGTAATTCAAAAGCTTGTGTTAAATATTTCCAGAATTTTCTCCAAAAGTTGGTATCAATTTATAGTCTCATTAATAGTGTATGAAATGGCCTATTTCCTGACACTGTCATCCACACCGGTTCTTATCAATATTTTTAATTTTTGCCACACTAGTTTGATTTTTAACGTTTAGGGAAGAATTCCAAAGAGGAAACTTTTGGGGATAATGGATATGTTCGTTTTCTTGATTGTGACACTGTTTTACAGGTATGCACATATGTCAGAATTCATCAATTATATATTCAAATAGGTGCAGTTCATTGTATGTCATTTACACTCCCATAATGCTGAAAAAATTAAAAGAATCCAAAATAAAGATAGGTAAAAAATTTGTTTGGTTTTATATTTCTTTGATTATTAGACAAGTTAATATATTTTAAGGGCTTATTGGCCATTAGGTATTTATGTGTTTTTTGTGTGTGTGAGGAAGACCAGCCTGAGCTAACATCCGTCGCCAATCCTCCCCTTTTTGCTGAGGAAGACTGGCCCTGAGCTAACATCGTGCCCATCTTCCTCTACTTTATATGGGACGCCGCCACGGCATGGCTGACAGGCAGTGCGTCGGCGGGCGCCCGGGATCCGGACCCGCGAACCCCGGGCTGCCAAGCGCGGACTAAACCGCTGTGCCACTGGGCCGGCCCCAGGTATTTATGTTTTTTATTATTGATTTGTGAGTTCTCTTCATATATTAATAATAATAACTCTTTGTAAATATCTTTTCCAAGTTTGCCTATTTTGATTCTGCTACCTTTGGTCGCCAGAGGTTTCAAATAATTAAGCAGCTAAATGTACTAGTCTTTTTCTCGATTGTCATGGCTGAATCCTGTAGCAATGTTTCTGAAGCCATAACATGTTCCAAAGTTTAACGTCAAATCTGTTTTTTTTTTTTTTTTTTTTTTTTTTTGATGAGGAAGTCCAGCCCTGAGCTAACATCCGTTGCTAATCCCTCTTTTTGCTGAGGAAGACTGGCCCTGGGCTAACATCGTGCCCGTCTTCCTCTACTTTATATGGGACGTCGCCACGGCATGGCTGACAGGCGGTGGGTCGGTGGGCACCCAGGATCCGAACCCGCGAACCCCAGGCTGCCAAGCGTGGACGAAACCGCTGCGCCACCGGGCCGGCCCCAATGTCAAATCTGTTTTGAAGGCAGTCTACCCACTGTCCCCTGCCTGCTTCAGAAGCTCAAGTTGGAACTAAGGTGGGTTTCAGAGGACATGGAGGCCACTCAACCTTCTTTCAGCCTTTCTTTTTCTAGACAGGAAAAGCTCTCATGGCTCCCACAAAGAGTCACAGCACATATATTACGTTGAATCATCAAATTAAAGTTGTTTGACCTACAAAAATGGCAATTTTACATGATTCAATTTAATAGGAGACTCAGGTACACATCAGAGATTTGGGAGTCTGGATCTCTCAGGAACATCCACCTGCAAAAAGAGTGGGATTTCTTGGAGGCGAAGTCTCACGAGGAGAGAGTAAGGCTCTTGCATTGAGAGAAGATTCTGATTTGTATAAGTAAATGTCATCTGGCATTGGCTGGGATACAGACTGCAAGAATAGCTGCAGGCCTGGTGGCCATGCCATTCAGTTCTAGGGCTAGGGCAAGCCTAACTCAGCCCGCAGAGCTTTAGTGGACAGGCTTTTAGATTACTTGCTGATGACCCAGCACTCGCTTCCCCATTATCCTGTTTCTCAGCTATACTCCAGAGAAAAGGGGTGGCAAGAAGTGCTATTAGTGCTGCCATCAACGTAAGGAAGCTTATCCAAAACAAAAGTAATTCAAAATAGGAGGAAGGGCCAGGTTTGGGGGAGACATGGCACAGAGCAGAGGGCATATTGGTCTTCACTGGGCCCCTAAGGGTACCAGCTCAGGTGACAGCCTCAACTATGAGCACCAGTTTACCAGTTTAAAAATATGTTCAGAAATGGAAATTGGACACATGTGGAAACAAGAGGCAAAGCTGTTCAGGAAAGCAAGGGTTACAGACCTAAAGAACTCCAGAGCAGGAAGTGGAGACAGCACAGAATGATGAGAGTCCTGGGTTCCTGTTGGGCTTAAAGAAATACCACAAAGAGCTGTGGGGAACGTAAAGCCATGAACTCTGATGGAAGAGAGGTGCCCGCTCTTTGGAAAGAGTAGAAGCTGTATTCCTAAATAGGTGGCACTCCATGTAGCACTGGCATCAGAATGCAGAGATCCAAGGAAGCTTCTGAAGGAAATCTAATAGGCTTTGAACACTCAGAAATAATATTGTTGAGAAGAAGGGAGACTGAAATTTTCTAAATTTTGATAAAAGATAGAAGGGTTTTCAATGATATTCTCCAAAAAATAAAGCAGTTTACATGGGTGATTTTTCCCGGTGAAATGACAATGTGTCACAATCAACCTCCTCACTGGTGATTTCCACCAGCTGACTCTGAAATTCACAAGAGATAAATTTTAGATAATTGGGATGGATTTGGGGGCAACCTAGCAAAGCTGAACCTAAAGACTCTTCCTCTCTCTTCTATTTTTTTCTAGCAATGTCTTCCCGTCCCCAACCCCCTGCAAGTTGAATCTCTGCCATGTTACTTTTTTCTCCATTTTTAATCAAAAACATGTTTACTTGCCATTATCTGATCCATACCACATAGCTGATGCAATCATGCCAATCTGCCACACTCAGCTCAAGGCAAAAACAGTGGTGTTTTCGACAGGACATTGTCTCTTCAACATATCAAAGTGTAGCAGGTGTGACTGTAGAGCTTTGTGACTAGTCAAGGAATCGCAGGCAGAACCTACAGCTGGAAACCCTGCTTCTGAGGGATGTATCCTTCAAATTAAATTTAATACTGATCCCTCTCTACCTTTGTAAACATTTGTGTCTAGAATTCACTGAAATTACCATATATATGAAGTCCCTTCAAAGAAACGCTGTAGCACTACATAAAACCTCCCAGAGAAATAAACCTGAAATGAACAAAACAAAATGCACACACTCATTTTCTTATACCTTAAGAAAACAGGAGCATCTGATGTATAAGCTGCCCCCTTTTTTCAGCCATCCCTTTCTCTGCAGGCATCTCTTCTAGTTAAACCTCTATTGTGTCCCAGATACTGCACTTTAAAAAGTCCCCAGATAGGGTGAGGACATCGAGATTCAGAAAAATTAAAATTCTTTGACATAGCTAATAAGCGGTCTGTCTGAATGCAAATTCCATACCTTGAGAGTCATTTATCAATTGAACAAATATTGACTGAGGACCTGGGCACTGGGGATACAACAGTAAACAAAGCCAATTCTTGGCCACATGGAGAGTATATTCCAGTGGAATTCTCTCTTAACTGTGATATATATTGTATCCTAACCAAACATTCCTATCCCTACCACTTGACAATAGCTGCTGATCAGCATTTTCACAGGAGGCACCAAGAAGTGGATGGTTTAGCAGTATGAGCACTAGATCTTGATGGACCAATTTAGGTTTCGTTTTGATTCTGGATATTTCTCACATTTGTGATTATCTTTCCTTGGTTGGGATCAAAGGGTAAAACTGATACCAGCCTGTGCAATAAGGCTTTTCCTTCACAGAAGATTATTATTTTTTTATTCCCTTTGAAAAATAGACGTCCAGGCTATACTAATACTCAGGCACAGAATACATTTGTCTCAAAATGTAGCGTGAATCCGAGATTATTTTTAAACCATTCAAAATGGGCTGGCAAAGAAATGTTTTGGGTTTTACCCTAGCTGAACTTATCTCTAAGTTAGATTGAGATAGTGGAACCAAAAAGCATTGAACCTTCATTCCTCCAACTGGATGTGGAGGAAGAAATAAATCAATAAAGAGTAATCACTCACTCCTCGCGTATTGTCGTACAAATGCTCATGGGGATAGTTGCTCAGTGAAGGACCCTGCAAGGAGGCAGAACTTTGAAACTCAACTGACAACTGCCCCAGGAGTAAACGAACTAACTGAAAATGGGAGTCTAAGAAAGCAAGTCGTATTCTGCAGGAGCCGTCAGTGCCCTGCCCCGCTTCAGCACCATCCATCCAGGGAAAGAAGGTCCAAATCAGAGTCCCCAGCCTGAGGAGCTAGCAAGCAGGGTCTTTTTGTTTCTCTTTTGGGATCTGGTGTTCAAAGAGCATAATTTGTTGAAAACATATACCTGGATAAATGGAATAGGCTGTCTGTAAATTAAACTAGTCCAGAAGTCATTCTCCAATATCTCACAAATGCGAATACCCCTTCCATTTAATTCACGAGTCTATTGTAAAAATTTAATGAAATAATTTAGTTTGAAATGTCTAATACAGAATATGTTACATAATATAAATTCTCATTAAATGTTTTAAGAAAATAGCAGTTACAGCTATTTCATCTATTAAATGGAAATGTGTGAGCATAACAGCATAGCACTAGTATGATTCCTAGATTGACATAATGTAGACAGTGCCTGACCATCACTCAAATGCCAACAGTCAAAGGGATAAAAGGAGAAAAAGCAATACAAAGATCTCTAATCCACACTCTGGATATCCAAACTTTCAGTTATAAAGATTAGCTAACCTTGGAAAAAACAAGATTAAGTGGGAGGAATTGCCTTTTAAACAGGTAGGAAATAACACCTCCTGATTAAGTAACCACAACTTCCCTTCCCATATATTAATATTAACCACCACAATTCTTTAACTCTGGTGCAACTATTTCTCAAAAAATGAATGCATGAACAAGAACAAAATTACAGTGATTACATTCATAATACAATCACAGTCGTAATTATGCTCAATTTATTTGGGAATATGGAGAGCAATTTTGAAAGGAAATATTTTTAAACATCTCAAATTCACTTCTGAAAATGAATCAAATGTTTTAGAAGAGATTTAACTGAGCATGAGGAATCAAAAGAGCTCCAACACAATAGTTGTTCAACAAATATTTCTAACCACCCAAGGATTCGTTCCTTATTGTTTCAGTTAATCCTGTCCGTGATCTAACCAGCTGCTTCTGTTCTTCACTTGGTTTTATTGCCGCCTCAGTAAGATACATTCCTCTCATTTTTACCTCATACTTTTTGAATTTAATCAAGGAAGTTATCTGTCAATGATTTAACTATAATAAAATCTGCTCTATTTCAAGGCATTTGGGGAAAGAGAGTTCAGTAAAAAACAAAGATACCCCAATTTACAGTTACCAGTCAATGAGCTAGCCTTAAAATAGTTCTTAGATGAAGTTTAAAAATGTAGTAAAGCAGTATACTGTGTTTAAGTAAGTTATGAGGCCACAATTCTTCTGATGAGTCCTAAAAATCTCTCTTTTCATGTTTAACGCATTGTATACTTAAGCAGCTGCTCTATAATTGTAAAGGAGCATATACACTTAAGTTAATTCCAAGGTTTCTTGAGAAAGCTTATTCACATAGAACATCAACCTCCATTGTAGATCAAGGACTGCTACAGACAGTTATTCAATAATTTCAATGTTAATAGATTACAAAAATTGCATTGCTCTATTATAAACATTCTTATGTACAATGACTTTTAATTGGAAATTTTAAATATATGGAATTTAAAAAGCTCCAAGGTCATAACCATTCGCTCTATTCAAATGGCTTCTGGGAAATTTTCAACCGACAGACCTCTCTGAGAAGAGTTTAAGGATTTCACACAGTCAGTAGTTTTGGGGGCTGTGACGTTTTCAGCTCCAGCCAAATCCCTAGCCTAGTCATTTCTGAAAATATTCCTTGCTTACCCAAGCTTTCCAAAACTCTGTCCTAAAAAACCTAGATTTGAGGTATAACCACATAGAGAAGCTGGAGAAAATGTCGATATAAAGCATTTTATAAAGAAAAGTTTTAGACTTCAAGAGAGCAATGTTAGCCATCTACATTTTTTAATTTCATCAAATTCTAGATGTCATGCCATTTGATGAATTTCCTAGGTTTTTTTTATCTCATTGCTTTTATATGTTCCTGCAATAGGAAAACCACAAGACCTCAATTACTCTTCAATTAGGACTCACAGATCATACCAATCTAAACCTCATTAACTTGTACCAGGAGTTCCAAAAATACAATTTCAGTTTACTGGGGAAGATTAAAAGGCACATTTGGCATTTGTACTAATAAGAAGTCAGCAGTCGGTGAAGGGCTGTCAGTCTCAGAATTTTATTCTTTATTTTGTAAGCTTATGTGATAATTTCAAAAGGCTTACAAAGTGGGTCTCCTAGGAAAGAAAATAGAGAACTAGTCAATTCCTAGAAATGTCCCACTGGAAAAGCATATGAGTCCCTGCTTCTGCCAGATCACATACCTTAACTAACACAAATATGTATCTCACAAATACAGAGATGCTTCGCTTTAGACAATAAAAGTGGAACATTTTAAAAGATATAGCTGAAAAAGACCCAAACTCTAAGTGTTCTCCTTAACTTCTTTCTCTCTCACAAACCCCACATCCAAGCCAACCTCACAAACAAATCCTGTCAGCTATTTACATTCAAAAATTTTCCGGGAGGTTCATGGTGGCTGGGCCCTGTGCACAAATCCTGAAATAAGCTAGGAATCTCAAGTCCATCATCACCACTCAGTAATGTGGGGCTCCCAGCATGCCACATTCCTCTTTGGCCAAACCCACCTCCCACCTAAATTTCCCTGCAAATTCCTTCCCAGGATGGTACAATATTTGGCAGTGATAGATTCTGAGTGGTTGAGAGCAAACACCGTGTCTATTAGGTGAGCAATAATAGCTGTGTTTTGTTGGCAGCAATACTGTCCCTCCTTCTGGCCCCAACACCAGGCCCCTCTGAACCTCAATAAACAGAGATCATAGAGTGCAAAGGAAGATGTCAAGTAAACCCTGGGGCTGCTGGAGGTTCACGTGAGGACTAGGACATTCCTGACATGACTCACTAGCTATCATTGCCACTGGCTGCATCCTACTGTGCCTCAAGTAGTTCCTAGAGCCTTCTTTCCACTCGGCCTTCCTAATATCAACCACTGGTTCCTTACTTGCATCCACCAACCCTAATTCTAGATTGTCTTGGGGAAGTTGTAACTCCCTCGTGTTAGATTTTATTTATGATAAAAACCTATCCTCATATTACGATATGGCCTAATTGATGCAAAAAAAAGTTTGGAGAGAGCTAGCCCAAGAAGGAGACTCCATGGAAAGAGAAAGGTCATCAGAAGGGAAAGCAGAAGACACAAGCTGCGAAGAAAGAAGAGAAGAAGGTGGCTTCAAGCAGACATTGGTCCTGAGGAGAAGTTACATAAATGTGAGTAGGAGTTGGCTGCTGAGCCCAAGACTGACACCTTTGTTCACATGCCCAAGAGTATCTTTGTGTTGGATGAGTTTAAGTGCAAATTGTCCAATGAGAACACCTTCTCTATAGTGCTACATATTTCGGAAAGCATATTAGTCGGAATGACTAGTCATTGTGGTGTGCTGAATGTAGCACACCCAGCAATTACCCAGACCTTCATGAGTTGCAACATGGGATGCTGGACAGCAGCTGAACAAACAGGCATAGGCCCTTGCCAGTGTCTTCTTTGGAATCAACTTTATTTTTGGACTCTGAGTCAGAAGCTTGCCTTTCCTCTGAGTCCAGATCGGCAGGTGGATTGTGAATAATTAACATGGTAGAAAGTGGATACTGGAAATGAAGAGACTTCGTCACTGGTTTGAAAGCACTTTCTAGAATGTGGGCAAAGCCTTCACTCAGGGAAGGATCCTAGAGTTCTTGGTCATTAAATGAAACCAAACCTTGAAAATCATCAGAATTTGACCTCTTCTCACCATTGACATGGCTACCATCCATCTTTTCCACCTCCACAAACATAGTATCTTCCTAACTAATCTTCCTACTTCAACATTCATCCACTGTAGTGTACTTCGCAAGGAAGCCAAGGCAATTGTTATAAAATACAAAACAGATCATGTCATTCTACTGTTGAAAACACTCCAAAGCCATTCCATCACACCCAGATAAAATCCAACTTTTCAAAATAATCAGACTTTATATTTAAGCAAAACTCTGACAGGGTGGGTTGTGGCCCTCCATACTCTTCACTGTCTCTCAGGTCATAAATCCTTCACCTTCTTATAAAACACAAAACAAAACAAACAACCCTGCTCATGTGAGGGTCATTTCCTCTCCACCTCTTCTCTGTGGCTGTTCCCTCCAGACCTCCTCATTACTCCCCTTCTTTTGGCAAAGACTTTGGCATCTGGCCCATAGTCTTCCTCTCCACCCCAAGGCTTAGCATCATCCTGAGGGACTTCAGTGCCCATTTTAAACCCTGGTCTCTGAGATTTCAGTCCAGTTATCTTCTAGGAACTTGATAACTCTCTAATTCCACTATGTCCAAAATCAATTATTCAAATATCCCACAAACTTCTCTCCTCCCAGCTGGCTGGCTGAAGTATTCCTACTTCAACCTCACTAAGATCTCTATTTCATTAGCCAATCTTCTTGCTTCCAATCTATTTTTGCTTTACTTTTTTCCTTACTCATCTTTGATTCCATCATCCATAATTTCAGCTATAGTCTTAAAATACTCAAATTTTCTTATCCTCTTGTACTTTCCTTGCTGCAGTTAGGAAAAATCTCAAACCTAGTTGACTATAACTATTATATTCTTTATGTTGGTTGAGGAAAATCATAGAATAAGGTAGAATGACTTCACTTTAAACTCATGTGTATCAACCCAAACAAGCTCCCAAGACTACCTGGTGTTCCAATTATGATGCCCTATTCAACTCATTCTCTCCCTATCTACAGTGGCTTCCATTTTATTGCATTCTCCTTGCAACTCTAATGCCCTCCTTCCCACCTCAATATCAGCAGATGACTCCTACTTACTGAGAAAATTAAACAACATTCTTATTAAAGGTTAAAATGTAAATGGTAATGGAATGTTGAAAATGTAAAGTTCTCAATTTAAAAAATAGAAATCAAAAGTATTAATCACAAACCAGTAGAGAGAAAATAAATAGTAAGGTACCTAGGTCAATCTGATAGAGAGAAGAAAAATGCAAAGAAAATGCACAGTAAATAGAAAGTACTACATACTATGGCATAAATAAATAAAGTGGCATAAATATATCAGTAATGTTATAAATAAAAATGGAATAAAATTCCATTTAAATGGCAGATCCTTCAGATTGGATTTTAAAGAATTAAAATCCGGCTGTGTGCAATTTATAAGAGATACACCTAAACCATAACAATACAGAAATGTTAAAATTAAAGTGCTGAAAAACATATACCAAACAAATAATAAACAAAAACCGTGGTAGATTTATTTTAAGGTCTTTCAAAACTGACTTTAAATCAAAAATCATCATGAGGAATAAAAGGCGTCAGTAAATAATAAAAGGACGATTCACCAGGATGACACAACAGTTCTAAACTTGTATAAACCTAATATATTTCAACTATACAAAGTAAAAATGGGGGCTGGCCCAGTGGCGTAGAGGTTAAGTTCGCACAAACCGTTTCAGTGGCCCAGGGTTTGCAGGTTCAGATCCCGGGCATGGACTGACACACTGCTTGTCAAGCCATGCTGTGGTGACATCCCATATAAAGTAGAGGAATATGGGCACAGATGTTGGCCCAGGGCCAATCTTCCTCAGCAAAAAGAGGAGGATTGGCAACAGATGTTAGCTCAGGGCTGGTCTTCCTCACACACACAAAAGAGTAAAAATGGACAGAACAACAAGGATAGTTTTGAAAACCTGCAATTATAGTAGGGAAATTTTAATACATTTTTGTTAATAATAGTAATAATAGTTAACACCTATATAGCATTCAATAGCATTAATACACAGACACTATTCTAAGCTCTGTACATGTATATTAATTCATTCACTTCAGTTCAGCATCTTTACTTAGATGTCTGATAGACTCTCAATCTTAACACACTCAAAATCAAACTCCTGGTTTTCACGCCAAAATTTGCCCCATCCACAGTCCTCTTCATCTTAATAAATTGATGTTCCATTGCTCCAGTCCCCTGGCCAAAAACCTTGAAGTGATTCTTATTCCTCACTTTCTCTTACACTCCATAGTCAATAAATCAGGAAGTCCTGTTGATTCTATATTCAAAGTATATCCAACACCTCTCACCTCCTCCTCTGCTACCGTCTAGTCCAAGCCACTACCATCTGCTACCTATATTTCTTCTGTAACCTTGTAACTAGTCTCCCTAATTCCACACTTTCCCTCATACCACTCTGTTCTCAACATAGCAGTCAGGTTGATTCTTTTAAAATGTATGTCAGATCATATCACCCCTCTGCTCAAAAGTCTCTGACTTCTCATTTTACTGAGAATGAATGTCAAAGCTGCTTACATGGTTTACAAGGCTCTACAGATGTAGCCCTTGTTACCTCCCAGATCACTTATCCTACCATGCTCCTCATTGCTCACATTTCTCCACAAAAGTGTTGAATCCCATACCATGCCAAGCACACTCTCGTCCTGGGGCTTTTACACTTTCCTCTGCTTGGAACACTCTTGCCCCAGATATCAGCATGGCGAGCTTCCTCACTTCTTCCAGGTCTCTATTCAGATGGCATCGACTTGATGAGGCTTAGCCTAAACTCCCTATTTAAAATAGGAACCTACCTCCCACCTCCCTTCAGCCCTCCCTTCCTCTGCTCTATTATTTGCATGGCATTTATCTTCTAAGATACTGGATAATCTACTTATCATATTTATTTTCTGTCTCTCCCTCAAGAGAATATAAGCTGTAGGGGGGGAGAATTTTTGTATATTTTATTCACTTATATATTATATATGCCAAGAAACATAACTGGCACATAATGGGAGGTCAATAAATATTTGTTGAACGAATAAATGCATGAGTGCTCAAAAAATCAATAGAGGTAGATAACATTATTTATCATCCCAATACAGATGAGGAAACTGAGGCACAAATAGGTTAAGTAATTTGCCCAAGTTCTCACAGCTAGAAAATGACAGAATAAGAATTTGCTTCTATTTTCCCCTACATGTTCTTTAAACTTCTATGCTATACTGACACTCAATTATTGCTCCTCAGCAATTGAAAAATCAAGTCACAATAACAATAACAACAAAATATGAGTGAGTCTGGAATATTTAAATTACAAAGTAAACAAACTTGACATGTATGCAACTTCATTCCCAACAGAGAATTCATTTATTTTTCAAGAATATTCAACATATTTAAAAAACAAACCATGTTAAACAGCAAAAGATAATATAGCACCAAAGATCCAACATAATATAGACATTATTTTACTTCAAATGCAATAAAACTAGAAATCTAGAAATTAAAGCTAAACTTTAAAAAGATAATATACAGATGGAACCTAAAAACCACACTTCTAAATAATTAATGGGTCAAAAATCATAACAAAAATTTGGATCAGGATGAAACATAAAAAGTACTAGACAGCTAAATTTCTGAGAGTAGCTACATTTGCTTCCTTTAATGCCTTATATTTACAGGTATGTTAGAAAACAAGAAAGACTGTAAATATGTGAGTTAACAATTGCTTCTCAAGAAGCTAGAAACAGAATTTACAACAAACACACACAAAAAAGTATAAAACAGGAAATAAAGTTTAAAGTAGAAAGTAATGAAAAGAAAACAAAGAAAGGTAGATGTCAGTCACAAAAGCTAGAGCTAATTCTTTGAAAAGGCTATAAAATAGACAAGTCGCTGGTAAGACTAATCGAGAAAATGAGAGGGATGGTCAAAATAAACAGTATCAGGAATAAAGCATGAGGTATAATAACAGATAGAATAGATATTTTTTTAAACATGAAAATACAATGCTGATAAATTTTGAAACTTGGGTAGAACTGATAAAATGTATAGGAAAATATGAATTACCAGAACTAACACAAAAAGAAATATAAAACTCAAATAGATTTATAACTATTAAACAATTGGGGTTAGTGGTTTAAAGTCTACCTATAAAATCAAAGGGGAAAAAAACTTGCTCTGACTAGAAAACCTTACATATATATTTTTCAAAACTATAAGCAATCATATTAACTCTAATACCAACAGTTTCAAGTAACAGAAAATGAAGAAAATTTCCCTAACTCATTTTACAAAGCTGGTATTATCCTGATGTCAAAACTGGGCAAGAAGAGTACAACAAAGGAAAACTGGAGGGCAATCTCACTTATGAGCAAAAACATAAATATTCTAAATAAAATATTAGCAAGCTAAAACAAGGATTATGCTTATGCAATATATGAATAAACTAAGTAGGGATTTTCCAGAAGTCATGCAGGTTTACCATTAGAAGATGGGATGGAGAGAGAATTCTGAGAAGATGGTGAAGTAAGATGCACCAAGAACCTGTCTCCCTGCCTAGACAACAATTGTACTGGCAGAATCTGTCTGATGCAACTATTTTGGAACTCTGTAGTCTATTGAAGGCTTGCAACTTCCAGGGGAAATCTTGGATGGTAAATTGTGGTTAATTTCAGTCAATTTCAGCTCTCAGTACAGTAGCAGCCACCTATCTCCCAACCTCAGCCACATGGCATATACCTCAGGCTGATCCTCAGCACAGAGATAGCTTAGAACAATCAAAAAGACAAAAATAATAAATAAAACAAAAAACCCCACAAAACAGCAAATACTGGGCAAAGGGGAGAATTTGATTTCCATAGTTATCATGTTATTAGATTCAACTGTCCAGTTTTCAACCAAAACTCACAGGGCATACAATGAAACAGGAAAGTATGACTCATTCAAAGGAAAAAGATAAATAAGCAGAAATTGTCCCTGAAAAATATCTGATGGCAGATCTACTAGACAAAGACTTTAAAATAATGGTCTTAAAGATCTTCATAGAACAAAAGAGAGATGAGGAGAAAGTTAAGAAAACAATGTATGAACACATCAGAAATGTCAATAAAGAGATAGAAAACCTAAATAGAAACCAAAAAGAAATTCTGGAACTGAAAAGTACAATAACTTAAGTGAAAAATTCACTAGAGAGATCCAAAGGCAGATTTGAGCAGGCAGAAGAAAGAATCAGTGAACTTGAAGATAGGATATGGAAATTATTGAGTCTGAGGAACAGGAAAAAAAAAGTGATAAAAAGTAAACAGAGCCTGTGGGACACCATCAAGCAGAACAACATATGCATTGTGGAAGTCCTAGAAGGAGAAGAGAGAGAGAAAGGAGAAAAGAGAATATTTGAAGAAATAATGGTGGAAAATTCCCCAAATTTGATAAAAGACATGAATATAAACATCCAAGAAGCTTAATGAACTCCAAGTAAGATGAACTCAAAAAGATACACACTGAGACATACTATAAAGAAATTTTCCAAAGACAAAGAGAGAATCTTGAAAGAAACAGGAAAGAAGAGACTCTTCACATAAAAGCAAGCTTCAATACAATTATCAGCAGATTTCTCATCAGAAACTTTGGAGGTTAGAAGGCAGTGGGTTGATACATTCAAAATGCTAAAAGAAAAAAATGTCAACCAAGAATCCTATATCTGGCAAAACTGTACTTCAAAAGTGAGGGGAAAATTAAGACATTCCCAGATAAACAAAAGTTGAGAGAGTTCATTACTACTAGATCTTCCCTGAAAGAAATGCTCGAGGAACTCCTGGAGAATGAAATGAAAGGACACTAGACAGTAATTTGAAGCCATATGGAGAAATAAAGATCTCAATAAAGGTAAATACATGGGCAATTAAAAAGCTAGTATTATTGTAAGTATGGTTTGTAACTCAAGTTTTTGTTTTCTACATATCTAAGAGACTAGTGCATATAAAGAATTATTAATTTATGTTTTGGGGCACACAATGTATAAAAATGTAATTTTGTGACATCAACAACTGAAAGGAGTGGGGACAGAGCTATAAAGGGGAAGCTTTCGTATGTTATTGAAGTTAAGCTGTTATAAATTCAAATTTGAGTGTTGTAACTTTTGCATGTTAAATGTAATCCCCAAAGCAATCACGAAGAAATATCTATAGACTATACACAAAAGGAAATGAAAAAGGAATTTAAACATTTCACTACAAAAAATAAACTAAACACAAAAGAAAAGAGTAATACAGAAATGAGGGACAAAAAAGTTACAAGGTATACAGAAACAAATAGCAAAATGACAGAAGTTAAGTCCCTCATTATTTGTAATTACTTTAAATTATTCTCTCCAATCAAATTTGAATTAAACTCTCCCAACAAAAGACAGAGATTGGCAAAATGGACAAAAACACATGATCCAACTATATGCTGTCTTCAGGAGACTCACTTTATATCCAAAGACACAAAAACATTGAAAATGAAAGGATGGGAAAAGATATTCCATGCAAATAGTCATGAAAACAGAGCAGAGGTCGCTATATTAATATCAGATAAAATAGACTTTAAATCAAAAAAGATTATAAGAGACAAAGGACATTATATATTAATAAAAGTTTTAATACAGCAAAAAGATATAACAATTACAACCATTTACACACATAATGACAGACCATCAAAATATATGAAGCAAAACTGCCAGAATTGAAGGGAGAAATAGAGAGTTCTACAACAATAGTTGGAGACTTCACTACCTCACTCTCAATGATGGATGGAAAAACCAGACAGAAGATAAGTAAGTAAACATAGGACTTAATACAACAAATCAGCTCAATCTAACAGACATATATAGACTCTATCTAACAACAGCGAACACATTTTTCTCAAGTGTGCATGGAACATTTTCCAGGATAGACCATATGTTAGGCCATAAATTAAGTCTCAATGTTGTTTAAAAGATAGATATAATACAAAGTATCTTCTCTGATCACAATGGGATAAAATTAGAAATCAATAACAAAAGTAAAACTGTAAAATTCACACATATGTGGAATTTAAACAACACATATTTAGCCAGTGGATCAAAGAAGAAATCACAGGGAAATTAGAAAACACTTATAAATGAATGAAAACAAAAACACAACATACTAAAACTTATAGGATGCAGCAAAAGCACTGCAAAGGGGAAAATTTATACCTATAATTATATATTTTATAGTTATGCCTATGATAGTGCTAAGGCGGAAATTTGTAGTTTACACTAAAAAACAAGAATGATCTCAAATCAATAACCTAACTTTACAATGTAAGGAACTCAAAAAGAAGAACAAACTAAACCCAAAGCTAGAAGAAGAAAGGAAATAATAAAGATTAGAGTAGAGATCAGTGAAATAGGGAATAGAAAAACAATAGAGAAAATCAATGAAACCAAAAGCTGAAACCAATATCAACAAAAGTGACAAACCTTCAGTGAAATGGGCTAAGAAAAAAGAGAGAAGACTCAAATTACTAAAATCAGAAATGAAAATGGGGACAGTAATACCAATTCTACAGAAACAAAAATGATCGTAAGAGAATACTATGAACAACTGTATGCCAACAAATTGGATGACCTGGATGAAATGCACAAATTCCTAGAAACACAAAATCCTACCAAGACTAAATCATGAAGAAAGAAAATCTAAATAGACCTATAACTACTAAGGAGATTTAATCAGTAATCAAAAACCTGATGCTTCACTGGTGAGTTCTAGCAAATATATAAAGAATTAATACCAATTCTTCTCAAATTTTTCCAAAAATTGGAGAGGAGGGAATACTTTCTAACTCATTTTATGAAGTCAGCATTACCCTGATACTAAAGCCCTGAAGACACTACAAGAAAAAGACAGACCAATATCCCTTATGAACTTTGATGGAAAACCCTCAACAAAATATTAGCAAACTGAATTCAGCAGCATACTAAAAGGATTATACACCATGACCAAGTGGGATTTATTTCTGGAATGCAAAGATGGTTCAACATATGAAAATCAATCAATGTAATACACCACGTGGACAGAATGGAAAAAAACACATTATCATCTCAATTGATGCAGAAAAAGCATTTGACAAAATTCAACACCATTTCATGATAAAAGTACTCAACAAACCTAGTTCTATTGCTCTTAGCTCTACAACCCCTCTCTTCATAAGCCATGGGCACTTCCAGTGCAGAGTGAAGGTGGGTGGCTGCACATGAAATTCTATGAACCTGCAGAAAGCCGGGTAGTCAGCATGCTTCCTTTGGCAACTTCCTGTCCAGCTTCCGCAACTAATATTTTGGCCTATTTCCAATCTACCCCAGACCAAAAGGCTTACAGATTCCCTCATCCACACACCGTTACTCAATTTCACGCGAGGTAAAAAGCCCACATGGTAAAAGGGAGAGTTTCCTTTGACTTCGTCGTGCTACACCAGATCTGCACAATATATACATACATAGTACATTTCTTTAATAAAGCATTATCATTACCTTTTTTTATTTTTGTGGCCCACTATCTACCACAAGGTAAATCAATAACTAAATCATCCACATAAGTGTTCACATGCTCTTTTTGGCCTCCTCAAGAATATAATTACCTTTTTTCCTCCCAAACAAATAAATTCTACAATAAAAATGCAGCATGCTTTCTATTTCTGAGGTGAGATAGCACTGGAGGTGGTGCTTACCTCCACCTGTACTGATCTTGAAAAGCTGCCAATGAAGCCCTTCTTTTGGCCAAGACCATAGCTGTTATTTAAAAGCCATTGGGAATACATAAACACACAATTTTGCAATTGTTTTTTTTTAAAACACACAAAAGCACAACTATGCTTAGTTCACTTATTTTTTCAATTTTAAACTTGACTGTAAAAATTAAATTATGTTTACTGAAAAAGAGTTATTCTACATATACAATAAGATATTCATCTCCATCATGAGATATTTTAAGTAAGTCAGCAGAAGCTTTCACTTAAAAACAAAAATCATCATGGCATTCATTCTTTCAAAAATACGTCCTATTAGAAAAACTAATCCGTTCTGTTATGCTTCAGTAATTAAGAAAAGCACTTTGGATGGGCACTATTTTGACAGTAACCAAATGCCATTTGGCTACAATAGAGCACAAATGTGTAAGCCAAGGTACTGATCTTCTGTGATAAACAAATAATATGAAATAAATTTGTAAACAAGTTTTCTGGAAAATTAGTATTGATTTCTACTTATTCAGGGGTCTTTGAAGTGGTGATAGCCACATTAATCCTAGGTTATAAATCCTCTTTAAAGAACGGAGCTTTAAAATGCTTGTTGTCAAGGGATGTTGCATCGGATTTACAGAGTGCTTCAAGAACAGTGAATGTCACTTTCACCCTAATTACAAAACAGCATCTTTCAGAACCCCTTAAAAGAGAAAGGGGAGTTTTCATGAGTAGGCTTTAAAGTCTTAAAAAATTAATTTCCTTCGGTACCTCTCTGTTGCTAATTAAAGCTAACCTTCTCCCTGTCCTCTCCCATTATTGTCCCTAATCTTTATTAAGTGCTACTATTCCTGAAAAAGATATTCCAAGAATATGCTAAACCTGTAGCTGCAAAGAAACCTCCCTAGACACAGTTCAGAAAGGTCATACTGATCCAATCAGCAACTCCCAATATCAAATTGCTTGTTTGTTATTGTTTATGGTCAGTTTGGTTTTTATCCTGTTTGTTTTGATGAAAAATGCTAAAAAGTCTCTTGTAGAATTTAGGGAGGTGGGAAAGTAAGTGCCAAACTTAATTTCCAACCCAAGTTTCCAGTTTTGATATTGTGGCAGACCAAAACTGAGCCTTCAGAACCCTACATACTCAACCCTACCTTAGTATTCCTCTACTCTCTACTCTCTACCTAGGAAAAAATCTTAGTAATTGGTAAAAGAGCTAGAAAGGATATACTTTAAGTCAATTAGTATCAATTGTAGTGTTACCCAAGGCAAGAAAATGTAAGTAGAAGAATATCAAAGGTTATTCTTTTTTCAGAAATAATGTCAAATTTCTGTTAATGATAGGAGCCACATGAATCTCTCAAGCAACCTAGACTCTCCTAAGAAAGACATCAAACTTGAGACATTAGAAATAATATTTGATTCCAAGTATTTTAGGAGGATGCCAGTCACTCCCGAGGAGATGATTCCAACTCGTCCCCACCTCCACCCCCCCAACACACACTCTCTATTTCCACTCTCCCCTCCACTAGATTTTAACTTGATCCTCCTTTCTGTAAAGCCACAGGACCCTAGTAGAAGAAAATTCATTGATATTCAGAATATATTTGGATTTCTACAACATTAGAAAGACCTGGGATTTTATCATATCTGTAGAGAAAAAAATCCTGGGAAAATGGAGAACTGAGAACAGAGGAAATGAGTGGATAAGGAGTAAGAGAGAGAAGATGATGAGTTAAGGAGGAGGGAGCAGTTCTGTAGCCCCTCTGGGGAGGCCAAAATACTGAGATTCATCCTTGCAAAGAACCAGCGAGCAAAGTGGCCACCCTGGGAGCACAATGCCCCAACTCCCCCTATAGACTCACCCTCTCACCTACTTGAAACAGCTTGGGCACACTGACATGCTTTGCAGTAAGAAACTATTTACCCTTTCACTTGTGTCATATGTGTACTGAGTTCCATGGTCATTTGCATGAGGCTTCAACATCATCGCCTCCTTCATTGTGAACCATCAGGCAGCAAGGAGTATTTCCCAGTAAGAAGTTGAGGGTAATAGTTTTTGTCAGTTTTGTTCTTGCTATATAACAGGGCCTGCAATGCACAGGCACTCAATCAACATTTGTTGGGTGATGGTTGAATTACTCCACCCACAGACAACCCAGTTAGAGAGTCAAAGCTCCTCAGTGGCAGATTCCAGATTAGAAACTCAGTCTCTTGACACCCAGGTTTACTGTGCTTGTTGATATTATACAATATCAGGTAGTCTCCTGGTGGGAATAAAAAATTGAACTGATAAGAAGTTAGAAGCTTTAGTGTGTAACTGAATAAATATTTAGTCCCTTAAAATGTCAAATGCTGGTGAAGAAGCAAGCAACCTGCAAACACATACAAGGAGAGGGATAAAATATTACTCAATTTTTAAGAAGAAGAGTTTACATTTTTTATAGGTTAATTTATATAAATCCTAATTTAATTGCTCCAAGCTCAGGCTGATTATAAATAAAGTAAAATCTAGGGAGAGGAAGATCCATGGCACTTTGCTTTTAAAGAATGTTTATTTTAAGCCAAATTTTCTTGGGCCATGGGAAAGCAGATATGAACTTATATGGTAGAGGGCTTACTACTTTACAGGTACTATTCACACATAATATTTTATGAATAGATAATATTTTTACGAGGTTCAAAAATCAAAACAATATTGTTAAAAAGTAATAAAATCCAACACCTATTCAAGATAAAAACTCTCAGTAAACTGGAAGCAGAAGGGAACTTCCTCAACTTGGTAAAGAATATCTACAAAAAACCTAGAGCTAACATCACACTTGATGGTGAGAAACTAGAAACTTTCCCACTAAGATTGGAAACAAGACTAGGATGTCCCCGCTGACCACTGCTTTTCAACATCACACTGGAAGACAATAAGACAAGAAAAAGAAATTAAAGATATACAGATTGAGATGAAAGACATAAAACTGTCTTTATTCACAGGACATGATTGTCTACATAGAAATCCAAAGGAATTGACAAAATACTCCTGGAACTAATAACCAAGTATAGTAAGGTTGCAGGATACAACCTTGCAGGTTAATATACAAAAGTCAATTACTTTCCTACATACCAGCATGAATAAGTGGAATTTGAAATTAAAAACATAATACCATTTATATTAGCATGTCTCAAAAGGAAATACTTAGGTTTAAACCTAACAAAATATGTACAATGTCTATATGAGGAAAACTACAAAACTCTAATGAAAAGAAATCAAAGAAGAACTAAATAAATAGAGAGATATTCCATGTTCATGGATAAGAAGTCTGAATATTGCAAGATGTCAGTTCTTCCCAACCTAACCTGTAGATTCAATGCAATCCCAATCAAAATCCCAGCAAGGTATTTTGTGGATATCAACAAACTGATTCTAAAGAGAGGCAAAAGACCCAGAATAGCCAACACAATATTAAAGAACTAAATTGGAAGATTGACACTACTTGACTTCAAGACTTACTATAAAGCTACAATAATCAAGACAGTGTGGTATTCGTGAAAGAACAGACAAATAGATCAAAGGAACAGAATAGAAAGCCCAGAAATAGACCCACATAAATGTAGTCAATTGATCTTTGACAGAGGAGCAAAGGCAATACAATAAAGAATAGACAGATTTTTCAACAAATGGTGCTGAAACAACTGAATATTCACATGCTAAAAAAATGAATCTAGACATAGACCTTACACCCTCAACAAATATTAACTCAAAATGGATCACAGACCTAAATGTGAAACACAAAACTATAAAACTTCTAGGAGATAACATAGGAGAAAATTTAGATGACCTTGCATCTGGTGATGACTTTTCAGATACAACACTAAAGGCACAATCCATGAAAGAAAGAATTGATACACTGGATTTCATTAAAATTAAAAATTTCTGCTCTGTGAAAGACACTATCAAGAGAATGAAAAGATAAGCCAAAGATTGGGGGGAAATATTTGCATAAGACATATCTGATAAAGAACTGCTATCCAATCTATACAAAGAACTCTTAAAACTCAACAATAAGAAAATGACCCAATTTAAAAAATGGGCCAAAGACCTTGACACCTCATCAAAGATATACAGATAGTATATAAGCATAGGAAAAGATGCTCCACATCATATATCATCGGGGAAATGCAAATTAAAATGACAATGAGATACCACTATGCACCCATTAGAATGGCCAAAATCCGTAATGCTAACAGCATCAAATACCGTCAAGGATATGAAGCAACAGGAACTCTCATTCATTTGCTGCTGGGAATGTGAAATGGTATAGCTACTATGGAAAACAGTCTGGTGATTTCTTATAAAACTAAACATTCTCCTACCATATGATTCAGCAATCTCATTCCTTGGTATTTACCCAAAGTAGCTAAAAACTTATGTCCACACAAAAACCTGAACACAGATGTTGATAGCAGCTTTATTCATAATTGCCAAAGCTTGGAAGCAACCAAAACACCCTTCAGTAAGTGAATGGTTAAATACACTGTGGTACATCCAGACAACGGAATATTTTTCAGTGTATAGTATTTAAAAAGAAATGAGCTATCAAGCCATGAAAAGACATGGAGGAAACTTAAATGCATATTGCTAAGTGAAAGGTGCCAATCTGAAAAGACTATGTACGGTATTATTCCAACTATATGACATTTTGGAAAAGGTGAAATTATGGAGACAGTGAAAAGATCAATGGTCACCAGGGGTTAATGGGAGGGAAGGAATGAATAGGCAGAGCGCAGAGGATTTTTAAGGCTGTGAGAGTACTCTGCCCTAAAATGGTCATTATAGATTCATCCAAACCCATAGAATGTACAACACGAAGAGTGAACCATAATATAAACTATGGACTTTGGGTGATAATGATGTGTCAGTGTAGTTTCATCAGTTGTAATAAATGTACCACTCTGATGGGGGATGTTGATAACGGGGGAGCCTGTGCATGTGTGGGGACAGGGGATAAATGGGAAATCTCTGTACCTTCTGCTCCATTTTACTGTGAATCTGAAACTGCTCCAAAAAGTAAAGTGTATGAAAATTTTAAAAAATGTTTCAAGTATACATTCAGAAATTTTAGTTCCATCCCCTTTATCCCTTTACCCATTGAGTAGCCATTTTTATTAGTTTTTAGTTTTGGTGGGGTGTTTTTTGCTGGGGATGTTTCGCCCTGAGCTAACACCTGTTGCCAATCTTCCTCTTTCTGTATGTGAACCATCTCCACAGCACGGCTACTAACAGACGAGTGGGGTAGATCTGTGCCCAGGAACTGAACCCGGGCCACTGAAGCAGAGAGCACCAAACTTAACCACTAGGCCACTGGGGCTCCAAAATGTCTTCATTTAAATATACACACACACAGATATATACTCTCCTTTTTTCAACTTTCTTAGATAAAAGGTAGCTTAGTATACACACGATGCTGCTCCTTGCATTTTCAGTCAACAGTAGTATATCCTGGAGATCTCACACCAGCATATTATAGACATCCTCATTCTTTTCACAACTGCCTAGCACTCCACTGTGTGGTAAAACAAGTCCCCAGTGGTGGGCACTTGTGATGGTTCCAGTCTTTTGCTCTTGGAGACCATGCCGTAATGAGTAAATTTATACATATGCCATTTTGTAATTGTGCACATATAACTGTAGAATAGATTCCCAGAAATATAAGATTTCTGGGGCAAGGAGTAAAACTCATCTATAATTTTGGTAGTTATTGATAGATAATCTTCCACAGGTGCTGTCACATTTTGCTACATTTGCCACTAGCTGCAGTGTATGACTTACTGATAAAGTGTGTTGTCAAACTTTTAGATTTCTGCCAATCTGATAGGTTAGAAATGGTATCTCATGTATTTCATTTTTATTGCTCATCCTATGAGTGGGGTTGAGCATCTTTTCATATGCTTATAGGCATTTGTATTCTTTTTCTGTAATCCATCTGCTCCCACCTTTAAGCATTTTTCTATGGGGTGGCTGGTCTTCATGATTTTGGGAGCTCTTTATCTACTTGAAAAGTTCCACCTATGTCTGTGATATGAGTGGCAAATATTTTTTCCTAGTCTGCCAATTGTTTTTGGCTTTGTTTATGGAGTTTTGCTTTCCATCCAAAAATTATGATCATATTGTCCTTCTTAAACTTCACACAACCCTAGATGATAGTACAATTACCCCCATTTTGGAGAAGAAGACACTGAGTTATAGGAATATTAAGTAAATTGTGCAAAAACACACAAATGCAACCACAGATGCATCTGACTTTGAAGATGGTGTAATATCCATTATACCACACTGCTCTCTTGCCACAAAGATAAAAAATAAGAAAAGCAATAATATCTAACAAGTTACATTAACTCTATTTTTATCCTCACAACTCTATGAAGTTGATTTTATTATTATTATTATCCCTATTTACAGATGAGAATTTGGGACTTTGGAAGGGTAAATAAATTTCCCCCGGAAATATTAAGCGTTTCCTCAAGGATCAAGTCCCCACAGTCCGAGTCCAGAACTGGAGTGCATCATCTCCAGGCTCTACAGTCCTTGTGTTCAGGCTCTTACAGACCCAAGCAGTAGAGACAGAAAAGCAACCAGCTTCAATAACAGAGTGAAGTTAAAAAATAAAATAGAGCTGCATACAGGCACAGTTGCTATCACTCCATTTATTTGGAATCTTAAGCTGTGTCTCATTCGTTTCAGAGAGAATGATAAACTCTCAGGCCAGCCTCCAAGCAGCTAGGCGGTTTCACCAGATGCTGTCATTACACCCAGCAGCAGCGACAGTCACGGCTCCTAGCCATGCACTTAATGAAACACAAATTGCCACAGTCCAGCTTCTTGTCAGAGAATATTACCTCAAATTCACAATGTTCAGAAGCTCTGTGGAGAGGAGTACTCTTAATAGAGGACTTCCTGAAGGGTCAGCTCTCTGTCAATTCCCCTAATTCTGCTCAGGAAGATCTAGCTCCAGAATAAGCCAGACTGACAGAGAGGAAAGTACCTGTCCTGCTTTATAGTTCTCCGGGAGAACTGTTCTTACTGAAATTTCATCCTAAATGATGCTCTTGATCTACAGTGAGAGGGCTTTAGAAATTCTAAAAAACTGTGCTTTCTGTTAAGGTGATATTAAGGATGCCATTCAACATGATCCCCAGTGCCTTCTCGTTGAGAAAAAACCTGAAACCGATTTCTGGTCTCAGTGCCAGGAATAGTTTTATTTCTACTGAGAATGAATTTTGCTTACCTTGTGGACCCTGAGACTCTTATAAATTATCACATTTCCCTCTTTGACTTGGCTGTAAGGAAGCTCAGATTACAATCTGCAGCACACACATGTAATTTGGGTACTCACTTTACTCCCAACTCTTACTTCTTTACCCTTCTTTTCCTTGTACTTCCTTAAATTAATTTATCTTATTAAATTGTGTATCACATTGTCACCTAAATTAATTTTAAATAACACAAGGTGTAAATATATATTCAAACTAAGTTTTTTATCCTCATTTTTAATTCTTTTAAACACTGTAAAAACACCATGATTGGAATTTTACTAAATTATGACCCAAAATAAATGAGTAAGAAAAGAAAGATTTCTTCATCTGCACCAGAATTTCACTAAATTATTCTCACTTTGTGCTGACCTATAACACTTCACTAGAAATTTATAATAATCTGTATCTCTGGTAAGAGAAGGGTCAAGGCACGTCAGAATTCTTTTCAGATTATGGCAATTGTCTGGTATGCTAATTGCTACCTGGTAAAATCAAGCATAAGTTATTAAAGATGAGTTTTCTGCTGATAACTGCTTTGAAGCTAACAGACATGGAGCCTTTAAATTAAAATAGAAATTGATGCTCAAAATGTAATCTTCCTAGAAATATATAGGCCCCTATATGCAACAATAAAATCACCCACAGAGCAAACTAAAATTATCTGGAACATCATTGTAAAATATTAGTTGTTACGGAACAAAAAAACCCACATGATTGTATCAAAAAGAATCCAAATGTTACATTAGAGCACATACTTCGTATCTTGCATACACTTTCAGCGAATTACAAATACAGGCCTATTAGTACAACTGAGAGAATTTTCCTCTGTTCTCAAGCTTCTTTCTATATCACTCCATCCATGGAAGGTAACCAGAATATTCCACCTGGGAAAAAGTGTATTTCCCAAAATAAAAACTTAGCTCATTGTGATAAAAAATCGAAACTAAGAAAATCCAAATACGTTTATATCTGTTCTAAGAAGAAAAGGTTTTCTTTGTCTTGCTTTGTTGCTCTATTTGCTCATTTGTTTTCATTTTCAATTACTTCATGAACAACTCAGGGTTTACTCTCCCTAAGCTTTGGATCATTTTATATTTAGACAAGCTCAGTCCGGTTATCACAGAAAAGATCAAGCTTTAGACGTCTGCAATATTTCTAACCTCAGAAAATTACCAGTGTTCCTGGAGTCTGAAATGACTATACCCAGAGGAGCCAATTTTCATCTGTGCTTTGAACTTATACAGAAACTGCAGCTGCCTTTATCTATCTGGCTTATAGGTTAATTTACCACAGGGTGTTCTGTTTGGTTCTCTTTGGTGTTATTATCTGATAAAAACTGCTTGGAAATATTATGATCACCTGTGTCTTGCCCTTATTATATTGTCTGATTTGGTTCATATCATCCAACCTCCTTCTCTCTGAAATTAAGTTTTGCTGTTGCCAAAAATGAATTGCTCCTTAGGGAAATCAGTAAAAATCCTGATTGTGTGTCATTAGCATAAGTGTGCCAGGTAATTTTAGTTTTCCCTCAGTTTAAAAATCACTATTTTCTCTTCTTCCATATCTTTGAAAGGAGATGGGGAGAATTGATCATTATAAAGTCATGTACTACTCACACTTTCAACTATAGCATATCTACTAACAAGAATTTATCCCCAATCAGCAAGAATTAATATTTAATAGAGCTATTAAAAATAAAATGTATATCCCCCACTAATGATAGATAAATTAATATACCTAAGAGTTAGAAGAACACAGTCCTTTGCTAAGTAAGAGTTAAAATCTTTCTGGTTTTCATCTCATTTTTGGATCCCTCCTAAAACCATTACTTTATTACTGGCAGCTGAAAAGTCTCCCTAGGGCTGTTCCCCAGGTGTGGTTTCTTGCAAAGGACGCAGAGAAAAAATTACAGTTATTATGATAAACAGAAGAAAGGACAATCTGCTTTTTTAAAAAAGAGAAAAATAAATTTCAAGACGGTAAAATTAATATTTGTGAAGTTTACATATCCTTCACATTACCTAAGTCACTCCATCAACCAGTGGTTTCTTCTAATGCCCCAAATTCAGAGACACAATTAAAGTGGAACAAAGAGGAAACAGTTAAAGGCTCAGACTCATAGTTATAAAAAAGAATTTGAATAAAACTCTGTGGGAAACATTTAGATAAAGCAAAGACACAAAGAGATACAGCTGTGGTGTGCAGTTAATAAGAATGAGTTATATCCATGTAGACTGACCTGTAAAAACAGCTATGATTTATTAATTAAAAAACAAAGATACTACATGATAATGTATACAGTATGATCCCATTTTTGTAAAATGAATAATCAAGCAAATAAAACTAAACATTATACAAGGCTATAAGTTTCTATAAACATAGAGGAAAATATGTAAGTACACACAGCCAATGGTTAACTTTGGTTACCTTAGGAAGGTGTAATTAGAAAAGATGAAGTAGAGATTAAAGTTTTCTTTCATATTTTATATTGCTTTGACTACTGAAAATGAACATTTATCACCTTATAATTAAACAAAACAAAATGTAAGGAGGAAAAAAGACAAACTATATATCAAGGAAGACACACGTATCACGTACGGGAGAGAATTTTTAATTTAATTCAATAAGTATTTGTTGAGTGCTAGGAACTGGGCATATACCTTAGATATGGTGCATTTGGCTACAAGTAATAGAAAATCCAACCCAAACTGGCTTAATTAAAGTCATTTATTGACACACATAACCAGAAGTCCAGTAGTGATGTAGATTTCAAGAGTGACATAATCATAAACTCCAGTTCCATTTCACTGAGATTGTCTTGGCTTTCCCCTCCTCTGAGCATTGACTTTGTCCTCAATCTGACAGGAAGAATCAGACTTATTTCCAAGTATCACATGTCCAGAAGAAGAGAGAAGCTTCCCCAGGAGTTGATGTAAATGCCCCCATCAAATCTCTCCTTATGCCTCATTGGCTCAAATTGCATCACATTCCCAATCTTGAAAAATTCATTGGCAAAGAAGAATGTATTGGATCAATCAGGGCTACTCTTAGAGTGGGGTGTGAGGATGGTCTCCTGAGGAACAGAGGCTGAGGTGGGGAGGGGACAGGAATAAATATCTGAACAGCATTCCATTAGCAAAGAGAATGGGGAAGTGATGACTATGGTCAAACAACAGTGAACAACGGTGACATGGTCCTTATCCTAATGAGTTTACACTGTTGCAGAAGGCAAGCAATAAACAAGCAATTACGACTGTGAAGAGGATTATGGAAAAGGAAGTATGCAGTGCTATGCTTTGGGAACAGATAGGATTTATCATTGACAAGTTGGGGTAGAGAGGTTTACCACCCTGAGTAATGCTCACGACCTGAAGAAAGGAGAGAGAAAACAGAACATGTGAAAACAGGAAGGTCAGCAGGTGTGATAGGTTTGAACAACTGAAAGCAGTGCAGATGGCCAGAGCCTAGAGAAACGGATTCATAGGTTATGTCTTCTGTATAAGAGAAAAACTCTTACAAATTGCCAAGATGAAGACAAATGCCCAGAGATAAAAATGGGCAAATTAGTTCACACATAAAGAAACAGAAAAGGCAAATGAAGATATGAAATATTGTTTGGTCCACTAACAATCAAAAAAATGTATTTTGAAATAAACATCTTCCATTTTTCATTTATCAAAATAATTAAAATTAATTCTAGAGTCAAATCTTAGGTTAGGACATAGGCACTCACTAGAGCGAATATAAATTCATACAACTTTTTTAGAAAGCAATTTGACAATAAATTCCCCAAAATTTGAAAGATGACTGCCTTCTGAACTTAGCAATTGCACTCCTTAGGATTTATCTAAAACAAACAAACAAAAACCACAAAAGTGGGTAAATATGTTTAGGGATATTCATCACAGCATCATATATAATAGCAAAAAAAATTAGAAACAAATTGTGTCTAACAAACAAGGCAGGTTAAATAAATGATGGTCTATCGCATTGATAGACTATTATAGTCATTTTTATAAGTATTACTATACGTAATAGTGAATGAGATTAAATGAAAACCAAATTACAATATTACAGTCTGATTCCTGTTTCATATAGAAATAACATACATGCAAAAAAAAGACTGAAGGGATATATATGTTTGTTATCAGTGGGCACTTCTTAATTTTTTGTGTTTTGCAGCAGCATTCAGATTTTCTATATTAAATATGTTTTTATAATAAAAAGGGAGAAATTTTTAAAAAGAAAATCTAAGTAAACCTTTCTCTGGAGGCACTTATCACAGTAATCAAGGCAAAACTATTATTTCTCTTTATTTTCCATGTAACTATATCAATTCACAGCTTCCTGTTAATAGAGAGAGGGCTCAGAGATTATGAACTGAAATCAACATCATGAAGGAAGTAGATAATATCTGTCACATAATAAAGAAGTAATATACCTGTGTCCTGTAATTTCTCCTTTGAAGCAAATATTTCCTTTATAATTAAATTGGTGGGAAGTGAGACAGAGTTGGGGAAAACAATCCTTGGTCCTATTGCAGCACCTGCTGAAAGGATGGGCAAATGTTCTCTCATGTGGGATACAAGTTCATCCTCATTATTATGAATTCTCACTACCATTAATGGAATGAGGTCTATATGCCAGGTGCCTTACAAACATTATTTTATTTCCAAATCTCTCAAGAACAATGAAGGATAGGTTTTCTTTTCCCTCTTTCTCAGATCAGAAAATGAAGCCTCAGAAGTTAAACAACTGGCCAGGCTAAGATGTGAACCCAGATCTGCTGCAGTTCTAAACTCTGTTCTTTCCTCTACACTAATCTGCATCCTCACAGGACACTTAGTTACATTAACAACCCCCATTATTAACATTTCCAATAGCTGTATTTCCACATTCAGTAATTGATTCAATATTTTTTGAGGGACAACATATCCCAGTGACTGTGTAAGGATACTAAATATCAAAAAATGTTGCTCACTTTCACTGTGCACCCAGCCCATAATGAGGACTATGGAGAAAAGTACACTAGTGATTAAAACAAAAACAAGGGAGTATGATGAGAGAGATGAACAGGGTGCTACAGGAACCCTGATGAGGGGCATCTAACTCAGAATGGCATTGAAGGAGAAGGGAAATTTTCTGGGAGGTGTTGATACCTTATTTTCATTTCAATGGATGAATCGGAATTCACTGTGTGAATATATGTGGCAAACACACGCACTAAAGAAGAAAGAGCTTGAGAAAAGAATGTGTTCATGAAACAGTGTGGTGGTATTGGAGTATGAAATGCAAGTTAAGTGGTAAAAGGACATGGGTCCGGAGAGGTAGATAGGAGCCAGACCATATGCTGAGTTCAGGAGCTTCAACTTCTTCCTAAAGGAAAATGGGATCCAAATAGTTTAGATCACGTACTCCTCTAAAAAAAAAAGTTTTTTTCATATCTTGTCAATAATGTATATTAATTATTTACATTAATATACATGGACAACTGTTGTAAAATAGCTGTCAGATTAGAATTCCATTTAAGGTTGATCACATAGGCTACAGTGTGGAGGGTGGATTTACAGAAGGTAAGACTGAAGCCTATAAAGAAATCAAAGTATGAAGAGAAGACTGAGGGACTGGTTTACCGCAGTTGGGAATGGAAAGAAAGGGATGAGCTTAAGAAATTTTAAAGAAATAGAGTTGACAGAACTTGGGAACCAATTAAATGGTAGAGAGATGACAAAGTGTCAAGGATGAAACACAAGTTTCTGGCCTGTTAAACTGGCTGAATGATTATGTCATACAAAGAAATGGGATATAAAGGAAAAAGGTCGATGTGTGTTGGGTGGGAGTTGAGCATGTGGGGTAATATCTGTTGTAATATCTCCTCTTTCATTTCTGATTATTTATTTGAGCCTTCTCTTTTTTTCCCAGTGAGTCTAGCTAAGGGTTTCTCAATTTTGTTTATCTTTTCAAAGAACCGGCTCTTAATTTCATTGATCTTTTCTACTGTCTTTTTAGTTTCTATTTTATTTATTTCTGCTCTGATTTTTATTTCCTTCCTTCTACTGACTTTGGGCTTTTTTTTGTTCTTTTTCTAGTTCTTTTAGGTGTAGTATTAGATTGTTTATTTGAGATTTTTCTTGTTTCTTGTGGTAAGCTTGTAGGTCTATATACTTCCCTCATAGTACCACTTTTGCTGCATCCCATAGATGTTGGTATGTTGTGTTTTCATTTTCATTTGTGTCCAGGTATTTTTTTGATTTTTCTTTTGATTTCTTTATTGATCCAATAGCTGTTCAGTAGCAGGTTGTTTAGTCTCCACATATTTGTGACTTTTCCAGCTTTCTTCTTGTAGTTGATTTCTAGTTTTACACCATCACAAAAGATGTTTGATATGATTTCAATCTTCTTAAATTTATTGAGACCTGTTCTTTTTCCCAATATATGGTCTATCTTTGAGAATGTTCCATGAGCACTTGAGAAGAATGTGTATTCTGCTGCTTTTGGATGGACTGTTCTACATATATATATATTAAGTCCATCTGGTCTAGTGTCTCATTTAAGGCAAATGTTACATTGTTGACCCTCTGTCTGGATGATCTATACATTGATGTCACTGGGGTATTAAGGTCCGCTGCTATTATTGTATTGTTGTCAATTTGCCCCTTTAGGTCTGTTAATAGTTGCGTTATATAATTTGGTGCCCCTATGTTAGGTGCATATATATTAATAAATGTATGTCTTCTTGGTGGATTGTCCCCTTTATCATTATATAATGTCTTTGTCTCTTCTTATCTTTTTTGGCTTGAAGTCTGTTTTGTCTGATATAGGTATGGCTACATCCACTTTCTTTCGGTTGCCATTTGCTTGGAGTATCAACTTCCGTCCCTTCACTCTGAGCCTATGTTGGTCTTTACAGCTGAAATGGAGGCAGCATATTGTTGGGTCTTGTTTTTTAATCCATCCAGCCACTCTGTGTCTTTTGATTGGTGAATTCAATACAGTTACATTTAGGGTGATTATTGATATATGAGGCTTTAATACTGCCAGTTTATCTTTTGTTTTCTAGTTACTTATATTTCCATTGTTTCTTTTTCCTTGTGTTTCTATTTGCCATTTCAGTTTGGTAGTTTTCTGTGATGTATTTCTCAGTTTCCTCTTTTTTTATGTTTTGTGACTCTGAATTTTTTGTGTGTGGTTACCATGAGGTTCGTATAAAAGATCTCATAGATGAGATAGTCCTTTTTCTACTGCTAGAATCTTATTTCCATTTGCCTATACAGCTTCTGTCCTTTTCCTCCTCCCCTTCTAAGTTTTTGTTGTCACAAATTATCCCTTTTGTATTGTGAATTTGTTACCAAATTAAAGTGGTTATAGTTATTTGTAATGCTTTCCTTCTCTGTAGCCTTTGTGTTATATTAAGTGTGTACTAACCTATTCTGATATAGAGTTTCAATTTTCTGATTCTGTCTATTTATCTGAAAGCTTTGTATACCTTTGCCTTTTTGTTTCAGGTAGGAGACCTCTTTTCAAGATTTCTTGTGAGGCAGGACTAGCGGCAATGAACTCCCTCAGCTTTTGGTTTTCTGGGAAAGACTTTATTTCTCCTTCATGTCTGAAGGATAACTTTGCTAGATAGAGTATTCTTAGCTGACAATTTTTATCTTTCAATATTTTGAATATATCATTCCACTCTCTCCTAGCCTGTAGAGTTTCTGCTGAGAAATCCACTGATAGTCTAATGGGGGTTCCTTTGTAGGTTGCTATTTTCTTCTCCCTGGCCCCCCTTAATATTCTTTCTCTGTCATTGACTTTTGACAGTTCTAATATAATGTGTCTTGGAGAAGGCCTTTTTGCATTGAGATAATTAGGTGTTCTATTAACACAATGCACTTATATATCCAGTTCCTTCCCCAGGTTTGGGAAGTTCTCAGCTATTATTTCTTTAAATAAGCTCTCTGCTTCCTCTCTTATCCTTCTGGGATACCCATTATTCTTGTCTTGCTTTTCGTAACTGACACAGAGATTTCTCATAGAATTTCTCCATTTTAAAAAAATCTTAGTTCTCTCTCCTCTTCCACCTGAATCATTTCTAGATTTCTATCTTCAAGCTTGCTAATTCTCTCTTCCATATAGTCTGCTCTATTTCCAATGCTTTCTACTTTATTCTTCATCTCATTTATTGTGTTCTTCAGCTCCAGAATTTCTGTTTGGTTCTTTTTTAGAGCTTCAATCTCTTTGGTAAAGTACTCCTTCTGTTCATTAATTTTATTCCTGAGCTCATTAAACTGTCTTTCTGAGTTCTCTTGTAACTCATTGAGTTTCTTCATAATAGCTATTTTAAATTCTCTTTCAGTTAGATTGCAATCTTCTGTGACTTCAAGTTTGTTTTCTGGAGAAGTATCATTTTCTTTTTGTGATACTGTGTAACTGTAGTTTTTCAGGGTGCTTGATGAGTTGTTCCTCTACTGGCACATTTGTGGTAGCAAACAGCTTTCTTATTTGGGTAAGGCTTTGTTTACTTTGATTCTGAGCTGCTTCTGGTTGTATTTGACAGCCTGCACTTTCCACCTTCCACTGACTCTGCCAGAGATGTTGTCAGTGCCCTCATTGTGCTGCTAGTGCCTCTGAGGTTGTTGCTTATAGTGTCAGTTGTGGGTGTCACCACCAGGATTACCAGGCTGGTGAGCTCTTCTGTTGCTTCTGGAGTCACCTGGGTAATGGGTTCCCCCACTGCAGCAGGAGGAAGGGGAGAATGGGGCAGGAACCAGGATCATGGGCACCTTGGCCATGTCCAGGTTTGTTGGGTCTGCAGGTGCCATTGCCACAGGTAAGGGAGCCAAAGTTATAAGGGAACTTTTTGTACTGTGAGTTTGTTACCAAATTGAAGTGGTTATAGTTATTTTTAATATAATTAAAGGGTTGAAGGCACCACCACCAGATGAAGGAGAAGGGGGCTGGGTCACAGGTTTCATCCCAGTTCCCACAGCCTCTGGTCATGAGCCCCGCAGCAGCTCCAGGAGCATGGGCTGCCTGGGTTCCTGGGGCCTCCATTCGTGAGTGTCACCACCATTCCTGGGGCCTTTGGTCACAGGCATGGCCACAGTTCCTGGAGCCTCCACTCTCAGGAGGTGCCATTGCTGTTCCCCTGGTTCCACCACCTCCAGGAGGTCCAGTCCACCCACTTTCAGATGTACAGATGTATGGATCTCTCGGGCATTCTGGTGCTATGCAGAAAATCCTTTGTTGGTCTATGGATGTCTTTCTAGTTGTAACTTGGAGGGGAGAGACAAAGGGAACAACTCACTCTGCCATGATGATGTCACTCCCTAGTTGAGCATGTGAGGTAGGAATGAGTTTCTTTGTTGTTTTTTGTTTCAGGTAGTTTGAAGATATCCAAATTAAAGAATGGTGAAGTGAGTCATATTGTTCCAGTGCTCAGAACTAAGATTTGGGCTACAAATATATATATATATATTTGGGCATTATTAGCATATTGGTGAGAGTTAAAACTCAGGGCCTAGATGAGATTACAAAATAAGAAAGCATAACATAAGATGATATCTTAGCCCATTCAGTCTGCTATAACAAAATACCATAGCTTATAAACAACAGAAACTTATTTCTCACTGTTCCAGAGGCTGGAAGTCCAAGATTAGGGCACCAACATGGTTGGATGAGGGCCCTCTTCCAAGCTGTAGACTTCTCACTAAATCCTCACATGGAGAAAGGGACTCAGGAGCTCTACGGGGTTTCTCTCTTTTATGAGAGCATTAATTTCATTCATGAGGGCTCCACCCTCATGACCTAATCACTTCCCAAAGGCCTCACCTACTAATATCACCACCTCTGGGGGTTCGGATTTCAACATATGAATTTGGGGGTGGGGGCACACAAACATTCCGAACACAGCAGAAGAGAACCAAGGAAGTAACACTAGGCACAGCAGGCAGAATGGCCCCTTAACATATCCGTGGCCTAATTCCCAGAACCTGTGAATAGATTACTTTACATGGCCAGAGGGATTTTGTAGATGTGATTAAGTTAAGAATCTTGAGTTGGGGAGATTATCCTGGATTTTTCAGGTAGGTCCAATGTAATCACAAGGATTTTTATAAGTGAAAGAGGGAAGCAGAAGGGTCAGAGTCAGAGAAAGATTTGAAGATGCTACACTGCTGGCTTTGAAGATAGAGGAGGACCCACAAGCCAAGGTGGCCTCTAGAAGCTGGAAAAGGAAAGGAAATAAATTCTAGAGCCTCCAGAAGGAATGCAGCCCTGCTAATACCTTTATTTTAGCTCAGTGAGATCCATTTAAGACTTCTGACCTCCAGAACTATAAGATATAAATTTGTGTTGCTTAAAGCCACTAACTTAGTGGTAATTTGTTACACTAAATGGTGACTTGTTACAGCAATAATAGAAAACTAATATGCTGTGGTAATCAAAACATTAAGATCTAGACCAAAGATGGGACATCCCGAAGCAAGATGAGAAGAAGTAGCCAGGGAGGCTGATATAGAAATTGAAGAGAAAGTGGTGTCCCAGAAGGAAAGGAAAGAGCAAAATTTCAAGAAGGGAAAGTGATCACAATCAAATGCTGAAGATAGGTCAAGCTGAAAAAGGACTGAAAAGTGTCCGTTGTATCTAGCAATGAAAGAAATAATTGATAATTTTAGTTTTGGAAGTTTCAGTGGGGTGACTGCAGTGGATGCCAGATATAGGTAAGTTAAGAAATTTTGGGAAAGTGAGAAAATATATACAGAAAGCTTAAACTAGTCTTTCCAGAAACTTGGCTGTGATTGGAGGAGAAAGAATCACTAGAGAGCAAGCAGACACACACACACACCCATGCACACACACACACACATACACACATGCATACACTGAAGGAAACCAAGAATCCAGGTTTTATGGGGACCTGAAGTTTGTATAATTGGGAGAGAGAAGGGTCTTTAATAAAGATAATATAACGTCAAGAACTCAAAATAATACACAAAGTGAATATTTATCATGAGAAAAGCAATCACAACAAATTACCCATTTTACAATCTGGAAAATACCAACACAAAATCCAGAAAAATATATTTATTAACTTATACCTGATACACCTCCATAATACTATTTTTCTACATCTCTTGGATGTATACTCTTTGATTATCCCTTTGTATGACGAAAATTGTCTAATATAATTTTCTATAGAGATGACAAGAAGATAATTCAGTCATTATTCTAATGTAATTGCTCAAAATTTATTTGTTAATATTAATGGTCAGAATGTATAAAGCATGCGACTTCAACATAGACACTTGTCATTTGTAATACCGCTAAAGTTTTTAGCCTTGCAAACACAGGAATTCTGGTAAATTCTACTTCACATTATTCACACCCCAAAAGTAACATACATGTAAGCTGAACTTTTATTGCATGATTGAAAATGTTCCTAACAGGAAGAGAACTTCTGTTTTTACCAAGGTTCAATGAGAATTGAATTCTCCACTTATAGTTTTTACATTTGTGCATATTGGAAGAATTTTCCACAGGTTAGTTTCTGGCTCCAAACATTTCAAACATTGTTTCTCCTCCAGTATCCTCATACTTCCGGTGCCAGGCACTGAGAGATGCATTCATACAGAACCCTCACGTCACAATGCAGTGTGAGTCAGCACGGTGGGGAGTAGGAGTATTCTTGCAAGCCATTCCTATGCAAGGCTTACTAGCAATAACTTAACTGTATATGCATCCCACTAAACCTAAATTAAAATGTGACCCCAATTCAATTTGGATCCCAAAATGCCTACAAATCCCCCAAAACGAAGGAAATATGACAGAAGGTAAGTCAAAGTGGAAAGAGACAATGGTCCTAGAGTAAGTGAGAAAGTATATACAGAAATATTACCATTAATATATCTTACTTTTGCACATTGTATAAATACATATGACCACGTGAACAGATTGCTAAATTCCCACCCAGAGTCTTGAAAGGGGCTCAGGCAAGTGAGAAGCCCTGAAGGTTATTTAAGCTTCTTTGGCTTTATGGTAAATCCAGCTCTGGCTGTGAGAAAAATGCAGGTAGAGAGGAAGACTTTGCAAATATAGGAGAGAGAGGGCACAATGATAACTGAGGGCTTCCTGTGAAGGAGACAGGGCTGGAGTGCACGGCACAGGAGCAGGAAAGGAGGTAAAAGTGGTTTCAATATAGACAAATTTGTATATGTAGGAACAGGAAGCTGAGGGAGGTCTCACTTTTTATCCACAATTTTCTGTAGGAAGTAAAAGGCAAGGTTGTCTGCTAAAGGTAAATGGGGAATTGGGTCAAAGGAAGAATGGTGAAGGTTAGGAATAAGCATTTTTGGAACCTGTAAAAGAGATGACCGTGGCAATGTGAAAAGTTTACTGAATAGTGTTGAAGTCGAAATAAAGGTGGAGAACACGAACTTGAAATGTCACCAATTTTAGGATTGTGTGATAGTCTCCAGCAGCATTCAGCAGCTCAGCTGAGAAACCAAATGTAAGGGAAATCTGTTGATTTTTGACCATCCAATATTCATAGACCATCATTTTAGTCATTGTACCCCAACTTCTCTGTAGAGAACCGTTCACTCCTTCCCTCACTTTTAGCCCACACTACACTTCTGGGTTCCAGGGTGGATGGAGCATGTTCGCTATGTTCAAACCAGATTGGTTGGTTTTCTGTCACTTACAATGGAAAGAGTCCTCACCAAATTAAAAAAAAAAAAAAAAGGAACTGGAAGTGGGATAGTGTAAGTAATGGCTAAAAAAGATAGAACAGGCAAAGGTAGGCTAGAAAGTAACAAGGACTTTCCATCTTGGGCAGGGAAGTTGCTAACCCTTGATAAAGAGTAGTGAAATATTTAATCTTGTATCTTGGGATTGAGACCATGTGCCTCTTGGAACTTTCCAGTAAAAGATTTGATAGGAAAAGAGTTAGGAGTTCAGAGAGTGTTATTTATTGTGGCCTTCTGTAAGGTTCTACAAAGAAAAGATTCACTTAAGCTGAAATTGTCCCATCTGAAAGCGGAAAGGAATTAAAATTATGAATATGGTAATGGAAACCATTTCTGCCTGTGACCTGCAATCTGAGATAGCTAAAAATCCAATGAAATGAATCCAGGGGTTGGAAAAATGGAATGCTCTGCTGTCAGTTAAAGTTCATGCCAGGAAAGGCAGGGAGGAGTCTCTCCAGGAGACAAAATGGGGATAGGTCTCCCCTCAACCATCTGCTGTTATGCTCTCTAGCAGTGACTGACAAAGGGACCTACTAACCTAACTGCAAAGAAGAAGCTGGGGTGGAACCTAGGCACAAGAAGCAAATTCCTGGTGACTCCTACCACAGCTACTGTTTGATTTTATCCCTAGGCAGAGACCAGAACGGAAGTCATTCAGGTGAGAGGCAAGAACATGAGCCAATGTGTGAGAATAAGGCAAGGCCCGATGCTAAGAGACTGAAATTTCCATGCCCAGTTTCACAATTCAAAACCTATGCCCTGACACAATGTCTGACTTTGGGTTGCTAGCCCATGGAACTCAGGGAACGAAAAGGAGGTTGGTGGGTGGAAAGCCTCATAAGCTGTTAAGGAAGTTGCTTTGTTTGAGCTCTAAACCAACTCCCAGGACCCTGATACTTTACTAACCCCACGTAGACTGCTCTGAGATAATACGATTAGTTAGCTCATTCTCCCCAGTACCCATCTGAGATGTAGCCATGGAAAGCAATGGACAAGAGAGAATCTCCTAGAAAGCAGAATAGGGATCAGTCAAACTGTTTATTAAATATGCTGATTCAATAGATTTTCGTTGGGATTCTCTCCTTTTAATAAACTAAATGGGCTTATTCCATATACACGCACAAATATTTGGAATATAGCACTTTAGGGGTAAAAGAATCTGAGATGTTAGGCAACTTAGGGCACTTACATTTATTGAGAGTTTGTCCCATCTGTTCAAATCGTCCCTTCTGACCAACTCCAGTTCCTGAGGCCCAGGAAGCCCCAGCAGAAGAGTAGCAGATTAAGTCCTAGGTGATCTACAGGAATCTGGTGGAAATCTTGGACCAGGTGAAATATTTTCCCAAGGAAGCTTGCGGCCACAATTCCAGGGGCATAATTTGAATCACAATCAAGGAGATTCAACAGGAATTTATCGCCAAGCATCAGATCCTGGGAGTAAAATGGACTCATAAATGGAACAATTAAGAAATGAGGTCAGGGGCCGCCCGGTGGCGCAGCAGTTTAGTCCGCGTTTGGCAGCCCGGGGTTCGCGAGTTTGGATCCTGGGCGCCCGCGGACGCGCTGCCTGTCAGCCATGCCGTGGTGGCGTCCCATATAAAGTGGAGGAAGATGGGCACGGATGTTAGCCCAGGGCCAGTCTTCCTCAGCAAAAAGGGGAGGATTGGCAACAGATGTTAGCTCAGGGCTGGTCTTCCCCACAAAAAAAAAAAAAAGAAGAAGAAATGAGGCCAGAAGCTTGGAGAATCTCATTCATGAGTCATCATGTGGGTCACACGAGGATGTTTACAATCCACATTTATATAAAAGGCTGTATGTCTCATGGTTGATGTCCAGCACCAGTCATTCCATGTGATCTTCCATCCAGACATTCATGGGTCACAAGTCCTCCCCCAGGGCCCATCCCTCAGTGGTAATCAATGGGGTTTACTCAGACTTGAACAGCCGGGGCAGCTCAGTAGCTGGGCCTATGCACCAGGATCCAAAGAACAGGATTTTCTACAACTACCATCCTATGGGTCTGTGCCCAGCCCATCTCAGTCCCATGAGCACCCAGAGTTCACTGGCTGATTGAAATAAATAGAACAGGGAGGAAGAGAGAAGAGAAAACCAGCAGCTGCACTTACAAGAGCAGAGTGCACATCTTCCATCACTGGGTAAAGAGCACCTTGAATAGATGGAGGGATAAAATGTAACTGGTTTCTCTGGGATAAAACTGTAAACAGAGCCACTGACTGCACTTTCATATGGCCTAAGCAAGCTTCCTCCACACACATAACTTATCTCCAGTCCTCAGCCAATGAGATGATATGGTTGGCTTGCCAGCTAACCTTCTATGCACAGACAACTGACTTTGTGGCCTTTAATAATGAATGATGTAAATGTCCAGAAAGGCTTCCTGGTGTCAGACACGCAGGTTCTCATTGTTCCTGGATAAAACCTGTGCTGGCAAACAGAACTCCAAGACACAGCAACACACTGACTGATGCCCCTGTAGAGGTGGCAGATGGTGGTGGAGGCACTTGCTGCCAGACCAGAACAACCTGACATGGCCTGAAATACTTCCAGAAAGCCTTCATGGTTCTCCAGGAGCAGTCGGACTGGTCAGAGTGTGGGGTTCTTCATTTATTTCTCTCCTTCTCAGCCAGGATATCAAGATTGTTACTCATTCTGTGTCACCCATAAATTTCACAGCCTGGGGTACAGAGTTCATCAATAGCATGAGGACATTGAGGTGCTAGACTGTGTCAGGGGAAATCTTTATGCTAAGAGTATCAAAGGGAAGCTAGGCCTGCACATGGGGTAACTCTCCTGGGCCACTATCAAACAGTGAGGGAAGCCTACAGTCTCAAGTGGCTTCTTCTCTTTGGGACACTCTGGCCAGAAACAAAGGTGTCACTGCTGTCTCTACTGTGACAGAAACCACTATGTTTTCACCAAAACTCATTCCTTCTTCATCTGGGGCACACAACTAGATCATATTTCTCAGTCTCCATTGCAGGAAGGTGTATCCATGTGGCCAAAGTCTATCCAATAGAACTTGGAGGAGAAGTGATGAATTCCACTTCCAGGCTGGGCCTATAAAAATCTCCCAGGTCTCCAAGCATGGTACCTCTTTTATCTAGTCTACCGGCTGGATACTGGCACATTGGAATCCACATGCTGAAGACAATAGAGCTTCCATCATCCTGGATTCCTAAATGATTACTTGGAGCCAACCAGGAACATTTATCTGAATTGGGTTTTTATGTGAAAAAGAACTGGACTATTGCGTTAAGCCACTGATTAGAGGGGTTTGTTGTCACAAGCTAGCACTACTTTAATGAACATACAGATTGACGTTCATGTCACATTTGTGAGGCAGGGTAATACCACCCAGAGTTATGGTGGGACCAGAGGAGTTGATTACCCAGGGTTGCCTGAGGAAGCATGGCTAGAGGATTTTCATTGCAGTGTAAGAAGGAAGCAAAACTGCTAGAAGAGCATCCCCCAAAGTCAAGGTGAAGGAAGGAAGCCATTTACAAGAGAGTAAGTAACGCAGATCAAGCCAGGAGGCCCAGGAGTGAGTTGGGCTGCAGAGCATGAAGACAATCAGAGCACATGGTGTGAGATGAGGGAAACGTGACAGCAGCAAAGATCCATTTTCTTCATGTACCAATAGAGGGAAGCTTAAAGAGGTAAAGGAATTGTGCAAATCCAGACAACTTCAGGTGCCATCTTCGATAGTTAGCTCTGCACCTCATTAGCTTGCTGAAGCCTTTACCCACTGGCCTCATTCCTGCAAACCCAATTTCTCAAGGTTCAGTAATTCCCTAACTTCTTTCATTTAAACTTGGTCTGCACCTGTCATACGCTGACAGTGTTTTCACACTCTACTAGGCATATTCATGCCTAGATTTGAACTTTTCCCTTAAGCTAGTGATTGCTGTATATGTTATTGTAGGTAACTGGCCCCTTTCCAGAAGAGGAAGGAACTGTTGTTTTCATTCTGGTGTTATTCCTAACCCTCTAACTCCATAATACCACTGTTTGTCAGCCCCTTCTGGGATTAAGTTGAAAGCACCCAGATGCGCACCCAGGCTGCAAAAGGGGGCAAATTCCTATGAGGCCCTGCTTCTGAGACATGAGGACTTCATGACAAGAGCTACAGCCTCTAGGTATTCCATGATCTCTAGGCCAAGCTAACATTCCTGAGGAAGGAGGTATTTGGCTTTTCATTAAAGGGCTGAGTACGCACTCTTCCAGCCTGAGTCCCTCCGCACCACTAAAATCTTGTCTGCCTTTCTAGTGGTCATGATGACTGAACTTCTTCCCAAGAAGAACCCCAACACAAAGAAACTACCATCATTTGGATTATTTAGGTCTCAAAAGTCTTCTGTTGGCTTTGGCCTCCAGGAGCTCTGTGTCTGCCTAGCCCGCCTGGATTTCTGCCCTATATTCGGAAGTTCTCTGAGGATAAAAGGGCCCATGACGCTTAATAAGGATCTTTGATGTATTTCCTGTGCTTCTTGCTTGCAAATGAGAAACACATGACTTCAGGCCATAATGAGGATATTCATGTTTTATCTTGTGGGTGGCATCTATGCAAATTATCAGCACTGAGGAGTGCTTAGCAATGCTGAACCTAGTGTATACCAATATGAAATGTGATGAATAATGTAGACAGATCTCCAAAGCCTAGGGCCAGGAGACCATAGAAGAGTTGAGGACAAGCTGAGGGCAGGACCAGAGGCAACAGGATGAATCATGAAGTCCAAACTAGGTTGAGCAGGACAATCAGATTCTAAAGGAAAATCCTTCACAAATGAAGGAAAAATAAGGTGAATGAAACAAGAAAGCATAGGTAAGAGGTTGGATAAATGGTACTACAACATGAAAAAAGCCTGAATGTCAGTGCCTACACTAATATATTAGAGCTTATATATTCATATAGATATAGTACTTCCATCATCTAGCAGGCATCAGATAAATGACGGCTGTCATTAACATAATTATTTGGTTTTGGATTTTCTATAGCTTTAAACAATAACAGTCTTAGCCAGTCTTAGCCAATGCCTGAAATCATTATTTATAACACTTACCTTGCTTCATCCAACAATGAATCTTTATTTTGTATTTACAAAAATCTTTTAGTATTTATTCATTGAGCAGAGCAAGTACACTCCATTTATATGCAAAAGTCTGAGCTAGCTGCCAAAAACACAGTACTACCTCATACATACAACCAAATGGTACCTGTTTTTATGTGACTATCCATCCTTGTTTTAAACTGCCAGTATTTTAAAGATTTGTTACTAAATATGTTTTCTTCACTTCTATACAATAATACACTGACTTGGCTGCCTTTTTTGTTCTCCTAAATTTTCTTTTTTTATTGAACTAACCTTTTATTCCAGCACCATGTTAATACACCTTTTGGTCTATTTATACATGTCACATCTTGGATTGACTTTTTATTCCAAGTTCCTTCCTGGCAAACACAAGGAGCACAGTGAGCATATTTAATAAATGTTACATAATAATAACTATTAGATGTTCCTTTAAAATCTCATGCAGCTTTTTATCTTTAACTTCTACTTTGAGATAATTATACACTTCCCCAAAGCTACTTATAGCTCCCATCAGGAAGAACAGCTGAAAAAAAAAAAGTGTTCCCAGTCCTGCTAAAACTATGGTGAAAGTGATTTAAACTCTGAATTTCTCTTGCAAGTGTTCAAATGGCATTCACCATATGGATGTCTAATTCCAGCAATAGAAAACTTTTCCCATCCAAAATCCCCCTGATGGAGGCGGTTATTGAATATATTTTGTCCATATCACTATCATCATTCATTTACCAACGAACTGAGATTACACAAAACAGTCACAGAAACACACATTTTTACGGGCTGTTATCAGTCCATCTGTATCTGTGCTCCTCAGTTGCTCCATGAGTCATGTCCTCCCCCTACCATTCAAAACCTGAACTCCAGCATATTTAGCCAAGACCACAAGATGCAATCACAGATCAGCCTTACAAATAAGAGGACTAGAGGACCTCCTCCATGACGTGATTTTACACATCCTGGGGTCAAAAAATTATACACATGTGTGCACCACTCTTAAGGTTGCCAGGTTTAGTAAATAAAAACTTAGCAGCCCTATTCACTCTACATATTCATCCTCCAAACTAGCCTAGATGCAGTGTCAGATAACCCCTAGATTACTTTCTCCCCTAAGGCAAGGCAGCAGGTTTGTATAGCAGGCAGGTCACTGGGCTTGGAGACTGAAGATCTGGGAGCTGGTCTCAGGTCTTGCCACTTAGAACCTACTTCGATTGGATAAACCCATTATGATTTTTACCACTAAGATTTTATCATCAAAAGGTCCGTTTCCAGACTTTTGGGAACCACTACTCTCTGTGAGCCACCATGCTGGGTGCTGGGGACACAAATAAGCACAGTGGCCTGCTCCCCTCAGGGAGCTTAGTATCTAGCAGAAGAGAAACATGTGAACTCAAGGGGGAAAAGTGAGGCTAGAACTCAGACCTAGCTGACGTCTTCTTTTTCATTGGGCTGTCATCATCTCTCTGTCAGACTACATTGCTCTATTTCCCTTCAGTATGCATCTTGTTTGACTGTATATTTGTTATCATGAGAAGCCTTTTGCCCTCAAGAGAGATCAAATAGAACCCATTCTTTGGCAATAGTAGCCTTCACACAGGTGAACATAAGATAGTGAGTGTGATGTCTTGCAATCTAAGTTAATCAGAGCTTTTGGGACTATAAATACCCTTGGAGAAGTTGTATACGAAAACTCCATCATTCTTCCAGTCAGAGAGAAACGTCTTCTGTGCCATTTGCAGTAACCTTGCTCATTAGATGAGTCCTGGAAGAGGAGTGAGAGCAGAAGGAAATGCCTGACTACTGACAGTTTCCCAAAGAGTCCTCAGCATCCACGAAGGAAAAGTTCTTCCAGCGTTAAGTCCAGAAGGGTAAAAGTGATAGCAGCAATACTCATCAGGACAAGTGGGTTGTATAGAACCACCACCCCACCCCCGCCGAGGTTTAACTCCAGACTGAGAACAAACTGTTGGCCCACACACTAGGAATCAGCCATTTCTGGCTGTGTCACATTGACCTGCCTGTACTCCTTTGTCCCCGAGCTCAGCTGTTTTTTGTAAGGAAGACCAGCCCTGGGCTGACATCCTTTGCCGATCCTCCTCTTTTTGCTGAGGAAGACTGGCCCTGGGCTAACATCCGTGCCCGTCTTCCTCCACTTTATATGGGACGCCGCCACAGCATGGCTGACAAGCAGTGCTTCAGCCTGCATCAGGGATCCGAACCTGCGGGCCCCAGGCTGCCAAAGCACCACTAAACCGCTGCGCCACCGGGCCAGCCCGCGAGCTCAACTGTTTTTAGTGGTTGAGCTTGCGTGATGAACTTAAAAAATATATATATATAACATTCTATTATTCTTCATTCTACTAATAAAAATGCACCTATAAGATTAAGATACTTTCCAGGATCATTTATCCGGCCTCTGGTTACTTGATTACTGGTTTTTCCAAACCTTGCCATCTCACTATCCAGCCCTTTTCTCTCTGACAATAAAATCTCACTGACTCAAAGTGAAAGGGAAAGGGGTCTAAGTTAGGAACTCTCCAGCTGTGTGTGAATCCCACCTCTACCTCCTCAATGCTACAAGTCATTTAGTTGCTTTAAAATTGTTCCTTCATCTGCTTATTAGGGTATAAGGTATTGGAAAACCTCTCTAACAGTAGTACTGTCACAGAACAGATGGTCAATAAATTACACAATTAAAAATATTTCCCCATTGTTTTCAAGAATATATAATAACAAACTATAGTAACAGAGTTTTTTGGTACAGTTTTCTTTTTTCTTTTTTTTTCTTTTTTGGTACGAAGGATTCAATTGATTAAACAATTCTAATTACAATACCAATCACACGTTCATGGGTATCTTAAAACACTGCCATTTTATGCCAGACTGAAAGAGTTCTGGTGATGAAGCAGGAGTCAAAGCTGGCACAAGGACCCCCAGGCTCCTGACTTCATCACCTCCACCTCTTCTCCCCCACTCTTGGTTACTATAGATAAACCTCAGTACTTCAGACAAATCAGCACATAATCGAACACCAATTGTGCACCAGGGTGCAGGCCTTTCCAAAAGGGGTCCTGGGATCTATGAAATTTAAGAGAAGTGTCTGGGTGTCTAGGTGTCCCCATCATTCTGCCACAGCAAGTTCTGTGAAGGTCCTATCATATTAGAGATGGTGTTCCCAAGGCTCTCAGGGGCCCAGTCAGCTGGATAGTCTCTTTTCTGACTTAGTCAAATAGAGTTAATGACTTAAAACCAAGAACAAACCAAACTAGGTTTTGTGTTAATATTCACAACTTTGTGTATAGGTTTTGCTGCTATGGTTACTTATTATCTAAGGCGTGGAGGGCAATAATCATCCAGTACGAGGCTTAGTAAGCTCTTCTCACCAGGGACTCAATTCTTTTATCAGAGAATGATAGGAACAAGGTGGCTTAAAAAAATATGAACTTTGGCGTTAGGCCTAGATTTGAATCCAAGCTATGCCTGAAAATGTTAATCTCTTGGGAACATAGTTTCCTCATTTGGAAAAGGGAAGAGATACTGTGAATAAAAATAGATCAAGTGTATCTTGACTACAATAGGTGGCCCCAAAAATGGCACCCATCATTATTATTACTATTAGCATACTTTTATGCTGAGAGTTAATAGTTATAACTATAAATGCTTTCAAATTCCTCAGAAGAAAGGCCTCATCCTTGACAAGTATTACAAATTATGAAAGTCTACACGGAAAAGAAGCTGGTTTACATAATCATCTGGTCAACTGATTATTATTCCCTTTTGAGAAGTTTCAAAATAGATAAAGTGAAAAACGGATAAATATTGTGCCCTGTGATCCTGCAAATTTGAATACAACGCAATTAAAATGTGTATCCCATCCTCTGTAACAAGCTTATCTTGGTTATTTTACTAACCTCAACACTGAGATTTATGTGATTGAATTTTTTGGACTACCACTACAGCATCTAGAAGGATTTTATTATATTTTAAATTCGGCTATCACCATTCTAATGGTCTTTTGATGTGTCAGTTTGGCAAGCTACAATCCCGTTATTCCATCAAATACCAATCTAGGTGTTGCTGTGAAGGTATTTTGTAGACGTGATTAAAGTCCATAATCAGTCCATATTAACTAAGAGATTATCCTACATAATCTGAGTGGGCCTCAGTCAATCAGCTGAAAGGCCTTAAAAGCAGAACTGCAGCTTCTCTGTGGAAGAAGAAATTCCACCTGCGGACAGCAGCTTCAGTCTGTGCCTACGATTTCCAGCCTGCCCTACCTGATGACCTGCCTTCATAGTCCACATCTACCTAGCCAGCCCCACAATCATGTTAGCCAATTCTTGCAATAAATCTCTTGAAAAATATCTTCCACCAGTTCTGTTTCTCTGGTTAAACACTAAGTGATACAGCCATGAACTTATTTTTTCTTTTTGCATTGCATCTAATTGACTGCACCTTGATATTTAAGGTAGAAATTGCTCCTAAAGGCTCTCTTTATTATGAACGAGTTCAGTGAGGTTCATTATTTTTATGGTAGATGTGAAAATGTTTTCAATTCAACACGTTCCTCTCTTTTGCTCTCCCTCTCTTACTTTTTCGTCGCAGAAGGAACTATCAAATGTAGATTCACTGACAATCTTCTTTTGTAAATCAACCTTCTTTTATAACTAAAAAGAAGAAATATATTTAGCTATTGCATATGAGTGAAAAAGAAGAGAAAATAAAACCCCATGTCTAACTGGCAAAAAATTGAAACTCTTATATACAAATAAATGACATTTCCTATGGATTTAAAAATGGATTTTAAAAAGGCCTTAGATTTTAGAAATGGAAGTGAAGTATGAAATCATTTCATCAAAATAGGAGCAGATATTGTCATTGCTTTGCCAAGTGACAATCTAATTTTAAATGACTCAGACGTAAAATTTTCATAACTCTTCTAGACAGAATTTCTTAAAACTATTTCTTAACACTATTGGTCTTTCGCCAAGTTTCATTTCATCCTTAACTGCTCTGAGAACTTCTAAAACTAGAATATAGTTACATACACACAGACTTTGAGAGCCAATTTAAAAATAAGAACCCAAAGGAAGCAGGATTTGAAACTTAACTCAGATTTTAATTTGACAGAAAGTAGTATTCATGACAAGTTTTTCTAAGATAAGATGAAGCAGTCCTTTAAAAAAAACTCCACTTTCAGAAATGTTAAACATTTATTCACTTTCTTATTTGGAGCATTTTTCCTGGTTGGAATAAGAATATGCACAAGTAAGCATACTTTTTGATTTTTGAATATTGACAACCAAAAATTCAAAGTGTTTTTTTCTTCATACAGGTCAGGTTCTATTGTAAAATAAATTAATTTTAATTACAAAGGACTAGTACCAATATATATCTAAAATGTATTACCATTTACCTGTAATAACAAACATGTGCTTTGATATTTTATTATAAAAACTGAGTTTTCAATGAAGGCAGTTTAACAGGACTATGGTTGTGAAAATAAATTTGAATTAAGCAGGCCTTTAAACTTAAACTAAAACTCATGGTAGAATAAAATGTCAAGCAAGTGAAAATTTTTCTGTGATATATACATAAATATTTTCATGTAAACAAAAGCAAAGATCCAGAAAAAATTAAATATCTTTGTCAGCAACCAAAATACATAGATTAAGAAGATTATTTTCTTCATGCTTCCATTGAACATGACTGGCATAAGCAAAGCAATAGGAATTAGATGAAATCTTTACATTGCCCTCACATTCTTCAGGAAGTTACATACAACAAAGATATCTCTCTAGGAGAAGACAGTAGAGGAATTAAACTCCTGAAAGTCATGACTTTCAAATATTTTCACTCTTTCAGCTCTACTGTGAAACCATATGGTTTATTAGAATTTTGCCAGTTGAAAGAAGGTAAAGCTAACACTGGCGAGATTCAGCACTAACACACGTGGCAGCAAATTGGGCACAATGATAACGTAGATTTTCCTCTCAATGCAGATTATCCATGCACTAGGAAATAATGGCTTCCAACACAAAACCAATATTTTTGGATTGAACAGACAATATTTAAATGGGTATATTTTCGATAGGAGTGTTTCCTGAAGTGTGTGCCGCAGGGACCATCTCCATCAGAATCAAGCAGAGTGTTCACCAAAATAAAGGGTGCACTCTTGGGCCCACTGCAGAGCCTCTGGGGACCCTGGGCATCTCTATTGTTAACAAACTCCTATGGGAATACTTAGACACATGCTCATATTAAAGTTTGAATATCACTATTCCAGACTATTGGGGATTTCTTTTGACCACAAATATTTCACTTTCTCTTTCATGCTTCTTACTTATTAGCCAGAAGAAAAACAAAAACAAAAACATTTCTGATTATGTAAGTCAGCAGTGATAATTAGTAGTGGTATTGTTTTCCCCCTCAAGAAAATATAGGGAAATAGGAAACAGATGATTCTGCACCTAAGTTTTCCAAAGGTACACCATAGTACTTTTTTTCAAAAGCTTTCAAACTGTATACACAATAAAAACATTCAAAATGATTTGTAAACTGTCATCTGATCAAGATTATCCAGTGCAAAGGGAACTGTTTGGTGCTGCTGCTGAATTCTCACAAAGGCCCCTCGTGGTCTTCTTTCACACACACCGAGCATCTCAGCAGGCACCCCAGAGCTCTCACCAAATGATGCACTGCCTACCAAGCAGCACAAAAGTACCTAAGGATGGCTCATAAAAAAAGGACAAGGAAAGCAAAGCTCAGTTTCGACCCCAACCGCAAAAGGAGTCTCAAGACCTATTGCCAGTACGTAAGACGAATACAGAGCACACTGACTTTCCTTAGAGAAAGTCTAATTTCAAATATACTTATGAAGTATCTGCTTGAAATCCAGTTTATACTGAAAATGGAAAGCATGATACACTTCAGTGTGCTACTAGCATCTACTACGGTGTTTGTTATAAGATCCCTATGGACAAAAGCAATTTTACCTGTGAACAACAGAAATGAGCAACCAAAGAGGTAGGTAACTATTATCCGAAGAGGATCCCAAAACAACATGTTGAATAATATGCTTGAGTCCCAAAAGAGTCCTTTTCCTTGAAAATGAGTTCCAGTACCATTACAATTGCCTTAATAGCCAGGTTTCCCAGGTCTTTAGGGATGTCACCAACCATCCAAAGTCCCAAGTCCTGATACCGTGCCACATGCTCTTCAGATGTTCAATTTTAAGAAATAGCTTATGAAGTAAAACGTAAAGAAGTAATACTCGAGACCAAAGAGTGATGCTGACATCAGCTGGGCTCTTCAAAGATCTCCACTCTCACATGGAGAAAAGCACACTAAAGTTGGGTAGGACCTTAAAGATTCGTCTACTCGAACTCTGGTTGTACAACCGAAGAAACAGAGGCTCATTTTCCCCACTGGCTCATAAAGCACTAAAATTCTGATAGGATGCTATAAACCAAAAAGTGTTCATGGTTAACTTACCTATTGATAAAGCCCATGATATAGCCAAGAAGCGACACTTTCAGCCCTTATGGCCTTAGTCTGCAGCCCCATCCCTGTTGACTGGTTTATAAAGTATATCAGTGGTTATAGAGAGAAGGGGACCAAAGGCTCTGGATGCACCTACCGGGGCAGATCATCAGCAAGAGAAAAATAATTTGAAACCCCAGACGTGTCCTATCAAAACTTGCTCTCCACTCAGACAAGGGCTTACCTTTGCTCCTTTGTAGGAGACACACTTCTGAGCACATTCACAAACTCCAGCTCTGCCAACGCAAGCACTGGGGCAACAATGCTGTTCTGCCTAGGACGTTTAGAAACAGCTGGACAACTGGAAACCTCTGAACCCGCAAGGCCAAGACCTCCCTACTGCTGTACATAATTTCTCCATAAGTGTCAGTCACTTGTTTTGCAAACCAAAAAAATCACCTCATTTCCTTACAGCCTTATTTATCTAAGATTTTAAAGTTCCCCTGTAAAAGGGTGGTTGTCAGTGATTATTTTTTTCTATTTTCCAGACTTTCTGTAATGGTTTCACATTTCTTTTGGTAATAAAAAAAATGAAGCTATTTTTAAAAAGAAGCCTTTAATCTAAAAAATTAAAGGACATGCAGAGTTCTCTCTTGACTATGAAATGTCTAAACCTGAATGAGGTGTCTATGCAACACAGTAGAACAGCACAGTCTTAGGACCCTGACAGATTTTTTTGGATCCTACCCTACCACTAACCTTGAGCAGGATTTTAGTCTCTCTGAGACTTGCTTTCTTCATCTGTAGAAAGGAAAAAATAATACCTACCTCACAGGATGCTGTGAGGATAAAACGATGCACAGTGCCTGGCACATGGTAGGTGTCCAATGAATGGTAGGCCCTTCTCCCTACTAGACTCAGTGAGAATCTTTGAGTCAAAGGAATCACTGCAGCCCACACAGCCACTCCCTCACTGCACCCTACTGAAATTTGCAAGAGTAATCTGTCTCCTCGACTTTGCCCTATTGCTCTAAAGAATCGCTATTGTGCTTAGAAAAATTTCTACATTTTTATGTTCTCTCCTTTAAAACTGTATATGCAGATAAAACATTTTTAAAAAACTATCTTCCTAGAAATGATAATGCAATGTTTCCTAAAGCACATGTCATGTAGAAAAACAATTCTGAAAAACATGACAAATTTGTTTGTACGTTGTTTCTTAAAGTGCACCAAAGTAAATATTAATGACCTTTAAAATGTCACTAACCCCCTTGGGTTATTTTTTTAAATAAGAGTAAATATTTAGCAACTGAGATGTAGGTGGTTTTTGGCTCCAATGTGACGGCAAAAAGCAGCAGTGTCATCCAGAAAAAAAGAATTGATAAACTTAACTAAGCATTCCTTAGCAGCATAAAAAACACCTACAATTGAATGTAACTGCAGGCTCATTAAAGCATGATCCTGATTCCTACCTCAAAAACAAAATCAATCAGAGAAACAAAAAAAAACATCTCTTCATCCTAAATCAAGGATTTCTCTTGAACCCCAGAGGTAACATTTGTGATCACTTCCCTATTGTGTATCCTTAGTAACAGAATTATAACTAATCACCATTCTTTCTTTACACTGCACATTACACAGTAAAGTATAAGTGGAGAAGCCACATGAAAGAAAATTCACAGTCAAATAAAGGACAACCATCACGCAAAATGTTGGGCTGTTCCAATAGTCACACCACCGTCCGATGTTCCCCACACACGTAGACAGCACTGGGGCGGATCCGGCGCTTTGTGTGACCAGGGAGCTGCGGCAAAAACTTGAAGGACTTAGGCACCATGTCCAGGCAGGCATCATGGAATTTCTTAATCCTCCAGTAGTAAATCAGTGGGTTCAAGGCAGACTTGAGGTAGCAGAGCCAGAGCAGCCAGGTGCTAATCTCAAAAAAGTTGTGCTTGTAGTAAAAGTGCTCACTGAACGTTGCCACAAGGCTATAAGTGGTGAAGGGGGCCCAGCAGACGATGAAGACGGCAAAGAGAATCAAAATGGTGGTGAAGGCACGCGTTTTAAAGCCCATGTCAACACTCATCTGGAAGGGTCTCTGAAGACTCATGAGACCAAGTTTGCTGGCCTGGCTGAGGCATATACCTTCAGGGTAGCTATGGATCCTCAAGGCGTTGTGCCGAAGCGTGCTGAGTATGCCCATAAATGAATACAGTATCACCAGGAAGGGTATGAAGAAAGAAATGAGAGAAATCATAATCACGTAAGCCTGGTAGCCCGGATTGGTTGTGTACCCAAACACGCACTGAGGGGCTCGGGAAGGTATCTGCAGGTCAGGGTTTCCTACAGCCAAAGGAAAAGCTATACAAAAGGAAGTCGCCCAAGAAACTGCAATTAGAACCTTAGCCCTATATGGATTTAGCTTATCCTGCCTCTGGACTATGATAAGGAACCTATCAATGCTAATGATGAGCAGGATGGCTACTCCCTCTATCACAAACAACCAGAAAAACATAGCAGACACCCTACAGAAGAATTTCCCAAAAATCCACCTGGTGGTAAGAATGGTTACCAAAGCAAAGGGCATGTTGAGCACTGTAAGCAACATGTCTGCAAACGCCAGGCTGGCCAGGAGGATGTTAATTGCAGATCGCATGGCAGCTTTTTGGTAAACCATGAGGCAAACTACCAAGTTCCCAAGAAAAGACACAAACAGAATAAATATCATTATAGCAGAAAGGATGATCTGGAGAGGCAAGTTTAGGCTCTTAAAAACTGCTGGTGTTGGGGGCACAGCTGTGCTATTCATTGCTAAGGAACTCATCCCAGTGGGAGTCATGGTTTCAAAATTGGATCTAAGCAGCGGACTGATGGCGGGATGCTGGAATGGCGGAGGGGCCGTAATATTCATGTAGGTCTTTTCATAGACTACGAACGTCGTGTTGGTTGCCCCAGTATGGGACGCAGTCAGCACTGCAGAGAAGCCCATGGTTTCAGTAGGATGGAAGGCGGCAGCAGACATGTGGGGCTTCTTCAAGCATTTCAACACAGAGCAGCAGTATCATGTTTCATTGATGGGCTTGGAAACACATTCTGGAAAACAGACAAAGAGTTCCATCTTCCACAGGAGTCCTTTTGCCTGAAAACAAGCCCGAAACACAAAAAGTAAATGAGAAATGGGCTTTGTAAACATCACTTGACTTCTTAACCTTTCATCATGAAGGATCAGTTTTGCTCTTTTTGACCCTTGAAAAATACTCAAGTCTCTAACTTAGCACTAAAATATTGTTGTTCTGTTTTATTTTTAGGCAAACATGATGGAAATTTCATGACATTCATATATAAAATGAAAGTGAAAAGCATCAAAATACATTACTGCCTCAAAGGCAAAAGTTATAACCTTATTGTTAATTTTTCTTTTAAATTTCCAGCAGCAGCATAGCCTTTCCACAGTCACTACTAATACAGATTTTATTATCTGGTTCTCCTGAGAGTACTAATATTTTTCTTAATAACTGTGGTACAGGTTCATACTCCATTTTTACATTAGCACAAAACTATGTGGCACAGAACCCTGAACTCAGTTTCCTGTTTAACACATTATAATGACACTCTTCTGTTCTAACACCCTTATAAGTAGGTACTAGGTTATTTCCTCTGAAGGTCTTAAACAGTTTCCTGGCTTTCTATTTTTTGTGTGTTTCTTCCCGGAAATACCACCACCAACCATACTGGAGAAGTTATTCAACTGGAGAAGAAAAATTATACTACAAAGTCTTGGTCATATTTTCAAGTTTTCTTTTCTTTTCCTAAAGCTTTCTTTGCTTCTAATATTCTCTCTTCTTTCCCATGCCCACCCATTTCCACCCTTTATTTTCTGATACACATACTTCTATCTTCTCAATTTCTTCACCCTAACCGACCTTATCATACATTAGCAACTTGATAGGAGATGTCAACCAAACAATAAAAACGGAAATTCTAAAGATGACCAGAAAAACATTCAGGTATGAAGAATCTATTCCAGAAAACTTACAAGGATATTTGGTTTTCTTTCTCCAAAAGTTTCTTACCACCTGTCTCTTATCCTTACCCCCAACTTCTTACCAATTTCTGCAACCCTAGAGCTTTCCATAAGGGACTTTCTTAATCTACTATATTACTAACCCACTTTGTGGTGTGAGTTCTTCCTTCTTTACTGGAGAGGTAATCACTTTAATTAGAAAGAACTTTCTTCGGATTTCTAGGTAGATTCCTTTAATAAATTCCAAAGATTGGAAAAAAAATAAATACACAGAAGTTTATTTTATTTTTTTTGGTGAAGAAGATCGGCCCTGAGCTAACATCCATTGTCAATCTTCCTCTTTTTTTTTTTTTTTTTGCGAGGAAGACCGGCCCTGAGCTAACATCCACTGCCGATCCTCCTCTTTTTGCTGAGGAAGACTGGCCCTGGGCTAACATCCGTGCCCATCTTCCTCTACTTTATATGGGACGCCGCCACAGCATGGCTCACAAGCAGTGCGTCGGAGGGCGCCCGAGATCTGAACCTGTGAACCCCGGGCTGCCAAGTGCGAACTTAACCGCTGCGCCACCGGGCGGTCCCTAAATACACAGACGTTTAAAACATCACTGTCATTTGCTCATTATTTGGACATAGAATTAGTCATCGATCTTAGGGGTAAATGCCAAACATTCATTTATTCATTTCTGGGGGTATGGAAGGTGGTGGCATCCCACTTGCAAGACCCAAGATTCAGCACTATAGCCAAATCACGGACTCTCTGCTATACCTGTGCCTCTCCACCATCCCCCCTTGTTATCCAGGGCTGCCTTTATGAATAAGGAGAATACTAATCTGTTTGTTCAAAATATTAATTTTACTATTTACTCTCACCTTTATAGCTTAATTTCTTTGTCCCTACTAGATTTTATTCACTTTGAAATGCAAAACATACCTGGATAAGATGCCACACTAAGCCTATGACTCTCAAACTTTTTTAACCACAAAAAGGCCAATGAGGAGAGGGCAGTGTTAGCTGAAAAGCTTTATACCACAATCACCAAAAGTCTCTTTAGAACTACCTAAATATACATAAAAATAAGAATAAAGACTGTGCATGCTACATAAATCAGCTTCAATGCAAGTCTATCTCTAGAGAAAAATTATAAACAGGCAAATGTGCCACATAGTTTTGTGCTAATGTAAAAATGGAGTATGAACCTGTACCATCCTGAAGTGTAAACACTTGATTTGTTTTATTGAAGTATAATTGACATACATTAATTTAATTTCAGGTGCGCAATATAATGATTTGATATTTGTATACATTGTGAAATGATCACCACAATAAGTCTAGTTGACATTTGTCACCATACATAGTTACAGAAATTTTTTTCTTGTGATGAGAACTTTTAAGATCTACACTATCTACTTCAAAATATACAATACAGTATTATTAACTATAGTCACCATGCTGTACATTACATCCCCATGGCTTATTTACTTTATAACTGGAAGTTTGTAACATTTGACCCCCTTCACCCATTTCACCCACCCCCCCACCTCCTGCCTCTGGAAACCACCAATCTATTCTCTGTAACTACGAGCGTGGGGGGTTTTTTTTGGTGGTGTTGCTGTTTTTTAGATTCCACATATAAGTGAGATCATATGGTGTTTGTCTTTCTCAGTCTGACTTATTTCACATAGCATAATGCCCTCAAGGTCCATCCACGTTGTCACAAATGGCAAGATTTCAGTATTTTTTATGACAATAATATTACATTGTGTGTGTATATATACATACCACAATTTCTTTATCCATTCATCCATCAGTGGACACTTAGGTTACCTACTGTAAATAATGCTGCAATGAACATGGAGGTGCATATATCTTTTGAGTTAGTGTTTTCGTTTTCTTCAGATAAATTCCCAGACGTGCTATTGCGCGTGCTATTGCTGGATCATATGGTAGTTCTATTTTTAATTTTTTGAGGAACCTTCATACTGTTTTCCATAGTGGCTGCACCAATTTACTTTCCCACCAAGTGAACAAGGGTTCCCTTTTCTCCACATCCTTATCAACACTTGTTATTATCTTTTTGGTAATAGCCATTCTAACAGGTGTGAGGTGATATCTCAATGGGGTTTTGATTTGCATTTTCCTGATGATTAGTGATGTTGAGCATCTTTTCATGTACCTGTTGGCCATTTGTATGTCTTCTTTGGAAAAATGTCTATTCAGATCTTCTGCTCATTTTTAATTGGATTGTTTGGTTTTCTACAATTGAGTTGTATGAGTTCTTTATAAATTTTGGATATTAACCCCTTATTAGATACATGATTTGCAAATATTTTCTCCCATTCAATAGGTTGCCTTTTCATTTTGTTGATGGACACACTTTAAAACAGTTTCCATGACCATGTTGAGGAACAAAAACAAAAAATGGAATGGAGTCAAAGTAAAACCACAATTTAAAAGCTGCTTTTTAGGTTGTTATATATACATATAGTCATAATATTTTTCTGCCATCAAAGCCTCCCATTACTATAAAACTTCTAACTCAATTCATTCAATTATTCATTCATCAAATATTTATGTAAGAACCTAGTATGTGCCAGGCACTGGAGACACAGAATGAACAAATGCTTCCTGGATTTCTGGTTAAACAGGGTAGACTGACCATAGACCCTGCATCTGAAAATCACACTGAAATGACAGTAAAGGGATTTTTAAAACAAAATGTGCAAACCAAAAGGACAAGAGGTATGAATGAAAGACCCATCAAGATAAGGAATTTTTTTAAACGTTTTAAGGAAAAAAGCAGATGGTGGTGTGGTAACTGACTTAACAGAACAGAACAGAGAACTCTTTATCCTCAATACTTCCAGGGAAATATGCTGAGAAGAAGCTAACACACTCTGTAGATCCTCAGAGAAGGTCTGGATTGGGAGGTACCAGCTACCACAGAAAGTGTGGGTGGAGCTGAAAACTGGAAAATTAACTGAAAATCTATATACAGAGCCACTGGAACCCGACTCCATGCCCGGGTCTCCTGTCCTCTGAGCAATCACATGAAAGCACACGCCCCCCCTTCCAACAGGCCAAGACTGTGGCACAAGTGAACCTGAAGCACCAAAATTGAGAATATTAGTGCTGAGCTGAGACCAGGGAGAGGAACTCCCTGAGTGAATGTCTGCACATTCAACATGAGAACCTAGCCCCCTTCTCCACCCTGTTCCCAGAGTGCCAGCAGCCGGGCATATGCCACCCATGCAGGACTGAAGGGCTTGTCTTTTTGACTAAAAGACAAAACTAAAAAGGCCTAGAGGAGAAAATTCCAGATCCTAACATTTGATGGTACCCAGTCACCCTGTACATTGAAGCCCACCACCAAGCCCAACCCATACAGATAGCTTCTATCAGCTTTTCAGAACCTATTAAATGGTCAATTTCCCTAACATACAAAGTCCACAAACGGATTGAACAAAAGCAATTTTATGGTTAAACATTAAGGAAAAGAACTGGAATTTATAATATCGGGGAACATAGCATGCATGGACTTAATAATGCCTTTGCCCTGGATATCCTGGATATCTGTACAGTGCTCTTCATTCATTACATTCCTGGCTCACTAGAATGTAAATATTCTCTGGCCTTCTTCCTTTTCTTACTGAGAAGCATAACAACCAAAGCAGTGCTTTTAAATGCTCATAGTAACTATGTTAAAAGATTCTTCCCTCTCAGGACTTCTGACCAAATACACTGTGACATGAAGTTTCTTCTGAATTTTATATAAAACCAAATAAAAGTTTTATATTTAAAATTTGTATTTTCAAAGAAAATGAGATAGAAGCAACACGAAAACTAGAAAATTAGCTTAGGTTGGTAATATTTGCATAACGATCCTAAAGTTAAATCTAATCTAGACTAGTCTTCATTTGCCATTTGGTGGAAACTCTTACTACATTTTCCAAATAAGAAAAACTTAAAATTTTGTGTGAATGTGTGCACCTATGTATATACACACACCCCTCACACGTATGTACACATGTAAAACTCACATATGGCAGAAGTAATTGGATTTATGACTCTTTTGTTCTCTTGTCTTACAGCATCTACAGAAACAACATTGGGGTAATTAGGTCAATGATATAAGTAAAGTGTTTTATGTTTGGAGTATGCCAGAACGTCACAGTTACTGGGGCTTCAGTGGCTGGAATGGGCAGTGGAGGCTGTAGTATTCTCTTGGTCTGCATCCCTTGGTCTTTTCTGCTACTGCAATGCTTTAGATACTTGTTTTATTCTCTGAAAAGATTCTGTTCTCCAAGAAGGCAGAGATTGATTTTATTAATCTCATTGTCCTCTATGACTACTATGCTTCGCATACAGCCCAATAAATATTTGGTAAATTAAATTCCATTGCACTATGCTTTGTGAGATCAGAGAATTTCTTCTTCATTCATTTTAATATTTACTTATATGACACATGCACACACGTTTAAAAATAATCAAATGAGTTTTAAAATGACAGTCAAACCCTGTACCACCCTTCACTATTCCATTCCTGTTTCCTGAGGCAGCTGTTTTCAATTATTTGAAAGGTTTTCTCCAAGTACTTATTCTTTACATATCTATATAAGGTGAAGATATGGCTACTTTTTATCAGTATTATATATTAACTTCTGATTTCCTATTAGAATAGATGAAGGTTTAGCTGTCACAGCATTTCCAAATTATTTCTCCTCCCTTCATACTACCAAAATCTTTATTTGAAAATTTTGAATTACAGCAGAAGTTAATGTAACACTATTATATTTATACGAATAGTATATTTACTGATAAGCCAATAGAATATTATCCTTTCTTGTATAAATTTTTGATTTCCTAGAATTAATAATTTACTTATATTTTATTTTCAATTTTTAAAAATAACTATCAACAATTGTTTTCACCTACTCCACCAGATAGATTTTTATACCTAGAAGTATTACATTTTGAAAGGTCAAATTTTTCAATTACACTTTTATCTTGGAGTCATATCTTTTGTCCTCCTGTCCCTCCCTGGAGTTACTTTCTGCATCCGTTACACAGAAGCCACCCCACAACATCCTGTACTAACATCCTGGAAATCTTCCTTTCTGCCTTGGCTCTTGGCTTCCAGATTTCCTAGGCCCTTTGTCTTTCAATTCACTGCTTCCTTCATTTACTTCCTTCTTTTCTAAGAACTATCTGTCCAATTGCTTCTGAAGCAAGAACACAAGCAAGCTAAATTTTGAGACTCTGTATGTTTGAATAAGTTTTGTCTGTCCATATTAATTGTCTTGGTTTAGAATTCTCACTTGAAAATAATTTCCCCTGAGAATTTTGAAGGTGTTATTCCACATCAGTGGTTCTCAAAGTTGAGGGTAGGAAAGAATCATCCAGAGCACCTGTTAAAATACAGACTGCTGAGCCCCGCCCCTTGGGTCTCCAATTCTGTAGTCTGGGGTGGGTCCTAGGACTTGCACTTCTGGAAGAAGGAAAAAAGTAAATTGAGGACTTTAAATTCCAAGCTCAAGGATTAGATGAAGAACCAGAAACCTTTAACCATTGCGAAAGAAACTTTTATCCCTCATAGCCCCAGATATGAGATTCCTGAAAACTAAACCAAAGTCTAATCCAATAGGTGGCTACATTAGAAAACAAACTGTACTCCCAAACTTACAGAATCTCTTTTGTTAAAGTTAGGGCATTGATTGGAAGGATTAGGGGCCTGAAAATTGGGATGGGGATATATGAAGATTCTGATGAAGCTGAGGACCTTGTTCTGCAGAGTATTTCTCGTCAATAGAAATAACCTCCCCTGTCTAATGAAGTTAGTCTCTCCTTGACTGAGGAATCAGTAAGGGCCTCAGCTAAGGTAGTTTCTTACAAGGGACTTTTGCTCTTCCTAAGGACCCTGCCCCACCACCTCGATTGCTTCTAGACCTACAGCCAGACTCAAGTCCCAGCAGAATCCAGAGGGTGAAGTACGAAGTGTGAACTAGAAAGAAGTACCATTTACATCGAAAGAAATGCAAGCTTTTTCCAATTTATATAGACAGAAACCAGAAAATATGTATGGAAATGGATTCTGAGGGTATTGAATCAGAAGGAATATAATATTAGATCAGATCAAATTTATTGATATGGCTACACTAAACAAAGATTCTAGATTCTCTGTGTTAGCTCAAGTGTTTAAAAATGGCTCTAATAGTTTGTTCAGTTGGTTGATTAAAGCCTGGTCCCAAAGGTAACTTATACTACATGAAATTGAGATCCCAAAATGTCCTTGGTATAGAGGAAGCTATCCAAAGCCCTGGGCAGACAGGAATGCTGAACTGGACTTATCATTTAAGACCTGCTCATCCACCTCTAACTATATCACCTGGTAGGATCCAGAGGGCACTGCCTTCACCAAGGCTTTGAGAGATACACTGATTAAGAGGACCAGAAGCTTCTTGAAGATCTCTGTAGAAGCTATTCTCTGTAGACCAGGGATGATAATGGACAATGTTGCCATCCAAGAAATGGGGTTCCTGAATTGAATGTGGATGACAGCATCCCAGAGTGGCAGGGGCTGAGGGAGCGCACTTAACCAGAGACAAGGTAAGCATGGTTACCATAATGCGCAGCAGAGCAAAATCTAAAATCAGAATAGTCTGACTTGCAGAGATCATTGGTATTTGATCATGGTGTCCCTGAGGGAAATAATTAACCCGCCAAATTCTACTTAATCTTTATTAGCAGCCCTCAGTCAATTCTAAAACTTGAGCCAGTACACAGACCTAGAGCTACTTGAGTAAAATGAAGCCAGGTCCCCTTGAGGAAGGACCTTGCTGCACAGCCAAAAATTTACATTGTAAAGCCTCCTCCTAATCTTCCCCCAAAACACCTGCAGCCAAACCAGGATGACTATACATTGGGGAAGGGGAGATAATCAGAATTTTGTGGTATTGTTGAATATGGCTCTGAATTGACACTCATTCCTAGAGACCCAAAATGGTACTGTGTTCCACCACTCGGAGTAGAGGCTTATGGAGATTACGTGATTAATGGAGTGTGGGCTCAGCTCTAACTCCCACTCATGCCATCATTATTTTCCCAGTTCTGAAATGCAGAGTTGGAACAGACATGCTCAGCAGCTGACAGATTCCCCACTGGTTCCCTGACACGTGGAGTAAGGGCTACAATGGTAAGAAAGGTCAAGTGGAAACTCCTAGAACTACCTCTACCTAGAAAAATAGTCAACCAAAAGCAACAGTTCATTCCTGTAGAGATTGCAAAAATTAGCTTCACCATCAAGGACTGAAGGATGCAGTGATCATTCCTATCACATCCACATTCAACTTGCCTATGTGGCCTTACAGAAAACAGATGGATTTTGTACAGTACAGATGCTGTACCAGATGTGATTCCATTGCTGGAGTAAATCAACACACTCCCTGGCGTCTGGCACACAGCCATTGATCGGCAAACTATCATATTTTTTCTTTATATGTGTTAGCAAAGAACACCTGAGCAGTTTGCCTCCAGCTGGCACCCTACTATCCTGCCTCAGGGCCCTATCAGCCCTCCAGCACACTGTCATAATCTAGTCCACAGGGGCCTTGACTGCCTCTCCATTCCATAGAATGCCATGCTTTCCATTTCATGCTGACTGAGCAGTAGGAAGTAACTACCCTGTACACCTTGGTAAGACACATATGCGCTAGAGGGTGAGGAAAGACTCCTACAAAAATTCAAAGGCCTGCTATCTTTGTAAATTTTCTAGGGGTCTTGTAGTATGTCAAGATATCTCTTCCAAGGTGATAGCTGACTCCTCCTACCACTAAAAATTAGGCACAGCACTTAGTAGGCTTTTTTAGATTTTGAAGACATCACATTCCTTATTTGGGTAAGTTATTCTGACCCATTTATCAAGTAGCTTGAAAAGCTGCCAGGTTTGAGAAGGAAATTTAATAAAAGAAGACTCAGCAACAGGTCCAGATGGACATGGCAGCTGCTCTGCCACTTGGGCTGTATGACCCAACAGATTCCCTGGCGTTTTAAGTCTCCGTGGCAGATAGGGATTTGACAGGCCTGCTATAGGTGAATCACAACACAGACCTCTGGGATTTTGGAACAAAGCTATGCAACAAGAGCACTCCACATAAAGTTGGTACTGTCTGACCTTCAGAAGCCATAGAGTTGGGTGTGCACAGAGCACTTCAACTGAAGCAGAAGTGGTATATATGAAATCATGCCTGGCAGGTCGTAAGCGCACAGTCAGGTAACATGAGCAAGTGGCTCAGATTCTTATAACTCCTATTCTCCCTACATTGATCCTCTCTTCCACCTTCACCTGTGCTCTCTTAATTGACCGGTTAAGTAAAGAAGAAAAATTCAGGCCTGATTTAGAGATGGTTCACTCAAGAGTGAAGAGTTGTAGTACCGCAACCCCCCTCAGAAGCCCTGAAGGACACAGCAAAGGGAAAATGTCCCAATGGGGGAAACTTTGAACAGTATACCTGGTTGTTCATTTTGAAGGAGGCATGCCAGAGCCACAGATCTATACTCATTCATGAACTGTAACTAATGGTTTGGCTGGCTGGTCATGTAAATGCTCATCAAATAGCAACCTGAAAGAAAAGGAGCTAAATTACCAGGCAGACTAGATGACCCATTCCACAGAGGTCAGTCAACCTCTTTCTCCATTTTTCTTCTTCCCCAAAGGGCTCATGAACAAAGTGGCCATAGCAGCAGGGACAGAGGTTGTACATGGGTTCAGGAACATAAATTTCCACTCCCTGAAACGAATCTGGCTTCAGCCACTGAACGCTCAATCTGACAACACAGAGACCAAAACTCGATTTATTAAATATGGCATCATCCCCTGGAAGCACCAGCCAAACATCTAGTTGATTATATGGACTACTTCCATCATAGAAGACTTTGTTATTATTGGAATACACCCATATCCTAGATAATCTTATCAAATTAAACTGTCCATCATAGTATCAGTATGTTTAGTATCCATGCCCCTTTCTTTCACACAATATCCTATACAGATCAGAGAAAAATAATCAGAAAGCTAAAAATCAGTACCACTGAAGTTACACTTCTGGAAGAAAAACAATGGGAATTCAAAAATAAAACATTTAGAATTTTGTTTTTAAGTACTCAGAAGCATAAATGAATAAACATATCAAGATATTCAGTCAGTACTCAAAGAGGGAATCTGTATCCTTAAAGAGAATAAATCCTTTTCTCCTGATTTTTGTTAGGAAGTATAACATCAAAGAATTTCTTAAGCTTCTTGAATAAAAATTAGCTTTTAAAATTTCACAGAAACTCTATAGGATTATTACTATTATAATCACCATTTTAAGGATGAGGAAACTGAACATATATGCCAACAAATTAGATAACTTAGAAGAAATGGATAAATTCCTAGAAACATACAACTTACCAAGACTCAATCATGAAGTAATCAAAAATCTGAACAGACCAATAATAAGCAAGGATATTGAATCAGTAATCAAAAATCTCCCAACAAATAAAAGCAAAGGACCAGATGGCTTCACTGGTGAATTCTACCAAACATTTAAAGAATTAATACCAATTCTTCTCAAACTCTTCCAAAAACTTGAAGAGGAAGGAACACTTCCAAACTCATTTTATGAGGCCAGTATTACTCTGATACCAAAGCCAGACAAGGACACAACAAGAAAAAAAAATTATAGGCCAATATCCCTGATGAACATAGATGCAAAAATCCTCAAAAAAAATACTAGCAAATGGAATTGAAGAGTACATTAAAAGGATCATACAGCATGATCAAGTGGGATTTATCCCTGGGATACAAGGATGGTTCAGCATACACAAATTCAATCAGCATGATACACCACATTAACAGAATGAAGGATAAAAATCATATGACTATTTCAACAGACATAGAAAAAGCATTTGAAAAAATTCGTTATCTTTTCATGTAAAAACTCTCAACAAATTTGGTATAGAAGGAATGTACTGCAACATAATAAAAGCCATGTATGACAAGCTCAAAGCTAACATCATACTCAAAGGTGAAAAGTTAAAAGCCTTTCCTCTAAGATCAGAAACAAGGTAAAGATGCTCACTGTCACTATTCCTATTCAACATAGTACTGGATGCCCTAGCCACAGCAATTAGGCAAGAAAAAGAAATAAAATGCATTCAAACTGGAACAGAAGAAGTAAAACTGTCTCTATTTGTAGGCAATGTGATCTTATATATTGAAAATCATAAAGACTCCACCAAAAAACTGTTAGAACTAATAAATAAATTCAGTAAAGCTGCAGGACACAAAATCAACATATGAAAATCAGTTGTGGTTCTATACACTAACAAACTATCTGAAAGAGAAATTAAGAAAGCAATCCCATTTATAAAAGCATCAAATTTAACCAAGGAGGTGAAAGACCTACACTGAAAACTATAAGACTTTGATGACAGAAATTCAAGAAGACACGAATAAATGGAAAGACATCCCATGTTCATGGATTGGGAGAATCAATATTGTTAAAATACCCATACTACCCAAAGTGATCTATACATTCAGTGCAATCCCTATAAAAATGCAGATATAAAACCACACCACTGGTTGGTTGTGAGACTTAAATAAGATAGGTGGAAGTGGATTATAAAATACAAAGTGCCATCAAAATACAACATATTATAACCATGTTCTTTCTATAGTGCTTCAACTATTTTATGCAATCAATATCTTTATTGTATATCTTTGGTTGGAGTACAAACTGGTTCAACTTTTTGAAGGATAACCAGGAAGTATTTTTCAATAAAAATAAAGAATTTACTTTACTTTAAAAGTAATTTAGTTAATAAAAATAAAGAACTTAAATACTGTCTGGAATTCTATATTATAGAAATAATAGCAGCAACATGCAGACAAGGACAATTATTGCAGAATTAAGAGTAAAAAACTAGACCCTTTTTAAATGTTCATCAATAAGATAATAGTTAAATGAATTATAGTACACATATACTAGAGAAAACCATGCAGCTATCACAAACAGTAAATTAATCTACAATAGTGACACCAAACAATATTCTTCATATACTGAGTGAAAAGAAATCAATTTGCAGAATGACATACAACATAGTCCCATTGTTGTGTATGTATGTAGATGTGTGTATATGTGTGTATGTATAGTCATGCACCGCATAACAATGTTTTGGTCAACAATGGACTGCATATGTGACGATAAGATTAGTACCATATAGCCTAGGTGTGTATTAGGCTATACCACCAAGGTTTGTGTGAGTACTGTAGAAGAGAAAGAAATTTTCCTCTACCCTTCTACGTTTTTTGGCTGGTCTAAGAATTAAATTGATATAAGATAGATTAATAGGGGAAAAACAAACACAAATTTAATAACATGTATACATGGGAGAAACCCAGAAAAACTGAGTAACTTGCCAAAATGGTTTAAGCCCTCAACTTAAAAACTATCCTCAGCTACAGACAAAAAAAGATGTTGGGGGTGACGAGAGTCAGGACCTCAAAGGGAAGGAAGGCAACTCACAGGTAGATGAAAAGGAGCAAACGTTTGGAAAACAGTGTTTGGCCACACAGAAACAGAAGAACACAGAAGGGAGCCCAACAAACAGGCTTTTCTAGGTTCCTCCCTGTCTACCACCTAGTTCATATTATGCTACGGTGATAGCTCACTTCCTGAGTCAGGTTTTTTGATCTGGATTCTTTTAGGCAGTTAAGGGAGAGGTAACAAGTAAACTTTTTGAGTCTTCTGTTTCTTAAAAATAATCAGCCTAAAACAATCCTCATGTTAAAGAGACATTTTGGGGTGGCAAATTTTGTTCCCCTTCAGTGCACCCTATGATGTTCGCACAATGACAAAATCGCCTAACGATGCATTTCTCAGAATGTATCTCTGTCGTTAAGCGATGCATGACTGTATACATGTATATACATGTATAGATAAATAAACAGATAAAAAGGCAGAGAAAAGAATATACATCAAACTGACAAAAAGGATTTTTTTCTCTGGTGTGAAAATAAGAGTGCAAAATATATTTTCCTATTCACTTCTGGTTTTGTAGAATTCTTTTTCACATGAAACCAATACTGATCTTTATTGTTCTGTTACACTTTTCTTCACCTGTTTCCTATATAAAAGTCCTTGAGGATGAAGGCCACAGCCTATCTTCTTTGTAATCTATAAGGCCTAATACAAAGCTATGCACTCTAGTGATGCATAAAATGCAATAATCATTTATAGCACCCTTTAACCACAGAGAAGAGGGTGAGAAGCAAATCATCCAGTTTGTGGATCTTCTCAACAAACTGGGCCCAGAGAAAGACCTGGGCTCAAGCTTTTCAGGGCTCCTGGCAGAGACCTCCCGCCACCCCAGTCCCAGCTCACTGTACCTGCTCTAAAGGTTGGCCTTGAGTCCTCTGAGTCCAGGCTCCTTGGGAGGGTCAAACAGCACCACTTTGAAACAACTGCTGCTCTAGAACTCTTCTGTCCCTTAAGGAGGGAAGTAAACACAAAATTGGCTGCTGGTAAAGACCAGGGGAGGACTAATGGAATAACCCAAGTGTTCTAGCAAATTCATAACTGATGAAGCAGAATAAAAACAGGCGAGAATTTGAAATACTGGCCTTACTCGGACTGTCTGCTTTTATCTTGAACAAAGCAAAAGTCTAAAAGAAAGGAAAATGCCTAAAAGCAAGGAGAGCTCTTGTCTTGGGTTCCTGAGCATCTCTCTCCCATTATGGGCCAGAGGCTCTGCTAGAGGAGAAAAGGTGTCACACTACTGTCCTTCTCTGTTATTTGCCACACTCTTAGCCAAGAAGAATTTCACTTAGTCCCAAAGCTGTCTTCCCTCTACCCCATCTTTCTTGTCATTCAGGAAATAAATAAAATTGAAAACTAAGAGGAAAGAGATGATGTATCACACATAAATCCATAGTCTTTGCCTATACTAGGCCCTTACTACATGTCTAGAGATTCTAACTAGAAAAGAGAAATGGCAGACAAAAAACACACCATGATGGAAGCAAATATCCCAAGTACATGCTTGAGTTCTGTTACGAGGTAGGTGGAACCAGAAATACAGAAACAGCCATTTCACCTCAAAAGGAGCCCAAATTTCAACTCTATTTCATTAGAAACAAAAAAGAGCAATCACTCTCATTGGGCAACCTGCTTTATAACTAAAAAGAACAGTCCACAAATAAATTTATATCACTATAGCATGTCCACATTTTTTGGCTGAATTCTGTCATTTTTTGGTTTATCTGTAGGTAAAGTAAAATGAAATTTTGAACTAATCAAAAGAGAACATGCAACAATCAGGTGGAGTTAGGGGAGGGCTTATTTAAAGTTATTTTTATAAAGAGATAATCATGATTGAATCAAAATTTCACTTATTTTCATGGTATATCTAACAAAACCTATATGCAATAAAGCTAAAGGGAAAAAATGCTGTATGCACATTATAAATATGAACCATAAGCAGTGTTCTATTTATAGCACTGTTCCATTCCCAATATATTTCTAATTCGAACCATAATATTCACCACAAAAAAGAAGAATTTTTCTCACAAATGTTCAAAGGAACATTTAGTTCTTCCATGGACATTTTTAAAATTAGATTATTAGGCTTGAGGGTTTATTTGCATTCATGTTACTTTTCCCCACAAACACTGAGAAATTAAGCTAAATGTCAGCAAGGGCTCTGTTTCAGAGGAGAATATTCCAAGTGACTTCTGATGACAATTATAATGGAAACTCAAGTAGCAAGAAAGGTCAGCATTTAATAGAAGAGCAAATTAATTCTAATTAAAAACTAGGAAAATATATTTTTTAAGTGGCTAATAGAAGATTAACCTTCTGGAACCTTTCTAGAAATACAAAAAGCAAAAGAAGTGATGAGCCGCATGGGTGACAGGTTTTGTTCATATTCCTTTTGTCTCTTGTTTCTATTTCTTATTCTGTGGCTCACATTCATTAGGTCATTGTTCTGCGGAGAATGTTTACCTGCCTTGAAACTATTCTTGGGGAAAATCCAGTCCAATTTAATTATATCAGCCTTTTTGAATAGTCCACAGATACATTACTTACCTGCCATTGATGTTTCTCACAATGGTGTTTGACTATAAATTCAAAATTTGGAAGGAAATACCAAAACTTATTAGATAATGAATCTGGAATCTTAAAACAAATAATAAGCCTGCCTAGATCTATAACTGCTATGTTAAAACCTGAATATCTCCTTTGATCACTTAGAAACTATTTGCATAAGGCAAGGGTGAAAACAAGTTTTGTTTTGTTTTCTACACCAAAGGGAGTACATGGGCATTCAGAGTGAAATCCACATGCTAATTAAAAGCAATATAATTTAGTCTGATTTTGAGAAACACATAAAAAAGGGAAAAAAAGGTTTAAAAGCTCGGTTGTTTTCTTCTCATGCCATAAGCAACCTCCTCCCTGCCCACTCCTTCAATTATTACCTGTATGCGGATACCTGACAGATGTGTTTCTACATCCCAAATCTTTGAATTCCAGCCTCACGTACCTAACTACTCATTTAACATCTCCACTTGGATATCTCAAAGGCACCTCAAACTCTGCATGTCCCTAAGTAAACTTAGAGGGATGGTTCCCCGCCCTCTAAGCCACCCCACCCCAGCATTCCCATGCTCAGTGACTGGATTGCCGTCCATCTGGTTATACAAGCCAGAAACCTAAGAGTCACCTTGACATCTTCCTCGCTCGGCTATAATTCATTCCTTCCCCCAAGAGCGGGCCATATTAACTCCTAAATATTGTTCCTATCAGGCCATTTCTCTCCAACCCCTCTGCTGTCATCCTGGTCCAAACTACCAACAACTCTCACGAGGTAGGAGTTTTTGCCTGGGTTATTCACAGCTGGGTTCCCAACACCTACAACTATGCCTACCACATGGTCAATGCTCAGTAAACATTTGCTAAATGAATAAACAGCCAACTTTTCACTCATCCCCATTCCCTGTTTGCTGTGTGAATTCTTACTCTTCCATTATTATGAGACTCTTCCTGGCCCCATGACCAAGCCAACCCCCACCCCCATTCTATTGTCTCATTTCAACATGTGCTTCTCTATGATAATACTCACTCAGCAGGCATTTTACAGTTACCCAGGGCATCCCTTGATTCATCCTGTGTGCATGCCCACCCCACCCCTGCCCCAGATGAAGAGCAAACTCCAGGGAGGCAGACGTGTGACCATTTTTTGCTCAGCACTGTCTCTTTAAACCCAGTGAAGAGCCTGCCATATAGTACACACTCAATAAAAAGCAACCAAGTCATTAACTTAAAAAATTTTATCATCACATTCATAACCCAATGTCTCCTTCTTTTATTCTCTGTTTATGAAACCCTTAAAAGAAGAGTTCACTCTATAGTACTGCCTTTAGCAATGCTAATTTGTTGATTAGCTATTGATTTTTCAATAGTTCTTTACTGAAACATGGGGTGCATCTTATCTATTTGGGAAGCACCTACAGAGATTAGCATAGTAATTCACAGGGAATAGATGAAATCAAGTACCTAGTGGGATCTGACACTCAGGGAAGTTTTCTGTCCTCCAAGCAATGAGCAGAAGAGTTGCTATCATCTGAATGTCTGTGTCCCCCTAAGATTCGTGTGTTGAAAACCTAAAGGCCCAATGTGCTAGTATTAGGAGGTGGGGCCTTTGGGAAATGATTAGGTCATGAGGGTAGAGGACTCATGAATGGGATTAGTGCCCTTATAAAAGAGAAAGCACCCTTGCCTCTTCTGCCACAGGAGGATACAGCAAGAAGTCAACAGTCTGTGAGAAGGGCCTTCATCTGACCATGCTGGCATCCTGATCTCAGACTTCCAGTCTCCAAAACTGTGAGAAATAAATTTCTATTGTTTATAAGCCACCCAGCCTGTGGTATTTTGTTATAGCAGCCCAAACAGACTAAGACAAAAATAAATAGAGGAACACCTTATACTAAACCCATAGTCTAGAAATTACGAATGGAGGCATCAGGTTCATGGAAAGTAGAGGAATATGAATCTACAATTAAAACCTGAGTAGTTGGGGGCCGGCCCGGAGGCGCAGCGGTTTAGTCCGCGCTTGGCAGCCCGGGGTTCGCTGGTTCGGATCCCGGGCGCCCGCCGACGCACTGCCTGTCAGCCACGCCGTGGCGGCGTCCCATATAAAGTGGAGGAAGATGGGCACGGATGTTAGCCCAGGGCCAGTCTTCCTCAGCAAAAAGAGGAGGATTGGACGGATGTTAGCTCAGGGCTGGTCTTCCTCACACAAAAAAAAAACCTGAGTATTAACGAAAATAAAACAGTATAATAAAAATCAGAGCATTATAAAACTCTTACAGACTATAAATGGGAAACTAGGAAAAGAGAACAGGGTTAAGAGAAGTTGGGCAAGCACTTTGGACCCTGTTTATATGTCTGTCTATATTCACTCAGCCCCACCTGCCACCTTGGCCTCCATAAATCCCCTGGGCCTCAGCTGCTTGCTCAAATCTGACCCCACAGAACCCACAGAGGTTCTGGCTCCTCCAAGTACTTCTCAACTCATATTACTCGCCACACTGTGGGGCATGGGATCTGTTTTCTACTGGCTGCCCAGAGTGGCTCCTTAACCCAATCCAAGAGTAAAGGTCAAACAACACCCAACGAGGTGAATTTTGGCCTGAGAGACACAGGAGGTGGAAAGGGATGTCTTTCCCTTACGTCCCTGACTGACCACCAGGCCCATGGAGAGTTCTTTAAAGCCTGTCTGTCTAGAAGACAACTCACCTGATGAGGTTGTGGCCAGGTCAGTAACACACCACCTCACATTTGCTTTTCCTTCCTCCCTGCCTCACTTCCTTTCCCCCTCACTCTGGCTGCCCTGGGACTGCACTTCCCAATACAGCTTCCACCATGTTAGCTTTGCCTCCGGCTATGCTTTAAGAAACTCCAGCTAAGAAACACAGATACACTGAAAGGGAGACATTAATCTAAAATGATACTACTACTATTACTTTTCTTCTGTACCCTAATTACAGTTAACAACCTCCCCATCCACTTACTTCAACCCAAAACCCGGGAGTCAAACACCATTTCTTCTCGCCCCTCTACCAGCACACCAAACCAGTCATTCTAGCCTGCCAATTTCACCTCCTAAGTAGTTCTTTAACTGTTTCCCTTCCTCCTTACCCCTATGACCATGTCTCTAGTCCAGGTAGGAGCCTCCTAAATGGTCTCTCTTCCTCAGACTTGCCCTCTCCTTTTAAATCCACCCACCAAACTGTAATCAGATGATTTTTTTTAATCACAATACTAATCATTTAAACACCTGATTCCCATCAACTACAGCAATGGTGATCAATCTTTTTGTTCTCCTCAACAAACGTGAGGGATCCAACATACTCATAATTGTTAAGAATTCAGGGGCCAAGGGGCCGGCCTGGTGGCGCAGCGGTTTAGGTCGCGCTTGGCAGCCCAGGGTTCGCAGGTTCAGATCCCGGGTGCCTGCTGATACACTGCTTGTCAGCCATGCCTTGGCGGCGTCCCATATAAAGTAGAGGAAGATGGGCACGGATGTTAGCCCAGGGCCAGTCTTCCTCAGCAAAAAGAGGAGGATTGGCAACGGATGTTAGCTCAGGGCCGGTCTTCCTCACAAAAAAAAAAAAAAAAACGAATTCAGGGGCCGAGGAGATATGGAAGGATGGTCACCCAAAAAACACATCAAAATTTCTGAAGGATGCATGTGTAGTTGGGAAAAGCTTCCCTCCCCTCTGCTCTCCCAGATCATAATATATCCACCTGTTTGGGTTTTTTTTTTTTTTTTTTTTGATTAGTGCCCCTTCTCCCATCATCTGGTAAAGATAGGGTCCCTGGGCCTTGGAGGTAGTCACGTGACTGCCAAACACTCTATCTCCATGCAGTGACCAGTGTGGGGATGGGCCCATGACACCTGCTGGTCTCTCCACTTAGAGGACCTTCCACATTCCTATGTCAAATCACTCTTACACTTCCTTTAAGATATCATTCTCTCCAGGAACTCTTCTCAAGGTTGCAGCTTGGATTAAGCAGCCTCTCTCTGTGCTCCAAGTGCACTCTATACACACCTCCAGACTAGCACTGTGTTACAGTGACATTATCCCCCCAGGAGCAAGGCACCTGTTACTGAGGTCTCTATCTAAGGCCAGGTGGTGAGGGAAGACTGATTTTAAAAAGTAACCTGGGGGGCCGGCCCTGTGGCCTAGTGGTTATGTTTGGCATGCTCCGCTTCAGCAGCCCAGGTTCAGTTCCTGGGCGCAGACGTACACCACTCATCGGCAGCCATGCTGTGGTGGCGGCACATACAGAATAGATGAAGATGGGCACAGATGTTAGCTCAGGGCAAACCTTCCTCAGCAAAAAAAAAAAAAAAAAAAAAAGGAATCTGGGATTCCTTTGGATTCAATTCTGTTCAATATAACTGCCCATCAAGTAAAATACCCATTTCTGTGAATGCCTTTAATAAAGTAACAGAACTTTAAGATGTCACACTTTAAGATTTAGAGATAATTTTTAACTTAGAGAAAAAAAGCTACCAAAAAGAAAGAACATTTACTTTTCCTAATCATCTAACTTCTACTTCCCATTTCCCCACATATGTTCCAAATACTGACAGCTCTTTAAGGATCTTTCAACCTAAATGACCAACATTTAGGGCCTACTTAACTCAATAAGACATGATTCAGCCACTTTAAGTGTCATTTATGAAGACTGTAAAAACATGGAGAAATGCTTAAAATGTGAAGTCATAAAAAACGAGATGGAATATTGCATATATAGCAAAATTATAGCTCTGTGTTACACACACACACAGGCTCAAGGGAAATAATTATCCAAATGCTGAAAGTAATATGTTAATGGTAGGAATATGGGCTTTTCCTTTTCTTTTCTTTCTACATTTTAATGCACTCATTATTTTTATGAGGAAATAAAAATAATTAACTTGAATCCCAAAGAATATTTTCAATGTATTTGAAAGAGAGCATAAAGCCATGCCTCACTGAAATTCTAATATAGTAAAACCTCAGTCTATAAGAATTATTTATCATAGCTGAGTGACCCAGCTAACACTGAGGTGGGTGAATGAACTTCACGACCTTTGTGACAGACATATTTCAACAAGTACTATTTACTTTCCCAGCCTCTTCAGTTACGCTGCAATGTCATTAAAGATGCAGATCAGATGTGTAGGACACAGGGCTCAGCTTCACGGCTGATCTGCTACTGTACATCGTGAGAGCTCCCAAATGACTACAGAAAGACAGGTTCTGGATGGTTTGCTTTCCTTAGTGGGACATATGGTCATCCCTGGAGGTTACTGAACTCTATATGAAACCCACACTGGGGTGCACATTTCAATGAGGATCCCAATGCCTGTGCTTTCATAGGCTGAAGCAGAGAAGAGCAGGTATGTTCTGCCCCACCCTCCACCACCCCAGCAGAGCTATTCCAACATCTGCTTTTGATTGCTCCTCTTACTTTAAGTGTCTTCAGCATCCGCCCCCGCCAGTGTTTCCACTTCCTGCAGTACCTGCTGCTGATGCTCTCGGAAAAACTTCTCCATGGGCACTGGCTATCTGCTCCTCTTTCCTCTTTCTTTTCCTGTGTCTTCTTCTATCTCCTATTATTTCACTCATACTCTTTGATTTGAATGAAAGGATAATCCTTTAATATGAAGCCAGTTGCTATCCTATTCCTTGTCTTTGGGATGCCACATGAAAAACCGGCAAATCTACGATATCATCTAGGAATTTGCTCTTCAAAGGGCAGTCTGTGGACCAGCAGCATCTGCATCACGGGGCGGGAGGGGGCGGGGGGGGCACTTGATAGAAATGCAGAATATCAGGTTCCACATCTACTAAATCAGAACCTGCATTTTAACAAGATCGTAAGATGGAAAAGATAGAGATGTTAGTAAGGTTTCTCTGAGTATATTTTTTATAAAGTTTTGACCTTTGAACCATTTAAATATTTTACATATTCAAAAAATAATATTAAAGGGATAAACATGTAAACCCTCAAAAATTTAATACACACAAAACCAAATGAACCTAAACCCATATACCAAGTTGATAACCACACTGAAAAAAGACTTAACATAGTACTCTTATTGTATGTTCTTAGAACACCCCATATTCTAAGGACAAAAAGAAAACTTGCCAAGAAACTCTGAACTTTACTTAGTATGTTTGTTGTTAGTAGTGATACTGCTATTTGGTAAAACAATTTTGTATGTGTCATAGGATAAAGTGTATGTATATATTTATATCCCCACCACCCAGCTCTATCACTGACAGGGTCTAGAAGCCACTATACTCCAAATACAATGAGCTCACAGGTCTTTGTTTCTAAACACCATTTACCATTGAAAGAAACCAAGTCTCCTTAGAAAGATGGCTGATTCCAGGTCTGGGATAGAAAAGTATGAGATGAGGTTGAAGTACCTTAAAGAAGTGCTTAAGACTAATGAGGACTTGACAACCTCACTTTTCTCTCTAGAAGCCTTTAGGACCTTTTCTTTATACTTAGTGTTTTTAAATTTCACAAGAATTAGTCTGAACTTAAAGGTGTCTTCATCCATTTTGCTGTACCCTCAGAACATGTCAAGCTGAAGATTCAGATTATTTCCCAGAGCACGAAAGGAGTTTCTATTATTTATTTGATATTTTCAGCTCTTCATTTACTCTGCTGTATCTTCTGGAATTCCAACTGTTTAGATTTTAAATCAACTTGACTGAGCCTGTCTCTTTAATCTTCTTTCAAGTTTTCTGCCTCTTTCTGCACCACATTCTAGGAGATTTCCTTATAGTCTTCTTTCCAATTTTCCATTGAATTATTTTAATTTCAGCAAACAAATGTCTAATTTTTAAGTGTTCTTCCGTATTCTTTGATTGTTCCTATTTTACCACATCCTGTTATTTTCCAGATGTCATCTTCTTGAAACTCTCCTAAAGTTTTCTTTTATATTCTGTTCATTTCCTTAATTAATCTCTATTTCTTCCAGGGACATCTGTTCTGTTTAATGTATCACTCTTTCATGATACTATTTGTTTCTTGTCATATATCTGGTGTAAATTTCTGAATAAAGGACAGGGTGGCTTCCTCCTCTGCAGCTGCTGTGGGTTTCCTCTTCCACTGGACACGTGGCTCTGTTTTTCTGCTCATCTCTCTTATCATAAGGCAGCTGGGCAGGGAGCTCTGTGTGTGGAGATGTTGGACTTGTCAAAAGACAGGCTTCATTTTAGGGTGAGCAGGGGCTGAGCTTTCAAATACCAAAAGGACAAGGGCTTTGTTTTGGGCATATCTACTCCCCTTACCAGCTCCAATTATCCTCCGGCAGTTCCTTGGATTTCTTGAGAACAGAAATCTCTACTTTTCAATTCTGGGGTTAAATGCTGGGCTGCTCTATTCTACAGGCTAGAGTTGCAGACTGGAAGAAACAGAGCTAATACGGGGCACTGCTTAGCTGTTCGTTCTGCCTCCTCCATTCATTGCACCTAGACAGCACTGTGAATCTTGCTCTTACCTTAAAATACCTATTACGGCCAACGGATGTCTGCAGAAAACAAGGTGTGATGAACTTTCCAAAAACCCTCAGTCGTAAAAGTATTCTCAGTGTTCACACTAAGAAATGACTGGACCCAACTGTTTTTATTCTTTCTCTTTTTAAAAATCTCTGTAATATTTGAGATGGAGAGAAAATCACTCTGCCATAAAAAGCAATTCACTTCTCATTTTATAGATGTGCACACATTCTTGAGTCTCCCCTACAAGTTTGTTTTACCTTTAAGATGTCTTCTATTCTTTGACTTATCTCTGAGCAGTAGCTGTGGTTTTTTTAACATAAGGGTGAGCTGTTAAGGATGGCAACGTATGAATATCTGCATGAATCTACCAGATATTCAATCTGCATTAAAATAAAGCCTTATGGAAAGACTGGCACTACCTGAAATGTAGGATATAAAAGAAATTATAAAAATTCAACAAAAAAGAAGACTATTGTAGTATTATTTATGCTAATTTAAAGCAAATTTTAAAAAATTTATGCACAATGACATTCAGTGGTACTCAGAAAATAATCCATAGAATTGTTTAACCTCCACCTTTATGTCGGAAATATAATATATATTAAATATGTATTATATATATGCCATTTATATATAAAGATATGTATATCTTTATATACCTATATATTTCATAATATATAAAACAAAGGAGAAAATATATGGTACTTTTCAGTGCTTCATGGAAGTATTTTCCACCTGAATCACATTCCTTTCCCTTTTGGTCTCTTTCCTGACAGTGGAGCACACAGCAGAAACCATTCTTGTGAGAACATTTCTCTGCAGGTTCTCATAAGTTTGAGCTAAAAGCCAATATCTCCACCACTCTGAAATTCCTACTGATCAACAGCTACCATCTGAATTTCTGCCAGCTTCAGAGTTGCCAATTTTTATCTCACTAAACTTCTTCATGCCCATTTCTCTTCCCCACAGGCCATCATTTATCACACAGCAATGCTGCCTCTAGTCCCATCTCTAATCCTATTACCTTTATTAATAACAAGAGCCAATTAATGTCGGCTTTGAGTGATTACTTGTATATATCGAATAGTGCTTACATATTAGCCAGACATTACTATGGTACTTTACAAATATTAATATTTGTAATAACGTTAGAAGGTGGGCATCATAACTATGCTCATTTACAGGTGAGGAAGCTGAGCTACAAAGGCACTAAGTAACCTGCCCAAGGTCACACAGCCAATAAATAGCAGAGCTAGAATTAGCACCTAGGTGAGCTGGCTCTACTCTGTGAATCATCATCACATTGAGAAAAATAAAATGTCTTACTCCAGAATGAGAGAAAAAATTTAAGATATGCAATTATAGCTATCATTTCTTAAACACCCACCATGTACCAGACCCTCACACACATTTTTGCTAATCCTGACAGACCACCTCAAAGACAGAAATTCTTTTCCCCATTTCAAAGACAAGTAAACTGAGGCTCAGAGCGTGACAGGGCTCCAATCATGCAGCTGTGAGGAGAGCTGAAATTGGAACCCAGGGCCGCCTGGCTCCAAAGTCCCTGCTCTTTTCAAAATGCTTTGCTGCCTCCCTCATCACCCAAGGAAAGAGAGAGGCACTTTTATTCCATTTAATACAGCAATCTGCAATGCTAAAAATGCTGTCCCTAGATCTGGCCCACACTCCCGTTCTAACACCTTGAGGATTTTATTTTTAGACCAGCCTTCCCCAAAGGCTTCAATTTTTCTTCAGAACACCATTCCCTGAGGGCCAGAGGCAGCACAGAACAGACACTGTTTTATGCAGAGTTGATGAAATGACAAAAAAAAAGGTAGGGCAGTGACTCAAACAAGGACATTTCTGAGAGTAAAATTATATTTCCACAATTAAAAGAGCCAACATATGCCTAACATGATAAGGAAAATTCCACTATCCCTCACTCTCAGACACTATTTTCATAATGTTGACTAAAAATTAAACTGTCTGGATGATTTCTTGAAATCCAAACACTTGGTTAGAGTTGGGTAAACTATGTGAATGGAGAATGCTTTCGATTTTTAAAAATTTTACGTGCACACTTTAGAACTCAAGTCAGTCTAAAACTGTCTTACCCTTAAATTCCTTCAAACTACAACCAGTAAGGCTGCCATTTGGCATTCATATGATGCTTCTAGAAATGACATTAATTTAACTTCATGTGAGGAAGGTAAGACATATAATTCCCTTTACAATTGTGGAGATTTATGCAGCAGATATGTACTTATCCCCAATAAATGTGGTATATCACAAGGGAGAATTTGATCCTACATTAGTGATTTGGATGGATGTGAGAAAGAAGATAATGACTCAATAATGAAATACTTCAGGACCTTAGACTTGAGTCCACACTCCTAAATAAAGGAATATAAATCAACAACTAAAAATGTTTTCATAGTGATTAATCACTGAACATAGCATGACATAGGAAATAGTCTTCAAGAGCTTTTTGCTCCTAGCATTCTGCATCATTTTCTAATGCAATCTGCTTCATTTCACCATGGACTATACCATGCACCAGATACCAAGAAAGAATACAAAAGAAAAGGAGATACGACCCTTGCCTTCAAAAGTCTTGAAACATTATAAAGATCAATGGAAAAGTCAATTATTTTTAAGTTCATTAAGGTCACAATCCTTTATCTTCAAATGCATGAATTCTTATTTACTAATACAGGCAATGTTACACAGTTCCTAAAAATCAATGAACAATAACGGAGATGAACAGGTAAATCATAAATAGAAGATGCAGAAGACCAGCCATCGTTTGAAACAGTGCTCAGTCTCACTAGAAAATAAAAATTAAGCAAAATACAATATTATTTTTGGCCTAGCAAATTCTCAAAGCTTTATAAAAGATGAAAATAATTCTGGCAAACTAATACTCCACCAATGGAAATGCAACCCTACAGTAACTCAACAAGCTTTATCCATAGCCTTCAAAAACATTCCTAAGGGACTTCCCTTCCAGGCAAAGAAAGACAAGCTTGTGGCAGACCAATGCTCCCACCAAGAACAACCAAAAAAGCTGGATAATTTTCTTTTTAAAACCTCCTTGAAGGTGTCTAAGAGCTACCTAAGCAGGGGGAAATTGAGAGGCCAAGATCTCAGAAAGAAGGAAGCACAGATAGGGGAGGTAGCTCTGCATTTGATACTTTTCCCCCGGAGGCATGAGCCACTTCTAAAATGCCAGCTCAGAGGTTTTCTCAAGGCTGAGAGCCTGAAAAGTGGCAGCCAAAAGGCTTAAAAGCAGCTGAGAAGCTTAAAGTTGAGTAAGAGAGGCAGCTGGGAGGCTGAGAAGCTGAGCAGAGCGGAGTCCATATAAGTCTCAAGAGGCTAAATACAAATACGGGGTGGGGGGTGAGGGGGTGGTTTCTGAAGGACTTCGCTCTTGGAATAGGCATGGACAGGAAACTGAAGAGCCCTCATAACAAGCAAACACCAGCCTCTAATTAGCTCAAGTTTAAGTTTCTTAATCTTCATTAAGTTTCCTAATCAAGTTTATTTTTAAGACACAAATAAGACATCAAAAGCACTAGCTATAAAGGAAAGAGATCGATAAGTTGACCAAAAGGCATCATCATGAGAATGAAAAGGCAAAACAAACCATAGAAGAAGACACTTGCAATTGTATAACTGACAAAGGACTCATACCCTGAATGGATGTATGTATTTTTAATGCCAATAAATTTATAAGAAAAACACAAACAAACCCAGTTGAAAGATGAACAAAGGAATTAAACAAAAACTTCACAAAGGAAGATATCCAAATAGCCACACACACACCAAAAAAATGTAAAGTTCTGCTCCCTCATTAACCATCAGGGAAATGCAAATGAAAACCACAATAAAACACAAATCCAACAGAATGGCTAAAATTAAAAAGACAAAAAACAGCGAGTGCTGGTCAGGATGTGATGCAAATAGAACTTTCATACATTGCTATTGGGAGTGGAAATTGGTAACTGTCTGTGGAAAACAGTTTGCTATATACCGTAAATGTGTAGTTATGCTTGCTCTATAACCCAGCAATCCCACTCCTGAGTATACACTCAACAGAAATGTTCACATTTGTGCACCAAAAGTCAAGTATAAGTATATTTCCAGCAGCACTATTAAAAATAGTCAAATACTAGAACAGCAAAAATGTCCATCAACAGTGGAATTGATAAATAAATGTGATATATTCATATAATGAAATACTATAGAGCCCTGAAAATGAACAAACTACTGCAACATAACACATGGATGAATCTCACAAATATAATATTGAGCAAAAGACACAACCACAAAAAAGTACATACAATATTATTCCATTTATATAAAATTCAAAAACAGGCAAAATTAATCTATGGTGTTAGTAATTATTAGTTACCTTCAGAAAAGAGTAGGAGTAATGACCAGGAAGAGGCTTTTGGGAGGTTCTGGGGGGTTCCTGAGATACATTCTTTCTTGGTAACATTCTCTCTTGATCTGTGTGGTAGTTATACACATATATTCATTTTTTCAAATTTCACTGAGCTTTGCCCTTATGATTTATACATCTTCCTGTTTGTATGTAATACTTCAGAAAACATTATTAAAAATAAATATATTACAAGTTTCTAAAACTTCTACTTCTCAGGACCCATCCTTAAGAAATATTTTAAAATATCCTTGAAAAGTTCAAGTAATTAAAATACACATAAAACCTTCCAAACCTTGGGTTCGGCAAAGAATTCATTAATACGACACCAAAAGAACAGTCCATAAAAGAAAAAATTGATAAACTGGACCTTATCAAAATTCAAAATTTTTGCACTTCAGATGACACAATTAAGAAAATGAAAAGCCAAGCAAAAGACTGAAAGTATCTGCAAAACACATATCAAATAAAAGAACTGTACCCAGAATTTACAAAGAACACTTATATAACTTAATAATATTCAAACCCAATTGAAAAATTGACAAAAGATATGAAAAGACATTTCAACAATGAGGATACATAAATGCCTAATAAGCACATGAAAAGATGTTCAACACCACTGTCGTTAGAAAAATGCATATTAAAACCACAATGAGATATTTCACACTAGAATGGCTATAATAAATAGACAATAACAAATGTTAGTGAGGATATGGAGAAATAGGAACCTTCAAATATTGCTGGTGGGAATGTAAAATAGTAGAACTACTTTGGAAAACAATTTGGCAGTTTCTCAAACAGTTACACATAAAATTCCCATACAACTCAGCAATTTCACTCCTATGTATTGACCCAAGAGAAATGAAAATGTATCCCCATGCAAAGATTTGCGCATGAATGTTCATAGCAGCATTATTCTTAATAGCACAAAGCTAGAAACAACCTAAATGTCCATCAACTGGCCAATGGATAAATAAAACGTATGATATCCTTACAGCAGAAAACTGTTCAGCAATAAAAAGGAATAAAGTACTGATACATGCTATGTCATGGATGAACCTCAAAAATATTATGGTACAGAAAAGAAATCAGTCACAAGAACCCACATATTACATAATTCCACTTATATGAAATGTTTAGAAAAGGTAAGTGTATAGAGACAGAAGGTAAATTAGTAGTTGCCTGTAACTAGGGATGGGAGGGTGATTAACTATAAATCAGCAGGAGGGATTTTACTGCAGGGAAGAAAATGTTCTAAAACTGATTATGGTGATGGTTGCACCACTTGGTAAAACTACTAAACACCACTGAACTGTACACTTGAAATGGCTGAATTCTACGATATGTTAAAAATGTCTCAATAACGCTGTTAAAAAATTTCATGTACATGATAGCAAGAAAATGGAACCAACATAAAGGTTCACAATAAGGAAACAGATTGAGTTAATTATGTGATTTATATGATAGAATGTTGTATGGTCATTAAAACTGTTTTTGAAGACTATTTAATGACGCAAGACAATACTATGTGAGTATATTAAGTGAAGAAAACAGATTACAAAGCTATATATACAGTATGCTCCTGCTATGTTTTTTAAAATTTGTAAAAGAGACTGTAAAGAAACACATCAAAATATTAACAGATGTTTCGGACCAGTAGGATTATCGGTGATTTTTTTTTTACTTTTCTGTATTTTCCAAATCTTGAAAGATGAGTAGTTTTCTTATAATCCAGAAAAAATTCTTCTTGAAGGACATTTTCATATATTATAAATATATATATTTATATTTCTTTTCAATGATCATAAGACATATTCCTTTTTAAAATCCTCTACTCCTTAAGAAAGACATTAAGGAAGCAAAATAAGCATTCTGAAGTCTATCTCATCATGACTGCCATCCACGGGCAGAACATAACACAATATTTAAAAATTTGGAAACTGGTGACAGGAGGAATTACTCAAATGTGCCTTATCCTTTAGGCAACTGTTACTGTTATTATGCAAGAAATGTACTGTCACCAGTAAAGGGCATAACAGACTATGTTCTATGAGTAGAACAGAATTTTGTCATCCCCAAAGCACAAAATTTAAATATGGCAATTTACCTAGTCACTACTTTTAAAAGTACCCCATATTTCCCCCAATCATTTACCTACTAATCTGAAAAAACAGTGTCTATCTTTTCACACTAATCGCTGGATCACCTTTCTGGTTCCCATAAACATCTCCTGGGTATCAATGCAATTTTAAAGAAAAACAAAAAACCTGCTTATTTTATCTACTTTCATGCTATTCCATGACAGTTTTTCTTTTTAAATCCAGCTTAAGAGTCATCTGAATTTCTAGGTACAGCTCAGCTTGCCATTCTGCTTTTGAAACCTGTTACCTTAAGTGACTCTGTAACCCACCTGATCCCATATGCCTGCCTATCTACATGAGGATTAAACATTTAATTTTTCTTTAATAGTCACAAAGTCAGCACAGCGAAAGTTTCCAAGGCCTTAAAATAAGTTTATCTAATCAAAGCTAAATGTTTCCCCATCATACTGGCATTTCTTCTAAAAATGCTGGTACTCTTTTCTCCACTGCCTCTTACTACAAACGATTTTGGCATGTCCTCTGGAGGGAATAAAGTCAGTCAGGGCCACAATAAGCTTTCTATTGAGCACGTCCACACTCTTCCTCCAGATGCCCAGTGTGTCCCCCTTAGCACCGGTCAAAGCACCTCGTTGCCATTTAGGAACTCTGTGTCACTGGGCAGGTTACTTAATCTCTCGGTTCTTCAGGTTCCTCATCAGAAAAATGCAGATGATCACGGTGCTCCTCAGTTCGTGAAGCTGTTGTAAGGATTAAGTGAAACAGCAAATATAAAGTACTACACAGTCAGTGCTAAGTAAATATGAGCCGGCAGTCCTACCTAGGCCAGAAAAGAAAATCATGTCTTCCACAACACCAGCACTTTAGTGACATTTAGGATTCTACTCCTTCACCCTTGAAAATGACTATTTTCCATATTTCACCCCAAACTGAAGTTAAACCTGTTTCTCACTTCAAGATTCTGCACTATGATTTTGACATGATACCTTTGTTTCTCTTGCCCCGACCTTCTCCACTCCAGCTTCTGCCCCCTTTATTTCAGAAAAACGACTTTCAATAATCTCTTTTCAGAACAAAAGAGATGCAGCTTTTCTTGTTCTTTCATGGCTTCAAACATGGTGGGAGTCTATATATTTCTTCTTAGATCTTTTAGAAACAATCTACAACTGTGCTTAGTTTATTCCCATATCTCCACATGCAACTGTAGTATAGCTTACTTGTTTTTCATAACAACACCTTTTGTTGCTGACTGTGATTATCCCTGAGATCTCTAGACAAGTGTTCAACAGAAATGTCTAGGCCACCAACCATGTGCCAGGTACTATGCTAGTTGTTGGAGATTCACAAATGCTATCTGTCTACTAAAACCAAGTGGAGACACACATGCTTACACCATGGTCTCCTCTTTCCTCCTACACATCTGGACAATGCCACTGCCTAAGATGGTTCAAGCATCATCTCTTGGCATAAGGAAGGCATGTCTGCAAGACCCCCTACCCCACCACCTTACTACCCACCTCACACCTCACCCGCATCAACCAGACACATCTCCTCCCATGGTATAATAGTAATTTCACAGAATGTGGAATCGGAAGACCTTTACGATATCATGAGAGACTTCAAATTATCTCATGACTGTATATATAATAGTCAACCATATATATATCTTTAAAAAAAGATGCTAAAATCCTTGGTCTCTTGGCCCTGTAGTATGTAAATGCAATTCATTACCATAGCGAATTCCAATAATGAACATAAGGGAAAATATGGAATTACTAAATTTTTTCATGAGTGGGAAGCTAGAAAATAACACAAGAGAAAGCACAGAATTAAAGATCATTCTGCTTTTAGTATGCCATTTCAAAATAGGATTGCTGAAGAGCAGCATTGACTCATCCTGAGAAATAATGGCAAATCTGTTTGACCTTGATTCACTGCCATGATCAAAATAATTCTGGTTAACTTGGGAATATTCTGAAAAATCTAAAAGTCACACTTAAATTACTTAGAGTACCAAAATCTGTGAAGTAAGACTTTAGTTTTAGTGTTCAAAGTGGCCACCAGAAAAAGACAAAGGAAATGTCAAGAGTCATCATGTGCCAACTGAAATTACCTTCACTTATATATCTCGCGCTGATACTCAGTCTTCCACAGTGCTATCCATGTATATTATATAAATCTTCGAAATATACTTTTCAACTTGACTCATACACTTCTTTAAATTTATTTCCTTCCTTCCTTTAACAAATAGTTGTTAAGCACCTCCTCAAAGCCAGTTTCTGATTAAGCATGACATATAAGGAAGAACAAAACAGATATATCTCCTGATCTTATGTAAGTCACAAGTCTAGTGGGGAAACTCATTGTGACAGTTAATTTTATGTGTCAACTTGACTGAGACACAAGGTACCTGGATTAAACATTATTTCTGGATGTGTCTGTGATGGTGTTTCTGGATGAGATTAGCATTTGAAATGGTAGACTCAGTAAAGCAGACTTCCCTCCCCAATGTAGGTGGGCATCACCCAATCCATTGAAGGCCTGAATAAAACAAAAAGGCAGAGGAAGGGGCGATTCACACTCTGCCTAACTGTTTGAGCTGGACATCAATCTTCTACCATCAACTGGTACTTACACCATTGGCCCTCCTGTTCTCAGAACTACACCATCAGCTGTCCTGGGTCTCCAGATAGCAGATAGTGGGACTTCTCAGCCTCCATAATCACATGAGCCAATTCCTTATAATAAATCATACATATTTCCTATTGGTTCTGTTTCTCCGGAGAGCCATGACTTACACAAAAATATACATATAAACACAAAAAAACTACTGGATTACACCATGTTGTGAGTGCTGTAAAGAAATCCTCAGGATGCTCTAAGAGGAGAAAACATAATTCTTCACTTATATGTGTCCACATTTTCTTGCAATATTCTCTGAATCTCGTGCTCTGTGATAGTATAACATGATCCACTAAGATGAATCCAAAAGTACTAGGCTGAACAGTAGTATATCTTGGTTTTGAAGTTATAGTTTATTTTGTTTCTGTTTTATTTTTTGGTTGGGAAGGAGTGGGAGAAAGTAGATCATAGGGAGTAAGAGATAAAATAAAATAAATATATAAATATTTATTTTATTTATTTATTATTTTATTTATTAATAAAGACTAAAAGCAGGAATCTTTCATGGCAAAAATAAATACAATTTTATAAAATGCATGTTGTCCTGAAAAAAAGTCTTCTAAAACCAAACTGTTGACAAATAATTTTAAATTCAAGAAAATGTTTCTTGAAACCTTACTAGCTGAAGGGCTCTCCACTAAATCTTGCCATAAAGCAGAGATCATGCATAAAAATGATTATCTCCTCTACCCCAACCTTATTTCCGTTTCTATTATTTCTAAATTTTACATTTCAATCAAGTTTGCTGTGCATCCAACAATGGGAAATGATCATTCTAAGTAAAGGGTTACATAATTGTCATTCTAAACTCAGAGTATTGCATATCACCTCCCAACACCCATCCCACTCCCCCCCAGCAAAAAAAAAAAAAAAAAATCATACCCTAGCAAAGAAGTTTTTTTAAAGAAAATCTGTAATATTCGTTTTGAATGTTCAGAAATTTTAAAAAAGCAAGATGATAAAACAGCTGTATTCTAAACACCAAAGAACAATTTCTCATCAAGCATCACCAAATCACAAGGGAGACAGGATTCAGGGTGAGGTTGTGGTGTGGTTACTGGGCTCTCCATTGATAGTGTCCCAATGATGCTGCCATTTGTTCAAGTGCCTGCTGCTAGTCCTCTGGTCCTTTGCTCAAAGATCAGAGCATCAGTAAAAGCTTTGCAAGTTCACAAAGTGCTGATGCAACTGACATACAGCTGGTACGACCAAGGACCCATAGGGAATTCACTGGCCCAGTGTCAACTGTACACACAATAGTCAGAATTGCTATTCCTGGATTTCCTCTTACACAAAAAAAGGGTAAAGAAGAGCCCTAAATACTGCTCTATAAACATCACTGCTTGTGCTTATGTGGAGTTTCTCCAGTCTTATTATACTTCATTCATGCTCACTTCTCATTTGATTTCTCCTTGCAGATACAGCCTATGAGAGAGTGATATGAGAAAGTGGTGTGTGCGTGTATGTGCACGTGTGTGTGTACTCCATATATATTCAATAATGGCGAGAACCATTGCACTAGAATGGCTCCCAAATGTACAGTTTGCCTAACGACTGATGAAACAAATGTGAAAATTCTTCTCATATGAAGAATATTTATTATGCTGTAATTGAGCAGAACAAGCAGAATTTAACATAGATTCTGGCTGGGACTGTATTCAGTGAAATGATCACACCAAGTATCAAATTTATATTAGATAAATAGAAAATTCCCCTTCTACAAGGGCCACAGACTAAATGGATGCTTTATGTAATGTGGCTTTTGATACGAGTGTTTACTGTCTACTCACTAAAAAAATAATTACCAGAAGGATCTTTTCCCGGAACTTTATTCTAACCTAGAATCTAGATATGAGCAAAGACCTTATGAGAATGAGATTCTAGTCTGTGAGCTTCAGAGATCATTGCCATTCTGGTTCCTCTTTATGCAAGATGAGGAAAATTAGTAGGACAAAAAGATCGACTTTAAAACTCAGAATGAGAAAAGAAAAATTATTTCGTAAAAAGAGCACAGAAAATAGTAAAAGCTTAATTTTATGACATGGATAATTATCACCTGATGAATGGAATAATTATCCAAAGGTAATCAAGTTAATTACTTTAGTCTTTTTTTTTTTTTGTATTTGGCTTCATTTTACAACATATGTAAGTTTTTATAGCTAATCCACAGTAACTGAGTACTGAGAGACATAAATGTGAGGTTCTTCAACTCTTTCTATTTTAACTGTTCATCTCAACTGAGGCTGTACCCACAAATCTATATCTTGAGGGTTAATGGAAAAAAAATTGAGTATGTTATAATAACAAAAGAGAAAAACTAAATGTTTCTTAAAATGTTTACCAGGATGTAACCATTTGAAATAAGCATAGAATAATTACTTCTTTTCAAAAGTGAACTACTCAGAAGAATCCTACAGTTTGCCATCTTTAACTTGCTTTTTGAGAGTATAAATTAGGGCAACGCAGACCACAGGTGGCTTTTTAACTTTCCCTACTACCATTTTAAAGGCAAAGCCCAGAAATCTGAAGCAAGAGAAAACTGAATGTGACTGGCAGTGTCTTTCAAACTTGAAGATATAACCAAATAGTTTAAAATAAGATGCCTGCACTAACTTCCTAAAGAACAAGTGAGAAACTAAGTACTCAATGACGATAAATAAGACAAAGTTTAGGGCTTAGGAAGAGAAAGTGCCGATACCAACAACCTAACAGAAATTTCAAATTTATCAGCAGAGAAAAGTGATAAATTATAAAGGTGGAATTAACAGGAAAAAAGAAAAGTAAGCATTTTGCCATCATATCTTGACACATTAGTGTCTGCTTTGTCTTTTCAAAAGCAAACACCCTACAGCATTTAGTTAAGCTTTGCATATTAACCTGAATAATAAAGATCTCCTATTTCGTACATGACTCTAATCTCAGCAACAAAACAGTTTCTTTAGTATAGTCAAATTTAAATCATTTGAGTTGGGATTACAGAATTACAATATTTATCAGAAGATCCCAACAGCAACCAGGACTTCAAAGGGCTACCTTTGCTACGTTAAAGACGAACAAGAAATAAACTCCTCCATGCTGAAAAGGACAGCAAAGACAATTGCAGGTTTTGATCCTGGTGCTTAAAGGATGAGGGAAAATAATCTCCCCCAAAGGATTTGTAACCACAAACTAGTCCTGAGATTAACAACAACAACAACAAAAACACCTCAGGCAGGGGCATCAGCCCAGCTGCGAAGTGGTTAAATTCACGCACTCCGCCTCTGGGGTTAGCAGGTTCGGATCCCGGGAGGGGACCAATGCAGGGCACAGGCATGAATGTTAGCCCAGGGCCAATCTTCATCAGCAAAAAGAGGAGGATTGGCAACAGATGTTAGCTCAGGGCTAACCTTCCTCACAAAAAACAAAAACCTCAGGCAGAAATCTGATTTAAACCAAGTCAACAGAGCACCCAAGCTAGTAGCAGAAGCAAAATATATTTTCCCTCTGGAGGAACTCACCTTCAATCCAGGCCTGAAAAAATTACCACTGATAAAGTTCCAAGAAAAGTGAGCAGCTCAAAGTCAAAAATCACAAAACCTCAAAATGATCAAAGCAACATGAGTGATTAAGAGCAGGGAGAAAAAAAACACAAAAACAGATCCACCAAAAGGCTTCAGTTACAAAAGTTTTTAGACAAAGAGTATAAAATAAAAGAATAAATGGTTGAAATTATTAGCAGGAGACAAGCAGGTAGGAAAAAGAATCAAAGTTCTAGAAATGAAAAATACAACAACTAATATTAAAAACAAAATCAACAAAGTGAAATACTAGACATAACTGAAGTGAATTAGTAAACTGCGAGTTGTGACATAAGAAATTTTTCCCAAATGCAACCAAGAGAAAATTATGAAAGATAAGAGAGTGAAGAGATAAGAGACAAGGAAGATAACATAGAAGGTCTAACAAACATACAATTGGATTTCCAAAAGGAGATCATAAAATTAAGAGAAGAGAAAATATTCAAAAAGATAATAAATAGAAGTTTTCAGAATTCCTGAAAGATGCTAGTCTCAAATGTAGACTCTCTAATGCTAAGCAGGACTTTTTTAAAAATTCATACCCAGAAACATAAGATTGCAAATTCAAAACCAAGAGAGAGAGATGTCAAGAGAATATCTTTAAGAAGAGGGAGATTATCTGAATATCCTTAAAAGATCTTAGAAGCAACCAGAGGGAAAAGACAGATTCCCCTACAAAGCAAAAGAAATTAGCTTGACTGCTTGATTCTCAATGGCAACAATAAAATTCAGAAGACAATGGAATGATATTTTTTGAGGCACTGAAAGAAAATAACTGTCAAAATAGAATTCAATACCCAGGGAATCTCTCTTTCAAGAAAGAAGGTGAAATAAAAGGATTGTCACACACAAACAAAAATCTCTCTGCCTCTGTCTTTCTCTCTCTCTCTCTCTTTCTCACTCAATAAAGGACAAGTAAAGAATACACTTGAAGAAAAAAAATTATCCCAGATAGAAGGTCTGATATCCAAGAAGGAATAGTGAGATATAAAAAACACTGTATACAACAATAAAAGTAATGTCTAACTTATGAGAGAAAAAACAGGCTACAACTAAACTGCTCAATAGCAATAACACATAAATTGGAAGTGGGTATCATAAGAGTGAAAAAATTCTTAGGAATTTGCCTTTTTTTAAAAGGAGAGTGTAGGGCTGGCCCGGTGGCGCAGCGGTTAAGTTCGCGCTTGGCAGCCTGGGGTTTGCGAGTTCGGATCCCGGGCGCCTGCCGACACACTGCTTGTCAGCCATGCTGTGGCAGTGTCCCATATAAAGTAGAGGAAGATGGGCATGGATGTTAGCCCAGGGCCAGTCTTTCTCAGCAAAAAGAGGAGGATTGGAGATGGATGTTAGCTAAGGGCCGGTCTTCCTTACAAAAAAAAATAATAAAAATAAAAGGAGAGTGTATTAGTCTGCCAGGGCTACCGTAAGAAAATACCCAGACTGGTGGCTTAACTAACAGAAACTTATTTTCTAACAGTTCTAGAGGCTAGAATTCTAAGATCAAAGTGCTGTCAATGTTGGTTTGGTGAGACCTCTCTTCCTGGCTTACAGACAGCCACCTTCTCCCTGTGCCCTCACACGGCCGTTCCTCCATGCATGTGCAGAAGGGAGAGAGAGATCTCTGGCGTCTCCTCCTCTTCTTACATGGACACCAATCTTACTGGATTTGGGCCTCACCCTTTTGACCTCATTTAACCTTAATTACCTCCTTATAGACCCTATCTCCAAATACAATTCACATGAATTTTGAGAGGACACAATTCAGTCCACAACAGAAGGCAAAGAAACTGATTATAATGTTAGACTAGATTAAGATGAATGCGCATAGTAAAACTATCTGGGTATCCACTAAAAGAATAGATATCGAACTTATAGCCAGTCCCCTAACCCTCAAAATAAAAAGAAGAGTGAAAAAGGGGGGAAATCAATCTATCCAAAAGACGGCAACAAAGGAGAGTAGAAAGACACAGAAAAAGCAGAATAGAAGATATATCACAATATGATAATAAATAAATCTGAATATATCAGTCTTTATTCTAAATACAAAAAGACTAAATTTTCCAGTTAAAAGCAAGAATCCAGCTAAATGCTATTCACAAGAGACACATCCAAAAACATAAGAACATAAATCCAACTTGAAAGTCAAAGAGTAGAGAAAGATATATCAAGCCAATCACAATCTATGGAGAACCCTGTATGGTTTATTAATATCAAAGAAAAAAGACATTAACTCAAACAGCACTATTAGAGATTTAGAAGGTCATTACATATGATAAAAAGTTTAATTTACCATAGGGATATTTAAAAATCTAATCTTAAAGGCACCTAATAATAAACCTCAAAATATGTAAAGCAAAAGGTGAATTACTGAGATGAAATTGACAAATCCATTATTATAATTTCTCAGTAACTGAATGATCAAGCAGAAAAAAACCATTAATAAAGACAAAGAAGATTTAAACAATACAATTAAAATTTTCATCTTGTGGACACACATGGAATACTGCACCCAGAAACTGGAGAATACACATTATTTTCAAGCTATATATGGAACATTTATTGCAAAGAGAACACTAGCTCATGTCCATGAAACTAACCTCAAAAAGCATCAAAGAATTGGTATGATAGAGACCACATGCTCTGACCGTGTCACAAGAAGGTTAGAAATCAACAATAAAATATGTTTAGAAATTAGAATAAATATCATTAAGAACTCATAGATCAAAGACATCATAGCAAATATTTAGAACTGTATGATAAAAAAAACTACATAAAAAATTCTGATAAGCAGCTAAAGTGGCTATTCAAGAGAAATTTACTTGGGGCCGGCTCGGTGGCGCAGCGGTTTCGTCCGCGCTTGGCAGCCCGGGGTTCGCGGGTTCGGATCCCGGGCGCCCGCGAACGCACTGCCTGTCAGCCATGCCGTGGCGGCGTCCCATATAAAGTAGAGGAAGATAGGCACGATGTTAGCCCAGGGCCAGTCTTCCTCAGCAAAAAGAGGAGGATTAGCAACAGATGTTAGCTCAGGGCTGGTCTTCCTCACCAAAAAAAAAAGAGAGAGAAATTTACTGTCCTCTAATGAGGCAAGATTCACATTTAATGAGCTAAGTACTCAACCGAAGAAATTAGAATAATGACAGAATAAACCTAAAAACACGGAAGAAAGAAAATAAAAGAGCAAAAATGAAAGAGTTAGAAAACAAGCGTAAAACAGAGATGATCAGCAAAGCCAAAAGTTGGTTCTTTGAAAAGATTAAGAGAAATGATATCTCTCAAGATTAAAGGAGAGAGAGAGAGAAATGAGCAGCATCTGGAGTGAAAAAAACGTGGGACATAACACAGATGCAGCAATGATTAAACAGCTAAAAGATATCATGGAAAACTTGATGCTTATACTTCATGCTTTTGAAAACCTAGTTACAACAATAAATGCCCCTTAACAATAGAATGGATAAATTGCAGAACTCATACAATAAAACACTAAACCAAAATGAAAACCAACTATAGCTATGAACATTGATCAATCTCAAAATCATAACAGTGAACAAATGAAGCATAAAAACATAAAACATATATTATACATATATATTATAATTCCCTTATATAAAGGTCAAAAATAACCAAAATTAAAGAAGATGCTGCTTTAGGAATAAGGCAAGGGTTGCCTTTAGGTAGGGAATGAGTAAACAGAGGGATTCTACGTATATTTTTTTCCTTGGTAGCAGGTCCATGGATATTCAATTTTTTTAACTTACAAATATGTTTTATGAACTTTTATATGTAAAATGAACTTCACAATAAATATTCTTTTAAAAAATTATTTAGTAAATGAGTTTCAAAAGCATATTCTGAACTTTCCCACATAAACAGTGAACATCCACAGGATCTCGTGAAAAATCTCATGTTCGATTTTTACATGCCAGTTACATTCCATGCCAAAAATCAAAAATATGGTTCCTGTTCTTTAAGATGTTAAAGAGGAAAAAGGTACTCATCTAAACAAAAATTCACTTGGAAGTGCTAAAACAGAGGTAAGCACCAGGTACTAAGGGAAAAGAGAACCTCAGTCTGACTTAGAGAAAGGAAGAAAGGAGATTGTTTCACAGAAGAAAAGGCCATGTCTGAAAAAGAATAACTGGCCCAGAAAATATGTCTGGGTGTGTGTGTCTACTTTCTCTTTCTTTTTACAGCCAGCACCAAATCCTAAAAATGAAAAGTGTACATGAAAACACAAATGGCACTCTAAATTCATTAGGGTGATGTTTGATGGGTAAAGATAACTTTACTCATAAAAATGAAGGGGAGAATTTCTGTCTGCATTTAACCTTCAATCTTTAAGTTTTCACACACGTCCTTTTCCTAGTTTTTACCTATTTTATATCCCTAGTTTTGTTCCCGGAAGTGACCATGTTTTTGTAGTAGCCAGAGTAATACGTTCTGGTTTCAAAAGGTAATTTCTGGCTAAGATGAAGTTTTGTATTATTGACAGAAAGGGAGAAAGATATAGGTAAATATATAGATAAAATATAGATGTATATAGACACATACACACACAGGACGTTAAAATCCCAGGAGCTGGCAGCAAAGGGCAGAAAACAGAATATTTTTAAATCTTAGAAATGACTACACAGCAAACACTATCCATCCACTCTACCATATAGCAATTATGTACACATCAGTACATGTGAACAGGAGGTCAGGTGGTAATACAGTAAGAAGACTGAAGCTGAAAAAGGGAGAACATTCTCAGGGCACTCTATCAACTGCTACACCTGTTTAGGTGGAAACAGCACTTAATCCGTGACTGAGCACTAATGGATGGTTCAGTGTTGAAGCTGGACCTTACAGCCAAGTCTTTTTAAATATCTAGGGTTATTTCATTGGGATAAAGCTCTAGTCAGTCAGGTCCAGGTTCAAATCCTATCTGACTTGAGTCTATCATATTACACTGACCAAAAAAACGGCAGAAAGTAATCAAGGAAAACTACAATGAAGGCTATAGATTTCATATTGGGAATAATAAAGTGCCTCGAGGTCAATGAAAAACATCAATACCCTTTATTACTATCCCAAATTTCAACTTCTAGGACTTTACTCAAAGGGTATAACCACAGATGAGCACAAAAACTGAGCTTTAAGATATTTACTGCTATAAAAAAGGAAAACCTGTCTGATATTATGGCATATCCCCAATGAACTATGATACATCCATAGAATGAAATACTATTCACTATTCAAAATATGTTACAGAAGATCATTCCATGATATGAAATGTGGTTCATCTTTGTATGAGAATTAAAAATAAACATATATAGTAAAGTATCATTTTAAAAATTGAAATATTATAGGATTTTCCTATATGTATATAAAAATATACACCAAATTGTTAACAACAGTTATCTCTGAGTGTAATTCTCCTTTTCTTTTCCTCTTCTTTTTTTGTTTTTTTGGTTTTGGTTTTGGTTTATTGGCTAGCCTGGATTTTCTAAATTTTCTATAATGAACATGTGTCATTTCCAAAATAAGAAAAAATATCCATTATAGCATACAAATAAAGAATAAAGATTTGAAATTTTACTATAGCAACTACACATGAAATACAGACACAAAAATAAGCAGTTCCCAACATCACTGCACCTTTAAGCAAGGCCTATTATGGAAAATGGGGGAAGTTTGAATTCAAAACTCATAATACATCATTAAAGAACTCAATACAGACAGTCCCCACCTTAATGAAGGTTCAACTCAGGATTTTTTGACTTTACAATGGTGCAAAAACTATATGAATTCAGTAGCAACCACACTTCAAATTTTAAATTTTGATCTTTTCCCAGGCTGGTGATATGTGGTAGGATACTCTTGTGATGCTGTTCCCAGTCAGCCACATGATCACAAGGGTAAATAACCAATACACTTACAGCTATTCAGTTTTTCACTTTTAGTACCATATTCAATGAATTACACGAGATATTCAATACTTTATTATAAAATAGGCTTTATGCTAGATGATTGTGCACAACTGTAGGGTGATATAAGCATTCTGAGCACATTTAAGATGGGCTAGGCTAAGCTATGATGTTTGGTAGGTTACGTGTATTAAACGCATTTTCGAATTAATGATATTTTCAACTTACACTGGGTTTATCAGTATGTAACCCCATCGTAAGTCAAGAGAGATCTGCAATTCAAAAGAAGGAAAAATTTCTGAAGAAGTACTGAGTGAGAATGAGCTAAAAGACTTAAAGAACAGACTTTCTGCTAGTGCTGGACAGGGTGAAGCTTTAGAAGGCATCACAGTTTGTGTGAGGTTAATCAAAATGGAACAGGAAGACAGCCTAGTTCATACACAGCCTGGAGGAAATGGAAAAAATAAGCTAAAGTGATGAAAAGAATGGATTTTATTAGAAGTACGCACTTAGGCAAACATTTTTCTCTCTGGAAGACAATGGACCCTTTGCCTGGAATAGCCCCCTTCCACTCCAACTCCCTTTGAGGACCAACTCAGATAAAAAACCTTCAGCAGACACCCTCAGCCAGATACCGTACCAACACCTGGCATAGATGTTAACTGATTCTTAGCTAACATTCAGTTGAAACCCTTATTTTTGATCCAAATTTCAAGCATCTTCAAATGCCTGCAGATGTTCTTTCTCTAAAATTACTTATGCATTTATTTTTGTTTAGAAAAAATAGAAAGATGTGAGGGTGCCTCCCCTTGGAACATAACATCTAGAGCAAAGAATCATGTCCCTTCTACACCACCTCCCCAAGGCAGATCCTTAGAATTTTCCACATAAAAAAAAAAATTTGCCTAACTGCCAAAAAACATGGCACTCATGGCTTAGCCCCTATTCCTCCCAAGCAGTGGCAGGTGGCACACATATTCTGAGGCTTCAGGACACAGGGCAGAGCCAGTGACCTGGCCCCATTCCCCTCCCCCAGCAGTGGCAGGCAGCACCTGTGACCTGAGGCTCCGGGAACCACACCAGAACCTGGGATCCAGTCCCCAGTGGTGGCATCCCCGATACCAGCTCTACCCGCAGTGGAGGCTGCTTACAAGAACCCAGGCCTCCAACAGCAACACCACCACCTGTGAACCAAGTGCCCCTGACAGTGGTGCTGCCAGCACCCCTGGATAACCCAGGAGCAGCAGCACCTGAGCCCATGGAGAGCAAGTGGAGTAACATGAGACCCAGGTGACTCTGGAAACAGCAGAAATGCTCACAGCCTGGTGACCCCAATGGCAACACCTGAGACTGCAGTGACACAGAAAGCAGCAAGGCATCAGCAACCTCAGAGGCACAAGTGGCACAAGGAGGGCACTGACAATGCCCCTTGCAGAGGCAGTGGAGGGTAGAAAGTGCAGGTTATCAAATGCAACCACAAGTAGCTCAGAACCAAAGTAACCAAAGCCATACCCAAATAAGAAAGGTGGTCCCTACACAAATGTGCTGAAAGAGGATGAATTCATCAAACACCATGAAGAACTACACTAACACGGCAGAGCAGAAGGAGAAAGACAGCTCTCCAGACACCAAATTTGAAGTCATAGAAGATTACAATCTGACTAACATAGAATTAAAAATAGCTATCATAAAGAAATTCAACCAGTTACAAGAAAACTCAGAAAGACAGTTCAATGAGCTCAGGAATAAAATTAATGAACAGAAGGAATACTTCACCAGAGATTGAAGCTCAAAAGAAAAACCAAACAGAAATCCTGAATATGAAGAACAAAATTAATGAGATAAAAAATAATGTAGAAAGCATAAAAAATAGAGCAGACCTTAGGGAGGAGAGAATCAGTGAGCTAAAAGGTAGAAACCTAGAAATGGATAGGCAGAGGAGGAGAGATAACTAAGATTTTTAAAAAATGAAGAAATTCTTTGAGAAATAGCCAACTCAATTAGGAAAAGTAACATAGGATTATAGGTATCCCAGAGGGAGAAGAGGGAGAATAGGGCGACAAAAGAGCAGAGAGTTTATTCAAAGAAATAATAGCTGAGAACTTCCCAAACCTGTGGAAGGAACTGGACATGCAAGTACATGAAGCTAACAGAACTCATAATAACATCAATGCAAAAATAACTCTCCAAGGCATATATATTAAAAATGTCAAAAGTCAATGACAAAGAAAAAATATTAAGCGCAGCAAGAGAGAAGAAAATAACCTACAAAGCAGCTCACATGAGGCTTTCACGGATTTCTCAGTTGACACCTTACAGGCTAGAAGAGAGTGGAATGATATATTCAAAACACTGAAAGACAAAAACTCTCAGCCAAGAATACTCTATCCAGTGAAACTATCCTTCAGATATGATGGAGAAATCAAAGCTTTCCCAGACAAACAAAAGCAGAGGAGTTCATCACCACTAGACCTGCATTACAAGAAATGATGAAGGGAGCCCTCCTACCTGAAACAAAAAGACAGAAGGTTAAAAAGCTTTGAGCAAGGAGATAAATGGACAGACAAAATCAGAAAATTACAGCTCTATATCAGAATACGTTAGCAACCACTTAATTATAAAATAAAGGAAAAGGGAAAGAAAACAACAAAAATAACTATAAATACTTCAATTTGGTCACAAACTCACAACACAAAAAAGAATAATTTGTGACAACAAAAACATAGAAGGGGAAGAAGAGAGGGATGCAACCTGCATAGGTTAATGGAGATAAGAGGTTATCACAAAATGGACTATCTCATCTATGAGCTTTTTATACAAACCTCATAGTAACCACAAAACAAAAAATCAGACCAGAGTCACAGATCACAAATAAAGAAAAAACTGGAAAACCACCAAACTGAAATGGCAGACAGAAATACAAGAGAAAAGAAACAATGGAAATATAGAACAACTGGAAAACAAAAGATAAAATGGCAGTATTAAGCCCTCATATATCAATACTCACTCTAAATGTAAAGGGACTGAATTCACCAGTCAAAAGACACAGAGTGGCTAGATGGATTAAAAAACAAGACCCAACAATATGCTGCCTCCAGAAAAAACATCTCAGCTCTAAAGACAAATATAGGCTCAGAGTGAAGTGATGAAGATGATACTCCAGGCAAACGGCAAGCAAAAGAAAGCAGGTGTAGCCATACTTAGACAAAGCAGACTTCAAGACAAAAAAGATAACAAAAGACAAAGATGTCCATTATATAATGATAAAAGGGACAGTCTACCAAGAAGACATAACATGTATTAATATATATACACTTAATAGAGGAGCACAAAAGTATATAAAGCAACAATTAACAGACCTAAAGGGAGAAACTGACAGCAACAGAATAAAAGCAGGGGACCTTAACACCCCACTTACATCATTGGATAGATCATCCAGACAGAAAGTCAACAAGGAAACGGTGGCCTTAAATGAAACACTAGACCAGATGGACTTAATAGACATATATAGAACATTCCATCCAAAAACAGCAGAATACACATTCTTCTCAAGTGCACATGGAACATTCTCAAAGACAGACCATATGTTGGGAAGCAAGGCAAGACTCAATAAATTTAAGAAGATTGAAATCATATCAAGCATCTTTTCCAACCACAATGCTATGAAACTAGAAATCTACTACAAGAAAAACACTGGGCAAGTCACAAATATGTGGATACTAAGCAACATGCTACTGAACAACTACTGGATCAGTGAAGAAATCAAAAAACGCCTAGAGACAAATGAAAATGAAAACACAACATACCAAAACTTATGGGCTGCAGCAAAAGTGGTACTAGGAGGTAAATTTATAGCAATACAGGCCTACCTCAACAAACAAGAAAAAACTCAAATAAGAAAGCTTACTCTATACCTAAAAGAACTAGACAAAGAAGAACAAACAAAGCCCAAAGTCAGCAGAAGGAGGAAAATAATAAAAATTAGAGCAGAAATAAATGAAATAGAGACCAAAAAAAAAATAGAAACTAAGAGCTGGTTCTTTGAGAAGACAAACAAAATTGACAAATTCTTAGTCAGACTCACTAAGAAAAAAAGATAGAAGACCCAAATAAATAAAATTAGAAATGAAAGAGGAGAAATTACAACAGATACCCTAGAAATACAAGGGATTATAAGAGAATACTATGAAAAGCTACACACCAACAAACTGGATAACCTAGAAGAAATGGATAAATTCTTAGAATCATACAACCTCCCAAGACAGAATCAAGAAGAAATCAAGAATTTGATTAGGCCAATCACAAGCAAAGAGACTGAAACAGTAATCAAAAACCTCCCAAAAAACAAAAGTCCAGGACCAGAGAGCTTCTCTGGCCAATTCTACCAAATATTCAAAGATTTAATACCTATCCTTCTCAAACTATTCTGAAAAATTGAAGAGAACAGGATGCTTCCTAACTTAATTTATGACGTGAACATTACCCTGATACCAAAACAAGACAAGGACAACACAAAAAAGGAAAATTATAGGCCAATATCACTGATGAACATAGATGCAAAGATCTCCAATAAAATATTAGCAAAAAGAATACAACAAAACATTGAAAGGACCATATATCATGCTCAAATGGGATTTATTCCAGGGATGCAGGGATGGTTCAATATTCATAAATCAATCAATGTAATACACCACATTAACAAAATGAAGAATAAAAATCACATGATCATCACAATAGATGCAGACAAAGCATTTGACAAGATCCAACATCCATTCATGATAAAAACTCTCAATAAAATGGATATAAAAGGAAAGTACCTCAACATAATAAAGGCCATATATGACAAACCCACAGCTAAAATCATACTCAACAGGGAAAAACTGAAAGCCGTTCCTCTGAGAATAGGAACAAGACAAGGATGCCAACTGTTGCCACCCTTATTCAACATAGTACGAGAAGATTTAGCCAGAGCAATTAGGAAAGAAAAAGAAATAAAAGGTATCCAAATTGGAAAGGAAGAAGTTAAACTCTCACTATTTGCAGATGACATGATTCTATAACATAGAAAACCCTAGAGAATCCACCAAAAAACTATTAGAAATAGTCAACAATTACAGTAAAGTTGCAGGGTACAAAACCAACATACAAAAATCAGTTGCATTTCTATACACTAACAATGAACTAGCAGAAAGAGAAGTCAAGAATACAATCTCATTTACAAGCAAAACAAAAAGAATAAAATACCTAGGGATAAATTTAACCAAGGAGGTGAAAGACCTATACACTGAAAACTATAGGCATTATTGAAAGAAATCAAAGCAGACATAAAGAAATGGAAAGATATTCCAAGTTCATGGATTGGAAGAATATACATAGTTAAAATGTCCATATTACCTAAAGCAATCTACAGATTCAAAACAATCCCAATCAGAATTCCAATGACTTTCTTCATGAAATAGAACAAAGAATCCTAAACTTTATATGAAACAGCAAAAGACCCCGAATAGCCAAAACAATCATGAGAAAAAAGAACAAAGCTACAGGTATCACACTCTGAATTCAAATACTACTACAAAGCTATAGTAATCAAAACAGCATGATACTGGCAGAAAAACAGACACACAGATCAATGGAATAGAATTGAGACCCCAGAAATAAAACCACACATCTATGGACAGCTAATCTTTGACAGAGGAGCCAAGAACATACAATGGAGAAAGGAAAGTCTCTTTAACAAATGGTATTGGGAAAACTGGACGGCATGTACAAAAGAATGAAAGTAGACCATTCCCTTACACCGTACACAAAAATTAACTCAAAATGGATTAAAGACTTGAATGTAAAACTGAAACCATAAAACTCTTAGAAGAAAATATAAGCAGTACACTCCTTGATGTTGGTATTAGTAATAATCTTTTCAAATACCATGTCTACTTAGGCAAGGGAAACAAAAGAAAAAATAAACAGATGGGACTGCATCAGATTAAAAATCTTCTGCAAAGCAAAGGAAACGATCAACAAAACGAAAAGACAACCCATCAACTGGGAAAAAAATGTTTGCAAATCACATATCCAACAAGGGGTTAATTTCCAAAATCTATAAAGAACTCAAACAATTCAACAACAAAAAAACAATCCAGTCAAAAAATGGGCAGAGGATATGAACAGACATTTTTCCATAGAAGATATAAAGATGGCCTACAGGCACTTGAAAAGATGTTCAACATCACTTGTTGAACAAGTGATGAACAAGGGAAATGCAAATCAAAACTACAATGAGATATCACCTCATGCCTGTCAGAATGGCTATAATTAACAAGACAAAAAATAAGTGTTGGAGAGGATGTGGAGAAAAGGGAACCCTCATAACACTGCTATTGGGAATGCAAACTGGTGCAGCCATTATGGAAAACAGTATGGAGATTTCTCAAAAAACGAAAATTAGAAATACCATATGATCCAACTATTCCACTACTGGGTGTTTATCTAAAGAATATGAAATCAACAATTCAAAAAGATTTATGCACTCCTATGTGCATTGTAGCATTATTCATAATAGCCAAGACATAGAAGCAACCCAAGCTCCCATCAACGGATGAATGCATAAAGAAGATGTGGTGTATATGTATACAATAGAACACTATTCAGTCATAAAAAGACAGAATCTGCCATTTGCGACAACATGGCTAGACCTTGAGTGTATTATGCTAAGTGAAATAAGTGAGTAGGGAAAGACAAATACCGTTTGATTTCACTCATATGTGGAAGACAAACACACACACAGATAAGGAGAACAGATTAGTGGTTACCAGAGGAAAAGGGGTAGGGGGAGGGCAAAATGTGTGTTGTGACAGATAAAAACTAGACTACTGGTCGTGAACGCAATGCAATCTATACAGAAACTGAAATATAATAATGTACACCTGAAATTTACACAGTGTTAAAAGTCAATATGACCTCAATAAAATAAAAAAATTTTGAAAAGAATAAAAAAATAAATTTGCCTAAAATATTTTCAAACACTTTAATGACACAGATTGGGTTAAATCAATTGAGAGAGAAGAAGTTAACTAAGAAGCTTTGGACAAAAACCTTAAAAGACATATAAAACTTACGACTATAATGATACACAATGCTTTCAACTAAAAGTTATCTAAGATTCGATTAACATATATGCCAGGTAATTGGTACAGTATCTGGCTGGGGATGTTTTTTAATCTAAATTGGGTCTGGAAGGATATAATTTTCTTTAGCATTATCACCTAAAGGAAATACCAATAATAATCAGTGTTATCATCAATTTCAGTGAGTGACCACTAGATCACCCTCCTAACTATAAATGTACACTCTTTTGCCAAAGACCTGAAAGCTATGTTAAAATCCAACCTTCCCAAGTGTTCATTACATTTTTAATAAACGTGAATGAGCTTTCCGGTATTTTAAACTAGAGTTTCACGCTTGAGTTTTCTGAATCTTCTGTCATACGGACAGAAATAGGAACAAATTACTTTTACCAATCCTGTCCATACTTACTGGCATAGAGGCTAAAAGGCACTTTATCCTATGTGTCAAACTCAAAGACTGAAACAGCTTGCTGTCAGCTTCAGAAACCACTTTTTACAAGCACGGCACACTGCCTCAAGCCAACTAAACACTCAAGCATGCTGGGCTGCCCACACTGCAAATTATTTGGAATGTTCTCCATGTTTTGTGGTTGCAAAAGTACCTACTTTGTGGATCATCCAGTTCAAATCAGGGCCACATCTGACCTTAAACAGAAAATTCCCAGGAAACTGAAACTATAATTGACCAACATCCCATCAGTTCTGAAAGTCTGTGATCTCAGGTTCAGTCACACCTTTCAAATGTTATTTTTCAAAAGCCAAAGAGGGGCCGCCCGGTGGCGCAGCGGTTTAGTCGGTGCTTGGCAGCCCGGGGTTCGTAGGTTCGGATCTCGGGCGCCCGCCGACGCACTGCCTGTCAGCCACGCCGTGGTGGCGTCCCATATAAAGTAGTGGAAGATGGGCACGGATGTTAGCCCAGGGCCAGTCTTCCTCAGCAAAAAGAGGAGGATTGGACGGATGTTAGCTCAGGGCTGGTCTTCCTCACAAAAAAAAAAAAAAAAAAAAGCCGAAGAGACACAACAAACTCTGTGAAACACATTACTATTTCAAGTAAACCCTATGAACTCACTCTAAATATACAGGTCATACTTGCAAAAAAAAAAAAAAAAGGGAAAAAAGTGTTACATGCAACAAAGTAAAAGGCATTTGTAGCAAATATAAATACATTTCTGGTAATGCCTAGGAAATTAAAGCAAAAATCAGTCTAAAAAATTAATTCATTTCATTTCTAATTTTCATACATATGCTGAAATGTAGCAGCTTCAGCTGTGAAAATATTCCACAGCTTTGCTTATAGTGACAGAAGCACTGTACTATAGGTATTATTTTCCCAAGCATTAATGGGTACCTCTCTCAGATCAAATACTTAGGACATCATTTCACACATTGGAGTATAAAAACTACCCCAAGTTTTGCCTCCCTATTCTCTTAAGTCCCCAGACCTATGGGGAATGACTTGAAGGTCATTTTTGAAGTGTCAAAAGAATAAAACACTACATTGACAAGCTAAACGTTACCTAGGGATTCCTCTACTGAAGATAAATTACTGAAGCTTAAGAAATGCCTGACTCAATCATCCATTGGTGGGATCATTCAGTCCATTTTAATAAACATGTGGTTAGGATTGTTGGCATATGGCTCCCTGGTCCAAGCCTAGTGTGAGAATAAGAACATGTTGGAAAACACAGTATTTTTTAACTCAACTGATACTGATGAAAATGCTGAAGAAATGACAAGCCCTAACAGGTTGTCTTAAGCTTCTGATCTTTTAGACCCGCTGTTCTTAGTGCAAGTGTATTATTAAGTCCCTGAACAGTTTTCCACATTATAAATATATAAATATGTATCTCCATAGCTATACATATATATGCACACGCGTGCACACACACACACACACACACACACACACACACACACACATATAGTGACCAAGAGAGGGCCTGTGAGACCATCATGCAGAGTAGGCCTTCCTCAGGTGTGCTGCAGACCCAGGGCATGCACCTCCCCACTCCCCCCGCCATCCCTTCAGCCTGAGTCTGAATGTGACGGAGGTGTTGGGGGGGCAACACAAGAGACCCTCACCCCAACTCTCCAGCTGGACCTGGAGGCAAGAGCCCCAACCTCAAGGCCATAATAAAGTTTGCTTTGCCAGGAAAAAAAAAAAATATATATATATATACACACACATATATATGTGTGTGTATATATATCTCCATAGCTATCTGTATCTACCCTATATCAATCTATAGATTGATATAGGAAAGATACAGATTTTGTGATATATATATTTGTGATATATATATTTAGTTTCAGAAAGAATCATTCACAAAACAGTCATCTCAAATCAAATCAAACATACAAAATCTCAAGGTACTCATATCAATCAATATAATTCTAGGAACTAAGTCACATTCACCTTAGAACCCCAGATTTTTATTGAATGCAGTACTTTCTTGCCTGGAGTCTAGCAAACTTAAGGTAAAATGGTAACTGCAGTTAGGGTTTTAAGTATGCAACTTTTTCTAAGCAAATTTTTTTCCGAGAATGTTCAGTTTGCTGCAAATTTTCCGATAATGCTTGAGACGGTGAGTTCTTTTCTTAAATTTTCAGTTCTGGTATATCTGACAGCAGAGTGACAAAATTGTGCTGAGAGATGACAATCTATATCCCAAACAAAACGTTATAATATTAACGGTTATTCTGGAATGATTTTCTTTCAAAACTTCTCCATGGCAAATAAGATGTTTCCTACAATAATCTCTATTTTGGTAGTACATTTTTCACACACAAAATTATATGTAAAGCATGTACCTGAGAATTTAAATACTTCATGATACTCTTTTCTTGAAACAAGTTCCCACATTCTATTTTTATTTTTCAAAATAATGTGGATGATACAATCACTTACGTCACTAAAATTATGGCTATGCAACACTTCACAAAATATACGGACTTTTCATCAGCACCTTTATTTGTAGCTGAAATCAGGTATACTGTATACAACGGGAGTGGAGAAGACAGAAACAGAAATAGACAGGTGCGGTAGAGACCTGGGAGTGTGAGAAAATGGGCTTCCTTCACCCACAGGACACAGGAAAAAAGAAAACTTACCCATCCGTGTAATAAATGTACTTATATGTTAGGTTTCGTCAAATAATTACACGTATCACATACCTCATCCAAGGGTAAAATCGTCTGAAGCAATGTCGGATTATGCAAGAAACATCCGATTTTATTTACGATTCTTAGAAATACTCCTCCCAAAACTAGTTGGAGGCTTCTTAATTTAAGACATAATGAAAACCAAATTCACCAATAAACAAACAAAAAATCCTATTTTTAAAAAATATTGTTAAAAACCTCATCTTACCTCGCTGAAAAAACTACATCCTACTATGGGGATACCTATATTTCTTAAGTGTCCAGACCAAGTCTCAATATTTCATCAGGGACTAAATGATCACTTTGAAAATTTGGGTCCGCACCGGGGGTTAAATTTCATCAAGATATATTGTTGAGAGGTTTTTTTCAGCACCCTATGCCTCCAAGATATTGTTTTCTTAAAATAAAAAATGTTTCCCAAAAGGGGCAAGGGAGAAAGGATTAAAATCAGGCAGACGCTGAAAAGCGACCCAGGCTGCCAGACACAGCACCCACATGTAAGAGTCCACCTCTCGGAACTGCTGGAGCCCGCAGGGAGCCTTCCCACCTGGGCAAACTAGGTGAATTTCACCCCGAAAGACTGACGAGACCACAGTGCAAAAGTTCAAGAGGATTGCATCCCCTTCCTCTCACTCCCAGCACTTAGCTTCTCGAGGAGAGAGCCCGGCAGTGAAAAATCCGACGCTGGGTGCCAACCTGCAGCCGACTGGTTTCCTAGAAGGCCTAATTGCTCCAGTGGACATGCATGGGGGCAGGGGGCGGCGGGCGGCGCGCGAGGCGGCCCCCGGGGAGACCGAGTCCCGGCCGGGCCCCGCTGTGTGGCGCTGGCTGCTGAAATCACTCCAGTCCAGCTGCAAAAATCTTCCCGAAAACCCGAGCTTCCCCGGCACAACTTCGGTCTCATCAGCCTCCTCCTCCGCCACACACTCCCCCCAGTCGCACACCCTTCCCAACGCAGCGGATCACAGCGCTCCCTGCGGGTCGCTACCTGTCCCGGGGGCCCAGGACCCCGAGTCTCACCTCATACAAAGGGCTGCGCGCGGGCGCCTGCACCAGAGCCCAGGGAGCATGGCCCCATCCAGTCCCTCCCGGAACTTTCCTGACATAGCAGTTCTCTCCTCCGCCGCAGAAAACAACGCTACGAGGCAGAGGAGGAGGAGGAGGAGGAGGCGGTGGAGATCCAGGAGGCGGCGGCGGTGGCGGCGGCGGGAGCTGGAGCAGAAAGTGAGGAGCATCGCGGCCGAGCGCCGCCACCTCCCAATCTGCCGAGGGGTTCCCGCCCCCAGGGTAACCAAAGCTCCCTCTTAAAGGCGCCCGCCGCGCTTTAGGACCGGAGGGAGGAAGAGGGGGGAGGGGGAGGAAGAGAGGGAGAGGAGGAGGAGGCAAGTAAAGAGGGAGGGGGCAGGCAGAGACGGAGAGATTCCGGAGGCCACCGTCGGGGGTGCCCTGGGCTGCTGCGCTTCCCTTTTCCGGCTGCTCCCCCCGCTCCCCGCCAGGTCTGGTCGCCCCTCCGCCTGGGCAAATGTGGGGCAAGTGCTGGGTCCCAGCACAGGGGGCCTCCCTCGCCATTGGCTTGTGCCCCCACGACAGTCTTTGGAACTTCGCCCCTTCTCCTAACTGCCCCCATTCCTTTTAGGGTCTCGTCTTCTCGGCGCCCCCAAAGCCCCGTGCGTGCCACTGGAGACTGCCCAGTGGAATCGCGTTTCCTCGCGTGTTTCCTGCTCATTCTTCCTCTATCTCCAAGTGATGAGAATCTCCCCCAGGAGCGCAGGAACTGAAATAACTAAAGGCCAGCTGGGGTCCCTAGACTGACCCCTGAAGGTGTCACTGCTGTGACTTGCCACTTGTCACTTGCTGACTTGCCAAATGCCCTGCTTTATCCTGTGCACTGTTCTCTTCCAGTGGCCAATTGCCAGGTGGCCTCCAGCTGGATTTCTTGAATCACTGACTTACATCAACAAAGACTAGCCATAATGATAGCCAAGCTGAACTCAGGAAGGCCCTCCAGAAAAGATACGGCATTAAGATCTAAATGATGCCGGGAAATGCCGCTTCCAAGTAACAAGTGATTGTTTTTACAGCTATCATCAACATTTGTGATCACTGCTCAGACCACAGTGGGGTATGCCCAGTGTGGGGATGCTCTGGAGACACACAGCATCAGCAGCTGTCAACACTCTAGAAACAGACCACAGTTAACAGTGGGTGTGGGCAGCAGAGGACTTGTTTTTCTAACTCAGCTCCCACCCTTGCTTCTTAGTACTATGGGGCTTCAGCATAGTGTTGTGTCATTTGTACCCTGCCCAGTGTCCTCTGGCTGAGGTGGAGGTGGGCAGGCAATTCAGGGTTAATATTCAGTCTGGGCTCAAAGAACCCCCCGGGGGACTCAGAGGGAGTGGTATTTCCTAATTCACACAAAGGCACTTGCATCAGTAGCCTGAGACAAGACCTCAGTTCTTCCTCTCCTGCCACCTTCAGCTGTGAAGCAAGTACACGTTGACTTGTGGAGGAAGAGGACAGGGAGACAATATACAAAAGGTTGGAGCAATTTCTGTTACCAGATGGGGAGGAAGTAAACCTTGGGCTCTATAAAAGCAAGAGACATGGTCCTGCCCGGACCACATGTTAAGAGAGGAGGTTAGCAGTGAGCAGAGTGAGGATATCCTGGTTTTATGACAAACTTCTGTATGGTCAGGATAGTTGGATGTAACAGGTACCCACCTCAAACTGACTTAAGAAAACCTACAGTGGAGGAGGTTGCAATGTATTGGCTCATATGCTTATAAATCCAGAGAGCAGAGCTGGCAAAAAAAAAAAAAAAAACCACAAGATTTTTAAATCCTTTTTTTCTTCAGATGCTCATAGAGTGTTAGGACTCAGTTTCTCTCCATATGGTGGCTGTGTTTTCATTGCGCTGGTTTTATTTTCTCTAATCAGGGCCTAGATCTATAGCCTTACCTCCTAGCAGTCCATCCCATTAGCAAGAGAGCAGGCCAAGGAATAAGTCTCATCAGACTCACTTGAATCCTGTGCCCAACTCTGAACTAACCATTATAACCATGCATTGGACTATGCACTGCCAAGTTGGGGTCATTTGCCTATGTCTGAAAAAGGTCAAGGGAGATAGCTTTAGTGCCTGTCCCCTCCACCCCCAATATACACCCAAACCACATGGACTGAGTGGGAGAGAGGAGGTTCCCCAAAGGAAAATTAGTGTTGTTAACAGAGAGGAAATGAATGTTGACTAGGTAAAGATCATAGATGACCCATTCCTCACAGCTCCCCATTTCCCAACACACACACTCACACATACACCACCAAAGGGACTTACTTCTTTCTGGCTCCTCGGCCAGTAGCCTTGGGGTCAGAGGAATGCTGATGGTCATGGGTTGCAAGTAACTGAACCAGCCAGCCACATCCTTTGGCCTCAGAAGCCACTGGGAAGGTCCTCAGTGATGTTTAACAAAGCACTTGCAAACAAACAATATCTAAAACATAATTATATTCAATAATGTTTCTCCTAAATCATGATACCTCTGCCTCCACATGCCAGCCATCCCACATTCATTGTTAAGCCTTGTGTCATCACATAATCAATTCAACTTGATAAGAGACCATGGAAATTTCTTGTTACATATATATTCATTCAACTTGAAAAAAGAAATGTGGCCTATGAATAATTACATTTCAGTATCCAAGTAACACAGGGCCCAACCTCATTTTCAAACTCCAGTAAGTTCCTCTTTATCTTTTCAGAGATAGCATGAAGGAGTTTATATTTTGCCTACCAAAAATGCCAGTTTCGGCCTTTTTTTCTTCCCACACAAGAACTTTTCTTGCAGTTGTCATAAAAATGTTTCATATTTTCTTCCTTCATTTCTGTTATTTTATAGAAGTAATTTGTAGATATGATTTTAAAAATAGACTTAAAAACCTGGAAGAGACTTCAGAATTAACCTAAAACAACTCCCTTCATTTCAGGGATGAAGAAATGAAAGCTCAGAGATTGACTTGTCTAGGGTCACATGGCTATTTTTAGCATCTGTGATGTGCCCATCTCTGTTCTAGACATTTCAAACAGCAAGGAAGCAAAAGCATACAACATGGTCACTGGCCTCAAAAAAGTTAAATTTAGTCAAGGAGACATAACCATCTAAGACATAAGACAATTACAGAACATCACAATATCTCATGTAGTTTAGTATAAAAAAAATGTGTGATGAGCTCTGTGTGTCAACTATAGGGACACATGCACTGGAGTAGTCTGGGAAACGCCTTTTAGCCAGGAACTAACTGGATGGCCTCTAAAAAATTCAGAGAAAAAAAGAATGGGCTTTCCAGGTGAGCAAACAAACAAAATGAGAAGACATTGATGGGAAAAGATCTTGCCGTGTGTTTGGAACAGAAAGGAAATCTGTACTGTCATGGTTCAGAAGAGTGTTTCAAACTGCAAGTCATGAAATCAGTTTAGTGGGTTTTGACTAGTGTTTTTTAATTAAATAAAACAAATATCAGAGTGCACATACTTAATAAGTATTATTTGTTAAACTTGTGTTTCATTATCTTGTGTGTTCTAAATTATGATGTTAATTTCATGTCTTACTTTGGGTCGTGTTCAAAAAAAGTTCAAAAGCCCCTAGTTCTGAAGCCAAACAGACTGGGTGTGAAACTCTGCTTTGCAGCAAGACGTTGAGCAAATAACGTCTCTCCAAGCATCAATTTCCTTATGTGCAAGAGATTTCCAGCACAGTCCTTTGCACAGAGTAAGATCTATAAATGATACCTCTTATTTGCTGGCTAGATTAGAGATTTTTCAGCCCTGACTGCATGTTAGAATCACCTGAAGAGCTTTTTCAAAATACCAGTGCCTGGGACCCACCGTTAGAGACAGATTCTATTCTGGGGTAGAGTCAGAGCATCAGAGTTTAAAAGCTCCCCAGGTGCAGTCATGGCTGCGAACCCCTGGGCTGGACCCACAGCGGAACACATCTAGCACCTGAGGAGCATGGTGATACACTGTTTCTTCAGTGGGGACGTTGACCTTCATGATTTATGTTTCTATTTTTTTTACCTAGCAACAGATAGCATTCTAGGTAGTCAGCAGAATTCTAACTACTTTCTGCCCTAAAAATCTTCAACTATGGCGCAAACCGCTCATAGTTTATCTCAGTCAGTAACACAGCATGGATCTGGAGTCATAATCTCTTATGTGTCTCTCCACACGTAGTTTATGGTTGGTTATCAGCATACAGTAGTTTCTGGAGGTGTTAAAAAGCTAGAAAATACCACCAAAAATTCCCTAAGGAGAAGGAAAAGGGCTAGAAGCAAATGGCATTGGAAATCCATAAGCTAAATAATTAGCAAATGACTCATTGAATTTCAACTATTTTCACCCTGGCTTTTAGCAGTGTAGCTTCTAAATATAGTAATTAGTTGTTGTGTCTTTTATAATATTACATTCAATAATTCCTAAGTGTTCATATCCTGTACATTTTTCCCCTATACAGTCAATACCTTTGTGTATGAGGCAGACGTTTTCTTCAAATACAAATTGTCCACAAGACTCAGAACCACTGGTATTCTGCCTAGTCACTTTGTCTATGTAAATCTCAACTTTTTAAAATTTGGTTGGGCAAAAATAGTAAACGTAGCATAATTTTGAATCTTGCCAAAGAGACAGAGCAGCCAAGATAAGAAAGAAAATATAAAACCTAAAAGTCCAACAACCAGACATTATGTGCACCATGATACGACAAAATCAGAAGTACCCAGAACCACTATGAGGTCTTCCTGCCTAAGAAATTGAATCTGAATCTAATCCAGCCTCTAAACCTAATAGGAAATACAGGGGACAGAGGATCAAGTTTAAAAACCACCTCAAGGAAGCAATCAGTCAAATCCAGAATGTCGAACATTCAATTAGAAGAATGACCTGGTTTCTCTACCAAATAGATGGCATGAAGAAACGGGGACGATTGTAAAAGAGATTTCAGAATCATAATCATGAAATGCAATGTGTGGCCTCTGTGTCCTGTTTTGACCAAACCACCTGTGAAAAGAACCCTTGAGACAGAAAAATCAGAGTACTATAAATGAATTATAGTTAATTTTGTTAGATATGATAATGGAATGACAGTTATATATAAAACAAAAATGTCATCAGAGGTACAGAATGAAGAATTTTATAGTCCTGCAAAAAAATGGAAGGAGGAATAGATGAAAAAGCGATAATTTTTGAAGCTGGGAGGCAGATATGTGGAGGTTTATTCTCCTATACTCCCTATTATTGTGTATGTTTAGAAAGTTCCCTAATAAAGTTTTTGTAAAAAAAAAAACAACTTTCTATTTGATGTTGAATTAACCTTTTATTAAAATGTTTCTCTTGGTTTAGCTCATAGGACAATGATAAATATATGTGAGTCTGGGCCTGGTTGAATGATGAATATCTTTAGAAGAAAGCTTTTAGGCTCAGAAGTCTTTTACTATAATATTTTTTGACCAGTATTTACTGGTAACATTCCAGGCATTTTTCAACTTACTACACACTGAGAACAAAGCTCTAAAGCCAGTCTTTTTGCTAAAGGACCCCCTCAGTGGCATAGGATTGGACCAAAAGAGTGATCAGTGTGGGAAAAGTACATGACCACACCACACAGCTGGCTCTCTGTATCGCAGGGGCCCACTCTCCAAGTATCTCTGTGCCCCAATGACTAGCTTTGGCCTCCTCCAACTTGGAATGTCCATGGTGAAGTCTACGAGTGAGTCCATAGTGACTAACTGGCTGGTTGCTTCTACCCTTTCTGTAACCTTAGTGGGCACATGACATGTTGGCCTTTTCCCTTCTCCCACCTTACCCCATCACACTATTTCCCACCCCCCCCCCAGAACTGGCACACACTCTCACATGCACATGCACACAAACACACACCAAATAAACACTGCAGTGGTAAGATCCAGCAGGCCAAGACCAGTGAGAGGAGATGGAGAGCAGTTGTTCAGCCTGCTTTTAGTCTATGTCTCAGTCTGGTGTTTCTCCAACACAGGTGTCTGGACCACTGTTGGCACATGATTCAATTTTAGGAGAAGGTAACCTTTAACATATCTATTTAATTTATTATAAATTAGAAAATATAACTAGCATACCAGGCTCATGGATAGTACTTCTTTGGATGAAGCTAAGTTTTTAAAAAATGAGTCAATTAAAAAATATTAAGTGGGGGCCGGCTCGGTGGCGCAGCGGTTTAGTTCTCGCTTGGCAGCCCAGGGTTCGCAGGTTCGGATCCCGGGCGCCCGCCGACGCACTGCCTGTCAGCCATGCCGTGGCGGCGTCCCATATAAAGTGGAGGAAGATGGGCACGGATGTTAGCCCAGGGCCGGTCTTCCTCAGCAAAAAGGGGAGGATTGGCAACGGATGTTAGCTCAGGGCTGGTCTTCCCCACAAAAAAATAAATAAATAAATATATTAAGTGAATAAAAGTACAGATATTTTGAGGATATGACAAAATTCACAAAGGTGTTTCACATGTGACTAAGAGTTTGAAATTCTGCCTTTATCTATAGAAGGAAATAGAGGCCTCATAACTCACACACTGCTAGCTCAGCTGAGCAGGAGCTTAACTAGAAATGCAAGATAGTGCTGTAGATAAGTAAATCCTTTGACATTTGATAATCATATGTCATTTGATAATGACATTTGATAATCTACTTCTAGCGCCATTACGATGGAGGAACCATAGGCAGTTAATTAACCTCTTCCACCCTCAGTTTTTTCATCTGTAAATTGGGAATAAGAATGAAGTATTATGAGGATTAAATAAGACAATCATCTAAAACACTTTACATAGTCTCTGATACAAAGTTAATGTCAATGCTTGTTAGAGTTATCACTAATGACACAGAGTTTGTATTTTTCTTTGTGTTCTTTCATCTCATTTCCTATTAGAAAGTTCTGGAATAATAGGCAGCTGATTTGAAATTCTTCCTTTAGGAAATTTAACTATTTTCAATATCAGGCTAGGAAACAATCTTTCCTTAACTCTGCCCTTGTCAACGTTTTTTTTTTTTTTTCTGGTGAGGAAGATTAGCCCCGAGCTAACATCTGTGCCCATCTTCCTCTACTTTATATGTGGGACGCCTGCCACAGCATGGCTTGATAAGCGGCGCACAAGTCCATGCCCAGGATCCGAACCTGCTAACCCCCAGGCAGCCAGAGCAGAGCGCGTGAACTTAACCACCGCACCACCAGGCTGGCCCTGTTAACTTCTTGTTAGACTATTAAATCCAATTGTGGGTGTTTTTCTTTAAAGATGTGGAGAAATTAGGGAAGGGTTAGATACATAGTTCTAGTCACATTTTTCTCCCTGATTATAAAAGAAGTGCAAGTTTCTTATAGAAAATAAAGAAGAATAAAAATGAGAAAATAAAGAAATCCCCTTAAAAAATATTCCATATCAGCATAACTATGTTTTTTCAGCACGAATTTTTTGACAAGTGACGTGGTTCTTACCCTGCTGATAGCTAAGTTTTATCAGCTTTTATCTCTTTTGTAATCACTCATTTTTCATATAATTGGTATTTTAAAAAACAATTATAGGGGCCAGCACACTGGTGTAGTGGTTGGGTTCACACATTCCACTTTGGCAGCCTGGGGTTCATGGGTTCAGATCCCAGGCATGGACCTACATACTGCTCATCAAGCCATGCTGTGGTGGCATCCTATATACAAAAAATAGAGGAAGATTGGCACAGATATTGGCTCAGGGACAATCCTCCTCAAGCAAAAGGAGGAAGATTGGCAACGGATGTTAGCTCAGGGCCAATCTTCTTCACCAAAAAAAATTATAATTGGCCTTTACAAAAGGTATTACTTCAAGAACCTTTAAAAAGTATTTAGAAGTTATAAAAATCAGTATTTAATTTTTTTTAAATAATGGATAAACATCTGAATTGAAAGGAATTTTGTTCAAATTTTTTGGTTTTCTTGGAAGTCATAAGTTAAAATCCTCCATTTTAGAATAAAAATCACTGAGAGAAAACAATTGTCCTCAAAATTACCATATAAAATCATTTTAATTCCTTATTATACATAATTATTTGAAATATAATATTCACATTCTAAAGATTTTCTGCTGGTTAGATATGTAACTTATACAGATAATGGGCAAGGTAATAAATCAATACCAATAGAAAGGAAAGTGTTGAATAAGCCCACTGTGGTGGCCATTAAAATGCACCACTCAGCTGGCCTACTGCGGGAATTCCACATCATGGCCAGCCTACTGCCCTCAAGATCCACCATTGTATTCACTAAGGCCACACTTCCTTCTGCCTAAACTCAGCCAAAGACAGAGAATGGCTAGGCCGCTAGTGTCGGTCTGTTCCTGCAGACAGGACTCCTTTTACAGCAACTTTGGCTCCAGACTCTTCATCAGCTTGGCCAAAACTTTCTTAGAACTGTGCTGCAGTCTGAGACTCTTTGTACCCAATCCTCCTTCCTTCCCTCTCTCCTTGCAGAAGTGTGAGACCTGCCTTGTGGTCTGAAGGCTCTCCCTACTTCCTCTTTCCTCCTCTTTATTTTCACTGATATTTCCACCAATAAATTTGGAACACTTCATCCCGTCTTGGTGCCTGCTTCTTGGTGGGTGAAGACAAACTCAGGTAACATGAACTTGACAGGTAGGAGACAATAATAAGAGCATAGTTGAGGTTTGATTAGAGACTGTAGGGAAGTTGTAGCATAACCAGCTTAGGGAAGCCACAAGGAATTAGTGTGCACTTCTTCTCAATACAGGAAGACTTCTTTGAAGGCCCATCACGTACATTATCTGTGGAACAGTGAGAAGCCATGTGCCACTTTAAGAAAGGTATGATGTGGTTACATTGAGGCAGAGTATTAAGAACTGCCTGGAAAAGGGGACCAAAGGTATTAGCCATATGGAGATAGAAAAAAAAAAAGAGTATGAAATGGAAAAAGTGGAAACTAATTTAGGATTCCAGTTTTGGTCCATCAAAGAGGTAACAGCAGTACCCACTAGAGGAAGAGAAAGAAAAGAAATAACTCATATGAGAAGGGGTTGGGGAAAAGGGAAGGGATGTTGGCTGAACAACTACCACCAGAATTCTTCCTAAGTAGGAATGTGTCATTTTTTGGGAGAATAAATTGATAAGGCCACTTGATATAAGCAAGGCTGTTAAGGTTTAGATGACAAACATGTGCCAGAACATTCCAGAAGGGAGAAGCTGGATTGCATAGACAGAGTTGGGATGTTATTGCTCCTGAGAACAACAAGGAGAGAGACAAATGAAGAGCCAAAGAGAGAAGCAAGAAAGAGAGAGAAGGCTTGAGACTGGGTGAGAGAAAGGACCAGTGAAACTCCTCAGCAGTGGGCCCTCAAAGGACCTTGTAAGAATTGTGATAAGAGCTGTTCTGCTTGCAGCTATCTGTGTTCCTAGAACACAAACCACTCCTTTACCTTCTCTCCAGAAATTCATTACAGTCTGACTAAGATACAAATGCATTTAGGACGTTGTTTTTGTTTGTTTGCTTTAAAAGAATTCAGCGTTGAGATCCCTATCTAGGTTTACATCCCTAACTAGGTTTACCTTGGAGTGTCTGTAGGAGCAGAACCCGGGAAGTAGATGTGTGCAGAAGAGCTCCTTCAGGAATTCTCAGAGCGTCTGAGAAGGCTTTGGACTTCCACGGCCACAAATTTGGGGTTGACGATGTTGAGCTCATTTTACCTGGCTCATAAAAGACAAGAAGGACCCAATTGACGTCTGGGTTACATTTACTATCAGCCAATAGAACTCTTGAATTCGTCTCATACAACACCTTCACTTTTTACCGTTAAGGAACTTGAGGCATATACAGATCCTTATCTCCTTCAAAAACAGACCCTGACAAGGATTTGAGTGCAAAAATTCATTTAGGAGGTGGGAAAATGAGACAAGAAGGGAAAAATCATTAAAGGGTATGTTTTCAAGCAAGTTTCCACTGTGTGCAACTAGAATTCAGTACTGCTGAGGAACTCGGGCCAATCCCAAGCAAGCACTTCAGAGCTCTCCTGCCCAAGGATGAAGAAGTGGGGATATTTAGCTCCCGTCAATCACTAGTCGAGTGGAGCACGGTAATTCTCTGGAATGTCTGGCCTATCCTGTATAGAACTGGCTCCAGAGGTGAGAGAAAGCCCTCAGGCACAGATGCGGGTTCTGACAATCAGAAGTGTAGTTAGCGTGCATGGAAATATTACATGCCAAGGGGATTGGGCAGGGCGAGGACAGTGTGTGCTACATGAAAGTACAGACTTGCAGGGAGTCTGGCAGAGGAGTCATGGAGTCAGGACCAGGGAGTGCACAGCCTAGGGGTGGGCGTGGGGAGTGGTAGCATCTGGTTAAGAGTTTGAATTCCAGCCCTGTTCTCTAGATTCTGTGCAATCTTAGAAACTTAGCCATTCTGAGCTTCAATTGCCTCATCTGTAAAATGGGATAACTAGCTTGTAGTGTTGGTGAAAACTGAATAAAGAAATATTTATAAAGGAAATAGCAAATTGCTTAGAACAGAGAAGACACACAGTAAATGGTAGCTAATGTTAATAATAGTTATTTTATTAAGAGGGATGAACTTGATAGGGTCACAAACAGGAAAAATCTCTTTTTTTCCTTCCACCACTACCTTCAGCCATGCTATGGGGAATCTCCCCCTTTTTACCCCTGGACCATAGGTCAAGCAGAGCCCTTTTCTCTCTGGTCAATTTCAGTTTTTAGTATTTTTCACTGATTCTAGGATAGAATGGTATGAGACCAAGATATGTCTTATAATCTAATGAATCTTAGACTTGATGTAGTACTGAAAACAGCACTCCTTCTGGTAATGAAGACTCATTTTTATATATTTAAAAGTCTAGTCCAAGGATGATATAATGTTGATAGGTGTTGAAGCTAGAGAACAGGTACGTAGGACTTACTGTATTATTCTACTTTTGTGTATGTTTGAAAAGTTTCATAACAGAAAAATTTATTAAAATTTATTCCAGTCAAATTAAAACTTTGAATTCACACCCAACATTTCTTAAAAATTAGACATCAGAAAAGTTAGACATAGATTTTCGTCAGTTAATTTTTTAATGGAGATGAAACTAAAATGAGTTGTATTATTTTCTTCTTTCTTATTTTTGTTAGTTTTTATAACAAGTTAGCCTTGTTGTGACGTACAGGGATGTAGGCACAAACTAACACAATTTAATCAAATTGAATTTGATGAAAATTCAGTAAACAAGCACTTAACATAGGATGGGAGAAAAAGAAAGGGGAAGAGGTACGTTTTTTCAGGTTAACAGGGTCCTAGTTAAGGATATATTTCTGTAATGACTTATTACTAAGAGAAACAATAGGGGGGAGAGGATGAAGTTAAGATCAAAGTCAAAAGTTCTTCTTGGGTTTTCCTCTGGATACTGTATACATATATTTTTTTTCTTTTTGAACTAGTCCCCCATAAGCTTTGAAGAGTAACTTTAGGGTCAGATCTACTTCCTTTTCATCAATACCAGCCTCTCCATTATCAGCAAGTAGAATCTGGGTGAAGCAAGTTTTAGAATTCAATAGTAACTTTTCTTTTTAAAATTAAAACATAAATAAATTATTAACATTAATGGCTTAGATCCCTGAAAACCAAGGAGGAGGGATATATATGAAATACTCACAAATGAGAAAAATATAATTGTTTAGAATTTAAAGTTATTGCACAATATGTCTGTTACTCACAGCAATTCTTCCTCTGGACCAATTCTTCCTTCTGTCATATATTCAGTGCCATGCGCTGTTGGAATTCAGCAGTGAACAAAACAGTCAAAACTCCTGCCTTCTGGGAGCCTACATTCTCCTGGGGAGAGACAGACAATAAATACGATAAGTGAAATATATGGTGTGTTAGGAGGTGATAATTACTATGGAGAAAAAGAAAGTAGGGAAGGGAGATCGAGTGGGTTGGAGGAACAATTAATAAAATGACCACAAGTGGTCAGGGCAGTGACCATCTAGGGAAAAGTGCCCCAGGCAGGGGTAACAGCAAGGCAAAGCCTCAGGCTGAGGGCCTGAAATAGTCCAAGAACGGCCAGGAGACCAGTGTGGCTGGAGAAAGGGGGCGGGGAATAATGAGGTCAATGTTCCTTAAAATGTGTTCCAATGGAACATTAGTTCCTTAGTCAGTTTTGGAAATACTGTAGTCTCTGTTCCCCTTGGAGAATCCCAATGTCATCTGCATATTAAATGCTCTAAGAAGTTCTGCCAAAAGCAACCTGTTTAATGTTTATAACTCATCCAATGGACTGAATGTATGTTTGTGTTCCCTCAAAATTCATATATTGGAATCCTAACACCCAATATGATGGTATTAGGTGGTGGGGCCTTTGGGAAGTGATTAGGTCATGAGAGCGGAACCCTCATGAATGAGATTATTGCCCTTATAAAAGGACCACAGAGGGCTCTCTCACTCTCTTTCTGCTATGCGAGGACAGCAAGAAGATGGCCAGCTATGAAGCAGGAAACAGGCCCTCACCAGATACCGAATCTGCGGGCTCCTTGATATTGGATTTCTCAGCCTCTAGAACTGTGAGAAGTAAATGTATATTGCTTAAGTAACACAGTCTCTGGTATTTTTGTTATAGCAGCTCAAGCAGACCAAAACAACCCAGCATTTCTCAAACTTTCCTGACCACAGCTCTCTTCTGCATTGAGGACCTGTTTTTTGGAATACACATGTTGATAAAGATTGTTCTAGCTTGTGAACTCTTAGAATAAAGTGCGTTCCTCTTCTTTATATCTGGTTAAATACATTCTAAGAAAATATTTGTTGAATGGATCAACCCTCATTAGGCCACAATATCTAAGGCACAAGGTTATTGTGCCTTAAAGGAAGAAGCCACCAATCATTTCCTTTAGGTTCTGTTCCAGTGTGCAGTGGGTAACCTTTCAGCCTCCTATGGTGAACCTGCCAGGCAGTTTCCCTATCAGACCTGGACTTCCTCCTCTGTCCTTTCCTGAGTGGGTAAGTAAGGAGGTCCAGCAGCCTGGATATACTTGATTCAAGTGCTTAGCAGATACCTCTCTGGCTTAGCCAATTAGTCTTGACCTGAAGTGTCAGATACGCTGCTGGTTATTAACAAATGAGCCTAACTGTTCTTTCCCCGATTGGCTTAGTCCCTGTATATACCACTCTATCAGCAAGGGAACCCCAGAAGCAAAGAGTGGGGAGTGGTGGAATTTGGGGAAACCTCACACTAACAACAGTCACTCCTCATTCTTCTCCTTCAAGCATGAATGACAGAGAGTTAACTTTTATGTATAAGATATGCACAGTTTAAATAACACATGATAAACTAGAAGTGTTTTCAAGAGGCCTATGGAGTATATATACCATCTTCCAAAGACATTACAACAACATTTGTTTCTGAATAGTTAAGAAATTCACAAAACAATAGACACCAATATAAGTCCTGAAGAATGACCTGTTGTCAAGATAACAATTAACTCCATGAATACTCTTAAAGCACTTATTGCTGGGCCATGGCTCCTTCACTGACAACTGGTTATATATTTACTAAGACTATGCTATTGCCAACCATCCAGGGAATTCACATTCCCACAGGGAACTGCACTCTTCAGCTGGTTTCTTGTGTATGTAGTTTATAAGAAAAGCATCAATTAGAGTAGACTTCAGTAGAAAACATTATAGCCATTAACAACATGTCACTTGTGAGATTTTTGGTTTGTTTCAACCCCAAAACCAAGAGTATGGCGTTATATATGTGTTTGTGTGTGTGTGTCTAAGACATATATATATATAAAACTGAGAAAGCCTCAAGGCTGTTTGTATTGACTGTCTCCCAACCAGTCTTTTAAAATTTCTGACAGAAAAGCCTTGTCCTCTAATAGAATTATTTCTAAATAAAAATAGGAATTTATGTTTTTCTCCATCAGTATATCCATCATAGAAATTTTTATAGATTTATGAAGGGGGACAAGGCATGTATGAGAATGTTGATCATTGTTTGTGGTAATGGGGAGGTTGAAGGCAACCTGAATGCCCATCATTTGGAGAATGAATGTTAAATGTACTAAGATACATACAACAAATTATATGTGAAAACGTACTGTTAAGCAAAAAATGTAAGAAACAAGACAAGACAATACTACTTATGGAAATTAAAAACACATACATACAAACTACTTGCTTCTCAAAGTCATATATCTATTCAAAGATACACTAAAAACATTAGAAGTGAATGTCAAACAGCCAGGGGCTGGATCAGCTGAAGGTCCTTGGGCATCTTCCTCTATTTCTATGTAGTCTTTCTACATGATCTTTCCAGCACGGTGACCTCAGGATGGCTGGACTTCTTACACAGTGTGCTCTCAGAGCTGCATGGCACTGGTTCTCAAACTTTGGCATGCAACAGAATCTCAGGAGGGTTTTTTAAAACACATATTTCTGGGATTCACCCCAGAGTTTCTGATTCAATAGGTTGAATTGGGGTTAGAGAAGCTGATTTTCTAACAAATGCCCAGGTAATGCTGACATTGCTGGTATTAGACCTACACTTTGAGGTCAGAGCTATAGAGGAAGTCATCTGAAAACTCAGGGAGACAGAATTGTTAGAATGCTTCTAGTAGATGCAACATTCTCAGCCACCTCCTAACCATACCCCTCCAAGAGTCCTTAAGGTCCTCTTGTCACCAAGGCATTATGAAATTCATTGAGGAGGGGCATCATCATCCTTCCATGAACTCTCTGGTAGCTGTCCTTAGTAAGCCACAGATGATGGCAGAAGATGCTGCAATGGAAATGAGTTCCCTGATCTCAGTGACAAAAATGGAATCCCAGAGTGGTAGAAGCCCATGGTGCCATCACAAGTTCTTGAACCAACACGTTAAATTCAGAATTCCATGTGAGCACACTCATGGCAAAGAATTCAGCCCAATCAAGCCTTCTGGTTCATCTCCCTTGAACGAACACCATTAGACTTCATTCCCATACATGCTCCTCACACTCCTGACAATAGAATTTGGTGAGGTACTGTAACTTTTGGGACAAAAACTATGTCCTGATTTTTTTTTATCTGGACCATGTTGTGATATAACTCTTATATATGAAGCTGGGGACAATAAAAGATAGTGAGGGAATGGGTCCTGAGAAGAATCAATATCAATTTGTGCAACAGCTGCCTAAGGTGCAGTCACTGAAAGACTTTGATGCAGAGTTAAGCTGATATCCTGAAGAGTAGGAAATCTCTGCTAAGAGCTCCTCTGCCAAAAAAGATTCTCAAAGATTGGAGGGTTTAAATCTCTCAGCTTCACTCATCTGCCCAAATATCCTCATCTACACCTTTCCCACCAGCACCCTTACCTTAATATGAGAGATCTAGTAAAATGGAGTATTTCATTGATGCTGCAGCTCTGCAGGCCTTCCAATCAGGCCCTGGGGCTTAGGCCTCAGCCATAACTACCCTGCAACCCTATAGCAAAGGAAGGAACTCTTTCAAAGTGGCCATGGAGGCTTTTTGATTCTCCACGCATGTTCTCAGCTGGGCATTCATAGTTTTCATTTCTCCTTTTCCTTATTGTACACCATCGAGGAGAGAAGAAGACAGCTGATGCTACTATCTTCATTATCATTATCGATCGTATATGATAACATTGTCTTCATAGTGATTAATTGCACATGAGCTGAGATGGAGCAACAGTTATCTGGAGCTAGAACCAAAGATCTGGGTGGATTAGTCTGGTATTGGCTTCACATAGCAGCATTGTTATCTGGGAATTGAACTTTGACTTAGGCAGTTGGGGAAGGAAAGCTAGGGAGCCTGGGACCCTGGGATGAGCCCAGCCTATTATGAGGAACTGAAATGGTCCCATGTTAGTGACACCATCTAAATATCATTAAAAGCAGAAGCAAATCCTCTCCATTGGAAAGCTTCCACAATCCCCAAATTAGGCCCACAGGATTCTCACCTATTAGGATCAATGAGTGGGATTATAATCACAGATCATCATATGAGAAAACAATATATAAGAAAAGTCAAGCTAGAATGACTGAGATTCAGCAAAACCAACAAACAACAGATTTAGAACCCAAGGATTGCAGATATTAGAATGTTCTTAAGTCCAGAATATGAAGCAGTTATGCAGATAAGTTTGAAAAATATGAAGAATGGACCCACAAAGATGATCAACCAAATAGTGACTGTTAAAATATTGAGAATAAACAGTTATTTGTTAAAAAAATAACTTCCAGAAATTGAAAATATATTTGCTGAAATAAGAACTCAATTAATTATCAAATAGCACATTATACACAGCTGTAAAGAATCTGACAGCTAGACAATGGCTGAAACAGTTGCAAATAAATTAACCAAAATGCATAGTGAGAAAACATGAAAAGGACTGTAATGATTAATTTTATGTGTCAACTTGGCTGGGTTACAGTACCCAGATATTTGGTCAAACATTATTCTAGATGTTTCTGTGACAGTATTTTTTAGATTAGATTAACATTTATATCAGTAGATTTTTAATAAAGCAGATTATCTTACCTAATGTGGGTGGGTCTCATCCAATCAGTTGAAGGTTTTAATAGAAAAAAAAAATTACCTCTCTGATGAAGAGGGAATTCTGCCAGCAGGCTGTGTTTGGACTCCAACTACAACTCTTCCCCAGATCTCCCACCTGCTAACCTACCCTACAGATTTAGGACTTGCCTTGCTCCACAATCATGCAAGCCAATTCCTTAAAATTTCTCAGTCTCACTTTCCACCTACCTGTCCCCCAAGATGTGTTTGTGTGCATGTGTGTGTGTGTGTGTGTGTGTGTGTGTGTGTGTGTATGCACACATCCCATTGGTTCTGTTTCCCTAGAGAACCTTGACTAATACAAGAACATTAAAGAATTGGGAGAGTGAAATGAGAAAGCTCAGTATACATAAAACTAGAGTCTCAGAAGAAGAGAATAGAAACAGAAGAGGAAATGGTTAGCAAGCTAATAACAGAAACATTTCCACAATTGATTAAAAATATGAATCTACAGATCCAAGAACTGCACATAGCAGTATAAACAAAAAGAAATCCACACCTAGACACTTAGTAGTAGAACTGCAGAACACCAAAAACAAAGAGAAGATCTTAAAAACAGACAGAATAAAAGACTGTTCACTCACAAAGGAACAGCAGTTCAAATGACACACACTTCTCAATAGCAACACTGGATTCTGAAGACAGTGGAATAGTATCCTCAAAAGTTGAGAGAAAATAATCAACCTAGAAACGGGTACCTAGCAAAACTATTTCTTTAAGAATGCAAGTGAAATAAAGACATTTACAAATAAGCAAAAATCTGTGTGTTTTAGCCAAGAGATCATCACTAAAGGAGCTACTAGAGGATGTAATTTAGAAAGAAGGAAAATGATCCTAGAAGAAGGATCTAAGATGCTGGAAAGAATGGGAAATTAATAAAATGGTAAACATAAATATAAATCCAAACAAAAACTTTCCATATAAAATAACAATGTGAAAGTTTCTAATTTAAAATGCTTTAAAAAAAAAAGCAGAACTAAAATGCTGGACTACAATAATACACCAGGAAGGAGTAATTGAAGTTAGTGTGCTAAGGTCTTTGTGTGTCCAGTAGGGAGGCACAGATCTTTTTTTATCTTGAGACTTGTAAAGCTAAATATAAATGGTAATTTTTCAAGGACAAACACCAAATGAGTGAAAACAGTGTATAAATTCAGAATATGTGGAGGGCGGGAAATGGGATAAGGAAAAAGCAAAAATAAATGAACACAAACAACTAAATTCAATTTCTCCAAAACAAACACAAAACTAGAAGCACAGAAAAAGTGGAACAAAAAATAGATGTCAAAAAGTAAAAGTATAAAAATAAACTCAAATATATCAATAATCATAACCAAAAATGTAAATGGATTAAATTCAATAGTTGAAAGATCTCTTTCTCTCTGTGCTCTTTGTATTGCCATAGACTTATGGATTTTATTTATTGAATACATTATAATCAATGATATCATAATTCTTTTGGTGCTCTATTTGTCCCAAATTTGACCCATGGGAGCTTCTTCTGGCTAACTTCTGTAGCTTTTTCACATTATCCAATTAGTCTTTGGGTGTTTGCTTGCTTTCTGTCATAGGAAAAAGGGAAAAAAAATCAAAATAAAGTACTTCTTTACAAAAGAATTCAGGCTAATTAACGCAAACGGTGCTACAGAATTAGAATAATCACCATTTCACAATTCCCAATGTACTATTCGATTAGGGTAAAAAATTATAAAAACCATTACATGAAAGGATGTCAAGAAACAGTATATTTTCAGAGTAAAAAATTTCACCCCACAGATCACCTAACAGCAAAGGGGAAAATGTGGGTTTTTCATAGAGATTCCTAGGAGATAGCAAGAACTAACTTATCATTAGTTGCTTCCTGGTGTGGTCAAATAAACAGTGTATAATATCACCTAACAAGTAGTCTTGTCAACAATGTTTAATCTGAATCTAATCCAGCCTTAAAACACAATTTCTGGCCATCCCCCAGCCACCCACATCATCTGCAATGGTTGATTGCTTCTACAACCAGCTCTCACCCACCTAGGCCCTCCAGCGGTGGTGGGTCCCACACCCTCTGCGCCAGCAGATGCTTCTAACAGACTAGCTCTGGTCGCACCCTCTCATGACTTTCTTCACCACTGACAGGCTTTTGTAGAGGCTTTTTCCTCTTCAGAGAGGCCCGAATCTCAGCCTTGGCAGTGGCAGGTTGGGAGGCTATGCACCTGCTACTTCTGGACCTCTTAGTTTCATCTTCCATGCGTTTTTGTAGATAACTACCTTCTACTACTTAGCAATTTTTTATATTAAATTTTCCCTGTTCAAATAATTGGTGTGGTTTCTTTTCCTGACAGGACCCTGATTGATTGTACCATGCAACAAACATAAGATCTGTACTCGTAATACATAAATGACTGGTATTAATCACCATGAAAAAGACAATCAATCTGATAGAAAAATCAACAAAAGATTTAAGTAGGCTTTTCATAGAAGAGGAAAATTAATGCCCAATAAATACATAAAACATAGAAAATGTTCAACCTCATTAGCATACCATTTCACAGTGATTGTGGAGAGCTGTTGGATCAACGGAAACTCATGTATCACTGGTGAGAGGAAAGACCAACTTGGCAACATCTCTAAAGCTGAACATTTTTACAGCAGGTGACCCAGCAGTCTCACTCCTAACTGTGCACCCAAGAGAAACTCTGGGCATATGCACAGCAGGAAACACAAGAATACTCCTCACCTCCATGTTCATAACAGGAGGCGGAAAAACCAAATGTCCACAGAGACAGCAAGAGAATGCATGAATAAACTGTGGTGCATTCACATAACGGAATATCATAAAGACGTTAAAATGGACTCAGAAAAATGCAACGCAATTGATTACTCTTGGAAACATAATATTAAGTGAAGAAAGCAAGTCCAAGAAGATTACTTACAATATGCTACTATAGATATTTCAGAGCTCAAAAACAAGCAAAACTGAACAATGCATTTTTAAGCATCAGACACGTGTTAAAACTGTATTAAGTATATAATCCACATTTAATTACATATCAAATAATGTATTTTTAAAAATCAATAAAGGAAAAAGATTTATACAATGCTCTACACGGGTCTATGATAAAGAGAATGAGTCACATACACAGTGCTCTGTACAGGAAGGTAGAGAAGAGAGCCAGTAGTAATAAATGGTGATAGGTTGTGTGGGTCATGGAAGAAAGAGAGGAGGGTGGGTGTAGTGACCTAAATTTTCCTCTATCAAATCCATAAACAAAATCTGAAATTGATAAATTAACAATAAACATATCAGTATTTTATTTTTAGATAAAGATCAAAAGGAATACAAGAGGAACAGGATGAAAAGAGTTAGCATATTTGCATCTGTAGAGTGGAGTAGAAGAAGGGCTTGTTACTTTTCTTCCTAATCCTCCTGTGGGTTTTGTTTTGCTTTCTAAAAATAACTTTGTCTATATATGTGCCTTAATGAAATATTTTAATGATATAAAAAATATAAAATACAAAGCTATGAAAGAAATGCTTGGGATCAGAATTTAGAAACCCTGGGAGGATGGGGAGTCGGGGTCCTGAAAAGCAGAAACATCCAGGCAATGGAAGGCTTGAATTCTAATCTGGCCTCTGCCACCATAAAGCTGGGTTACTTTGGTAAGTAAGTAAACTTTCTGGTCAGACCACCTCATCTGTACAATGTGAGGGTTTGAATAGGTCATCATTAAAGTGCATTCCTTTTCTAAAATACAATTTTTTTACTATTATTCCAGCGTGGCATTTAACTTTTGATCAACATGTTATCTTTTAGTGAGTGCTCACACAGGCCCACTATCCCTTCGCCACCATCTCTGTTCAACTTCCTATGCATGGTGGCCCTGGGAACATTTGCTGAGGAAAAGTTCTCTTTACATTCTCATCTCCCAAAAGAAATGGGGGGCAGCTCCCCTTGTGTTCTCCGCTGTATCTCCCATCAAAAAAAGTTTGCTCCCGGGAGAGGGAGCAAAGACAGAATGAGAGAGGGCTGGAGAGGAGAGTGGTGTACGTAACTCTACTTCTCTTCAGTCTCTATGGCTCAATTTCAGAACTCTTTTATCTTGTTGGCAGAACAGTGTATGTGCCTCTTCCAGACCTCTTCTGCTTCACACCTAGATTGTACACTTTGAACTTCAAAGCTTGAAAAAATAGCTTGTCCTACATTGAGGGTTTTCTTCTTTTTTGGCTTCCAAGTTCTAAAGGATCTGCTGACTCTGAAATCACTTCCCCTACAAGAGCAGTGGTACTAGCCTCAGGGGGATAGATTCTGTGAGCCTGGAGGGGTGAGCACACCCAGACACCAGGTGAATCCTGTCCTCATGGAACCAAAGTGACTGGGGCACAAGTATTCCTGCTACCAATTGTTACCTTAACAGTAATCTCAGAGTCCACTTGTGGCCCACCTTTTAGATATATTCATATGAATTTTCCTAAAAAAACAAGACAATTCTTGTTTCTCAAAGAAAATTGAGGGTTTAGTTTTAAAATTGAGTCATCAAAGCCTTTTATATCTGTATTCCTGGTGAATAGTCTGCCACTACAGAGTGTACTGTCCTATTTATTGGCTATGTTTATCACTCTGTATCCTTAAAAGCCCTGGGTACCAATAAAACAAAATTTTACCACTCAGAGTCGCTCCTGCCAATTCTAACTCAGCATTCTTGGATGTTTTGTTGTTTTATTGTTGTTTTCATATTTCTAATCCCGTTAGAAGTTGTGATTAAGTGTGTCTATCTAGCATTTATTTCTCTTTTTTATACCTCTGTCACTTAGAGTGGTCTTTATGATATATTTTTCCCAGTGAATTTAATTTTAGAAAAAGCTCATTTAAGTGACTAACTTCAGCCAAACCACTATGGAGACATAATTCCCTACAGCCCGTGCTTGGGTTATGGGAGAAAACGTCATGGTGAGGTTTTTTTTAATTCATCCACATTGTGGCTGATTTTGTCAAGTCTGCTGCACGTGCAATTGCAAGATGATAAGAATCTATTATCTTTGAAAGTTAAGCTATAATGGTTTTGGTTTCACTTCATTTAACACAACAAGCATTTATTGGACACTTGTTTTGTGCAAAGAACTGTGTGAGTACTGTAAGGGATATCAAAGGGAGTGAAACAGAACGGCTGCTTTGCAAAGAGGGAAGCTTTTGCTTAAAGCAGATGGAAACAAGTGCTGTAGAGTAATAAAACTAAATATGGTGGTAGTGTGGAAGGGGAGAATCTTCGTTTCACCTCAAGGATCTTGGGAGGATTTAGGAGGAAAAAGATTTGACTTGAGCCTTGAAGACTTGATAAGAACTTCAGAGGAAGACAGGTACATGAGACAAAAATAGATTTCACCAGGGCAGCCCGGTGGCCCAGCGGTAAAGTTCACGTGCTCCACTTCGGCGGCCCTGATCCCAGATGCAGACCCACACACCACTTATCAAGCCATGATATGGCAGCATCCCATGTAAAGTAGAGGAAGATGGGCACGGACGTTAGCCCAGGGCCAGTCTTCCTTAGCAAAAAAGAGGAGGATTGGCAATAGATGTTAGCTCAGGGCTAATCTTTCTCACCAAAAAAAAAAAAAAAAAAAAATAGATTTCTTCAAACTAAAAAGAGTTAATAGTCTTAGTATGGAAACATATATATACCATATAGTTCTTAATGTATACCACAAATTTAACAAAGGATTACAACCTCAATATATAGCAATATATATGTTAAGAAAAACACTAAAACCCCCAATAGAAAAGCAAGTAAAAGATATTTACAGAAGAGGAAATGTATGTGACCAGTAAACACATGAAATATGTTTAAGGTCACTCATAATCAAAGAAATGCAAATTCAAACAATTGCAATTTTTTAAGCATTTCAAATTACAAAGAGTTTTAGAAGATACTATTCAGAACCTCCAAGGTATAATAAAATGGCCATTCTTGCATAAACTGGTACAACCTTTCTAGAAAACAATCTCATAATATAAATTAAGAGCCACAGAAAAGTTCCAATCTTTTGTCTCGCCAAGTAATTTCACACCTATGAATCTGTCATGAGGAAATAATCGAAGTATGTCTAAGGTTTATGTGCAATGATTTTTACCATAAAAATATCCCTAATGAAGTGGAATGATTAAGTAAGTTAGGCTATATATTTCTGATGGGATGTCAGTCATTCAAAATGATATTTGGGAAGAATTTTTAAAGACATGGGAAACGCTAATGATTCACTATTGAGTGACTAAAAGAGGATACAAAATAGTATCTACAGTATATTCTTAGCATATATCTTGAAATATATATATGCATTTCTATTTATACCTATATACAGAGAGAAATACTATACAGAAATGCATCAAAATGTCTATAATAGTTATTTCTGGATGAAACTAGATTTGTTTTCTTCTCCATATTTTATTTTCCACCTTTTCCTCAGTTGAACATGTAATACTTTTATCATTAGGAAAATATAACTCTTCACATAAATTTGGTATCTTTCTGTCTGTTCCCCCTTCCAGGTCTGATCCAACAAATTTGCAAACAGAATCTACGACAGTGCTTGTCTCCGCCTAGGAATTCGTGTTTCCTTTGCAAAGCTTTCAGCACTTCTCAGCACTTGTCCAAATCAAATCCAAATCTGCCCTCTGCTGCTTCTACTTCACAGACATTTCTCTCAAGGCAAGACCCCTGAGCTCTCATCAGAGACACAAGACTTGACCACTCCACACCCAAGGCCTTTTATCTAAGAATTAACACAAAGAAGAGAAAAGAAGATTATGATATCATTTTTTAATCAGGAATTACCTCAGCCAAAACTGTTTTCTTTAAATTCCAAGCTTCCATTTATGCAAAACAGATCGGTTGCTTGTATAAATCTGAGTTCCCTACACCCAGTCTACTTAGGAGAGAGACTTGGAATTTGTGATCAAATGCACTGAAGCCTGACCCTATCAAATAAACCCTCATCACATATATTAACACCTAATCCTTTTAAACCAGAATTAAAGAAATGATGGTTAGGGAGTATTTCCATATATTAGGGGTATCCTGTAAATCTAGGGTAATTTTATTCACTCTCAGTACAGATTTTTGTTAGATTCCATAAGACGACAAAAAAAAAAAAAAAGCACAGATGTTGGGTTACAAAAGGAAGAAAATACACACTTCACAGAGAAGGGTGCACCTGCATTACCTTCACAGAAAACAGGAGCAGATGCATTGTTAGCATTTGGACAGAAGCCAATATTGGGTAAAACTATGTAACTGGTAAGAAATTCAGTCCACAACCTCAAGCATAAAGGAAAAATCACCTAATTTGCGTTAATTCAACGCAAGTTCTGCCTTACAGCCTATCTCCCTGGAGGTCAATTCTATTTGGGTCATTACTAGGACCCCTGATCCCACCTCAGAGCTTCGTCAGAAGCCAGAAGGCATTCGTGGTGTCTGGAGAAAGAAGACCTCTAATTTACCTTTTGTCATGGTTGCTACGAGCATCCTCATTAATGACGAGGTGATCTCTTGGACTCTTTGCTTGCATGCCTTGAGTAGGACATGGAATCTTCCAGAAGGCTGACAACTCTGGCACTTAGGATCTCACCTCCATATGCTCGCCTTGCAGCCATTTCTGGAACTACAGATTGTGGATGCTCTGAGCTCCTTCTACTCCCTACTCCCAGGGGAATCTCATTCCAGGCTGAGGAAGTCCTTCTTGTCTCAGATTCTCCACACCACTCTGTTTCCTTCCACAAACCCTATACTCACTCTTGTTCTTGCAAAACGAGTTATGAAAGTCCATTATCCCCAGAACCTAAATCTTAAGCTAGTTTCTCTTTCCTTGAGGGCAGGAAGGGTTGACTCTTCAAACTCCCTTGGATGGTGAGGGACTATTTCTATTTCTAGGGCATCAAACAGCAAACAAAGCAAAATATGAAGTGTAGAAATTGAATAAGTCTGAACATTCACATCCTGCCCTCTCCATGTTTATTTTCTCAAGTCATATATTCTTATGTGCTTCACAATCACACTACACTAATTCCACGTTATTTTCATCCACTCATTCCTTTTCCTTCCTCAAACGATTTTCAAGTGCCTGAAGTACACACACTTTCATACCTCTTCTCTATTACCAGTGGAAACAACTTCAAGAAGAGATATTCTTTTATATTTTACCCATGTAAATCTTATATTATTTCTTTTAAAGTTATTCTAGATTCTTGATTTCTCTCTCCTTCCATTCTCTACTTCTGGTTTCTTGTGAGCATCTTATGGAATTAGGACGTGCTGTCAAGATAAGAGATCTGGTGGAGATGACATCTCCCGGGCGATATCTTGCCCCACAAGCCCTTCCTGAAATGCCTCAGTATTCTGTTGTACACAAGTGACCAACTCCCTGAATCAACGGTAACTACGGGCAAACAGGGATATGTACGCACTTTCTCTTACCCCGACAGGATTGTGTCTTCCTGTGGTAACTCTCCGAACTCTTCCTACCCTTAGATTACTTTCCTTGTTCTCTGGGTGTGGAAGTCTGGCCTGAGAAGTGCTGTAGTAGCAGCTCTTCCATCCCCACGAGGACATTCACTGTCCAACCTTGAAAAGCAAACGAATGTCAGCATTTGGGTGTTTCCAATACACTCCTTTCTGCCAAAAGTATGTCATGAATTACATTTTTAAGACCTTCTAGCTTTTTTCATATTATTTATAATATTAGTGAAGACAATTTTAGCTGCAAGTAACAGAAACCAACTCAAGGGCAGGATAAAAGCCAAGAACCAGCAAGTGCTCATGAATCTCTCTCGTTCTCTTCTTGGCTTTGTTAGTGCGTCTGCTGACTTCTTCCCTCTTGTACAGCCTGGGTTTTTCACTTTTCCATTCATCGAGCAGCCCTTATTTACAGGAAAGAGGAGCTTGCTGTTTTTGTTGTTGTTATTGTTATTTTTATTAGCAGAATATAATTGCTTGTTTTGAAAGATTCTCACTTAATTTCCACATTACTCAGAAGCATTTGGTTTTTTCAACCTAGTACAGTCCAAACTTGAAATCTTAAATAATTTGTTCCATTTTTTCACCTGTTAAGATTTCTAAAATAAAAACTGAAAACCAAACAAACCCTCAGATGCAACAGCAATAGGCTTGGATTTGTCTCTTCCACCCGCACTGAGTTTTAAGCAAACAATACAGGATTGCTCAGGCCAACGCCACTGTGGCTTCAATAGAGATGACTTATCGCACCATTCTTAAAGGCCTTAAAGAAGTGAAATGATCCTAACTAGATAGAATGGCGAATAGCTTTCACTGGCACCTTTGATTTAGTTCAAGGAATCCAAACAGCTGAATCAAAGGAAAGCCAAATCTTCATTAAAAGCAAGCCTCCTCCCTCCCAGCTGTAGCCAAATGAGGAGGAGGAAGATGCAAGGAGCAGGAGGGAGCAGCCTGGTGGGCTCTGGGCAAAGTCTGAGGGAGGATTATAACTCACACGCAACTACCGTGTTCCCAGCTTCTCTTTGTTGCTTTGACACAATCACCTCTGAATCTGAAATTTGCTTAGGGGCCTGAAATTTAAATTTACTCTCCTAAATATCCTAATGAGCTCTTCTTGGACTGAGCTCTAGCTGGCCTGCCGAAGCATAAGTGTTGACGCTGAGCATGATAATGAAGCTGTGCATTATCTTATGGTTATTAATTGGAGGAGAACACAAGGTAAGATGCTTTATGTAGAAAGAGAAGTCTGGGTGGTGCTATTGTGTGAGGACACTGAGGGCATGTCTGGAACTTGAGGTTAAAATGCAGCCTGAAAGGGCTTCCACCCAAATTCTGGAAAGCATCCCCCTTTGGAAGTATCGCATCCAAGCAGTTCCTTTGCATCCCATGTGAGGTTACAAAATAGGGGTGGCTTTGCTCTATTTCACAAATACTTGAAAGTCAAATGTCTTCTCTAAAACCTTCAAAATTAATACAGATGAGATGTTTCTATCAACGTCCATTTCCTATTCGTGCAGCCACAGTTTCCATGACAAGTATTTCCAGACTTCTCAACTTCACACAAGTCTCTGGCTCTATGCCTGTTGCTTGCTGGGAGGCTGCTGTAGTGGGGGGTTAGGTTTGTAGGCTCTGAAACCAGACCACCTGATTCACCCTCCTGGCTCCTCAACTTCATCAGGGCAAGTTACCTAAACTTTCTGTGAAATAGTCATGTCATCACACAAGTGGGGACAACAACACAATAACAATGCTTAATTCACAGGAAAATCAAAGGAATTAAACAAAAATTCCTTAGACAAGTGCCTAGCAAATTATAAACCCTTGCTGATCAAAGATATTGCTATAACTTATCTCATTAAAATCAATGGGATTTAGACAAAAATGGGGAAAATTTAAAGTCTAGATAAAATAGAAAAAAATACTAAACCTTGATTTTAAAACTAAAAATAGCCTTTCACAGGTTACTCTGTGGCACAAATCTGGTAAGAGTTAATACTTGAATTATATTCTGGGCCATCATAAAGAAAACAGTAACTCTTGCCCTGCTTTCAAGGTCACTGTATTTTAGAGAAAAAACATCTTGGCTTCAGGCTTTTCTGTGATCACAATTCCTTGTAGCCATGGACGGGATAAAGCATCCTCTTCACCAAGTCACTCTAGGTCAGTGGCCTCATCAGCCCACTTCTACAGCCAAGCCATGGACTGGGCACAAACCTATTACTTTTTTCCTCCTTTTCTTACCTAAGATGGATCTGCTATGCTGATAGCCTACAAAATTTCAACTTTATCCAGTATCAAATACTTTAGGCTTATAAGAGTATGAATGGCATGTTTTAAAAACAGAAATTCAGTAAAAATAAAGTTATAGTATCGTGAAAGAGGAAGTTCCAACCACCCTTGGTTATCCAAAAAGCCAACAGACTCAAATTATGAGAGCTCTCTTGCATTTTACTTCATGGAATGAATGAGGGAGTAATTTCATAAGTGATGAGGCCAAGTGACATGTAAATTCAGTGAGAGAACACACCAGAAATGGAGTTTGGAGAGATCCAATGAATCCGGGAATGAAAAACATGATACCAGAAAAGAAACTGATACTTACAGAGATTTGCAGCTTGGTCATGAAATGTAAAATGTAATTCTGTTATAATAAAAATAAGCATTGTTTTTCTATGTTATAGCAAAATTTTTAAATTTCTATTACATATAGACAAGAACTTAAAAAGAACAGATAAAAATGAAAACAGATGGAGATGGAGGATAAGGTTGTGAGAGGATTTTTTTTCCTTTATTTTGATTTTGTCTGGCTTGGACAATAAATTTTAAAAACATAAAGATTATAGGAAAATATTGTTTTATCTTTATTCATTTGAATGTTGCTTAAGGCATTTCATTATAATGAATTGAATTTAAATTTAATGGTAAACATTTTAATGACAATCATTAAAAGTTTTTCTAATTGAATACAGAGCTGAGAACTTGACATAGTGCTGAAGGATTCAAAAAGTAACCCCTTAAGGTTAATCTCCAAAATATATAAAGAACTCATACAACTCAACAACAAAAAACCTGATCAAAAAATGGGCAGAGGATATGAACAGACATTTTTCCAAAGAAGATATACAGATGGCCAACAGGCACATGAAAAGATGTTCAACATCACTAATCATTAGGGAAATGCAAACCAAAACTACACTAAGATATCACCTTATACCTGTTAGAATGGCTATAATTACCAAGACAAAAAAGTAACAAATGTTGGAGAAGATGTGGAGAAAAGTGAACCCTCATACACTGCTAGTGGGAGTGCAAACTGGTGCAGCCACTATGGAAAACAGTACAGAGATTTCTCAAAAAATTAAAAATAGAACTACCATATGATCCAGCTATTCCACTACTGGGTATTTATCCAAAGAACTTGAAATCAACAATTCAAAGAGACTTATGCACCCATTTGTTCATTGCAGCATTATTCACAATAGCCAAGACGTGGAAGCAACCCAAGTGCCCATCAACTGATGAATAGATAAAGAAGTGTGGCATATATATACAATGAAATATTACTCAGCCATAAAAAAAGACAAAACTGTCCCATTTGCAACAACATGCTTGGACCTTGAGGGTATTATGTTAGGTGAAGTAAGCCAGACAGAGAAAGACAAACACTGTACAATTTCACTCATATGTGGAAGATAAACAAACACATGGACAAAGAGAACAGATTAGTGGTTACCAGAGAAGAAGGGGGTTTGGGGGTGGAAAAGGGGTAAAGGGGCACATATATAACTGATGACTGATAAATAATAATGTACACCTGAAATTTCACAATGTTATAAATGATTATGACCTCAGTAAAATAAAATAAAAATTACCCCCTTAAGAATTAAATTAAATCCATAATTTCAGTGGCTTTTTAGGCTATAAGTACCTCCAAGAGTCTATTCATTCAAGAGAAAAATTGGACTGTCACACACAGAAGTGCATCTGAATTGCTTTGGAAATAGAAATAACTTTATGAAATAAACATCTTTGGTTCCCAGCTATCGACATTGAAACATCTATTTTAAATGCCCTAAATTTCCATGTGATTGATTAAAGCTGATCTTGTCAGCAAACATTAAGAATAAATATAATACATTGACTTAAGAAATACCAACCCAGGGCTGGCCAAGTGGCATACTGGTTAAGTTCGCTTGCTCCGCTTCAGCAACCTGGGGTTTGCAGGTTCAGATCCCAGGCATGGACCTGCACACCACTCATCAAGCCATGCTGTGGCGGCATCCCACATACAAAAACAGAGGAATACTGGCACAGATGTTAGCTCAGGGACAATATTCCTCAAACCAAAAAAAAAAAAAGAAATACCTATCCAATGGACAATGTGAAAAACATTCGAGAGATAAATTATACATCAGCAGAGAAAAGTGGCTCTATCTCTCCCTCTTAAATGGAAATGAACCTTTCAGCCCTGAACTTCTTTCTCGACCACATAGTAATGTTCTTTTCCAGAGTTGTGAGCAATCTTCATCTCCTTGGACAGCCATGTGTCTGCCAAGGATGAACAGGAAGATTAGTGAAAAGATTTGCTTACTAAATAAATTAGTATAAATATGACCCATTGAATATTGTCAGTGTGGTACTGTCAAGACTGCAATAGATAGGGTCACACTACAAAGATAGTGACCAACTCTACCTTGGACCTTCTGGAAGGCTGTAGAGCTGAGAAGGAAAATAAATTTCCTCTCTTATACCAACACCCACAGATGATGGCTGCTGGAGGAGTCTGTTGAGAGGGATTATGAGGTCACCTCCATAATTAATCGGTGATGTCTGCCAGAGGCACGAGGTGGCTATGTGTATGTGTAGTAGATGGAGAGGTAATTGTGGCTTAAGGGCACTTATTTTATATTCCCGCAACATCTCCATCAAGGCCTGCCTACTCACATGCAATTTCCTCATTGTACCCCATTCTCTCTAATCCTTGTTCCTTTCCTTGTGCTTCTCCCCCTGCCTGATCCACCCTCCTGGGTCTGGCTTCACTGCTCTGTGAGTTCTGAGTAAAGATGGAAACGTGAGTAGAGACAGACAGCTCTCCCCTTTCTGATCCAGACCAAAACCATTAAGGAAATATAAAAATAGGGACAAAGCACACATCAGCACTGGAAATGAGCCACTGCAATACCAGAAATTTCAAGGTATCTGTCGGATGCTGTGCAGATGGGTCCAGATTGAAGAACAGCACAGAATCTGACTGTGCAATTCATCACACTAAGGAAGCAGCCTGATCACTCAGAAAATTAGGTGGAAAAAAAAATCTTACAAATAACTCCTTGTTTGGAAGTGCAAAATCAGGCTGTGAGATAGATGGAGGGGTTGGGGGAACATTTTAGTTTGGCTTCCTCACAGTGTTAGGAGAGAGGGTGGTTGAGGGGGTAGGAGGGACCCCCATAGTAGGGGCAGCTCCACTGAGCAAAGAGCCAGCAGTGGAATGGAAGAGCACCAAGCATCTGGAACACAACTAGAATTTGGGCCAAGCTATGTCGAGGGGTCAGGAGTCAAGCAGAGTAGGTTCATACCAAACTGGCACACTTGTTTGTTTTCTCCCACAGGAAATTTCTAAAAAAATGTTTAAAAATTAAAAAAAATGTTTTAATAAAAGTAATATTAAAGTTAAGGAAAACCAAAAGTGTATAAAATACAAAGCTGCCTCCAATTCCTTATCAAATATATACATGCACCCACCTAATAAACTTTCAAAAGATCACTTTTTATGACCTGGTTTATATTACTCCAAACATGTTTTATGCATATATAAATCTATACTCACATATTTAATAAATGGGTTCACACTATTTTGCAATCTGATGTTTTGACTCAAAACTTGTTTTGGAAAGCCTTCTATGACAGCACATTTGGATCCTTTTCGTGGCTGTAGAGTATTCCATTGTACAAATGTACCATGATCTACCCAATTTGTAATTTATGAATATATGTCGTTCCCAGTGTTTCTGCAAATAGAAACAATACTGCTGTCGTTCACGTGTGATCGTTTCTAACAGACCAATTCCTGAAAGTAGGGTCATTTGCTCAAGGAACATGCATACTTTTAATTTTAATAGATATTGTCAAATTCATACTCCCACCCACAACATACACGATATAGGAGAGACCTTTCCCCACACCAATGGCAACAGAGGAATATCATCAGTCTAAATGTCTACAGCAGAGTGCTACTGAGGGCAACTGCCTCATACCTACATGAGGAAATGAATGCAACTATTTAAAATTATGGTGTAAGAGAATATTTAATCACATAAGAATACGCTCATGATACAGTGTTAAGGAAAAAAAGACACAAAAAAGAATATATATAATAGGATACCATTCTTATAAAGCCTTTCCAAGCTTGGTTTCTTCACTAATAAAATGAGGATAATAATGCCTATCCTATTTTGACAGGACCAAAATAAGATAATTTTCTTGAAAATGATAAGTAAACCAAAAAGTTTCTGACCAATTATAAGATTCTCTATTTTCCCAAAAGCTCTGAGTCAATGATGTAACCAGAGGCACAGTGAATGGAACACAATTTTTGCTCCGTCCGTGGGCTGCCTGACAAGATTGGCACACACAGGGGCCCTGAGGACTTACAGGCCCGACCGGGAACAGCCTGCACAGATTTGCGGAGGGCGTTGAGTTTTCCCCTCAGGAGCTCTCCCAGGCTCCTTTTCTGCACATTTCCATCCTACCACTTCTAAGAGGGTTCACCTTTTCCACAGAACTGTTCCTGACCACCCAAGTCTCGAATTATTTTCCCTTTTCTTACATTCTCCTATACACCTGAACACTCCATCTCCTAATGCCTTGCACAGGTATTTTAATGTGCTGTCCATTATGTCAGCTTTGAGTCAGACAGATTTAGTCCAAATCTCTGTCCTACCTGGGTCCCATTTGACCTGTGTGACCTTAAGCTAGTCAATTAACCTCTCTGAATCTCAATTTCTTCATTTAACATATGGGGATCACCAGGCCCGCCTGGTGGCGTAGTGGTTAAGTTCTCATGCTCTGCTTTGGCGGCCAGGATCTGTGGGTCTGGATCCTGGGCGTGGACCACCGCACCACTTGTCAAGCCATGCTGTGGCGGCGTCCCATATAAAGTAGAGGAAGATGGGCACGGATGTTAGCCCAGGGCCAGTCTTCCTCAGCAAAAAGAGGAGGATTGGCAATGGATGTTAGCTCAGGGCTGGTCTTCCTCAAATAAATAAATAAATAAAAATATGGGGATCATTGAATTTATCTTAGAAGATTATGAATGTAGAGTCCATTACACAGTGTCTGCTACAAAATAAGATTGCAATAAATGTTAATATTATTATTATTGATGTTATTTCTACTCTTAAAGGCAGTGGCTAGATTTTATCCCCACAATGTTAAGTATACAATACTTGATTTAAATGAATTTATCTAGATTTATATATCTTGTGTAAATTTGGCCCAGTATTATTTTCTTCCGATGACAACTTTTTGTATAGGTTCATACTCAAACTTACAACATTAAAATAACAAAACATGAAAGGTTATAAATGGAAAGCTAAATGCTTCTTTGAGGATAAAAATGGGAGGTGGGAAGTTGAATGAGGAGGTCACATATGGAAGAAAAAAAGAATACACACACTTTTCACAAAAAAAAAACATGCCCCAGACCTGAGGCATTATTCACCAGGCCGAAGTGTGTCAGAAAGAGAAAAAAATAAAATCTTCACAGCAGAACGAAAAACACTGAAAGCTGAGATATATGTATATCAGGCCAAGTTGAACCCGTTGGCATTTTTATCACATTATGAGCAGTTCCCAGATACTGTACTTCCCTCTTAATCAACCGAGCAAGTGTCATTCAAAGTTTAGGTCTGAACAAAATGTCTGGGCTAAAATTTGACTTAATGATGTCAGAGAGTCTCAAAGCAGTTTGCACTGAGTGAAGCAAAACAACGCCTCCAGTCCCCGGGGTGCTTCTCCTCAGAGGAGAGGTACTGAAGCGTACAGTAAAATTTGCAGCCATGGTTCTCAGTTTTAGAATGATTTAAACAACTTCAAAGCGTCCATTGTTTCATATAACCATACTTTGCACGTTTTTAGCCCAATCATGGGAAAAATGAGTTGCCTGTTTTTAAACAACGTCCCTCTTTTGTGGGTGGTAACCAGCTGCATCTGGACAGGGTTGCTAATTGGCAATTTTAAAGACACGTGGGGCCAACAAGGTCTCTTGAGTAGTGATCAACAGCCCTGATGTCTAACAGGAAACACTGGGGATTCATAGTAGAATGTGTCTATTCCATCATATTTTTAAAGGGATGCATTTAAAAGGGTAAACCACATAAAGATTTCATCTTCTGACTCACAAAAAGCACAGACTGTATTTTAATGCCCTATACTTGGTACGAAATAAGTTGCAATATATATCGTATGAAATTATTTTAACCTCACTAAGTGCTTTGATGTAAACTGCTTCAGGAACTTATATTCATTAAGCTTATCCAAGTTTTGTTTTTCCCTAGACTCAGTTGATATTTCAGATGTAAGAAGAACAAGATTTATAGCAGGATTTCAGCACCACATTGGGTACTGACTAAATATGTGCCTACTTACTACCCATGATCAATTGCAAAAATACAATTGATGCATTCTGATCATACTCAGAAGCTTAATTCTTCCTACTAAGGAGTGAAACCCTTATGGAAGGAAGGGGCAGAGAAGGGGAAAACAGAATCCCTTTACCCTGTGAGGGGTCAGTGGCAATGCACAAGCTTTGCATTCCTTAAATCACAGTGTGTCTGGGGTCAGTTGCTCAGTAGCATTGCTGCTAAAAATATTCCACAGCCCGAACATTATAACACCTAGAAAACTCATAGAGTAGGAAAAGTTATACAGCCATCTTGGCCTATCAAAGAAGTTGAGTAGCTCCCCAACCCCTTAATAGAAAACTCTGGGGAGACAATGATATAGGAAGAGGCATCCTTCCACACATCTGGCTTCATCATTTGCCAGAGGGGAAAGTTTGGGGTCAGGGTGCATTTTTATTTGCATTAATTAAACTTTTTGAAGTTTTTAAAAACCTACTTTGTAAGTTCATGTAAAGTTTCCACGAGTGATCCACATAAACTTCACTTTATCCTAAAAGAAAATAATATTTGGGGGCAAACCCGGTGGTGTAGCGGTTAAGCTCATGCGTTCCTCTTTGGCTGCCTGTGGGTCGCAAGTTCGGATCCCGGGCGTGGACCGACGCACCGCTTGTCAAGCCATGCTGTGACGGCATCCCATATAAAGTAGAGGAAGATGGGCACAGATGTTAGCCCAGGGCCAGTCTTCCTCAGCAAAAAGAGGAGGATTGGCAACATATGTTAGCTCAGGGCTAATCTTCCTCACACATACACAAAAATAATAATAATAATATTTGAAGGTAATTTTGAAGGTACATTATACACAAAGCATTTATTAACACTAACATGTCTAAGGGAAAATATACCCTAATCAGAGATCACCATTTATACTATACTTATCTATTTCCTTTGGGTTTATTTCTCTATAAGTGAGATTTTATAAAATCACATTTAATTTTCATAATTTAAAACTATATGTCACATTAATTTGCAGGGCTACAACTTTGTATATTCAAGATTTAGAGAATAAACCTCTTTACTTTGTAAATTCAGCATACTGCTTTCTGCTATCTTTTCCTTCTTACCATTGAAATGTAGAATATAATTATCTGTTTTAGGTTAGAAAAGTTGAAGTTGGAACTGAGCTATTTCAAACATAACTAAATTACTGATTAAATCTTCCCATGAAATAACATTTGGAGGATACTGTATTTGACAAAACATTTCAATAGTCTCCATCTTTAAAAAGCTTCAGGAGAATTCATGGCTGTCCTAGAGTTCAGCAATGCATCTGCCCGGGTGCATAGAATTGAATGAGAAGTCGTGTAAGGATACTTTTGAGCTCCTGAGTCTATAAAACCTCAGGAGTAGAAGCAAACCATGAGTCTCTCACATCTACTTGGGATCACATAGAACAATCTATTCTTACTTGGTACACAGAATCTGGCCTCTTCTTCACAGCGGGGACACCGCTAACAGAGTCAGCAGTTCTCTAACGGCTGGTTAAAAAATTACCACTTGATGAGTCCCTGCTACATACATGAGGCGTAATGTCGTGTGCCAGAGGGCAGGAAAGATGGACAGAGTTTCCATCCTGAAGAAGCACAGATAACGGAAAAGGATTAATAAATACCTGTTTTCAGGTTTGCTACATGAAGCAAAAAGCTATACAAAAGGTGCCAGAGACATAAAACAACCAACTTTCTTCTTTATACAAATATACATAAAAACAGTCCCCAATCTGTGTTATTGTTGTTAGCCCTGTTGAGTGGATTCCAACTCCTGGCACCCATGTGTACGGCAGAGCGGAAGCCTACCCGGTCTTTTTGTGCCATCCTCTCACTTTCCAGCGCTATACCAGACAATGCTCCCCTGCCATTTACAGGATTTTCATGGCCAATTTTTCTGGAAGTGGGTGGCCAGGTCCTTCTTACCAGTTTGTCCTAGTCCGGAAGCTCCAGTGAAACCTGTCCACCATGGGCGACCCTGCTGGTATTTGAAATACCGATGGCATAGCTTTCAGCATCACAGCAACACACAGCCACCACAGTGTGACAACTGACAGACAGTGGTATGCTTCCCTGACTGGGAAACGAACCCGGGCCTCGGCAGTGAGAGCTGAATCTTAACCACGAGACAACTAGGCCTGGCTCCAATCTACCAGAGGAGAAAGTCGAGTGGGACTACAAAAATAAACAGATAGCTACATAGATCACACATATTTACACACGTATGTACGTATCCCCACACACAGGGATGTGCACAAAACACACAAAGAAGGCCAGATGTTCAGAGTGAGAATCTAGATTTGGTAAAATGAAGATTGTTTTTCCCTTTAGACTGCCGTATTTTCTAAGTATTCAAAATTGAGTGACTTTTACATTTATAATTAGAAAAATAGTTATTAAAATATAAAATAAACTTAAATCTGGACTTTAAAATTTTTTTCATATTTTTTAAAGTTCATTTATCTTCAAAAAATTTAAAAGCACATTTCCAGTCTAGAAATCAAAAAATGTAACTAGTGGAATAAATCCTGCATTTTGGACATCATATCTAATCTACCTTATTAACATGATGAAAAAAGAACAGAAAGTAATGTTACAATTTGTATTCTAGTCTAAAATCTTTCTAGGGTTCCAGACACTATGATGATGAGTACTTTAAATGCATGAATAAACCAAAATTTAACGTAAAATCACAAGAGCTTTTATCAAAATACAACCAGCTGTGTTTAGAATTTATGTCTTGATATTTTCAAAATCCAACAAATTTAAATGCACCATAGCAGCTAATTACTTCCACAATCCATTTCCTGTGGCCAGTGACAGAGAAAAATTTGCAAATAAAGCCAGTTTTATTTACTTTCATTGCCTTATTCAACAAACCTTTAAAAATATTTGTTAATTGTCAGTCACTAGGCTGAACAGTGGGAATTCAAAAAGTAACATGAGGGGTGGGCCGGTGGCATAGTGGTTAAGTTTGTGTGCTCCACTTCGGTGGCTGGGGGTTCACTGGTTCAGATCCTGGGCATGGACATACACACTCTTTGTCAAGCCATGCTGTGGTGGCGTCCTATATACAAAACAGAGGAAGATTGGCACAGATGTTAGCTCAAGGAGAATCTTCCTCACCAAAAAAAAAAAAAAGTAACATGAGTAAATAATAAGACAGACAACTCAGTCTTTAAAATGTGCAAAACACTTGAAGAGACACTTCACAGAAGATATCCAAGTGGCCAATAAGCAAAATCATTACTCATCAGAGAAATACAAGTTAAAACCACATCACGTATCCATCCAAATGACTAAAATTAGACAACTGGCTATACCAAGCGTTGGTGAGGTTGTGGAGCAACTGCAAGGATCATTAATGATGGAACAGTAAAATGCTACATTATTAGGCGGTTTCTAATAAAGTGAAACATATGCCTTCCCTACGAGCCAGCAACTCCACCCCTAGGTACAAACCCAAAAGAAATGAGTGCATGTGTCCCCAAAAAGACATGTACAAGAATGTTAATATCAGCTTTATTCGCAATAGCTCAAAATTGGAAACAACTCGAATATTCATCAACAGGAAAATGATACATTCATACAATGGAATAAAAAATAACAAAAGAACAACCAACTGATATACACAGTGACACATATAAACCTCAAAAATATTATTCTGAGTGAAAGAGTACACAGTGAATGTTTCCATTTATATAAAACTCAAGAACAGACAAAACTAATCTATACAATAGAGGTCAGAATGGTAGTTACCTTGGGCAGGGGCACAGGCATTTATGACTTTTGACCAAGAAGGAACAGAAGGGAACTTTCTGAGACGATTGAAAAATTCTACATCTTGATCTAGGTAGTGGTTACATGGGTGTAAATATAAATAGAAAGTAACTGAGCTGTACATTTACAGTGTGTGCATTTTACTGTATGACAATTATACCTCAATTTTTAAAAAATTAACATGATTAGGTCCCTACCTTCAAGAATTTATAATAAGAGGGAACTAGTAGTACTAAAATGTCATAAGAGCAACAATATACTTAGTGAACAGTGTCCATGGAGCTCAGAGGAGGAAATCAAGTAATTTTATCTGGGAAAGGCTTAAAGGCACCATAAGCAAGTATGGAATTGGTATTTGATTACGACCCTTACCCCAGGGAAGTCTCTCTCAAGGATATCACCATCTTCCTATTCAGTGGTATATCGGAATCATCTATAAAACGATAACTGAATATTCATCCAAACAACCCACCATAGACATTATTGCTTTGTATTTAGTCTTCATTCGCTATGTCCTGTCACACAGTTCAATTTACTTGAACATACGTCTATGAGATCCTTAGTGTCCCTTACATTGGGATAATGGAGCAGGCACAGAGATAAGTGAAACAAAATTCTGGCCTTTAAGGAGTTTATACTTTTTCAAAATACCTCTCATATCCATCTCTTTTCCATTTCTACTGACACCTTCTAAGACCAGTTCTCCTTCCTGCAACACCTGGACAAATCACAATAGAATCCTACCTAGTGTCCCTGCTCCTCACTCCCAACTGTCATGTACACAACTGTCCTCATTAAATTTCTTTGATGTTCCGAATCCTTCAGTGGCTCCCCAAGGCTAAGGCATCAAGTGTAAACTCGTCAGTGTGGCTTATAAATCCTACCACAGTCTGGTTCCCCCAATATTACTCCAGAAAGGGTAACATCTGTTATGTGGCAGTGGTACTGTGAAGACACATGAGAGAAAAACACAACAATTCTTGGCTTACATTTCCTTCAAAACTTTTTCTTTAATGGAGCACTTTGAGTTGATTTTTTAAAAATGTGTTATATCAATTCTAGGTGTGATACACACTGGATTCTGTCTATATGGAAATCTGCTCTAGTCTGAATGTGTTTGTTCATTCATTCAAAAATCATTTACTGATCACTTTTTCTGCTCCATGTTAGAAGAAACGCAGAAATATAAAAGACTGCTCTACTTTCAAAGAGGGGAAGATCAACATCTAAAACTCGTATACACAGTTTTTCTTTTTTTTTTTAATTTCATAAATCCTTCTCCCCTACAGGGGCAAACACAACTAACACCCTCAATAGAGCTCCCTGCTGTAGCCATAATTTCCTCAAGAGGATGCAGTAAGTGGGATGCTGGAAAGTGTCCTAAAAGAGAATTCCTTTGCTTTATAAAATGCTAAAAAGAAAAAAAAAAAAAAACGCAAAAACTTGAAAGGGTTGCTCTCACCCATAGGGCCTTTGAGGACAGACTCCTTCTCTCATTAACTCAGATTTCACAATCATCACGCCCTCAGATAAAAGGATCAGATCGTTTTCAAGAACCCAACATCATTATTTTTAAAAAAGGCATTGCCATTGTAAGCAAAAACAGCTTCTTATGTAAATGCCAGTGTCTTTTAAAATAATCTGATTTTTCCTTCGCTAGGAATCATCACACAATGGTCTTTTTTCAGCATCTAAGGTGGGTAATGTTGTCTATTAGAGAAGCAAAAATAGTTACCCTGGTTTGCTCTTCTGTCAAAAATGATCTGGCTGATCATTTTTACACATTCGCCACTGACGTTTTGCATCTTTTTTCTACTCTGCACTCCCGTCACAGCCTTCTGGAAATATGATGTTTTCAAGCACAGATTTGATATGCATAAGCCTTCAGTTTTTCTGGTGATTCATAATCTGTAATTTTAGAAAGATTCAGTTCTTTATCGCTTGTCTCACTTTAATAAAAGATTTTTGCTAGTATTTTCTAAAGTTCTTTCGGAAACAAAAATCCCCTAAAAGATTTCCAGTCTGTGAAAGTGACAAACGCATTTAAATAACCAGTTCAGAACAATATTTCTGTTTATGGTAAGAATGCTGCTCTGATATTCAAAGTGGTTTAAAGAAATTCAACCAGTGAATATAAAATTAAGCATAATTGTCTCTTCTCTGAGAGGGCGTGGAGGCTGCAGGGAAACTGGCAACTAGGAAGACGTGTGGTGTCGTGCCTGGCTCCAGGAGTAACACTGAATGCTGAGAAGGTTTTGCACTTTGCAGCCTACACTTACTAACTGGATTCTCACGCTTCTCTTTCCCCTTTCTTGTGGTTGCCCACTTATCTATGCCATTGTTGATCATTCTGAGGCTCCTTGATCCTTCCCAAAATTCTACAAGTAAAATACACAGTTTCATACCAAGAAGGACATTTTCTGGCACCAAGGCCAGAGCTTTGAAAAGGTAGGAAGCTCAAAAGCTGGAGTTGTACAACTTGACTCATTTTGGCTAAAATGTTGAACGTCCACTTGATTATTTGAGAAAAATGCATCTGATGGTTTAGGTGGATAAAAGGGAACTGCCAGAGACCGAGGCAGGCAATCCCCAAGCAATTTTCCAGGCAGTAGAGGTTGGATACAGAGAAGACTTCCTTAAAACACCTGAGAGAGTTCTGAATTTACTGGTGCTCTGCCAAGGAGTCTCTGGTTCAACTTGCCCAGGAGGGCACCAATTCCAGGGCCTCATGAAGCTGACCTGTGACACAGGAACCGTCTTCCTCAAATTGCCCTTCTTCCAGACCAAACCTCCCATCTCGAAGATGAGAGGGCGCTAGAATGTGGGGCAGGGATGGATCCTGCAGGGTCAGCTCCTAGGGCAGAAATTTAGGCCCTGCTCTTGGGGATCCACCTTCATCTCCATGGAAGGTTTTCTTACCACATTGCAGGAGGTCCACACACCGGTCAGTCAGACCTGCAAGGACAGCAGCGTCACCGGTTTCTTTCACAGGGTGGTACATGAGGGTAACATCAGTCCTTTTCAACTGTTTCTCCACATTTTGAAAACCACAACTATCTTTTTTGCCTTACATCTTTTTGCCTCACCCGCATTTGTTGAAAAACTTTAATGAGTGGCCAGCACAGATGTAAATTACTCTCTCTCTAATTCCATTTTCTTCATCAAATCCAACAATGACTCATTATGGGTTGAAATGTTTATTCAGAGCTGGTAAAAGATTACAGCTGGTTGGCCAGCCAGAGGGCCTTTTTCATTACAATGAGAAATAAACATTGAATTCTGACAGTAACAAGCCATGTACAGCCTTGAAACCAGCACTGCACACATCTGATTTCAGGAAAATCTGAAGCGCTTATTCAGGTTAAAGTAAACCAGAAATGTAACAGCTCAGGGCTATGTGCAATTTTAGATTGAGTGTCCTCATTACAGGGTAAAAATAGAAATACCTAGATAATAATATTTTGGTTTTCTGAGGTAGAGTGGGAAATAAGCCTGTGTGACTTCAGTTTCTTCTGGAATCCTTCTGAGAACAAGATGTTTATGAAGTCCTAAGTATACAAGATGATTAACAGAGATAAACGATTTGTTAAATTGTACACTACATTGAAAAAATAAACATGGCTTTGGGATTTCGAAAAAAAACAAACGCAAAAAACTTCTGGGAAAGAAAGGAGTTTGAGTCCCAGAGAAGGAAGATAGCTTAACCTCTTTTCTCTACATCCTCTGACATATCAATAAAACAAAATCAAAACTGCTGCAGATATTGGCATTATTTTAGAACTTTCATAGTTGTATTTTTATCTCTAGCTTGCCTCTCCTCAAAAATTATCATTTTCTTCTTTCACTTTTAGAATGATAAGTAAAAGTATTTATATATGTATATTACTATTCTTAGAAATCCAGGGGGAAAAGACAATTCAAACCATCTTTTTCTAATTCTTGCCCACTTTTCCTGTTTTCCTTTTTAAAAAGAGACCTGACCTCCTCTCTCCTAACTGACAATGGGGAAGGAACGTTTTGAGGTGGTAAATGATAAATTAGCTTTAAATAGGCTAGAATGAAATCTAGGCCAACCCCTCGCCTCCCAAATCCTAAATTAATCCAGCAGACTGTGTGGAGGGAGGCTCTTCTTTGTCTCTCATACGCATAATTGTCTGAGGGCTCTGTACAGCCTCCAAGGTCTGACTGATAGGGTGTCTGTTTAAAACGACATTCTACCACAATCAGCCGGGAAGGAGAAAAGCCCAGGAAAGGCCAGTATGATGTTTGGCCACTCAAATCCCTCTCAATCAAAGCTGTTAGATATGGGGAAGAAGACAGAAACATTTTCCAGAATCTTAGGTCTCTGACTGAGACCTAACCAACAGGATTCATTAATTCTGCCTGAAGTAGAAGTCAACAGCTGAGCCCCGAAGAATGGCAAGGGTCAAATATGATTTGATTGTGTTTTAATGATAATTGTTAAAATCAGATCCATAAGTGATAGAACTGGAGAAATAACTTTCAAAACTTTAAATGCTGTTAACAAAGACTATAACGGGAATAATGTACCAGTATTGCTTTCAGGACGTGACTATAAATATAAGACAAGAGGTTTAAATGATGGCAGGAGCTAGTCAGAAGAAGGAAAATAAGCACAAATATCACTTTTCTTATTTTTCAAGGATTCTAAGGTATATTTGTTATATAAATAAATATATAAAATACACCAGCATCACAGATATAGGTGACATGATAGCCAAGACCATTTAATGAGAGTGAGCTTTGGCAAAAGATGCTAGAGCCTACTTCCCTCCCCTCAGAGCAAAACCTTTCACGACCTCTTCCTTGTTCACCCTCCTCTCCCTTACTATCACCAGAACAACCAACCAACATGCCATAATAAACATAATAAGGTGTTGTCAAGAGAGAAGAGAGCTTTCAGTGCCTGTCTTTAGGAATCTCCTTTAGGGAGCTGACCTTTCTCGTCTGAGCCCTTGAGAGGCCTGAGGCATGAAGGTCTAATTAAGCAGCATTTGAAAGCCTCTATCAGCATCTCATCACCAAGGATACTATGCAGAACCATGTATGTGCACCTCAAAGGCCATCACTGATTCATCAAAGATGAGGCAAACAGCAAGACTGTCCAGAGTCTCAAGATAGAACATGATGTAAGATAAGATAGGCTCCAGCAATACACGATAGTCTAGGTCCTCTAAACCTGTGAAAGAAAAGAAACCAAAGGCGTAATCCTTGGTGGGGGCAGAGGGATGTGGGATAAAAGAATGCAAGGCAAACTGTTGACCCAGATCTGACTAAAACCACTGACCATTTCCACATTCTCTATCTCACCTCTAAGCCTTGGCATATGTTGTTCCCTCTCTCTATACTAGACTTTCCTCCATGGTGAATTCCTATCCCTCCTTTTATGTCCAGCCCAATAACCACTTCCACTGTGAGACTCATTGTGGTATATCACTCCCCTTTGAAATTCATCTTTCTGGGAATCTTTGCTGTAGACAATGGTCCTATTTGTCTCTAGCCTCAAACTTAAAAAGAGTCTTGCTTGCCAGGCACTGAGCACTAGAGTAGAATATAAGTGTGGTGATGGTGAAGTAGCCCGCCACCACTGTGGTCAAGACCTGGGCTTTGGAGAGGAAGTGCACCTGAGATAGCCCCTCCCCCACTGACATGCAACACGACCTTAGGTCAAGCAAGTACTTCGCACTCTAATACTCAGTTTTCTTTCCTGTAAATTGGGAATACTAAAAAAAGCTACCATGTAGAATAATTGTGAGGATAAAATGAAATAAGGAATGTAAAGTACTTATCACTACACCTAGTAAATAAACACTGAAATATATGTCATGATAAAAATGTTATTATTATTATCACCATTATTATAAACTTAATGTTTCAGTTATTTATAGTACTCTACAAAGGAATAAAAGGTTTTGTTTTTGGGTTTCCCCCCGATTATTCATTTCATAAAAATTTACCATCATTGGAGTTAGACTGAAATCTCCCAAATCAAGCTAACAAAAGTAGAAACCACACTAATGACAATATTTTTAGAGGAGGGCAGTTTCATTCCTTGTAAATTCACAGGACAAGCAAAGATGTGTAAACATACACATCTTTCTAAATAGAAGTCCAGTTGGGGAAAGAATAGACAATCACTTGTCTGTAATCAGCATAATCTCCTTAAATACATAGCAACATACTAAATCTTTAAAGTAATTTTGAGTTTAAAAGTTTAAACTTATACTAAGTCTTTAAAGCAATTTTGGGTTTTAAAAGCAATTTATTCTCCAGTACAAGTTAAATATGTCCCCAGTACTTGTCTCAAACTAATAGTTTGCGTAGCAAACTACTATTTGCTTTTTTCTTAGAGATAATTTTTATTTAAATGGTCTGCTTCTGTCTAGTACTGTCAAATAATAAAATCCCAAGTGATGGAGTCTGACTATATTACACTATGTATGAAATTAAATAATTAATCATTAATTTTCTCTCCAATGTCTTATATTTCATACGGTCTCTCACGATAAGTTATCACAAATCAAGTTTGATGCGCCTCTTAAATCGATACATTCTTTTACAGAATGCTCTTTCCCTTTTTTGCTGGGAAAGATTTGCCCTGAGCTAACATCTGTTGCCAATCTTTCACTCTTTTTTCTTCCCCTCCCTAAAGCCCCAGTACATAGTTGTATATTATAGTTGTAAGTCCTTCTAGTTCTTCTGTGTGAGCTGCTGCCGCCACATGGCTACTGACAGACAAACAGTGTGGTTCCGTGACTGGGAACTGAACCTGGGCTGCCGCAGCAGAGCATGCCAAACTTTAATCATTAGGTTATCAGGGCTGGCTTATCAGTGAAACCACTTTATTTTATACTTATAAACTATTTTAAATTCTGAAAAAATTTCAAAATTGTAACAAAAGTTTATAAATCTGGAGGCACATTTGAAGTAGAGAGAATTTAAATTTACAAAGCCGTAAAGAAAATGACAGCAAGAAAAAAGAATTTCCATAGACCCAGAAACCAATTTTTTTTATCATTATCACAGTTATGGTATGAAGATGTATAAAAGCTGTACACTGCTTTGATGATGTGAGGTTTTTTTTATTCTGAAGATCTTATAGATCAGACATTTATTTCTTGTTATTTTGATATATTCTCACAGCTAAATAGTAGGGAAACTTCATTGGTGGGGGAATGAAATTAAGAATTTGAAGTAACCTCCCAACAGGTGAGGGAAGCTGATATTTGAATGCAGGTGAGCTTACTAATATGTTCTATAACCTCTAATTCACTTATGAAAAATTATCATAGGTATTACATATGGGTTGCAAATATTTTCAAAGCACTAGAATACAATAAGAAGCCTTAAACCTAAAACTAGTCCTGCTATTAGTTTTATTTCTGATGACAAGAGAGATTCTAAAATCTTGCAGCATTTCCAGGTTATCTTTAGGAAATTACCAGGTTGGTGTAACACTACATAGTGAATCTGGAAATTAGGACCCTGAGTTCTAGACTCTGCTTTTAATTGTTTGACTTTAGACACCATACCTGAACCTGCAAAATGAAGGGGCTGGACCTGATCTTGACTAAGATAATATCCAATGCTATAGGATGCTTCAATGGGCAGAAGTCCCAATTATCATTAATAGAAATGTTCAGTCTAAACTGTAGCATAAACCTACTTGAACTTTATGCAATGCAAAATGCACCAAGATCAAATTATGTCCTTAAAAAATAATTATATGCAGCTAAAAATCTGACGTAGGTTGAATTGTGTTGCCTCAAAATTCATGTTGAAGTCCTAACACCCAATACCTCAGAATGTGCCTGCATTTGGAGACAGGGCCTTTGAAGAGGTAACTAAGGTTAAGTGAGGTCATTAGGAAGGGCCCTAATCCAATGTGACTGGTGTTCTTATAAAAAGAGGGGATTAGGACACAGACGGGCACAGAGGAAAGACTGTGAAGACACGGGGAGAAGACGGTCATCTTCAAGCTGAGGAGAGAAGCCTCAGAAGAAACAACCCTGACGACACCTTGATCTCAGACTTCTAGACTCCAGAACTGTGAGAAAATAAATTTCTGTTGTTTAGGCCACCAAGCCTGTGGTACTTTGTTATGGCAGCCCTAGTAAACTCATGTAGTTGGCTCTTCTAATCAGCTATATAACCAAAGGATTCTAATGTACAAATACTAGGTGTAAAAGGGACATTAGGTGTCTAATGAAATATGAAGATCTGAGACTTTGCCAGAGGTCACACCTTTTCCATAAACATTAAAGAGACCTCTCTCAGGATAGCACACTCTGCACAAAAGCCCCACAGTGAATGTCACAGCAAGAGTCTCAGTCTCCACTGCACCAGCCACAGCAGTGCTCTGCAAGGAGAAAATAAAAACGGAAACAGTATCTACCAGCATCAGAAAATCAAAACCACACAACAGCGTCTCAAGATACGTGAAAGCATGACCACAGGGAGTGGAAGACCTTCTGTGTGCACACTCACCAAATGTGCCATCCACATACAGGGTCTGGGCTATCTGGAACCTTAATTCTTTGATGAACTAATTACTTCTATATGATTTTCCCCTTAAATGGCAGCTTCGTTCTCCTTGGGACAAAGCATTAATTAAGGCAAAAAAACCTTGCTCAGGAGGGCTTTCCTCTCTCCCTCCTTTGAATCCCCATTGTATTGTTTATACTTCTTAGGGCACTTATTAAATTCTTTCCTGTAGTAGGGCAATTTGTGCACTTCTCTTATCCCAACAGGAAGCAAGGACTGTGTTTATTCCTTATCATAACTCTCACCTCTATATCTAGCTCAGAGACTTGCACTCAATTAAAACTCAGTAATATTCATAAACAGAATTGAACTAAATTACCATTCAATAAGCCACTGAAATGTTACTTTGCATTTTAGGTCACAGGTAAATACACACTTCAGTAGGAAACTTATTTACGAAGCCTGGAGCTCACATTGAGAAAGTCACGAGAGATGAGTATGGAGAGATTAAGCAGGCATGGAGCACCTTATAATTTAAGGAACTTGGATTTTATCCTAGGGGTGCTGGGATGAATTTAAAGCAGGGGAGCAACAGTTTCACATTTGTATTTTTTTAGAAAAATTAGTCTGGGAGCCAGTTGGAAAAGGAGTTATAGAAAGTCATGACTGAGGTGGGAAGCCAAAGGCAAGGGTGAGTTAGAGAAGAGTCAGAGGTTTTGCGGTCTTTGTAATCGAGAGACTAGTAGAATCCCTGTTAAACCAACAACCAAAGTACAACTGGGCAAAGTATGAAGGTGAAGATGGCAACTTTGATTTTTTTAAATTTTGGGGCCGGGGGGCCAGCCCAGGTGGCCTAGTGGTTAAAGTTCAGTGCACTCTGCTTCAGCAGCCTGGGTTCGGTTCCCGGGCACAGACCTACACCACTCTGTTACCGGCCATGCTGTGCTGGCGGCCCACATACTAAAAAGCAGAGGAAGATTGGCACTGGTGTTAGCTCAGGGCAAATCTTCCCCAGCAAAATATAAATAAATAAATAAATATTTTTTCTTTTTTATTGAGGTATTAAGCATAATATACTCAAGTATGTAAAATGCTTTATTTTGAAATAAACAGCTTGATGTATTTGTACATAGGTATATGCTAATGCAGTGTCCACTCAGATTAAGACAGAGAACACTTCCAGTACCTTCCATCCCCATTCCTAATCAATAATTTGTTAATTACAAGGGAAAAAATAGTAATTTTACAGGGAAAATATGGCTGATGCCACTTCAACCAAGCTATCAAAGCTAACATCATCAAAATGAAGCAAATTGACATCATGCATTTCCCGATATGCACCGCAAAGGGCAAAGATGGCAACAAATTCTTTGACACTTTTCCCATAGGGAGGTGTGGCCTATGTCCCCTACCCTTCAGTCAAGGCAGGCTCTGTGACTGCTCTGTGTTCTGACAATTTTTGACAGTTCTACTTTCTTTGTCCTGCAATATTTGCTTCTGGAACCCAGCCAGTCACCATGCTACAAGAAGCCCATGTGGAGGGTCTGCCCATAGATGCTCTGATTCAGTCTTAGCTAAACTCTCAGCCAACAACCATCATCAACTGCTTGCCATATGAGTGGGCCATCTTGGACATCCAGCCCAGTTTAGCATTCAGATGACACCAGCCTCAGCCCAGCTACATGAGAGATCCCAAGAGAAAACTGCCCTGCTGAGCTCCAACAATCTGCAAAACCATGAGAGAATAACAAATTATTGGTTTAAGCTGCTAGGTTTTGAGATGGTTTGTTACGGAGCAATAGATAAGAAAGCATCAGCTAATACTGTAAAACTGCAAGCTCCATGAGACTTTATCTTTCCTGCGGTGGCCTCAGCTTCCAGAATAGGGCCTAGCACACAGTAGATAGATCAATAAATATTTGTGGTGAATGAATAAATAATTAGCAATATATTATTGATTTGAGGAAATAATTTAAAAAGCCACTTCTCTTTTAAAAGACTATTAACCAAAGTTTAAATGTGTGTCTTCTTTTTGCTTAATAAATTACTTGAGCAAGCAGAGAAAGTTTTAAAAAATCATGCTATTAATCTTATATCTACATCCAGATGTGAGTCACTCATTTGACTGACCTAAGAATGGGTCTTTTAAAAAATAGAATGTGGCAATCTAAATATTTAAAGGCCTTATTAAGGATGTTGTTTTAAGGTTTTAGAATCTCTTAAAACTTTTTAAATCTTTTATCTTAGTTTTTGCTGTTCCTCCAGAAGCATCAGGGCCAGCAACAAAAGGAAAAACATGTAACAAAAGAATAACCTAAGAGAAGAAAAGGTACTCATCGGCTTTGGTGATGTTGCAGTATTTCTGGGATGTTTGTAAGGCAAAAAATAATTTCTTTCTCTTTCTCTCCTTCTTTCCTTCTCCGAGACAAATTTTAAGTGGTTTTTCCATTTCTAGGCTCCTTATCTGAACTAATAGCATCAGTTGTGGACCAGCATCAGGAGCAGGAAGGCTGATATAGAAAGAATGAATGGATAACGGCCTAAGAAGTAATGAATCGAGTTAATGAGAGTTGAATGCTCTACGCAAGGGTTTCCCTACACTAATAAATAATATATAGGAGCCCATTTGTATTGTTCCTTATTTGGGCAATTAAAAAGTGGTATCTGTTTATATACTCACCAATCCGTATAAAGATACGCAAAATCATAATGCCATATAGTGAAAAAAAGTAAACTAAAAGAAAAATAAATTTTAAATATTACACAAAAACATACTGTTATGTAACATCATCATTGAAAAATGAAAGGAAATTATAGATAATTCTAAAATAAAAGTAATAATCTTCATTATATAGTTCAGGTAAATTATTGGATGATATGTATTATGCTTACCTTTAAATGCAGGAGAAATTTAAAGAAAATTCTGGCTATGACGTTTCCCATACGTTAAGTACTACAAAGTATACTAAAATAGCAAAATTGCTCAAAATCATTATCTCTAAATGGAATTTTTACTACCAAACATATTTGTGTTAATAAATACTTATCCTTCTGGAATAAGAAGGCGGCCTGAGGCTTATTTTAGAAATATATAAAATACTATTTTTTTCCTCAGTGGCGCCCTCTATCTCCAGATGTAGAAGTCAGTAATCAATCCTACACATAAATCCTTTTATTAGTTTACTTGTTTTGGAGCCATAAGCAGCATTCATTGTCATTCAGGTGGCATTATTGTGACTTTCTTCTTTCAAAATTAGATAACCTTTCCAAAGATTATATTCTCTCATGTAACCAAGAAATCTTCCTGCTCATCAAGACTACACACTATTATCCATCTCCTTTCATCTCAGGGATTACTTCTCAACTCCCAAGTACTGGCTTATCCCATTTTGACTAAACTCTTGTCCCCAAATTACACATCTTTATAGTGACCTACCTGTTGCCTTTTTCCTCATAGGAAGCCAAGTAGGAAGTAATTTTGGTGTTGCCTACTATACACTTCACAACATCAACACATTAAAAAATTACAGAACTTCATCTCTGCTCAGGATTCTGTTCTTCTAACTGGTGAGTCTCTCTTCTACAATTCAACTCACGTGTGCTCCCAAGACATAGTTCTATTGTTGAAGCAATGACGGTGGCAAAAAAAGGCCATGGAATTAGTGACCCAAATGCTCTGAATGTAAAGCTTTGGGTGTTAGAGGGATTTAGACCTAAGTGCTTCTGATATTTCATCATGTCTCCTAGCAGGTAATTCAGTCCTATTATTCCTAAAGCAGAAGAAATGGAATATCCACATAAACAAATAGACAGACGTCCCTTCTTTCAAACTATTTAATGGATTGGTCTTTGTGAGGACAAGTAAGATAGAGCAGCTATGAAGCAAATGACTTATGACTATTTAAGATGCACAAAATCATTTTAATCCTTTATATGCACTCGTTTCTTATATATTTTTAACTGGTACCCAACAAGTTGTCTTTAAGCACAGCCCCAATTCAGGGTGCTTTGAGCCACCTCAGTTCAGTCCCTCCAGGTATGGTACAGAAGCTTCCTCATTACGCCACCACTGATTGTCCAGGGCCCCACCCTCTTTTTCTTGGGATTGTGGGTGTTTAAGGGCATGAGGTAGATATGGAGGAGGGATGTCCATGTACAAGCATTAGTTGGGGCCAAGCAAAGCCCCCTGGTACAGACAGGGGCCACTCCTGAAGCGTTAACAGTGAGATGCTAAATGTTGATGCAGTGGAGGTAAGAGGGTTGCATCCAGATCCCAGGTGGCCTTCAAGACCTCCATTAATGCCTTTTGTTTGTCCATACCTCCTTGTTCGTCCAAGACATTCAAGTTCATGCCTATTGTCTCTATTGTCCTAATACAATTGGTGCCCTTTTTACTCTCAGAAGTGTCTCAGTTTGGGCAATAAATTATATGGTAACCCTATTTATGGTAGAACTTTGCCAAATCCACTCACTTGGGCAGCTTTTCCTTATCAGCTCCCCTGGATCCCAGCTCTCCTGCCCACCTGATGATTAACCTCCCTCCCTCCCTCCTCTCCTGACCCTGGTAAACCCAAATCTTTTCATCTCTAGGGATTCTTTCCTTCTCCCCTTCAAAATCCTTCAAAGCTACCCTTCTATCTCCTACTCTTTCCTTTCCTTCTTTCACAGTAAACTTTAGACCCAGACAATGCTGATATTCAACCTGCACAGAGGGTCAGCACACACTGTCTGGACAGTCTGGTGCCACACTGGTCATTAAACATTTTTTTTAAATCCCTGATCCAGAGCCCATCAGCAAAGGAGTCTCTCAGACTTACTAAACCAGTCTATCACAGCAGAGGGGGCCCAGACATCTATTTCTCCAGAGCTCTACAAGTGATTGCCATATACAGTGGGCACTGAGTAGTCTCGGCCTCATGCGTCCCACACCGCCTCACTTAATTCTTACAACCCCACAGACAGGCTACATAGTATAACAGTTACAAGCACAAGGTTTTTTTAAACCTAAATTCTGTTTGGTCTTCTTTTTTTTATGCTGGGAAATATTCGCCCTGAAATAACACCTGTTGCCAATCTTCCTCTTTTTTTTCCTTCCCCAAAGCCCCAGTACATAGTTGTATAGTCTAGCTGTTAAGTCCTTCTAATTCTTCTATGTGGGCCACCACCACAGCATGGCTACTGACAGATGGGTGATGTGGTTCCGGGCCCGGGAACTGAACCCGGGCCGCCAAAGCGGAGTGCACCAAACTTGAACCACTACGCCATCAGAGCTGGCTCTAGAAGCACAAGGTTTTGAAAATAACCTACTAGGGTTTAAATCCAGGTTCCAACACTTACTAAGTAAACTTTGAAAATCTTTGAAAAGATACTTTGGATCTCCATGCTTCAATCTTTGTAAAATATGGTTAACAGTACTCATCCACATACCTGTGCTAAATATTAAGCAGGTTAATCCATGTAAAGCACTTAGATCAGTGGCTAGTAGTGATTGCTTTTAAGATGTCAGCAATTACTACCTGTTTTACGGTTGAGGTCACTTCGAAGATCACATGGCTGATGGTGATGCTGAGATCGACACCCAAGTTTTCTGAATCTAAACTCCATGCTTCCTGTGACACTACTAGCACCCAAGCGCTCCCCTAAGTATAATAAAAAGCAGTTAACAGGCCAATGAATGATATGGGAAGTACTTTATTTTATCATGTGACACCATATAACAGCCATATTTACAGCTGCCTAACCGGTGTAGATATGAAAAGGGAAAATGGCTCAGAAATAGCAGTATTAGTGATTCAAGTACTGACCTTTATTTGATAAAGTTTTGAGGATTGATTTACCAGAGTTTTAAAATGTAATTTTATATTGAGTTCTTATTTTCTTAAAAGAACTACTGTTTTGAAGCAAATATAAACTAGATATTGTTTATTCACATAATGAAATTGCATTTGAAAACAAAAATTTCTCATCTCCATTTTCCTTTTCTCAGGATTACAAATGCCTCAGTCCATCATCATACTGGATCCCTCAGCGTCTTCCAAAGCATTTCCAGGGGAATCCCTGGGAAGTAGTGAATGTCTGCCTCCCCTCAGAAAGACACTGATAACCTGGAATTTTTCTCACCTCTTTCCCCAATATTCCTAAAACTCGCACCTCTGCTCTTTTGAGATATGCTTTTTGGCATGACAGAAGAAACACACCACTAGGACTTTGAAAACCTAAATTTTGGGCCTGACTATGTCTTAAACTACAGAATAATCTTAAACAGGTCATGAAACCTCCCCAGGCCTCTGTTGTCAACTGCAAAAAATAAGTTGTTCAGTCCTTTGTGGTCCATTATCATCTTACTTACCTTCACAGTAATGGTTAGATATAAGTAAGGCAGCATTATACTCATTTCATAGAGGAAATTCAATCTCAAAAGAGGTTACACAATCTACCCAAGACCCCAGAGCTAGTAACATGACAGAGCTAAACTTGCACAACCCTGTTCAAGACCCTAGGGCTGGTAGACACTGTGCTCATAAGTTTGTTAAATGCATGAAGCAGCAATTTCCCAGGTCCCTTCTAATGATCACATTTTATGCTTCTACTAGCTATCTTCTTTCTCCTTTCAATCAGCATTTAAATTTCATTTACCATGGTTTTTTGATTTAACCATTCTTTAAATTTTTCTTGTACTTCTACATGAAGTCCAGAGAAAAGTTATTTTTTCATATAGCTCCCAGTACTGTTTGCCTCCCTGAAAGCTTTTAGACTGACCTGTTTGTCAAAGCAGAGATTGCTAAAATTTTATAAACACCAATTCCTTTTCATGATTTTAAAAAGTTACACATAAAACTTTTCATAAAAGCCATACATAAAACCAATTCAAAACAAAAGACATCCTCACTAATTCTTATTCCCTGGAGTAGTAATAAAAACGTATTTTCTATTGATTTGGTATCCAGTCTCCTGTCTGTCTGTATCTGAGAAATACTGTTATTCTACCTCACTGTCAAGTCTCCCTTTCCCTAACAAGAGAATGTCACAGTCTTAAGGGTCAGGAAAGCTCTTACTTTCACTATTCCACGGGAAGAATAAACTAATCACCTAAATTGGAAGGTGAAACTTTGAATTTTAAATGATGGATTCAGGACATTTCCCAAGAGGCCATAGGACCAATTTAAAAGCTGATGATATGATGTGCCTAAAATAACACGTGAACTCTTTTATTTATAATAAATTGGTACATGTGTTAATTAGTCATGCTCCTATACATATGAGCATATGCCTAAACCAAATTAAAGTTTAAAAGAAAACAAAATTCATTCCATCAGCAATCCTGAAAATTCAGCAGAGCTCAATAAACAGTATGCTCTCACAAGGAGGGAGTTTTAAACATCCAGTAATTTATATAATTTAATATGATAAAAATAAGAAAATAAATGTGGTATAGGGATGGGGAGTACATATAGGAAAAGTAATTTCAAGATTTCTTCATTTTGATTGTATTGCTTTCTTGCTTTCAGGAGGGAAGATTTTGACTTCAAAAGTAACAAAATATTTGAGAAGGGAATTTACATCTTTCTGTTCTAGACAGTATTCTTCAGCTATTTTCTCAGCAGTCCACGTTTCTGGATAAAGTTTATGATTATTGAGAAGTGTCAATGCCTCTGCAACGGAAATTTTGCCTTTGGGAATGTTCTTAACATTCATCATGTCAAAGTGATGGCCTTTCGGCAATCTGAACTCCTTTGGCTCCTGACGTGTTCCAGCATCTTTTACCTAGTAACAAAAAACAAAAACAAAAAAGGCTTTCAAGATGAGAGAAAGGATCTGACATCTACTTTCATGCTTCTCAAATTTCCGCTATTCTTCAAATAAATACTACACATTCTTCTCCGAACTATATTTTCTCACTATAGTGACCCACAGCTCGATGGCACATTTGCCACATTGCCATTTCATAAATACAGCTCAATCATCATTAAGAAATTTAGGTAGTTCTAGAAAATAATTATCGAATATATACCATCCACTCACATTATTTCATGTATATTAATGAACAATGAACTTGATTAGAATAGATGAAAAACCGCTTGAAAAGGGTGAGATTCTGATGCTGCCCTAACAGCTTATTTGATAATCTCCATTCTGTTTCCTAGTTTTGTATTTCATATTCAATGCCTCCAAACACTTGAATGAATTCAAATATTGCTAGAGATCTTGCCTCTTCTGAGAAAATAAACTAATGCCTCCCATACCCCAACTAATACCAATAAAACAACCTATGCACACCCATCTTTTCATCTGTCTGTCCTATCCAAGCTTAACCCCTGCATTGAGCTCTGTATTTTATTCCTGTTACCTAACTATGCCCATCATCCCCTTTTCCTCTGCCTTTCAACTGCACCCTGCCTACTGCTGCTATTTGGTCAAAATATAAAAATACTGTAGTCACTACCTTTTAGAAACACCACGCCCAAAATCAACACTTCCTTTATGACCAGTCTCCCTCTTTTTAGTTAATCTTTAAAAGATAACAGTATTTGTGATCCTTAATCCAGAGGATTAGGTCTTAACTCAGAGGACACTTTTCAGGCTTTATTTGAACTCACTACAGCATCTGATGCTGCTGCCTACTCCAAGGTGCCCATAACTATCTTCCCCCTTGGTTTGTTACCACCCCTCTCCTAGCTTTCCCTCTATCTCTCCAGCCGTTCCTTCTTTGTTTTCTTTGTGATCTGTTTCCCTACAGCTGCCCCTTAAATGTTAGTGTGCCCCAAGTTCTAACCCAGGCCCTCTTTTCAATCAACACATTCTTCCTAAGTAATCCCACACACTCCCCTGAACTTTCATTACTACCTACATGTTAATGACTTTCAAATTTGATCTCAAACCTAGACCTTTCTCTTGACTTCCAGACCCAAATTCCCAAATGCCTAATGGGCATCTCTACTTGAATAATCTACAAGCACCCCAAAATCAACATGTCTAAAACTGAACTATCCCTTTCCTCTGAAAATCCAATTCTACCCCCATATTCTCTCAGTGACCAATATACCCACCTCCCATATCCCATTCCAAAACTCAAAGCTTCTCTTATGTCATGTTATACCTGTCATCTCCCTCTCCCTCACTCATTACAGCCAATCAACAACCAAATCCTGTTTATAACTGCTTCCTCTCAAACCCACTCTCTTCTCTCCCAGTCACTGAATCACCCTAGTCCAAGCCAATGTCTCTAGCAGGACCTACTGTAGAAGCCTCCTAACTGGTCTCCTCTAACTGGATAAAATGCATTTTGTTCTCTCCCAGCCCACTCTCAAAACTGCCCCCATTATGAAGCAAACCTGAGGTAGACATGAAACTCTTCAATGACTTTCTGTTGTTCTAAGGATAAAACCCAAATTCCTTAGCAAGACAATAAGGACCTTTACGATCCGGCCCCTATCACTGCCTATCCCACCTCATTTCTCCCCAATTCATCCCTCACACTTTCCCCTAACTGTACTGAACCCTAACTGCTCTCCAAAGGCATCAGACACTCTCCTACCTTCACACTGTAAATACGACCTGAAACACTATTCCCAACTTCTTCACTTTCCCAAACTCAAGGCATATCTTATCTTCCACCTTCCACTCCATACACTTTTATGCAGACTTCCCTTCTGATTATCACTAAATACTAAAATTAATACCACACTGAAAAGTATCTGATAAAATTCAACATCTTCTACTGACTAAAACAAAACTTAGCAAATTGGAAATAGAAGAAAATATCCCAAATGTGATAAAAGTATTTTTTAATCAGAAACTATAACATTTTATTATAATTAATGCTGAAACATCAGAGACATCCTATGTAGGGAAAGAACAGGATTGAATACCAACTTTCACTGCCATGTTAATGCTATAGGCAACACAGTAAGAGAAGAATTAAGTATAAATACTAGAAAGGAAGAGAAAATTGTAACTCTATGCCTATGATATGAGAATATCTTTAGAAAAATAAGAGAATCAACTAAAAAACTAATAGAAATAATAATCTCACAATGTGGGTAGCTGTAATACAAAAATCACCCACTTTCTGACATATTAGCAATGAACAGTTAAAAAACTTAGGGTGAAAAAGATTCCATAGTAACAGCCTTCCCTCTATTCCCCCAAAGACTCAGTAACACAAAGATGTGACTTTTCCTCCAATTAATTTATAAATTCCAATTCAATTACACTCAAAATCCACATAGGACTTATTAAAGAACCCGACAATTTGATTCTCAAGTTCATCTGGGAAAAAATGTGACAAGAGCCAAGAAACTTTTGAAAAGAAAGACAGGTCATCACAGATATCAAAACACATTATAGGGGGCCACCTGGTGGTGCAGCAGTTTAGTTCGCACTTGGCAACCCGGGTTTCGCGGGTTCGGATCCCGGTCACCCGCCGACGCGCTGCTTGTCAGCCATGCCGTGGTGGCATCCCATATAAAGTAGAGGAGGATGGGCACGATGTTAGCCCAGGGCCAGTCTTCCTCGGCAAAAAGAGGAGGATTAGCAACGGATGTTAGCTCAGGGCTGGTCTTCCTCACAAAAAAAAAACAACACATTATAAAGGTCTATTAAAAATAGTATGATTCTGGGGCTGGCACAGTGGTGTAGTGGTTAAGTTTGTGTGCTCCACTTTGGCGGCCCAGGGTTTGCAGGTTCAGATCCCAGGCACAGTCCTATGCACCACTTATCAAGCCATGCTGTGGTAGGCGTCCCATGTATAAAGTGGAGGAGGATGGGCACAAATATTAGCCCAGGGCCAGTCTTCCTCAGCAAAAAGAGGAGGATTAGCAACAGATGTTAGCTCAGGGCTAATCTTCCTCCCCCCCCCCCCCAAATTGCATGATTCTAGTGTAGAAATACAAAAATAAGTAAACAGAAGTGATCAATCCATAAACAGACCTGTATGTGTATGTATTAGCATTCTGAGTGGAAAGAGAACTGTGTTATTCAATAAATTATATTTAGACAACTGGCCATCCACACCCCAAACATTTAATGCCCAATAAAGATTTTAATGTAAAATACACACTCACAAAAGTACTAGAAGAAAATACAGAAGGCTATTTTTACGTTAGAGTTGAGTTCAGACTTCCTATACCAGGAAGGATAAAAAAGCTAACATATTTGACAGAATTTTGAACAGCAATAAATAAGTTAAAAACTCAGACAAAAAATAAAGAAATTATTTGATATATGATAGGCACAGTATCACTGATGTCTAGAGACATCACAAATCAATAAGAAAACTATGCACTGACCAAAAATGAAAAAAGGGACAAAGAACACAAATAGATACTTCAACCTTTTTTTCATTACCACTCCCCCATGAGTCTTTTTAGACTTTTCCTAATACCCACCATGAAATTTTAATACCACTGTGTATCTCTTTATCTATTATATCTATATATCTGTGTTTTATACATAAAAAGCATTCAGTTTTTTCACTCCCCAAGAGCCAACTTTTGAATGCATCATTTAGTATAATGTGAGAGAAACAATACTTACAAGTATTATCTAATACCTGTCCAAAAATAACAAAGGACATGAACATCAACTCCTATATCTTTTTTATGTGAGCATCTGGTGATAACTGAACCCTGTAATTGCTATTATGTGCAACCGTTTACAAACGTTATTTTACACAAGTTTTCTCTTCTCTAGTGAAAATTATATTAATAACTATATCTGTGTAAACAGCCTATTGCCTGTCTGGAGGGACAGAGACACAACCAGAGAATTTCAGAATGGAAAAAAAGCTGCGAGTTATCCTTGGCACTTCCCTCTCCTTTGATCAAATTCTTCCCCTACTTAGAACCTGCCTGCCCCCACAAACTCATCTGGATAACTCCCACTCATCCTTCAGGGCTGAGCTTAAATGTCACTTCCTCAGAAACCATCCCTGATCCTCCAATCTCAAACACGTCCCTCTCATATACTCACAGTGCCTGTATTTCTCCATCATAGACTTATCAGTAGTTTTGTATTTACGGTTGCTTGTCTGTTTAATGCCTGTGTCCCTCACAAAACTATAAGCACCGTGAGAGTAAGGACCAAGTCTGTTTTGTTCATCACTTTATACAAAGCACTTGTGCCTGGCATTTATATATGGATTTACATATAGGTTCCCACTCCCAATGTATTCTGTGATGTCCCTACTTCTACTTATTCTATCTGAATATGTCCTCCAAAGACAAAAAGAAAAAAACACTAACAACACAACACTAAAGGAATCCCCGACATTAGAACATACCTCAACCCACTATAGGATGAGAAAACAGTATTAAAGCTCTCCTTTGGTCATTCAAATGACAATCACTAGAAGTACCCTACTAAAACCTACAAATTCTGAAATAATAGCAAATAATTCACATCATTGCATTCAATCGATACTTTCATCACAAGCTCTTTTACAATTTCGGTAAATATCCTAAGTACAAAGGCATATGTGTCTTGCTTAGCACTGTGCTTAAATTTTGCCAAAGCACTCGATTCTGGCCACCACACTGACATTTTACACTTGCAGAGAACTCACTCTCTTTATTATTTACCACTTCTCTTGATCCTTTTCCTGGAGCCCAAAAAGGTTAAATAATCTCTTTACTTAATTAAAACACACATTACCTGCATAGAAGACACAGGATCTGTGGAATCGACATACACATCTTTTAGTAATGACAGCAGTTTGTCATCTTTTCTAGCAATTTCTCCCTTAATTTCCGGATGGTCTACGGAAAGAAAAACAATGTCACAATATTAAAACCAAAGAAAATTTCCTCTAAGATCCTAAACACTTCACACAAGACAGTCACTTCTAATTTTGTTTAATAAATAATCACTCGGAAAGTACAGAACGTATTTTATATGTAAATCAAAGCGCTAGGTCAGGCTCAGTGTCCATCGTTCTGCGAAGACCCCTAGAGAGAGCTTCGGGGCACATGATCCCTTCTGACTGATGTCCTGTATCAAGTCGCTAAGCGTTAAAGACAAAGGCCAGCGAGGACCGGGTCACCGGGCACAGGCCGCCACCTCGGGGACTACGACGGAGGCGGAGCCGCCCCGTCCACCGCGGGCGCGAGGGGACAGTCTCAATGTCACCGGCCTGGCGGCTCTGTCTTCCGGCGCTCGGCTGACCCGAGGCGCTGCGGCCGAGCAGGCAGACAGCGGTCCCCCGGCCACTGGCCCGAGGTCCACTGGCGCGGAGCCGCCCGGCCCGCACCGGGGAGCCGCGCCGCGCCCCTGCTCCACTCACGGCTCATCTGCTCTCGCAGGAGGCTCTTGGTGGAGGGGTGCCTGGGAGCCGGAGAGGGCTTCATCCTGCTGATTTCCCGCTCCGCGCGGTTCTCTAGATTGAAATTCCTGAACGCTCGAGTCACCGCGGCCCCCATGTCCTCACAGCATGATGCCCTCAGCTTCACGCCGCACGTGAGAAAACACCTGCGCCGGCGACCTCCGGGACCAACCGAGCATGCGCACGTCAGGGGTCGAACCGCCCGCGCGCCGGAAGACGGGAGCGAAATGCGCGCAGTTTGCCCCCTAGCGGTCGGGAGGGCACACGCCGCGTCTCCGCCCAGAGTGTATCAGAGGGAGCGCCTCCCTCCCGGGCGGGCGACGTGCTCCCTCCTGCCGCTGCTTCCCGCGGCGGGGGGCGGCGCTTACGACTCAGCCACGGCGGTTCTCGCCCCTGGAGACTGTGGAATCACGCGGGAAGCTTTAAAATAGTGGCGTGCCGGCCACCACCACAGACTTCTGATTTAATTTCTCTGGAGTGGGGTCTTGTAGTGGCTCAAGCTTCCCACGTGGTTGCAAAGTTGCAGTCTGAGTAGAGAATCCAAGTTGTAGGGAAATTGACCTTGAAGTCCTCTCACAGGTCAGTGCAGCCAAAGAGGAAGCCAGCAAAAATGGAACTAATTGCACCAGGATAAAGGAAGGCTCTAAAATGGCTCTTTCCTGCTTTAGTGAAAGGAAAATAATGAAAGTGTATACATTCTTGATCAATATTTGTTCTCAGTCATTCTTTTATTTAAATGCCCCTTATTTTCCTATCCCCTTGCCGGATACATTTCTCTTTTTCCATGATCTTTTACATCCTGCTCTCTTAACTCATTTGACCTAATTGTATCGATTTCAGTTATGCTTTCTTTTCCTTTCTCTTTATTTTTGCTACTAATTTGTGTTATTTCTCCATACTATTCAGTGCTGAGTCACTGCATCATTTCCTAGCCTTTTTCTCATTTCTCCTTCCTCCTTCCTTTTTAAGCCAGGGAGACCTCCGTGTAACTTAATGAAAGGAATAGCAAAGAAGACATTAGAAAAGAATAAGTGCTGTTACATTTCTCTCCCAATACCCCCAATTCTGAATGGATTTCTGTGTTGCTTCTTTTAAAATTCTTTAGAAATATTGTCATTAATCCATAATAAAGGAACCCACCAGGAAATAGGGTTTCCAAAGTTACATTTCACACAGACTGTGGCTGCAAGATCTGCTTTTAGTATTCTTAGGTCTGCTTAGCGAAATGATGTTGGTTGGTTGTTTTTAACCAGCTAAAAGCAAGAAAAGAATCAATGTAAAAATAATCGAATCGAAGTAATTTTTTTTAAAAGAATCGAAGGAAGGGGCAGTTTTATTTAAAGAAAAACTAATGTAATTCTTAAATATAATATTTAATCATAGCAAAAGTCCTACAAGGGACACAGCTTGCACCATTGATTATCATGACACGTTTTTACTGGGATTGGTATTTGGAATTTATAGAGGAAAACCAGTGTTCTCTGGTAGAGTTAGTGGGGAAGTTATCCTGAAGGTGGCAGGCTGCTCCAAGATTTCCATCTTTGAGACTTAAGCATGGTCCTAACTCAGTGTTTTTGAGCCCGGGTATACATATTTCTAGGGGGGCCAAGAAATTTTCATCTGCGTCATTATGTCCATGAGCTCTATGGTAGCAAGCCACTCACTGCCTAATAAATATTTTAAAAGTGAAAAACTAATTTTCATAGAAATTCCACCACACTTCTGGCAGCATGAAAAAAATAATGTTAGACAGAAGTTATAGGAAGTGTAGGGGACTGGGGGGATTACCGCATGAAAGAATTCCTTGAATTCCCACCTTTAGGTAGCGTTTGGGTTCAACATTTAAGGAGCATCCAACCGGTGTCAGCTGCTTTGCCTGGTCTTAGCCTCAAAGAGCAGAACGGAAGGCAGAGAGACTCCACCAGAAATGCACAATCAGCTGTCGCCCCTTGGGAATCATCATGGAAATAAAACCTGAGCCACAAATGCATAATTCCGGCTCTTCTTGTCAAAACATATAAATTAGCAGGAAGTCTGACCTCAGAACTCCCCCTGAGCTTATGCTAAGGGTTGAAGTCAGGTCCCTAAGGAAAGATAACTAGGATGCTACTCAGAATTAAGCAGCATCTCTCTGAGTGGAGTGTTATTATGGTATGTATTGCTGAATATCTTAGGATACGAACAAACCCAGGGTCTTGCCGACACGCTAGAATGTAAATTCTATGAGAAAAGGAATTTTTGTCTGTTTTGTTCACTGCTGTTTCCATCACATTGAACAGTGCCTGGTATACAACAGGAACGAAACAAATGTCAAGTAAATGTTAAATGAACCCAAAGACAAGTAGGGCCCCTCAGCTGGAGTCCAGGCCCTGGACTGGCTCTGTCTGCCTGAACACCAGCTCCCTGACAGAAGTGAGTCCTTGTGAAACTTACTCACTCTGGTTGAACCCGGTTTCCTTATCTTACATTTGGGGTGACAGTAATTACCTAATAGGTTTCACACAGTTTAAAAAGTATAGAGTGTCTAGTACAGACCCTGGCTCAGAATATGATGTTCTATATTCTATATCCTTTTTCCAGAGGAGGAGGGGGAAGTTTGAAAAAGAATCAAAGATATTCTGAAGCCCTGGTTGATAAGCGAATGAAAGGGATAAAATAACTAAATATCTGAAAACAAAGTAAGATCCATGTTCTTCCAGAATTTAATTTAAAAAATAAGTATTCTAAATTTGATTTTTATTACTGATTTCCATGCTCTGCACACTTGGTGGCATTGCTGAGCTCATTAAGGCTGGAATTTGGGTGGGAATCTTAGCTCAGGGGCACAAAATGCCCCCTGCCTTTGCCTGGCACTGGCAGCAGAAATAGTCCCTAGCCAGTCTCCTCCTTGCTTTCCTCCCCCCTCCTCACTCTTCCTCTCTCTGCCTAGACTTTTACCTTCATGCACTCCTTCCTTTGAGCATAATTCAACAACGTTCTGTATTCTTCAAAGGATTGCAGTCAGTAAACCCAGGTAACAGGTCACTCACAGAGCCCAGGATAGCCCCCAGAGATTGCACTGATTAAACCACAACCATTAGTGGGCAGCACAGCAGGTTGGTAGAGAAATGACTCATCCTTGCAGAAGTGTCCTTGTTTAGGCAGAGAGACCCTCTCCAGGGCCTGGACTCCAGTTCAGGGGCCAGGGAATTTGTGAGAGTCCAACTGAGGTCATTCACAAGGTTCCCAAGCTTGACTAGTTTCATAGTGATGCAGTGTTGTAGGTTTGTGAAGTCTAGAATAGTTGGGGGAAAAAAAAAACCTCAAAACTCAAAACCCAAACAAACCAGGCTTTGGACAGATCCAGTATTCATAGTGAGAAAAACTGGGTCTCACAGATTAGTTATGAACCAGCAATTATACCCAGGTGCCTGCTCTGTGGCTACTGCAAGGCATGACTTTCGTCATTGTATTAATTTCCTATTGCTGCAAACAAATTACCACAATATAGTGCCTTAAAACAGAACAAATGTATTCTCTTACAGTTCTGGAGGTCAGAAATCCAAAATGGCTCTTGGGAGGCTAGAATCAGGTGTCAGCAAAGTTGTCTTCCTCCTGGCTCTAGGAGAGAATCCCTTTCCTTGTCTATTTTGGCTTCTCGAGACTTCCAGCATTTCTTGGCAGCCAGCAATTGCATCATTTCATTGTCGTATATCTCCTTCTCTGACTATGACTCTCCTGCCTCTTTCTTTCCCTTATAACACTCTTGTGATTACATTGGATAATCCAGGATAATCTCCCCATCTCAAGATCCTTAATTTAATCACATCTGCAAAGTACCTTTTGCAGGTTCTGGGGAGTAAGAGGTGGACATCTTTGGGGGGGTGGGAGGCATTGTTCTGCCCCCTACAATCATCTTCAGAATATTCATATCTACCAGTGTAGTTATGATCAATTTAGTAAAATTCAACAGTAGGATGATGGAGAGAATGCCTTGTATTCTTCATTAAGCCCTGCAGTGCTTATATTCCAATTGTTCAACCTAATGGTTGAAAGAATAAAACCATCTTGCTTGAGCAGTAGTAGTCTTTCTCTCAGGTTTTCCCTAAGGGCCATAGTAGCTCATTAGCAAATTTGCCACTGCTTTGCCAGTTCTGTACGTTGCACAAGGAGGCAATTTTTCTTAGATCCCCAACCTCTCACTTTCTCTGGAGCACCTGTGTCTGAGAAGCCTCAGTGAGCAAAAGTACAAATCTCCCTTTTATATAAAGCAGCATGACTAGTTTCCCTAATGGTGGCATCTTAGAGCTATCAGAAGTCTACCACCTTTCTCTTCTTATTCTTCTTCCCACTCCATTACTTCCCTCTCGGCTTAGAATTCCACAGTCACCCACCCATTCTTTTCTTTGTGTTAGGGTTTTTGTACTCTTCCCTGCCTGTATCCACTTTTTTTGTGTGTGTGTGAGGAAGACCAGCCCTGAGCTAACATCCGTCTCCAATCCTCCTCTTTTTGCTGAGGAAGACCTGCCCTCGGCTAACATCCGTGCCCATCTTCCTCTACTTTATATGGGACGCCGCCACAGCGTGGCTGACAAGCAGTGCATCGGCAGGCACCCAGGATCCGAACCTGCGAACCCCGGGCTGCCAAGCGCGAACTAAACCACTGCGCCACCAGGCTGCCCCCCCCCCACCCCCCGGTATCCACTTTTAAAAGCCAAGTACTCTTGGGGAAAGCAAGCCATTTGTGGGAGAGTTTATCAGTTCTCTGGACTCTCAGACTGGAAGAAGATAGCTGTCTGAAAAGTGGGAGAAAGGGGAGAGTAGAGGCAGAAGCTACTGGAAAATAAAAAATGAGAGATAAGAGAGAAGGAAAGAAAGGAACAAGAGAATAGAGTCAGAGGCAGAAAGGGGTGTCTACAGCCCTTAATGCAGCCTAGGAGGCTCCTCACCCAGCTCCTCTCCCTGCGATTTCTTCTCTTGCCATTCTCCTTGTACAGACTATTTAGAAGTGAACAGCATTGAAAGAACAAATCATCAAAACCTGCGGAATTGCAGCCAAAGCAGTACTGGAAGAAAGTGTGTGTGTTTGCATTAAATACATTTGTTAGAACACTAGAGAGATGGAAGGTAAATGAATGTGAATTAAGCATTTAAGTCAAAAGACACAAAAAAAGAGAATATAAAAATAAACGAAAAAAATTTTAAAGGACCTAATATAAAGCAGAAATTAATCACATAGAAAACAAATAAAACCAGTTGGTTCTTTGAAAATATAAAATCTGACAAATCCAAGTAAAAATAAAGGTAAGTTAAAAAGCTTAAGAATTTTTTGGAGAGAAAATGATATAAACAACTTTATACACAACTTTAATATATAATCTCCTCTCCTTGAGTGACTTGCTTCTAGCCAGGAGAATGTGACAAATGTGAATAGGATTGAGTGGAACAGAACAGACGAGAATAGACTAGGGCATAGATATAGAGCAGAATAGAATACGGTCACTCTCCTGATTACCTTACATTATGTGAGACTCCACCTTAGAAGTCAGGAAAGAGATTGTACGGTTGGCCTTGAAGAAGCAAGCTGCCATGTCATTAGCGAGTCTTTCAGAGAGCCTGTAAAGAGGCCACATGGCAAGGAAGAAACAGGTATCTCAATCCCAAAACCACAAGGACCTAAACTTTGCCAAAAACCACATGAGCCTGGAAGAGGACTCTGAGTTCCAGAAATCTATACGGCCCAGTCAATATGGTATAATCATTTCAATTGATTCACAAAATGTATTTGGTTAAATTCAACACCCATTACTAATAATAAATTTAGCCACCTAGGAATAGAAGGAAACTTTCTTTACTTGATGAGGAGTACATATCAAAAAATTATAGCAAATAATATATTGAATATGAAATGTTAGAAGCAAGCCCAATAAAGTCAGTGCCCTCCACTACTGGCCCTATTCAACATTTTGCTGAAGGTCCTAGCTAATAAAGAACAAGAAAAGGAAGTAGGAATTATTTGTTCTTTTGCAAGATCAGTACCTCTGTCTTCCTAGAAAATTCGAGAGAATCACTCAAAGAACTATTAGATCTTATTTTAAAAATTCAATAAGCTAGCTGTCCTACACATCAGTTAGAAAACATAATGGCCAAAAAAAATTCCATTGATGATGGCCACAAATACCATTATGCATCTAGGAATAAATGTCCCCAAATGTGCAAACTCCAAATTAAATAAGCCACAAAATTCATGAAAAGAAAAAAAGGAACAAGTGGTGAGACATACCAGGTTCCTTGATGCAAAGTCTCAAGAATAAAAATGTCATCTCTTCCACAAATTAGTCTGTAAATCTCACACACTTTTCAGTGAAATTTGACAACTGAGACTAAAGTTCATCTGAAAGAGAAAATGTGAAAAAATAGCCAATACATTTTTGAAAAACATCAGTGAGGGAGGACTTACCCTATAAGATATCAGAACACAATATATAACCTCACAGTGTGATACTGGTACAGGAATAGGTAAATAAATCAGTAAATATAATAGTGACAAGACACATCTAATTATGTACAGGGTGACATTTAAAATCACCCTGTGATGTAAGGATCTAACTTTTCCCCCTACATGGATGGCCAAATTTCTATCATTTAAATACTAGTCTGCTATTTCCGCTCCCTCTCCATGCCCATTCGTAACTTGCTTCCTTGTCTCCTTTCCTCTCTCCAGTTTTTGCTGTCTCAGATAGCTTTCCTAACATATCTGCCCCTCCACATCCTCATGGGCTTGCTTTTTATGGAAAAAGGAACACTGTGTCATGGCTTGCTTTTGGTTTGATTCCAGTTAGGTAATTTTGTTCTTTCCGTAGCAATTTAATTAGTACAATAATTATCCAACTTGGCCCCAGCTACAGAAGGTACCCTGACAATTTGGCAAGAAAAAAAAAGTGAAAAGTCATAAAGAACAAGCTAATACTCAAGAGCTAACTTTCATTTCAAAGATTATGAAAATAGGGACCAGGAAACAGAAAATTCCGGAAGGACTCCAGAAAAGCTATAAAAAGCAAATTATAACTAGAGCAGTTTACCTTAGCTAGTGAACCCAACTCAGTAACTCTGGAGCTAAGGTCTGTGTTCTGTCTGTCTGTCAGTCCATCTTCAGGTCTGGTCCTTTCTCTATGATTGTAACTGTCTCTCTGACTCTTTCCTTAACAGCCATGATATGACATAATGATTACAAACAGTCTTGGCACCACACAGACCTCCATTTGAATCTTGGTTCTATCTTTCTGACTGCATGACTTTGGGATAAGTTTCTTAAATTTTCTGGTACTCAGTTTCCTCACCTGTAAAATGGGAATAACAAGACTACTTAACCTCGTATGGTTGCTGTGAGACATAATCCAAGTGAAGGCATAGGGCTTGGCATATAGTAAACATTCAAAAACTGTTAGCTATTCTTTTACGTAAAAAAAATTAATATAATATGAAACATTTTAATAGTAATAACTTTAAGTTTGGTTAGCACTTTATAGTTTAGAAATTAGTATTTTCAGATACATTATTTCATTAATACATTATTGAAATACTCTCTAGTGTTTTATCCATATTATAGATATTTCAGAGGGTACATTTAGCCACCTGATGGTTTTTTGTGGGTTTTTTTGTTTGTTTGTTTGTTTTTGCTGAGGAAGATTCGCCCTGAGCTAATATCTATTGTCAATCTTCCTCCTTTTGTGCATGAGCCGATGCCACAGCATGGCCACTGACCAATGAGTGGTGTAGGTCCACACCTGGGAACCAAACCTGGGCTGCCAAAGCAGAGCACCACTGAAGCAGAGCACACTGAACTTAACCACTAGGCCACCAGGGCTGGCCCCCTGATGGTTTTAAAATGGTAGGCAGCCTAGGAAGTATATGAAGTGCCCTTGCCCATGGACTTTTGGGAGCAGTTTCTTATCATCAGTCCATGCCCTTGCAGACACAGCTCTGCCTTTTTATTCCAATAGTCCCCCCTTTTGCTAGCTCCTCCCTCCCTCTGTCTGTAGGAATTGCACACCTCCCCCTAAACTTTAGTGCACACAGTTCCCTGCTGAGTCTCATTTCTGCTGGATGTGACACCGTTAGCCAAGGCAGGGAGGCAGGTGTGGTAGGCTGAAATCTATGACCCTTAGTGACCCTAAGCAAAGAATCCAGCCTGCCTGGACTTCTGACCTACAGAACTACAAGACACTAAATGGATATGGTTTTAAGCCTCTAAGTCTGTGGTGACTAGTTATGCAGCCATAGAAAATGGACATAGCAGGTAGTCTGAGAGTAAGGTTGGGGTTTGAACCCATGAACCCAGGAGGCCTCAAGGATTGCATCCTCCCCCGACATCTCCCTCAACATGTCAAGTGCCTGACAACATGCCAACGCACTGGATGGAGCACTAGGGATAAAGTCAAGGTCAAATCCTTGTGACCAGGAGTTACAGTGTTGTAATGCAGTGTTATCACATGCAAATATTAACAGAAAGAACATACTAGGAACAAAAAACACAAGGGTTTTTTTTTTGTGGGTAGGGGTAGGCGTGCATGAAGTTACACACAGATTCTGCCAGTAAAAGGGGAAAAGCACGACTCAGACAAATACAAAAACACGTGTCAATGATTTTGTTTAACTTGTAAATGAGGGAACTGGCAAGATCTACAACCAGTTCAAAGAATCAAAACCCATGCTATCTGGGATAAAAAAATGAAAAAATAGGAGAAGGATGGTTAGGAAGAAAGAGACAGGGAAAATGGGATGAAACTATTGTTGATGCCATCACAGGTCAGCTGATAGAAGTCTTTAAATGATGGAATATAGAGTTTGGTCTTTATTCTCTGTATGTGAAGGCCTCTTGAATGGAAGTTAGAGAGTCATAGACCTGTGTTAGAAAGATGATTGACAGCTACATAAAGGATGGTTTGGAAGAGAAAGAGAGACCTGGTAAGATGCCGTTATTATTGTTCATGTGGGAGGTAAGCTTTCTTGTCCAATTTTCTTAGGGATACCTAATTAATGGGACCAGCCCTGGTGGGCTAGTGGTTAAAATTCAGCACTGTCTCCACTGTGGCCTGGGTTCATTTCCCAGTCAAGGAATCACACCACCTGTCTGTCCGCTGTCGTACTGTGAAGGCTGCATGTTGCTGTGATGCTGAAAGCTATGCCACCAGTATTTCAAATACCAGCAGGGTCACCCAAGGTGGACAGGTTTCAGTGGAGCTTCCAGACTAGGACAGACTAAGAAAAAGGACCTGGCCCCCCATTTATGAAGTGTTGGCTGCGCAAACCCTAAAAATAGCAGCAGAGCATTGTCTGATATAGTGCTGGACAGAGAGAGGATGGCGCAAGAAGACGGGCAGGGTTCTTCTCTGCCATACAGAGGGTCACCAGGAGTTGGAATCCACTTGTTGGCACTAACAACAAATCTATTTAATAAGAAGTCTGTGGAAGGACACTGTTTAGATATATCTTCTACTTAAGCTGGATGAATAGACAGCAACCTAGACAGTGGGATTTGGGATTCAGAGGCTGGAGCATGAAATGTAGTCATCTCTTTTAATATTTTCATGCCACTCGGTGTACTTAATCTTTTTTAGAGTTTGTGATTGAACAGAAGCTCAGAATGTACTGGTGTGCGATCCTGTTGACTTGCAAGTTCCTAACCCATGGCCACAGGCACAGTGGCACTTATACTTCCAGAGAAGGATGAAAATACCAGTTCTATCTACAGATCTCAGCAGTGTGATCTAGTAAACCAGCATATGAAGTTTCCATTTTTGTCAAAAAAATAACTTATGTAACTAGCTCACTACATTTTGAGAAGGAGTTTGAATATGTTTACTGTAAGAAATTGTAAATGTTTATGCAAATAAGAAAGAATCTTGTTATTTAGTAGCATAGCTTTGTTAGAAAACTGGAAGTAGCTTTTTTAAAAAATAACTGTTGCTTATGAAAATTCCAAACACGTTTAAATGTACAGAGTTTAGTATAATGAATCTGAATCATCATGTACTCATCACTCAGTATCAATAATTATCAATTCATAGCCAATCTAATTTCTTCTATATACAATCCCATTTTCCCACCTCCCCCAGTTGTTTTGAAACAAATCCTATACATCTTATCATTCCAAGGGCATCTTACCAGACAAGGACCACTCTTTTAAAACATAACTATAAAATAGTGGTAGTCTTTTTTAAAGAGTGTGACTGAGAAAAAGGTACAGACTTTTGGATGGGTTTACATTTGGTAAGTTTGTTATTATTTGTTTTCAATGAACTTGAGCAATGAAGTCATAATATGGCTGTTAAACACTTCATGCACAAGAAGCTCTTGAAATTGTGTCTCACCCTCTCTGCACAGCTCACTGCCCACAGGCTTCCCTTGTACTGCCTTTCCTCCCTCTAAAAGGCTGGAGATCTTGCTGCTCGTCAGAAGAGTGACTCTGTAATCTCAAGATGTGGAAACGGAACTCACCCAGTTCATTTCTGTATCAATCTCCACTGCAAGGCCATTTTTGTTTTTAACTGGTTGGCTGAGCCAGATGACAAGTGAAATGTGATTCATATAAATACCAACCTCCCATCCCTGCTCCCTTGCCAGACCCCCACCTCCACCCCCCAAATCTGGGTTCTGGGTATTGCCCAAGATATACACCTAATGGCTCTACTTTGCATGTGAGTGACTAATTAATTTTTCATCTTCCAATTCAGAATCCAATAGAACAGACAGCAGATTCATACACTCATGAATAGTAGATCATGCAGCAAAATTTCTAAATTTAACACTTGAGACAACTAAAATCTAGAGGTGTAATAGGCTGAATAATGGGCCCAAAGACATGCAGGTCCTAATTCCTAGAACCTGAGAAAGGACCTTATATGGCAAAAGAGACTTGGCAGGTGTCATTAATTTACGTCTCTTAAGATGAGGAGATTATCCTGGTGGGCCCTAAATGCAGTCACAAGTTTCCTTATAAGACAGAGGCAGAGGAAGATTTGACACACAAGAAAGGGATGTGGTCACTGAAGCAAGATGCTACCTTGCTGGCTTTGAAGGTGGAAGAAGAGGCCATGAGGAATGCTGGAAAAGTCTAGGAACCAGATTCTCCCCTGGAGACTCCAGAGGGAACATGGCCCTGAAGATGCCTTGATTTTGGCCCAGTTAAACTGATTTCAGACTTCTGACCTCCAGACCTATATGAGAACAGACGGGTGTGGTTTTAAGCCACCAAATTTGTTGCAACTCACACAAGTCATAGGAAACTAATACAAGAGGTCTTCACTGTCCTGCCTGGGATAACACGGCCAACTTGAGGTACAGCTGCACTAGCCTCCGTATCTTTTGACTCCTGTTTTAACAAAAAAGATCGCCACCCCACTAATACTCACTGTGTGTTTCCACAAAAGACACATAAATAAGGAGAGATAGTAACTATGTGTTAATAAACAGGGCATCCACAATAGCTGGTGCTTACAACTTGTGACCCAGAGGTCATCTTCAAACTTCTTCCCACTGCTCCCAGCTCCCAGGAGCAGCCTTAGACTGGACAGTGACTTGACTATCTCGACTGTCAAATTCCCAAGATATTTTTACTTGTTAACCTTGTAAGTTTCCTGATTCTCACAGATTGACCCTGTTGATTCTTTTGCTAGAGGGTAGCCTTTATAGAGCTGGGACGAAAGAAAATCATGAGGATCGAGCCCGTCTCCTATAGCTTCACCTTCCCTCCCGGTCTGCTGTGGCCACTCCTTCCCTTGCCCCAGCCTTGCTAACAGCCAAGTACTGAGCACCCTGTGAGGTCTGCCACAGGACACCTGGCCCAGGCCTGCCACCCGGAAGTGTCACGTGCTCTCCGGGTGATAAAATCCTCCCAGAGCCTTGATCCTTGGGGGCAGCCATGGAGGCGAGCATCTGACCACTCACCCTTAGATGCTGGTAATGAAGCTCTGTCCCAGTGCACAGGAGACTGAATCAAGGGATAAGTTTCTAATGATGGAATTTCAGCCTGCAGGACAGACCACTGGGTTCATATCCTGGGCAAGGGGGCTTGTTTATATTCCCAAATCTCTCCTAGGAATGAATTCTGCCTACTTGAGGTTGAACCTCATCATGTGCCTTTAGAATTTATGGCTTCGAAGAGAGAAGGAGTACCCTGCCTTATGAATTTGAACGCATTAATTCATTCAACAAACATGTATTGAGGGTCTACTATGTGCCAGGCGTTATTCCAGCCAGTGGGGATCCAGTACTGATCAAAGAGATAAATATTCCTGCCCTCATGGAGCTTGCATTCTGGTAGGTAAAGAAAATAATCAAATACACAAATGTGTGTAAAAATGGATAGATGGTAATAAGTGCTTTGTAGAAAAATTGAACAGGGTAAGGGAGATAGACAGTGTGAGCTGTTACTATTTTATATAGGGTGTTCAAGGAGGACCTTGAACCAAAGTGACTGAAGTGAGGGAAAGAGTGACAAATGTGGGCATCTAAGGGAAAAGTGTTCTAGGCCAAGGGAACAGAAAGTGCAAAGGCTCTGAGGCAGAAGCACACTTAACATGGTATTCATGTGTAATGATATTGCCCCTTCTATAACATCTAAGCCATAAAACCCCAGAAAAAGATCATCAATGGTGTAGCTGTGTCTCTGAGGCCCACTAAATATGCTCCCTGGTCATTTGCAAAGGAAATTTTAAGATGAATGGAGGGTTTCTTGTGTCATGGTAGTCCAGGGTACAAAAATATAAGCTGATGTTAACATCAAGGAATATTCCTGGAAGAGGAGAAGAACACCAAAACTTTGCCACACACAGAAGTGTCCAGGGATGAATGTATTCATTTAGTGATAAAACGGGGCTCATCCAATGATTTGGTGGAATTGATTTGTGAGACTTGTGAAAAGTGTCACAAGAGTGTTATTACCAGGGTTCTGTCACCTGCACGCCTCTCTCCATTTACAGTAGTGGATCAGAGTGCTTGGATTCGTGCATCACCCTGCACTTGTGAATACGCCCATCCGCTAAGCCCTTACCAAAAACAGTAAGAGAAGGACAAAGCCTTTTCTCTCTCCATCCCACTTAAACATGGCACTAATCGTTTAGGCTATGGAGCTGATGACTTTGAATCATAGGATGTTAACTCTTAGAAATCCTCTGGCATAGTCAGCTCATTTCTCAATAAGACACTGTCCACCGTCCCCCCACCACTGCCCTGTCCCCTCCATTCACCACTTCCTGGGGCTGGCTCTAACACGCTTCCTGCCTGCTCTTGGCCAGCTCTCTCTGGATGAGTTCTACCACCCACGAAGAGTGAAGCGTTTTACTTGCATCTATTTGAATTCTAATTTTGGGGGGATGCACTTTGTTCTTTTGTTGAAAACAAGAGAAACTGAATGACCACTTTAGCAAAAATAAAAGGGGGGGGGTCCTTTGAAGAGTACTGAGACTTGATAAAGGAATTGCTTTACAAGGGCAGTTCGAGGGGTCTCGCAGCAGGAGGGCTGAGATGCCACCCATTGGTGACTCGAGTCCAGCTGCCTTCTGCTGCTGGAATTATTTCTGCCCCAGATTTAAATTCCTAGCAAGAGGGACACTAACTGGCCTGACATGGGTCATATACCCATCCTTTGTTAGGGATGGAGTATTAGGTATCCCTACCAGAACCACATGGAGGTGAGGATGGGAAAGATAGAGATGCCACATAGAGAAAAACACTCCTGTCAGCTCCCCAAATTAACCGCTCTGCTCTGAAGTTTCACATGTGTGTCATGAAGGCTTATTTTGGGGCCTTCTTTCTGGCTTTAACGACCCAGATTTTAGACTCAACACCTTGTGTGATTGGTCTTGATTTTGGTTCTGGGCTATGCTCTGCAACTCAGCTTATCCCACACTTTTAAAAAGAGCAAATCTACTGCCACCCTGCTCAGCTCCTTCTGGGTTAATTTTTGTGTGTGTGAGTAAGATTAGCCCTGAGCTAACGTCTGTTGCCAATCTTCCTCTTTTTGCTTGAGGAAGATTGTCCCTGAACTAACATCCATGCTGGTTTTCTTCTACTTTTTGTATGTGGGATGCTGCCACAGCATGGCTTGAGCGGTGCGTAAGTCCGCACGCAGGATCTGAACTTGGAACCCCGGGCTGCCCAAGCAGAGTGCGTGAACTTAACCACTATGCCACTGGGCCAGCCCCCAGGACCTCTCTGTTTTTAATAACTCTGGTCCTAGGGGGACAGAAAGAGAACCATTCCAACAGAAGATAATGCAAAAGATAAAGAAAAGTTTCCTCTTTCCATGGCTAAGTCACAGAGGTTCCTCAAAGGAGAATATCCAAGGATGCATTTATATGATAGAGTGAAGACTGGCTCCCTTGTTTGTGAGAGAAAATGTAAACAGTACTTTAGATAAGCAACAGCATCTCCAGCATTTTGTGTAAATACTCTACGTTGCTTATTTTTGACTCTTGCACTGGCTTTCCCAACTATATTGTAAGATCTGCGGGGCAGTATCATTATCACTTGCCTCCAGATATCTCCAGCACTTTAGATGGTGATTTGCAAACAGTATGTGCTTAATAAATGTTTGTTGCTGATAACAAAATGCAAGTTTACAATTTTTGTTTATTTTAAAAATCAGTTGTAGCTTAACGGAAGTTACTGATTTATGCCTCAATCTTTGCTGCATTTCCACATGTAATCCCTTGAGCCTTTTAGGTAAACCCTCAGTATTAATAAAATATGATTTTAATCAGGATTACCATGAAGCAATTAGATTTGGCACACAGTTTGTTTATAAAATTAGAGAGACATAAAAATAGAAGAGACGCAAGTTTTGACTCTCAAGCAAATGCTCTCTTGAGTAAATAATTGCTTGTTTTATATAAAATCCACTATTTACTAAAATTACAGTTATTTATACATTATATATGGTTAATTCTATGTGAATATGTATTGTAAAATAAACATGGTTGATTATATAAATAGTGCAGTAAGACACAACTATATTTTAAATATCTTTTTAAAACTATATGGATAGTGTTTTGACATTCTGTATTAGTTTGCTAGGGCTGCCATAACAAAGTACCACAAGCTGGATGGGTTGAACAACAGAAATTTATTGTCTTACAGTTCTGGAGGCTAGAAGTCTGAGGTCAAGGTGTCGGCAGGGTTGCTTCCTTCTGAGGGCTGTGAGAAAGAATCTGTTCTAGGCCTCTTACCTAGTTTCTGTGGTTTGATGGCAATATTTGGTGCTCCCTGGCTTGTAGAATTGCCCCACCTCTGTTTTCATCTTCACATGCTTTCTCCCTGTGTGCACGTCTATGTCCAATTTCAGAACACCACTCCTGGTGGATTAGAAGCTTTCCCTACCCCAGTATGACCTCATCTTAACTAATTATATCTACAACGACCCAATTTCAAAATAAGGTCACATTCTGATGTACTGGGAATTAGGACTTCAACATTTGGATTTTGGGGGGACACAGTTCAACCCATCCCATATTCTTATAGTAGAGAAATTTTTCTTAATGTCTAACTAAATGATTTATTTGTTCAGAACAGGCCCCATTTCCTTTCTTCCTAATTGGGGAAAGTGAGCCTGATTCTGCTCCCTACCTATGGCAGAGAGGATGAACCCTTTTGTCCACCCCATTTTTAGCTCCCACTCAAAGCAGGAGGAATGACTTATGTAATCTGGTAAACATTCATTAGGCCACACTCTTTTGGGTTAGGTTATTAAGCCTAAAGGCAGGATCCAGGCGTGGACCTTCCTCTTTCTCTTGAACTTCCAGCTATCATCCTGAAAACAGACCTGCCGAGCGCCCTGGTCTTCCTGCTGGAGGAGGCAGGCCTGGCCAGCTACCCTGCTCAGTCAGTTCTAGCTCTCAGCCAAGAGGCAGCTGGCTGATGCCCCTCCTAACGCATTCATCCACATCACAGTGTTGGGGACGGACTCAAAAGCTCCTTGCAGGTACTGTAGCTTCAGCACTCAGCCTCATGCTTACCAGTCACGCTCTACTGGGGACAAGGGGAGAGGGTGATTTTTATCAGGGCCGCTCCTGCTATTAATGACCCCTGGGCCAGGTGAGTGTGCTTCAGATGGGGCTTTCTTTCAGCTAATGGTGAGATCTTACACTTAGGGCTTGTAAGTCAAATAGGCAGATTCCGGGAGAAGACATAGGAGGTCCCAGTTTAGCCATAAATCTGAGCCCTGTGCTCAAACTCATTTTTACCCCCTGCACTGAGGTTTCTTGGGCACCTGATCAAATGTTAGGAAACATGGTATGTTGTTTCCCTGTGGGTCTTGTTTTTCTTGTATGCAACCCTGATATAAGCAACTCAGTGATATGTCAAGTCAGTTGGCATCATCCCCTTTTCTTCCTCCACACCTCACTGCTAGAAACAAGTAGAATCCTTCTTCACCAAGAACAGCACTACTCTCCAGTACTCAGCCAAATGTCCTGCCAGTTACTGGTTGGAGCCATTGCCTCCTGCTCTCATCAGCCATCTTTCACATCCCTGACCTCCATTGCTGCCTTTTGATAACTGTTCCTCCTCTTTGGATTTGTAGTTCAATGGGGCACTTACCATGATTCACTGACTTTAGATTCCCACTTACCTCTCAGCTCTGAACATTCTCTGTCTTCGACATTCTGTGCAGCTTGGGAAAGCCTTTAAGGGAGAGGGCCTCAGCTGTCGGGCCAGCCCTCCTTCTCTTTAAGCCAGGGCAGAGGGGTGTGGAGCCTCTGCTTTGGGCTTCCATCCTGGGTCATTTGCCACCAGGAAGAAATAGGTGATGGAGAAGCTATGCCTGCATGCTACAGAGAGATGATGTCCAGCTTCCAGCACTACTGGTCAGCTGGCAGAAGGACAGGTGGAATTACAACACTGCACTCACAAATAACCATCAATCAAAGCCTTTTCCACACCACTGCTGCTCCCATATCTTGAGCAATGCCACCAACTGATTCTGTCAGTTTCCAACAGTATTATAACAACATTAGTAAAGACTATATTGTAGCAATGGATGGCATAGATTTCCTTTTATTCTAAAGATTTTTGCAGTGCTATGATATAAAATATGACTCCATTCCCCTCCTTCTGACTCCTAAAGATTATCTTTGTGAGTAGGGTTTTTTTTTGTGTGTGTAAAAATAGATTCCAATCAGCATCATCTTTATTCATTCCTAGTGATGTTCTGTGAGGGAAAGAGGGAGCAGAAGGGAATTTATGTGACGTTTGTGAAACCACTTTATACATTCTGAAATGACAGCACTAAGTCATGAGCCCCCTGGTAAAAAATCTCTGCCTTACGCATTGCTGGCTCTTGCTGTATCAGCCATCCCTCCCAGGAGAGGGTGTTTCCAGTCGAGGAGGCAGGGCTTTCACACCATGAGGGCAGCTTCAAGATAGACGTGGTTCGTGAAGCCACATCCCTGCCAGGCTGATATACCTGCCTTTCAAGCCAGAGGCAGCGTCTTTCCACAAGCTTATACACCCCAAACTGCAGTGGGGCTTCTTATGTCTTCCCCCTTTCTGATGGAAGATCTTGGTGTCTTTCGTTAAGAAAAAGAATTCTGTGCACCTTGTGGTTACCCTTCCACCAGTCCTGCAGCCTGACCCTCCCACTTCCTCAGCTACCCTGAGCCTCTCAAGTGCTTTCAACCTCCCCCCACTTCTCATTTTTTAACTCTCTTTATTCATAATGATTTTCCATTGATTATCTACGCTTTGAACTCTCTTACTCCAGTCTCTTTCCCACCAGCATTTAAATGTGGTCAAGTCTCCTCCAAATTAAAAACAAATAATCTCAATACTGTTGTCCCCACCTCTGCCCTATAAAGCATCCTATCTCTTCTCTTCTCAAGTCAAATTTCTTGAAAGAGTTGTATACATTTCCTGTTTGCACTCTCATGCCTCCCATTCATGCCTCACCCCATGGCCAACAGGCTTTGATCTCTACCACTTCAAGGAAACTACTGCCAAGCATACCGCAAAGCCCCAGATTGCTAAATCCAATAAACATTTTTATTTCCTTGTCTTACTTGATGCCTCTGCAGCATTTGACACTGTTGGCCATGCCCTCCTTTTTGAGATGCTCTTTTCACAAACACCTCTCTGGCCTCTCCTCCGTTTCCTTGTGGCATCCACTCCTCCATCTGCCCCATAAGTATGAATTTCCTTAGTGATTTGTCATAGGCTCTTAGCTTTCCTCACTCTATACTCTCTACCTGGTAATCTCATCCCATTGCTGGCTTCAATTTCCATCCTTTGATGGAAATCATCCTTTTGATGATTCTCAAATCTGTCACATCAGCCTCCTTAGCACCAAACCCATACAGTCACCTGCTTCCTAGACACTTCCTCCCAGGGGTCCTACAGCCCTTTCAGATGTAATGTTCTAAACCCAATCTCAACATCTTCCCACACAAACCTGTTACCCATCTCAGGGATGGACATCACCAACTCTCCAGGGGTCCAAGGCAGAAACCTGGGCAGCATCCTCAACTCTTATCCCCTCTGTGCTGCCTCCATCACCCATGTTCAGCCCCTCTCATCTCTTTTCTGTATTACACCCTCCTCACTGGCTTTCCTCCCTCTGCTTCCATGCTAATGCTGTAGTGACCCTTTAAAAATAAGCCAACTTTCTCATGACCCTGAATAACAACCAAACAAATAAACCCTGCTTACCAGGTCCTTCACAATCCACTCTGTGCTTTTCTTTTTAGCTTCCATATTTCATCACTCTCCACTTGCATCTTTAGTCAAATAAGCTTCCTCTTTTCCTGGAACCCACCATGGCTTTCCACATGTTGCCCCCTTTATTGAAACACTCTTCTCTCCATTATCCCTTAAGATGGCTAACTCCTACCCTCCCAGTTCTACCTCTCACTTTGAGACCTTGGTCAAGTTTATTTAACTTAGCTGTGCTACAGTTTGTAAAATGGAAATAATAATAACTATCTCATGGGCGTCAGAAGAACTAAATGAAGTAAAATGTGTTTAGGTGCTTAGGACTTAGACTAAAGCACAGAAGCTGCTCAATAAATATTAGCTACTATTATTAACACTTGGACTCACTTTAAATTTCACTCCACCCAGGACTTCTTGCCTGACCCAGGAAATCTCAGGGAGGTGACCTCCTAAGTACCTCCGTGAACCAGTCACCCTGCATTGCAATTGCCTCTTCATTTGTCTGTTTTCTCCTCTCCCCACAACCTGCACACAAATACACAATTCCCACCGGTAGCTTGTGAGCCCTGTGGGAACATGAATCATACATGGTCATTTTTACTGCGGTGTTATGTATTCCTAGCAGAAGCTCAAAATTTTTTGGTGACTGAATGAATGTGGATGCAACATGATTCTAATGTGTTATTGGTATCTGCTTCTGTTAATTCTCCACTTCCTGGACCAGCTCTGAAGTGCATGAGGCATATCAAGCATGGATTTGTGACTGTCTATAATCTTGCTGAGATGAGGAAGTATTATTTACGAAGTATGGCCTTCCTGACATGCCCACCCAATCTAGGTACAGTATAACTCCAATTAGCCTTGGAAATACCCCAACAAATAATAAACTGAATCATTCATGTCCTACTGGAGATCAGAGGCTACTTAGACAAAATTGTGATCTATTTGGTCTTGGCATTTGTCTGGGAGACCCAGACTAGTTGCAGTAGTCAGCCACTATCTTTGAAATGTAATGTGGGTCCCAGCCTGAGTGTTGGTGGCACTCACCTTTAAGTTCATAATACCCAGTGGCATGGCAAATGTGTGATACCTGGATCTCCCAGGGGGAAAGGCCCTAATTTGTAGTGTTTGCTCATTTCCATGATGTAAATAGTCCTACCTTGGCTGATGTCAACCCAATGTTGCAAAATTCTTGAAAATGTAACAGTAATTTTTGCAAGTGGTACAGCTGGCTCCAGCATGCCATAGTCTGGATGGGTGGATAGGAGGACTATGTGAACTTTACTTTCATGAATAATCATTCATTTTAAGGACAGAAGAGTTAACTATTCATGACTGGAAAAAAATTCTGAGAGAAAGTGGTGATTTTGAGAGTGGCCTGGCTCAGATTATCTCCAGGCTTTCCCTTAGTGTATGCTCACTTCAGCATCTAGGACTTTTATCATGCAGGCCAGGCCTGACACTGTCCCCTCCCAGGGGGAAGGGTGTGGTAGGGAGAATAATGGCCCCCAGAGATGTCCACGTCCTAATCCCTGCAATCTGTGAATATGTTAGCTTACATGGCAAAGGGGAGTTAAGGGTGCAGATGGAATTCAGACTGGTAATCAGCTGACTTTAAAACAGGGAGCGTATCCTGGATTATCCAAGCGCCTCAACGTAATCACAAGCATCCTTAAAAGTAAAAGAGAGAGAACCAGAGAGACAGAAGCATGGGAAGGATTTGGCCCAGTGTTCCTAGCATTAAAGATAGAGGAAGGGTCCACAAGCAAAGGGATGTGGATAGCCTTGAGAAGCTGGCAGAGAGGCAAGGAAACAGATTCTCTCTTAGTGCCTCCAGAAAGGAACTCAGCCCTGCTGACATCTTGCTATCAGCCCAGTGAGACCCATGTTGGACTTCCAACCTTAGGAATTATAATATAATAAATTTGTGTTGCTCCAAGCCTCAATATTTGTGGTAATTTGTTATGGCAGCAATAGGAAACTAACACAAAGGGGTATCACTATTAACACTCCTGAAGACTCTCCTCACTTGCTAAGGACCTGCTTACCTTTGACTCCTTACCCGGTAGGTTCCAGATCCTTGGCTCTGCAACCTTAACTGTGATTCTGCCTTTGGCCCTTTGGTCTTAGTTGCATTTGGTCTTGCTAGCATTGAAACCTGGCTTTCCCAAATAGACTGATTCATCTAACTCCCTGCCCCACTGCTCATTTAGCAGGTACCAGCCTGGTCACCCTGCATCATATGCCTCGTGAGGGAGAAGGGGATTTAGCTAGTCATAGCCTCAACATTGTTCCTCTCCTTTCCACTTCCTCAGCCCCAAATATGTACCTTGTTCCTAGCACTTAAATCCTAGACAATTACAATAACCCTTCCTCCAACCCATTAGGAGGGTCTACTCTTCTAAAGAGAAAGAATGAATGTCACCTGTGCCTCCTGACTAAAGTACAAATGCCTTAGGTTGGCATTCACAGCTCCCCATAATTTTACCCCAATCTACTTTACTGAAGGTATTTCTCAATATTCCTCTACTGAAGTGTATAGTTCAATCACAATGGTGCCTAAAGCTATTTTTCATTTCACTGCTTCTTAATTCATATCCATCTGTTCATCTGTCCATCCATCATCCAACAAATATTTACTGATTGCTTTTCTAATACCTGTGCAGGGCATGGTAAAAGGTACAAAAAATTAAGACCCCCCCAAAATGGGTAAAACAATGGCTATGCTATTGAAGAACTCACAACCTAATGGAGGACATTGAAATGTGCACAAGAAAGTTCAGTAACCTATGACAATGGATGATAGGGACTCATGCCAAGTACCCTGGAGCTCAGGGGAAGGAGTAGCCTAGCCTATCATCTTTATGATTACTTCCTCCACTCAGAAGAAGCTGCACCTTAAAGAAAAGGGTACTGAGATTGGGAACTGGAAACCTGGATTTCAGGCCCAATTCTGCAATTACTTTCTTGGTGAATTAGATGAATTGCCGAGCATTTAATCATGAAGAAAAAAGTGGGATGGATAATACTCATAGACTTGTGAGTAGTAAGAGTGAGAATTAATAATTCCCTGCAATCTGAAAAGTACTATGTATATATGATTCTAAGTTTACTCATGAAAGGGATCCCCAAATATGCCACTTTGGCCTAAGGCTTATTTTTTGCTGAAGGCAATCAAGAAGCAGCAAACACAGAGAGAGTTCTTTTCCCTCCCTCTTTCTGCCTAAATGCAGGATATAAATGTCCCTTTGTGAAGGTGTCCCTCCTCCCCCTTCTGTACCAGTAGGACAACAAACTTAATCACCAGAGACACAAAGTCAATACTGAGATGGGTCTGCACAAACAAACCTTACCAAAATAACCCTTATCTTCCATTTGTTTCCCCCATATATTTACCTTCCCACAATTTACCACCCCTAGAAAGCCATACTCCTTTTCCTTTGTCTTGTCACTTCTCCAGATTTTATTGTCCTTTATTAAAATTGTATATAACCCCACAGGTCTAATCACTTCTTTAGGCCTTTGCTTCTTTTCTTAGAAGGCCTCTGTGTGCATAAAAATTAGAATATTAAATCAAATAAAATGTGTATGCTTTTTGTCCTGTAACTCTGTCTTTTGTCAGTTTAATTCATGGGCATCAGTCACAGAACATAAGAGGGTAGAGAAAAAGCTTTTCCCCTCCCTTATGCTTATTCAAATAAATCCTATTATTTGTGGTTCAGCTCATATACTATTTCTTTTTTTCCTTCCTTTAAATTTCTATAGTGCTCTTTTTTAGTGGTCATTATAAAGGAACTATTTTTTTTCCAAAAAACTTAAATGTACAGCTCAATGAATTGTGAAATGAACAACCCTGAACCCGTTCTAGATAAAAAAACATAACTATACCCTCAGGAACCCTTGTGTGCACCTCATTTAAGCACTTTTCACATGCTGCCCTATACTGCCGTATTAAATTGTAAAGATTTTAAGACAGGTGTATTAGCCAAGATTCTTATGTTGGAAATGATAAAACCCAACTTAATCTAGCTTAAACAGAAGACAACAAATTGATTGCACAGAAAATTAAATGGTGGGAAGTATAGGGATGGAGCTGGACTGGTATGACCTTCGACTAAAGCTCTCTCACTTTCTCTCCCTCACTTCCTCTTCTTTCCTTCCTCTCTGCTTCTCTCTGTGTGATAGCCTCATGTCTCAAGATGGTTCCTCCCGAGCCTCTTACTTTATAGCCTTCAGATCAGAAAAAAGATTCTCTGTTCTTAGCCTGAGTTAAAAAGAAAAACATCCCCACGAAGGTCTATTGTCTGGCTGACCTGATTAACATGCCCACTCCTGGGGTCAAGGTAGTGGGGTCTGGTACTAGAATAAGGATGGGGCCAGAGAGAGGCGCTGGTAACAGAAAACAACAGCCATGGCAGAGGGACCATTTCTTGTTCAATGCCCCAAATGATCATTACATTCTCTGGGAGGCAATCCTATCTTGAATGCTGCAGGGGTCCCATCATCCCACAGAAATGCAGAGACGAGGGGCAGGTTTACTTTAAAAGCACCAGAGGACTGGTGGTTTCTGAGAACAGAACAGTTTCTGTTCTTCAGATTGCCCCGTAGGCTAGCACTCTGAGACTCAGGTCTGAGTCTGGAGAAGGGTCTCTCTGCCCCAGCACAATTGACATCTGGGGCCAGACATTCCTTGTTGTGGGGCTATCCTGTACATTGCAGAATGTTTAGCCACATCCCTGGATCTACTCTCTAGATGCCAGTAGTACCCTCCCTCTCCAGTCATGAAAAACAATAACGTCTGCTGACATTAGGTCTGCTGGGAGGCCAGACTGCTTTTGGCTAAGAACCACTGGTCTGGAAGAAAGGAACTTTAAAAAAAAAAAGGAAAAGAGCTGATGTCCAAGGCACCAGTAGAGGCAGCGCTTACTGTGTCTGTAGCAAAGGGACCATCTCCTGTGTTACCAAGGAGGTGCTGCGTGAGCAACAGAGCTCCTTGGTAAAATACCTTCAAGACAACTTGAAGTGGGCTGCTGGTTTCTGTTAGGCAGATAGATTGAAGCTGGTGAAATATTTTTATTTTTCACAGTTATTATGACCTATTTTACCTTTAGCCTGATGTGACCTGGGAAATATTAGTTAAGTTTGAATGAAAGAATGATTTTAATGAATGAAATTAACAATTATTTTCTTAATGGCATGGTTAAATTCATACATTACTGCTGTGGAATTAGAATTTTAGAAGCATCAGGTACATTAATCTACATTATATTCCTGTAAAATAGTGATGAGCTTTCTGTGAAAATTGATCCCACACAGGAAGTTCTAAGATTAGAAACTAAAATTCTGATGTATCATCAAGTGTTCAATTTAAATTCCATGATAGGTGGCCTAAACATAAGACAGAGAATTTTCTAAACAGGGTTCCTAAGATATCATCTTAACGTTCAGTGGGTTACTCATCACTTTTTAAGAGAATTTATATTATTGAAAAGAACTTTCATTAATTTGTTTTAAAATAATTCTGATTCCACCTGAAATATGTTTTGAAGCATTAATGGGGCAGGAGAGAAGACAATAAAAGGAAATAATAAAGAATAATAATAAAAGTATCTCCATTTAAAAGATGGAGATAATGAACGGCTATTGTTTTTGTCTGCGCAGCATCTCTTGTTCCTTATTGAGGTAAGAGGACTTCACTATTCCTTTTGGGAACTACAGATGGCCCCTGACTTACAATAGTTTGACTTAAGATTCTTTGACTTTCCCATGGTGTGAAAGCAATATGCATTCAGTAGAAATCATACCTCAAATTTTGAATTTTGATCTTTTCCCAGGCTAGCAACATGTGTTTCCATACTCTCATATGATGCTGGTCAGCAGCAGCGAGCTGCTGCTTCCAGTCAGCCACACAATCACAAGAACGAACAACTGATACACTTACAGCCATTCTGTACCCACACCACCATTCTGTTTTTCACGGTCAGTATAGTATTCAATAAATTATGTGAGATATTCAACACATTATTATAAAATAGGATTTGTGTTAGATGATTTTGCCAAACTGTAGGCTACTGTAAGTATTCTGAGCACATTTCAGGTAGGCTAGGCTAAGCAATGATGTTCAGTAGGTTAGGTGTACTAAATGCATTTTCAACTTACGATATTTTCAACTTATGATGAGTTTATTGGGATATAACCCCATCATAAGTTGAGGAAGATCTGTACTTCTTCCCCATTCATTCCATATGGTCCTGTCCTCACTCTACCCTGCTCCCCACGGCACAGCAATGGGCTCAGGACCTAGATGGGGCCAATTAGACTCTCCTGGGAATTTGAATTTGAATCTTGGAATTGAATTTTATTTGAGTTCCTGGTTTTTCTCAAAGCTTGGCTATTTAGGTTTTCCTCTCCCAGTCCTTCAATCCTCTGAGCCACTAGTGTCCTTCCAATAAAATATATCCTTGCTTAAGTGATCCAGAGTCATTTTCTGCCACCTAAAATAGAAGCCAAAGAACTATAACTGATACAGGAGACTCTGACCAAAATATTGTGACTGCTTTGTCACTATGGATAAAGAGAAAGGGAGAGGGTCAGAAAAGAGTATGGAATCAGAGCCGAAAGGTAGAAATCTTGGGTCTATGTTGACCAAGTGTTGGAAATATGGGATCCATTTACATGTGTTTTCATTTGTCTGTTTTTCAATCTTCCAGCCACACCAGGTTTATATGCAGGTATAGTTATGTAGTTGCCAATATGGCCTGATTAATATCAGGACTCTCAAAATGTTTAAGTAATTGTTTTCTGACTATGATGCCTACTATTTTCCAGTAATGCAATTAAAAGTGCTATAATACCCATTTTTATAGGTCAATTCTAAAAAGTGGTACTTCTTATTTCCAAATGTATTTTAACATTATTAATTTTATTCATGCTCATCATAAAATCATAAACAGTACAGAAAAGTATAAAATGAAAAATAAAAGATCCATAACACACCCTTTCCCAGAAAGAATAAAAATTTCATATCAACAGTATTTCTAGATATAGTTGATGGGCCTTTAGTCCTTGGTGTTTCTTAATACTTGGGCCTATTACTCATTCAACGAAGCAGCATTTTACAAAATTTGCCTCAAAGGAGGGATGACATTAGAGACAACAGCTCAGGAAAAAAACAAACAAGCCAGATTTGCTTCTTAACCTATGAGTTTCAAAAGGCTAGCCCTCAGAGAAAAAGGAGGGTCTCAGGCGCCCAGGAACAGAAACAGTTTAGGGGAAAAACATGAGGAGGAGGAGCGGTTTCCTAACTGGGGAGACTGGCTAGGCTTCCTTGAATTGGGATGATGGGAAGATAGTGAAGACCTGACAAGAGGGTATGGTCCTTGGGGCCAGGACGAGGGACCTGGTCAAGAACAATCCTTGGACAAGATCAGAGCTGGCATCCAGAGACACCATCCTCCACCACTGTGAGCACCACCCGTCACCCAGTCTTCATTCAGCTGAGCCCCATATAACTGTCACCAGTGCTAGAAAGAGCATCAGTTTTCCTTTTCATTGATGTCATACCACCTTCCGACACCCAGCAAGAGAGGACCCCATCTGTGCCCTGAAAGGGATCCATCCTGACCCTGTTGATGGCCTAGGACATGTGTGAGCTCCTCAGATCAGAGGGTCCACGGTAGTGGAGTGGGAAGGTCCCAGGTCCCAAGCGGACAGGGAAGGTCCCAGCATCCATGTGTGGGGGGACTGAATGAAGCCAGCCTGAGATTCACTCCTTTCCTCCTGTGCCATTAAAATGGAAGAACACAAAATTACACAACTCCCTCCTTCCCTCCCACTCTTCCTCTACTTACATACAAACTAGATCATATTATACCTCTTGATCTTCACCTTGCTTTTTTTCACTTGGTGATATATCTTTGACATCAGTGTGTAAAGATCTACCTAATTTTTTTAATGGCCACTTAGTATCCTAGTAGTTTGACTTGTCCCCAAATGATGGACTCTTGTTCTCTTCCCCTCCACCCTTCCCTTTCCCCCTTTCCCTCTCCCTCTCTTTCTTTTGTATATTACTAAGCTATCATAAGTATCCTTTTACACAACTTTTTGCACTTTTGTTTGAGTTAACTGTTGGAAGAGGTCATTGAGAGGACGTGACTGCCAGTTGACCTGAGAGCTGGACCTGAGCAATCGGAGGCTCCTCATCCCCTCACCCGCCCTTGGAATGTATGTTCTGCTCACCATTCCCACAGTGGGAGCTGTTCCAAGGACATAGCCCTGAGACAGTAAGGTGTTGTTGAGACCATCTGGATGGTATACATGACTGAACCCAGCTAAGGCCTCTACATCAACTTTTAAGATTCTGGCGGGTGGATGTGGAGATCTACTCATCTTGTGGCCACCCAAGACAAGCCTCATATGTAAGTGCCCTTGCTTATTAAACCTGCTGTCTACTGATCAGGAATGGTCTGCCTCTTTCTTCGGTTTCTCCTTGACCTCTGTGTATGGTGGCCAGTTTGCGAACCAACAGTAACCCTAGGATAAATTCCTAGAAGTAGAATTGCTGTACTAAGGGGTATGTGCATTTAAACAAAAACAAATGTAAATATTGATAAGTTGTCATCCAAAATGTTCACATCCACTTGCATTCTCACAAGTTCCTATTTACCCATATTCTAACACTAGGTGTTATGATCTTATTACATCTTTGTCAATCTGATACAGCAAAAAAATATAATTCATTTTTAAATTTGCCTCACTCTAATGATGATTAAGAATCCCTTTCGAATTTTGTTTGTACCTATTAAGTAGTGGAATTAAAATATTTTGTCTTATGGGTAGGGTCCATTTTCTATTTAGTACAGTAAATATTTCTAAGCACCCATTCTGTGTCTAGTTGTTAGACCGAAAACAACATAAACAACAACAGTGTTTGGTACCAAAGAATATGACAAAAAACATAAATATCAAAATTGTTAACAGCAAAAGACTTTCCCTCAGCATAACTAGCTTTGAGTGACACCAGCTTCTGATGAATAAGATGAATTAGCTACAAAATGTACCCACAAGTAATTGAATAAATTGAGGTGTTAGCTAGAGTTATTTTGTATTTTCCACTTGAAAACTGGAGAATATCAGCCAAAAATCAATTTTGGTATTGGCATAATTAATAATGATCTGTTCTCTCTGGAAGTACACTAATTAGAAATCTGGCTCAGTGACTCCTTAATGTCACTACTGGTTTGTTACAGAAAACCATGACACTGGCATTAAGAATGACACCTCCTCATTTGCTATGAGACAAGGCAGCCACGACAAGACAAGTTTGTTCTGGAGTTGAAGAAGGAGCTATGACATGGCTTTCTTTTATGATGTAGTTTCAGGTTGAAATCTGATCTGTCTAGAGACAATTCCAACTCTCTCTGATTGTCACAGAGCTGTTAAAAATACAGACTTTATAAAAGCTTTGATAACACTAGATTTATGCTATGTTTTCACATCTTGGTCCACGGACAAGCTGATAACAGATAGAAAAAAAAAAAATGCTACAAAAACTTGCTATGTTCCAAAGTGCTTCCCACATGTGTTAAGAGGTAAGCTGAAAAAAAAAAAGTGTTGTAGGATAGGTGTTTAAGAAAGTGAAAGAAGTTTCTTTACTGCAAGATCTCAGTTTTGAACATAACAATGTGACAAAGAGCCAGTTTTCAGTATTTCCCCAACTCATTTGACCCTGGCACTCTGTTTCCCATAGTGAATGTATATTGTTCACTATACATTAAGTTGGGGGGAGGGGGTACACGACAAACAGGCCCAGAAACCCTGTCTGTCTGAAAGTGGAAAAATTGCTGAACCATTGATTTGAGACTAATGAGAATGTTAAGAACACTTCAGAATAGATCAGGGCACTCTAGCCCAAGTGTGAAAGAACACAAACCTGCAAAAGATGGAACTTAACTTTCTGTGAAATGTCATCTTTATAATAGTTTAAACCCTAAACTACAACATACAGTTTGGTCCAATTGAAAGTTTCATTCTGCTGTTACCTGGTGGCTTAACTCCACATCGGACCAAGGTTTTCAATTCAAAGGTGCAATATGGAATATTTTTACCTATTAAAATTATTCACTTTGCATGAATAGGTGTTTCTGGGTATGTTTGACATCAATGACCCGCAAGTGACTCAAGAGTGGGCCAGGCCCTGGAATTTAATGTGGAGTTCTGGGGTTGTTGCAGTTTTAATGCTGAGTTAGCTGTAACCAAATACCCTTCCTCATGCCTCAGGTTCACGGCTTCCGTACATCTCTGGGGATCCCCTGTCTTTTCTTAAAAGTTACCGTGAAGCCGTTCTCTAGAGTACCCTTATCTTAAGGAGCGCCACTGTATAGGCCCTGCAAAGGGGACGCTAGGAATAGGGGCAATTTGAACTTTACAAGTTAGCTGGGTCAGGGGCAGGGAAGCAGAGGGCCAGTGCTCCCAGGCACACCAGGCTGAGGTCAAGGCGTCTGTTCCCGCTGTGGCTGCCGGCAGTGCATGCGACCAACACCGGGCAGCGTACGTGCCCAAGAGCTAGCAGGAGGCCTGGCGCGGAGAAAGGGAACTTCCGGAGAGAGCGGGCGCGCGCGCGGGCTCGCCGTCGGGCCGAGGGCGGGGGTGCGCGGCGTGCGCGCCTCCCGGGGGGCGGGGTGGGGGGCGGGGAGCGTGCGCGCTGGCTCCCGGAGGCGGGAGGGGGCGGAGCCGCTGTGCAGTCTGAGCCCGCCCCGGGGTCCGCCAAGGTGCGTGTCCTCGCTGACGCGGCCGCCCGGGGCAGAGAGAGCCGGCCGCGCCACCTGCAGTGCTGGCTGCTGCTTTCTATTTACTAGGAAACACTCTCCCCGCGGGAGAGTCTGGGAGCGCGCAGGCACACGCGCGCGCGCACACACACACACACTCACACACACACACACACACACACACGCCAGGACTCTCGTTCTTCACAACTGCGTCCCCAAACCGGCAGAGCGCAGCCACTACGGTTTCTGTTAACCTCAGCATCGCGGGGGGAAGCAGAGACATTGTGCATCAGGGAGAGCCCGGTGCCTGCGCTGCCGCCTCGGGTGCCTAACCCAGCAGACCGCTCACCCCATCGGGTAAGCCAGTCTCTCTCCTTGTAACATGTTCGGGTTGGTGCCTGCAGCCCGGAGGGAGAGGGTGGGAGGCTGCTGGTGCGCCAGTGGGGGCGAGACCGGAGTTGCAATTTCAGGGGCGTGCAGCCCATGCAGCCTCTACCAGCGTCGTCTAGGAGAGCAATTACTACTCCGGTTACTTCTGTCTACCCTGGAGTTGCTCCCCCCTTCTCCCCTTCCCCCAGACCAAGATCTCCTGTGCTTCTTGGTTGCCAAGGAGACTTGCTTAAACATAAGCTTTGGGACGTCTCTTGAAAGAACTGTTTCTGAAATGATGCTGTTATTTATTTTGATTTTTTAAAATAAAATATACCCTGAGGACCATGTCGTAATTTGGCATTCGTTGACCTGTATTCAGGCGACGGTTTCATTCAACTTCAAGAAGAGCTGTAATTGCGCTATATGGTATGTTTTAAAAAGGATTCGTCAGATGAATTTTTCAACTGGTTGTGTCTTGAATCATAAATTACTCCCATTTTGGTGATCTTATAAAGAAAGCTGATTCCAATTAAAATTCCTTCTTCCCTTCTATTTCCACATTATATTTTGCAGTTCACTCAGGCGTGGTTATCTTAACATTAAAAGCAGAAAATGAATTAATTGTGGTTCCCCACACAAGGATGATTTTCTGTTGTAAATTGACCAGAACAGGTATACATATGTGAATTCCTAATGTAAGGAGATGGCATTCATGACATAATATTGCTAACGTTTCTGTATCCACTGGATCATTATTTAAGTGCAGTTTTCTGCACCTCTGCCCATTTCTGAGAAGATTGTTTTCTTTCAAGTCTCTTATTGTTTTTTTCTGACATATATTTATAGGTAGATAGGTATAGATATAAAATGTGTACCAAGGCTTAAGACTTCAGATTCTAAGCTTTTGGAGCTTATATTAAAAGGTAGAGAGGAAGGAGCCACCGAGGAAGCTTTATAGATGCTATTGTTTTTTTTTTCTGGTGGATTGGATCCTTTACTGCAGTGCTGAGTGAGGCCCAAGGAGGAGGTCAGTACTCATATCTCACGGGGAACCCTAATAACTGGGCTGTCAGTTATACTTGAGGCCTCAGCTGCCTAGTGGGTGAACTTATAACACAACACTTGAAGGGATCAGCGATTGGGTAATTACACTTTGCACCAATTTCATACCTTCATCACAAACAGAAATGACCTAATAAAGATCCACTGGCATTCAACAGTTCAATTAGTTTTCCTTTGATATTTGTTCATCTTTTCTACCTCTTATTAAGTAAGGCAAGGAAATATATCAAATCTTTTAATTTAGATTTTAAACTGTGTCCTCTAGAGTGTAATATTATGAGGAACAAGGAAGGCAGTAATAACTGAGGTGGGTCGAGGGGATGTATGCAGCTGGCAGGGGGCTGGGAAATGAATGGTGATGACAAACAAGTGACATTACAGTTTACAAAGTACTTTTTGTACACTTCTTTTTTAATCCCCTTAACAACCTTGTGAGGTCAAGGAATTATCTTTAATTTAAAGCTGAGGAACCCAAGAGTCGGCTTGCTGAAGGTCACAGCTAGTGAATAGGAAAGCCTTTTTTGGATCCTGGCTCTTTGCCTTTAAAAAAAATCCTGTATCTGCCTTCCCAATGTGTGCAGGGGGCTGATAGGGAAGATAAAGGAGTGGAGCAGGCCTGGTGGGAGACACCTGCGAGAGAGGGAGAGTGGGCTGTGGCCTCTGGAATGTGTAAACTGCTGTAAAGGTGGCAGCTCCTACTCAACTGTAGCTGATTCTTGCCACCCCGGCCCTAAAACATTCTAGTTTTTCAAGGAAAACAGAAGTTTCCAGACTTTTCTGTGAAGTGTCCTTAGTCTTAAAAACTGTAAGGACCACATTTAAAATATGTCTGGGCCACATGTGGCCTGTGGCCTGCCAGTTTGCAGTCCATAACTACTGGGTCTCGTTCAATTCTAAACTATTTTTCACAAATAGAATACTGATGTGAACGAATCCATCCATCATCGGAAGAGTGACTGGGAGTTTTCTGATTTAGATATTAAAATCTCTAAAAACTATTCTACATTCTTTCTTCCATAAACAAGCCCAAGTTTGGTTTTGAGGGTTCCTAGGTCTTTCTCTTATACCCCAGAGAAAATAAGAGCAAGAAGTACTCCATAATAGGAATTTTTGAACCTGGTGAAACAAAAGCATTTGTAGTTTAAAACTTCCTTAATTTTTTTTTCTGGGCACGGGACTAAGAAGTATAGAAAAAGTCAGTGGAATACCTGTCATTGTAGGAAGAGGTAGAATAAAAAATTGATTAGAAAAAGGCGCATCCTGAGCCTTTCAATGAAAACTTATTAAGGCTTTAGGTGATTAGTTAAAACCCAGCACAATGCTGCAAGATTCCAAAGGAACAAGAACATGAATGGGAACTCAAAGGGACATTCAGTTCCAGCACCGTGGCATAGAAAATGCTGTTTACCCTTAGATGACAGCATCTGGTAATGAAGCAAATACCTTTTGAGAAGCTGCTGCTTTCTCATATTTCTGTTAAAGCTACGGAGACGTTGGTGGACTTCACTGAAGCAGACCTGGTGGTCAGAAAGGAGTGTTATTTATGTTTTTTCTTTTGTGGATCCAAAGAGATGTATTTAAAAAAAAAAAACGCCAAGATTTGAACAGTGGCTTCTAATAGTTCTCTTTTTCTAAAATCACCCTCTAGAAGGATGCTTTAACAATAAATGCGTTTCAGTTTTCAATTCATGGAAATGTGTTGCACTTTTAGTAAAGAGCTATGCATATGTTAGTTAATACTAATGTAACAAAGTCCTGGCTGGGTGCTGTGGAGATAACATCTGTGCCCTCAAGGATTCAGAGCAAACAAATATACTGCTCCTGGCAGCTTCCACTTTTCCAGCCCTTTTACATGCAAGCTACTTTCTATGTTGTCTTCACGACATCCCTATCGAGTGGGCATCTTATTTCCATTGTACAGATAAAGAATCCAAGACTACGCGAAGTTAAACTGGACCAATGAAAGGAAACTTTAAACCTCAGCAGCTCTTCTCACTTCACACCCGTCCTTCTCTGCCAGTTACCTAATGGAAGTTATAGACATCTACATTACTGTAATTTCGAGGCAGCTGTGTGTTCAATGCTACAATAGAGATGCAGGATTCAACAGAAGCACAGATACAGGAAAAAAAATTCTGATTGTGGAGATCGGGTAAGTCATGTGTAGGAGGAGGATTAGTGCTGGACCTTGATGGCTGGGTCTGATTATATTAAATGAAGATCCCCTTAGCTGTGGAGAGATAGGAGGCTCTGCTGGACAGTCAGTGGGAAATGTGAGTTCAGAGGATATGCTGTGATATCTGATATTGCTGAGATCATCATGGTAGCTGAAGGGATGACCAAGCAGTGGGAAGAAATATGTTCTCCAACATGGGGGACAGCAAGAAGATGGAACTGGGGATGTGAGGGAGGGAGTAGAGGAAGACAAGTTGATGAAGAGGGGAGTTGTTGACATAGAGGAGAATCAGAGTATAGTAACGATTCTTCTAAGAGACTGAACATAAGGGCAAGGGGTGAACCGAGTGTTATGACCTCTACACAGAGTCTGGTACACAGTAAATACCTATTAACTCTTGTGGTGTATCTGTATTCTTAACATCCAGTGTCTGGCACATAATTTCCTCTCATGATATCACTTTCCTGTGGGAAGGAAGCTTACGTAGATATTTTACGTGAATTCAGTTGGAGTGGACGAATTTCCAGATTTTCAAAAATGGGGAAAGAGATTCTGCAAATTAGATGAAAAAAGGAAAGCTTATCTATGTAAACATTGCCTTTTAGTATGGTCATAGACTTGGAGGTAGGGAGTCTCTTGCAGATGGAGATTTTAATGTTAGATATACCTTTAAGGAAGTCTCATCTCAAATCTGTGGACAGGTGAGGAGAAATGTAAGCTGTATGTTAGCTATTCGAAAATCTATACTCAAACTTAGAGGGAAGCCTTTAGTGACAGACAAATGTACTCTGCTCTTGATCCTGATTGGGTCAATATTTTTATTTGTTACCTGAATGGAGATATGAACAAAATGTGACAAGGAAGTGGAAGTTAGCCTTGGATTCAAGTGAAAATCTGCAGAGACTAGGTGGGACAATTACTTGTTAGAATGATGGGCACAAGGTAACAGGATGAAATAAAACAGAAAACATGTCATAGCTAGATAGAGTCTAGCACTGAGGATATTTGGCATGACAGGAGTTCGCTTTAAAGGTGGAGGAATTTTCATTCCCGTCAAGTACAATATAAGCCAATATGATTTGCTCTTCACAGACATATTTGGCAAGTAATGGAAAGTGTTAAGGACAAATGATGTAAGGAACCCATCTTTCTTATTAAACAGGGTTTTTGGTGACGGTAGAGATAGACCAGGCTATGTCTGTGTTAGGCAGTTCCTTATTCTGCCTGTCCCTCCTTATAGAGCTGGTTCCCATTATTTCAGAATTTCTTCCAGTTTGGAGAGTAGAACTTGAGAGTTTATCCTAGAACATCTTACTTTTCCTCTAATTGGAAATTAGTAGATGGAATTCATTTTGTTCACCTTTTCCTGGTTCTGTCATTTCTAATCTAATCATTCCCATATCCTTCTTGCCGAAATCTTTACCTAAAAGGCAGAGGAAGCATTCAACTTTCTTCATATTTCTTTTGTTCTTGCCTTGTTACATATGCACATTGCAATGCATTAATGCATTTAATTTAACTTGATTTGGACATATGGCACTATAAATTTTAGTGAGATTTTTAAAAGAACTATGTATAAAAAATAACCGTTTTGCAAATTTGACTGAGTCAGATTAGTTCCGCATATGGCAAAAGCACTGAAAGCTGTAAATTTGTCTAAAATAGTTTTGCAAGGTTGAAATTTACCAAGCTGATAAGATGATTTTTAAATAAAGAAGGAAAATATTTGGCAGTTTTCATAGCCTCTTGACTTTCTCCTACATGTTTATTTGAGGTATAATATATTCTACTTTTTATGAGAGATGAGCCAGTTCCAGTTACTTAGAATCAGGGCTTCCCTGCACCCCTCTCTGCCCCCTTAGTACAACCTGTTTGGCATACACGATATTGATCGAATCAGTAGGCCCATCTTGGCTGATTGCCTCAATGGGAACATAGTCAATGCTAATGGGACAGACACCAAAAGCAGTGGAGGAGGCATTTTGCAAGATTTTAATGACACAAGTTCTGGTACCTCATTTTAAATCATTACTTAGAAGCCTTACTATTTATGAGTTTTAGTTCTTCTATTGTATATGCAAGGGAGCTGAAAGAACGGAGCGTTGGAGCCAGAATTTGTATACTAAATCTGACCCTTCCTGGCTCTGTTAACCACAGTCCGGTTACATATCCTCTCTAGTCTCATTGTCCTCATCTGTAAAATGGGAATTCTATGACCTAGATTAAAGGGCTGTTCTGAGATTAAATAAAATATGTATAGAAAACATCTAGCACAATGCCTGGTGCATAATAAAATCTCAGTACTTATTAATTCCTTCTCTTTGCCTCTCCTTCCCCACCTGCGTTTGCCTTCCTCAAAATGATGGGAGAATTCACTTATATTTCATGCACCATATACAATGTCTTAATCTGGTCTGCCAGCCTTGGAAAGGAGCTAGCTTCTTTATGTAATGGAACTTTGAGTGAGCAGTGGGCTGCTTGGGTGGGCTCTCCTAGGAGAGGGATGCATATGTTGGGGTTAATGGTATCTCCTATCTGGCCAGCTACCCCCCCCTCTTTTCTGTAGCTCCTGGAGCCCCAGCCTGGTCACAGGGAAAAGGAGGGAGGGTTCGTTTTCTTCTGCTCAGGCAGCCCGCTGGGGCTCTATTGTAGGGTCTCTTCAGGGGTCCCCATCTGTAAAAAACACAGAGCTGCCCCTTGTGTCCCCTGTGGATTAATAAAAGCAGCACCAAGTACCTGCCGGGTACAGACCTCCGAGCCTTAATGTAAGGTCACGTTCTAGTTGCCTACATCTTTCTAGACAACTAGGGGTTTCCCTTCATGCTGAATTATGTAAATTTTATGAAAAGGTCAAGAGCTCACCAGGCTCAAAGAAAAAAACTCCTCAAATTCACTTTCAAGTCAGATAGGATTAAAGTCTTCCCAAGGAGAATACTTTCTAGTTAAATCTTTTTTTTTCTTTTCTCTCTGCACCGCTATCTGTCTCCTCCCTCACCCCCACTAGGCAACTTCTCTCCCTTACAAGTGGCAGAGTAATTTTTCTGCTTTATTTGATATCGTTTGGTTCTCTGACAACCAGGGAGTGCCGATGAGGTTAGTGTGTCTTGACTTTTTTCAAGGTTACCCCCCCCAGCTCATGGGCTTGGGGTAACACAGAGAGCAGTGGGAACTGCTAGCAGCCCACAACATTGGTCACTTTTGTTGTTGCGATGACGAAGAACATTAATAGGAAGGTAGCCTGAACAGTAAATTTTAGGAACCCACATACCAAGCTAAGTTCTGTTTTTATCATACAATGAATTACAAAGCACATCCGTACAGAAAAGACTGTTTTTTGTGCTAAATGTGCTCTGGTATGTGTGAATTTGTGTATGTATGTATGCATGTATATATGTATTTATTTCAATGTTTCTTTAAATGTGTTGCAATTTAATAATTCAGATGTATTTTGAGTAGTTGGTGAGTAACATTAGTTTAGATACCTAAGGTAAGAAAGGCTCAGGGAATTGCTAATGCTAAATTTGTGATCGTTTGTCAAAGACAGAATATCCTTTGCCTGTTTCTTTACTCTCTGTGAATCCAGAAGAGAATATAGTAAAAGTTTTCTTAAGAGATTCAGTATGTAGTGGATATTAATTACAGTGAAGTGTGAATTCCAGGATGAAAAATATGGTAGCCAAGATGCCGTCAGTGCCAGATCTTGTGTTTGCATCCAATTTACAGATCAGGAAAGTTACAAAATCATATTACTAGGGGAAAAAAGCCTACTTGAAATATGAACAGATTCTCAACCACTTCCCAAGTGACAGCTATGGTTATTATTTTGGAAATCTGGGTTATAACTGAGGTAGATATCTGAATGGAAGACATTTATTTTGATAGAGTCTCTCTTTGACTTGCTTCTTCATCTACTCTGACATTCCCTGAAAGGCAACTTTCTTTTCGAATGGTGTTTTTGTCATAGGCAGTGGTGTAGATATAGTCTAATAACCCTTTGGCTGTGAAGATTCACTAGTCTTTCCCAGACTGATGTCCTTGAGCTGATATGGATGAGAATTCAAAGCCTAAAGAAATGTGGAATGAAGGTTTTGGTGTTTTCTTCTATGAAAACATTAATTACCTACAATCTGATTTAATTTGGGCACAGCTTATCTTCTTTAGCTTTGGGTCAAAGCTATTTATCATTTCTTGAAGGTATGTAATATCACCTACAGATTGGACTTCCTAATTGATCAAATGTCATTTGAGAAACTCATGCACGGCCCTAAGGCCTTTCTACATAGCATTTAACTTGACTTTTTAATGAAATTCTAATTTGGGAATCTTAGTGTCTTCTGTAGGGTTTTATGATACATTTCTCTTCTCTGACCTTGTAATCTTTCACAAAGTTGTCAATTTTTGATTTCTGGATTTCATGTTGTTCTGTTAAGGTTGCTCACCAGAAGTCTACAGTTAATTTATTGTCACTACATATCAGTAATTGCTTTAAAATGGAATATTAATATATTCAAGGTATGTAACTGTCAACAGGTTTGCAGATATGGGTGGAATTCTTTGGCCATCACATTCTCTCCTTATGGTTGTGGGTTTGGTGAGCATGGAATTGGGACAGTAGGAGTTAGTTACATAGTTTAACTAGGTTGTAGCATCAGCCCCTCATTTTGCCTTTGAAAATGAGGGCATACTGTAACCTGGACCTAATGGAGCATGAAATTCCCAGACCCTCTAAATATGTGCCTCGATTACTGTGTTTTTCTTTTTGGGCACTGTATTCTTGGAGTTCTTCTGCTTCCTCTGTATTGACCTCTTTTTGGAAAACCATATCCTATGATTGCTTCAGAATTTTATTGCCATATTTTTTTGCTTATGTGCAGACTTGCAGTGCTTCAATCAGTAGCTATTAGTATACTTTCCCTTTTTTGATGAAGAGAAAGATGCAAGGATGTAAGAGGACCTCTTGTATCTCAACATTAAGGGAACCCACTTAATAGGTTAGACCACCTCCTGACCCAGATATTTAAGAAGCTGAGGTCTCACTGACTTAAGAACCTTTTTAGGATCAGGTGCTTCTCTTCCTATCTGGATCCTTGTGGTTGACCTCAGGGGTGGGAGCATATTGAGAGTTTCAGGAGAGGTGGTGGCACGGTGCCCACTAGTATCTCAGCCAGGAAAGAAGATCATCTCGAAGAAGTCAGCCACATTTCCCTCCCTGGCCAACTTCCAGGCTTCCTGAGGGCAGTGCCAGAGTTGATAAGGCCTTTTCTTAAGGCTGCTCCCACCTCTGTGGTTCCTTGGGTCACAAAGCAGAATTGAAAATCCCTCACTGGTAGTATTTCTGTGGAGTAAGGTAAGGCTGAGAGTGGGCACAATGAGGTGGATTGGGAGAGCCTGGGAAAGGGGTGGGGCTTGATTTCAGAAGTCTGTGCTTAAGTCTCTTTCTCTATAAATTGGGACATTAAGAATCATCAGAACAAAATAAGATATATTTTAAAAATGCTCAGTTATTAAAAATACTCTATTATTGCTTTTGATTGGCCATTCTAGAACCTTGCTTTAGAAAATCACGTATTACCACAGTTTTACAAATAAGTCCAGCCCAGAAGTTTATAACAAGGCTGACCCTCAGAATGCCCTGGAGTTGTTTTAAAAATAGAGATTCCTTGACCCTCTATATTTATGGTGTTGGAATCTGCATTGGTGCTGAGCCACTGTGTATTAAAAAACCTTCCCTGAGTGATTCTGATGAAAAGTCTAATTAGGGAGTTGTGGGTCCTGACTGCAGTGACCTGCTCACACTCTGCTTCTTGTTCCTGCATCCCAAGGACCAGCCGTGCCACCTGGACCTGGGCCTCAGCCTTTTTATCATTCACACTCAACAAAAAGAAAATAGCAAGTTAAATCAGTTTTGAGGTCACACAGCTCTCTGGACACTCAATGAACATTTAAACATTGCAGGCAATTCTCTACTAAGCAGGTGCCCTGTCTGGATAGAAGTCATGATGTGTGATTAACATCTTCACTGCTGAGACAGAAGTTATGATATTCCACTCAAATTTGTGTACAACTATTCAAGTGGATTGCTGCAGAGAGCATCTTTATAAAGGTCCTCATTATATTGTCCAAAGTCAAAGTAGTTAGAGTGATTAAAAAATGTACATTTCTGCATAAGATTAAGATGCTTTTTATTTTGTTCCTTTTTGGATTTAGAACATTGCTGGTGATTACATGCTATTATATAAGCCAACTGGAGAATGCTGTTTCCACTGTGGATGAAATCTTATGAGTCATTGATTTACAGGTCGGTAGTGAACTGCTACAGATTAGTATAGATCTTTCCCGCAGGATTTGGGGAGCAGAGAGGCTGCAATTTTGAATTGTAGTTTGCTCTTTGTTTTTGGGAGAGTTCAGAATGTGCGTTGCAGGTTTTTAATAGGCTTTTCAATTTATTGTGTTGTCCTTAGAGACTGGCTGAAACAGTGTGACTGTGTTTGTGTGCATCTTTCATGACTGAGGGGAATTTCCTAGTATTTCATGACCTTAACTATCATGATCTTAAAGCATCAAAACATTTGAATATCAGGCATTTTGAGGAGATTTGCAACTGTTAAGCACAGGTGTAAAGATAAGGAGAAAAAGAAGCTTTGCCATTAGCTCATGAAATTATAAATGAATTTCAGATTATCTACGAAAATGATCAGGGTTGTGCGTGATGAGGTTGTTGCTTAATTATAACTTTAAGAGAAGTCGTTTTGAGGTAAGTGAGTATATGAAAGAAGGAAAGATACCATACTTATGTTTATTGTCCCTGTTTATTTAACCATTATTATAACGATTGTGATGGTTTCTCTCATGTTAATTAGGTACAAACCAGCTTACTCCCTATTGTAGGAAAGTTTTTTATGTTTAAAGAAAATTTTTTTTTTTTTTGTGGGGAAGACCAGCCCTGAGCTAACATCTGTTGCCAATCCTCCCCTTTTTGCTGAGGAAGACTGGCCCTGAGCTAACATTGTGCCCATCTTCCTCCACTTTATATGGGACGCCGCCACGGCATGGCTGACAGGCAGTGCGTCGGCGGGCGCCCGGGATCTGAACTCGCGAACCCCGGGCTGCCAAGCGCGGACTAAACCGCTGCGCCACCGGGCGGCCCCCAAGAATATTTTTGAGGTTAAGAAAAAGTCTTTTGACCTAAAAATGACCATTTCAGAACTGGAAGTGTTTTTTTGAGTTAACTCCCCCCCGAAAATCAGGTGAAATGCTATGTGTAGAATTTTGCTAAATTACAGTTCAGATGTACTCTTCTGCCTTTTATGTCAAGGACAGGAGAAAGAGATGGAGATGGAGATGGGGGGTGGAGGGAGGGAGAGAGAGAGAGAGAGAGAGAGAGAGAGAGAGAGAGAGAGAGAGAGAGAGAGAGAGAGAGAGAGAGGAGGGGGGTGGAGATAACTGTGAAAATGCATTTACCACCAGTTGGTTTTGAGCAGCCTCATTAGGTGGTTAGCACTTGGCCATTCTGCCAAAATCATCTTTGGCCATCTGTGCCAAATTATAGGAAGAAATGGCCTTGGGCACAGCTGCTGAGGCTATTGTCTACTTCTAACTCATGTATTAATGATAATGACCACATAGAGAAGTCCAGTGGCCAAATGTGCAGAATAAATGAGAGAACGAAACACACACATATAAATTTAGAAGTGTGAGAAAGAAAAATCTATATTTTACATCATGAGATGAGAGTAGGTATTATTTAAATCTCCAGATAGGAATTTAACTTTTTCTACCTTCCTCTCTTAACAGTAGCTTTAACCTAAGGAGGAATAACTCACAAGAGATTGACCTTGAATTTTGGCACTTCTTTGTGATGCGTCATGAATTTTCTCTAACATTGATATTTTTATAGGAGATGGATTTCATTAATATATCCCACCATCGGTTGACTGGGCCTTTTCCCAGCTTAGCTGGTCCCTTTGAGGAGAATCACTCAGGGATGAGTGACTGCCATTTGGTGTCACTGCACTTTTTCACTTTTTATTGATTAGGTGGGACCAGCAGCAGGACCTTTCCAGACGGGTTAAGTCTAATGTCGTTAGAACTATAATTAAGAAGTTATAAGAAAATAAGCTTTTCAGCAATCCTAAGATAAAAAGAAGGCTAAGAATCAAGATTTTAAATAAACATTCTGCGTTTTCCATGGCCAATTCATTTCTCTAAAATACCTCAATTAGTGAATGTATTAGAAGAAAACCTATCCTATAGTGAAGTTGACCTTTAAAAGAAAGTTACCAAAATTATATGAAGTGATTTTGGCATATGTAATATAGTTTAGTAGCAAAGTTTCCAATACATGCTTTTTACTTTTCTTTCCTCCAAACCTGCCTCATCCAGAGCTTCCCCATCTTTAGTTGCTCAGGCCCCAAACGTTGGAATCATCCTTGGCTTCTTTCTCTCACAACTTACATCCACACAGTCAGGAGATTTTTTTGGCTCTACCTTCAAAGTGTACTCAGAATCTGACCGTTTCTCACTTCTCTGCTACCACCATTGACCCAGTTGGCATCACCTCTTGCTTAAATTACTACAACAGATTCCCGGCTGGTCTCTGCCTCCCGTAGACTCTTCTCAACGCAGCAGCCAGAGTGATCCTTTTCGAACCTGAGCTAGGTCATGTTACTGTTTTGCTCAAAACTGCAATAGCTTCTGTCCCAAGAACCAACAATTTCTATCCCATCTATCCTCCCTTTTATCTCCTATCCTCACCTTCTTCTATCCTTTCCTTGTCCACTCCTGCCCTGGTCTCTCTGGCCTCCTCCTCTGCTTTAGAACCTGTGCTCACAGTTCCTAGATCCCTCTGCCTGGAATGCTCCTCCTCCTGGCTGTTCCCAGGCTCACTCCCTCACCTCCTGCAGGTGTCGGCTCACATGTCACCTTGTCAATGAGGCTCACTGTGATCACCTGATTTAAAACGCAGCTCCCCCCCCCCCCCACTGCACTCTCAATTCACCTTACTCTGTATTACTTTTCCTTTTCTGTAGCTCTTATCACTTTGTAAGAACAGCTTTACTGAGGGATAATTCATACACCATAAAGTTCACCTACTGCATTGTAGCGGTTTCAAGAATTTTTAGTAAATGTATATAGAGTTGTGCAGCCACCACCACAATCCACTTTTAGAACATTTCTATCACCCCAACAGTCCTCTAGTGTCCATTTACAGTTATTCCCGCTCCCACTCCATCCTAGGTAACCTCTGATCTGCTTCTGTATCAATAAATTTTCTTTTTCTAGACATTTCAATATTGATCTTCTCTGACTTTATACCACCAGTGCTTAGCATAGTGCTCAGCAAATGTGGAGCTGCATGTTTGTGTAAAATGAAAATGTTACTATATTTGCGTGCATCTGACCTTATTGCAGATAACTAGGGTGTTATCTCACTCTTCAGTTACCAGGGCCTCTCAGTTTCTCCTTCCTGATGTCTCGCATGTCCTCCTCTCTCCTTCTGTTCTCATGGCTGCTCTTCTGATTCAGGTTCTCAGCACTGCATCTTCTTTACTCGTCTTTCTGGGCCACTTTCTTTTTTCTTCCATCCCTTTCTGTGGACTGCTGTCAGAGTAATATCTTTAGAAACTTCGCTTCCATTATCTCACTCCTCTTTCTAAAAACGTCCTGTGACTCTCTAAGACCCCTGGCTTAATTAGCCTCAAAAAGTCTTTGCCCACCTGCCTTCTAAGTCTTCCCAGTGTAAACCATCTCCCTCTCCCAGGGTCTGTAATAAACATGCGTTCAGGAGATACTAATTTCTATACAACCTCTTGTGTCATGTATGTCTGATTCCTAAGCCTCTTTATCAAGTAATGTGTAATTTAATAAAAAACAAACAAAAAACTCCTAAAGCCTCTGGGAGTTGGCTATTTAAAGGAATCCAGTAGTTTATCTGTATCGTATTTTCCAACATTGGGTATTCTCAAAACAACACTTCCAGATTTGCTTTATACCAAGTTTTGTTTGCTTTTGTGTTTGTTTTTTATCAAGGGTTTCTCTGGCCATCGGTGTACTGAAGGAAAGTTGTAGGATTAATTCCATAGTGGAAACAAAACAACAGGTATGGCTAAGGCTGTGCAGCATCAGGACCAGACCTCAGCTCTATTCGGTTCACAGCTGTTCCCTGCCAGAGGGTCCTGGGGTCCCTGGCGCAGACTCTCAGTGTTGGTCCTGGGGCAGGGCTGAGTCCTACCTTTTCTTCCAGGATCCAGCCTTCTCATGTGCTTCTTCAGTGCTACCGATACACACCCAACTTTCTCCATGCGGTTGTTACTGCTTCTCCTGCTCTGGCCAGCCTTGATGACCAGTGATGTTAAAGCTGCTTTTGAATTACACTGTTCACCAGCCACTTACCTCCTCCACAGCCTGTGGGCTTTGGCTGCTCGCACCTGCCTTTCTTTCTTCGTGCAGTGGCAGCAGCAGGTTTTCAACAGAATGGCTTTGAAGACAGACAACCCTGAAGTTGAATCCTGGTTCTTTCATTTACTGTTTGGTCTTAGGAAAGTTATCTCTTTGAACCCGAGCATCCTCATTTGCACTCCAGGGACGATTATACGTACTCTGTGGATCAAGTATAATAATGTACATAAGTTTCCTTGTCTGGCACAAAGCAGGCACTCAGTAGATTTTTGCTATCTACTATTATGATTATTCTTAAGCACAGTCAGGAGATCCTGGGGAGCTAATGCTTGCTCCCCTTTACTTGGGGAGAGCAGACCTTCTCATTGTCACTTCTCCCTGGGCGTGGGGGTATGAGAATGTAGGCAATCTCATTTTGACCACCACCTGTGTTTTCTACCACTCAATCTCTAATGCTAATGCACAGCTTTGACCCATGGACCACACCTGGCCTGCTTGTGTGAATCCCTCCATTTTAGGATGAAAGCTATAAGAGATTCTGTATTGTTGTAGCTTCTTAAATATGCTGCCATTGGTGTTTTTGCTTGTAAAAGCATTGTCAGTTTTCTCATGAATATTACTCTATTCTGTCAAGAATGCTGATTCGGCACAGTTGCTGGGCATCTGTTAGCTGTCAGGCCCTGTGCCAGGTGCTGATGATTCATTGGTGAGGAGAACAGATCAGAGCTGCGTCATCTTGGAGCTCCCACTCTAGTGGAAGAGATGGGCATTCCATCAAATGATCTCACAGGTAAGGGTAAAATTACAACTGAAATAAGTGCTGAGAGGAAGAGGTTCATGGTGTTATGAAAAGTGTAAAAAGAGTTTTGACCTGCTCTGAGGGGGTGGTGAGGAAGCCTTCTCTGAGACAGTGGGGTTGGAGGTCTGAAGGATGTGATGAGTTAATGAGGTGAAAGCCAGAGGGTGGAGAATGGCTCAAATGAGAGAAAAAAATTCATGTGCAGAGGCCCAGTGCAGTGTTGGGAGGAAACATGGTGACAGCAAGGTACCATGGGCAGAGAGGCAGCGAGAGTGTCAGGGAAGATGATGCTGGAGGGTGGGTAGGGCAGGGCCACACCTGAGCCTATAAAGATACTGGTCTTTATCCTAAGAGCAGTGGAAAGCCATTGAGGAAGAGTTTTAATCAGAGAGTATCAGGACCTGGAAGGCCGACAGTGGCTGCTGATTGGAGGAGAGTACTCATCAGTGTAGGAAGACACTGGAGTCCATTGCTCTGGTTCAGATCAGAGATGATGGTAGCAGCTTGGCCTGGGCAGGTCAGGATAGAAAAAGAGGGGAGACTATTTAAGGGCTGTTAAAGAGGTAAAATTTTCAGGTCTTGTTGATGGATTGGATACAGAGAGTGTGAGAGAGAAACCTAGTGACTCCCACATCTGTGTGGGTGGGGGTGCCATTCCGTATAGCTGAGTGAGTGGAGGTGCCATTTGCATGGGTGGTGGCACTAATCCATGTAACTGCATGGTGGTGAAATTCTATGCAACCGGATGTATGTTGGAACTATTCATCGAGAAAGAGATTCCAGAAGAGGAACAGTTTGGGAGAGGGGTGGGATGGGTGAAGGAAATTACCAGTGTCGATATGGCAATATTAAATTTGAGCTGTCTTTCAATGAAAGTGTCAGATAGGAGGTTATTGTATGTTTGGACTTGATAGAAGACTCTGGGCCTGTGATGCAGTTTTTGATTGGGGTTGGAATTGCCTAGGGATAGAGTAGATCACTAAACTGACTCTCATGGAACAACACTTAATGATTAGATACAGAAGGAGGAGCATAAAGGAGCAAAAAAATGTGTAACCAAAGAGGCAGGAGGAAAACCAGGAGAGGATGGAATCATAGAAGCCAAGGAGGTAGCATGACTCAAGAAGGAGAGAGCATTTATGGGTTTTGAATGCTGCCAATATCTAATAAGTCAAGGGCTGAAACTGACAATTGGATTTAATGACAGTCAAGCTAAGGTTTGCATGGTGACTTGGAGACCAGAGGTACCCAGCAGGCCAGCCCTCGTCACTTTGCCACCATTTTCATCCCAGAACCATACCATAACCCTTTTGAGCAACCCCGAGAAGGCAGAGCTTCCCAACTGGTAGAATAGAAATTAAACTTGAGTTATAGAAAACAGGGAGATGAGCTTTCAATTTCCTTGCACACCAGAGTTTGCAGTAACATTCATACCTGCTGTCTAAATGATGTCTGCTTATTCATTCAGCAGACTTTATTGGCTACTTTATATGGAAGCTATGCGAGAGGTGCTCCATGTTCTGAATTCACTCAGGACAGCAGAGAGGAAAGATAAACTATAAAACATCTGTAACAGTCATCTAGGCCGAATGTAAGCATCCCTAACATAGGCATAAATGATTGGAATTCAGAGAAGGGAAACCTTAATAGGTGATGCGGAATACAAAATCAAAAATAGAAACATGAAATGAACAAGTCAACAATTGAGCATATTTCGGGGTAAGAAGCCTTCTGGAAATCTGAGAGTGTTAACACGCTAGGATGTACTGTAGATTTAACACTGATAGCTCATTAGTGTTTCTTAGGTGTCATTTCTTCCTTTGTACTTTTGCGAACAAATATTTCAAGTCTGTTTCAAAGATTTGCTTACCAGGTTGAAGTTTCAAAAAATAAATTTCTCTGAAAAAGCTTTTAAAGGTACAGCTTTTATGATTCACATGTTCCAGTAACAAACTAAATTTAACTGAAGTATCCAAAAAGTCAGCGTTGCTTTGGGCGGAAAATAGAGTGAAAAAATGTTTTGTTCTTTCAACTTGGGTTGATGCTAGTTTTTAAAATATTAATTTTGAGAAGTGTTTCTACTAAATAATTATTCCTCTCTTTTAGGAATTCCTCTCATTTAGGAAGTGGTCAAAAGTGGATTTCGATATTTGATTTAAGAAATATGATTCTTTTTTTTTTTGGAAGTCTGTTTGTATCCCTGTTAAGAACTAGCCATACTTAATTTGATTCAATTTCTTAAATTAGTTTCCTGAATGACTTAGATACATTTTAGTCAAATGAAATTATAGCTCTGAGAAACTGATTTTATTATGCAAAAGAGGTTTGATATGAAGCAATAATCATAAAGCAATTCAGGTGAAGACTGGATATTGTAGCCAGCTTTGTCTATCCCTGAAAGCCCCTTTTACCAACACCTCCCTAAAAAGGGAGCCTGGAAAAGAACCTTCTTGGTCCTCCCCTCTGGAGACTCTGCTCCATAAGGATCCTGTGGGGTGGTGCCACATAGCTGCTGTTTTTCTCTCTTTTACCCTTTACAGCTCTGCCCCACCTAGACGGTGAGAGGACCCTCGAGGAAAATGCGCACCACTTTCATCTACTGAACTCTTAGTTTTCCTATGTTGTGTTCCGGTGGGTTGGGGGTCAGATGGGGGAAGTGGTTGTCACATACCTTTTGGAGAATCTAACAAATGATGTGGCTCCTCTTTCCTGTACAAAATGCATGTAGACATATGGATTCAGAAAAAGAGTGGCATATGACACAGGGGCTGTCGCATACTTGAAATCTGTTTGTGGATCCCAAGGTAGAACCTTCTGCTCTGACCTGTCCTGGGCACCAGGATCTGAAGGAGCTTCCACAGCCACGTGTTTTATCCCAGTGTTCTCGTGCTCTAGAGCCAGTGGTGACTCCACAGTCACTGCTGGAAGTTCAGGCTCTGCTGCCCTTTGCAGCCCAAGGTCAGCTGGCTCCACTTATTCTGGTTGACCTGACCTGGCCCTACTCCCAGCATTGACCCTTTCCCCCTCACTGCCTTTGCAGCCTGTGCCCTCCTGCACATGCTGGATCCTGCACAGTCCTGACCCCCCCCCCACTTCTTTACCTCCCTCTCAGTCCAAGATCTGCACACCAAGGTTTAACTCAATACCTCTTTCCACCATGAAACCATTCCTGATTAACCCTACTGTGCAATTGTTTTCCTTACTTTAGAAATCCTCAGCTCCTCTGCCACTCAGTTTTCTACGTAGCTTTGGACGGTCAGTTGCCTTCTGTTGTTCTCTGGTCATTTCATGTGTTTCCTTAATTAGAAAGTGTATCAGTGGTAGAAGCTTTGTCCTAAAGTGTTAGAGCAGGAAAGGACAGTAGCAGTGAGCTCCTTCATCTTTTATTCCACCTCAGTAAATCAGTAGCAGTGACTTGCTGCAGCTGTGATATGTGTGTGTGTGCGCACATTAAGAATATCCTCTGAGGGTCATATTAGAATCTCAAAGAGGGAAGGAGAGAGGAGGAAGCAGAGAGGGATTGAAAAAGCCTTTCCTCAGGTAATTCTGATGCCATGACCTCCCTGTCCACCACCATCACTAATCCTTTGATGTCCTCATTCGGCAGAGAATCCTCACTAATGCAGAATGGCTCCTGTGCTAGCCTAAGTAATAAGTAGGCAACCTGTTTCATCTCTTCCTTGCCCACATGCCTTGGTTAAAAATTAAATTAAGCACCCAGGGCCAGAGATTTAGAGGAGGGACAGGAGGCAAAAAGGGAAAAGAGAGAACTGAGATGGATTGTTCATGCCCCACTCCACACACACACACACACACACACACACACACACACACACGCCCCTACCTACACATACACACATATGCATACCTTTATACACACCTGCATATACGCACATTTGCACACACATATGCATCCTTACACATGCACACACATTCTCATTCCCCCATCATGGGGTAAGGGACTATGATGGGCCCATTAATTTTTTCGTCAAAATATATTTGGTTTATGGTAGATGTAGATTCCATATTCCTCTAGAACCAGCTCTTAAGGGGCTGGATCTCTTGGTGGTGGTCACACAGGATCTATGCTGTAGTATGATTTTACTTCTATTTCAAAGAAGAAGGAGGAACACTTTGTACTATTCTGCCAAGGAGATTTCTCACCTACACACAGTCTGACACCTGCTGTACCTATTTCTGTTGACCCCTAATGTTGGATAATTTCACATAAGGTGTAAAGAACTCTCCAAAGTGGTTTAGTTGGATCACTCTACTCTCCACATGAGAAAGTGGAAGCCCAGAGAAGCAAACTGGCTTGTCCAGGGAGACAATTAGTAGCAGAGCTGGGATCAGGACATGGGTCTCAGAAGCCTTGAATTCATTGGTTGGTCTTTGGTTTTTTGGCCCCACAGTGTCTTACACAGTACATGTTTCTTAAGCCTTCACTTCTTCTTGTTACAGTTAAGTACTTTGAGCTTCCTGCTGTTTTCTGCTTGCCATATGCACAGACACTTGCCCCAGCCATCTGGGGAAGGGAAAGTCATATCTGGCAGAGGAATGAGTATGCAGATGAATTCTTTTTATAATTACTCAAAAGAAGGTGGTTGAAAGTATGATTTATTTAGCCAGCTTCTTCAGATCTAGATTCAAAAGCCATTCTCATATTCAGAAAATATTTTATTTTGTACAAAACTCTCAGGATATTCATTCTTTCTCAATCTGTGGTCTCACTTTTCAGCACGTGTCTCTGACTTTAGTAGCACACCAAAAGCTAGTATAACACCAGCATTAATTTGACCCCCGGCTGTATTCTTTCCCTGTCAGTTCCTGTCTTCCAGGCTGTTGCTCATGGTTATATCAAAGATGGGAGCAGCTGGAATCAGATGCCTGTGATTATTAAGACAGTAATTACTGATCATGCCGACACCAGCAATATTAACTAGTGCTTAAATAATTGAAAATGTTACCTATGAGGCAAGCACAGATTCAAGGTGTCAGAATAAAAGGCGTTATCTGGAATAGCCTAGGCAGTCATAAAATGTTTTCGTTCTTGTTTTATTCAGATATTCTGGCTAAAAATGCTCTGGAGAGATAATGAACTTCCTCGAGTTTAACAACTTGTCTTTTTTAACTTCTTTCAAAATAGAATATGTAATAGGATCTGGAGAAATGCTGTTTTGGGGGAACAAATCAGTTTTCTTAGATTTCTCAGGTCATTAGGAGAGAAATCCCCCATCTGGTGCAGTCATGGGATGAGTTTGATGGTGCCGTATACTTATAATGTACCTCACAGTTTAGGAAGTACTTTCAAACTCATCATTTCATTTAGTGTCAACAAAAGTATTGTGGAGGAGGTAGTTTTACCACTGTCTTATGGAGAAGTAAATGTTGACTGAGAAAGACTAAGTGATTTGGCCAAGTTACAAGAGTAATAAGTTGTGAGGTCGGGTTAAAACATAAGATTTGTTAATGATTTCTTAACACTTTCCAAATCTGTGAGGTGGCAGAAAACTTTATGATATACCCTTGTATATTTCTTATATTTGGTGGCAAATATAAGAAATATTGTCTTCTTTGGTGGAATCTTCTTGATCTACTATTCATCAGAAGAGTAAATAGTCACAGGAAGGAAAAAAATGTTTTTAATAGACTTATAGAATTTTCTTCATTGGAAGAATGATCATCTTTACATCTAATTTGGAACTCTAAGAATATAAGACTACTTTGATAACTCTTTTCATGTGTAGGATATGACTGCCCTAAACAGTCATGCACTGCATAATGACATTTTGGTCAACAGCAGACCACATATATAATGGTGGTCCCATAAGATTAGTACCATGTAGTCTAGGGGTGTGTAGGCTATCCCATCTAGGTTTGTGTGAGTATACCCTATGATGTTCACACAACGATTAAATTGCCTAGTGACACATTTCTCAGAACATATCCCCCATCATTAAGCAACACATGACTGTATTGGATAGTTCCAATATTTCTGTACTGAATTTGTAGATCTCTTATCATGAACTACCCTAAATATTTTAATTTTGATTTAGAAAGCATTTCTTTGAGAAATTTGATATAACTTCCCATACTTCATTTTTATTTGTTGTTGTTTTTAATCATCACCCCCTCATCCCAGCAATTGCTGTGCCAGCTCTGTGTGCTAGTTGTAGGCAGTGCATAGCAGGGCTAACTCCAACACTTTCCAGTGCTCACCATGATTCCACATAACCCATACTATGCTTCCCTTCCAAAGAGCTGGAAACCCACATCCGACTCCCTTAGATCAGAAATCCCAGGCTGTACCCTCAGATTGGGGCATGTCTGGAGAGCTTGTGGGGCAAGCTGTTCTGGAGATCACAGACCTTGTGGAGAGAATAAAAGCTTACAATCTTAGTTCCAGCCCAGTGGGCTAGTATCAGAGCAAAAGCTTGACTCCAAATAAAACACAGTGTCTGCCCCCAGATTGTCCCCTGGCCTCAGTCCACTTGACTCAAGCCCAAGTTCTAGAAAGAGAAGGATTCTTTACAAAGAGGTAGAAAGATAAAAAAGCACTGTTTGACTGGAACCCCTATGGATCCTGACTGCATGGTGGCATTGGTGAATTAGGCAGTGCTGGCACTTAGAATTTTGGTCTTTTAGGAAAGGGCTTGGGTAGTGACTCCTGCAGAGAAGTGGCTTTGTGGCATCTAGGGCATGTCACAGGCTTTACTGCCATTGTCAGTGATTGTGGCATGAGCTTGTGCCTCTTTGGTGTACACATCAGGAGATTCAGCAGGGGCATTGCTGCACAGAGTGGACAAGGGAGAATATGGCGGCTGAGAGGATGGTTATGTTTTTAAGAGCCCATGAGACAAACACTGGAACTGATGAGCTGGTCCTCCCTGTGTAGTTGGAGTTTCCCCAGTTACGAGTGTGGGGTGAAAGGCCAGAAAGGGAATGCTTTATAACAGTTTCTGAGATCCCAGTTTTTACTGAAGTGGCTTGGAAATAAGGATTTATACAAATAAGATATGATTTATTTTGCTTTATGAAAACGTGTTCACTTTACCAAAGAAATATCAACAAAATTAGTTAGCTTTCAGACATTTAAAATGTGAGTTTATTTAGGACAAAAAAACTTTTTTAATTTAAAAAATTGATATGTATCATTCTAACTAATATAACTGTTCAGAATTATATATAATATCAATTTTCAGTTTCTGGTAAAAAAGATTATTTTTTTTACATGAATCCTTCACCCTGATCCCATTTACCTTGCTTGATTTTTTCATAGCACTTGTCACTTCCCAGCACACCCTGTAATTTACTTATTTGCCATTTGTATTGTTTATCTGTCTTTTCATGTAGAAGGTAAGCTCAATGGGGCAGGCATTTTGTATGTTCTGCTCACCAATACATTCCAAGTGCCTAGAACAATGCCTGTAATGTGGTGGGCACTCAGCAAATACTTGTTGATTGTTAAATCAAGAATCTGTCATTTCACTGCTTATGAACTTGGAATTATTATATGTGTTTTGTGAGGAATAGACAGTGAGGAATTGGGTCCTGGAGAATTCTTTTATGATATTGATCACTGGGCCGATTAAAGTATGGATGAGGACATGGTAGTGGCAGGTCACTTCCAAATTCGTGATTTTCATCTTGTGTATTTGCCCTCCCTAGGCCTTTAGCTCAGAAGCAGATTCCAACCCTGCACCCACAGACCTGGAAGTAGATCCTAATGAGATAATCACTCTTATGTCTTCCTCTCTTTTCTATTCTTATTCCTCCAGACACATTGTTTCATACTTTGGTTATTAAAAAAGAGTAAGGTTTAACTGAAGTGAGAAGTGGCTGCCAAAGGAAAAAGAAAGGGAATGGCCATAAAATGAACCATGAGCAATATTAGAAAAATGCATACCGTTAGGTTCTAGATACTTGCCAAGAGTGGGAACTCATTTCATTCTAAATGTTCTTGGCAGTCATTGTAAATTGTGAAGCTTGATTAATTACTTGATTTAAAGCATTTATGAATAAAACAAAACCAGTTGTTTAAGAGCATTAGTACAATTCATTTCTTTATACTAGGATTGGAAAGAAATCCCTCTTAAAGTTCTCATTGAAAAGGACACTGAGTAGTGAATGTAATGAGCACTGTCTTCCAGGTAGCTTTACAGGGTTATCTCATCACCTTCTCTGAGGCTTTCATTTCCCCTATACCCCAGTATATAGAGTGATGGTAATTTGTGGGGACAGATGGGGAGGTAGGATAGGCTTGAAGTCTGTAGCCTTTTTTACTCAGGCATAATAATGACAACAGCTAACACTTTTGTAGATTTTATGTTCTTAGCACTGTTCTTAGACTTTACTTACATTGACTCATTAAACCCTTATAACTATGCTGTGAGGTAGGTAGTGTTATTAACACCATTTTTTACAATGAGGAAACTGAGGCACAGAGAGGTTAAGTACTTGCCCAAGATCGTATTGCTAGTAGGCTGGGAGTTGAAACCACAGTTTGACTACAATGTTTGCACTCTTATCCTCATGCCAAATGCCTTTCTGGAACCCAAGGCTAGATTTTAGAGGGTCCACAAGAGAAATATTTATGCTGAATATTTTCCAGAAAATTATCTGTTATAGAGACATCTTGGAAATTATTGAGAAATTAGGAAAGAGATTTTTCTTTCTGGGAAATCCCTGGAGCCAGCTATTCTGTGTTGCTAATTCTGGAGGCAACACAGTGTGTGATGAGGGGTGTGAACTCTAGTCAGACTTGCCTGGGTTCCAGTCCTGGCTTTGCTGCTTACTAGCTCAGTGACCTTGGGAAAGTTACTTCACCTTGTACCTCAAACTGGAGGTTGGGTTCATATCCTCTGTTTGGTAGATTACTGTAGGTGGGATTCCTAGCAATTTCCCCCAGAGAGACCAAATTTTTTTTTAATGGTGTGTGGATGAAAAATATTCAGCTAAGACATAGTTTCCTGGGACGTAAAGAAAATTTTTGTGATAGTAGGTGGGCAAGTCTATTTTTCTGTGATACACAATTATTGAAACCACGGGATATGATTTTAGCGTGCTTTCTTCATGAAATCAACAGGATGGTTTTGTTTTCATTAACAGTATATAGCACTGTATACCGTATATCCTATATATGGATAGGATGTCACCAAAGGGCAATAATATCTTCGTTAGAATATACGCTTTAAGAAACATTGTGTGATCTTAAATTTTGTGCATTGGGAAAATTAGGATTGATAAAGGAAGGATTCTACTTCAGTCATTGTGAAATATCAAACATGATGGATTTGACAGCCTTCTTTCCCCTCGACCTCCTCCACACTATTCTCTCCGAGATTTGTCCTCCCACTTGTTGAGCTCACCCAAGCCTATTGACGGAGCCCAGAAAACAGACTCCACTCTTCTCCCCCTCTTCTGACTCATGCCGAAAAGTCATGTAGCAATTCAAAACATGTCTCAAATCACAAAACATAATGTGGAAAACTTTCTTGTCTCTGACTTTGGAATATTCTTTAGTATTTTGATGTTTGTATAATCAAGTGATATTTTAGATTGACTTCATTTCTTTGGAGGCTTTCTCTGACCACTCAAACTAAATGCCCATTGACTCTATCACATCACACTGTTTAGTTCAGTGTAGCACCCGTTACTATCCAGTGTTCTCCTGTTTCCCTATTCACTGTTTCTTCCCCCTGGCATGTAAGTTCTATGGAAATAGGGACATTGTCTTATTTTACACTGTGTTTCCTAGAGGAGGGGGTGGTACATAGTAGGAGTTAATATTTTGAACGGATAAGTACTCCTCAAATCCTCATGCATTTCACCTCATGTGAGTTGGGTCTCCATGGCTCCAGCGGTTTGTCAGTCTTCTCTTTCTGCCATTCTTTTCTGCCGTCCTTCACTTCTGTCCACATTTGTCATCGTTGCTCATTAACCCAGATCCAGAGTCTCTGAGTCCATGTCCTTTGTTGCCACCATCTTTTTGTGTAATGTTGACTCGTTTCAAATTTGTTGAAGTTTGGTAATTTCATTTTTACTTTTTTTTATGTGTGAGGAAGACTAGCCCTGAGCTAACATTCGTTGCCCATCCTACTCTTTTTTGCTGAGGAAGACAGGCCCTGGGCTAACATCCGTGCCCATCTTCCTCTACTTTATATGGGATGCCACCGCAGCATGGCTTGACAAGCAGTGTGTCAGTCCATGCGCAGGATCCAGGCCACCGAAGCCAAGCGTGCAAACTTAACCACTACGCCACTGCACTGGCCCCTCATTTTTACTTTTTAAAAAATTATTAATATTTTCCACTTGACCGAATCATAGCAGGGTTGTACAAATTATTAATGGCATTTCTTACTTAATTTCATAAGATAATATCTTAAGAGTTCCCTGGTAACATTATGATTTTGCATTGTTTACAGATATTCACAGTGTGTTTGGTATCATGATTCAGAAAGCACAACCTTCCTATCTTTATTTTCCCCTCAAGTTGAGTATTTCTCAAAGGTATATAGTAGTATTAGTTAAAACTAAGGAAAAGAAACTAAGTATGGTTTCTTAGTCACTGACTAAGTCACCAAAATGGTTTGTCACTGACTATTAGAATCAAATATACTGACTTATAAATTGTTGCTCAAATCAACATTCTGTGTTCTCTTTGGTCATTGTAAAATTATGACTTTAGTATTTCAAGTGCTCATTGTATTTTCAGGTGTCTCATCTTGCTGCTTCATTATTCTATATCTAGGGGAGGAAAACATATTTTTCCTCTACCCTTCTTGGTTCTCAGCTGGGGCCCCTGTAAGAAAAGACAGATTAACAAGAGAAAAGCATATAAATTTATTTAATGTAAGTTTTACTGACATGGGAGCCTTCATATGGAAATGAAGACCCGAAGAAGTGGTTAAACCTGAGTGTTTTTATGCTAGTTTTGATGACAAGTGGAAAGTCTTGGATAAACGTGATAAACTGGGGGAAACAGCAAGCCCTGTTCATTCAGATTCCTCCTGGCTCTTGGTGATAGGGATGTCCCTTTCCTCCCAGTATAGGGAGGGCACCTCTCACAGGAGGGTTTATGACCTGCTTCAGGGGAAGATGAGAAATCCCTTCCTGCACATGCTGTTTCTCAGATTCCTTCAGTTTGAAGTATTCAGTATGCTGAAGTGCCATATTTTGGGGTAGTGTGTCCTGAACCTCCTCATGTATAAAGTGGGACAATGTAATACTGTCTTAAAAATCGAAGACTCTTAGCCCCAGGTTTTTTTGTCCAAGTTTTAAAGTGATGTTAATTTTTAAATGAAAATGAGATCTGGATTTCTTTTTGGTTTTGGTATCTTGAAGTTGTGAGGATTATGTACATATTCTGTAAGAGACCGAGTGCCTTTTCAATGACAGAGAAAGGTGTTTTTGGAGGTGTTTGGAACGTCTGCATTTGTGGTGAAAGCCTGTGAACTCCCTAAACAAGAACAATTTATAAACAATTCATTTATTAGCAAGTCTTCTAGGAACAAAGCTCCTTCTCACTCAGAGATGAGTGGGCCATGGTCCCTGCCCCTATAATTCGCAGTTAAGATGCCAGTTAACGTGTAGCTCAACCCAGCTGAAGGAACTTCACCTCATGCCCACGTCCTTTCTTCTACCTTACATCTTTCTTTTAAAAGAAAATTATACTTTAAGAGGTGATAGCTTTTATCACTTGTCATGTTAAAAAAAAAACCAGACATTTCACTTTACAAAGTCGTTTTAATCTTACTCCTTTACATGCATTCCTGACATATGGTAAATGCTATTTAAATGTTGAATGAGTGAGTGAGAAGATGGTTAGTGAATGGTTAGAGTAAATTCTTTGTTATTCAGCGTGGTCAGATGTGTGTTTTCATGGAAAACCCAATATTTTAACTGGGAGAATTAGCATATTTATCACAGGCTTTCCAGATGAGAAGTACAACACACTCAAAGATGTGGAGGCTTCTCAGTTACACTTTTGTAAAATAAGAATCCTGTACTAGCTGGAGATCCAGGATAGCTTACTGGTTAAAAAATGGGTTCTTGAGGTAGACTGCCTAGGTTTTCACCCTGGTTCCTGTGCTGGTTATGTCACCTGCATGAAGTTACTTAATTTCTCTAAACCTCAATTTCCTAATCAATAATGTGGGTATAAAAATGGAACTTAAACGAAGGGCTTCCTGTTAAAGATGGCGGATTGGACGCATGTCTATATTGCATCTCCAGCTTGCACAACAATTTTATTTTACAAAAGTATAACTCGGAAGCCTCCATATCTCTCAGTGTGTTGTACTTTTCATCTGGAAAGCCTTCTCCTTTCTCTCTGCGTCCTTCAGCACTCTTCCATTTAACCTTTCTCTACTATTCTAACCAACATCCATCTCTCCTTTGCTGGCGGCTGAATGTAGCAGAGCTGGATCTGAGTCTCATTTTCACCAATTACCAGGTTTCTTTTTTTTTCTTCATCTCAAGCATTTCAGTTTGCTGAACCTCTGTTTTTTCTTCTGAAAAGTGAACCCATTTAATTCTTACAATGCTAGATTGTTGTAAGAATTAAATGTAATAGTGCATGTATTCCTAGCTCCATTATTTAGGCACTTGAACTGTAGTCCTTCCCCAGTTCTAATGCTTCTTGCAGATTTAAGACACACAACAGCTTTTCACGGTGGGGAAGCATAGTAGCATATTAATGACTATATCAATTTAAGGTACAACCTCAATTTTAGAAATTTTAAAATCAGAAAAAATGTCCATTTTTCAATAGAAGAAAATACAGAATGTCTTGTACTATTAGGTAATACAAATGTGGATGGTACGCCTTACTTTGAAGATTATAAGCTATTTGAAGGGCAGAGACTATTTTTAATTCTTTTGTGTCTGTGATCACATCTTGTTCAGTGATTACTGGAAATATATTAAGCCTTTAGCAAATATTTGAATGAATGAAGAGTCCATGTCTTAAAATTCAACAGTAAAACTGTTTCTCTATTTGAAAATGGAGTTTAGATTACATCCAGATTATAGGTTGGGAAACTATAAACTCTGTATTTTCTGTTTGTTACAAGGCAATCATTAATCAGAGGAGAATGTTCATTTACTGTCTGATTAGGAACTTTGTTATACAGTTTTCTAATGAAATAAAATAATTAAGTGTAACATTAATTTTTTGCCATACGTTATTTATTATTCAAATAGTTTGTGTACTAGCAAAACACTCGAGATATACATTGTGCCATCTATAAAGATGCAGATGGATGATTTAATTTTCAGTGGTTCAAGAGCTATAGGAAATTCTTAAAGTTTTCATGGCAACATTTTTTTTTTTTTTTTTTTTTTGTGGGGAAGACCAGCCCTGAGCTAACATCTGTTGCCAATCTTCCCCTTTTTGCTGAGGAAGACTGGCCCTGAGCTAACATCCGTGCCCATCTTCCTCCACTTTTTTTTTATATGGGACGCCGCCACGGCATGGCTGACAGGCAGTGCGTCCGCGGGCGCCTGGGATCCGAACTCGCGAACCCCGGGCTGCCAAGCGCGGACTAAACCGCTGCGCCACCGGGCGGCCCCTTCATGGCAACATTTTTTAAAAGCACCTTAGGATGTTATAATTGCAGGTTAGGTTATTTTGACAAGACTGTGTAACTGATCCAAGCATTTTATGTTTCTATTCATAGAGGAGTGATGGAGCTAAAAATTAAATTAAAGTAAGAGCTGAAAATGGGTGTGCTAATGTGACTGGAAGAACTGACTTCAACATTATATTTTAGTTTGCTTCCTGAGGTCTCCAGCTACATTCATGAGGGTGACTAGACACTTCATCCTTATTCTTACTAGAGAAATTTTTGGTATTCAGTACAGCATTTTATTCTTTTAGGGCATGAATTTCATAATATAAACTAAACCGTTATGATTCAACATATGCAAATAATCCAGCATTAAGATCTCATGCTCTTCATTCTAAAGTGGAAATACATTGTACTTTTAACTTTTTGGCTTTTGGAGATTTTGTGAGAATAATGGTAGTCCCAGGGCGTTCAAGACAGTGCAAGATAGATGTGGATCCTGTCTATAGAGACAGGATGACCAAACAATTTATCATCCAATCTGGGAAACAAAAGAGAACAAATGGGGGTGCAATTAGTAATTACACTGGGACAAAAGGCAAAACTGTGACTACCCTAAAGAGTTTACTGTCTCGGGGTCACCCCTCTTAAAGAGCTTACTGTCTCGGGATGGAGTTATGGGTAGAAATGAGGCTGAGGCAATAGATTCTGCCTCCCCTTTCTCCAAACAAGTAATTATATAGTTTGCTGATTATGCTGTGAGTGTGGATGTATAGGTGTTATTGGAGCATGTGGGAGAGTAATTAACTCAGACCTGGGGAGTTCAGGGAAGGCTTCCCAGAGGAGGTGACATCTGAGACTTGCAGGATGAATGGGAGCTAACCAGGCACAGGGGAGTGGTAGAAAGTTATGGGCAGAGGAGATGACAGCTACCAGTGCCCTGAAGGGAGAGAATAGTTCAGCATAGATGAGTAGATCTGCACGACTGTGACTAGAAAACAAGAAGTCAAGTGGCAGGACACAAGGCTGGAAATATTGGCAGGGGTACCATTTTAAGGAATTTGACTTTGTTACAACAGTTTTAAGCAGAGCAGTGAGAAGATCAGATGGCTAAAGGCTTTTGCCTGCATCTGTTTGACTGCCATGTACAGGGTGTCTTGGCTGGAGCTGGGTCTCCACATCCCCCAGCACGTGGAGATGGGCAGTGTTCCCCCCGTGCATGGATCTGGCAGCAGGACTGCATTGGGAAGAGTGCAGACACTTGCAGTCATATGTGATAGACTGGTGGGGCTACCCATGGGAGGCAGCTTGGTAGAAGACCACCTTGGGAAAATAATCAGTCGAAGTTTGCAGAAGGCTTACAGGTGCACATAGCTTTACCTCGGAGACAGGGTTTGGGGAGGTGGCAGATGCTTTGGGCACATGACCAGGCTGTGCTTCCACACTCTGGACCCTCCTCCCTCTCCGCTTGGGCCCCCACAATACTTATGCAACCTGGGAAGGAGAGAGCTCTGGTAAAACAAACAAACCGTGTGCCTAGGAGTCCAAGAACCTTCCCAGAGGAAACTTCCTTGAAGAGTGGTGAGTTTCAACACCTGGAGAAAGGTGAACAACACTGACTGGAAAAGTGAAAGCCAGGAGCCGGGTACTCCAAGGGAACAGTAGTGGAGAGGCAGCTGTCTTAGGCCTAAGGGATCCTCCAGGGCTGGCATTTCTCAGAGTCACCTGTGGCCCAGCTTTGACCAGAGCATAGCTGTCCTAGACCTGGAGGTAGGGTGATCAGTGGGCCTGGCACATCACAGAAGCTTGGAAGAGACTAGCAGGCCACATCAGCAGTGGCTGGAGAAGGCTGATTTCAACCAGAGGGCAGAGTGATGCCAAGAGGGCAACCTGGGCAAGGACTTGCTCATATGTGTGCCTGTGGGGGTTGTGTGAGTTTGCTAGGGCTGCCATAACAAAGTCCCACACACTGGGTGGCTTAAACAACAGAAATTTATTTTCTCATAGTTCTGGAGGCTAGAAATCTGAGATCAAGATGTAGGCAGGGTTGGTTTCTTCTGAGGCCTCGCTCCTTGGCTTGAAGATGGCTGCTTTCTTTCTTTTTTCTTTTTTAATTAATATACATCCTGAAATGTAATATTTTTAATAATATTTCTAGATACTATCTTCTTTCTTTTTTTTTTGCTAGGAAAGACTTGCTCTGAGTGAACATCTGTTGCCAATCTTCCTCTCTCTCTCTTTTTTTCTCACCCAGAGCCCCAATACATAGTTGTATATTTAGTTGTAAGTCCTTCTAGTTCTTCTATGTGAGCCACCACCACCTCATGGCTACTGACAGATGAATGGCGTGGTTCATGCCCAGGAACCAAACCCGGGCCACCTAAGCGGAGTGCGCCAAACTGTAACCACTACGCCACCATGGCTGGCTCAAGATGGCTGCACTCTTGCTGTGTCCTCACATGGTATTTCCTCTGTGCCTTTGTAAGTCCTAATCTCCTGTTTTCATAAGGCCAGCAGTCATAGTGGATCAGGGCTCACCCGTATAAACTCATTTTACCTTAATTCTCTCTTTAATGGCCATATCTCCAAACACAGACACATTCTAAGGGACTGGAGGTTAGGACTTGAACATGTGAACTTGGGTTGATACAGTTCAGCCCATAACAGGGACATCACTGCGAGACACCAGCCAGTGGTGGTTGTAGATCCTGATCCCCTGCTGTCGGCTTCTATGGGTCAGGCAGGCCTGGGGCCATTTGAGTTCCCTTCAGAACAACCTCAGATGTTTAATGGTCCCACTTTTGACTTCCAGTGATGGAGATATTGTCTTGCATTGTAACTTATTTGGTCTTTGGGTATCTTAAATTATTGGAAACGTCCTTCATTTTGAGTCAAAGTTGATGTTGCCTTAGTTCTCCGGCCCTGGTATTAAGTGTCTGCGGCTATTTGTTCTGATCTCATCAGCATTTCAGGATGTGACTGCATCCTGGAATATGTTCTCTTTATTAGTGTTAGGTGTGCTGCAAGTATGGACGCTGGAGCCAGTCTGCTGGGTTGGAAGCCTGGTTTCACCACTTACCAGTTGTGTGGCTTTCAACAAATCACCTGATCTCTTTATGCCTTAGTATCCTCATCCATAAAAAGGAGACAGTAAAGTGTCTAATGGATTAAATTAGGTAGGGAAGGCAGTTCCTGTGCTGGACACTTATTAAGTGCTTAATAAAAGGTGTCCTATTGTCTTCATCATCACCGTCCCTTCCCTTTATTACAACACTGAGACATTACTGCACTGCCACACACGTGATGACTTGTGCAGACCGAGGAGGACCAGCGCTTCCCCAGACTTCTTGTCATGTCACCTGAGAACCTATCAGTTCGTGTTTCTTTTCCCAGCCTCTTTGTGGAGTTGTCTGTTATTGGACTTTCTGTCAGCTAGCAATAACAACCAGTGTTTATCAAGTACTTAACAGTTTCAATGTGCTTTTGCTTTTGGTTTTATTCTCATGCTGGTCCTGACATGTATAGTTAATATTATACCAATTTTACATATGAAGAAACCGAGGCTTGGAGTTAACTGACTTGCCTAAAGTTATATGGCTGGTAAGTGCTGGACTTAGGACATAAATCAAAACCGCCTTTTCTTGTTTACCCTTGTTTTTAGTTACACACTAAAAACAAGGTGTTTATTGTAGAACCATGAATGTAGAAACATTTTCTAATACAGATAACCAAAATTTTTAAAAACTTTCACATGGCGATAATCATTATTAACATCTAGAATATATATTCTTACAAAAGTGGATTTACATAATATGTGTTGATTTATTGCTTGCTTTTCTCTTAAAACATGTAGATATTTTTTCATGTTAATAAGTACATATCTACATCATCATTTTAAATTACTGCTTGGTTTTCTATCAAAGGATATATAGTCATGCATTGCTTAATGACGGGGATACGTTCTGAGAAATGTGTCGTTAGGCGATTTCATCGTTGTGCAAATATTATAGAGTGCACTTACACAAGCCTATATGCTATAGTCTACTACATACCTAGGCTCTTTGGTACTAATCTTATGGGACCACAGTTATATGCCATCTGTCGTTGACTGAAACATCGTTATGTGGTGCATGACTGTACACTGTTTAACTCATCCCCTAACATACAGATTTCTTCGATTTTTGCTTATATAAACGACATTCCAGTGAACCCCCTTTGCACACTAATTTGATTATTTGCATAGGGTGGATTTTTAGATGTGGAATTTCTAGATAAAAGGATTTGCCCATTTAAGGTCTTTGATGGGTATTTTCAAATTGGCCTCTGGAATGACTGTGACAGTTTAAACACCTGCCTGCATATATAAGAGTGTCAGTTTCCTTGATCTCATTGGCCATCATCATTCTTTGCCAATGTGATTGGAAGGAAATGGCGTCTTGTTGTTGATTTATTTGCATTTTTATTACTAACCAGAGTGAACATTTTCATAGGTTTATTTTTCCTTTATATTTCTTCTTTGGTGATTTGCCTGTTTATGCTCTTTGTCCATTATTTCCTATGGAGATATTCATCTTTTTCTTATTGATGTGTAAATAATTTATATATTAAGAATATTAATGAGTTGTCTTCTCTCTCATGCTCAATAGTTTTGACAACTATTCATAGTCATACAAATTCCTAGTTTTTTTTTTAAATCTCATGTGACTGTTAAGCTACACTTCCTCCATTTTGATAATTTTTTTTTTTTTTTTTTTGTGACGAAGACCAGCCCTGAGCTAACATCCGTTGCTAATCCTCCTCTTTTTGCTGAGGAAGACTGGCCCTGGGCTAACATCCGTGCCCGTCTTCCTCTACTTTATATGGGACGCTGCCATGGCATGGCCGACAAGCAGTGCGTCGGTGGGCGCCTGGGATCCGAACCCGTGAACCCTGGGCTGCCAAGTGCGAACTAAACTGCTGCACCACCGGGCGGCCCCTCATTTTGATAATTTTTAAAAAATGGAATACAGAAACATTTCTTGAGCCCTTTTAGCCTCATCTTGTTAGATTCTACCTGAGACTGACTGTGTCATCTGACTTGTTCAGGTTCTGTCTCAGCTATGCTCTCAGCTACACTTTTGACGTGTGCCCTGTCTATTTCCATCCAAGAGATGGGGAAGGAGAGTCAAACTAATGTTTACTGAGCATCACAAGCACTATACTAAATGCTTTCAAATATGCAAAATGTTAAATAGTATAGTGAAGAAGACCTCGAAGCTCTGAAGCACAAGCTTTCTTAGATTTCACAGATATTGGCTCTCCTTTCCTAACTGTTAGTGATGTGGTTACATATCACCTTATTCAAAACAATTGATGAGTCAGTGTGTTCCATATTTTAAAAAGAGTTTGAGTTCTCCCTATTATAAATATCTATTTATCTGGAATTATTGTGCTGGGCTAACATACACTGATTGTCAGTGTGTCCTGGTGACCTTTGGTGAGATGCATCTACAGAAAGATATTTAACATGGGCTGGCCCGGTGGCATAGTGGTTAAGTTCGTGTGCTCCACTTTGGCGGCCCAGGGTTCGCAGGTTCGGATCCCGGGCACGGACCTCCACACTGCTTATCAAGCCATACTGTGGCAGGTGTCCCACATATAAAGTAGAGGAAGATGGGCATGGAAAGAGAAGGATTGGCAACAGATATTAGGTCAGGGCTAATCTTCCTCATCCAAGAAAAAGATATTTAACCTTTCACCTCTTGATTGTTTTCCCTTTCTCATAGGATTATAAGAAATACTGAGTATATCATTACTTACATAATTGTGTCTTATAATGTTAAGAAGAACTCACTGACTATATTTCTTCCATAATTTTCATATAATCTATTTTTCTTTCTTTCTTTTTTTTTTTTTTTTTGTGAGGAGGACCAGTCCTGAGCTAACATCCGTTGCTAATCCTTCTCTTTTTGCTGAGGAAGACTGGCCCTAGGCTAACATCCGTGCCCATCTTCCTCTACTTTATATGGGACGCCGCCACGGCGTGGCTGACAAGCAGTGCGTCGGCGGGCGCCGGGATCCAAACCCGCGAACCCCAGGCTGCCAAGCGTGAACTAAACCGCTGCGCCACCGGGCAGCCCCTGATCTATTTTTATTTTTGATATGTCTTAAAGGTAGCAGTTTTATGATTTTTTAATAAAATTTGGGATTAGAGCAGAATATTAAGAATACAAGCTTTGGAATCAAACAGACTAGGTTTTGATCCCTGACACTACTAATTCCTAGTCCTAGGACTTTTGGTGAATTACTCACTCCCAGGTTCCTTATCAATAAAATGAGAATAATATCTCCCAGATCAGGTTATTGTGGGGATTAAATGAGATCATGTGTGTAAAATGCTTCTTAGTATAACAGCAGTCAAAGAAAGCATTTGGCTCATGGTAGTAAGTGAAGTGGTTATTATTTTGAATTAAAACTTATAATAGCGATTGTTTAATAGAAAGCCTTTAAGGTTACTACCTCAGGAATATGTTCTGAATGATTAAGTCTTTTATATATTAAAAGGGTCATAGGGTTTTGTAAGAACAGGGCAGTTTTGTTCTTTTGGCCTAAATTTTTATTCAGGTGATAAATTGTGCTTTTGATCACACATTGGACCTTTCCAGTTAGAGTTAAATCATCTCATTTCTTTTTTATTTGGAGGGAGAGCTTAGATGTTTTCATTCGCTGAAGGGCAAGCAACCTTCTTAATCTTCAGGAACAAATATTCCATACAGAAAAGTATGCTAGTGGGGTACCCTTGAATGTTTGCTGTTTAGACTAAAGGAATATCTAATATCATTTACTAGGCACCACATGATGATGTACTGGTTTAAAAAATATACTGATTTACTGGTGCTAAAAATATACTAATTAATGAAATCAGAATTAAAGATAAATTGTCACCATATGTAATATATAAATAAAATAATGATTGGCATCATTGCATGTGTCCTAATTCTTTCATGCTTAGAAGCAATGTTTCCTTTCAAGACATATTATTTTGATGGAATTTGTTGATTGGGACCAACAAGTCCTTGAGTATATTGAAGAATCATTTAACATAACTAGTCTTTCATGGTCAAGACCTATACCCATAATTCATATTTTTTTATCTCTAGGCTTTCTTCCTGTGTAGCACCTCTATATCTCTTGCATTTTACCTCTGACTCCTTAGAGTCTGGTGATACCTCCTTTTAATTACTATAAATTGCTGAGATCAAGTCAAGAATAACTAATATTTTAAAAAATCTTCAAGTATTTTTAAAAAGAGTGTAATACTAAAACATTATTAAACAAATATATGATAATAGCAAAAATAAACCAGTTATTATATATTAGTAGAATTGGTGTGTGCATCCAATAGTTAAGATAACTTAATTTTTAGTATCTTATTTTTTTGATCATATTAACCTAGATTAGTCTACTTGGTCTTTCTTTCTTTGCATAGAAGTGAGTCACACTTGTAAGACACTTAACTTTTTTTTTTCTTTTCCTTTTCACACTATTATGGTTTAACATGATTTTTTTTCTCTGAAAATATTATATTTTCAATGTTCACTTCAAAAACTCTGTCTGAGTGAAGCTCTGGCAATCTTGAAACATTTTAATGAAAATAGAAACTATCAAGGTTAAACCCTATGTTAAATCCTATGTACCAAGCAGATTATATTTGAAAAGAAACTCATCAGTAAAAGAGGGGATTCCACTAACAAACATTTCCTAAGGGTGAGGCCAGTAAATAATTTTGATCATGTGAAAGAATTGCTGTAGTTCTGAGAAATGTTTGCTGCATTTCCCAAGATGAGTGCCAGCTTCCTCTGGAGAGCTTGGAGTGGGGGCCTGAGTCATCTCCAGCTGCAATGTGGTCTTGAGAACAGTCTTGGGAGGATTGCTGCTATACTTTTTTTTTTTTTTTTTTGCTGAGGAAGATTGGCCCTGAGCTAACATCTGTGCCCATCTTCTTCTGTTTTGTATGTGGGACACTGCCACACATGACTTGATGAGTGGTGTGTCAGTCTGCACCCAGGATCTGAACCTGTGAGCCCTGGGCCGCCAAAGTGGAGCACACGAACTTAACCACTGCATGGCCTGCTCCCTATATGTACATATTTTTGATATTAAAAAGGTTAGTACTTAGCATGTGAATTACATTAGCCAAAAATGAAATAAAAGTAAAAATTCACCTACATACCTGTCACCTAAGCAAATCACTACGTAATTCATATTTGTGTATATAATAAAAGGAGACATATGTGGATGTTTACTCAGACCCTGTGACGTATCAGTCTTTTAACTAGGTATGTCGCATGCCTATGTTTCGTTATGCACCCCTGTGACAAGGTAGTATTAATTGTATTTTTAGAAAATGAAAAAATTGAGATTTGGAAAAGGTAAATAACTAACCTGGAGTGGGTGGCCCAGGGTGGGTCAGCTATCATGACAGCAAGTTGCTATGTGAACATGGCTCCATTTTGTAAAATAATTGTTTTATTTTGTCTTTGCAAGCTGGATTTATTTGGTTGTATTTTTAACCACAAGGAATGAAATTTGTGTTACTAGTCTTTTGGGGATATTGCATGTTTTGAGAAGTACCACAGCCAAACTACCCTGATAACTGGAAAGCACTCTACCTGCCTTGTTCTTTTATAGTACTTAAAGCTGCAGAGGAAAAATCCCCTTCTTCCTTCCCAAGTTCATTCCACTGAACTAAAAAGCTGATCAAAAATACTTAAAATTTTAACATATGTTTTCTTAACTATTTTTATAAATATATTTCTTGTCTTTAAATGATATTTAGTATAGTCAGTAAATTGTCTATTCACCAAAATAATATTTTTATACATTTAGTGGTTGACCACAAAGTCCTGGGCATAAATGGCATTTGCCTCCTCATATAATGAATTTGTATGGCAAAGCAGTTCAGACTGAGTCTTTAGGAGCTTGGCCTTTTAAAGAATGTACAGGAAACAGCATTAAATGTCACAAAAATGTGTACATTTGTTTTGAAACCTATGTTTTCTGGGGAGTCCTTGGAGTCACATTTTCCCATAGAAGCAATATTTAAAATTTAGATGGTGTTTAGGTTTTCATATAAACACATAATAAATGAATATGTGTATCTGTGTGTTCTTAAAGCAGCAGAGCCCCCTTTTTTCCTCAAACAAAATCTTATGTAGGACCCTAAATGAATTTCTTGGGAATCTTTTAACCCCCAGTTGAATTAGCCTAAATAAACCAGGGAATTTGTTATAATGATCTAGGTTGTTTCATATACCCCCAGAGGCAGGAATGCATGGAAAAATCCAGAATGTCCTCTCTTTCCATCACTTGATTCTAACTTTTTCCCTGTACACCTGCTTTTTCTCTATTTCTTCCCCTGCAGAATTACTTTCTTGGCTTCCAGAGCTGAAACTAGGGTGAGGCAAGTGAGGCACCAAAAAACTCAGTGATCAAGATAAATAATATTTTGATGCAATATCTCAAAGTTAATGATGAGCAAAATATTAAAATTTTAAATAAAGATAGGATTAATATAAAAATAGCCACTTCCATCAGTTCCTGTATTGTTTTCTTCTGACAAGTGAGCAGCCCAACAGATCTGGAGACTGGTAGTTCCAGTTCCAAATCCCAGAGAAGGACTCTGACTGGCTCAGCTTGGGTTAGGCCGACACTCTCAGACCAATCAGCTAAGGCCTCGTGGGGGGAGGTGCATGATATGAACAGACAGTGTGGGAGGCCAGGCAGGCTCAACAGCAGGTGTTCACTCTACCAAAGTACCAAGTCCATGTGTGTGAGGAGACTGGTCAGGGTCGAGTGAGCTGGGGGAAACCCTAATACCCTGTCTCTCCTCTCTGGTTTCTCCTTAGACACCACCACTGAACTTACCAACCACTGAGGAGACAGTTGAGCCCATTTGAACAGGGAATTCAATTTCAGCCAACCAGTGAGTTAGGGCCTGCCATGTACAAGGCCCAGGAGAAAAGTACTTGGTGTGGTTGGCCAGGGTAATGCCTACTGAGGGAAAGTAGGTGTCATCCCTCAGACAGGAAGCCAGAGGGGTTTTGATGTTGGGGAGAGGTTGATTGTATGAACTGATGGTTACCCTTATACAAGGCGCCAAGGAATAGGAGATTGTCGTTAGTTTCTTTGAGAACTTTGGCACCTTTCCAGTAACCTCCAAACTGCAGCCAGAGTGATCTTTTTAAAATGCAGATCTCATCATGCTAATCTTTTACTGTAAAACCTTTAGTGGACTCCCACTGATTTTAGGATAAAGACCAGTATTCTTAACATTGCTTGTGTGATCTGCCCCCTGGCCTCTAATGGCCCTTCTTTCTGCCTTAGGACCTTTGCACAGGCTGTTGGCTCAGCCCTGGACACCTCCCAACCATCCCTGCCCCCTGCCCTTTGCCCAGGTAATATTTACATTTCAGAGATCAGCTCAGATATCACATCCTCAAGGAAGTCCCTTCCCTGACCACACAGGATGGGCCAAGTCCTGTGCTATATTAAAATAATAATAAATTATACATAATAAAACAACAACAATAATAACAATTAACACTTAACATGTGACAGGCACTATCTGGGAATTTCAATTCATTTAATCCTCACAACACTCCTATGAGGTAGATATTATTATTTTTAAGGTGAGGAAACTGCTCAGAGCACCTTGCACTTTCCACAATTATGGTTAAAGAATGAATTATACAGGCACTGGCAGTGGGCAGGAGGGGGGTGAAGGGCAGCCTTTTGGTTAGAAGGGAAGAGCTAGGAACTGGTCTCAAGGCTGTGTTTGTGTAGTAGAGCACACTGTGCTCAGGCAGTATGCTTACTTGGGATGGCTTTCAGCGACTATCAGCAGTGATTGTGAAGGCTAAAATACTTTCAAGCCACGCCTTGCTGTCTGCCATGGCCCACTATCAACCCGTGAGAGGAGGAACTCATGTATTAATGACTGTATCCTTGGGACCCATCTCTGGGTCTTGCATAAAGTAGTTCCTCAAGAAATATTTATTGTATGAATCAATGAAAAAAATCTCCAAAACTTTGGGGTATTTTTGGTCAAGCTACATCTTAATTCTGCCTTGAATGTATGGAATTGATGGTGGGAGTAAGTCCCCAGGGATTTCATTTGATCTTGGGCTAAGTGGTGGATGCCCAGGACTTGAGGGATACACATATAGACCCTGGTTAGAGAACAGGCGGGTCAAGGGAGCAGATCTCAGACTTCAGGGGTGCTGGTCCCTAAAGTGAAACAAGGCTGGGAGGAGCATCTGCCCCAAGTGGGAGCAGACAGATCAGTCTCCTGCTCTTTGCACTGGTGAGCACAAAGGCTAATAGGCGGAGGGGAATGTGTGACCTTTATAGTTTTAGGACCATGGACATGAGGGCCAGAGATGAATACATTCTAGTACTCATAGGATAATTTGGTCCTGTGGTGCCAGTGGGCTCAGAAATTTGTAGATGGTCACAGCTGAAAGGGACCTTGAAGATGATCACTCTCCATTCACATTTTGAAAAAGAGCCATCTCATATGCTTCTAACCCCACATAGCACTACCCTTAGGGCTGGTGCTAAATGTGATTATATCTCCGATGGGATGTGAGCAGCCCTGAGTGAAATGCCTGGAGAGCAACTCTGGAGAGGCTTTCTTCCTATGGCTCTGCTCCCTCAGCTCTCTGCCAAGCTGGCCCAGCCCTGAATCCATTTCTGGATTCTGGGGAGGGGAAAAGACAGGAAACTAGCCTGGATCTCCTGCTCATGGAAAGAGGTAAGAGCCTTGGATTAGGAAGGAATCCAAGTCCCAGGCACGGGAAAACTACAAGGAGGCAGGAGGAGGGAGAAGAGGTCTGGCTGGCTGGAGCTTACAAGTAGACATGCTTCTCATAAGGGAAATTGAAATACAAAATATACTGAATAAACTTAAAATATGAAAACAAATGTGACTTATACAAAAACAAAATCATAACCCAATTATATAATTTATATAAAATATATATAGTAAATACTAAATAATACATAGTAAAAATAGTAAATAATAAATAACAATAAACCTTTTTAGGAGTGATTCATCCTTGAACTCATTTTAACTCGCCTTTAAAATGGTGTCCATTTTACTAAACTTTACAGAATGTAGCAGATTATAATTAGATAATTTCAGGAGTGCTAATTTAGGGAGTTGGTTTCCAAACAATAAGGAAATCTAATTTATCTTATGTTTTTAATTATCAGGTTTGAAATGTCTGAGAAATATCAAGTTAGATGTGTCCTTTAATTTTTGATCATTTTAACTTTTAGCGTTCTTGTTCTCCATTCGCCCAGTTGTTGGGAGTGTTTTGAAAACATTAGACATTCAGAAAGATTAAGGGTCTTTTCACCTCTCTTTAGTAATAAATGTTCTTTGCCATTTTAGATCTCAAGTGTCTATCTCTGTTAGTGTTTGTGTTAGGCATTAAGAGTCGAGAGTTTATAACCTAGATTCTGAAAGGAAACTGTGGCTGTGATAGGTTGCTATGAAAGTCTCTTAACTAATTAAACAACGTGCCTTGAATTATTCTGAGCTGCTGTACTGCTCAGTCATAATGGATCAATTAAAAATGATGCTCATTTCTAAGTTTATCAAAACTTAAATTAGGAATAAATGAAAGTGTAGATATCTTATTTTCAATAATAAAAAAATAAGTATAATTTATGAAAAATGCTCAAAACAACCAGATGTTCAATAACAATGGAATACTTAAGCAAATTATATCTACCTGAATTATTATACAGTCATACCAACTGAGGGTTTGTATACAATATAAGAAATACTATATTTTAGTCAGGTTGGAAATGATAGCTCTTTTATACAAATCAGCAGAAATAGGCACAGCTTAACATATTCCTTTCATAAGTATTTTCACCCTATTATCTCTTTTCAAAATAAAATTGAGACAGAAGGGAGACTAAGATGGTCCAGATTGGAATTAATTTTGCCACTTGAGTGTATTAGAAAATGGGAGCTAGAGCCTCTAATGAGAGTTATAAAGTATAGCCATGGACCACATCCCACACTATTCAAATAATTTACTTTTCTGTTTAGAGTTACATCAATTATTGAAAACAAAGGCTGGGAGGGGGTTTGGGGGGTTTTGGGGGGATGGGATTAAATGAGTATATAGTCAAGGACCAGTTTCAAATTTGACAACTTCATCCTGTTATTATTTCCAATTAGGCTAATCCTAAAGTTCCTGTAAGAATCTGTTTTCCATTTCCTACTAAGTTTTATCCTCACTATATTTTATTTTTTATCTAGTTTTCAGAAATCTGCTCCTTGAATAGAAAATCATCTTTCTGTAGATACTTAGCCAAGACTACTTGATTTAACTTAATTTCACTAATATTCACGTTTGGAAGGAAACTAAAATCACTATAAAGGACAAGTCAGCTAGTATTGTGGTTTAGACCTTTGTGGCTTTCTTTTATCAAATCTTAACTTTTCCCTTTGGCCATCTGATGTTTTAATTTTTACTGGAACCCTTCATTTAACTATTGTTGGTTCTCAAACACGTTTTACTTCTTAGTCCCTGAAGTCCCAGTAAGGTGAAGAAACTTAAAAACATTCTGAACCATTGCTTATTAAAAGAGCAATCAGTCAGAATGTTATATCTCAACTATAAAACTCTCCACGGTGCCTCCTTGGGATTCTAAGGCATTGGAATCCTGAAGGCCTAGAGTGTGCTTTTTTGCATTTAGCTCACTGTGCTTTTCTTTCTTGTATTTTTATTCAGCTGGAATGCTTGCCGATTCCTCTGCAAACTTCTAAGGCGGAGACCCTGAGGAACCCAGCTGGAGAATGCCGTCTGAACGCTCCCTCAGGTCGGCCCTGTAGGATATGTCCTTGCTTGGTGTAGTGAGCCCTGAGATGGTCACACTGCATGTTCCAGAACCACATGCAGAGCAGCTCAACGCATATTTGGAGGAATTAAGCAAACCAGTCAGAGCGTCTGTGAATTCAGTATGGTAGCCCAAGGACTAACCACTGTGATCTCATTATGGTCAAACCTGGATACGTTTCACGATTCTTTGAATGATACTATTTTGTATCTTTTTCTTATTTAGGATGTTAACCTCCCTCAAACAAAAGGTATATTGCTAAAAGGTATATGATTAAAAAAAGAATCAGAAAACTATACATATATATGACTATCGTCCCCTTTAAAACAATCACTGTGGGGAGTGTGGTATGTCCTCTCAAAACACTCATAACATTTTCTTTGAATAATTCATTTATTTAACAGATATTTGTTGAGCCAAACACTCTGCTTGGTGCAGAGTATCTAGCAGTAAATGTTTTATATAAGGTTTCCCATCCTGTTTTAGATAAGGTACCTGCCCTCACAAAATGTATATTCTATGGGGGAAACAGACATTAAACAAATCACACCAGTAACAATGCAAATATAATTCTGAAAAGTGCTTTGAAGGAAAAGTACAGGATTGATAGAATGAGGAAATGCCTTCCTGAAGAAGTGCTCTATATTCTGAGATCTGAAGGGTGGGATGACATGAGGAAATACCCTAGGGCAAGAAGGAGCTTGGCATATTCCCCAAACTGAGAGTAGTCAATAAGAAATTGCAGGGTATTCGTTTGATATTCTCAGTGGAGGCAAGTCTTCATCATCCTCCAAGAAAACAGTCAAAAGGATCTTTAGAGCAAAGAATGAGGTGATAAACCTGAGAAATACCTTCTTTTTAAATAATTAAGAATTGGATATGTCTATGAAATAATGAGACCAGCTTTCTTTCACAACTCTGAAGCTATTAGAGATGACTAGTTCCAAAAATGTGCTCAGAAATGGAGGCATTGCTACAGCAGGAATAGTGCCTCTGCACTCCCCAGGTGAGTCTTTTACTGTAGATCAGTGATTCTCATTAGGGGATGATTTTGCCATCAGGGTACATTGTGCAATATCTGGCAACATTTTTGGTTGTTACCAGGGCCACCCCTGGTGCTATTGGCACCTAGTGAATAGAGGCCAGGGATCCTGCTAAACATCTTACAGTGCACAGGACAACACCCCATAGCGAAAAATGACTGAGGCCAGAATGTCAATTTCACTGAGGTAGAGAAATCCTGCTCTAGATCTGGCATCCAGCCAATATTGCACATAGAGATCATGGTATCTGCCTGCCACCACCTCAGCCAAGTGATTTATTTCTGGCTACCAGGATCCAGGTGCATTCTTCTCAAAATGATTTTTTACTTTAAATCTGCCATCTCTGCTTTTACTGATCAACTCTGATCCCACTGCCATCTGTCCTCCACAGCACCATCATCTCTATGATGGTCTTTCCTTCTCTGCTGTGATGCAGGGCCCTCCCTTCCCCACCTTTCAGACTTCCCCTGTGCCCCGTGGAACTGTTGTACCATGATTATATGCTCTACTGTATCATCTTCCTGACCCTGAAAAGCTCTGTTCACCTCCTGACTTTGCTGAGACCTGTCCTTTCCTGAGGTCCCACTTCTCTGGTAGCCCTCTCAAGTGGTGGCGTTATTATTTCCTCACATCTCACCTATTTTAGGGATGGGTAGAGAGATTATTGTCACCCTGGGACATAGTTTTGCTTCTAGATCATTACTCCTCAAATTGGTTGTTTGAAAAACAACAACAACAGAAGCTCTTCTGAAGGTGGTGATCTTCAACTGTCTCACCCTCCCCTCCCCTCCACATTGTCAGGGTCATCTCCCCTCATTCACTGAGCATTTGGCACCTGGCTTACAGTCTTCTTCCTCATCACAAACCCTTTCCAACTTCCCAGTGCCCTCAGTGTTTGCATGGAGGCTCTGCCCAACTTCTTGGCATTGGATCCTCAACCTGCTGATCTCCAAAGACCTTCTCCCTCCACCAAGCATTCACTTCCGTGGTCACACCTTGGACCTTGCATCCCCAGTAGTGGCTCTATTTCTGAAACCACTCCATCAGCCACTTTATTCTTCCAAAGACTTCCTCTCATTCTAGCTTGTGGATTTACCTACCCCCCCCCCCCCCCCCGCCAGGGTTGGACTTTGACCTCATTGCAATGTCTCATCTACTGGCCTTGCTACTTTCTGCCAATCCATCAACCCTTTCTTTTCCTCATTTCCCTTCTTGTTCAATTTAGATTCTACCACTCTTTTAAACCCTAATTTCTGTTGCTCCCTGCATTTTTGATGCATTTGCCTAACAAAATCCCAACCCAGATGAACCCAAATATCCATGTATCTGTGCCTGCCTTGTCCAGTGGAGATTGCTTGCATTAAATCTTTAGATTCAACAAACCAAAAATTGTCCAAAGTTTTAATATGTGTTTCTGGTCCACTTTTCCCTTCCTTCTGCCACTCAGAGGGGAGTCTTTTCCTGCAGCTGAGGCCAGCCCTGCTTCTGTGTTTTGAATCCTATCTTTCTTATCTTCTTAGCAACCTTTGACTGTTGATTGTCTCTCAACTGTGCTCTGGAGACACAGCTGTGCTTCTGTTACCGTCTCTATGCAGAGGAGTCACAGATTTACTTCTAGCCAAGACCTCTTTCTGAGCTTCAGATTCTGTACCATGCCCCTCTTTGTCCTCAGGGTTCCAGCCATTAACATTCTGCGTCAGGGCCATGCTCCCTCCTGCCACAGGATCATAGCACTTCCTGATCCCCTACCTGGAAAACTCCTCACGCCCCTTTTTGCCATGGTAACTTGTTCTCATCCTTCAGCCCACAGCTTCAGCGTTACTTCTTCAGGGAGTCCAGATTATTTGACTGATGTGTAACTGCCTTGTTAAACTGAATGTTCCATGAGATCTGCTACCAAGTTTGGTTTGTTCACCATTTTATCTCCAGTACCTAGCACAATACCTGGCACAGGATGAATAAATGTTTGTTGAGTGACTGAAGGAAGGAAGGAATGAAACAAAACTATTCACTTAGAGTTAAGTTCCTTTCTGCATAGTTTTCATTATTAATCATTCTCTAAGCATATTGTGTCTTCTTTGCTTATTATTTTGCCCGTTGCTATTAATTGTTAGCATTAATTTAAAAGTATTTACTTATAAGGTGTCCTATAAAAAATAAAATTAAGCTCTATGATGGGATCTTTTAACAGCTGCCTGCTTAAAAAATAGGGTTGTTTTAATATTAATGTATTTAATCTGTGTAAAAATATTTTGACTGTGGAATTGAAATGATTAGGGCACTCACTTGATAGTTCATCAATAGACTGAACTGAGATAATCATGCATAATTCTAGTACTATCAGATTTTTTTGTCCAGTATTTTTCTTTATTATGTAAAATAGTCTATTTAAGAAATGAGGTGCTTTATGTTACTTGACTATTTTCGGTATGTAAGTATGTGATACCTTATTGGTGGCCTTACTTGAAAAATACTTGAATATTTTTTGTATATCTAAGTACTAGGTAAACACTGATATAGAAATTAACTTGGATTTTTACATTTGAAATGCAGATGTTTAAAATCCAGACAGCTATTTTGGAATTTACATCTTAAAAACTGACTGAACTCAGTCAAAATTTATTCTATGAAAATGAGACCCTGCAAGGTTTCTGTGATCAAAAATGTTAACTCTGTGAACCTGAAGTTGGGATTTGCACTAAAGCAGTGCTTCACTGTGAGTAGAGAGTACTGTATTATGAACATCGTGCCATGTATTTGAATTTTTAGTTTTTGCCATCAATTCCAGAATGAAAGTTAAAAGACTTGAAGTCATGAATAGCCCTGTTCCCTGAGTCTCATTTATTTATCTCCTTGTTACTGGATGCTGACATATGGCCAATCAAATGGTTGCAATCTGGCGTCACTAAAAAGCATTCTGCTGCTCAGGGAGTCTGGTGCTTCCCATTTTGTACCCGGCAGGGGCTGGGCCCTGTGAGATACAGGAACAGCCATGCTCACTGGCAGCCTGAAGGGGGTACCTGAAGCTCTTATAGAGTTCGTGTGGAAGGAGATGAGGGACACTTCCCCCTGGGAACTTGTGGACTGTCCAATAGAACCGCAATGCGAAGCATATATATAATTAAAAATTTTCAAGTAGACACATTTTTTTTAAAAAGTAAAAAGAAACAGGTAAGAGGAATTTTAACAATTATTTTACTTAACCCATTATGCCCAAAATATTATCATTTCAACATGTAATCAATATAAAATATTAATGAGATATTTTGCATTCTTTTTTCATACTCCATCTTTCATATCCAGCGTGCATTTTACACTTACAGCACATCTCAATTTGGACTACCCACATTTTAAGTACTCAGTAGCCACATGTAGCTAGTGGCTATTGTACTGGACAGTGCAGTTCTCGGGGATTCCTCAGAGGAAAGGGTACTGGGGTTGCCTTGAGGAAGCCGGGTCACCCTCTGCTCTCACCTGTGAATTTTCGAGTGGTAACATTTTTTCCATGGAAGCCCTTTCCTGATTTTAGGATGACACTCGAATCTTTATACCCTTGGGAAATGTGACTCCTATTTTATGTTTTTTTGTGTGTGTGTGTGTGAGGAAGACCAGCCCTGAGCTAACATCCGTTGCTAGTCCTCCTCATTTTGCTAAGCAAGACTGGTCCTGGGCTAACATCCGTGCTCATCTTCCTCTACTTTACATGGGACGCCGCCACGGCATGGCTGACAAGCACGAACTAAACCTCTGCGCCACTGGGCTGTCCCCTGTTGTTGTTGTTGTTTTTTTTTTTTTTTTTGTGATAACTTAGGAACTTTTCGGAATATGCTTTTTCTTCCTTCTTTATTTCCCAGATAACGGAGAGACATTGCTCTAACATAGAAGGTTTAGTTTGCTAATTTGGTGTAAGTTATAGATGCCAAGGGAGCTGTTTGCAAGCGTATGTGTGCCCCCTGTCTTAATTTAGACATGGTACATTATAGTCTTTGATTCACCTCCTCCCTGGTTCTTGATTCTTGACTGCATCAAAGGGGCCTGCTGCCTTCCAGCTGTGTTCTGTGGCCACACGTGCCTTAACATTTAGATGGTTGAGGTCTTTTGCAGATTTCTGTCTGAGAGTTGAGTGGGAAGTTGCTTTCAGAATACAATAATGTCTTGTTGATTAATAAGCCTTTATTTCTTGCCAAATGTTGGAGTATTTGTTTCTGTTTTTAAGGATTCCTAACACATTGGTTCCAAAATATTTGGAATCTTGTGCCAAGTGTTGCCTTAAATATTTAGCATGTTGTTTTCTTTAAACTTGAATATTTCAAGCCCAACTGAATGATGCTGTGAAGCTGTGCAGCATCACAATTGTTTCAGAGCTGAGCCCTTTATTCTTTGCCAGATTTCCACTTACAGCTGCTCTTTCCCTGGCTGTCAATAGATATCTGAAATGCAAATAGTGATTCAGTCTTAATAATGAGGACATGAATTGTGGCACTATATTTGGAAAATGAGTAAGGAAACATCATAAGGCAATTATTTTAATATATTCTGTTCCACTACAAATGAAATTTCAAAATACATTTATTTAGCATTTAAGGTGATATTAAAAGGGAGAAAAGTTATGAGAGTTTCAAATAAATTTTCTAAGGTGATAATGATTAAAATCTGCTTTCTATCCCCAAACTTACCTTAGTCATGGTGCCAAGATAAATGTTTTCGAAGCATGATTTCAAACATTTGTCACTATCTCATGTTATGTTAATGTATATTAGTTTTACAAGACAACTGATTTTGAGATTAACTGTGCATATATAAATATAAATATAAAATTAATATGGACTTTGTGATTTTTTTCTCCTGGAGCATAGACTTTTGAGATCTTTACAGATTATCCTTATTATTTGGTTTGTTTTTTTTTTTTTTTTTTTTTTTTTGTGAGGAAGACCAGCCCTGAACTAACATCCGTTGCCAATCCTCCTCTTTTTGCTGAGGAAGACTAGCCCTGGGCTAACATCCGTGCCCATCTTCCTCTACTTTATATGGGACGCTGCCACGGCGTGGCTGACGAGCAGTGCATCAGTGGGCGCCCGGGGTCCGAACTCGCAAACCCTGGGCTGCCAAACGCGGACTAAACCGCTGTGCCACTGGGCGGCCCCTGGTTTGGTTTTTAAGCAGGAGGATGAATTACATTGTGTGTTCTTGGTGATAGGTTCTCAAAACGCCTGCTCTTGAAACTTTGGTTTTCTTATCTGTGAAATAAAGATAATAGTACCTGCCTCATAGGGTTGTTATGAAGATTAAATGAATTAGTAATTGTAAATCACTAAGGATAATTCATGGAACATAGTAACAGCTTTGTGTTTATACAATATATAAAAATGTCATTCTTTTAGGAAAGATTTTTCAAAGACTATCCTAAAGCTGACTTAACTGATATAATATTTGTATCATTATTCTATTCCCTTATTTCTTTAATCGAGCCATGCTAATTCATCTCCATTCTAGGTTTTGCATAGAAATTTGTACAAAAAAGTTATTTATGTTTCTGAATACAGTTTTCAATTCCCGATTTTAAAAGTCTGCTGATAGCTAGAGCCACTAGATGAATATTCAATGACAGTAACCATTTCAAAACTCACTGCTGCATTTCAACTGAAAATAATCCTCCCATCTTCCCACGAGAACTTCCTATATCATCACCTCCTGTCAAGATTTTTTTTCTTCCAGTAGTTCTGACATTTCTGAGGCTCCCAAGTCAAAAATGGCCAATAAAGCTTCTTGGCTGCACACTGCCATTTCGCAGGAACCATTTGGTTCACATTAAGGTGGTGATTGTGCTGAACTGTAATTGACCAGCCGACTGGCACCACAGGCTGGCCAGAGCCCTGTGGAATAAATCCACCTTGCAGACTAGGCTGGTGGTGACACCCTGGCTCTCCTGAGTGGCTCTTTCACACTCGGAGGGAGAGACTGGATGCAGGAGTTTTCAGGATACCATGCCCAATCATCCCTATGATATCTTTACTCACCTTTGAGAAAGTCCACAAGCCAGACAGGACTGGAGGGCCCTTGTTCTCCTTCTGGGAGACAGTTATGACCAGTGCAGTTCGCTCGTCTTAGTCCAATGCCAGTTCTGAGATTTTAGACACTGTGCAGATTTTCAGGTATCTAAGCTGGGATTGTTCATAGTTATCTACAAATTCAGTTTGCATTTTATGTTTATGGTATTACTTCTGCATTGTTTTAGGAAGATCTAGGGTTTCACGTAGGAGTTTTGAAAAGACACAGGATGAATATTTTAGGATAGGGTAGGGAGTGAAGGGATAAGTTTCACAATAGATGAGTTTAGCAATTTCACAAAATAGAACAGAAAATAAAATTGCATAGTCATTCATAAATCTAGTACAATGATCATACAGACATTGCAGGCTGATAAAATAGATATATTTTACTTTCAGCCTTAAATTTTTTCCATTTACAATGGCATTCCTAAGTTTAATAATAGGCTACTATGGTTTAATTAATTGCCTTTTATGTGGCATGGCCACCAGCAGCCTTTTTTCCCAAAAGACGTTTGCTCAGTTTTGTTTTATTTATTAATGGAGTATTGCATCCTGTGGAGAAAGTTGGTGACTTCCTGTAACTCTGGTGAGTCATTGAGGTCCAGTGGGCTCTGTACTGGATCCGTGTATGGCCATGATCATGGTCTGAGCGTGGGCTAACTCCACAGGTGGTATAAAGCTAGAGGAGGAATCACAGAGTTAGAGAGGGGGTCTCAGAGTGGAGAGAGTCACACACATCCAGAGAAAGATTTGTGCTCGGCTATGTACACATACTGAGGGGACAGAGGCCCAGAAGTAGAGGCTCACAGGACCACAAACATGGGCTGATGAACAGACACCGCTGGACACACACAAACACAAATTCAGAAAGAGAGGCACTAGTAGAAAAGGTCAAGAGACCCTGCAGGGGTGAGAAAAAGAGAGAATTAGGGAAGAAGAGAGAAAGAAAATGGGCAGGAAGGTCACACTTCAACAGTGCGCTGGAACCCACATTCCCTAAGTTGACGTTGAAGGAGTTGTGGAGCGTGGGGCAGCCAGGGCTGGTGAGAGGAAGAATGTTGACTTGATCCCTCTCCTTTGTAGTATTCAAGAAATGCTGACAGGCCAGAGGCTCTGCCACTCGGAATCTCACAATGATAGCGTCCTGGCAGCACTGAATCAGCAGAGAAGTGATGGCATCCTCTGCGATGTCACCCTGATTGCTGAGGAACAGAAATTCCATGCTCACAAGGCCGTCCTCGCAGCATGCAGCGACTATTTCCGGGTAAGTCAAGGTAGTTTGTTTGTTTCTCTTAAGATATCAATAAACAGAGGATGACAATGTTGCCTGAAGTGTCACACAACCATCAGACAGTTAAATGATATTCCCCAGAGTTGTGAATACTGGGGGCCTTTCCTGACCCAACTGAGATTAGGGCCATGTTGGGATCCTGCCTGGGCTGGACACCTGGATAGCCCTCAATGGAGAGCAGACCTCTCCTTTGCATCTGAGCTGAGGGGTGTTGGACGCTTTACCACCAGAAGAAAGTGTGGCACTGTAGTGCTCCATAATGGGAGTCCAGATCAGAGGGACAATCTGTCAAACAGTTTGTTAAAATAAGAAAAGTCCCTAAATATATGTAGTGTTTCTGATTTTTTATTTTCTATGCATGTTCTTATCTTAGTACTTTCTAACTCTTTGCTCTGGGACAGAGACGCAATTGGCCTAAAAGACCTTTAGGGTTGACATGTGGGTGCCCATCTGGCTGAAGAAGACATGTTGTCTTGTTTAGTAGAATTTTAGGGTTTGATTTCCAGTGGCTGATGATCCGTGGTGATATATTTGTTGTTTTTTTTTGAAGATGTACATGTACAGTACGGTTATAGCTAATTAAATGCCATTTATTTAGTATTTCCTGTGATTTAGGTGGTGGGGGACAAAGGACTTTATATGCCTATCTCATTTAATCCTCAAAACAATCCATTTTATAAACAAATACCCATACTATAAAAATTACCATTTTACATGTAAGGAAAGTGAATATCAGAAGTTAAGTAATTTGAGGTAACTTAGAAGCTAAGTAATAAGTCACATAGTTGTGTACTGGCAGATCTGGAATTGAAATCCATGTCTGACTTAACCAGCATGCTATTCTACCTCTTATATGGGTATAAGAAAGAATATCTTGACCATTATTACCAGAATATTTTGAAATATTAATTTCTGAATATACATTATTTAATTATTATTTAATTTTATTTTCACTGTTATTACAGTTAACTAGTGACTAGGTAATAATTTTGAAACATAACAGCATGTAATCTCTATATAAATGAGAATATAAATTTATTTGTGAATCTTTTAATTTCCCTTACCAAAGTCTCAAAATGATAGAGAAACCAACTTAGTCCCATGGTTAATTTATTGGTTTGATTTGTGTATTGCCAGTAATAATCTTGGTTTTAATGTTTAAGTGACAATATCAACTAGACTCAATTGCTGACTAGCAGCTGAAGAGAATTTTCAAAGATGCCAAATCATAAAAGAAAGACTTTTTAAAAAAAACTGTTTTAAACGTGATGAAACCAAGTAATGTAGAGGATGAAGATGTAATTACTTAAAATGTCTATCTAAAATAAAAAGCAGGGATTTAATTGTAAACTACAGAAATGAAGCAGAATATCTGAAAAGTGATCTTTTAGTTCCATTTTCCATCTTCCAGAAAGGTTATATTATTTAGAGGGCTTTTCAAACAACATACTTTGAGTTGTTATATATAACACATGCACATTGTATAATATGAGTTTTATCTTCCTGTAGACCCCATAAGATAGCCCTCTTGCTGCTTAGCGTCTCTCCCCTTTGGCCTCTGGCTGGTTGGGTTTTGAGTATAATTTGGAGAGATGGTTTGATTTTGTGCATGTGTGCATGTGAGGGAGAGAATGCATGAATGAGTGTGTGCAAGTGAGTGGGAGGGGGCATTTTGCTTGGCATTTAACAGAGTTTGTTGCTACTTCTAGGTTTCCATCTCTTCCACCACAATGCCCCTCATACTCTGATAGATTAAGCACAGAGAGTGCCTCCTTTATAGTACCTATGTCATAAAGCCTGTGAAGAAAGCTTTATTATTCCCATTCTGCAGAATAAGGAAACTCAAGTGCAATATGTTTAAATAACTTGCCTAAGGACTGCCAGATATTACGTAGAAGAGTTGATTTTCCCATACCGAGCATCTGTCTCCTTGAGTACCAAATTGTGCTTTTGCCACCTAACCATGTGCCCTACAGGATTCATACACAGGTCCTTCAATCTCACAAACTGCTTGTGAGATGAAAATTAAGTGACCTGTGTATTGATTGTTCAGATAGAGAAACCAAGACAAAGTGGGAACAGTTGGCACTTAACTCTATTGTAGGCACCGTGCTAAGTGCTGGGGTTACAATATTTAACCAGACATAGACTGAGCCCTGTGGAACTATAGGTATTATACTGGAAGTAGTTTTTGCCTTATACCCTGTATCTGTTGGTAGCTTTTTCTGCATAACACACCACCCTAAAACTTAGAAGCTGGATAGTTCCTCTGGTCTGCCAGTTCCACTGATCAATGCTGGATTCGTTCTTACATCAGCAGTTAACTGAGAGTTGGCTGGAGGCTGGATGATCTAACTTGGCCTTGTTCACATGACTGGTGATTGGTAGGCTCTTGGCTGAGGTGGTAGGGGACACTGGGCATGTATTTCTCACAAACAGGCTAGCCTGGGCTTCTTCACATGACAGCTAACTTCTAAAAACAGCAGGAGGGCGAGTCTCAATGCACAGGTGCTTTTCAAGCTTCTGTTTGTGTCGTGTTTACTGTTGTCCCATTGGTCAAGCAAGTCACATGGCCAAGTCCAGAGTCAGTGCAAGAGGGTATACCAAAGGGCATAGATGCAGGAAGGTGATTTTGTTGCCATTTTTGCAACCTACCACTGTCAAGAACTGTCAAGACTGAGATTTTACCCTACTTCAAGCCAATAAGTTACCATACTATAGTTTCATAGATGCATGTAGAAGACATGAGACTCCTAAGTCAGAGACAAAGGACAGTTTATTACTCACAGCAACAGCAATATCTGAGTCTCATCTTATTTGCACCTCTTCCCTGAGCCCTAGTTCTGACAGGGGAACAGGATGAGGGCCAGGTTGCATTACTGCACACAAAGTGGGTTGCATTATAGGAGAGGATCATTGAGCTCAGGGAAACCAAATCTTTCATAATGGGTAGGAAACATGTCTCTCCTTTGCTTTGGAGGGAAACATTATTATACTGGATAGTAAGCATGCCTACCCTTTGCTCTGCAAAGAGACACTGTATCTTCCAGGATTGTGAGCAAAACTGCCCTTTGTTCCAGAGGGAGATACTACTCTGTCATCTGAGGCTGTTTGCTGTGGAAACATCCTTGAACAGAGAGTTCAGAACAAAGGCCTCTCTCAAAATATATGCAGAAATGCAAGAGATTCATGGAGAATTGTCTCTCAACAACCACATGCCCTAAACTAGAATTATGCTTGTCTTCCTTGTGTCTTATGCTCTGCCACACTGCAATACCTGGAAACGGTATCCTGTCTCAGTAATTTCTCTATCTCTCACAATGCTTGTCATGTTGCCTCAGGCGTAGTAGGTACTCAATAAATATTTATTAAGTGAGTGAAGAGATGTTTTCTAATTGTCATAGAATTCCATGTATATTTCAATTCTTAATATCTTGCATATAAAAATATGCAAATTATTCATGGATTTTTCTTTCTAGTGTGATCTGTTCAAATTAATTAAGTACTTTGATGTAAATAGGGTTTTGTACTCTGTATAATGATATCTGGCAGATGATTTTGAAGCTACTGTAATTGCTCTGATTCAGGAAGGGAGGGACTACAGGAGTGAGGAGAAGGCTCGAGTTTTGATGTAAACTGTTCCTTTACATTGATGTGAGAGTTGGTATCAGCTTTTTTTGCTTAAAATATGAATAAGCAGATGGGCACAGAGTACTTTGACTTCCCGTGATCATCAACATTATAAAAGAAAGGGTGAGAACACATTCTTCAGACAAGTAATAATGATTTTTTAAAAATAAAAATTAGGCTTAATATCAGTGGTGTGGGCACAACATAGCAATAGTGAAATGCTATAACTGAGTCAGACCACTTTTATGGTGTAAAGCAGTGGTGGAAGGAAGAAAGGGAAGAGCCTAGGAGTCAGATCTGAGTTTGAATGCAGTGGCAGGGACTGTATCTCTCTGTTCATCTTTGTTTCCCACAGTCCCTGACAAATAGTAGGTGCTACTCTAAATATTATTTTTGGGTTATTCACTCTCTTCACTACCTTTTGGGTATAGGCAAGTCATCCCACTTCTGTGAACCTATGTTTTTTCATCTGTAAATTGTTGATCATAAAGCATAACTCTCAGAATGGGTTGATACAGAGATTTAAATGAGATAAGGTATATAATGCCCTAAGAGCCATATCAGACACACAGTAAACCTTCAATAAACATAGTTAGTCTACTCCTTGGACTAACTTACAATTCCTGGTTGTGCTCTGCCTGGCTATTTGTGGGAAAAGAAGACAGTTTTCATCTTTAGGCTCGCCTGGTTGCAGACTCACTCACCTTTTGATGGGTCAGAATAACTTTTTGGTTCCATCCTTTCCTGTGGTTTCATTTTCTGCATCTGACACCTCCTTCCTTCTTGCTTGGAACTTTCTAGTAGCTATCTAACTTTTCTCCTCCTCTGGTTGACCCTTTGCAAATCACTGTGCAGTTGACCGCGTGATTAACTTTCACTCCCCAGCTCAGGTCCTCCAGAGCTCCTCACTGGTGTCTGCCAGACTCCTGGAGTGTGCCGTCACACTGGGTCATTATCATTCATCCTCACCTTTGTTCCCCCATCTGTTCATTTGATGTTGCAGCCATACGGTTCTCCAAACACACTCTATTCTACCCGAGGGCCTTTCCACTTCTCGGCCTTGCTAATGACAATTCCTTCCACCTTAACCTCCTACTCACCTCTCAGTCTACCCTGTCCATCTTCCAAGGTTTATCACAACCAACAAATATGAAATCCTTCATGAATTATTATCCCGTCCACCCTCTGCCATCTCCCTAAATTTGTATGCAAGGTCCCCCTTTTCTGAAACATTAAAACTGTAACTTGCCTCCCTCAAGGAATTAAAGTCAACAGAATGAAAGGGCAACCTAAAAAATGAAAGAAAATAATTGCAAACCATCTATCTGATAAGGGGTTAGTAACTAAAATATGTAAGGAACTCATAAAACTCAAGAGCAAAAAACCAAATACTAAGATTAAAAAATGCACAAAAGATCTGACTAGTCATTTTTCCAAGAAGATACACAAATGGCCAACAGATTCATAAGCACGAAAAGGTACATGCTCAACATCGCTAATCATCAGGGAAATGCAAATCAAAACCACAGTGAGAGGGCCAGTCCAGTGACGTAGTGGTTAAGTTGGTGCATTCCACTTTGGCAACCCAGGGTTTGCAGGGTCAGATCCCAGGAATGGATCTACACACCACTCATCAAGCCATGCTGTGGTGGCATCCCACATACAAAACAGAGGAAGATGGACACAAATGTTAGCTCAGGGACTATCTTCCTCAAGCAAAAAGAGGAAGATTGGCAACAGATATTAGCTCAGGGCCAATCTTCCTCACCAAAACAAATCTCAACCAAAAAAACACGATGAGATATTATCTTACACCTATTAGAAAGGCTGTTACCAAGACAAGAGATAAAAAGTGTTGGAGAGAATGCAGAGAAAAGGGAACACTTGTACACTGTTGGTGGGAATGTAACTTGGTGCGGCCACTATGGAAAACAATATGGAGGTTCCTCAAATAGTTAAAAACAGAGATACCATATGATCCAGCAATCCCACACCTGGGTATATATCCAAAGAAAATGAAACCAGGATCTTGAAGAGATGTCTGCACTCCTATGTTCATTGCAGCATTATTCATAATAGCCAAGATATGGAAACAATGTAAGTGTCCATCCATGGTAGAACTGATAAGGAAGATGTGGTGGCGTGTGTGTGTGTGTGTGTGTGTGTGTAATGGAGTATTATTTACCTGTGAGAAAGAAGAAAATCCTGCCATTTGTAACAACATGGATGAACCATGAGAGCATTATGCTAAGTAATCCAAGTCAGACAGAGAAAGACAAATATTATATGATCTCACTTATAGAAACAGACAGTAGAATGGTGGTTACTAGGGGCTGGGGAGTAGGTGAAATGTAGAGATGCTGGCAAAGGGTACAAACTTCCAGTTATAAGATAAATAAGGTCTGGGGATCTAATGTATTGCATGGTGACTGTAGTTAGCAATACCATATTGTAGACTTGAGAGTTGCTAAAAGAGTAGATCTTAAAAGTTCTTACCACACACACACAAGAAAAGGTAACTGTGTGAGGTGATGGATGTGTTAACTAACCTTATTTTGGCAGTCATTTTGCGATATATACGTGTATCAAATCATCACATTATGCACCTTAAACTTACACAATGTTATATGTCAGTTATATCTTGGTAAGGCTGGAAAAAAATTTTTTAAAAAAAGAATTAAAGGTTAGGTATCATGTGTTACAGCCCCTTTCACCAGTAACTTCTATGAGAGGGACTGTGACTAGAGGACTAGTGAAGTCCATCGAAGTGCTGTTGAATAAAATCGAAGGAGGAAGTGTTGAACCAGACATGGCGGGAGAAATTAGGGGCCTTACGATCTAGAATGTGTGTGAGAGAGCAGGGGACAAGTCAACCTCTTACCCTCCTCCTTATGACAGCCCCTCCAACTGGGAACACAAAAGTTACAGGGCCCCATGTGGGCACCCCAGGCTGTGGGCCACCCTGTAGCTTCTGGAGGCTGTTGTTTACCATTTGCTATCTCCAGCTTAAATTCCCAGGAACGCCTACACTTTCTGGCCAAGGAAGCAGATGTCTTGACTGTGTACCGTAGCTTCCCATATGTGATGGTAAAGTGATTCAAATATGACATTTTGGAAAGTTAAATATTTGAGCATCATTTTCCATTAGAGTCTGAGTGTGCTCTGCCTATGTAATTTTTAGTTTTGAGAGGAGGATAAAGCCCATGATGAAAAAAAAAAATCTGTGTTCCATGAATTTTTATATCATACTCTCCAGTCACTATTTGATTAAAATGGCATATTAAACGAGTATATAATGTATAATTAGAAATAACTGTGTTTTTTTATTCAATAAGCATTTCTTACATACCTACTATTTTCTAGACACAGAACGAATTCCTATCATAATCTGGTTGGAGATACAGACAAGTGCACTGATAACTACAGTATTTGGTATTAGGGGTTTGGAGTGATGTTTTGGGGCTTGAACCTTGTTTTTATCCCTCTTCCTCTCTCTGGCATTCTTAATCAATAACTACTATTAATTGAGTATTTACTCTGCTACAGGTACTTATTCCAAGTGCTTTTTGTGTATCAACTCATTTTATCCTCTAAAGAAATCTGTAAGATGGGTATTATTATTATCATCTCCACTTTAAAAATAGAAAAGGTAGCCCAAATTTTAATAATTCACACTAGGGGCATGAGGAGCAGTTAACTAAGAGCTGAAGGAAGGCCTGACCTAAGGGAGGAGCAGTTGGTTGGAGAGAAGAGGGTACATGGGAGGAGGGTTTGGAGGAAGCAGAATGGGCGGGACTTCATAGGTAGAATCCACAGGACTTTGTGATGGATGGTGAAGGAGAGGAAGGACTTAAGAATGAGTGAGGCTCCTGGCTTGAGGATCAGGAATAGTGAGAGCAAGGGGGTGCTCACGCTCACCATGGCCTGGGGTGTGGAGGGTATTGGGAAAAGAGCAGTCGGGAGACATTTTGAGGGAAGCTATCCCATTGAGGGAACAAGTGAGGAAGGATGAGTTTGGGGAGCCAGTGCCATTTTTCCTTTTCTGATCATTGCATCCCTAGCGCCAACTAGCATGCCTGGCACCCCACAGACCCTCAATATTCATTCTCCCCTGTTGCAGTCAGTTTGGAACCATTTCTTGTTGTGTCACGTGGGTGGGGCCTCACCAATCCCCTCCTCAGAATTTCCCCCACCCCAAAAAACCAACATTATATGTATGATCAGTTTAACATATTAGTTTGTCTTATTTCCTAAGAAAGTTTCCTGTAAAAACTTGAAGGTAACAGCACTGCTGACATTAAAACATTTAAATGAGATCAGTGTTGGGTTCATACTGTCTCCTATTTGGTGGTTTTATAGACTCTTCATTGACATTTCTGATTTTCAGAAATCATATATAAGACATACTGTGTTCATTGTGTTAAGGATCAAGAGCAACATAATGTTGACCATTATTTTGCTTCCAGCCGCCAAGCCTTCATCCTCCTGCCTTTATTCCTGCCTGCTCCTCAGCCTCCATTAATTCTGTGAGCCCCCAATATGCTTCCAGTAAATTATCTTTTTGCTTAAAAAATAAAATGAAGAATAAAAATAAATGCACTTTGTAAACTGTCAAATGTTATATGAGTATTAAATAAAGGACTTTAATAGTCAGTTTTTGCTTTCCTTCAGCCACCCCTGCCACAGGCCACATTCTGAGCAGTCACTGGGCTCAGTGCTGCAATTAGGATCCACTCATTTGATCTATAGGAATTTTATCACAGTCTGATTAGTCCAGTTCTCAAAAATTAAATTTTAGCTAGGAGTAACTTACAACTAACCTCCTTTTCAGAAAAAAATGAATTAAAATAATAGTAAAATAACCCTCTAATCTTTCAATACATATGGCCATTATTTTTAGTTTATCTTTTTGACGGTTACTCTAAGCCTATGGATATCTATTACTGTCCTAAATAGCAAGCATTACTCTGCAGTTATTTAATTGGTGCATGAATATCACTAAAATTAAATTTCATGGTGTTCAATATTTTCCACAGTCAACTGTACACAGGTCTGTCCTGTGATTAATTACTTTGTTGGAGGCCGAACAAACACTACTGAGCTCTGTGGTTACTGGGTGTTTATGCTGAAACAGCAGCATTGCTAATTCTTGGATATTTACACACTGCTGTGTTCTTTCCTTTCCCTGACATCTGTATTTCGTGTATCAATCACAGAGGCACCAGAGTATCGTTCTTATAATGCTTTTGAGTTATGCATTGTATGATAAACTGATCATTGTTTTCCATCAAATGAATACTTGTATGAACATTCAATTTTATAAAAACTATTTATAGAAATAATTAAAAAGTAGAGCAGTGCCTGTTAGGAATTAAAGAATATGGCTAGAGAGTGAGGTTTGAAGATATTGTGAAGACTGCAAGGGAAAAGAAAAAAAAAACACTCAAGAAGTTTAAGAAGACTAATGGGCAGATTCTAGTGGGCAGATTAAGAAGAAAATGAGAAAGTGATTCAGTTATATGATGCTTTTTAAATGTATATTTCCTTTTTTGTTTGAGTTTTGGTAACAAAACCATTAAGAAAATAATTATTTGCAGGTTATAGTTATCTATTTTCATTATATTGAATTGAATTTTGAAATGAAGAACTCCTGACAATAGGAAAAGGTAAAAATCCAGTATCAGGACCATTTAATCCTTGCTATATTCTTTTTCTGATGCTAAATTTATTTCACTGTACACAACTATAAAATAATATATAAAATGCATATAGCACATCTTCTTTATCCATTCATCCCTAGAAGAGCACTTAGTTTGTTTCCATGTCTTATAAATAATGCTGCAATGAACATGGAGTGCAGATATCCCTTCGATGTAAAAAAAATAATTTTTTCTTTTTGCTGAGGAAGATTCACCCTGAGCTAACATCTGTTGCCAATCTTCCTCTTTTTGTATGTGAGCCACCGCCACAGCATGGCTACTAACAGACGAGTGGTGTAGGTCTGCGCCTGGGAAACAAACCCGGGCCCCCAAAGCAGAGCGTGCTGAACTTAACCACTAGGACACCAGGTCTGGCCCTAATATTTTTTATTTTAAATATTTTTAGACCTTTCCATTTTAATTTTCTTAGATTTTACTTTGTAATTTTATTTAATATTTTCAATACACTGGCTGCTGCTACTTCACAAATCAATATGCTTCTTTATTACTTCTTAATGTGGTGAGAACAAAATAACTCCATGGCTGATAATAGTACCAAGTGGTGCACATAATTCACTACTTTCTCAATTCCATAGACATTTACTGAGCATCAGCTATCTGCAAAAAAGTTTGTGCTGGTTGTTGCAAGGGGTACAAAAAACATCACCACTGCAGCTTCTGCACAAGAGGTGAAGGTTGAGACCTTGGGAACCTAGGAGATTGGACATCAGGAGGGAAAAGAGAGAAGGGAAAAAAAATGTCTGTGCTTGGAGCCTAATGGATGTCTTTACTTAGGTGGCAGAAAGAGCATGAGCAAATGGCCAAGGAGACGAAAAAGGAAGAGTCAAAGATATATAAAGATTCCCAGAGTGTACATTTTAATCAAAACCAGAAAAGAAAAAGGTTTCAAGAGATTGACATATTTTATAGAAGATCAAGGAGGATGTAGAGTGTGGGAAAGGAAGCCAAAATCTAAGGGGTGATATATAAAAATATTGACCAGTGCTACTTGTGGTCCGTGGACCAGTGTCAGTCTGTGAGATGCTTGTTAACTGTCCATGCTGATGAGCTCCTGAGTGTAAATCAGCTACGTCATGAAACGCTGTGTTAGTTCCCCTGGCATTTTTTCATGGGGAGTGTTTCTCAAGGAAGCAAGAAGTGAGTTCATTTGTCTTCTGGCAGAGATTTCTGATCTTATCTCAGATGGATAAGAAGCAGTTTGAAGACAGCCTACTTGGAGGAGCACTGATACAGATAATAACAACATAGATAAATATACCATTTCATTTTCATTTTTATTTTGTATCCAGGTTTTTTGAGATATAATTCTCATATAACTGTGTAAGTTTAAGGTGTACAACAAGATGATTTGATACATGTATATCTTGTGAATTGATTGTCACAATTAGGTTAGTTAACACATCCATCACCTCACATAGTTATCTTTTTTATGTGTGTGGTAACTTTTAAGCAACTTTCAAATCTACAATATAGTATTGTTAACTATAGTCACTGTGCTGTACATTAGATCCCCAGAGCTTATTCATCTTTTAACTGGAAGTTTATTCCTTTTGACTAATATCTCCCCATTTCCCTCATCCCCCAGCCCCTGACAACCAACATTTTACTCTTTCTATAATGTTGGCTTTTTAAGATTCCACATATAAGTGAGATTGTACAGTATCTGTCTTTTTCTCTCTGATTATTTCACTTAGCATAATGCCATCAATGTTTGTCCATGTCATAAATGGCAGGATTTCCTTCTTTCTCACGGGTGAATAATATTCCTTTGTATATATATACCATATCTTCTTTTTTGGGGGGGTGTGAGGAAGATTGTCCCTGAGATAACATCTGTTGCCAATCTTCCTCTTTTGCTTGAAGAAGAATGTCTCTGAGCTAACATCTGCACCAATCTTCCTCTATTTTGTGTATGGGACACCACCATGGCTTGATGAGCAGTGTGTAGGTCCTCAGTGGGGATCCGAACCCATGAACCCTGGGCCACCAAAGCAGAGCATGAGAATTTAACCACTATGCCACTGGGCTGGCCCCTATACCACATCTTCTTTATCCATTCATGTTTAGAATGGCATTTAGGTTTTTTCCATGTCTTAGCTATCATAAATAAATGCTGCAATGAACATGAGGGTGCAGATATCTCTTTGAGATCCTGATTTCATTTCCTGTGGATATATACCCCAAAGTGGCATTGCTGGATCATACTTTATTTTAAATTTTTCAAAGAACATTCATACTGTTTTCCATAGTGGCTGTACCAATTTACATTACCACCAACAGTGCACAGGGTTACCTTTTCTCCACATCTTCACCAATGCTTGTCATTTCCTGTCTGTTTTTTTGGTGAGGAAGATTGGCCCTGAGCTAATATTTGTTGCCAGTCTTCCTCTTTTGGCTTGAGGAACATTGTCCCTGAGATAATATCTTTGCCAATCTTCCTCTATTTTGTATGTAGGATGCTGCCACAGCATGGCTTGATGAGCAGTGCATAGGTCTGTACCCAGGATCTGAACATTTGAACCCTGGGCCTCCAAAGCAGAGTGTGTGAACTTAACCACTATGCCACTGGGCCGGCCCCTCATTTCTTGTTCTTTTGATAATAGCCATCCTAACAGGTGTGAGATGACATCTTGTTGTGGTTTTGGTTTGCATTTCTCTGATGATTGGTTATGTTGGACATCTTTTTATGTACCTGTTGGCCATCTGTATGTCTTCTTTGGGAAATAGCTATTTGGTGCCTCTGCCCATTTTTTAACCAGATTGCTTGTTTTTTTGCTATTGAGTTGTATGAGTTCTTTATATAGTTTGGATATTAACCCCTTATCAGATAAATGATTTGTAAATATTTTCTCCCATTCTGTAAGTTGCCTTTTCATTTTGTTGATGGTTTCCTTTGCTGTGCAGAACCTTTTTAGTTTGATGTAGTCCCACTTGTTTATTTTTGCTTTTGTTGCCTTTGTTTTTGGTGTCAATTCCAAAAAATCATCTCCAAGACTAATGTCAAGGAGCTTACCACCGATGTTTTCTTCTAGGATGTTGAGAGTTTTTATCATGAAAGGATGTTGAATTTTGTCAAGTGCTTTTACTGCATCTATTGAGATGATCATATGATTTTTATCTTTCATTTATTAATGTGGTGTATCACAGTTATCAATTTGCGTTATGTTGAACCATCCTTGCATCTCAGGGATAAATCCCACTTGATCATGGTGTATGATCCTTTTAATGTGCTGTTGAATTTGGTTTGCCAGTATTTTGTTGAGGATTTTTGCATCTGTATTGATCAGGGATATTGGCTATAGTTTTTTTTTTGTAGTGTTCTTATCTGGCTTTGGTGTCAGGGTAATGATTACCTCATAAAATGAATATGGGAGTGTTCCCTCCCTATCAGTTTTTTAGAATAGTTGAGAAGGATTAGCATTAATTCTTCAAATTTTTGGTAGAATTCACCAGGAAAACCATCTGGTCTGGGCTTTTCTTTGTTGAAAGTGTTTTGATTACTTATTCAATTTCCTCATTTGTTATTGGTCAGTTCAAATTCTATTTCTTCATGATTCAGTCTTGGTAGGTTGTATGTTTCTAGGAATTTATCCATTTCTTATAGGTTATCCAATTTGTTGTTTATAGTAATCTCTTGTGATCCTTCATATTTTATGGTATCAGTTATAATGGCTCCTATTTCATTTCTGATTATATAAACTATGGTACCTTCATACAATGGAATATTATTCAGCGATAAAAAGAAATGAGCTATCAAGCCATGAAAAGACATGGATGAACCTCACATGCATATTACTAAGTGAAAGAAGCCAGTCTGAAAAGGTACATAACTGTATGATTCCAATGATATGACATTCTGGAAAAGGCAAAACTATGGAGACAATAAAAAGATCAGTGGTTGCCAGGGGCTGAGGGGAGGGAGGGATAAATAGATGGAGCACAGGTGATTTTGGGGGGAGTGAAACTACTTTGTATGATATTATAATGATACATACTTGTCATTATGCATTTGTCAAATTCATAGAATATACAACACTAGGAGTGGACCTTAATGTAAACTGTGAACTTTGGTTGATAATGATGTGTCAATGGTGGTTCATCAATTTTGCCACACTGATGGGGTATGTTGATGGTTGGGGAGGCTGTGCATAGGGAAGGGCAGGGGTTATGTGGAACTCTCTGTACTTTCTACTCAATTTTGCTGGGAACCTGAAACTGATCTAAAAAATAAAATCTATTAATTAAATTTTTTTAAATGAAAGAAAAAAATATTGTAGGCACCTCACTGCTTTCTCATAAATGTTTTATTGTTTTCAGGGAAGATGACTTTCCAACTCTTTTTTTAATTTATTTTTTTAGCATTGAGTGAGCAATTAGGTTGTGAAAATGAAATATACCCCTTTGGTGGGTAGACAGCTTTAATACAATAAATCATGATTCTAAGAATAACAGGAATGAATCCTTTCAGATGGCAAGCAGCACTCTGGAGATGATCTGATTTGCTCTTCCTCTAAAAGCCATCACCATTCATCTGCACAGTGTGTTGAGTGCTTGCATATGCAGGACATTGTACTGCCACTTGTTGCAAGAGGGTGATGTAAGTTCTAGTCTGAGTTTGAGTTGGAAGGCAGAAGACTGATGTCCTAGCCCAAAGACAGTCAGGCAGAGAGAAAGAATTCTTTCTTACTCAGCCTTTTATTCAGTCTGTCAACTGATCAAATGAGGCCCACCCTCATTGGGGAGGGCCGTCTGCTTTACTCAGTCTACCAGTTCAAATGTTAATCTCACCCAAAACACCCTCACAGACACACCCATTAATAGTGTTTGACCAAATCTCTGGGTTCCCCATGACCCAGTCAGGTTGACACATAAAATTAACCATCACAGACACTGTCTCTGTCCTCAAAGAACTTAGAATTTGTAGAAAAGGTAGAACGTACACACATTATTCTAATTCAAGGCAGAATAACATAGGAGCCTATAACCTGAGTCTCACCCTTTTAGGGAGTCAGGTTTCTATGTGAGCTCTGGGCTTTCTTTGATGCTCTATCTCATATGTCACTCCTCTCCTTCTGTGACTTCCTGCCTCCTAACTCTCCAGTCCCTTCTCCAATACCCTAGCACTCTATACAGATCTCAGTTATTCATAAGCTCTTTCTTTCATGAGTCTATTTCTTGAATCATTCATTCATTCAACAGTTATGTATTGACTGCCCACTAAGTGCCAGGCACTGTTCTAGATTATGAGGATGTGGTAATATACAAAACAGACAAAATCTTTGCCCTTATGACACTTCCGTTCTAGTTGGACAAGAATGACTACAAACAAATAGATAAGTAAGTATGGAGTTTGTCTAATAGGGATAACGGCTGGGAGGACAATGGAGCAGAGTGGAGTAGGCAGTGCTGGTCATAGTGGTGGTGGGAATTGCCTGTTTTTAATAGGTGGTCTGAGAAGGCCCACTTATAAGTGAAGGAGCAAGCCACGTAGTGCTTGGCAAAGAACATTCCAGGCTGAGGGAACAGCAAAGACAAAGCCCTGAGGCGCAAGGTATTACCAGTGTTGGTGCGCAGTAAGGGGGACAGTGGCTAGGGAGGAGTGAGCCGGGGGAGCGAGCAGCAGCATGTGAGGCCAGGTCACATGTGACCGCCTTGCAGGCTGTTGTTAGGGTTTTGGTTTTTATTTTCAGTGAGATGGGAAGTACTTGGACAATTCTGACAGACATGTGACATCACCCGATATGTGTTTTGAAGAGAGAATTCTCCAGCCTCTTTAGAGATGAGGGTGGAAGCAGGGACTCTAGTAGGAGGCTATTAGAATAAGACAGGGACAAGGTGATGGCTTGTCCTGGGGAGTGGGGCTGGAGGTGGTGAGGACTTGCTTGTGTTTTGAAGGAAGAGCCCAGGGAATTTGATGGTGAACTAGTCTGGAGCGTGAGAGAACGAGGTGTCAGGCTGACGCCAGGGCATTTGCCTCAGGCACTGGAGGGATGAAGTTGTCCTTTACTGTGATTGGGAAGACTAGTTTTGCAGTCCTTTGGACACATTAGTGACGAATCATAGGCTTGGCCACGTGTCATCTGGTGGTTTGTACACAGATGGTCTCCCCCGTGCGGTGGAGACTTTTCTGGGAGCAGGATCCCATTCACTTTGTTCTTCTCTGTCTGGCACAGGGCCTCACATGTGGCTGCTGCTCCATGAGGATCTGAAGAAGGAACATGCTGACTTTACTGTAGGTTGGTTACCGTTGAACCGCATTCTGGGGTCCGCGTAGTGTAGGCATGCAGAGTTGTGTTTCTGATAATGGTGATGGTTTTTGTACAGATCTGCTTATTGCTCTTGTCCCCGGTGGTATTATTGACTAGGAGTAGGGTATTATCTTGGTAAGGGAATCACACAAAGGTCTTCAGTTTCTGTGGGACTGAAACATCCAGCAAATAGTATCTTTATGTGCACAACATTGTGCCAGACCAAGAGCTCCTCTGAAGACGCTAGCTGGAAGCCACTTCTAGTCTGATAAGGGCCAAAGCATGCACAGTTCAACAGCAAAATGAGAGTGCCAGAGCAATATAGTCGTAACAATTATAATAATATCTACCAAAAAACACTCGCATTTGATTCTTATAACAGCCCCTTAGGTGGATGTTTTTATCCCTGGGTAAAAAACAGCCTCATAATAATAACTGATTTGCCTAGCTTTATATATTTGGGTGTCAGCTACCAGGGGGAAGAAATTAGATTTTTTTTAGTCTTCTATAGGATCCAGCAAAGTGCCTTGAGCTTCATATCACAATTTTTGCTGAATGAATAGTGAATAGATACATGATTTTGAAGGATGGAGAAAACATGGGTCTGGAGTTATCTGGAAGGCTTCTTGGAAGAGGAGGACCTTACCCACACAATGTAAGTTCCAGGAAGGCTTTCGAGGCTGGGGAAACATTCAGGTAGTCCTGGAGGTGGAGGGCAAGCAGAAGAGATCACTGTAGTTCGTCCTGTTTTGTGGCAACTATTGTGCCAGTCTTACACTTACTACTTACTCAGTCTCCTGTGATTCTGAGATTAGCCAGATATGATAGTTATTCCCACTTACCTATAAGAAAATTAAGACTGAAAGAGGTTGGGGAAGTATCCAAGTCCCATGGTTATCAAGTTGTGGAGCAGCAATGTGGAGCCAAGGCTGGCACTTCTGAAGTTCACATTTTTATTGTGTTGTTTTCCACGATGGCACATGGGGCCTTGTCCCCTTCACTGGCAAACAGGAGGTGTGTCCTGCCATGAGCTCTGTGTTGGTCAGTTCCCCTGAAACTGACACCCCAGGGCTAAAGGAACTGTCCGGTCTCCTTGGGCTGGTGTGCACTTGATTCCTGGACATGCTTCTGTGGTATCCCAGCTGCCTCTAATCATTCCACTTTTAAAAGTTTTACTTAAAAATCATTAGTCATACAGCTTAAGAGCAAGAAAGAGAATATAGTTTGCACTTTAATAAAGAATCTACATTTTTATAAAAGAATTAATTATAGAGGCAGAACAGTTTTAGACTGAGACCAATCTGGTGTATAACAGCTTTGTTCAAATATTTTCTGACTGTGTATGTCCTTGGGCAAGTGGCTTAGTATCTTTAAGTTTCATTTTCTCCTCCAATTGTAAAAGTAGGTGAATTGTCACTTACGTTATGGGGCTGATGTGGAAATTAGATGAGAGAATAAATGTCAGGTGCAAACCAAGGTCTGAAACCTACTAATGCTAAATTGATGGTTTTATTTTCCAAGCAGAGGAGAGCAGAGTTTTGGTTTTTAAACCAAAATTCTGTTAGGAAGCAACATTGTTTTAAGGCTACTCAGCAGAGACGGTTTTTGACAATTTTGTCTGTATTTTAGATTTCAAGGTTTCTTTTATTTTGAAATTATTTTTCTCAAGGCTGTACTTTTGAGATATAAATCTTTAATCTTTTGAACATGCTCCAAGTTCTCCAGGCACCCGAAGTTCTCTTCACTATTACTTCTTTAGGATTTACTGGCCATGTGTTGCTTCTGCTGTAATTTACAATCCAGGATTATTTGTAAGTGTAATGTTGAATGTTGGAAAGTTGTTAATGGGATTAAAAAGAATGCAAGTGAGATGTACCTTTGCTTTATACTTTATGAAAGGGGAATTTGTGTGTGTGTGGTGGTGGTGGTGTACGTGGTAGCTTACTGTTTGAGCAGACTTAGTTTCCCACTTTGAATTTTCTATTTGATGGAAGCGGTACGAAATCTTGCTGGACAGGAAAAGCAAGGCTGCCTTTCTTTCATGCCCACACCTACCCAAAGCATCATGCGATTTCATATTTGAGTGATTTTAAAAGTGTGTAAGGGACTTCTTGACCCGAATCCTAGTGTCTTAAAAATGCATGCAGAGATTAGAGTTTGGGGATAATTTTCATTCTTTATGAAAGAGCTTTGATACCAGTTCTGGGGACTGAGGACCTATGTCAGTCAGAGCGCCTCACATGTGGCTGCTGTGTCTCCAGCCTGCAGCCTGTGAGGACTTCTGTTCAGCCTCATATAGACGAAGGCAAGATAAATAAACTGAGATGGCCCGAACAAGCTACTGGTTCTTTCCCTAGACTTTGGGGCGAGAAAATGATTGGGCACTGGTTTTAGCATGGGGAATATAGTGAATAATATTGTAATAACTTTGTATGGTGACAGATGGTAACTAGTCTTATGGTGATCATTTTGTAATGTATATAAATATCGAATCACTGATGTACACCTGAAACTATTAGGATATTGAATATTAATTATACTTTAATACAAAAAAAAAGAAAAAGAAAAAAGTGAGTATATAGGAAAATATTTATAGGATACCCCATGTGTGCTGGGCTCATTGAAGATTATCAGTAAATGAAAGATAGTTGAGCAATGGTAACAGCAGTAGAAGGGGTAGAGAGATAAGGGCAGTGATTGCAAAAGTAACTGTGGTGGGTTCTGGTACGGCTGGTGGAGCAGGGCTGATGGTATCGGAAGAGTTGGGACTTGTACATTAGTCCATCCCTCCCTCATCCCCCTCACCCTCGCTGAATACTCCGCCCTGGGCTTTGCACATAATTGGTGCAGCAAATATTTTTTGAAACATTTATGAACATCATTCAAATCATCACAAAATATTTTATGGGAGTCTTATAAAGTGTTTTGTTCCTCTGAATTATTTCTGATGATATATCTCATGTTATCTTAGATATAGAAGAATTTATCCCTCATCTTTCCTCAATTTTGTGTGTACGTGAGTGAAGAAAGTACTACAAAAGTGTTTTTCTGAAGAAAAAAATACCTGTTAGTATCCTGCTGATGCAAACCAAAGGTCTAATGAAAGTAACCTAGAAGAATAAAAGGTACATTCCTCTATATCTAGTGGGCTTCTTTTTTTCTTTTTCTTCTTGTAAGCAGCGAAACAGTCACTAGTTTCACTGAGACTTTTGGACAGCAAGTAATAAGTTTGGAGTGGCAAGGTTCCTGTTCTTTACTGGAGATTTTCCAGCAAGGCAGAGCAAATCCTTGTGAATGTGTGGAAGTATTTACTGGACCTTAACTCTTCTACCTGGTGTATGCTGCAGTCTGCTTATAACAAGATTCTACTTCTAGTTGGTAAACGACAGATTCCCAGGGGAGCACTATTGTACCAAGGGGTGGGTGTGGGAGGAGGGACAGCACTGGGACACGACGTTTTTATCACATATGCTGTGATTTCATTGCTAGGTCATTCAACTCTAGCCAAGTCCAGATTAAATTTCATTAGGTCAGTGTTTGAAGTCTTATGATAAAATTTCTGCTTTTTGGAGTGGTAGACATGTACCTCTCTCAATGCTGCAAGAGATGGTTGCTGAAAATAATATCAACCATATCTTCATAGTGTAGACAAAAGTCATTTTGAAGAAACTTTGTGATAAATCACCTATAAAAAAAACAGTGAGGGGCTGGCCTGGTGGCACAGCAGATTAGTTCACGCTTTGGCAGCCCAGGGTTGGCGGGTTCGGATCCGGGGCGCCCGCTGACTCACTGCTTGTCAGCCATGCTGTGGCGGCGTCCCTTATATAAGTAGAGGAAGATGGGCACGGATGTTAGCCCAGGGCCAGTCTTCCTCAGCAAAAAGGGGAGGATTGGCAACGGATGTTAGCTAAGGGCTGGTCTTCCTCACAAAAAAGAGAGAAATAAATAAAAACGGTGAATTATGTCCTAATGGTTGGAAGGAGACAAGCTTTCTAATAGTGATGACAATCATTAATTACTTACACAAAGTATATGTGTGGTGGGAGCAAATCTCAAAGCTATAATAAAAGGAAATTTGTGCCTTTTTACATAATCAATGAAAAAAGTCACTGTAAAAGGGCAAAGAAATCTCTTAAATTATAAAAATGTTGAATTCCTTTGCCATAAACTTTAAAAACTCTATAAACTCTTCTAACACCTCAACTCACTGAAGTATGCAATAGATATATATTTTCAGAGTGATATTTAATCTTGAATTAAAATTAAGCATCAGGATCATTGCAGACTAATCTCCTAGTTATATAAATGTTAAAATAAAATTATTTGAAACTTCTTAGTGGAAAAGACTATTAATCATACAAGGACTGACCAGAAAATGAATATATTTGTTAGTAAGGAAATAATGATTGCTCTTCAAGCTGCCAAATTTATACATGGAAGGTGAGATAAACTGCCATTCATTTAACATTTTCTTTGTTTGCTGGTACTCTGTGTAGTCACATTCCTTATCTTCATTGACTCTCCCAATAACCCTTAGATGTAGATATCACAACAACTTTACAGATGAGGAAATTGAGCTTGCTCAGTGTTGAGTAATCTAACATTGCACAACTTCTCGATGCCAGAGTCCAAATCCCAGCCTAGGTCCACATGCCTCCAAACCCCCTAAATTTTCCATGTTGCTAAGCTATGTGGGCCTCAGAGAACTTTCTATTTAAGGTTGCCATTAGCTCTGAGCATTGTGGTTGGCAGAATGATGGCCCCGAAGATGTCCACATCCTAATCCCTGGAGAATGGGGTCTATGTTTCCTTACATGGCAAAGGGGTCTGCATTTGTGATGAAGTTAAGGACCTTGAGATGAGAAATTATCCTGGATTATACACCTGGGCCCAGTGTAATCATGAGGGTCCCTGAAAGATAGAAAAAGGAGTCAGAAGAGTCAGAGAAGAAGGTGTGACAATGGAAGCAGAGGTTGGAGTGATGTGACTGCCGGCTTTGAAGGAAGGTGCCATGGGCCACGACGCTGCAGCCTCTAGAAGCTGGAAAATGCAAGGAAACAGGTTCTCTCTAGAGCCTCCAGAAAGAACACAGCCCTACTTACACCTGGATTTTAGCCCAGTGAAACCCATTTTGGACTTCTGGCCTCCAGAACTGTAGGATAATAGATTTGTGTTGTTTTAAGCTACCAAGTCTGTGGTAATGTATCACAGCAGCAATATGAAACTAATATAGGCATCTTAATGATAGCTAGGTGAAGTGAACTTTTCCTTGTTTTTTTTTGTGAATTTTCAGGTATGGTTTTGCTTACTATCATTTCTGCAACCCTGACCTCATAGGTGCCACCTGATAATGTTGGGAAATGAGACCTGATCATAGGTCTCAGATTTGAAGAGCAATGAAACTACATATAGGGACCATTGTATAAGAAGGAGTTGGATTCCTTTATCTCAAAGCAAATAGCAAAAGAGTCAGATGGATTTGACATATTGGTGTAGAAAACTTAGTTATTATTAATTTTCACTATTCCTTCCTCAACACCGTAATTCAAAAGGAGCCCCTTGTTAAAGTTTCAGCTTTGCCTTGTAAATAACAAGAGATCGCTGTGCCCTCAAATGGTGCCAGTGAGTTTTGTGACCTTAAACAGCAGAAATCCCATGACGTGTAATTTTATGAGAAAAGAATACTGATCCCCCTATTCTTTAAATAAGTGGAATGTAGTAAGTGCTCTTAAAATAAATGTTACATTTTCATGTGGGGAATAACATTCCTGGTACTTTAGGGGAAAAGATTTGTGAAGTTGTGTGTTGTAATAGAAGCAACAGATTTCAACAGCCAGTGTATTAGAGCAATTTGGTATCAGGAAAACACACTGAGCTAGTCTAAGGCAGTGTTTTGTTAGAATCTTCTCTTTGTTGTTAACTTGCCACATTATCTTAGGAAAATTACTTCAGTTTTTATGCCTTGGTTTTTTTGTTTGTCACATGGGGATAATAGTACCTCCTCTGTTATCTCATTAAAAAAATGTCCTGAAATAATATAAATGGCAGTGATTAGAAAAGAATAAAAACAGCTACACCAATGCTGGGCAGTATTTTTGTTATTAATGAGAAAGTCCCTGATGCTCACACACACACTCACACACACTCATATATCAGGTCCAACAATGAAAGACCCAGTAAGGCCTTTTGATTCTGTGGAAGGATACAGTAGCATTTAGTAAACAATGCAAGTGTTTATTAAGAAGTTATTCAATCTTTTGATATAAGTTCCACAAATACCTTCAATCAGAATTTATATTAATTTTTCAGTGTGCCCAGAGCTGAAATGTTTATTTCCTACTGAGGCAAAGGAAGAAAATAGCAAATGATGGGAATCAAGCCAACTTTCCAACTTGCTGTGACTTATTAAATTATATTATTTCCTTTTTTGTCACAGACAATATTTGTCAAAATAGATAAAAGGTTATGTTATAAATATGTTGTCATAAAGTTTAAAAGTATGAAAAATTAGCATAAGTGCAGTGGTCTCTCACATGGGGGTGTATGCCCTGGAGAGTATAGATGAGCCCTGGGGATATGGGAGAAAATTTACTATCTGCAAATTTTTACATCAATTTTATTTCCACTTTGGGGTTTGTTTTATAATGTACATAACAGACTGGTGTATAGTATATCTATATAACTTATAAATATAAATATTAGAATTACTGTGAAAATTGTGTAAATAATGTTTGCACAATCAAGAAGAGTTTGGGGGCTGGCCCAGTGGTGTAGTGGTTAAGTTTGCGTGCTTTGCTTTGGTGGCCTGGGGTTCATGGCCCCATGCTTTGGATCCCTGGCGTGGACCTCACACCGCTCATCAAGCCATGCTGTGGCGGCGTCCCACATACAAAATAGAGGAAGATTGGCACAGATGTTATCTCAGAGACAGTCTTCCTCAAGTAAAAAGAGGAAGATTGGCAACAGATGTTAGCTCAGGGTCAATCTTCCTCGCCAAAAAAAAAAAAGAAAGAAAAGTTTGGAGACTACTACAATCGTGAAACAGAACAGAGAATGTAATATTGAACATTCTTTTTTTTTTGGTGAGGAAGATTGGCCCTGAGCTAACATCTGTTGCCTATCCTCCTCTTTTTGCTTGAGGGAGACTGTTGCTGAGCTAACATCCATGCCAATCTCCCTCTACTTTATACATGGGATGCTGCTGAAGTGTGGCTTGATGGGCCGTGTGTATGTCCGCGACCGGGATCCAAACCCATGAACCCCGGGCTGCCAAAGCAGAGTGCACGAACCTAACCAGTACGCCACCAGCCTGGCCCCTAACATTCTAACATTTTTGTGCACTAATTAGGATTGTAGTGAGAAGTGTGTTTTGGGTCGCAGCTTTTTTAACATTGCCAGAAACCAAAACCCAACGTTAAAGGAAATGATTGACCATGGTGATTAAACTGAAAAGTTACTCTACAGTACAGGACAGAAACCTCCATTCTGTAGACCACTAACTTGATTTCACTTGTAGGCATCATCAGAGCAGAGATTTTTGTCTTTCTTATTCACTGCTAAATCTGCAGCACTTCCAACTCAGCATAGCATATAGTAGGCACTCAACTAACAGTTATTGGGTAAACATGTGAAGTTGCTGGTATTGTGTACTAAGAAGGAAAATGCTGTTTTGCTTATAGTTGCAGAATAGCCATAGCAGCATATTATACAAGAGCCCAAGGTAGAGTTGTTATTACATGAAAGTTGTACTCATTTTTGTCTCCTCTGCTTGGATTGTAAATGGTGAGTGCATTTCTCCATCCATGGTGCTCTGTTTGACTTTCTACAGGTTTTTTTCTAATTAGCTATCTGGCTATTTCTGGATCTCTTTATGTATCTGTCTTTCTGTTTTACTCTGTACCATCATTCCTCCTTTTATTTTATCTTTTTTCACTGATCTTCCCCTTAAAAGTCTTTCTTTAAACAATAAATATATACTTTGGTTTTATAGTCAGTAGACTTTGAAGCACATGTTGATAATTTGTAAAGTGGACAAATGCAACATTTTTTATTTTTGTCAGACCAAACTCCATGATATTAAATTAACCTTTAATAATATGGGGTTTTGGATATTATTTTTGGATAGAAAAAATGTCTTATACCTTTACTCTGTCCACATCTTAATGTAGATGAAACAGTCGTCAGACCTAATTCTTATAAAAATACTTAGATTCATTTTTCATCTTGGTTCTTTTAATATAGTTAATTTAAATATTACAACTCTTCTTGGTGGCTGGGGAATAATTAAAATTTTAGTTAAGAGAAATGTATCCTTTTTAGGTCATTATGTTTAGATTATTGTATACATATAATACAGTAAGTGTAAAACATTAGTGTATAATAAAGCATGAATCATTGATACAGTTAAAGCATAGAGATATGATTAACATGCTAAAACTACTCTGATGAAATTTATCTTTTTTGAGATTCAAAAACCAATTGGCGTTTTCCCTGCCTTAGAGTGTCTAATACATATTTCAGTTCTTGTTTATGTTGCCAAGAAAAAAGGAAGTGAATGAACTAGTTTTTGGATTCTAGATAAACAGGAATTGGCTTTTTTTATGGTGCAATCATGTATGCTGTTGTAAGCAGTCTATCACAAAGGATTTAAAATGAAATTAAAGGGCAACAAAAACATAGCGAAATAAACTCTAAAGACTGATATATATAATCGTCAAGAAGTAAGTAAAATTATAACCCCTGGATTTTAGAGGCTATAGCAACAGGGAGCTGGGTGGGGAGTAATGTTTATTTACTCAGGTGCTGATATATCAGTGTACAGAATTGTAAGAGAAGAAGAAACTTAATTAGAAATTTTCATCTAGAATTTTAAATGACTTCATGGGCACTACTAAGATTTGAAGGAAAAGAATTCATTGACTTATTTGACAAATTCTGATTGAGTGCCTACTACAAGCCAGGTGATCTGCATTTTGTCATTAAATCTATGTGACAGTTCTCTGCGACAGGTGCCTTCATTTTGTGCTCATGGAAACTGAGGCTTAGAAAGATAAACTGACCTGGCCAAGGTCACATGACTGATAAGGGAAGCAGGCAAGACTCAGACTGTTATTTATTGGGCTCCAAAAACCAAGTTCTCAACCCCATGCTCGCCTGCCTCCTAGTGCACTGAGTGGCTCAGTATCAGAGCAAAAGATGGAATGGCTTCTGGTTCTTATAGTGGATGTGACTAGAATTGGGAAGCAAATTAACATTTCATATTACAGATGTTAATTTCAAAAGAAGAGAATCCTGGGTATGTCCTGATGGGTTATCCCACGCAATGTGTTTGGGATTTAGGGGATTAACAAGCAGAACCAAGCTGGTTGTGTCTAAAGGATTTTACTTAAGCTCAGAGACAGATGGCAAAGCTACTTCCAACTGGAGGTTCCCCAGGGTTCTCATTCAAGTTTTAGGCCAACAGAGGGAATGCCCTCATCATTGGGAGAGTAACTGGTCTGCTTCCCTATAGGTAAAGGTTTGCTGGTAGCATTCCATTCTAGAGAGGGGCTGATGGAACAGATAATGGCAAACACAAAACAGAAGTCTGGGACTTACGCATGGATTAGGTGGACAAGAGCATGGAACATAGGGAAATGAATTGTGCCATGCAAAGGGGCCAGGGATTTGTGCTCCCCTCTGGAGTTGTTGCTTGGAAGTGTTAACTCAGCCAGGGACTTCATTTCCCAACACCCTTCACATCTAGGTGGGGCCACAGGACTATTTCTTGCCGAGAAAGTATGATTAGAAGGTATGAGTTATTTGCAAGATGAAGTGGTTATGAGTAAGATGTACTTGCTCCACAGTCTCTTTCCCCATGAGCCAAATGGAAAGGACTCAGAGGACAGCAGAGCCCCATGATGAAAGGAGCCTAGGCCTCAAATGACCATGTGGATGGTAGCTCCACTAGGAATACACACACTGGGCTGTGTCATGAGTGTGTGAAGCCATGGGAATTTGAGTTTTATCTGTTATAAAACCACCTAAGATTATAATGTCATATTACCTTAATTAATACAGAATCATCAGCAGACTCAACAAATGGATGAAACTATGACAGTGGGAAAATGGTTATTGATGCAATCAGAAAGAGACTTTAGAGTAAGTGTAATTAATATTGAATGAAGAAAACTTTTTTCATTGTCCAAGAGAGAAAAGAAATAAATAAAAAGCATGAAAAATAATAGCACACATTCCAGGTCAAGATGGTGGCATAGGCAGACTCTGAACTTACCCCCTCCCACAGACACAGCAGATTTACAATGAATCTTGGAAAAATTATGCTCAGAGAGAACTGAAAACTGGATAAGAAGAACCCCTGCAACAAACAACAGTCCTAACTGAGGTGGAAGAGGCAGAAATTCCATTCTGGAGAAAAAAAAGCCACCTTCACAACCCACAATGCTTCACAGCTGCCTGGCAGGAATCCAAAGGTATGCAGCCTTCCCTGAAGGAGGGGGGGACCAGAGCCAGGGAGCATTGCCACTATTGGCATTTTTTGGACCCAGCACAACTGAGATGAGTGTCATAATATCTGACTTTGCTGGCTGCTAACAACAATGGGGAATACACCCAGAAAAGCTGGGACACAAAGAAATTAAAGCTGCTCTTAAAGGGCCCACACACAAATTCACCCATTTCAGAAAGCAACCTAAAATCACCAGAAAGAAAGGCGCATAGTCCTTTGGTGAAAAGTGACTCACCTTAGGCTCTGGGTGGATCTCGGTGAGAGGTAAGACCTCCCGAGGGACTGGGACGTTGGTGGCTGCCATTCTTGTGACCTGATGTGGGTGTGCTAACACAGACACTGGCAGATGTCATTAGAGTTCTCCCTGTGGCCTGCTAGTCCAGGGTCTGTCCCACCCTCTAAGCACTGATTTAACCTAGGTCAGCCAAGGAAAGTAGCCTGCCCTAGGGACTGGCCCCATGCAACAACAAGCCCTCGGGCAAGTGTGGGCCTCCTTAAGAGAGCTGCCTGGATTCTCTGCAGCCTGGCAAGTGAGTCCACCTCTGTGGGGCAGGGCAAGCCCAAGGAACAGGTGGAGAGTGTGGAGCCCTGCTTTGGAGTGACTGGGTCCACTTTAGAGGGTCAGGGCATGTGCACAGGGCAGGACTGTGGTGACTGTGTGTGAGGCTCCATGGGCTGCAGGGCTTCTCAGCTGCAGAAGACTTGTGCTTCTCAAACAGCCACATAAGGAGTCGGCCCCACCCTCCAAAGTCTGAAACAATTAGGTGTTCCTGTGCCTGGGGCCACCCCCACCCAGCTGCAACCCTTGAGAGCTGACAAGAGCCTAATAGGCCAAGGCTTATAGCAATTGTAAGCCCCTGAGCCTAACAACCAGCCACACTGGGGGCCTACTCATTTAATAGAAAAACTGCAACAGGAATGTGCTATTAGACCTTGCAGTCAACTGTGCTGGGGCTCCCCACACCCAATAAAGAGACTGAAGGGCCTACAACAACCACACAGAGCTGAATGTTACAACCAACCGGCTAGGGGGACAGCTCAGCCTCCCTGGGCACCTATGGAAAGAGCAACGCTGCCACAACAGGACACAAGTAGCCCACACAGGGGTCACTCCTGGAACATTTGGAACTGGTGATGAGAGGAAAGCACACTGCTGGGCCTCATAAGGCATCACTTACATAAGGTCACCTCTCCAAGATCAGGAGATGTAGCTGACCTACCTAATACATAGAAGCAAGCACAGAGAAAGAGGCAAAATGAGGAGGGAAAGGAATACTTTCCAAGTAAGGGGAGAGGACAAAACCCCAGAAAAGGAACTAAATGAAACAGAAATGAACAATCAACCTGACAGAGAGTTCGGACAAAGAGTCATAAATATGCTCACTGATCTTGGGAGAAGAATGGATGAACTCAGTGAGATTGTTAACAAAGAAATGGAAGATATAAAAAAGAACCAGTCAGAAATGAAGACTACAATACTGGAAATGAAAAATTCATTAGAGGGACTTAAAAGCCGAATAGAGGATACAGAAGAACGGATCAGCGAGCTGGACGAAAGACTAGAGGAAATCACCCAAGCTGAACAGATAAAAGAAAAAAGAATTAAAAAGAGTGAGGACAGTCTAAGAGACCTCTGGGACAACATCAAGCACACTAACATCCGTGTTATAGGGTGCCTAGAAGGAGAAGAGAGAGACAAAGGGGCAGAGAATCTATTTGAAGAGATAATAGCTGAAAACTTCCCTAACCTAAGGAAGGAAGCAGAAATCCAGATACAGGAAGCACTGAGAGCACCAAACAAGATAAATCCAAAGAGGCCCACACTAAGACACATCATAATTAAAATGTCCAGAATTAAAAATAAAGAGAGAATCCTAAAAGCCGCAAGAGAAAGACAAGTTACATACAAAGGAATCCACATAAGCCTATCAGCTGACTTATCTGTGGAAACTACAGGCTAGAATAGAGTGGCACAACATATTGAAAGTGCTAAAAGGAAAAAACCCACAGTGTAGAATACTCTACCCAGCAAGGTTATCATTCAGAATGGAAGGATAAAGAGTTTCCCAGACAAGAAAACTTAAAGGAGTTTATCACCAAGAAACCAGTCATACAGGAAATGCTAAAGGGACTTACTTAAGGGGAAAAGAGAAGATCACAAATAGGAAAAAATTGTCTATTTCCACAATAAGAGGGTAACAGATACAAATGCACAGAAAAAGATAGATATGATATCAAAAGCATAAAATGTGGGAGGAGGGGAAATAAAAGAGTAGAGCTTTCAGATAGAGGTCAAACTAAAGAGACCATTAACTCAATATAAGTTCCTATATATATCGGTTGTTATATGTAAACCTCATGGTAATCACAAATCAGAAACCTATAATAAATATACAAAAAACTAAGCAAAAGGAAGCCAAACATAATACCAAAGAAAACCATCAAACCACAGGGGAAGAGAGCAAGAGAAGAAGAAAGCAGAGAAGCACTACTAAAACACCAAGAAAAAATGTAAAAATATGGCAGTAAGTACATACATATCAATAGCTACTTTAAATGTCAGTGGACTAAATGCTCCAATCAAAAGGCATAGGGTGGCTGATTGGATAAAAAAAACAAAACCCGTATATATATGCTGCATACAAGAGACACACTTCAGACCTAAAGACACTCAAAGAGTGAAAGTAAAGGGATGGAAAAACATAATCCATGCAAATGCAATGAAAACAAAGCTGGGGTAGCAATACTCATATCAGACAAAAAAGACTTTAAAACAAAAACTATAACAAGAGACAAAGAAAGGCACTACATAATGATGAAGGGAACAATCCAACAAGAGGATATATATAACACTTGTAAATGTCTATACACCCAACATAGGAACACCTAAATGTATAAAGCAATTATTAACAGACAGAAAAGGAGAAATAGACAGTAACACAATAATAGTAGGGGACTTGAACACTCCACTTACACCAATGGATAGATCATCCAAACAAAAGATCAACAAGGAAACATTGGCCTCAAATGACACATTAGACCAGGTGGACTTAGTAGATATATACAGAACATTCCATCCAAAAACCAAAGAATATACATTCTTTTCAAATGCACATGGAACATTTTCCAGGATTGATCACATTATTAGGCCACAAAACAAGTCTCCATAAATTTAAGAAGATTGAAATAATACCAAGCATCTTTTCTGACCACAGAGGTATGAAACTAGAAATCAACCAAAGGAAGAAAATCAGAAAAGCCACAAATATGTGGAGATTAAACAAAATGTTACTGAACAATGATTGGGTCAATTAAGAAATCAAAGGAAGAATCAGAAAATACCTGGAGACAAATGAAAATGAAAATATGACATGCCAGAATCTATGGGATACAGCAAAAGCAGTTCTAAGAGGGAAGTTTATAGCAATATAAGCCTATCTCAACAAACAAGAAAAGTCTCAAATAGTCTAACAGTGCACTTAAAGGAACTGGAAAAAGAAGAACAAACAAAGCCCCAAATCAGTAGAAGGAGGGGAACAATAAAAATCAGAGCAGAAATAAATGAAATAGAAACTTAAAAAAAAAAAAAAAGAAAGAAAAAAATTAATAAAACCAAGAGCCGGTTCTTTGAAAAGATAAACAAAATTGACAAACCTCTAGCTAGCCTCACCAAGAAAAAAAGACAGAAAACTCAAATAAGTAAAGTCAGAAATGAAAGAGGAGAAATTACAATGGACACCTCAGAAATACAAAAGATTATAAGAGAATACTACAAAAAGCTATATGCCAACAAATTGGACAATCTAGAAGAAATGGATAAATTCTTAGAATCATACAATCTTCCAACACTGAATCAAGAAGAAATAGACAATTTGAATAGACCAATCACCAGTAAGGAGGTCAAAACAGTAATAAAAAACCTCCCCAAAAATAAAAGTCCAGGACCAGACGGCTTCCCTGGTGAATTCTACCAAACATTCAAAGAAGACTTAATACCTATCCTTCTCAAACTCTTCCAAAAAATTGAAGAGGAGGGAAGCTTCCTAACTCATTCTATGAAGCCAACATTACCCCGATACCAAAACCAGACAAGGGCAACACAAAAAAAGAAAATTACAGGCCAATATCCCTGATGAACATCAATGCAAAAATCCTCAACAAAATACTGGCAAATCGAATACAATACATTAAAAAGATCATACACCATGATCAAGTGGGATTCATCCCAGGGATGCAGGGATGGTTCAACATCCACAGCAATCAGTGTGATACACCACATTAACAAAATGAAGAATAAAAATCACATGATCATTTCAATAGATGCAGAGTAAAGATACAGCATCCATTCATGATAAAAATTCTGAATAAAATGGGTATAGAAGGGAAGTACCTCAACATAATAAAGTCCGTATATGACAAACCCACAGCTTATATTATCCTCAATGGTGAACAACCAAAAGCTATCCCTCTAAGAACAGGAACCAGAGAAGGATGCCCACTTTCATCACTCCTATTTAACATAGTATTGGAAGTCCTGGCTAGAGCAAGAGAAAGAAATAAAAGGGATTCAAATTGGAAAGAAAGAAGTAAAACTATCATTATTTGCAGATGACATGATTTTATGTATAGGAAACCCTAAAGAATCCACCAAAAAACTTCTAGAAATAATAAGTGAATATGGTACCATTGCAGGATGCAAAATCAACATACAAAAATCAGTTGTGTTTCTATACACTAACAATGAAGTAGCAGAAAGAGAAATTAAGAATACAATCCCATTTACAATTGCAACAAAAAGAATAAAATACCTAGGAATACACTTAATCAAAGAGGTGAAAGATCTGCACACTGAAAACTATAAAACATTGTTGAAAGAAATTGAAGAAGACACAAAGAAATGGAAAGATATTCCATGCTCTTGGATTGGAAGGATTAACATAGTTAAAATGTCCATACTTCATAAAGCAATCTATAGATTCAGTGTAATCTCTATCAAAGTTCCAATAACGTTTTTCACAGAAATAGAACAAAGAATCCTAAAATTTATATGAAACAACAAAAGACCCTGAACAGCCAAAGGAATACCGAGAAAAAATAACAAAGCTGGAGGAATCACACTCCCTGATTTCAAAATATACTACAAAGCTATAGTAACCAAAACAGCATGGTACTGGCACAAAAACAGACACACAGATCAATGAAATAGAATTGAGAACCCAGAAGTAAACCCACACATCTATGGACAGCTAATTTTTGACAAGGGAGCCAAGAAGATACAACGGAGAAAGGAAAGTCTCTTAAACAAATGGTGTTGGGAAAACTGGACAGCCACATGCAAAAGAATGAAACTGGACCACTGTCTTACACCACACAAAAATTAATTCAAAATGGATTAAAGACTTGAATGTAAGACCTGAAACCATGAAACTTCTAGAAGAAAACATCATTGGTCTTAGCAACATATTTTCAAGTACCGTGTCTGACTGAGCAAGAGAAACAATAGAAAAAATGAACAAATGGGACTACATCAAACTAAAAAACTTCTGCACAGCAAAGGAAACCATCAACAAAACAAAATGACAGCCTAACAATTGGGAGAAGATATTTGCAAACCATATTTCTGATAAGTGGTTTATCTCCAAAATGTATAAAGAACTCATACATCTCAACAACAAATAAACTGACAACCCAATTAAAAAATGGGCAAAAGACCTGAACAGACATTTCTCCAGAGAAGATATACAGATGGCCAACAGGCACATGAAAAAATGCTCAAATCATTAACTATCAGGGAAATGCAAATCAAAATTACAATGAGATATCACCTCTTGCCAGCCAGAATGGCCATAATTAACAAGACAGGAAACAACAAGTGTTGGAGAGGATGTGGCGAGAAGGGAACTCTCGTACACTGCTGGTGGGAGTGCAGACTGGTGCAGCCACTATGGAAAACAGTATGGACATTCCTCAAAAAATTAAAACTAGAACTAGCATACAATCCACCTATTCCACTGCGGGGTATTTATCCAAAGAACACGAAAACACCAATATGTAAAGATACATCCACCCGTGTGTTCATTGCAGCATTGTTCACAGTAGCCAAGACTTGGAAGCAACCTAGGTGCCCATTAAGGGACGAATGGATAAAGATGTGCTATATATACACAATGGAATACTACTCAGCCATAAGAAACAATGAAATCCAGACATTTGTGACAACATGGATGGCCATTGAGGGTATTATGCTAAGTGAAATAAGTCAGAGGGAGAAGGTCAAAAACTGTATGATCTCGCTCATAAGTAGAAGATAAAAATAACAACAAACACATAGAGACAGAGATTAGATTGGTGGTTACCAGAGGGGAAGGGAGGAGGGAGGAGTGTGAAAGGGATGATTAGACACATGTGTGTGGTGATGGGTTGTAATTAGTATTTGGGTGGTGAATATGATGTAATCTATGCAGAAACAGAAGTATAATGATGTGCACCTGAAATTTATACAATGTTATAAACCAATGTTACTGCACTAAAAATCTATATAAAAAATAAAAATAAATTTAAAAAAATGACATAAGATGGCAGAAATTAGACCAAAAATTTTAGTAATCAGAACATATGTGACCTGATCAACATCATCCATTGAAAAGCACAAACTCAGATTGATTAAAAATATAAATCTAAGTATGTTTTGTTTATAAGAAACATATCTCAGAAAAATATATTTGTCAGACACTAACAAAGTTTGTGTAATGATGTTAATATGGCACAAACTAGAATTCAAGATGAACGGAATTAGAAGGGACAAAAAGTGATATTCTGTGCTGACCAAATTGACAATCCATCAAGAAGGTATCAGTTATGAACCTATATTTTTAATAAAGCTTCAAATATATTAGGAAAATATTAGACTCTTAGGGAGAAATCAACAAATCCTCAGTCATAGCAGGAGATTTTTAACACTCTTCTCTGAAACTGGCTGATCATGTAGATTAAAGAAATAATAAAACTGTAGATAGAGGATCTGGATAGCATACAGGAAGCAGTGTAAAAACAGTAGTTAAGTAGGTCATGCTGACCACATCGTAAGTAGGCCAGAAGGAACTTGTTAAAACCAGAAATCAATAACAAAGTTAATAGTCTTTCCTCCCATCCACTTGCGATTTTTTTAAAGTACTCAATAACTCATGAGTTAGAGGGAAAATCGAAGTCAAAATTATGAAATATTTACAACTGAGTATGGATTAAAGCATTGTTCTTAACATGGATTTGAAGGACAATTACAGCCTTTTTGAAGTTTGGTGCCCTGGGAGGAAGTCTCTGAGACAGTTTCCTGTGAAGAGCCCTGGAATCAACACACATGGAGGGAGGTGAAGAAAGCAGGATTCAGGAGGAGAAGTTCATCTTCCATACAAGCCCAACAAGAGTCTCAGCTGACCCATGGGGAAGTCTGGAGCTCACATGCCCTTTGGTGTTGGGGCGAGGTGGCCAGGACTTTATGTTCCTGCACCTATCGGTCATTGGATGTGGGCCACTCTGGGAAGGGGCGTGACCTTGGACAAGGCACTCAGCTGCCGGGGCAGTCCTTGAAGAAGCTGGCAGCTGAAGTCCGTCTGCCCACAGTGGTCCCATTAAATCCTTCATTAAAGAGGGATCTGGGTGGCACATCACAGTGTTCTTGCCAAGCCTTGGTGCATTTATTTAAAAATAGGAAAGCTCCAGAATAATGAGCTATGCTTTCAACTCCAAAAGTTAGAATTATAAAATAAACCCTAATAAAATAGCTGGAAGGAAATAAGGATAAAAGCAGGTATATATGAAATAGCAAAAAAAAAAATGATTTTAATGCCAAATATTTTTGAACTTTTTTAAAAAATATGAATTATTTAGAGAAACTTTGGTCAAATATATTCAAGAATTTTAAGAAAGGAAGAGGCAATATATAAAAAATGAAAAAATTTTCATATAAAAAATGAAAAAGGTGACATTTAGAGATGAAGAAAGGAAAAATGATTATCAGACATATCATAGAAACTTTATACCAATAAACTTCAAAACCTTGGTGAATATGTGTCTAGGAAAATATAAGTTACCAAAATTGGACAAAAAGAAAAGGGAAAATATAAGAAATTGGGGTTGTAATCAAAGTAGCCACAAACCTTCTCAGAAAGGCAATAGACCCAGATTTTTTACTTGCTAGTACTATCAACTCTTTACTTAACAGCTATTCACATATTATATAACCTATTCTAAAGTCTAGAAGGAAATGGAAAGCCACACACCTCATTTTATAAGGCTAACATAATTGTTACCAAACCACAAGGGAAGCAAAAGAAATGAGAACCATATCTTGCTTAAGAGCATAGATACTAAAATTGTAAATAAAATATAGTCAAATCCAATAATTTCCAGTCTTTTTTCTCATTAGCATCTTGATAGCTTCCTGTTCCTTGAGACACTTTCTTCACTTGCCTTTTGAGTTTTCCACCTTCTCACTGGCTGCTATTTCTCAATATTGTTTGCTGGTTTTGCCTCATCTCCCCAACTTCTGAAAATTGGAGTGGCCCAGACTGAGTCCTTGCATTTCTTCTCTGTCTATACCAGCTTTCACAATAATCTCATACTATCTCATGGCTTTACATTTATATGTATGTAATATATAAAATGGTGTATCAGTCAAGGTCCTCCACAGAAACAGAAGCAATAGGATTTTATATATATAAAGAGATTTATTATTAGGAATTGACTCATGCAGTTATGGAGGCTGACAAGTCCCAAGATCTGTGTAGTCAGCAAGCTGGAAACCCAGGGGAGCCAATGGTGTATTTTCAGTCTGAAAGCCACAGGTTTCAAACCCAGGAAGAGCCAATGTTTCAGTTTGTGTCCAAAGGCAGGAAAAAGCCAGTGTCCCAATTTGAAGGCAGTCAGGGAGAGAGAATCCTCTCCTGTTCAGCCTTTTGTTCTAATCAAACCTTGAACTGATTCTGTGAGGACTGCCCACACTAGGGAGGGCAATCTGCTTTACTCAGTTTATCAATTTAACTGTTGATCTCATGCAGAAACACCTTCACAGATACAGACAGAATAATGTTTGACCAAGTGTCTGTGTACCCCATGACCGAGTCAAGTTGACAAATAAAATTAATCATCACAGATGATGACTCCCAAATTTATGTCTCCAGACTGGACCCTCCCCTAAAATCCAGAACTTGTATATCCAATGGCCTGGTCATCGTCTCTGCTTGGATGTTTAAGAGGTGTCACAAATCTAATGTGTCCAAATTTGTGTCCAAACCTTCCAATTTCCTCCCACAAATCTGCTCATTGCACAGTGTTCTGCATTTCAGTTGACAGCAACTCTAGAGTTAATGCAGTCCCCAAACTGCTGAGGAATTCTTCACTCCTTTCTCTTGCATCCAAACTGTGAGCACGTCCCATGGCTCTGCTTTCAAAATATATTCAGACTCCAATCACTTTTACTACTACTACCACCGTGGTGCAAGCCAATATCATCTGTTGCTTGGAGTTTTGCAGTATCTTCCTACTTTATCTTCCTACTTCAATCCTTGATCCCTTGGAGTCTATTTCAATACTGCAGCCCCAGTGACCTCATTGACAACACGGGTCGTATTCTATCACTTCTGCTCAACACCCTTGGGCGACTTCCACTTCACTCAGAGTAAAAGCCAATGCCTTTTGTCTACATGATACTACCTCGTCAGGCCTCCCTCCTATGAGTCTTGCCCTTCCTCCCTTCACTCCAACCACCCTTACCTCCTTGCTGTTCCTCAGACATGTCTGACACGCTCTCATCTCAGGACCTTTGCACAGCTGTTTCCTCTGCCTGCACTGTTCTTCTTCTGGGAAACTACATGACTTGCTCCCTTGCCCTCTTCAGGTCTTTGCTCAAATGCTACATTCTTAGCGAGTTAACACTTTAATCTATCTCATCTATGATAACCTAATTGTTAAAGAAGACTATATTCATGTATTACTTATATAACTAAAAAATAGTAAAGACAAAAAGCCACCATTTAGTTTTTTTAAATGTTTGGAGTCATAGGTACAATCAGCAAAAGCTCTTTCTCTTCTGGGATTTTGGATCGTATGTACTCAGCAGTGACAAAGATGCCTGGGTCCATAGATACAGCTGTAAATACAAAACTGATCAGTGACACCTGTTTCAACTTTCACAAGTAAAAGTGATTTTCATTAAAACTAAATAATAGTTGTTGTCTTGGTCCGTACAGATCTCTGTGTGTAATAGCTGGTGTGGGGGTGGGGAGCAGAAGGATGGCTCAGAGACACTGGGGCACTAACTCTGTTTTCTTCCCACACGTGGGAATATGGCATTGCTGATGCTGAGATTGAGCTGAAAACCAGGAGAGTTACGACTGTACCAACTCCCCAGCAAAGAACTTCTTAGATTCTTAGTGGATATGTACTGCTGGAAAGGAGAGTTAAGTGCTGAGTTGAAAAGACTTATGACCCAACAGACATTTTACTGTTTTTTTTTGAATCCAGCTGGCCTAGTCATACATGGACAGTATCACCTGAAGCTACTAAGGAATTGAGAGCCAGGGAAAACTGGACACCTGGCTACTCACAGTCATTGGCTAGTTAGTTGGGGACCTAATGTGGTAGTATATGGTCTCTTCCCCTCAACTTGTAACTCTGAAAATACCAGAATCTGGTTCAGAAGAAGGACCTAAAATGCTGCAATAGACATTTCTTTTTTTAAGGCAATTGTGACTTTAAAAAAACCCTACAAATATAGCTCCAAGGAGCTGTAGAGATTGACAAAAATCACCCACAATTGAAAATGTGCTCAATGTCTCACCTAAGTCATCATCAGCTGTTGTCTACCAGTAGATGTTGGCATTCTGCAACTTGTATCTGATGATTAGTCATTTTGTTAATATCTACCAAGAAGAGGCCTCTTGAAATAGCTTTTAAATTTAGCCAGAAAAAAATAGCACCATTAATGATGGCCTTGACATTCAGCAAAGCCAAATTAAGCTGTCAATCTGACGTTTTATAGACAGTCTGTTGCAGGGTCTCACACCTGGTGGATGTTTGATAAGCATTAATTGCCTGACTGACAATGAACAGCTGCACATCTGCCTGTTATAAAAGCTGCAGTGGTGGAGTAATTTAGGAGAAGGCTGATTTTAGATGTGCTGTGGGATAGGACCTTGTGAGTTCCAAAAGATGTGTGGGTTTTTGCTTTTTTAAATTAAAATGGCTTCGTAATTTCCTTTTACAACTGAACACATTCATTAAAAATAGAATTTCCTTTGTCAATTCAAGATGAAGTACCAGTTAATAGTGATAGTGGTCAAATGTTATTTCTTTTTTAAATAGAAAGTTGAGAGCCTCTAAAGAATTATTGTCACAGTCCCTTTTAAAATTATTTGCATCAATGCCAGAGAAATCATTAACATTTCTGATTGGATGACTATTATTTTCATTATTGTGTTGATAGTGTACTGTGTTCATTATAGTGAATGGAGAATAGTGAACCCTGGTCCGCATTTTATTCTTTTGTTTAAACTGTTTCACTTCTACTGAATACAAATACTCTGAAGCTGGAAAAATATTTATGATGTAATAATAATAGCTAAATTTTTTATCATTTACTCTGTGCAGTCATTGTGCTAAGCTCTTTATATGTATTTGTTTCAAGTGTGTGTTGAAAGATTATTTCACTTTTCTGCCATATCTTTTGTATCCTTTTAAAATTATAACTTTCATACTAAGTTTTATCTTAAATCACAGTTTCACTCCTGCTTATTTAATCGCAGTGATACAGTCAACCTTAGCTTCATCTGATAGAATAAGAACATGTTTTAAGGATAATGAAGCTAATGAAAATTTTAAGCCTTTAGAAACTGAGTATTGAGCCAAGACAGATGTTTTATAAAAGAGGGGCAGGACAGCTGATCATGTGAATCTGATGAATTGGTGTAAAGAATTATTGGGATCTATAGATATGCTCTGATTCAGTTTATCATTTTTAAAAGAAACTGATTCAAAATGAATTGTCCATCTGTGGGATGAGCCCGCTGCTTGTTGAATCAGTTGCTTTTAATTAGCCCATTTGATGTTGATTGGATTTTGGGCTTGCATGCTTGGATCCCTGAAGGATTGAATTACCTGTATTCTTCTCATTTAGAGAGATGTGACTCTAAAGTGATGAGAGATTTTCATATCCAATCATTCAAAATTATGTATATGTATATAAAAATTTTCATAGGATTCAAAGAAGTTCTTCATCTAGTTACTTTTGAAAGGTATTTGAACTCTTGTGGATGATTCTTAAACTGTTTTTTTCCCATTTTGTAAGATGCGGAGACTTTGCACGTAGCCTACATGGACAAGACATCAAATGTGTTTGCAGGAAGAGTGAACTTGAGTACATGGGATGACCCGAACACTTCTACAAAACTGGCTCGTTCTACCTTGGGTCAGAAGGTTCCAGTGAAGTGGCTGCTTAGCAACTAATGGAGTTAGATGAATCTGTGCTAGCTAAGGCTCTTGCCCTCATCTGTGTGGATGCCTAATAATGGGAGAGTGGCTCCAGTGTGCATTCCCTGACTCACAGTTGTCAAACTAAAGCGATGAATAAAATGAAAGACTGAAGAGAGTTTCCACAGCCGAACTGGGCTCCTATATTTATAGTCTTATGCAGCTTATTTTATGTTAGCATGTTAAAGAAAAAGATATTAAGAGAGGACATTAAAAGAAGAACTGTTGAAATTTTGGGTTAAAATTTTAAGAGTGATTGTTAACTTACACTGGGTTTTGAAAGAGTTGAATAATAAGTGATAAATGAGGAGGTTCCACACTTGTCTTCAACATTCCTTCAAAAAGTTCTCTATAGAAAAGACGTAACAGATTTTATGTGATGATGTCATGAATTCCAGGACAGAAACAGTGTGTTTTAGTGCTTGGACATATGCATGCTTTATGATGCAGGGCTGGCACATCTGCTCCTGCATCATAAAGGTTTTTATACCCATAAAGTATTTTTATACCCATGACAGACATTATGACTAGATCCTGACCACTCTCCCTTGAGCCTGGATGTGGCCTCACAGCCCCCCACAGGGCTCCAGGCAGCCACTACCAATACCCGATGGGGCAGGTGAGAAACTGCCTTGTCATTCTTTATGGCAAATTGAAACTCCTTAAAAGCTTCTACCTTTTAAATTCCATAGGCATAGGTCTGAGTGATTTGTGTCAATATCACCTCTGAGGTGGCCACATGAAATTCCTTTTCAGGAAAATATGATAAGAAGGAGATGGATCAGAGAAAGTCAACCAAAATAATTGGGAAAAGGGAGGTGGTGTGTTGGATATGCCTGAAGGCTCCTACCATTCATTGCCAGCATCCAAGAACACCGGATGATTTACTCTTTCAGAGGACTTATTCTTGAAACCATGGGTCTTTCTTTAACTTCTTCCCAAGCAGTAGCCTCCCATGTCCCTGAATCTGGGGATCAGTCCTCTCTTGCTGGGATTTGGACTCAGGCCTCTGGCCTGGACGACAGGATTTCTAGCATTGGCTCTGAGTGCTAATATTTTATGACTCAGAGAATTTCGAGTAGGTGCTCTTTCCAATAGGAGACTTAAGAGCTATTATTACATATGGGAAAAGCTGTTAAGCAGAAAAGAGAGTGAATTTATTGATCTTCTACTAGGACCAAGGGGAGAAAGTTATCAGGAGGGTGATTATGATTCAATATTCTGAAGGTTTTACTAATACTTCACATTCTCATGTAAAGTATTGGGTCTCATCACTTCAAATATTTAGATATGCGAAGAATATCTGCATGACTACATCTTTCTAGGCACGAATACAGCCATGACTCTCAAACTGTAATGTGCATGTGGGTCACCTGGAGCTCCTGTTAAAACACACCTCCCCATCCAGTGGGTGTGAGGTGGGTCTGAGATTCTGTGTTTCTAACAAGTTGCCCGGTGAGCAACCAATGCTGCTAGTCCAGGGACCACACCTTGAGTGGTGAGGGGCCAGTGATCTCTAAACTATCTTCTAGTTTTAAAATTCCATTTACAGAAGAGAAGCTTGCATTTTAGTTGTGATACCTAAATATATGCAGTGCGGCTTTGATAAGCCACATAGGAGCCTCTTCTGTGTCTTAGTCACAGAAGTCTCCCTGAATGCCTATCACATTTCAGTTGACATGGCATCTCTCACTCTGCCTCCTCAGTTGTTCCACCTCTTCTTTTTCTCTTCAGGCTTTCAAACTTTTTAATTACTGTCCTCTAAAATCCCAGCTACTTCCCCTGATTCATGCAGACTCTGTATCACATCTGCTCAGTCACTCCTTCATGCAGGCCCCAAACTCTGTCTTAGGATCACTGTCAAAATGCAGGAAATGCTGGTTTGGTCATAGGCAGTGTGTCCTTTGTAGATTTTGAAAGGCAGGAGGGTGCCATTGGCTGCCATATGAGGACAGACCAAAAGGTTTCTACACAGGAAAGATTCATTCAATAATGACATCAAATATATTCAATAAAGAAGAGTAAAAGTGCCATCCCTAAATATCTGAAATATATTTAAAGATAAAAGAATGGACTTCTTTACATGGTGGGTAGTAAAGTATTGAAATCCCAAACCCAAGAGATATAGACTAGAAGGTAACAGAAGCACCAGAGGAATGAGCAGAAGCTGAGGGATCTCAGAGGGTGACCCAGGGTTAAAGCCAGTTGTGTGGATACCATTTTCCAGAGGGTGTAACGAGTGACAAGGATCAATGCCGTTTATGGATAATCTGACTTCGTGATGGGCGACAATTTCTGGGCTTCACATTTACCATATCTTGAGCTAAGAGAAAAAACAACTTGATTCATGTCTTTTTTCCATTCCATTCCATTCTCCCCTAGAAGACCCAAGTAGTTGAAATATGGCCATATCCAGGAGGAGAGGAAGTCTAAACAGAAACAGGGTAAACCATAATGATGCTGGTTTTGAAGGGCTTATTATCACCATGTAGTTAATTTAAGAAGTAACTGTGCCAAGAGCAAAGCTGTGAAATACAGCTAGATTCTTTGAATAAACAAGGTACATGTTTGAAGATGTTGGGAAAACCAATATGTTTCACAGCTTTTAGCATATAATATGGATTTTTCTTTATATGGTTAAGGTGAGGAGAAACTGGTATTATTATTAGTTTTTGCTGCCTAATTATGTTTAGAGTAATATAATTTTACTGTTTTAGTTTATCCTGATATTTTATTCACCGAGTATTATTATACTGTTTGAGGAAGAATTAAAACGGCTATAAATATATAGGAAAAAAACCTTCCAACCAAACATCCCCACTCTTTCAGGCCATTAAGCTCCCCAAATGGATTGGATTGCTTTTGCATTTTTGAGATAAAGATGGTAAATAGTCCAGTTCAACTGTGGTCAGGACCGTTCTCTCCTTAATGCCAGGGAAATGGGCTATTGTGGTTAATTGAACAGTCTCATTAACTGAGATTTACTACCCATTCTATATGTGTGGTATAACCAAAATGTAATAAACGATAATCACCATTAACACTAAATTGAGCAAAATGTAATCTTTGTTGATTCAGAAGTTAGCTCAAATCTCTGTATTGCCTCATGGCCATTGTGAACATCACTAATTGTATAACACTGGGCATATAAAAGATGGAGGGGATCATTCTGGATCCGCTGCAATCATTGCAAGTTGCTTTTTTTTCAATAACTTCTTTATTTAACTCCCTCATAAAAGATAAGGGTTGAATGTGCCAGAACAATCCATTTTACCTGTAAAATTGTTCGGATTCCTGATAAAATGGGAATTCATAGTACATCTTGCACATGTCCAGTGCAACAACAAAGCTAAGCATAGTTTAGCAGGTAAAAAGATTGTATTTCACTGACTTTAAGTGCTTTAAAAAGTCTATCAATCTGTTGTTCTACTTATCTTTGAAGATATAGTAGAATTTCCACTGGTCAGTTTTGTGGGATAATGTACCCACCTAAAATTGCTTGTAGCTCATCTTGTGACTGCACAACTAATGTGACCCAGGAAACTTAATTCATGTACTGTGATTTTAGGACTCCATTTATGTCATTTCTGTGTGAAATACAGGAGGAATAACATGCCATAAATCCACAACTCTTTCCATGGTACGCACTTAAAGTGGATTATATTCTCACAAACTGAGTTTTCAATTAGAAAGATTTGTGGTGGCAGCAGCACATTATCAGCCAAGAGTGAACTGTGATGACTGTAAATCTCAGCCTGACGAAGGCTCTCCCAAAGACAAACAGTGCAAACCAAGGAAGAGTCTGTATAGTGCTTTCACATTTCCAAGCAGAACCTTATCCCATGCTTTGGCAGAATGTTGTGGCTTGATAAAGGACATGCAATGTGTTCTTACTATTTTCTAAATGTCTAGCTTTGAACTCATTTGTATTTAGCTTATGGTAAATGCTCTTTCTCTTTAGCTATTTTATATCCCAGCGTCTAAAACACCTCGCATCCAGATCATTCTTTCTTATGTCGAATTACTTATTTTTGTTTATGACAATGGAGAACAGCTGGACATCATCTGCACCTGAATTTTTGAAGAGCTTGTTGGTTAATGCAGTCATTCACTAGTATTTACTGCATGCATGCAATGCTAGGGTCTGGGAGCTCCGCAGTGAATAAGGAAGACATGGTGCCCACTTTCATAGAGCTTACGGTTTACCTTTTCAAGAAGTTCAATGCTAAAAGATAGCATCCTTGGTGTCATCACCTCTTTTGGTACTAAAGGAGACTTTGTCCTTCCCCATGGGCTCTAGCAGGTCTCCAGACATTGTTTCATAAGCTCAGGCAGCCTAGGCAGCTGGTGTTTCACTGTATCAAATGGTCAGCTTCTTCTTTACTTTGGTGGTATCCACTGAGGCTTTTCCTAATTGGGGTGTCTTGTAAATTTATTAAACCCAAGACATTCACCTTGATTTAATTGTTCCCTTTTATTATCTTTTAATTAACCAGTTTTCTAATTTTGAAAAATTATGATGTGCTAAATTTGTAAAATTAAACTTCTAAGATGATATGATATGGTATCAAAATGGAAGTTACATGTTTATAAAAATGGTGGTGATGGTTTTTTTGTTGGGGTCAGTCCTTAAGGTAGAGTGTAGGAGAATGTGGTGAAAGTGAAGTCCTGCAACCAGACATAGGGCTTTTGAATGGGACTGTCATTAGGAAAGTATTTGAAAGGAATGGGAGGACAGAGGAGAGGGAGGGGGCTTTTTCTTACCTCTCATTCCAGTTGGGATCAAAGGGAGACGTGGGAGGGTAGGACAATCAGCCTGGCTTAGAATAACAGTTTCTGTTTATTAAGCATCTACCGTGTGCCAGGTGTTATGCTGGACATTGTATCTAAACCTTAAGATAATCCTGTGAGGTTAATATCATCCCTGTTTTACAGATCAGGGGCCCAAGGTTCAGAGAGTTAATTAGCCAAAGGCCACATATTCAAGGTAAATTGCCCACATGACCAGTAGGTTATAGAATCAGGATTTGAATCAGATGTGTCTTTCTGCACAGTCCTGAACATTAAAAATAAAACAAAAGTTTTTAGAAAGCAGTTGTTAGAAATACACAGGTAATAAATGTTCATTGTCATGATCCACATAATACTTAGTAAACAGAATAAAATTAATAATCTCTTCCTTCTCTCTAGAGTCATGCCTTATAATAAAAACACAGTGACCAATTAGGTGTTCCTTTATTGTTTATGCAAACATGTACACTATTTAAGGGGTTGTGTTCTCTCCCCAACTCTACTGAGCCACGTTCAGTGGCTCACACTCTCCGGGTGAGGATCCCTGTTCTCTGTCGGTAGTGCCCTGGTTGCTTTGCAAAGACCCCCAGGAAAGCCGATTCAAAAAACTGTCTTGGCAGCTTGTCCTATTATTTAACCTTTGCTCTTAGGAAGTCTTTCCATTTCATTAACCCAGAAAATTCTTCCGCAGTTTGAGGCATTTCTGTCCTGCTCTGCGTGTGGCGCTGATGGAGAGAAGCTGGTCACCATATCAGGTGCAGTTACAACTTGAAAGCTCTGAGAAAAGAAAGGAATGTGGGGAATATGAAAAACTGAAACACCCATATAATAAAAAGCAGACGTTGAAAATTTCCTTCAGGTTCTTTTAAAGTGGTTATAAGAAGTCTAGAAGCAAATTCAGAATTACACAAATTGAAAGTTTTTTTTTATTGTGACCTGTGCTTTTTAATCTTGGAATTTTAGACCATTTTCTACAAATGCATAAGCAGAATCCATTTAACCTTAAAGTCAATTTCCTGTTAGTATTTTTCATCAGTAGCCACATTTGATTTCAAAAAACAAAAGCAAAACAGAAACTGATACTCTGCAAACATATAAATTCTTTTAACCATAGAATACATAAAAGGAATTTCATTCTATTTAATTGTTATCTCAAAATACAAATTTTACTTAGAGTTTGTCCTATGTCAGGAACTGTACTGAATACTTCATATGTACTCTAGACAGATCACCAGTGGGAGAACTGATTTCAATAAGTTGGCCATTTGGAAACTTTATTTGGGGGCAAATTGATTTTCACTGAATTACTTAGACAGTGGTTCTCAAACTTGAGTAAGCATAATTGTCAGCTGGGTGGCCCATTACAACACAGATTGCTGGGCCCCAGTCTGACTTTCTGACTCAGTAGGTCTTGGCTGGGGCCTCAAGAATCTATACTCTAAGAAGTTCCCAGGTGATGCTAGTGTTGCTGGTCCAGGGGCCACACTTTGAGAATCATACTCACTGGAATAGAGTGTGTGATATATGGCAGATGAGAGGAAGGAGCTGTGTCATTGAGATGAGGCAGAAAAAAGAGAATTCAGGAGACGAAAGTGCTACTTTCCATCATGTCGTATGGGCAAGAATGTTTGGGAGTGCTCCACATTTCCTAGTAGCAGTGAGACCCCAGGATCAAGAGGATGAGTTCAGTGAGTGACCCTAAATACGGTCACCCTAGGGAACAGCTGGGGGATTAAATGAGACGCTGAATGTGGGGTGTGCAGTTCTGTTTGTGTGCTACTGTAACTGTTTAGACAGCCAAGTGATTTACAGTGTCTTATATGAATGAAGCTTTGTGGAAGCGTTTCAGACACCAAAATCAATCTTAAACTTGTAAAACATTTATTTCCTAGTCTCTCTAGGACTTTGTCTTACTCCTTTGCTTTTGAGTCCCATAACTCTTTGTTTCTTCCTTTCTCTCCCACCTCAGGCAATGTTCAGTCTTTGTATGGTGGAAAGTGGAGCTGACGAGGTGAATTTACACGGTGTGACCAGCCTTGGCTTAAAGCAGGCACTGGAGTTTGCATACACAGGGCAGGTAAGGTACCGAATGTGATCTGATAGGCTTAACATTTTAACTGCACCTAATCAGAGATTATCTCTGAGGTATGAGATTTGGTTATTTTTCTTGTTATTCATTTTGCTCTTAAAAAAAAGTTTCACATCTACTTAATTTTATAATTAAAGTGATGGAAAGGTAAGTAAAGCAATTTGATTTTAAATGTGATCCAAGGAACATAGTATTTTAATCTTAGCTCAGTGGCTTGCTGGTGTAACTTAAAAATATCCCAAAGAACTACCATACGGGGACGCTTGCAAGATAACATGAATTCTCATCGTTACCACCAAAGCTCACTGACTCAGTCATGGCTTTACTGGCTTAAAAACAAGACGAAAAAAATTTAAAGCTCAAAAAAGTATGTCTAGCATCTTGGCACCCTGTCCTCCACACATATCTCAGAGTCAGGATCTCAAGTATTTAGATTAGAATGTGATGGTTTGAAGGCTGTATTTGTTTATCACTAAAATTGTTGTAGAACTTACGGGAATGTCCAGAGAGCATCCATTTTCATTTGAGAACTACTCAATTAAATCAACCCAGATACAGACTGGCTGTCTATCCTCTTATATAAAGTTTTGTTCTTTAATTCTGTTTCATCCAACTTGTGTTTAGTGTCTTCTATGCTAAAATAAGGGTCTCTTCTCTTGGCAGGCTCACATACTGGTGAGGGAGAGAGGTAAACATCTAATTACATGTCCTCACTGTTGTAATAGTAGAATATAAAACACAGTGGGGACTAAAAGAAGGGAGTGGTCAACTGGGCCCATCAGTGCAAACCTTCACAGAGAAGGTGGTATTTGGATCTTGAAGAATGTTGGGCGTCCCCTTTTCTACTAACTTTCCTTCTTTAGAGGCTTATCAAAGTGAATGATATTGTCCAGTCTCCTTTCTGGAGCCAGTAGAGTTCGAGATATATTTCATGGAATAATTGAGGCAACTCTGGCAGCTGAAATGAAATTAGTCAGTAGAAAAGGAAAAAAATCATCCATCGAGTAGCAGGTGCAAAGGGGACTAGAATAGGGATGGACCATAAGTTGAGGGGCAGCCTGGCCAAGTTTCATGCCTTAGGAAATTAAGCTAGTTGTTGTTCACGGAGTTGCCCAAGCATATTCCTAGTGAGGTGAGGAAATAATGGGTTGTATGCTTTTTGGGTTACAGATGTAAAGAAAGATACCAGCTCTAAATTGTGTCTTGTATGTATTGCTCTCTTCACACGTGAATTACAGTCACACCTGCATTTGCCCGTCTCGAAAGTAAGACTGATGACCCATAGCTCATACTTCATTGGTGGCAATGGGGATGAAATAGTAAATTTTGGTTTTTTGATCAAGATACCTGAATATGTAGTGTCTGTACTTAGCTGCATTAACAAATAAATGGTTTAAGCTCAGATGCTATAGGATATAAAGCACTTTTAAATCGTTAATAAATAAAAGGGCACAAAATTGCTATGAAGGCTGAAGTAAAATACACATGCAAGTATGTGGCCACCTTATTGCTGGGCTTCATTGCTTTGTGGTTTCCTTCAGAATGGCTCAGTTTATGTGAACGTGAATTGAAGATAGCAGAAGGGCGGCTGACTTTTTGAAGGGTAAGAAAACTGCTTGAGAGAGAGAAAAAGTTTGCAGAAGGGCAGCCATAGCCCATTGCCTAGGAGTCGTGTGCTCAGATTCCACTTTTATGAGAAAAGGGAAGCCAAACAAGAAAAAAATATGTGGGTATGTGGCATAAGTGCTTTTTTTTTTTTTTTTTTTTTAAAGCAAGCCCCAGGGACAGCCCTGAAGTTGCGTTTATTCTGCCCAGTGACCTATTCTTGACGTGTGTGTCCACAGAGGGATGACAAGCCTGTGGCATACAGCAGTAACTCATCTGTTCAGATTGTATACTCAGGGGGCAGGAAGGGGCTTACATTTCGTGGAGCACCTTCTGCAGGCGCCAGAGTGCTGTGCTAGGCACTTTGTGTGCTGTTGAACCCGATCTTCTAAACAGCTCTGAGGAATGCAGTGATCCCATCGTAAAGATGACAAGTCCAGGGAGCTGCAGTGAATGACTAAGGTCATATTCCCAGTGTCTATGGACCCAGTGAGTCAAACCCAGTCCTCTTAATTCCAACGTTGTTCTTTCTTAATGTCCTATGTCATTAAGAAAAGGTTAAGTCATATTTGTTAGACTCTGTTGAAGGACACAGGGACATTTTAGAGTGAGAGCTATTTTGATAGTTCTCTCAACCTGGTGCCTCTCCAACACCCGGTCCCCAAGGGCTGCGGGCTGCCGCACTTGTATTCCATATGTGATCACTCTGCTGCAGAGTGGAGGCTGATATAGCCGTTCTTGGACAACATCCATGGTAGTTTGGTCTTTGTAATAAATCTCTTTTCCATTTGAGGCATGGACACATGATGGCAAAAAATGAAATTGTAGTCTATACTTGGGAAATGCAGGAGGCTGCTTTCTCTTACCATGGAATTGGATTTAACATTAAGCTAAGAGTTTGGAATATGGAAGCATGAATAAAAACATAGCTCAATTTCTTAATTGCTGTTTACTATTGTGGACATTCACTGATATATGGTCTTTAGCCATGATATGTATATAGATTTGTAAAATGCAGGGTTAAAGTTGAATTTATCCACCTATAGCTATTTCTACTGACTGTTGATTATATGTTTAGTCAGTTGTAGTAAGCATAGTATAAAATGTAGCTATCTTAAGTGTCTGAAAATCATTGCTGTCTTGGGAGAGAAATTGGAAGTACAGAGTAGGTGTGATGAATGAATGCCTCTAAGTGTAACAAGATGTGTGCATGTTCCTCCTACATACTGCTCTAAAGCAGAGCCTTCTTAAAATTGGTCCACAGATTTCATCCAGGAAATTTTAAAGAAAAAGGAAACTTTTCCCCTTAGGCTAATACATCCTCTGAAAATGCATGCACTTTTCTTATCAAAGAGCATACATTCCACCTTCACACTGATTAGAGATGTGCCTTTTCTGTGGGCACAGCATGCTTGGACACAGCTTGAGCAGAGCTCAGGATGCATCCTGTGGGTGTCCTTGCACAGCCACACACAGCAGAACCAGCCGTGGAGGGCAAAGGAGCCCGGCTGCTCCACAGGCGCCATTCTGTGCTGGCGCTGGGAGCTAGATCAGGAGCGAATGGTGTGATCACTGGGCAGATCTGCCTTAGAGAGAAAAGGACAAAGTGACCCTAAGAAAACACAAACTCCCACTTACCCTGGTGGGCAAGAAGATCCTGCTACCTTGGCCTCCCTCAGTCTCCTCACTTTCCAACTCTGGCCAGGAATTCATTCATGTTTCAGACCAGTCCTGAGTAGAAGAGATGTGAAGAGGAAAGGGAAAGAAAGGATTCTGATGGAGATGTTCCCTGGGAGGGGGAATCCCAGTCCAAACTAGACAAGAGGTCAGCCACCTAGGAGCAAGCAGGTGTTGCTAAGAAAGCCCAGCCAGACAGTGAGGAGAGGTTAACACCACGACCCTTTTATAAAGAGAAGAGCCCTACTTGGGAGGTGGAAGAATTCCAACTTCGAAGGCCTTGGAATGAGCTTCTAGGAATTTGAATGGCTAAGGACTGCATTTATTCTCCACAGTGGAGTACTTTTCTCTGGAGGCCTGAGCATCAGGCCTGGCAGCAGAGTGACAGAATCTTAACTGGAACTGCCTTCCCATGGACCCTCCCTTCAGGGATAGCTGTGTCACGTTACATGGAAAAAGTCCCCGTCAGATTTACTTATAAACATAACCTGCTTGAACTAAGTGGTAGCACATGGAATAAATCTGGGAGAAATTTTTCTTAAATGCTTCTCTTGGGAGCAGTGTTAAGACTATTCGGTGGTTTAAATATTTCAGCTGCAAAATCCTTTCTTCAGCTGGCAATACCTACAGAAACCCGGCAAGTAAAAGACCCCTGAGGCACCTCCTGCACTGGGCCCTAGGCTCCAGGGAGCACAGCCTAAAACCCACAGTCTAAGGAAGAGTATTTTGAGTTGTGCAGAAAGTAACCATTTTCTCCTGACCTTAATTCTTGTCAGAGCTGTGCCAGAGTCCATAACTGGATTGTTGACATAGAAAGTTTGAGAAGAATGAAATGAAGGGAGGAAGTTTGAATTCCATCAGTGACTTTTTGCTTTTTTAGATCTTTTGAAACTCTATGTTTTTTGCCTTTGGAGAGATTTTCTCTTTTATCAGTGGATTATTGAAACAGACAAGGAGATGTGTCTGCTTACTGTTTGGGGGTGAATATGTCACATGTTCCAGTTCATGGTTTCATAGGAAGTATCGACTGACCTGACAGACAGAAACCATACGCCAAATGGAATTTTTGTGGCTTCCCAAGAAGTCAATTAAATAATAAACCCTTGACATGGTTTGGTGGTCAAAAATGGTAAGGACAGGTTGGGGACCTAATTGTTATTGTGAAAAAATGAGAGGTGAGATTTTAGAAGTCCAGGTTCTGACTGACCCCCAGAAACTTACTTTTCTCAGTGGAGGACCCAAAAACAACTTCACTGGGCCCAAAGTCTGTCTGTTCCTCATGGAGAACAGTTGGTTCAGACAAAGCGAGGTCATGCGAGAGGACCTTCTACGCGTAGAGCAGGGTCAGCTCTAACTGATGGTCCCTACTTCATGCCAGCCTGTTCTCCCTTATTAAATCTGTGTGTGCTGTCTGGTCAGAATATACTCAGGTGTAGTTCATATCACAAGAATTATAAAGCCACTTGTTCAGCATATCAGTGTCTAACATGTCTCTGTGTGAGGAACTGTAACTGGCCACACTTCTGGGATCAGCTTTCCAATTTGGTAATACAACTGATATTTTAATTTTTTAAAAATACCTCCTCGCTTTTCCCTAATAATTTGTAAGTTTTGGGTTCCTTAGTTGTCTTCTAGTCACTCTACAGAGACAGAACGACCCCTTCACCCACGCAAAATTTGATTCAGATGTTGAGACTGATAACAGCACACAGGCATGAAGAGGGTATGAAAAGGTTTATTACTCACCCAGTGAGGCTTTCTGGGGCGAGCAGAGCAGGTTCCCAAGCAAGTCCAAAAATGGCTTGAGAAAGCAAGGAGGAGTGATTGGCTTTGGCTTTTATTGTGGTTCGGGGTGGGGCTGGAGCATGGTTTCTCCACGCAGGCAGGGGCTTGTGTGGTTTGAACTTCACGCCAGAACCAATGGAGAGAGCACTCAGACTTTCTTGGACTTTTGCCCAAGTGTAGAGCAAGTAGGGAAGAGGGAGTGGTGGGGCTTGAACGGTGTCAGCAGTGACACCAAAAACGGAATCAGACTCTATTACATTGGTCTGGCTTGAGTACTAGTCACGTTTTAGGCATGGATATTTTCCCCTGGGACTTTATTAAACTCAGTCACTTAATGAAAACAAAATGTGTTTGAACAATATACTTGCAGTATTTATAATCTTTCTTGGCACCAATTCTGAGCCGGGGAGCCTACTGTGGGCCAAGATGCTTGGGCTCGTGTGTACAGAACATGTGCACTGATAACACTCGGAGGGTCTCTGGATATCTGAGATAATATTAGATGACAAGCACGAGTGGTCCCTCTGTGTTTTAACCTTATCTTCCTTATATAAAACTCCATTCAAGAAAGCTGGACTTGTTGCCCTTCTTTTCTCCACTCTCTTTCCAACTCTTCTACCTCCCACCCCCACCCTACTGCCAGGATAGGGAATAGAAAGAAAGTGTTTCCTGTATGCTGTTGATAATGGTTTTATTGTCATGGTGGGGCTATAAACAATCGGCCCTTTTCTAGCTAACATCCTCCAAAGTAGAAACGACTGATATCCAGCAACTCAAAATAGTAGGTCAACCCACTTAGATAACTCAGGGTGGATTTTGCACTCTTGCGTACTTGTTTCTCTTGAATGTTTCAGCAGAAAGTCCTATTGCCAAACATTTTATAATTTATGGTGTCCACCTAAGATCTTTCCTTTGCCATGGTGAGTGAGCAGTAACTCCTGTTTTGGAATGTTTCTAAGTAGAAATCATTACAGTTGTGTTCTTTCTTGATCACTGGCATTTCTGAGTGTTGACTGCACTCAGAATCATTTCCTAAGAAAGTTCTGACCCTTCCTTTAGGTGCTCCCTCAGATCACCTCTGAGTGGAGCGAGGTCAACTGTTTATTTAGTGGAGCATCTTGCTTAGCTCCTTAATCTTCATAGGAAGTTGTCAGCCTATTGATGACTATTTAAAGTACATGAACTTTTTCCCTGTTCAGCAAAAGAGAAGGATTGCATTCTAGCCTTATCCTGTTTGCTGGACAGTTCTTACTAAAATACATTTGGGAGAAATTATTCACATAATGGTTTCCAGAAGATATACAGTCTGTCCATCTGGCTTGGTGATTCTCAACCTCATCTATCAGTCCTTAATATAAAAAGATCACCTTTCTATCCTGAAATGAAATTCTTAGATAATATAACTTGCCCACACAAGTCACTCTAATTATCAATAAGAATGCATTAACCGTATATAAAGAATAAACAAAAGGAAATAAAGTATAATAAAAGCAATATGTATTTCAATATGCACATACTGGGGCAGAACTCTTCAGAAGACATAATGAAGTAGTCACCTGTCTACACCTACAGGTAGCATCACCATGCCTGGGGCAGCTGCATACATGCAGACTGATACATGAATGTTGTGCTGACAACTGAGATACCACGAGGGCATGCCCTGAATGAAATGCTTTTCTTAAATAGGGAACAGCTCTTAGTAAAATTCCATACAAAACAAAACTATAGTCTTCTATTGGTTTTTATTGTGGTAGCATTCCTGGAAAATTCAGGAATGACACAAAACACAGAAAAAGTGTGTTTATATGTAAAACAGAGTTATATTCTGGGCTTAGATTTTTATAAACAAATTTTTCACTTAGGTGCATGTCCAGCAGGGCATTCAGATGTGCAGAGTATAGGGCAATTCTTTGTGGTTGGTGACAGTCCTGTACATTGCATGACATCCACATCCCTGGCCACTGCCCAATAAATGCCAGCAGTGTCCCCCCACCCCCCACCAGGACAACCAAGAATACCTGCACAAATTTCCAAATTGCTCCCTAGAACATGGTACTGCCTCCATTAAGAACCATTGCTCAGCTATTCTAAGTTTTATACCTGGATTAAGGTAGAAAATCGGAAAACTGAATGTCTGGATTTTAAAGAATCTCTTTATTAACTTTTGCTTTTTATCCAATGCTCTATAAAATACACTTCTGGTGGTACTGAAAGTATCACCAGGTAAGTCATTCAGTGACACTCTTAATGTCTGCAGGAAAATTTCCAATAGATCTCAGGGCCCAGAGAAGCTAGGATTCATTTTAGTATTTTCATCTTGTATTAGATTACATTTCCTTTTTAGTTTGGATGCTAGGAAGCTTAGAGCCACACTTGGGGCCCACTTTTAATAGTGATGAGGATTTATATAGAGAGATGTATCCCCTCTCCTGCCCTCAGATTACTTTTTGTTTCTTGTTTTCTCTTAGCTCGAGTTACATTCCTAATTTTTAAATGCTTGTATTGCATGCCTGAGGACCTTCTCAAAATGAGATAGAGTATAAGTAAATAAATAAAGTGAATAAAGAGATTTGAGACCTCCATCTGAAAGGTTTTGGAATCCCAGGGGTACTTTAATGTTATTTGTGGGCATGAATAAAGTAGTGCTCCACCCCATTAGTTCTGCCTATGAAAATGAGGGATCTCCAGATTCCCAGGTTGTTCCTTAAATAAGCCATTCCACTTGCTTCCTAAATTTTTTCCATCCTTATTTTCAGCACTAAAAATAAGGGACATACAAATTCTGTAAAGATAAATTACTATTTTTCATCTTTGAAAATGAGAATAATCACCCAATGTTTACACAAACATAAATAAGAATAAAAGTTTTAAAAAAGAATATTCACCCAAATTCTCACGTGCTTACACATTATAGGTTATCTTTCTGGTTTTTTTCTGGCCTTTGCCCATATGCCTAAGTAATTTTGTATAGCTTTTTGTGATTATAATTTACTTCAATTTCTTTTCTGGAAATAGATAAAAATACATTTATCCTTAACTGCATAGTATATAAATAATGCTACCTTATTGTAATCCAGTTTTTTCTTTCATTTGAATTATTTTAAATAAATTCATAGACCTGGAATTACTTGATCAAGAGGAGGAATGTATTTTTTGTGAGAATTGCCTTCTGAAAGAGTTTTACGACATCTGCTGTTGGGCAGTGAGCTTTTTACTTGTTTCCTTAAAATAGAATTCTTGAGCCCTCTACTGGAAGCATTTAGTATTTGTGTGAGGTAGTAGTATACGGGAGTTTTAGAATTCTGATTCTTTACAAGAAAACAACCTGACGGCAAAAATATATGGTCTTTGTGGTTAATTTCAACATAAATAAACATAACTGGCCAAACAGAACTTTCGGGAAGATTTATATTGCAATTAGATATTCCATTTGAGTAGAATTATGATGTGAACATTGACACGAAGGACTAATTCAAGTGCATTGAATGTCCTAAATTAATTTGTGAATGCTTTATTTCTTTTGTATACTTCATAAAACTATTTATAGTTTATTCTCAAATTGAGATCCATTAATTCCTCAAATACTCAGTGAGCACCTACCATGTATTAAGGACTCACTAGATTTTAAGGATGCGTTGATGAAAATAAAAATGCACAATGAATGCTTTCTCAGAGTGGGTGGAACAGTGATTGGAATTGCCAGATCAACACACTATTGCATTTACAATTGTCCCTCGGTATCTGCAGGGGGATTGGTTCCCCGACACCCCATGGATACCAAAATCCACAGATGCTCAAGTCTCTTGTATAACATGGCATAGTATTTGCATGTAACCTATGCACATCCTTCCCTATACTTAAAATCATCTCTAGATTACTTATAATACCTAATATAATGTACATGCTATATATGTTCAGGGAGTAGTAACAAGAAAAAAACTCTGTACATATTCGGTACAGACAACCTTCTTAGGCCTTTTGATCGACTGTTGGTTGAATCTGCAGACGTGGAAACCACAGATATGGAGGACCAGCTGTCTTGGAAATGGATTACTGGAGGCCTGAATTATTTGTGTATAGAGCATAGTGAAGTACCTGAGGATGTTTGATGCTCCAAAAGTACACTAGTTCAGATGGGAGAATGAATTATTGAGCCTTAGTACTTCGTGGAGTACTACTTGAACAATAACAGGTTATTTTGCATTTTATTTTGCAGGGGGAAAAATAGCCATTTGATATATGGTAATTGAATAGGTATAGCTCCTAAAAAACTGATCATAGCTGTGCATCCTTATGTTAGCGTGTATCTGTCAGGATAGAAACAGTTTGGTACAACTCAAAGGATGTAACCACTGACCTTAGAGGGAACCAAGCTTGATTCCAGCCTGTGGCAACTTTGGAGAATTATCCATTGAATCCCGCTATAAGTATCAACTCTGCTGATTGTTACTGGAAAAAGTTACTGTTTCATTTCAAATCCATGATCCCAAATCTCAGATGGATACTCATCCTTACCAGGCAATGCTGATCTGTTTCCCTAGTAAATTTGCTTTTCTCCTCTCCCTGATAAGTTTCTAATTTCTTTTCCTTTGTTCTCAAACCCTGCCCCTGCCACTACCCTGAATAAGACGAGGAAAACTCACCTTGCATTGAGAGAATAGATGCAGACAGGAGGATCTTCATCTTTTCACTATCAAATCCCCAAACCTCCCTGTTTCTGTGCTCTTATTTTGTGTGTCCCCGAGGTGTCCTTGCCCTGTCAAAGGTTAATCTCGCCACTTAAGCTCCTACTCCCTCTTCTCAGACATCACTCCTGTAATCCTCATTTCTGTCTCTTCTAGCGTCAGTTTTTCCTTGTCTACTGGAACATTCTCACCAGCTTCTAAACATCCTGTATTTTTCATCTTTCAAAATCTCTTTCCCTGTTCTAATATTCCCTTTCAGCTACCTTTTACTTCTCCGCTTCCCTTCACAGCAGAACTTATGAAAAGACTTGTGTAAATTTACTCACGTTTACTCATTTTTCCTCCCTTTTCCACTCATCAAGTCTGGAGACTTTCATCTTATTCCGCCGAAACTGTTCTTGGCAGTTACAGATATTGCCAAACCAATTAAATAATGTCGTTGTGATGTCTCAGCTTCATTCAACACAGCCAAACTGCCTCTCTGTTGAAGCCTTTTTTCTCTTGGCTTTTGTGACGCCACACTCCGTGGGTTCTTATTCTGTGCTCCCCAGCTCCCCTCCCCTTCCTTCCTTTCCGGGTGTCTTTGTTGGCTCCTCCCCCCTCTGTAGGCTCTGAATTCCTCATGTGTCAGGACCATCCTGTTTGGTCTGACTAGCTTCCTTGGTAGTGTCATCCAAATCCATGTTATTTGGTAGAATCTTATGCTATTGACTCCCAACCCCCACCTACACTCTGGACCAGGGATTGGCAAACTTTTTCTCTGAAGGGCCAAATATTAAATAATTTAGGCTTTGCAGGCTGTATAAAGCTCTGTTGCAACTACTCAACTCTGCTGTTGTAGCATGAAGACAGCCGGAGACAAATATGTAAATGAATGAGCATGGCTATGATCCAGTAAAACTTTATTTATGGATATGAAAATTTGAGTTTTGCATCTTTTTCACATATCACAAAATATTATTCATCTTTTGGGCTTTTCCCAACTATTTAAAAAAGTTAAAGGCATTCTTAGAAATTAGCACCCCCTAAAAATAAATACTTAGGAATAAATCTGATGAAATATGAACAAGACTATCTGAGGAAAATTACAAAACTTTGATAGACTAAATCAAAGAAGAACTAAATAAATGGAGAGAGATTCCATGTTTATGGCTAGGAAGACTCAATATTGTAAAGATATCAGTTCTTCCCAACCTGATCTATAGATTTGTTGCAATCCTAATCCTAATCCCAGTAAATTATTTTGTGGATATTGACAAACTGATTCTAAAGTTTATACAGAGAGGCAAAAGACCCAGAATAGCCAACACAATGTTGAAGGAAAAGAACAAAGTGGGAGGGCTGATAACTACCTGGCTTCAAGATTTACTATAAAGCTACAGTAATCAAGTGTGGTATTGGGTAATTTTCCTGATCTCATCATGTCAGTAAGTATAGGAGCCAGGATTTGAAGTCAGGCAGTGTGACCCAGAGCCCATGGGCTTAGTTCACTAGACATCTGTAGTAGTTTGGAGTCCCAGGAAATTAATTCCAGCTGAAGGCTGGGGTAAGGAAAGATCTTGCAAAGCATTGTACAAGAAGTAGAGATAGAGTTGGATCTTGAAGAATGGGTAGGATTTTTGACATATGGAGATTGAAGAAGTTAAGAGAGAGCATTCAAGGTGGAGAAAAAGATATTGCCTGAGTATGGGGAACATTAGGATATTGGCTTTAGCAAAGGGACCATAAGGTTACAGAATTGAAAATAAGTTTTAAAAAGTAGGTTGGGGGGCCAGCCCAGTGGCCTAGTGGTTAAGTTGGTGTGCTTTGCTTCAGCAGCCCTTGGTTTGCAGGTTCGGATCCCAGGCATGGACCTATGCACCACTTATCAAGCCATGCTATGGTGGCGTCCCACATGCAAAATAGAGGAAGATGGGCACAGATATTAGCCCAGGGCCAATCTTCATCAGCAAAAAAGAGGTGGATTGGCAACAGATGTTAGCTCAGGGCTAATCTTCCTTACCAAAAAACAAAAGTGGTTGGGACCACATCGGGAGAGTTTCTGAATACACGGACATAAAGTTTGCACTACATTCATAAATCAGGACCTCATTTATGGATAACAACTGAATTCTAGTAAGTATTGATCAGATTGTGCACTTCAACAGAAATATTTATGAACATTTCCCAGAGCGAGAGAGACATTTAGAAAGTAGGATTCATATGTTTATTATCCTTGAATTATTTTTTCTTTCTTAAAAATAAACTTTAGGTGTCAGTTATAGAAGTGCAGTACATGAGTAATTTAGAAAATCCTTTTGTATGGGCGCCACCTTGTGGATAAAAAATCCTTCATTTAGTGGTTTTGAAACAAAAACTAGATTGATGGCAATTTCTCCTAGCTAGATCTTATGGTTCATATTCTGTCCATAAGAAGTCCCTGAAAGAGCTTTATGCAAAGGATTTTATGTGTCTTGAATATCTGATCATTTAAAAGTTATTTATGCTGTTGTATCCAATTTACTTGATGATTCATAAGTTCAAAATTGTGATCATTTGCCATTTTACTATATTATACAGAAAAAAAATCCTGAAGAAACAAAGTATAAAGAAGAGGGTAAATGTGCTCGTTTATTCCTGTACATTATTGGGTCACATCTAATTTGCAGTTGCAGGGTGCTCGCAACCCTGCTTGATTCCTCTGTGCACAGCTGTGGGTTTAGTAAGGACCTTCAGTGTCTGGCTTTAATGTGTTCAACTCCTTCAGGCTGCTCTGTCCACAAACCCACAAGTAAGTAATTTAAAAATCTCTTAAAGCATGCAATGAGGAAGACAGCTTTGAAGAACTGAGATGCAAAATTTTCTGAAGATGCCCACTCACCTGTTCATAAGGCATAGAAAATGTCACACTGAGACTGGCCATGGCTATTAATGACAGTCCCTACCAGCAGCTAATCCAAGAAGCAAGGTGAACGTCAGAGCAAAAATAAAGAAAAGAAAAAGAAGAAGGCAGAATCAAGAGAGTGGACGCTTGGTGATGTAGGAGGAGGGGCTGAAGAAGGAAAGGTGGGGATGCCGTGGGGTCTGTGTACTGAATCAGTCCCAGTCCCCCCGCCTGGAGCATGGTCAGGTGAGGTCTGGGCACTGGTGGAGATGGCCTGTCTCATCATGCCCTGTGCCAAATTTCACCTCAGGCCCCACACTTCTCTTTCATGAGCTTCTGGCCCCATGTCCTGCCTGAGGTATTTCTGGTACCAGGAGTTCCAGTCTTATTCCAGTTTGGAGGGCCTTCATTAGAGATCGTGCAAATTCAGCCAACCACTACCAACCCTGCTTGGATTGGTGGCCAGAGGACACATTTATACTGAGTAATTCAAGAGTGCCTCCCTCCAGCGGGGCAAGTGGACCACTTCATGACTGCATTCTCATGTAATAATTCTCGTTGGTATCTTTAGAGACCACCATCTTCTCCTGCAGTTGTGGCTTTTACCTCTATTATCTTGTCACACCACCCAGTGTCACCCTGACCACAGCCACTGGCCAGTTCTTCTTTCCAGTTGATCAAACTGAGTGAAGGGTCTCAGCATTTGGGGTAGGGGTCAGCTGGGGACCTTGCCTCGGTTAACATGACCTAGGCTGCCACAAGCTGCAGGAGAGGTTCCCTAATGAGATTGTCACCTCCCCAGCTAGCACTATCCAGATCCCCTCTTTCAAGTGCAGCCCCCAGTATCCTGGCACCTGGAGATCAGGTGGGGTGGGTGGTGGGGAGAGAATATTCTATACAGATGGCCCTGTGAACAAGAGGCATTCATGCCCCACCTAAGATTGCATCAAAACCAGTTTGTCCAATCTGAAGAAGCTCCAGCTTTGCCTCCACCCAAGCTGGTGAGCCTCACTGAGGAAAGAGGCAATGCCCAGCCCAGTTTGGCGGCTTTCATGGTTTTCATCTTCCCACTGCATGCTGGACCACTTGGCTTTATGCAACCTGCATTTCTTGATCTTTTATTATTAAGACGTTTTGCTTTGTCCGCTGTTTATGCCTCCACCTGAGCTAAGCTCCTCCAGTTTCATGAGTGACTGGATGTGTTAAGCCACTAGCATTAGCTCCCACTGCACCATTCTGCGCTCCGAACTCTCAGGGGACACGCTGCCTTCCTATAGGTGGTCCTAGAGTAACTGTTCCTCCTGTCTGTCCTGCTCTGAGTGCCGGACTATGGATGTTGCTGGGTATAAGTTTCTGAAAGGCCTAGATGTGGCCAAGATATGCTTTGCAGCTCTTAAACTTAGCTGCCTTGGTTGTCCTCCATCAACGGGCATGTTTGAGATCCCTTCCTTCTGCAGAAGGCTATTCTTTGGCCAGTTCTTCTAGGGAGGTAATAGACAAATTCACCATCTGTAAATTGCAAAGAAAGTGAACCTTTGTTTGTATTCCTGCCCAAACACAAATTCTCTGGAAAAATATGTTAGAGCAACCAGGCACCAGAGATCAACATAGCTGAATTTAAAAGACTCTAGTGCAAGTGGGGCTTGCAAACACTGGTTCTGTTTCCGTAAGACCCAGCTTTCCTGGTAGGATATTTTTCTTTTTCCCCAAAATGCGCCCTTTGAAAGCACTTAGGGATTTTCTGTGCTAAAGCATCTTTTAGAAAAACTTATGTTATCCTGAGAGAAGAAAAAAACGACAGAACAAAAAACAAGAAACAAAGACAGAAGTAATCCCAGTCTGGGTTTCTCACATGGTTTCACGAAGCGAGCCTGCTGGACGTGTTCCACATGCTATGGAATATTCATCTTGTCTCTCTGTGATATCTGTCTTTGTGTTTGGCATTACTGAGCCTTAGAGGTTATCATGAATGCCAGTTGTGTGAAATGAGCACAACTGACAGGATTTAAAGGCTAAGACTAACCTTTCTAATCCATCTATTCCCCATTCTGCGCCTTAGGCCATGCCTCTTCTGCAAGAATATGCTACATCCTTGCTCCTGTGATAGGAGCCACAATAATTTCCTGAATGTCAGTCAAAGCCTCTCTCCTTGAGGAGATGGAGAAATTCAGGTTTCTCCTTCTGACTAGATGGAAAAGAAGCTGTAAAGAATTTGCAGAGTAAGATGAGTGTTGGTATTTTGGCTAAATGTGCTTAACTTTTTCCCTTCTTTACTAGTTCAGAAGTATAATTTATAGTCCTTTCTCCTCTTTCCTCTTATGTTAGATTAATTAATAAAGTTAATTCTGAATTTTAAAATATATCTAGAGATAAATTAATTCATCAGTAATTTATTAAAAATAAACTTGTCAATATTGAGTGACAGCCACGTGCTGGGCATTGTTCTAAGTGCTGGAGATACAAAATAGACCAAGTCCCTGCTCTCCTGGATATTATGTCCTAGTGAGTAGAGAAATAGAAAATAATCAGATAGACAAATATGTAATATGTGGAGAGGTGGTAAGTGCTGTAAAGAAGAATAAAGCAAAGTAAGGAGATAGGGAATGAGGGGTGATGAGGACGGATAGTCAGAGAAGGCCTCCCAGGTAAGACGATAACCGAGCAGAGGTCTGAAGGTCGTGAGAGAGTGAGCCAGGCTGATATCTTGAGGAAGAGTGATCCAGGCAGAGAAAACAGCTAGTGGTAAACACTGAAGTGTTCACTGAATTCAAAGAAACTTTTACGTCATAGTGAAGACTTCGGATTTTATTTTCAGTGAGATGGAAAGTCACTGGAGAGTTCTGAATAAAGGAATGACATAATTTCATCGATGTTTTTAAAGGACCAATATGGTTGATATTATTAAAAACAGTGCAAGAGGGCAAAGGAGAAAGCAGTTCAGCTAGTTAGGAGGCTATTACAGTAAGTCTAGGAAGACCGTGGATTGGACTAGAGTGGTAATGATGGAAGTAGTGAGTGGTGACTAGATTCTGGAACTATTTTGAAGCCAGAGCCAACAGGAGGGGCTGATGGATTGGATGTGAGGTGTGAGGACAACAAGAGGAATCAAAAATGACTCCGGGGTTTTGGCAGCCTGAATAGCCGAGAGCTGCTGTCTGCTGAGATGGTGGGATTGAGGTAGGAGCAGGTTTGGTGGTTGGTGGAGAGGATCGAGTGGTCAGTTTGGGGCAGGTTCAGTGTGAGGTGCCCTTTAAACGTCCAAGTGGCAATACTGAAAACGCAGTTGGAGAAGAGTCTGGCGTTCAGGGGTGAGGTTGGGGCTGAAGAAACAAATTTGAGTGTCAGTGTATAGATGGTTTTAAAGCCATGGGATTATATGAGATCATCGACGGAGTGAGCAGAGAGAGGAAAGACGAGGGCTGGGGAGTGAGCTCTGGGCATCTCCAAAGCTTGCAGGTTGGGATGGAGATGAAGAGGGAGCGGCTAGTGAAGTAGAGGAACCGAGAGAGGGAGTGTTGTCCTAGAGGCAAGGGAAGAAATCATTCCAGAAGGAGAGGGATCAACTTTGCTAGCTGCTGCTGGCTTGAGTAAGATGAAATATCGAGAAACGGCTGTTGGATTTGGAGGTCACTGGAGATTTTGATGAGAGCATTTTTAGAAGAACAATGGGAACAAAACTCCACAGGAGTGGGTTCAAGAGAGAACAGACTAGAGCAAATAGCTACATTTTATATAGACAACTTTCCTGAGGAACTTTGTTAGGAAGGGGAGCACGGGAGGGAGCTGTGGGGTTAAAGGAACTGTTTTTATTTCTTCAGGTAAGAGCTATAATGACATATTTGGATGCTGATGGGAATTATCATCCAGTAGAAAGAGAACAGATAATGATGTAGGAACAAGAGGGGACAATTGCAGGCAGAAGGGGTTGGGATCTAGTGCACAAGTGGAGTGTTGAGGAAAGCAAATTGTGCTGATACAGATATGGGTAGGTGGGTTGGTAGATTTGGTGGTGGGAGCCTTTGGAAGATCATGAAGTTAGAGTAAGGAGAGAGAGGAGGGGGTGGAGGTTTAAGGAGAAAGGAGCATGTGAGAATTAGTAGAGTGGAAGAGTGAGTTGACCCCATCCGTGTTTCTCATGCTTCCCTGTGCATCAGAACCACCAGGAGGCCTTGTTAAAACACTAGTTGCTGGGCCTCACCCTGAAAGTTTCTGATTCAGTTAGGTCTGGGGAGGTGCCCAAGAATTTGCAATTTTCTCAAGTTTCCAGGTGATACTGAAGCTGCTGGTCCAGAGATTAGACTGTGGCAACCACTGGGCTCAGGAAATGGGTTAGGATGGCGGGAGCAGCCCTAAAGTCCTCCTTGTGCCTGGAAGTTATGCATGTAAAATGAATTTAGTCAACGTGGTTGTGTGTTTTTCTCCAGCCCTGTTCAGCAGCTCAAGAGCTGGCGACAGTAGGTACAAAGTTGGACTTAACCAGAAAAAAATGAGGAATTGATATCGCCAGTATATTTGGGAAGTTTTACTTCTCTGTGATGTCTTTGTAATCTGAAAATACTATTTCTACATCTCTTATTTGAAATAGAATGGATTAGAGAATCTGAGATTGACAAGGAGAAAAAAATAAAGTTTATGGTTGGAGTTTACTCTTGTAGGACTTAGAAATAAAATGGAGAAACAGCCACCTCTGGTCATGTTGCAAGGAGAAACATAAGCCCCCTTTCCCTAAAATACCTGTTAACCATACTGTTTTTGTGATCAGCTAAGGAACAAAATTCTGAAATATACCTTGAAAAAGTAAAATTCAGTTCTTTTGTATTTTATAAGGTTACATCCATCACAAACTTAATTTTAAGACAATTATATTGTTCTTGCAAATGTTCGTACCCGCCTACAAAAATAAGTGGTTACGTACAGAGACTTGCACACAGGAAATGAGTACCAGAAATGAGAACTCAGCTGTTAAGAGTGAATGCCACAGCTCGTTAATCAGAATAGAAAATAGAACTGACTTCCATAATCAGGAACAGTATTAATTCAGATATAGTATGTTAAGCAGCAATTTAAATATAGTATATTTGCATATTAAGCAAGTATTAATTTTTAAGTAACTGATAGTTTTCTTTTTATTAAAAAACAAAACAGATTTTGTTGGAGCCAGGTGTGATCCAGGATGTGTTAGCAGCTGGCAGTCACCTACAGCTGTTGGAGCTTCTCAATTTATGTTCCCACTATCTCATCCAGGTATGTGAGCTTGCATCCTACTAATATGCCCTTCATGTTCCTTCCCCCTGTGGTCATAAGCTGTACCCTGTGGAGCCCAGTGACAGGTAAAATGGAAGTGGGGGAGATGTAGCCTGTGGTGGTGGAATTTCTCCAGGTACAAGCTGGGAGGCTCCTGGGAGGGCAGCTGAAGCTCTCATGTCCTATCTCACGTCCCCCCCCCCCTTGCCCACGCCAGGTCCCCACTACCCTTGGTAACTCAGCAACCACTCACAGGGTTTACTGCTGGTACTCGGGGAGATGACTCTGGGAAGAGTCTTGATTTGAAGCAATGTTGTCCGGTTGCGGAAATAACCACAAATGCACGAGAAGTTGGGTAGTCATTTAAGATTTCAGTAACAGTAGCTAATATATCAGAGTCATATATTATTAATTATCACATGAACTTCGCAGGCAGTAAATGCTGGAAAAGTGGTGAGTGGTCTGTGCATTCTTCCCCTGATTTGCTGGAGTGGTCAGGAAAGGCTCTGTGAGGGGGAGAGAGAGAAAACTCCCATCCACCCAACACCTAACTATGAGTTTACCAGTGTTTCACATTCAGTCTTCATAACAACTTTGCACATTTTTATAGGTGAGAAATCAGAGATTTGAAATGTACCCAGCTTGCCCGAGGTGACATAGCTGGTGAATGGTAGGCCTTTCTGATTCCAAAGACCATTTTTTCTTTGGATGAAAATTCTTTAATTGGGTAGGAAGATATGGGACATCTTAGGCAGACAGAGTGGCTATGAGGATCTTTTATTTTACAGAGTTAAGTACTAATTCCTTGTATTGGAATCCTCCCATTTCCTCCACTGGTATGACTTTACTTGTGTTTATTACAGCCTTATAACAATAGTGAAAATAAATTAAAAAAAATGATAAATCCACACAAATTAATTCTACTGTCCTTGTGCAATGACAGATAGTAAGTAGAAAAATCCTATTTGTTTTCCTGCCCAATTACTTGTTTCCTTCCTAATCATTTTCTCTAATTCAAAATATGGCCTTTATCATTGACTTCTGTTACTCATTAGATGGTTTCCAAAGCTCTTGCTCATATATCATCTTATTTCATCTTCCCAGCAACCTTGGGAAATAGGAACCACTGCTTCCCAGGGAGATAGTGTGAGGAATGTCAGCCATGTTCACCTAAGGAGCAATTCAAATACAGGATATGAAAGTTTTACCATTATCTCAGCACGTTTAATCTAACAGTAAATGTTTAACTATTTTTATCTTATTTTCCTTTCTTTTTCCCTCAATATTGTTGTGTGATATGGGAGAGCTGTTTTTAATCCCTTTCTGCAAGTAGCAAATGGGAATAACATAGAAAGGTTACAAGATTTCAAAGGTGTGTGTTTGATTTGTGAAATTGAAATTATTTTATTTGACATTTCTACATCAAATATTGCAACCTGAGCTTTCAGCATCGTCACCTGATTCACTTTTCCATGGCAGGTAATAATCAATGATGTATGCTGACAAAAGTTTGCTTATAGTGCTTATTATCATGATGAATATTAAAATAGCGTTTATATACATATGTATATGTATACCTATACCTATAATTTTCTATAAGTGAGAATTCCAGATGCACATTGGAAGTTTATGGATATTTTCCCCTACTCCATTAGATGAATTTGTTGATACCAAGTGAGTTGTGCACTTTGGAATTTAATTCTTGCCATTCATTATTTTTCATGGAGCTTGCATACAGGTGTACTTTGTGGACTGTTATTTGTTATTAGGCTCTTAAGCAGTGGTTGAAATTTTCACCAATATGTTTTCATTTTATTCTCTCATGTAACTTTACTTCTCCTTTCTATCTGTGATTGTTGCAAGATGTCCAACACGTGGAAAGGGAACTTTAACTATAAGAGAACCAAAACCATGTATACGTAGAAACCTTCATTATGGCAGTCTTTTAAAAATGTATACCCTGCCTTTCTTTTAGGATTATAAAATTGCCAGACTGGGTCAGTCTGCTTTTACATTTTGACACAGTCTTGTAACTATACCTATTTGCTATTTTTTTCTTTTTGGTATTGCTGCTCAACTGAATTTTAATTTTATATGGGACAAGTTTGTTGGATATGTAAAAAATTTTTAATGAAAAGTTTTCAGTGCTTAAAATGTCCTTAGAAATGGTGCCCCATCAATCAAGCCTAATATATTCTCCATCCTTATTCAATACTTTGTCCAGTTAGGAGTTTGTGAAGACGTTCTCCTCACTAAGATGTCTGGTATTGTTTTGTTGTTTTTAGATTACCATTATTTCTTTGGTTTTCTTCCAGAGGTGTGAAGGGTAGACCTTTGCTCTAATATCCCCTGTTGTCCTCCAGTGCTCATTAAAAAGCATGTCCAAGGAGATTCCTTTGGTTGACACTCTCTGAGCCCCCACCCACCCAAGCCTCCCTGAGCCTCTGGCCATCAGCTATTGCCATGGCCCGAAGCTCCTCTGCATGTGTGTAAATGCTGCTGCTGCCCCCAGCAAAGGGAAGAGACACCTGGAGGCCATGGTGTGGGCTCCTTTCTCTTCTTTTTCCTCTGGCAGGCTGCTGAGGGTGAGAACCCCACACGGTAGGAACAGTGACTCTCTGTGTCAGTGAGGACGGCCGTTGAATCAGCCTCCTAGGCTGTGAGGCCTTCACCTTATTCATTGTTAGTCCCCTGGCCTCTCACAGGGCCTGCCATTGAGAACACACAGGTTCTCAGTGCATGTTTTTGGAATAAATGGGGAGATTAGCAGTGAAAATGATGCTAATTCATGGGGGAGGCAGTGGCTAAGCAATGGCCCATCATCCCAAAATAAGAGATTAACAAACAACTCCTCAAGTTTGCATCCTTTCTCACCTGCTTTGCAGTGAAATTCTGTAGGACTCTGTCCTCTGTAGCCTGTCACGTTAGTATAGTATTAATAAGCATGACCTGTCAGACTTTTATCTGCTGAGATCCAGTTCCAAATAAAATGTGATTCCTTCCCCTTTCCCCCTTCTGCTCCTCTTCCTCGTTCATTGTGCTGTTTTTAAAAATTTCATCAGAAAATGCACCAATTCATCAAAGAGCAATTATTGTCTTTAAAATGGGTCCAATAAAAGGCGTGAATTACTCCTCTTTTCAGAGTATACATGTTTCCATACATGCCGTTCACAATTTTAAATCTTGTAAAGAAAACTCTGCAGACCATCCCAGGAGTGATGGGCTGTGGAAGTAGCGGTTTCGATGTGTCCACTGGTTTACTGAGTCCCTCAGATAAACATTACAAACTTTTTGAATCTAGTTTGTTTTCCCAAAGTCTGATTTTTCCTAGCCTTCTTTTTGATTAGCTGCTGAACATCTCTGCCTAAATATCACACAGACAATTCAAACTTAGTTTGAGTAAACCTGCTTTTTTCTCTGTTGAGGGTGCCGTTGATCCACTAGTAGTCTAGAAATCTGGACCTAGTCGTAGACTCCTTCCTCACCACCATATCCAATCAGTTACTGGTTTGGGTTGATTCTACTTCCCAAATCTCTCTCAGACCTGACCCTTTTCTCCATTGCTAATGTTCTTACCTTTCTTTAGGCTCTCACCATTGCTGCCTGTAGGTTATAATGAGCTCATAATCTCCTCCTAAGGGGTCTGCTTGTTTCTAGCCTCTATTCATGCCAAATCAGAGTCCCCAGAGCCATCATTATCTTTCCCAGGGAAGGAACCAGCACTTACCAAGGGCTATCAGTACTGAGTGTTCTGCACAGAGGTTTCTATTTGCCCTCTACTAAGTAACCCCCTAAGGCAGGTGAGTGTTGTTTTCTTTTTACAGACGAGAAACTTAAATTCAGAACTAGGATGTTGATCCAGCTTGGGAACCTCCACTGGCTCCCCTGATGACAATTCAGGTGCATCATTTCACCTACAAAACTCCTTAGCCTCATCTCCAAGACCAGGCCTGTTCCTCCCAAGCCTCATCTCCATTCCTAATGCCTTTCCTAGCCTTCTGGGTTCTGGAGCCTAAGGCTGACCTTTCATGTTGGGCCTTGCCAGTAGGGGAGAAGACTGGGTGGTGGAGGTCCTCAGTGGCAGGCAGAGCCTTTCAGTCCTCTTCAGATTATACCAAGAGGCAGGAGTAGGGAAAGCATCTCACACACACACACACACACACACACACACACACACACTCTCTCTCTCTCTCTCTCTCTCTCTCTCTCTCTCTCTCTCTCCCCCCCTCCCCCTCCCTCCCTCTCTCCTCTGCTGATGCACAGTGTCATAAGATCAGGGGTACTGGCCACTGGACTTTGTGTTTTAGCCCCTGAAGGTGATGCATTAAGAGACACGTACTTTGTTGAAAATGTCTTTTTTGTAGTTAGCTTTAAAAAAAAAAATGTTTGTACATTTTGTACCACCTCCCCCAAATAGCAAATAGTGTATCCTCTTGTTTGAATATCAAGTGTTCTTTTTGTTCGACAAGTATCAGCCTTTATTATGATATGCAACTTAAATATATTGATAAGAAAGAACCATCATGTAGACTTTCCAGAGAAGACCACCAAATTGGTGAATAAACTCCTTTTGATAGGAATATACTTTTAGTATCTGTTCCTAGGCAGCAGGTGGCAGTGTGAATCCACCAGAATTCAGTAATTAATTTAAAGCAAAAATAAAAAAAAAATGAACAGAAAAATTATTTATTTTGCTACATATTAGTCTTCTGACCTAATCAGTAAAAAAGTCATTATTCACACCACACTGGGCAATATGCATTGTAATTTTTAACAAATAATAGGAAACTGTTAATGTGTTCACAGGAAATACAGTTTTGTCTTGGGCTGCTGTGGTCATTTATCACTGCACTTTGTGAAATCACTCATTTGTTCTAATTTGAATGTAAATGACTCTAAGGTTTTACAAATAAGGTGACAGACTCACATAAATGTAATTGCAGGGTTCATCTCCCTCTTTTTATATATCACTCATTAGGTTATGAATTAAATACATCGTATTAAACCAGGGGCATGTCCAATGATGATATTGTAATGGCAAATTACTCTATGCTATTAGAGGTGTATTTTTTATTCATGGACATTAATTTGTCATTAAGCGGCATTAGTTTAGCACTTTTATGTGAAAGACGTGACCTGAAAGAGGAGACCGTGTTGCTGTGATGTGAGAGGAGAGGGACACAAGTGCTCTAGGTAGAGCATTTTATCACTGGAAGGAAAACAGAGAGAGGGGGTTGTTTTATTTTTTTTCATTTGTTTTGTTTTCTACTTTTACAAGCATAAAAGATCATTCCCCCAGATTGAAGGAGTTGTTCTGTTTACAGTGTGCACATTTGGATCATCTCGTAAAGCAAAACCCAAATTCTTACTATTAATCATTCAGAAGCCAAGAACGCACAGGGAGCAGGAGGGAGGAAGCGGCCTTCTGCCCTGACTCTCCCTCCTCTGTGACTGATGCTTATTAGTCATCCCGTGTCTTCATTTAGTTTTACACTAAATGGGCTACCGTGAGAATTCGTTATTTTCTCTCTTCAGTGAAGGTACAGAGGTTTAAAGAATGTTACTCTCTCATGAGAGGATTAGGAAGAATTCTGGGTATTTGGTTCTTTTTTTTTTTTTCTTGCATAAATGGTGAGTTTACTGTTCTTTTACTAAGAAAATATTTTTCCACTTTCAACTGTGAGAAGCTTTGGATCCTTGAAATAGCTTCACAGAAGCTGAAAGTATCTGAGTGCTGCTTTTGCGTCAATTTCCTCGTGGGTTAATGTGGGTGGGAAATGTCTTACCCACCCCAGTTATGCTGTGGGACCCTGGAGGTCAGGGGTCATGCCTTACACCTGTTTATAACTTACCCCCTCCCTCCCTTCCCATCACGTGAGCTCAGTATGTGTATTGGGCAGCTCGGGCAGCCATAACAAAATACCACAGACTAGGTGCCTTAAACAACAGACATTTATTTCTCACAGTCTAGAGGCTGGAAGTCTGAGATCAGGGTGCCAGCATGGTCATGTCCTGGTGAGAGCTGTCTTCCTGGCTTGCAGACAGCTACCTTCTTGTTGTGTTCTCACACGCCAGAGAGAAAGGCAGCAAGCTCTCTTGTGTCTCTTCGTATAAGAACACTAATCATGGGGGCCCCACCCTCATGACCTGATCTAAACCTAATCACCCCAAAGGCCACATCTCCAAATGTCATCACCCTGGAGCTTAGAGCTTCAACATATGAATTTTGGAAGGACACAGTTCAGTCCACAGCGATATGTATTGAGGGAATAAACGGTGCATCCGTTCAGTATTTTTTTACCTGCTTTTTAAATATTGAAATTTTATATTATGGGAGGAAAAATATATTAATAAGTCAGACTTCCATTAGTTTTATCCACTTAATAAAATTTTTTTAAGTTGAAGATACTTTCTATGGGGATTGCTTTTAGCAGTGAAGATCTTGCATATTTTACAGTATTATAATAGATTATCATTTTTTAACTAAGTAATACTACAATGACTTATAGGAGGTTATCTCTTCCAAACAATGTATTATTATAATTTTAATTATTAAATTAACAGTATCTCCTAGCTACGTAATATATAGTGGGTGTTCTGCTTAGAATAATTTATCCTCAAGGTTGAGAAGAAGTTATAACTCATGTTCATTTTTCTCCAACACTGAGCTATTTTTTTCCACATTAGATAAGACAAATGATTGTACCAACATATATATTTAATATGCCCCTAATCAAATAGACTAACCGTGTGCTATTTCATAGTTCACAAGGGCTGATACTCTTGTATTTGGAGAATGTTAAAATACAAAGTTTGGAAAATATATTACAAATGGTCTAAACTTATAGTTTGTTTTGGTTTTTTTTTGGTGAGGAAGATTGGTCCTGAGCATCTGTTGCCAATCTTCCTCTTTTTGCTTGAGAAAGATGCTCCCTGAGCTAACATCTGTGCCCATCTTCCTCTACTTTATATGGGATGCTGCCACAGCATGGCTTGACAGGTGGTGCATTGATCTGCGCCCAGGATCCAAACCTGCAAACCCCAGACTGGGGAAGCAGAGTGCGCGAACTTAACCGCTACACCACTGGGCCAGCCCCTCCTCGATTATTTTTTAATCAGTGAAAATGATCAGAAAGAGTGGAAACATATCAGGCTTACTAAATCGTAGCCAACTACTAATTATCTGTTCTTACCAAGAGTATTTGCTATCCGGCGTAGGTAACCTAGAATATCATATTTGCCAAATATCATTAATATTTGGCTCCACAATGTGTCATAAGATCTTTTGGTAACCACTTTAGGATCCCAATTAATTTTTTCATATGCTGTTATGTTGGCTTTTATTCCCTGTGCCCGCACCAAAGGATGTCAGTAAGTGAGAGTGCAGAGGCATGTTGGCTGGCCAGGGAAGTCATTTTGGCATTTTAAGCTGTTATGTGGGTAATCTAGGGTTGACAGTGTCTTCCTTGTTTGTGAGTTTTTCAAGAAAGAAACATTGTCTTGAAGGATTTTTCTAATATTAGTACTTTCTATTCTAAGTTAACTAATGCTAGCTGGGCAATTTTAAAATTACTTTCAGCATATTTTTCTCAAAAATAAAATGTTTCCAGTGTTTTATTATTGTTTGAGTTCAGAATCAATACGCAAAGAAACAAATATCAATCTCACTTAATTCCATTATTAATACTTGGAAATTAGAGCATTAAAAGAAAATCTGTGTTTCATTTGAGATAGTCATCCTCCTACCCACCCTCCACTCCTCCACCTGCAAATATTTCTATCCATTGCTAAGTGCCTTCCCTCTGTAAGGTTAAACTGCACTTCTGCTCCTATCCATCAGGTCCCTCCTGTGTTTCCTTTGGTTTCAATGTCTCCTTCTTCACTGGTACCTTCCTTTCCTTTTAAAAATAGGATCCGTAATGTGGTAGAAACTTTTCTTCTCTCATTACCACAACTGTCTCCTTCCATTCGCTACCAAACTGCGATCGTGTCTGCACTTCCTTACCTTCTATTCGTTCTTCAATCCTATGGAACGCAGTCTCTGCCTTCATTACTCCTCAGAAGCTGTTCCAACAAGGGTCCCCAAGGCCTCCTAATTGTCAAACAGAGCGGGCCTGTGATAGTATCTTAGTGTGACTGCTCCACAGCGTCGACGCTGGAAGCTCCACTCTTTCCGACCCTCCTCTTTTCTCAAGACTCCCTCCTAGTTCTCCTCCTGCTTCTTGTCGGTTCATTTACAAGCTCTTCTTCCATCAGCTCCTTGAATATCCCTGCCGGCATGGTGGCTCCACGCCGGTACCCTTCTCTTCTGCTCACATCACTCTCTCTCATCCTTGTGAGAAAGGTTACTTACCACAGTCCCCTTTCCTGAGCTCTGACCTCTATGTTCAGCCAACATTTCTACTTGGCATCCCACACACCTCAAATTCATCTTCGCTCAGTCTCACACACCTGCTCCTCCTCCCCATCTTTGGTAAGGAACTGTCATCGGTATAGTAACTCAAACCAGGAACCTTGGTGTAATCTCACAGTGCTCTATGATCTCATGAATCCCCCTACATTTAATTGGTTTAGCCTCTAAAATAGCCCCCAAATATGCTTTCTTCTCTTTCTTTTTGTTTTCACTGACATCATTCAGGTCTGGATTATTTTTTCTGGACATTCCTGCAGTAGCTCAGCTATGCTCCCTGCCTGTTGTCTAATGCTAATCAATACTTTGCTGTACAGTCTAAATTACATTTCTAGCCCACAAAACAATTTCGTTTGCTAAAACCCAAGCTGGATCCCTATCTCCTGGGTACACACTAGGTTTCCAACCTTGTCCTTTGTCTTTCTTGTCTCCCTGATGCGCCTTATTCTTATTGTACCCGAGGATCGGGTGTTTTATCATCTCTAGGCCAACTGCAGGTCAGCATTTCCTCTTGGATATCCCACAGGTACATGACCTTTCTGAGTGTGAACCCAAGCCGGAAACCCAGGAGTCATCCTAAGATCTCCCATCTCCTTGTGCCTCACATACACTGTCACCAAGACCTTTCAACTCTACCCCCTAACTTCTTTTTTAAATACACATTATTTTTCAGAGCAGTTTTAGGTTCACAACAAAATTGAGAGGAAGATACAGAGATTTCCCATATATCCCCTGCCTCTACATGTGCATAGCCTTCCTCATTATCAATATCCCCACCTAGAGTAGGACATTTGTTACAATTGATGACCCTACATTGATACATTGTTATCACTCGAAGTCCACAGTTTACGTTAGGGTTCACTCTTGGTGTTGTACATCCATCTGTGGGTTTAGACAAATGTATAATGACATGTATCCACCCTTATAGTATCATACAGAATAGTCTCACTGCCCTAAAAATACCCTGCGCTCTGCCTACTCATCCCTCTCTCCCTGCTCCCAAACCCTGGCAACCACTGATCTTTTTACTGTCTCCGTAGTTTTCGTTTCCAGAATGTCATATAGTTGGCATCATACAGTATGTAGCCTTTTCAGATTGGCTTTTTTCCCTTAGTAGTATGCATTTAAGCTTCCTCCATAGCTTTTTAATGGCTCAATGGCTCATTTTTTGTTAGTGCTGAATAATATTCCATCGTCTGAATGTACCACAGTTTATTTATCCACTCACCTACTGAAGGATGTCTTAGTTGCTTCCAAGTTTAGGCAATTATGAATAAAGCTGCTATAAACATCCACGTGCAGGTTCTCGTGTGAACCCTCTCATTCTATTTCTATCGCCACTGTCTTAATTCAAATCCTCTCTACTTATTTCCTGGACTAAAGAAACTTCGTGGTAACCAATGAACTTGACTTTTCTCTTGCCTCACTCCAGTACTTCCACCAAAATTCTATTTGATTGATTTTTTTTAAAAACTTAAAAAAATTGTGTTTGATTGACTTAAAAAAACAACCTGACCATGTCACATTCTTGCTTTAAATCATTCATTAGTGGTTCACCATAGCCTTTAGGATAAGGTTCATTCCTCTTAATTTGGCACATAGGTCCCATCTTTATTGTGAAATTTCCTATCTCTTTAGCCTTCTTTTTTTTTTAATGATTTACTACCCATGTGCTATGCCACAGTCAGTGTGAACTTCATGCATTTCCCTGTATCCAAACCTCCTTGTATGAAGCCTCCTCCTCTGTGGATTATTCTTCCCTCGCTTTGTCACTTTATGAATTCCTCTTTAACCTTCAAGTACTTTGCTCCTCTGTTATCTCCTCCTCCAAGGTTGCCTGATCAATCTGCCTAGTTGGAGTTAGATCTGTCTCCTCTTCATTAATTATGAGCAGTCTTCCAGGGAGCTGATCATGACATATTGTTTGTGTTGATTTACTTATCTGTCTCCTCATGACATAAGTTCATGTCCCAGAGTTATGTGACCTTGGGCAAGTTACTTAACCTCTTTGCCACCACTCCTCATCTGTAAAATACAGATATGGTATCCTATATACAATCTACCTCTTAGGGATGTTGGAGTATTCACGAGATGGTGCATGCAAAGTATCCCACAACACAGTATCTTAAACACAGTAGGTGTCCTAGAACGAGGAGCCAATAGAAAGGAATGCTTCACTTGTGAATTCCTCTATTAATTCCACAATTAACTTCCTACCCACTCCCCTTGTTCCTGTCTCCCTTCATTCCTGGAAATGTCAGCAAGTTGACTACCTACTTCGAATCAACAACATATTGGACAAGTCTGTTCCTGAAAATTTTGGAAATTATCACCATTCTGTAAAAGGTATTTTTCTCTCTCAGCCACTTCTCTTTGATTTTGTAGAAGTGTGTGTATTGTTTTAGAAAAAAAAGTCACAAATAATTAAATGAAACATCACTTTCTCTCTGCCTCTGAATTGTGAAAACATCATCCTGAAATTGTACTTTAATAAATAGAAAAATCAATGCTTTTAAAAGGAACACATTACATGGTTGTGATGCTTTGTAGATAGGAAATCTTCTTTTATTGTTTCCCCTGCCCTTCCTGTAAATAAAACTTCTTGCCCCATCCTCATACACAGAATCCAAGAAAAAACTGGAAAAATCTTTCATTTCTAAGTAGTGCCTGGCAGTTGCTTAGAAACACGTTTGTGTGAGTTCCTTCTACATATGCTGTGAGAGCTCCCTGTGATAGGAATTTTTTAGAATATAGTTGCATGGTGTCCTAAGCTCCCTAACTAGTGGAAATAAAAGCAGTGTATTTGTTTAAAAGAAGAAAAATGTATATTATTCATTACTAGGAGACTGCTGTCCATATACCCATCTCCCTCCAACTCTTTTTCCTTCCTAGACTTCTCCTCCACTCCCTTTCTCACTTTCTGTGCACAAATATACTTTTGAGCAGGCTGCCAACCTTCTCCCCACTGCACATTGAGGGACATGTGCTCAGGCCCTGGGAAATGACTGCTCGTCTGTGTCCTTAATTCAGCTCCAGTTACCCTGCCTCAGCCCCATACATTCAGTATAATGTTTGCCCACTTCAGAGGCCAAGATGAGGGACTGGGGTCATACAATTAGTTCTGCTTCAATAGATTTATGCAAGTTAGAGTCATTCCTTTCTTCACTCAAATGCATGCTGTGTATCAATGGTTCTTAAACTTGACCATGAGTGGAATCCCCTGAATGGCTGGTTAAAACAGACTGCTGGGCCCCACTCCCAGAGTTTCTGATTCAGGAGGTCTGGGGAGGAGCCTGAGAATCTGCATTCTGCCAAGTTCCCAGGTGATGCTGATGTTACTGGTCTGGGGACCACAGTTTGAGAACCACTGCTTTAGATGCTGTTGCCACACTGTTTTAAATCAATTACCTGCCTGTTAAATTACTGATATTCAGATTTCAAAAATGTCATCACATTTAGATGAATTTGAGCTGGTCCTAGTTTGTACTTATAAAAATATTGATGTTATGTATCCTTCATTGCATCCAAAATATAAAAAGCCAAAACAAGGCAGATTTGAAACAGACAAAAACTCTTCCAATCCTCATTCTTCTGTATAGTAATAATTAAGACAAATAGTCTATGCAGATAACTGAGAGATTAATAAAAGTCTGGAGAATTGGGCTAATTTTTGGCACTCTGACTTTATGTACCAAAGCTAAGTAAGGAAATATATCATGACTACTTCTATGCTATTCTTAAAAATGTTAACCTGATGTTGCCTTTCATAGTTCAAAAAAGGCTTGTGGTTATTGAAATTTTAGTTTTAAAGCCCTACTTGCCCAGATAGACTATTTTCAATTAAAGAAAGAGAAGTATACATTAGTTTGCTCTATATAGTCCATAGTTCAGTGGTAATCACCTGATATGCTGAGGCAGCTTTAGTAAACTTTGCAATAGCATTTTGCAGCACATGGTGATTGGGGCCAGAATTATTAGTTATTGATGAGGGCTGTGTCTCTGTGCTTCCTTCCTACTGGATTTCCAGCTTACTGCAGGCTTTCCCAAGGAACAATGTAAAATTATTCACGAGCCTTGGATATTATGCATACAATTGATTATGAAAATGTACCAGTAACCTAATTGTAGAATTCCTCTGTTATACAGCACAAATATTTAAATAGGCCTTCAAAGACTCCAGGAATTAGAGCATGCTGGTGTTTTTTACTTGTGTATTTTGAATTGCTGCTAATATTTTGTTTTTGTTTAATCAAATTGTATCCTATGCATATTTATATCAATATATGAATATACATATAGTTGCATACGTTGTCCAGATATATTTATATGTTTGTATACAAATATACCTATATCTCTCTATATATTTATACAGATAAAAATATCTGGTTTTACATTATTTTATCATATCACAAGTAATCTGTCCTGCATTGTCGAAGAATTGCTCATTTTTTCTTCCATAACCATTAGACTTTATCCTATCAATTCTAATATAAGATATTATGGAGAAAACTCACAGACCCCTTTACATACATGATATACATGATAATTTTTTCCTATATGATTCATCCCAAAGCTATTAAAAGATTTGGTTTTTGTTATTGTTTGTTTGTTTCAACATGTTCCAAAGGGCCAGCCCTTCACCGCATATCCATAACAAAGCCCTTTATGTTGCTTCCTGTAGTCCCGGAGCGCAATCCTTTTCTGCAGCACCAGGTCGTGTAGTCACGTAAGACCTTGATTTATAACTAGGTTGTAATCCAAATAGGAAACAGGTGGAATCACAACTGGATATGGTGCCTTGGATATTAATGGCTCGGCTCAGCAGTGGAATTTCTAAAGCTGTATACACTTTTGTTGCCTTAATTATGCATTCATTAAAAGCTTTTATACCCAACAGAATAAAGTAAATATTTTTTGATCTCCATAGTGTGCTCCCAGACTGTAGATTTGCACAGCAGGGTCTTGATAATCTGAATAAATTGTATTTCCCCAAGGAGTTTATCTTTCAAATAAGGTCATAAAGAAATGCAGCTCCTCCATCCTTAGATTTCTCCATGTGTCTTTTCTGCTATGTGTAATATAGAGCATGGGAACCAGAGTATATTATAGTAATACATACTTGGTGACGGTCCAGTATAATGTCTCATCTGTTCTCCTTGTTTTTCTCTGGCGAAGTACAAAAGAAATGAATGATTTTACATGATAACTATGGTTTTTGCTGATATTTGTAGAAAAACAAAGTCCACATTACACATTCAGTGCTTTCTTCCCTTCACTCGTCAGTGAATAACATTTATGGAATATGCAAAGCTCTAGTTTAAGCACTATTGATAGCATTTTTAGAAGGGAGTAATAGTAACAATGATAGCTACTGTATGTTGACCATCTACTATGTGGAAGGCACTTTACATATGTTTTTGGGAATCCTTACCACAGATCACTTTTCTCATTTTTTAGATGAGAAAATTAGACTCAAAGAAGGTAAGCACTTGCTGAGGCCATCCAGATGGGTCATCAGCTCCAAATCATGTGATTTTCCTACGGCTCCAAACTAAGAATACAACCAGTTCCTTGTCCGCCCAACTTATGACCTAGTGAAAGAGACAGGGAAAATATAAAATTATAAACCCCAATAAATATGCACCAGTTGAACTTATGATTTTCCTGAGTCATAAAGAATAAGATGGCAATATACTTGATATGAATGGTAGCCTAAAAATAGCATATAATAGCAATAACTTTTTTCTTTCTCTCTCTTTTTGGGCTGCCATATTTATCTCCAGAGTGGAAAACATTCTAGGCATGTACTTTTAAATATTTTCAATTATTTAAATATTAGAGTATTTAATAAATTTATTTAATATTTAATAAATTATTTAAATTTTAAAATATTAAAAATATTTCAATATTTTAGAGGAGCAGGAGAATCTGTTTTATTTTAAACAAAGAAATAAAAGCTGAAAAAAAATTTTTTTTTTTGTGAGGAAGATTGGCCCTGAGCTAACATCTGTGCCAATCTTCCTCTGTTTTGTATGTGGGATGCCACCACAGCATGGCTTGATGAGCAGTGTTTAGGTCTGTGCCCAGGATCTGAACCCAGAAACCCCAGGCCGCTGAAGGAGAGCATGCAGACCTAACCACTATGCCACTGGGCCAGCTCCAAAGGTTGTATTTTTAAAAGTCTGACATTCTCTCTTACCTATCCACTATCCATCAATCAAAACTGACTAAGTAGCCACTTTGTGCTGGACAGGAAGATCTAAAGCAGTACGGACACAATCCGCACATTATGCACGGCTGAGAAACGTATGTAACCACTAGCAAAGGATTAAAGTAATGAAACAAGTAGCTCTTGCAATTAGAAGTTAGAAGAGGGAACAACCCTTCCAACCAGAGTGGCCTGGCTCTTTTAGGAAGTGGAATCTGATCTTGACTGTCCCCCCACCCCAGGAGGGGAAGAGCATTTATAATACAGAACTTCCCTTTTCTTGAAAGCTTTATAAAGTCTGTTGAATCAAGCAGTCTTTAAATGCTTCACAAGCAATAATCATTTGTGACAAGGATTCTTAGGGTTCTCTTTATGGTCTAAAGGAAAATCATAAGCATTCAGTTCCACTTGATAATGCTTGATATACTTTTGGCAAATAGCATGGGCATTTACATAGTTCTGGTTATCACTAAATAGCAAGAGAAGTAAGGTTTTTTTCAGCATTCTGTGAAGGAAAAAAACAAAACAAAACACGTGAAACGTCAGTAGACCCAAGATTTGCTGTGGAAGCCAGGCCTGATGCATCTGGCACTGCAAGTGGGCCTTCTGCCATATATACCAATTGTATGAAAAACCTGATGTGTAGTTAGCATCAAGAGAGAATTTCTTAAGCTCAGATCAAACATTGGAGAGCACCTTTCTCAGTTAATAGTGGAGTTCTGTTCATTTTGCCCAATTGTAAAATCATACTTATAACCAAACTGTCATTTCCTCTTTTCATTTGATGTCATGGATTGCTTTTTTTTTAACTTTTAAAAAACATGTTGCTTTTTAAAAATTCATAATCCAACAAATATTTTTCAATTACAATCTATGATAAAAGCATTATGATTGGCATTGTACAGGATACAGAAAGCGTAGATGCAGAACCTACTTTTTACTAGTTTACTAGGAACATTTTTACTTGTTGGAAGATATATGCATGAATAGCTTAGGGACATGTTAGTTGGTATGTGACAGGAGACTGGAGGTGGGAAGCCTGAGGAGGTGGGAAGCCTGAGGATTCAGTCAGTGACAAAGGGCTTCATATTTACTATGTCTACTCAGTTCTTGGTCCCTATAAGCAGCCAATACAATGTTTTTATTTAACTTTTTGTTAGCATTGCTAAAAATCAAATCATACTGGTTTTGTACATAGAGTGGGTATATCAGTCTATTTGGAATAGATTTGGGAATAGTGTTTTAAAAAAGACTTCTTGACTTCCATAAGAAGGGTGACTTTTCATTTAGAGTAATCCACAAAATGTGGTGTAAAGTCTACATTTTATAATAGAACTTCAAGTTTCACGCATGCTATTACTTGAGGGGCATAGACACCACTGTGTCTCCTGACCATCTTCATCTGTAGTCGAGTAATGACATGTGGTAATTGAGGTGATGTTTTGAAGGGGGGTGTAAGTAAGTGAAGGGCATCAATAAATAGAAATGAAAGACCATAGTTATAATGGTGAAATACAGCATTGTTAAAGCAGTCACATCTGTTGAGTGCTATTACCTCGAAGAATCTGGAATCTTGTTCAATTTGGTCATCGTAGAAGGGGAAAAATGCAGGAAATCAAAATGTCATTACTTTTATTTTGACCTTGAGAGAAGTCCTTTGTTAACTTGAACACAAGTCATAGTTTTCCATACTGATAGCAGAGGTTGTTGATGCTTATTTTTGTTTCAAAAGTCAGTAATGTTCTCAGAACTAAACGAGGCAACAAGAGAAATGATGTTATTAAGGGCACGTTTTGCATGGGTATTCTTAGTATTAAATCAAAGTATCTCCATCAGATTTCCAAATCTTTGTTTAACAAGGACTCCTAGATTTGAGGGAGAATATTTGTGGGGCAGATATTGGGGATAGTCTACAGTAGATGCACTCAAAAGACAGCAAATATTTTCTGTATTCTCTATAATTTTTGTGCCGGGGCTATGATTAAACTGCAGTGCTGGATGGGCAAGAGGTTGTTGACAGTCAGGCCAGGGGATGCATGGGTATGGCTGAAACAAAGATAGATTATGTGTTAGAAATATGCATTCTTGATTCTCAGCTTGTATCGCTGTTGGCACACATCAAGACACATCTCTTGGTTGTGGCATACATAAGCTAGGCTGTGAGTTCTGCGCAGTGAATATGCAGACCCCAGCTATAAGGCTACACATTTTTCTCCCATTCAAGAAAGTATATTAGAATGCAAGTGAGTCTGGGTGACATTAGTTCAGGGATAGGCTTAAATCTGCTGTAAATTAAAAAATAAAGAAAGCCTTGTATGAACTTTGGTCACTAATTATTAATACCTGCTTAACTGAGATATTGATAAACACCTCCTGATCGATGGCCCATCACTCTGCCACAGATGAGAACCATCAGGGGACATCACAAAGGCCGACACTGGTCATTCTCTTGCTGCCTCCCCTGGTTTGGGAAGAGCGGTAGAAGGGCCACAGGGTTTACCCACAGCCCCCAAACTGCCCTATTTCCTCCTACTCACGTCCTCACCACCTGATAATTAGCTTCACAAACGTCATTACGCTTGAATATAACCCAAAATAAGACAGTATTTGCTTTCTCATGCTTTCTTTTCCCTACCATATTCAATAGTTAGTCTGGGAACAACCATTTTAATGATCTAATTAGGGGACTAGGCCACACAGAGTGAATTTGGGGGATATATAAGGTTTAAGAATTATTGCACTTGGAAAACTGGTGTTTATTCCATAGCTAGTATAGTTTTGGGGACACATTTTATGGCTCTTCTTCTGTTATTTAACTTGTCATTCACACTATAAGAAACAAATAGAAGGGAAGAGAGAAGCCAAATAGCCCTGAACCAAAGGAAAATAAATACTATTTAAAAAGATTTCCCCAAAGAACAACAATGTATGCACCATAATTCTGAATAGAAGCTAAATTTCAAGTGAGAAGCAGTGTGACAGAAATGAAACCTTTTTAGAAAAAAAAGAAAAAGGTTTTCCTTTACTCAAGAGAGTTTCTTGTTGCTGGACTATAATTTCCATTCAAAACCACTGCCTCTACCTGGGTACTTGGATTTTTAAGTCACAGAATATAAGAGAATGGAGACAATCTCATAATTAGGACAAAGTATCATTTGAAAAGGTACTTTGATCTGAATAGCCAATTGATAGAGGAAATAATTTCCTCTTGGACTGAAAAATAAATTTTGGGTAGATTGAAATATATATTTTTTTCACAGCAGAGTTATTATATTGCACTTGTCCATTAACACTTTCCACTCCAGTCATTATTACCAATTTTCCCACTAGGAAAACTGAATGGCCACTGGTTTTGCCTTTGTGTGTGTGTGTGTGTGTGTGTGTAGGAAGGCCAGAAAGAGAAAGAGAAGACAAGGGAGACCAATGAGGTATGAAAAATAGCCCAATTTGAATGATATTCAGAATTGGATAGACATGTTGGAAAGATATGGCCTGTTCTGTTTTTGCTTAGTTTTAAGTAAACAGAAAAAGCTCATGGACATTCTTTCATTAAACTCATATGTTTTGAGCATCTGCTCCCTGCTAGATACCAGGGACACAATACAATCCTTGGCACCAAGAAGCTTAGATTTAGTAGACAGATCTGTAATCAAAAGTACTTAGGGTGACAAGTGCTGTGCTAGAGATCTGCAGAGGGCAGGGTGGGGGCACAAAGGAGGAAGTCATCATTTCCACCTGAACCTGGGAAGCTGAAAAGGTGAAATGGGTTCATTCATTCAGGAAGTGTAGCATGAGCCCCTGCCATGTGCCTAGCACTGTTTTAGGCACCAGGGATATAGCAGACAGATTCTTCCTCCCATAGAACTTACTTATTGGGGCTGGAGGGAGGGGACAAACACATTATGAACAAGTAGCAAATAAATATCAAAGATAATTACAGATAGTGATGAGTATCACAAGCAAATAAAATGGAGTAATGTGATAAAGGGTGGCACGGAGAGGAAGGGGGACTTGCTAATTTAGATGGAGTGGTCAGACAGAACAATGGAAATGTGATTGCTCGTCCATAGGAATTTTGCATAGGCTACTTCCTCTGTTTGGAACATTCTCCCTGCAATCCCATCACCATCCTGTTTGAAAATGTAGGTATTATTATTATTCAGGTATGGTGAAGCCAACAGATCAGGAGACAACTGCCATTGAGAGGATACTTTGTTACTCTCAGTTCCCAAGAGGAAGGGGCACAGCACAGCATGCAGGGCCACAGTGGGAAGGCCCAGGGTCGGTCAGGAGGTAGAAGGAGCAAGGGGAAAGCTTGGGCAAGAGCCTTTGTTGAGGCTTTCATGGGTAAGGCAAGACAAATCAGGGTAAGCAGGGTTATGATTGGCTAGTTTGAATAGTTTAAGCAGGCTCTCGGGGGTGTGGGCTGTCTATAGTTGTCTAGTAGTTGGCCCTGGGATGATTAGGGCAGAAGAATATTGACACTTAGACTATAGAAGCCAGATAGAGGAGGTGGTTTGGATTATGGGCTCTTGATTAGTTACTTTGCATATGAAAAGTGCATTCCTGGGGGAGTTGTTTGCTTTCGCTAAAAATTAGCTAGCCCCTGGTCAATGAGTCCCCAGATGCCAGGGCATCAAGAAGGCAGAAAATAAGAAAATATAGTTAATACACAGCCCTACCCCACCCTTTGCCAAATTAACATCTGCTCTTCTTTCAGCCATTAGCTTCATGTGGCTTCTCTGAGCAGCCTTTACTAACTTTCTACTTCAGGTCAAATCACCCATTATGGGCATTCATAGCCCTATATTCTACCCTTTGTAGCCTTTACCTCAGTTATAATTTTCTAGTTATTTGTAATATTTTTTGATTAATGGCTAACTCTTCCAATAGACTATACGCTTTATAAGGCCTGGGACCTGCCTGTTTTTCCTCATTGTTGTTTTGCCAATGCCTGGTGTGGTCCTGGCATATGATATGAATGTGTAGAGCATTGAAATGGCTGAAGCCAAGCCAGGGTGGATGGGACTGTTACCGTGCAGGGTACGAGGGTTGGCAGGATCCAGGTTGTGGAAGGCTATGCAGGGTTACTGAGTTTGGACTTTTTCCCATTAACAAATGGGAACCTATTAATGGGTTTTTTTTTTTTTTTTTTGGTGAGGAAGACCAGCCCTGAGCTAACATCCGTCGCCAATCCTCCTCTTTTTGCTGAGGAAGACTGGCCCTGGGCTAACATCGTGCCCATCTTCCTCCACTTTATATGGGACGCCGCCACAGTGTGGCTGACAGGCAGCGCGTCAGCGGGCGCCCGGGATCTGAACTCGCGAACCCCGGGCTGCCAAGCGCGGACTAAACTGCTGCGCCACCGGGCCGGCCCCCTATTAATGGGTTTTAAACAGATGATCAATATAGTCAGATTCTTGTAAAAAGAGAGGATCCAGAGTTTGATACTGGAGGCAAGAATAGTAATTCAGGGCCCTGTTGCACAAAGTCTGGATAGGAGATGATGAGAAACAGAACAAGAAATGCTGAGGAGGAAGAGCAAACAAGACTTGGTGACTGACGGGCTCTGAGGGAGGAATATGGGCCCGCTTGGGGACCCTGACATGGGTGGCTGGATGTGGTCATTCTCTAAGAGAAGGGATATAGGAGAAGATGCAGCTTAGTAAAAAATAAGTTCAGTGTAGTCATGTGGAGTGCAATATGGCTGTGGAATATCCAAGAGAAGACATCCCCTTATAGGCAGTTGGAAGAATGAATTCAGAGCTTACGAGAGAGGTTTGGGGTAGAAATATAGATGTGGGAGGCCTTAACATGTAATCAGTTTATAACTCAATTGTATCGTTTTTACTTTGGCTGTGCTCCTTTTCCCTGACTTAATGGTGCAGCTTATTTAAGACTTTGATATCTAAAGGGACCACATTCTTCATTTTGACCTCCTTGCATCTGTGATGAATCAGGGTTTATGGATGCCAAACAGCAGTGCTCAAATATCCTTTATTGTTCCTTGTCTGACAAATCTACTGTCTCCTTTCCATGTGCCAAGCTGTGTGGTAAGTACTTTTCATTCATTATCTCCATGGCAACTTTATAAGCTGAGTGAACTCTCCATTTTGTATGTGGGGAATAACAGAGGTTCAGTGATTGGCCCAAGGTCATGGACAACGGTAAGTGTTGGAGCTGAATTTGAACCAGGTCTACCTGATTCTATGGCTCTTGCTCTTCTCCACCAACCTGGGTTGCCTCCAAGTGCCTGTGGCTGCTGATGGTTTGTTCTGCCCCTAAATGCAATTATTCTTTCTCTGATATATAAAAGACTTCTTTCAAAAAGTCTAGAAGTATATATACAAAAACATTAACAGTGATTATCTCTGCATGGAGAAATATGAATGATTTTTGTTTTCTTTTCTATGCTTTGCATTTCCTGAATTTTATGAAATGAACATTTGTTATTTTTTATAACCAGAAACATAATGGTACTATTTCCATAACAGCAATGATCTTTTTTCTATGCACAGAATTATAGGTGGGCATTTAATGCAATTTAACCATTGCTTCCTACTTCCCCCCCATCGCATTAAGGGGAATCCTTAAAAGCAGCATTATTGGTGATTATTTTCCTTACACATGGTCTTAGCCAAAAGGACAAGAAGTAATGATTTTGCTAAAAGCTCACAGAGCCCATCTGCCCCAATAGGAGGAATGTAAATTGTGCCATCAGTGAAGGTTGTACTTCTTTTTCCCCTCAACTCCTCACTTTATACAGTTTAATTACTTGAGGTGCTAAGGATGCGTGGCAAGGGGAATGGAAACCTTTGACATGTATGGAAAGCCCTGGAGATTTGGGGAAGTTATGTTTTTAAGTAAAAGAGAGTAGAAATGAAAAGGTGTAGGGAGCAGACTTTTAACTGATGTTTCCCTTGTACACAAATATGTGTCAGTTCAGTTCCCCTTTGCTGTTCAGTTAGCCGCTGACACTTGTCCATTTAGCCTTCTTAATTCTGCACTAATATGAAATGCTTTGTTTGATTAGATTTGGGGGTTATATAAAATTATGACGTTAGGAAACAAAAGCATTTCAGGACAGTGGAGGCAGGCGTTAAATAATTACCTTCAAAAGAAATACAGCAGAAAAGCGCAATTTAAAAAAAATCTCCCATTAAGTTAAATCAATTCTCTGGATCTCCGTGGTTTTGAATTGGCCTGCTTTTAAGTTGCAGGCTTCTTATCGGAAGAAACCCGATATCTCTATAAGAAGATATAGCGATGCTTAATAAAGAATATTTGATTGCTGCTACATAATTCAGTCCCAAACTCATAGCCGTATACACCTTTTTGGCAGAACAAGTGGGAAAAAACCATTGTTCCTGAGCTGTGCCCGTTCGCCTTTTACTTTGCCGAGCTTGATTGTTTCCACTTCTGCGCATGCTCATCCCTCTGTGAGGGGCGCTGCCTCAGGACCTTGAGCATGCACTTGGGGTACGTGAAAGGCCCTGCCATCTCCCCACCCCCTGCCCCGTCATGCTTCTAGGGGACTGCAGAGTAATTTGCTGGGACGCTGAAATCGAATCCAGGTCCCTGAAGCAGTCCAGCTTGCTTCGTAGATGTACTGGTCAGAAATAACTTATTCATCCTGAGGAGATACTTCTAAAGTTACTACGGACGCTCTTTGTGCAAGGGTTACACCTTCTTTCCTCCCAGAGTAGAATTTACCCATTCTAAAAAGTAAGATTCGGAGAAAAAGTTTAAACATGACTTGAAAAAATTGGTGCTGGAGTCAAAACCTTCAGTGTTCCTTTGATAAAAATCTGCTGAATGGGAAGCCAGGATATTTTGATTGAATGGCTGTAAGTGGACCCTTAGGTATTTGAGTGGCAGTGGATTTAGTGGTCATCTGTAGTAAACTTCATTTTAAAATAAGCATTTATTCCTTTTCAGTTGTGTTGGCAAATAGAGCCATTAAGAGCCAGAATCTTATGACTGATTCCTGAAGTCATCTAGCTTGACTCCTGTTAGGAATATAATTAAAGTGTCATCTCCCACCAAAAGAAATAGAATCTACAGTGAAAAAAATTAATCAGGTAGCTGTGGTGGTGATGCAGCTGTTACTTGGAGAGCTGTTTTTACAATTTCTTTATTATACATTTTATTATTTAGAACAGCCTCATCCAATAGAAACATAATGGGAGTCACATATGTAATTTTAAATTTTCTAGTAGCTGCATTAAAAATGTAGAAAGAAACAGGTGAAATTAATTATAATAATATATTTAACCCACTATATCCAGAATAATATTATTTCAAAATACAATGAATATGAAAATTATTGAGATATTTTACATTCTATTTTTCTTACTCCTTGCATTCAGTAATTTAACGCTTACAGCACTTCTCAAATCAGACTAGCTGCATCTCAAGTGCTCAATAGCCACATGTGGCTAGTGGCTACCATGTTGGACAATACAGATTTAGAACAAATTCCTTTATTTTTTTATTTTTATTTTTTTTTTGCTGAGGAAGATTTGCCCTGAGCTAACATCTGTTACAAATCTTCCTCTTTTTTGTATGCGAGCCACAGCCCCCACAGCACAGCCACTGACAGACGAATAGTGTGGGTCCGTGTCCAGGAACCATACCTGGGCAGCCAAAACAGAATGTGCCAAACTTAACCACTAGGCCACTGGGGCTGGCCCTAGAACATATTCCTTTAAACTTTCAAATATTATAGAAACAAATACATTAAAATAGAATATAAATATTTTAGAAAGAGTTCTTAATACTCTTAGATAACTAGAAAAGGGGAAAAGTATGTTGAAAATTACTTAAATAGATCAATGAAGTAAAATAGCTATCTGATGGTATTCTGCATTCCTTAAGTTATTGGAAAATATTGTCCACATATTAATAATTACAAGTTAAAAATGAGGGGAAACTAGGACACAACCCACTCTCACTCTACTTGAAATAGGTAAGTTTCCTATCAACAAATCTGCATGCCTGTTCTGATTCTTGCCGAGTTACAAGACAGAGGTTCCACAGGAGTCATGGCTGTTAGGGGGCATTATTTTAGAGCCCTGGCCAAGAGTTTGAGAACTTGTAGAGACAGGTAAAATCCCCCCAAAATGAAGCATTGCTACAAAATCTCTTTTAAAAAGGAGGGAAAGATTGCCATATATTGTCTGAAGTTTTGAAGCTAACAAAAAACAAAGAACGGTTATAAATTGTCCATCTCAGACGGAATCAATATAGAATTATTTGGGACAGGAATCTTTTCTGTGAGATTTCTTCATTTCCTGAGACCTTAAGTGTAAAAATCTGTTTTTTAAATTTCGTTAAGTCAGGATGGGTTGTTATTACTCCAAGGTGTACTTAATTTGAAGTTTTGGAGAAAGAGTAAGGTCAGTCTATCTTCATATAGTTTCGTCTAATCATGACTCCCAGCCCTCACATTATCTTTAGCAGAAAAAACTTATCACGTGAGAGCTATAAAATATGGTAAGGGTAGAAAAAATAATGGTTTTCCTTGGTAAAATGTTTCTTAAAGTTTCAAAGTAACATTTCAGCCAGTGAAACCAGAAACCCCTTTAAATCCCTTTATTAAGCTGTCTTTAAGTATATGGGTTTGAAAAGGGGCCGAGTGAGGAAAAATGATGAATTCTAGAACAGCAGTTCTGTGCCCAGAGCCTTATAATTGAGGGAGTTTGTGTTTTTTTACATTATCAATGGATTGCAGTCCCATTTCTACCACTCCTGTCATGCAAACCCTAGTGAGTCAGTCTGAATTTCTTGCCTGCTCTTTCCTGGATTGATTTCTAAGAGATCTTTTTTTCATTTTTATTTTTTGGCACCCAGGAATTAAATAGCTTTAATTACTTGGATCTGTACAGACTTGCTGACCTCTTTAACCTCACTTTGTTGGAGAAAGCAGTGATCGATTTCTTAGTGAAACACCTGTCTGAACTCCTGAAGAGTCGCCCGGAAGACGTTCTAACGCTTCCTTATTGTCTGCTTCAGGAGGTCCTGAAGAGCGACCGCCTGACCTCCCTGAGTGAAGAGCAGATCTGGCAGGTAAGGGCGCTCTGCGTGGGTCCTCCTTTGGCAAGGAGAGGGCATGAAGTGATTAAAAATTAACGGATTGAGGAACGATGACAGCTATTTTGTCTGGTTTGGTCCTCATCGGAGTCGAAGTCCTAGAAGTCATGCTCCCTTGATGGACAAGAGTTTGGAGAACACCAGCCCTTGAGGCTCGGAGGCCTCAGCCCCTTCAGTTTAACTCAGGGAATCGCAGGTGAGATTCCTCAGACCCTCCCCGTGGCTTCCTGGAGCCTAAGGTGGTTACATCAAAAAGAGTCAGGGGTTTTTATTCCCCTGAAAAAAATAGTTTCTCAAACTGAATATGAGAAGAATGGATCGTGAGGTGAGATTTATGCATATTTAAGACCAATGGAATCAAAATAAATTCTGGGCTTTCCTGTAAACAGTTCAGAAACATTTCTTTGTTGGAGCAGCTGGGACCTTAAATGAAACGAAGTTCTTTTTTGCACTGCAGTGGAAAAATCTCCCTCCTTAGTTCATTTTGCATTCATTGCTATTTTCCTAAGCCCTGCCTTTTCGCCTGACATAGCATTCTTTTCAAATATCCTTTGTCTAGGGGACAGGAGGATGTTTTGTGTTTTCAAGTTGATTATTCGATTTAAATCCATTTCTGCTCATCCCCAGTGACTATCCTTGAACAATACACAGGGTGTCTTTGGGAAACAGTCAGAGCCCATTTTTTTCCCCCTTTGTCTTACCCTATCTTACTCTCTCAAGCTCTGGCTAGTCATCTTTTCACTTCTAGGACACCATATCTTCAAGATTTCATGATCATTTGAAAAATACTTATATGCAGAATGCCAGGGAAAATATGAAGTCTTCTATTAGCTGATGAGGCAGTGAGTACCTTGTATCTTATCAAAAGACATTCAGAGAGTACTTTAATTCTGGCCAAAACAGAGACAGGTAGCTGTTAACCATCCAGCATCTGACTCTGCTGATTGATAATTTTCTTGATGTCTTTCTCCCTTATTTCTTACCTTGTCTTACTTTAATCAGCAGCTTCCCTTTTCATTGTTGTTTCACCAGGGAGGATAATAAAAGCTGCAGTGTACTGAGGGCCTCCCAGGACCCAGGCTCTTTGTAGACTTACTGACTTATCATTGCACAGGCCTGAAAGATGACTATTAACACATCATCTTCCAGATGAGCAAAAATGAGGTTTCAGTGCCCTGCTTAGGGTTACAGAGCAGAGCCAGCCTTCAAATCCAAGTCTGCTGACACCTGACCTCATCCCTCCAGGATTCCGTACTGTCTTAACAAAATAGAAAGGGAAAAAACAAGCCATAAATTTTTTTCTGCTTATTAGGTATTTCCAATAAAGTTTGTTCAGATGGAGATCAAAGGTGTTGGTGAGGACGAGTTTTTGGTATGAATTTTAATTATCTCTTGTTCTCCCCTGTAAACACACATCATCAGAATTACTCTGGTCAATTCAAAGTGGGGAATTGCCAAATTTTTCTTCACTTCCCAAAGGGAAAAAGAAAGACTTGGAATGAATTCTGCATTTGATTATTTCTCATTGAATTGAGATCTGAGCTGACCATTCTGGTGGCTTTTCTATTTCTTTTCGTGGAACAGTTGAAGGCACTGCCAGAGATTGACATGGTAATGTGCAGATGTCCAAGTGTCCTAAAAATTCCATACTGTCCACTTAAGAGTTATCATAATTGCCCCTCTAAAGGTTACTAATATTATAATGTAGAATTTTAAAAACTGCTTTCTGCTGCAGGCAATATTTTTTATACCTGGTCCTCAAGAAAGAATTAAAAGACTCACATAAATATGATCAATTTAGGCATTTAGCAGGAAATAAGAAACTGTTTTGGCTTTATCTTAGTAAATAAGTAATTCCCTCATACTCAACCCAATAGAGGAAAAATCAAATCAGACCAGCTATATTGCCTCAAGTGTGGTTAAGTTCATCATTTTTGCTGAGGTTATACTAGTAATGCAATATACCATGGAAGAATCTAATATTCAGCCCAGGGTGAAGATTGAGTATGCCAGAGGATTAGTGTCAGGGTGCTTTATAGAAGTGAAACTTGATGGACAGGCTGGAGACAGATCTACAGAATCTCATTAAATTGCTGAATTGTTCATTACAGAACGTTCTCACTGTAATAAAGTGCTCATTGACTTTGACAAATCCCCATCCCATGTCTTAAAGAAGAACAGTGAAGCAGGAGTGTTGGGGAGGAGAAAGGAAATTGGCACCAAGTAGGACAGATAATAGAAAAGCGGATGGAGGGGTAGTGCTATTTGCTTAATATGTGCAACTGGTAACTCATGTGAGAGCCCAGTAAACACAGACACACACACACATACACACACACACATGTTTACATATGTGGCTTTTCCACTGCCTACTGATAATGTAGGGACATTCCCTTTTTTTGGTGGAAGGTCTAATTTTCATTATTCACCAGACTTAACACAGTCTGGCTCTGAAGAACATGTCATAAAAACCTTCAAATTATCCTCGCTGAACAAACTCTGTTTTATGTTTTCCGGCCATCCCTTATGCAGTCCCTTTCCTGCTAAAAATGTGCTGCAGGCCATAATAACCATTCTGTGGATCTGGAAACCTGTGAAATCCCCCAAGATTATGCCTTATATCTGCTCTTTTTTTTTTCCATCTGACCTTTTTAAACTTTAAGTCTCTCTTCTCACAGAGGGCTTCTTCGTCCTCCCTAGACAATTTTTCCCCCTTTCGTGGTCTGAAATGACTTCACTTTATATTCACAGGTAACATGGAGACTTGCACCATATACCCACTTTAGTGTATAAGGACATAGAATTCCCTCAAAAAAATTTTTTTTAATTCAGTTCAATTCAGCTCAACAATTTGGTCTTATGTTTCAAGGCCAATGATTTCTCAGGTTCCGGATGAAAGACACCAAACTGGTTATTGGGCTCAAAGAAAGAGGAGACTGAAATTGAGCAAATCAACTGAAGAGGAAACATGGGGCATGAGGTCACTTGCATTCGTGACCCAGCAAATCTCCACCAGTTTTATTTTGCTTTTGGATTTTAGCTCTAATTTAGGACTTTGTTTCAGTGGGACCTTGTTAAATTTCTCCTGTTAGATTCAGCGTACGGTTTCAGACTACTGAGCTCGGGTCCTGCTATAAAACTTAGAGTGAAGTAATGAAACAGTGAAACAATTCCATACCACTCTCACGTATTGGGTGTGTTTTCGTAGGAAGCACTGGCTTATCTCAGTTTTCTTCTGAGGAGAGTGCATTCTCGGCCTCGTCTCCCTCAGATTCTCTTTCGCCAGAATGAGGGGGAGATTACTTTCCATGGGAGTACAATTTATAGAAAAAGCCTGAATGTAATGTAAATTCTTATATTTGCTAGCATAGGGAAAGGTGTGGCTCTCCATCCACCAGTGTTTATTGAGCACCTACTGAATGCCCAAAGCCATGCTGGAATGTAAGGCTTGCTAACTCCATTTCCCTCTCCCAGGCCGTACCCCAACTGGAAGGGATCCTTATGATTTTAAACCATTAATCCAGCTCTCTGGATTATCATTTCTTCTCTGAAGTAGCAGAAATAAGAAGGATATTTAAAATGGATAAAGATAGTTTGTGGAAATAAAAATGAATATTTCTTGAGCACCTGTTATGTGCTCGGCATGGTATTAGAAGCTGGATCCTGGAGTAAAAAGCTTTATACAAATGTTCAATTATTGGATTAGAGAGATTTGTGTTGATTTCATCTCTGAATGTGGAGGTTTTATTTTCCTTAAATTATTAATTTAGTAACTGTTTCCTACTTTTAGTGAAGAGGACTTCTCTTATTATTTTATAAGGACAGTATATATGTCAATGCTTTTCTTCTTATTAATGTTGGGTTGAGGACACCTCCTTCTTGTATTTTGAGCCTAACTTTGCCTGGATTTAATGGATAATTGGACCATTATGGATCAAATAATTCAGTGGTCACATTACTGACATCAAACAAGATCAGACCTTAGCAGGGAGAGAGTCTCCTTTATCCTAGTCATGTCCCATTTTAGTATGGCAAAGAGGGACCATGTCACCTGGTTGGGGGCTGGAAGTAATCCTGCTTACATTTGACTTTGATTATATATCCCCAGAGGCAGAAGCTGTGCCTGTAGTGTTTACATTGACTGCTGGCATGTTGTTCTCTTGCACTCTATAAATAATAATGTAAAGTTTTTGTATTAAAATGTATTGAATGGATAATAAGACAGCCTACTGTTCCTCCATGAGGCTGGATTTAGTCTAGGAAAATCGGTATACAAAATGAGTTCGGCCTTTTAAAACTGCATTTTCCCTTGTATTTTTGTTGGAAATTTGCTTCCATAAGTCATACTGTTAATAAGACATTCACTTTACATCGCTAGAGACCTAAGTCCCCTATTGTTTAGAGTAGTCAACAATCTCATATGTAGTGGTTTTTTTGACGAATCCCTCCTGGGCTTTTTATCTACACCACAAAACTACCCACATTACAGTGGGTACATTCTCCCCTCTGACCGGGGAGAAGCAAGGACTTCAGACAGTACCACATGTCAAACAATGCTCTCATAATACTTCATATTTGAATGTCACATCACAGTTGCGAGAATGCTTCTGCATTTATCATTGCTTTGCTCTCTTGTGGTATAAATGGGGAAATTGAGGTAACAAAACTAGAAATCAAGCTCATGTCTTCTAATTCTTGGGCTGTTTCCACTTTGATCCACAGCTTCTAAATTTGTAATAGAAGCTCAAAAATACTTGGGAGTGATGGACACAGAGGTGCGTCAAATTAATTCTGTGACTTTAAAAGAAATTAGGAAGGACCTGACCATTCCTGTTCTCTGGTGTAGTGCCTGCAGATTGAAAGGATAGTGGTGAACTCGCCTGCCTTCATAACTCTGCTCTGTAACGTGTGCTTCATTCATTCTTTCCTTCTTTTCGAGTAGTTATTGAGTGCTTACTCTGCCCAATCACGTCCTGTTGAGTACACCTGTTGCCTGCCTATGGGTTCTGGGCAGTCAATAGTGGAAAGGTCCGACGTGGTCCTGCTTTCCTGGATCTTATGACTCTGACATGGAGCTTTCCTCTTGCGACTCTTTCCCACCACACCTGATTCCTTTCCAGTGGGGACTGACCTGTGCCAAATAGTTTAATGATTTCTTTGCTAATTTGGGGCATGTTGAAAAGATATAGGTAGGTTGGAAAATGAAATGCTTTTGTTTAGACATTTTACCCAGTGTCTCTGTGCCTTCCCTTCAGTGCTTTATCCAGTGTTACTCTTGTTCATTGTATGTACCCTCTAAACAGCTTTGCAAACCTTTGTTCAATCCATGTGGTACAACCCAAGCCTCAAAGAAATCAGACTGTGGGTGATCATTTAATCAAAAACTCCATGAGTAGTGTTCTCATTTTTAACACTTAGACCTTGGTAAGTAGAAATGAAATAAAATACTGTGGCCTGAGAACTCTTATCCTAAAATGAAATTGTAATTTTCATCATATTCCCACCCTTCCTCAATTCAATTTCATATATGCATGTATCATTGCTATTTTTTTCAGATAGGCACTTTCTGGGGATCTTCATGGTATCTCATTTTATTTTTTTACTTATCATTCCTTAAACTAATTAAATGTGTACCATTTCTCAATTTTCTTCCCGAAACTTCTTGCCGTTCCTCCTAGCTACGTACTCTTTTCTAAAAATGTGATGAGGGGAATCTCCGTTTCCTTCTTATTCGACGTTAGTGAAGAGAATAAACAGTGGCTCCTTTGCATCCCAAATAGTGCTGTGCCTGGCGGATGTTTTATCCTCTCAGGGCCCCCAGCTGGACACTGAGCAATGCAGCTATTTCAGGGTTTGATGCTCGAAGCTGCCAGAGTGTATATTTAGTCGTTTGTCCTGGTCTACACGCGGCTAATTCCTCTGTGAGGACTCATCCCCGAGGAGCTTGAGTAGCGGCCTTCCTGTTGTTTGTCTGGGCCGTGTGCCTTTGCGAGACGCATGACACATTCATTTCCCAGGGACTTGGCTCCAGCTAATCCTCAGCGCCAGAGCTGTGCGTTGTCAAGTAGCTGTGAGGGGCAGTGATTATCAGAAATTACAGGAGACCTAACTTGTATTCATGTGCTGCTGTTCCCATGAGTTAATAGTTTTTTTCCCCTTCTTTTTGTTAAAAAAATGAGCACAACAGAACAAGGTGATTTATGAGATATGACATATTTATGTTCTCTGCTTCTAATTTTCATTGTGATTCATGTTGTTTCCGGACTGATATTTTTGTTGTTGCTGCTGTGAGAAGAAAAAAGATGACTGGAGAATATTACTTATGCATTGGTGGCCTGCAGTCATATTGCTGCTACCTGGGTTATCAAGGATTTAAAAATAAAACCCAACTATAAGCTATACCTGAGGTAGGAAGCTCAAGGCTAGGCACAGAAGTTCATCAATAATAATAACCACAATAATAATTCTTTACAGTCCTGAAGAGCTTTATATTTTTGAAGCATTTTTCCACACACAATTTCATTTAAGTCTCTCCTCAGCCTTGTTAAGGTTGATAAAGCAACTATTACCCAAATTTTAACAAGTGAGGAAGCTGGAACTCACAGAGGTTAAGAGATTGACTCACTTCACAGTGTGGGTTTCAATCCAGCCTCACTGTATTCTCTTGAAAGACACCAAATCTTTAAGAAAACAAAACCTCAAACTACCTGATACATGTCCTACAAGTCAAGGAGGTTATATTGCTCTGTAATGAGTGAGCCAGCAGTATCTGTTTCCTAATAAATTACCAATTTTCATTTTCACCTGTCGTGTGGCTTGGTAGGAAGTTGCAAAATTGCCTCCTGTAAAAGTAGTACAAGAAAGTGTTGCTGAGGGTCTTTCTTTATCAGAGCCTGGAAAATTGTAGCTCTGGATGGTTTGATGAAGGGGGGTGGATAGAGAATTCTGGTAGAGGTGGGGAACCAGCTTTCATTCCTTCAGGGCACAAGGTGATGAAGTATAAAGCAAGAAGAGAAGCCCATAAGGGAGGATCACTGTAAAATCTGATCAGGAGATTTAAATCAGTGTGGAAGAGAACCTGGAGCACCATTATTTTTGCTGCAGCTATACAGACAGGTGGAAAGTCTGCAGGCTGTGTTAGAGATTGGATGGAACCATGGAAGTGATTAATCATTATATCTTTGTTTTATACCCAATATATTGAAAATTTAGAAATTTATGCAGTGGAAATTGAAGTTGGGTGATGGCCTAGATATGGGGTTTAAGAGAAAGGGAGAAAAAATATTGATTTATTGAAATTGATAAATGTTAGTTTCTTTCCAATAGAAAAGAGCCTGTGGCCATATCCTGCATCAGCAGACTATTTCTGTGGGAATCCTTATTAGGCCAGTTGAGTGCCCAGCGGTCATGGTGTTCATGCCAGTTGGCCATGTCAGACTATAGAGATTTCCTGTTCTGGGCATTCTAAGGAAAAGGATCTAAACTTAGCCATGGAGTTACCCAGAGCCTCTAGAATTATTTACATTCAAAAGAGATGTCTGGTGAAGCCTTGACATTGATTGTAGAGTACTGACATTTTTACCAACTGCTTCTCTCACCCCTGCTTCCAGAACTTTTGCTACAAGTGAAAATAAAGAAGAACACCTCAACTCGACACATCTGCAGGAGAAAGGTGGCCATTCTAAGATAGTAATCATGGGCAGCATTCACGGATAGAAATAATTCTTAGACCTCTTTTGTGCCCACAGTACAGAGTAATGCGTTCTCCGTGGTGAGGGTCTACTCCTTAGTCTGACGACCTCTGTGTTCCGTGGCACACTGGAGGAATGCAAACAGATTTCAATATTCCACTAGACAACATATAACCAGGAAGAAAAGTCCTCTTAGGAAAAAAAATCTTTGATGGGTTCGGAAGATAGATATCACAGACTTTTGACATTGTTCCCCTTTGTCTATAGGAAGTATTACAAGTCGGTTTTGGTAAGTGTTACAGATATTACTTATGCTTCAAAAATAGAAGCTAAAAAGAGCCCTGCGAGCTGGAGGCTGAATGCAGATATCTTCTTTGTGTGTGTTCTTGTTGATGAGAAATGCCCACACACTACCTCCTCTGGCCACGCAAGGAAATCAGGTAATTGAAGGAGTGATGGATGGTACGCTAAAGTTTAAACGTTTTAGGAGGACCTATCTTATTAACACTTTAAAACAAGTGAGCATAATATCATTAATTTTGATTAATTCATTTGCTCTTAATATAGCTTTTAATTTGTAATTCTATGTGAATTACAATGTAATTTGGCATTAATTATACTAAATTGACTATAAGTCCGCCAATCACAATGGGAAATTACTCACAGCTGAAAGTAAAACTAAACCTCTCTATCCAGAAAGGTCGAGGCTTAGTTAAGAGGTAAGTACACTTTTGGCATCCCTGTCTTTGGCGGTGAGAATGACATTGAACCTGCTGAGGACTGTAAGCAGTTTCTTATTCTGTCCACTGCTGGGACTCGATACTCTGGAGTGAGGCCCAATATAAAGGGTAAATAATAAACAAAGGGGTTGGTGTATCAGGTTTGCTGAGTCCCCCAAAGAATCTTTCTGCCTTCTCATCTCGTGTAAGATTTAGGCCAGGTACAGGGGTTGTTGTATAGTGCTTTAGAACGATTAATTCCACACCTCTTGGATTCTAAGGGTTAGAACAGGCACTTACCCAGGTTGGCCTGCTTTTCATCTTCATGCTCTCTGAACCAGCTAGAAAATCCTGTTTGAAATCCCACGTACTGTCAGTATTCCAGAGACACTCCTATTTGGCCCATACACAAACTGCCTTCTGGCAGAAGGAAGCTGTGCCTTAAAAAGCCAATAGCACTTTGGGAAAAGAGCTAATCACTCAGGAGATGAGAGAGCACGTGTCATAGCTAAAGCTTGCTGGAGATGCCTGTGCGTGCACGAGAAGTAAAGTGACTGCTGAAGAATACAAGCACTTGAGAAAGTGGCAGGAGAGCAAGGATGGGTTTGGAAAGTACTTGTGTTTGAACCATTTGCCAGATATCTTCCTTTGAGAATTGTCTCCCAAAAAAAACAATCAAAATGAAAACATTGAGATGCTACAGAAAGTCATATGACAGATTTAACAATATCCTGCTTGAAGTGTGTTACGTGTAGGTAGAACTATGGGAATTGTGTACGTTCTGGGTACATTCATGGTGAGCAATTAACCCATAAAATGAGGTCTAGCTGTGAGGGAACAAAGTTTGCTAAATATTGCATAGAAAATTCCAGGCTGTTTTTAGTAACTCTTCTTTTTTCTTTGCTAATTATATACCCCTAAATCATAATTCCAACACATAATTAGCGAATAAAATAGCCTAGGTTTTGTGTAAAAATTTTGAGTAGAGAGGTTAAAAATGACCCTGAATCCGAGCCAGCAGCCACCCTGTCCCCTATCTCTTACACACATGTAGGTGGGGTTTATACCATACATACACTTGCAGGTAGACACACACACACACAGACACTCAGATTAGATGCATATTAATCTTTGCAGCTAGAAGACTTTCCTTTGTCATGCAGTACTGACCTGAATTGTAATACTCTCATGATTGGCTGGTTGATCTCAAGATTAAAGAAGCAAATAGAAATTAGAAGCTTATTTTTGTGATTCCAAGTGTGTATTCCATTCATCCTTAAGGATGTTAACGTCTGTAGTTTAACAATAGCTTAGCTGCTATATAAATGCAGCTTTCTATTGTTTAAGTTTCCACCAAGTCCCTTTTATGCCAAATTTAGCCTGGCCTATCACAAAATTTTTTATTTCTTTTCCCCAAATGTTCTTTTAATATTCAGCATTGGGGTTGGTGGGTTTTAGTCCATTTCCTACCCTTATGGGTCCCAGTGTAGCTTCAGGTTCTTGACCAAAAACAACCCCTATTTGATCCGTGCTCTCTGATGGATGAGCTCTTTTGAGCTCTTGATGTGGTGTTCTTTGAGAACAGTAATAATTTGGGGCAGAGAAACTCACACTGAAGTAAACAGAGCTGTGGGGTTGAGAGAAGACGTTTGCAGAGTATTTCTGCCCTCGGTTTTATCTTCTCATCATTCAGAATGCCAGCGGAATAAATGGGTCTGTTAATCAAACAGCACTGAGAGGTTAGGTCATTGGAAGCCTTTTTAGTCATTTTGTGCTTTTCAAGAGTGAATTTGTTAGAATTATGCTGAATACCCACTTAAAGCCTCAGCTGATAACCCTACCTGTGTTTTATAACTCTGCACTGTCAGAACTCATAATAAGTCAAACATTCTTTCAGTGGTGCTCATAAGGGAGGAAAAAAAAAAACCCCACAAATTTAAGAGTAATTTCAGATTGTAAATGAAAAGGAGAGGCACGACTGTTCATTTGCACCAATCATGCCTGCCTTTCATCTGCTCTGATTAGGCCTGGTGCGGTTTCATCAGACCCCTCCATCACCGAGCTGTCACTCCAGCCGTCTGTTGATTGAAAACAATCAAGGCTCTGATGGCACAATTATTCTGACCCTTTAACTAGAGGCTGCTGTGATAATGAAAGGTTGATTATGATAGTTTGTGCCTCTTTCAGTTTGCCAAGAAGGTTAATTTGGGCATCAGACGGATGTTTAATGGGCGCTTGCTGGCTACACTGAGGTAAATGAGAACGTGCAGTCTTGGATATTGCACGGATATAGTTTGGCTGTCAATCATTGTCATTTGGAGTTTGTGCCTCACACTCTGGAAATCACATTTTATTTTTTCCTTGGGATTTAATTTATTCTGTGCCCGGAGGAAGTTCTTTCACTCGGTGACCTTCACAGCAGCTTTCTCTGCCTTTTTTTTTCTTTTTTCAAATGGAGCTCAAAGGCACAACACATCTAGAAGAGCGTTTTTCTTTCATTTTCACTTAAAAATGGAAACTTTAAAAATCCATCCTTATCACTGCCTTCCAATAGAGCAAATGTTTCCATTCCGATTGTGCGGTGGGGAAGTATAAACGACACAGATACTTCAGCTGGTTTGCTAATGCAGCAGCTCCCACAGTTGTTCTGCAGTGTTTCTTAGACTAACTAGCAAACGTGGTAAATTCAAAATGGGCACATATATGGAATTGAAGGTTCCATTCTCCTTCAATTTCTCTCACTAGCATGTCTCACAACAGTATGTTGAGTTCCTGTTTTTAAGTGCAGCATCTGATTCCTTTTCCCTCCTTCTTGGGAAGCCTGGGGGATGAGTCCAGGCAAGGAGACAGATATTTGTCTGTAGAAGTACAGAGTTTATTAAAAGTTGCAAATTTCAATTTGTATAAGTCCAGCACCTGATCTTGTTGCTATTTGAAGCATAGGGTAAAAAAGATGCAGGCACCTAATAATACTGGCATTTACTATGTGTAGCTCATTACAATCTTCTTTTATGCATACCTTTTAAAAAGAAAAATAGTAGAAAAGAAAAAAAAAAAGAAAGCCTTTATTTCTGTCTCCAGGCTGTGCATAGTGGTCTCATAGATTAGGGACTTGAGAGGTAGAATCATTGTTCTTTTTCATTTGTGTTGTCTTTATTTTCTTTTTCCCCAGTGAACATTCAGCAGCGTATTCCTACCTAGCCGTGGACATTTTTTCTCACGTTGTCAATTGTAAAACAATTAAGTCTATCAATGTTAAAGTGACAGCAGCATAATGATTATAATTTTACTTCAAATGTTCTATTTTCACATTATTTATTTCTTGCTTTTTTAAAAAAAGCTACTTGTTTTTGAATGGTAAAGAGAGTCATTAAGTGATAATTCAGTCTCACCTGAACAAGCCCCAAAAATGAATTAAGTCATTGAATTCGGTTACTGTTTTAATGCGGCCTTTATTTAAGCATGTTTATTTAAAAAGAAATGAGATTAGGATTGTGCATATATATATATGGTCTCACCAGATTCTTCACCACATGGGACCATGAATGATTATTTTGTTTAGCTCTATGGACAGCATGGATAAAATAGCCCTCAGGGATGCTTAGTAAAATTATTGATTAGTTATGTCTAGTTTCGTTTAAGTAATGGGGAGTAAAAAGGTAGTTAGGACAGAAATGTGTCAGTCAATGCGATCAGTAGTTTTTTGGTTTTTAGAAAATAGTGTGAGCTTAGTTTTAATATTAACTTGTATCTGTGGCAAAGAGTGATTTTATTCTATAGATTCACTATGTTTGCAAATTAATGGGACTCAAGCAAAGACTGTTTCTTCTTAAAGTAAGTACGGCTCATTACTTCAAATTGTTTTTGGTCTAACCTAACTGGGTTCCTACCTTCCCCCAATCTATTGTACCCTTTATGTCTAACTGTGGAAAACTAACATCCAAAATAAAGGATTTTTCCAATGTCCTGCAAAGTCCTCCACCAAATACCACCACTCTGTGCTCACATTGACTCCCTTCATAGAGACTGTATCCCCTCGGCAGTGATGACCCCTCAGAAGGTCCCGCAGAGTATTTCACTCATCATCTCCTGGCCGGCACTGGCGTTTCTTCTGATCCCAGGGCTGGACCTGGTCATTGGACCCAGTTTCTCTTTCCTCTTTAATCCTTCCACCTCCACTTTCAAAGTTCCCCTTGCTCTTCAAACACGATGTTCCTCCCAACCTTATAAAGATATCTCAGATCTGTGATTTCTCCAGATTGTAGTCTCATAATTCCAGTTTTCTCTCATTTAGCAAACACTTATGGATTTCCTCCTGAGTGCCAGGCACTGGAGCTGAAACACGATCCTTCTCTCAGTGTAGCCTTTGGAACACCTAATACCTTCTACTCATTCCTTCATCCATGCAGTCCCTTCTTCCCTCACAGGTCTTCTGAGATTGTCAAGCCACTGGTCCTCCTGCACTGGGCCTGTCTTTTCTACATATCCATCTTCCTTACATGACTATTATAGATTGGCTCTCCAAGCCACTTCCCGCATCCAAAAAACGTGTGATAATCTTGCTTAAGAGTGTGTCTTCATTGACAAAATGTTACTTATGTATTATAGTCAAAAGTGTTGCAAGGCGTGAATAGAGGATTCATTGTTTCCCAGTTGTTTATACTATGATGAAATGAAGTTAGAGAATGCAGTGTAAAATATTCTTTTTAAACATCAGTAGCCAAGCTGAAATTCACATAGTGAAGGTGGTCAATGGTTGACATTGACTTTATGTGTATTCCCTGCAACTCAGCGACAGTGTAGGCCCTGACATCCCGTCCCCAGCCCACCAGCTCCATCCCCTTGGTAGTAGAGTCTGGCCCCTGACAATGTTTATTCATGTGCTTCAGTTAGCACTGAATACACCAATTACTGTACTCCGCAGCTCTAAATTAATGTTTAAAGTGACCTTTGAGGATTCTTTTCTTTTTATTTGGAGGTTGCCGACATTAAACTCTTAAATGCAGCTTAGATACTGCCTGGACATCGAAATTCATCATAGTACCACTTGTTTGAGGGATTTGACTATCTCTGGATCAGTGTCCTGGGGCAGCTGCTTGAACCTGTGAGGCCCTTTTGGTCATTAAAGGTTTAATTTCAGGTGGGGAGTATGTGTGCCAGTGAACTTGGGGTTGGTTCATTATTATTGAATCAGTTCATAAAGAAATATTCAAAGGCTTGGTGCTCTCAGGATGCTCTAGGGCATGTTTACAAATTAAACAGCTTTTTTTTAACCATAAAATTTAGAAATGTACCAGTAATATTTAAAACACCCACGAGGGAAATCACAACATAAAAAGATGGTTTTTGCTTGAATCTGAAAATCTGCCTACAATAGACTGAAACTTCAAAATTTGCAGGATTTTTCTTCCCCTAATTCCATATTCCATGAGTATATTTTTCTAGGAACACATTAAGACACTTGAGGTCAAGAGTAAGCCTTGAGTTGTATGGTTTTAATAGAACTTGGAAGTGAATGGCAAATAAGAATGTGTGTATGTGTACCGATTAGGATCTTCTTTCTCACCAAGTAAGTTCCTGGAACATAATGGACACTCAAGAGGACACTGAGGAATGGATGAATGAAAAAAAAGGAAAGAATTATGATTATCAGTTGCCCCAGAGCAACAAAACAAGAAAAAAAGTAATCAACTCAGACAATGAGTCATTCCTTTGGTTTTCTCAAGCCGGATAGCTTACTTTATATATATTTTTCCTTGCCATTGAATTAGCTAAGTTGAAATTTGAGGGGACTCATGGACACGAACTCGAGTAGTTTTAATGAGAGACTCAAGCCAAGTGAAGAAAGTGAATATACACTGAGTGTTGTACAGAGATAACTAGGTTTATGTCTCTATCTCTTTTCATTCATTCATTCGTCATGTTTCTTTGACTTGGGATTTACAAAGCCACAGACCTTAAATTACTGAGTTAGAATTACTGAGTTTATTTGTGTGAAAATCAGCTCATCATAAGAGCTAGTTCATAATCTGCAACAGATTATCTGCCATGCTTTTATCATCACTTTACAACATGTGAAGTATTTAATACTGTGTAGGAAGTTTCTTATCAACTACAGCCATCTCTCAAAATTTATGTCAATATTGCACAATATTGTATTATATAAGAATAGTCTGAATGTGCAGGCTCTGTCATGAATTCAAAAGGATAATTGAATTGAGGATCAGCTCCATCTCTTGGTGGCACATTGCCATTGTATTAATTCTGCATATTGTCTAAATGTTGCAGTTTACCAAGCACTTTCACATGTTATCTCATCCAGTCCTCTGAAGACCCTTATGATGTAACTAATATCATGCTCATTTTACAGATGATGAAACTGCACCTCAGTATGTTGGTGTTTATCATAGATGCTCAAAAACATTAAGTTGCAGAGACAGGTCTTTTGACACCATGTCCTGCCTCCTTTTCATTTTGTTGCATTCACCTCTATGGGCACGTACCAATTTAGTGGTAGAAAAAGCATCAGGATTTCCCTGGCCATTTCAGCTGACTTCACCCTGATAATGCATCCTCATTGCCTGTAGTAGCTGAGAAATAATGCGAAATGGTGGGACCCATATAGGGTCACTCTAGTCCCTGTTGCCAGTGGGATGCAGCAGGGTTTTCTTCTATCGACCAAGTTGATTTTCTCATTTTCCGGCGTTGTGCTAACAATATAATCTTAATATCTCACTGATCACATGCTCAGTCCCTTTTACATCTAGAAGGACATCATATATAGAAATATGCAGACACTAACATTTTACTTAGAAGTTGCATATCACCAGTCTAGCATCGAGTAATACTCTGATGCCATCAATGATTAGGTGGCAGAGACATTTATCAGACCATTGGAGGGCAAGTATAGGAAGTTATTTCTAATTGTTCCTGTATTGTACTCAAGTATTTGGAGACCAAGAATGGGTTCCATTTTCCCAGCAGCACCATTGGCATAGGTGATGGTGCTTGTCTTTATTGTCCCATGGGACATTTTTCCCATCTAAAAAGCTTTGAAGACACTACATATGGGGATGGTATATTTAAAGACAGTCCTGAGGTTAAAATTTATGTGAAAAGTTTACTAAATATTTGCATTTTTATGTAAAACCTCATTCTGGGGTTCTAAATAGTATCTTGAAGCAGTTACCTTACAAATTTGAAATGTGGGTTCTTTGGCTGAGATTATTTTATTTTTACAAGAGATAGTGTCAATTAAGTGGGATCATATGATCTAAGCAAAGTTACCCCCAAGGAGAAAAAGACTACGATGTAACCCAGTTCTCTGCGTGTGGGCCTGTGTGCGCATGCACTTTCACGTGCACACACACGCGTGTATTTCTGGCAAGTACAGAATTACAGACGAAAAATATCACTTCGTTTTTCTGAAAAGAGATTTATAAAAACTATCTGTGCTATAGAAATCTGTGGCTTGGATACTAGACGCAGTGATTAATTTTGCTTTCCTCTCCCACCTGTAGGAATTTTGGAGGACTCTACTTTAAAATATTACTTTTTGGTGGATCCACAGGTTACATATATCCTAGGGGTAGAAGAGACTCTCTCCTCAACTCACTCATTTTACAGATGAGAAGCCAAGTGACTGGCCCAGTGTCCGCCGTGTGCTCATGCTGCTTCTTGTATTGACTCTTCAAAGATCTGCTCAACTTGGTGGCCAGTTCTTGCAGGTGGAAAGGACATCACAGGATAGTCACGTCACCTCTTTTCTCATCTTTCTTCATCTTGATGTATAATTTACCTTTTAAAGAATCCTTACGTGTTGTAAGACTGAACCAAAGGACAGCTCAGGTCACTTTTTATTTACCTCCTGAATCCCTGGAACTTCAGTGTCACAGGTCTCAGTGTGCACAGTGATTCCTCCAGTCCTGTGAGTTTACCCCTTTCTATGGGAAAGAGACACCCTGGGTCTCAGCACTCTTGCTCTAAGTGCTCTAAAGTATGTATTTTAAAAATATGTATGAAGATGACCATCAGGCACAGTTTTCTTGTTCTTTCAATTTTATTTTTCAAAATAATTTCAAACTTAGAAATGTTGTAAGAATGAGAATAGTACAAAGAACGCTCATATGATTTGCCAATTTCTTAAACAAATTACCTCATTTGCTTTATCATATGTTCTCTGTCTCTAGATATCTCTCTCTCTCTCTATAAAACTATGTATATAGATAGATAGATAGATAGATGATAGATAGATAGATAGATAGATAGATAGATAGATAGATAGATATGGGATATATATCCCATATAGTAGGAGAATAGATATATATCTGGAGAGAGAGCTTTTTTCCCTCAGCCATTTGAGAGTAAGTTGTATACATAGTGGGTTTTTTTAATTAACTTCTAATAAAAACTTCTCAAAACTGTTCCTTTCCACAGAAATCTTTAGTAAAAGGCAAAAAATTTATATGATCTGAAGAGAAACTAGAGTATTATTGGACACACATTTTATGCTAAAGGTGAAAATAAGAGCATTTGTCAGTCTCCCAACTTTTATAAAGTTTTAAATGAACAACAAAAGAATGTGTGTTATTATCATAGCTGCTAAGTTGAGCTGAATATTCTTTTTAGAATCAGTCAGGTCTTTTTTCTGACAATATATGAACCTGGGGCCTCATCAGATTTGATTCTATTGAAATATATTTCTTAGAGGAAAAAATAACCTATGTGTCTTATATAACTATGTAGTCAGCTATAATGGTTAATGTACAACCTCCCTTGAAAAATCTGTTTTACAAGCAAAATGTTGACACAGTTATAATTATAGCACTCAAGTGAGCACTGTTATAATTTTTAATATTCCTCCCTGGTAACATTTTCCTTGTTCTGGTAGAGAAAAATGCTCTGATCCTGTGTCCCTAGTTTCCCGTGCTTTTGGATTTTATAGGAACATTGTCTTTTTGAATAGAAATTTTTCATGTGGTCTCAAAGAAGAGAATATGGCTATAAAATTTGGTGCATTTATTTATTACTATGAACTTTGCTGTCTATGGCAGTCATTATTCTGGTTTAATATGTCACTATTTGGACTTTACAGGACTCACCTTAAAGAGATGAGCTTCTAGTTTAATGTGGCAAGTCTCAACACCTGCTCACTTGCACTGGGGAAACTTTCCACATTTATCATCTAAAGAAACTATATGCAGTAATAAAGGATATCTTGCTAAAGTTTTATGTTTCTGTTTATTTTAATTTAAGGCATTATAAAATAATATATAAAATAGTGTACTTTAATGTAATATATAATAGTCAATGCAACTTCCCTTTGGGGACATGGATTAGAAGAGGGAGACTGTGCTTGGTACGCTGTTTAGAAAGGGAAAATTCTGTTTATGCCTGGTCACTCGTGCTATTAAAACATGCTTCCATGGTTTCCCACTCCTTGTTTCCCAAGTGCTGTTTAACACCCCAGCTCTTTGGTGGAGGTTCAGGAATGTCAGTTGCTTGTTAATTTGCTCCTGTGCCCTTCCTTTGTCCCTTCCTGAATGTGCAGAAGTGTGGAATTTATGCTGCCTTTCGGGCACTGAGGGGAGACTGGTGCCCTGGCTTATCTCAGTGGGATGACAGGACTGGCAAGGATATAGACACTTGGGCCTTCACAGCGTGGGCTCCTGCAAAAGGGAGGGCTCAGTTTGCCCCTTCAGCAAAGCTGTCTGCAACCAAGTGTTAAGTAGGAGAATGATTATAGCTGCCCCTGGCCAAGGAGGCAGAACAAGGCTGTGGGCAAAAATACTAGTGCTTGCTTACTCAGCTCTGGCTGATGAGTTCTGTGATTAGAATATCCTTTTCAGTGAAAAAGGAAATACTTGTGAATCAAGACAGAAAAAGAGTTATTTCTTTTAGACAGTGTTGTAAGGGCTTTATCTTTTGTTAATATTGGTCAAAAAGATTTGATCATTCATCTGATGAGAACTGCCTTTGTAAAGGGCATTTATATATGTATTTGCAAGATATAAAGTCGCTTTTATGGAAGAGTGCATTGATGTGTATTCTTAGATTTGGAATGACTTCGTATATTTTCCAGAAAATCTGTGAGTGTAAGATTTTTTTTGTTTTTGCATTCCTTTGGGGTCATGTTGGGTAGCACACATACATATGGACAGATATAAGCAGAGTTAGATTTCAAAACAGTCACTTCCTTTATTATTATTTTTGTGTGTATGAGGAAGACCAGCCCCGAACTAACATCCGTTGCCAATCCCCCTCTTCTTGCTGAGGAAGATTGGCCCTGGACTAACATCCGTGCCCATCTTCCTCTACTTTATGTGGGACGCTGCCACGGCTTGGCTGACAAGCAGCGCGTCAATCTGTGCCCGGGATCTGAACCTGCGAACCCTGGGCCTCTGAAGCGGAGCACATGAACTGAACCACTATGGCACTGGGCCAGCCCCAACAGCCACTTCTTTTAAAGGATCAGGAATTTTAGATTTCAGAAATTCAGCTTCTGTCTGAGTATATTTGAGCATGAACAGTAAAGGAATTTGGACCACAACTTGAGGACTTATAATGTTAGGAATGTAACATTTGTTCATATGATTGATATATTTTTGAAGCAAATATGCGTAAATTATATATTTTAATTGAATTAGAAAAACATTTGTAGAATTTAGGATTATAAACACTCTTATATTTAGGTTTATATATATCATATATTCTACTCCATAGACTAGCAATCAGTGGGGATACACTGAGAAAACTAAAAGGAAGGGATTATCTTTTCCATATATTTTTGAGCCGGGTTTAGTTAAGAAGGAATAACCTAGAATTAAAATATACATCCCCATAAAAAGTGAAACAATAAATCAAGACTCAAGGGATGTCCTTTTCCTAAATACTTGTTCTTTCATTACAAACTTTTTAATTGGTACCATTAAATACATGCGTTTTATGTAGAAGTAATCCATAAAGGAGACTCACTGAAAAACACTGTTAACCTATCTTGAAGCAAAGCATCCTTTTTAAAAAAATAGACTCTATTTTTCCAATTTAGAGAATATGGAGGTTATATTTGGGCTTGAGTACATTTGCCTGGATTCTACCTTAAAATAATTATTGATAGAAAAATAATAATGATGTGATATAATAGAAAAACACATTGTGTAATTAAAAACTGGGGTTCTAGTTCCAGTTTTTCCACTAATTAGCTGCATGACTTGGAGTAAGTCAGATAACTTGTCTGGATTTGATTTCCATTGGTAAAATTGAGAAGCTTTAACCAAACGTACTTTAAAGTTTCTTCTTGCCCTAATATTTTCTTGTTTATTTGAGGGCTTAAAAGACTACAGTGTTCATTGCATTGCCAAGAATCTCAAATAGAGGTGGTCAGTACCAACCATGTGAGGGAGTAAGACACGGGCTTTATGTAAGTCAGTCTAGTACACTATGACATGCTGCTCTGTGGAGTTTTGAGAGCTTATAAGGGCTTTATAAGAAAGCCACAAAGATGAAATAATAATATAGGAAACTGAAGCCTGTGATAGATAAATAAATAAATATATAAAGGAATCAATATTCTTTGTTCAAGAGAAGTATGAGAAATAGCCTAAGAATATAGTCACGCGCCATATAATGGTGTTTCGGTCAACGACAGGCTGCATATACGACAGTGGTCTCATAAAGTTAGTGCCATATAGCCTTAGGTGTGTAGTAGGCTATACCATCTAGGTTTGTGTAAGCACACTCTATGATGTTTGCACTATGACAGAATTGCTTAACGACATAATTCTCAGAACATATTCCCGTCATTAAGTGATGCCTGACTGGAGTTGTAAAGATTTTGTCATTTATGCAACAAATATTAGTAGCCTACTATGTGCCAGGCACAGTTATTATCAAGGATCTGAGCATGAGATGAGTTGACGTTGGAATAAGCTGTAGCAAATGCTCTTTTTCAGAAGGAACAATTCTCTGTCAGAGTAAGATGAGCTAGATTGGGTCAGGCAGGGTGCTTGGGGATCTCCTGTAGTCACTGGAAATGACAATCCCTGTGTTTCAGATGGTTTAGGAAACATCTCACCTAATGACCGTGTTTTCTAAGTACTCTTTGTTGTGTTCTCCCAAACTGATTCCTTGATTTCTTTTCCTCTCTTGCTGGCTTTGTCGCCAAAAAAGATTTTTGCTGTATGCTCCATTTTCTTCCCAATTAGAATATTCTAGAGTTTAGGGTGATGGGGATGTCAGTATGCCAGAATAAGTAAGATAGAGTAGGATTTCAGCCTTCCTGAGTTATGCTTTCTCAGTGTAGTGTCATTAAAAGCCACCGGTAGCCAGAATAACCATTTTCAAACATGGGCATCAAAATATACTACTAAGCTAACTGTGGCATTTGGGTTCCATGATGCCCCAATGATGGATCAGCCTTCTGCTTACTGTGGTCTCTAAACCCCTTAAATATGCTCCGGGATCCCCTCTACCACCTTGCCCTTAACTCAGCATGGCAGTGAATAGTGATCTGGCGGGGTTCACAGTGTAGAATTGATTTTGAGGTAGCCCATTGTCTTGAATTTTCATTGCCATTTCTTTCATTATTTGGATAATCAAGGTTTTAGTGGTTTTTGTCTTTTACATTTTCACAAAAGTAAAAACACAGTACAATAATACTTTTACATTTATTTATTATTGCAAAAGCAAAAGAGCACAGAGCGTTTACATGATTCAACTTTATGCTCTCAGAATCAGCTGTTGATTTATAGACCTGAAAGAACCAAGGTCTCACAATATGCTGTCTTACCCATAATATTAAGGACAAGTGTCCTATATCTTTACTAAGGCATCCTACCTAGGCTTCATTTGACTTACACCTTCTTAAATTTGAAATAACAGACTTAATTTACTCTAATGAGGCAGCAATTTACTGTTTCACGAATGGGAATTTATCTAAAACCTTCCTACTCAGAAGTGTGGTCCATGGATCAGCAGTATATGCATCACCTGGGAGACTATTAGAACTGCAGACTCCAATCCTTCTCTCCCCACCTATTGAATCAGAATCTGTATTTTGACCAGAAACCCCAGTTAATTCATGTGCATGTTAGGTTTGAGAAGCACTGGATTTAAATCTATAAATAACACTATATCCAGGTGAGATTGGTTTGAAGTTGATGGCAGAATAGCTAATCGTAAATTATATTTACCTTTGATCTGGAGAAAAGATAAATTCAACAAGTATAAATGACTTGTGTAGTCTGAAAATATTTAGATAAAGGTGTGACAATTATATGAAATTTGTAAAAACTTAGAAATATTGCCAAGAAATAAGAAAAAATTATCCCAGAAAATGCAAACTAAATATTTGCATTCTGTATTCTGTAATACATAGTTTGGGGAAATTGAACATGGAAAGCATCATGATACACATGAAGCAGGGCTGATAGTAGACAGAAAGCCAGAAATTAATCAGTGATAGATCACAGTGGTCACTGTTCCACTGCTAGTTTGCTTCATTAGAGGTTTTCTTGAAGGCAGAGCCTAGTTGTGTCTGGTGTACCTCTCACGCAGTAGTGACACTGCTAGAAAGATAAAGATAAGCCGGAGAGCGTTAAGAGATGGGGTAGAAGATTGATTATGGCATAGGAAGAACTGATTTGTGAGGAAAGAGAAAACTTATTAAATGGGCAGCTCTATGCTATAAAAAGAGGCTATGGAAACATGGATATTTATCTAATGTTCTTGAGTGCTATTTCCTGTAGTATCCATAAGAAAGATGCAGAAACATTAGGATGTAAGGATGCTGAGGAATTTGTTCCAGAGCAAAACAGTATCAGCTGGAATTTAAATTAGGGTCTTTTAAATTAGGACCAATATCAAAGATTAAGTTTCAGAAAATTTAACCTGGTGCATGAGAAATGACCTTGAGTGGGATGACTTTATCCCCGAGAACTTTTGAAAGCTCTATGGGCAAAGAATGGAAAGGCATTTATTAAGCTGTTGAATTATCTCCCCAGGGAAATAACTGGAACCCTATCCCTTGAAACTTCTAAAATTATGGTGGAGAAAAACCAGGATGTTGCCTGTGGAAACTCTCCACCTCTGGCAGAAACCTGGTGATTGATGAGTGACATTTTTCTTATGCAATATCGTTGATTACTGCTGATGTTACCATACACAGATAATTTTTTTCATCAGGTTGGTATCTTATTTACATACAAAATGCCAGTTTCTAGAAAAACTAGGGAGTGTCCCTCATTGCTCTCCATGGTGTCTGCCTCCTTGGTGTTGGTAGGTTACCTGGCACCCGGTGATGTTCTTTTTTCATTTCTCTTCACTATGTAGTTCATTAAGAGATGCAATTCAGTACATATTGGAAGCGAATTCACTTCCTAAATTCTATTCATTCAGAAACCTAAAAAGACAAGCCCAAAATATGCCTTGCCTTTTGGAGCCCTTGGTCAAAAGGATACGGAATCTCTGAAAGTCTGAAATGATCTAGTGTCTCAGAGAGCTTAGTAATCCTTTCACCAGGATGAAAACCCAGCTCGTGTTTGCCCAGGAGTAATGGTCCAAGAGCACTGTACTTCCTTCTCCCTCCCTCTGTGGACTTTTTTCCTCATAATATTCATCAGCTGGAAAAGGAAGCCCAGAACCCCAATTCCATTGGTCAGAAAGCAAGTAAAACACAACAAAATTATTCAGTATTCTAATTCATTACTTTGCTTTTTCATGCTAATACCTTCAGATCCACATTTATGTTGTCTAGAAGATCTCATTTAATATAAGTGCTGCTGAGAATAATTCCTATCAAATATGTTGACTGGAGATATTAGATATACTTCTTTATGCTGACGTGTGGGAAGGTTTGCCAAACTTAAATATTAAGTCGCATTAATTAAATTACTTCAGGGGCTCCATAACATGAATTGTTTCTTTGTTGATTGTATTTTCTAAATTACTTTGCAATTTTGTTATTTGTGACTTAATGCACCTACTTTAGTTTTAAGAAATTCTATTTGTCTGTAGCCGAAAGTTCTTACTCTTTTCCTTCTTGAAAGAGATCTAGACCTAATAAAAAAGGTTAGGATGACTTTCTGCTATTGTGTCCATAATACAAAGATAATCACCTCTATATCCTGTTTTTGTGAAAATGGCTCTAACTAATTGCCAGTATCTTACATGTGCAAACAACTGTCTTCAAGATGAAACCTAACTGAGAAAAAAATAAAATAAAAATTGGTAGATTGCAACCTTTCTTTTTCTTCTCTTGCTTCCTGACTGATATACCTACAAAAGGGGTGGGAAAAAAATCTTTTTTCTTTCTAAATCATTCTACTAGTGTCATATTGATTTTCTCTCAAGTACACCCTGTGGTCTCAGATGATCACAGATTTTCTTGCATTACTTGTATTGATAACAGCACCTTGACTCATGGGTTGACATATATATCACTTGAGTTGTGATGACATCGCTCACCGTTGACATTTCCTGCTGGTGGGGTGTATCAAACCTCTTAGGTATGAAACATAAGGGAACAGGCTGCTTCACAACAGTGTTCTCATTCTTTGAAAAGTGATTATTATTCACTCCAAGTGATACCTTAAGTCCCCATCAATGTTGCTTAACATTGCTCCTAACTCCTACAACAATGTCTTGAGTTCTTTTGTGTCTCTGCGGATGCAGAAAACAAAATCCTTGGTATCAAAATATTCAAGTGTTACGTAGTTTGTAAGAAAATAATTGTATTAAGTGTCTGAAAGAATACACAGTAACCTGCCTCTATGCTGTGGCTTTGGCCCTCTTTCTTACCTTTGTATTCTCCTCTCATCTCACCTGCCTCTGTTTCAGCTAGCCGTGAGGTGGTTGGAACACAACTGCCATTACCAGTACATGGATGAGCTCCTGCAGTATATCCGCTTTGGCCTGATGGATGTGGATACTCTCCATACAGTTGCCCTGTCCCACCCGCTCGTCCAGGCAAGTGAGACCGCAACAGCTCTTGTCAATGAGGCCCTGGAATACCACCAGAGCATCTATGCACAGCCCGTGTGGCAGACTCGCAGGACCAAACCGCGATTCCAGTCAGACACTCTGTATATCATTGGTGGGAAAAAGCGTGAGGTCTGTAAAGTCAAGGAACTTCGGTACTTCAATCCTGTTGATCAGGAGAATGCTCTCATAGCTGCCATTGCCAACTGGAGTGAGCTGGCTCCCATGCCCGTGGGAAGGAGCCACCATTGTGTGGCAGTCATGGGGGATTTCCTGTTTGTAGCAGGAGGGGAAGTGGAGCACGCCAGTGGCCGAACGTGTGCCGTGAGGACTGCCTGTCGCTATGACCCCCGCAGTAATTCCTGGGCAGAGATAGCACCCATGAAAAACTGCCGGGAGCATTTCGTGCTGGGTGCCATGGATGAATACCTCTATGCGGTGGGGGGCAGAAATGAACTGCGCCAGGTTCTGCCTACAGTTGAGCGATATTGCCCCAAGAAGAACAAATGGACTTTTGTGCAGTCCTTTGACCGATCCCTTTCATGTCACGCTGGCTATGTGGCCGATGGTCTTCTTTGGATATCAGGTAGAACATGCCTCCTATGTTGGATTTATCAAAAAAACACTTTCATTGTGGCATAAATTTAAAAGTTAAGCTTTGGTAGCGTGGCCATGTGTAATTGAATGAATGAGCCAAGGATGTCATTTTAGCTAATTAACATTCATGAATTGAGCACCTACTCTGTAGAGAGCAATGTAATGGGAAGTAATTGACCTTTCTTTGAGTTTCTGAGTGATTAGTGGAGTAAAAATTCAAGATGGAAATTAATAGTCCATCACTCCGCTTTTTCTACCAAACCTGTTGTTGAGATTGTCAGCTTTTGATATTCGTGGATGGTGTTGCCCACCTTGTGGTTTATCCAGGTTCTGGGCTTTTTCTTTCGTCCTGGGCTGCCTGACTAGGAGCCTTTCATCAAAGACAGGGCAGGTGACGTAAAATCCCAGTAACTGCATTTTGATGGGTATAGCAATGGGCATAGATCAAGGTAAGAGCCATGCTATGCATTGAGGGAAGGAATTTATTGACTAAAATAATGTTTCTGCGTTGTCTGTAAATTGTAGTTATGCATGCCATCCTAATCATTCATTCCTATTTACTCTCCCATTCTTCCTGATTATTTGGGGGTGCTGATTATTTTACTTTACTTTTTTCCTTCTGTTTTTTTAAAAAAGCCTTTTGATTATGGAAAAACTAGAGAAGCTATTATAATGAACCCCACGTACCCATAACCCAGCTTCAGCAGCAATCCACTCACTGCCAGTCTTGTTTCATCCAACCCCACATACTCCTTCAGACCCCTCAGGACTGCCTTTTCACTTGGACAGAAGGAGTCTGTGAGGTCTGTGTTCAATCAACATCACATTATCAACCTGTGTTTCCAATCCTATTGAAAAGACCCACAATGTTCTCCTTTGAAATGTTTGCCTATCAGGGAAGAAAAGTTGCCTCTTCTCTTAGTTGGAGGATATTCATTTTGTAATCCAAATGGAACTTGTTGAATTTCTATGTCAAGGAGAAAGAGGAAAATCAAATAACTTAAATACTAAGAGTAACTTTGAGATGTTTGTACTTAGAAGAAACAATCACTTTTAAGTACACCCATGAAGACTTCTCAGCTTCCCTCCCCAATCTTGTTTATCTTGATAGTTGTTTAACATCTGCTCTGATAAAATTCTCCCTTGCATTTAAACTACATTTGTTTGAACTCTGCCCATTTTTTTCCTTTTGCTGTCCTCAATAACCGGGGAGATGGCCACAGTCTCGGCTTCTCTGGGTTGTGCCTCAGTGATTGGCAATTCATTGATTTTCACTGAAGAAACCTAGCTCATGTCAGGGTTTCAGTGCTTGAGAATTAATGAATGAAGTTAAGATTAGGACTAAGGAAGAGGATAAATGAGGTGGCCCCAACAATTACTGGTCCTATATGCCAAATAAACATTAGATATGAGTGTGTATGTTAGTATTTGTAGATATATATGTAAATAAGAGCCTCATTTATCTGGTGACTTACTCCCTTTTCTTCAAGTATATATTTCAATAGTTGGAAAAAATAACCACTAGGACTGTATCCTGTCAGCTTTGCTGAAGAAACTTCAAACTTGGCTACAAATAAATCTTTGCTAATAGAATGAACAGATCTGTACTTGACTTAGATAACAAAACAATGATGGATTTATGAAATTAATGTAATTTATATTTTCTTCCAATTTACATTCCTTCCATTGACTTAGTTTTCATATATTGTTAATGTACTGCATTCCTGAATTTTGCATTGCTTTTTCTAAATTTTGTATGAATTTCTCATAAATATTTTAATAGATATTCCTTATTTTTTTTTTTACTATAAACGTAGCCTTTTAAAATATGCTGGAGTTTCCTCTACATAGTCTTAAAGACATGACTATTTAATACCTTCTTTAGTGAGCCCTTAAGAAAGCCCAGAAGCCCCTCTTAGACTGGCTGGATCTGTCCTCCCGGTCTCAAGCTGTCTTCTTTCTCAACGTGGGTCTGTATATTTCCTTTTCCGTTTTATTAAATGTGTCAACTTATTAGAGATCTTATTGCTATATCACTTTGTTTTTCCCCTACTGTGAAAGGAAATACATTTTCTTTGTTCTTCTTTTGCACTAATATATGCTGCCTGTGTTAACCATACTTAATGAAAACAATCACAGTTTTCTCAGGTTTATTTCTCCCCACTGTGTACTTGAGATGAAAAACTCACTTCCCTGTGTACAGTACAATACCTTTAATTGGAAAGAAGAGGAAATCACCAGTGACATTTCTAATACCTTCAGTTGTCTGCCTCTTTCCTCAGGCCCAGCTTATAGTAAACCAGTTGTGAATCTAACCATGGATAGGGAGGGGTGAGTGGATTTGCTAATGGGACCCTTAAAAAAAAAGACAGGTATATTTCACCCTGACTATCACTGATTTAGAAGTGTTACCCTGATCCGAAAGTGTTTGAGGCTATTCCTTATCCTTTACCTACTAATCAAGTATTTCCAATTTAATTGGTGGGACATTGGGTCATTGGCATTCTTCTGGTGTTTTGCCAGCTTTGCCTGAGGTGAAATTAGTAAGGATTATAAAATGTGGATTTTAGGGGCTTGTTTCTGTTCCACAGAACACAAAATGAATGTTTCTTTAGAGACTCAACATTTCCAGCGTGCTCACTCCCTCCCCACCCCATACCCCCTGTCCATTTTGGTGTCAGGACACCCTGAAACCTGTCCGTGGCTTTTAAAGTGAGACAAGCAGAGATGGATTCAGAAAATCAGGCTGTATGGATTTGCCCATTAGCATTTAATTTAAGATGTTAGAGATAGTCAAATTTTACAGACTCCTGTAGCCTTTGACATTGTCACCCAGTTCACAAATGCTCCACGTCATTTCCACTTGAAATTCGCAGTACTGAAGTAAAAATAAGCATTCAGTGTCCTGCAGTTGTGTTTTAAAAGGTGTGCTCTCCGTGGTAAGATATTGTTTGTGAACTACTAAGAAGATCCTTTTTTGTGAGTGGAAATTAATCCTGAGCTCATCTTGCAGAACAACTTACCATTTCACTTTTGTCAGTGGCAGCAGGATAATGGGAAGCTAACCACAGAATTAGTGCTTTAAAACTACAAAAACAAGACAAATGCTACTGCCTTTACTTAAAAGCAGTATTTAGGGCTTTCTTGATTCTCTTGGTGAATGCTACATCCTTATTAAGTTTGGTGCTGGTTATAGATAAATAAGATTAATTCAGCAAACATACTTCCTGCCCTCTAGGAGCTGACAATCAAAGAGTTTTTCCAATATTTCACTAATGAAAGAACATTTGTTAAAGCTTCTCTTACTCCCTAGAAGATATATTTATTTTCAGCTTGGGTACATTTAGATGAGGCTTGCATTGCCCCATTTTAAATAACGTTAACTTATTCAAACCTACTAAAGGGAATTTGGCTGTTCTAGTATTCATTAAAATTAGAGCAAAGTGAAATTTCATTAACACTTTAGAAACGCTTTAGCTTTACTCTATCTGCACAAATATTATTTTACTTGCATCTAAAATATTACATGCAAAATATTGAGAACTAACAGGGAGCATGGTGGAGGCTGGATTGTGGTGCACTGAGGTCACAGGCTATGGTCACACACTCATGTGAAACTTGGTCCCCTTCTTACCAACCAGGAGATGTTGAGCAAGGTTCCTAACCTCGCCAAGTCTTGTTCTGGGCTAGTGCTGGAGCGATAAAGTAGAGTAAGACATAAGTCCTGTGCTGGGGCTCACAGTATAGTAGAGGGAACAGACTTTTAAACTGATAATTATTGTATAGCATGTGATATGTTTGATGATGGAAGTCTTTCCAAGGTACACAAGGAGTGCAAAGTGGAGAGTAATTAGTGCAGGGGCATGAGAAGTTTCACAAAAGTTTGTAGCATCCTCAGCCTAACTTGGCCTCAGGTCCATTGGCTACTTCCTACTTGCTTACCCATTAATCCCTTCCTGTCCTCATGCTTGGGCTTCAAGGTCCAATCATTTTGATAATTCTCTTCCCCTTTGGCAAGCACACAATGTTGGACACACCCAATGGTCCACTTTGTCTGTGCCTGTACCTGAGCAGCTGAGCCCTGTGGAGGAGGCCAGTGGCAGGAGGGCTTTGTATGGGTATACACTCAGCTCCCCAAGACATCTCTACACCCTCCCACTAGTGTCTCACCACTCTCCTTCACTGGCTGTAACTTCCTCACTTTCCTGAAAACCTCCTCCCACCAGACTCAGAGGGAGGACCTTGCCTTCTGTTTTTTAGAGCAAATGTAAATGAGGAGGTTCTCCCAGCAAGTCAGATGCGGGATGATGAGGAGATGGTGGAGAGTGTAAGGCAACAGATGGGCAAGAGATGGTCTGGAAAGAGGCCAAGGGCAACAGGTTGGGAAACACTAGTGAGGAGGGTGCAGAGGAGGGGGAACTAAGGAACGAGCCTGAGGATGTGGGATGGGCAAGGTCAGAGGAGGAGGAGTGTTACAGGAACCAAGACTAGAACAGAAGGGTGCAGTGAGAGGTGTCCAATACTACAGGGACACCAAGGGCCACATATTCCCTCTGCATTTTTTAATCCAGAACTACTTGGTAATTGCAGTGAAAGCAGTTTCAGGGCAGTGGAAGGAGGTGGAAGCTAGAATGCAGTTGATGAAGTTGTGATGGGAAAGTGAGGAAGTGAAAATGCAGGTAGAAGCTATATTTGCCAGAAGTTGGGATGTCACGTAGACTTCACTCCCTGAATCTGAGCTTGTCCGACAACTCTCCGATTATTCTGCTCCTGCCTACAGGGAAAGAATGTGCTCTTTCTAGGTACACACATATTTCAGTCCATGGGACAGCCACACTTTTTTTGTTATCAATTAATAAATAGCATTTTGGCTTTAGGAAGAAAAAAGGGGGTAGAAAGGAAAGAAAAAGAAGGAAGTTTGGCTGAGAGAAGAGAGAGTAGCTAGAGGAGGAAATGCAGGGTCAAAGGGGGGATCTTTTGGTTTAAGGAGGCAAGTGCATTAAGCAAATTCATAGATAAGGGAAAGGAGAGAGTGAAACTGAAGGTGAAGGGAATCCTCTGGTTGGTAACTGCTGAGAGCACCTCTTAGGTACCAGGAATGGTGATAAGTCCAGGGGATACCATATTGACAACAGACACAGGGTACCACACAGGGAGGGGGGAGTTGGGAAGGGGTTCAGTCTTGGACAGGAGAGGGAGAGACCCCTCAGGCTCTAAGCCTGGAGGGCAGGAGCCAGTGCTGGATGTGGACCTAGGTGAGCTCACAGGGGAGGGGCAGGAATCTGAGGAGGTTCCTTGTCGGTGGAGTCAAGTGAGAGACAACATGTCTCTGGAGGTTGTGCAGTGTCCAGACTAGGGAGAGGGCCTGAGGAGTGGCCTTGGGAAAAGCCTCAGAGAAAACGGAGGGAACTGACATGTTAAAAAAAATCGTGTCAGAGCCCATACTAACGTTGGAAACCACAAAATTGTGGCAACCTGGTTTGCAAATTTCTGTCCTGTTTTTTGCTGTGCTCAGCAGAGAATTGGAGAGGGCAGATCCTTGGATTCACTCATAATGGAAGGTTTTTAGGCTGGGAATAGCTCAAAGGATGCTACTGGAAGGAGTTCAGCATGCTTGGGTCCCAATTAGGGGAGTGTCAAGGGCTTTGGGTTTGCTTGAGGGAGAACAATTGTGTTGTGGGAGTGAGTACATAGAGAGGGTCTGTTTGTTGCCCCTGGAGGCAGCTACCATGTGATGAAGCCACCTCCTGGTAGAGGTCTGCAGCTTGATAACTTGGCAAGTCCACTTCCAAGTTCCTAGTGAACTGGAATGGCCACTAAGAATGAAATCTTTGTGCTTTAGATTCTAGCAACCAGCTGCCCCTAGCAGTTACTTTTTTCCTCTTTTTTTTATCTTCTGCCCCAGCCTTTATTACTCCCCATCTGACAGAGATTAAAACAAAACCACTACAGTACTGGACTGAGAGAGAAGCCAAACAGAAAGGAACCATTCTACAATGCTTTTCAAAGAGCTGAATGCTTTAAGGAAAGCAATCAGATCACCTGCATTCTCCAAAATAATTAACACAGCTTTCATCCTACAGTGATTTCCCTTTATTCTGGAAAAGTAGCTCTTACCCCTCACATTGCTGCTTGGGAAATGAGGCTTAAAGAGGTTAAATGATTTTCCCAGATCACACAGCTAGTGTTTGACAAATTTGGAATTTGATCTCCATGTCTCTGGTTTTTGAAAACCATGCTTTTCCCATAAAACCACACAAACCAGTTTTATCATTACAATACAGGTCTCAAAAACAGATACTTCTGTTGTAAAAAGAACTTCCAAATGACATGACTGAAAGTAAATGATATACAGAAGAATCATCCTACCCAGAGACTTGTTTAGGATCAACAGTTATCTGTGTGTGGGCCGGGGGAAGATTGGCTCTGAGCTAACATCTGTTGCCAATCCTCCTCTTTTTACTGAGGAAGATCAGCTCTGAGCCAAATTTGTGCCCATCTTCCTCTATTTTATATATGGGACGCCATCACACATGGCTTGATGAGCGGTGCATCAGTCCCTGCCCAGGACCGATTTGAACCTGTGAACCCCGGGCCACCAAAGCAGAGCATGCAAACTTAACTGCTATGCCACTGGGCTGGCCCCAACAGTTAAATTGTTTAACTGACCATCTTTCTCAGGGCACAGAGCTGTGCCACCTACTGTCTTCTTTGTTGTGGTTCTATAGTTCAGTTTCTAAAATGTAAATGGTAATACAAAATTAAAATGTAAAAAGAGACAGTGATAATATGGAGCTACTCTAAAATACATTGGTTTAGATTAGAACTTTGTTTTCTGAAAGGATTACTCATTATAATATAGTAGTCTAGTGGCCTTTAACATTGGTAGTTTAAGTAGTTAAAAAAAAAATCCACCCATTGACTCCAGAATTCCTCTCATGGAGAAAACAGCCTTTGTTTAGATGATCCATTTATGTCTGTCTAGCTGAATCCAGAAAAAGAAGGTAGAATAAAGAGTGAGCTGAATTGCTCTACCTAACAATATGGGAAATATGCCATTTTCTTTATTCCCAAGAGTAGAGAAAAAGGTTAAAGCAACATGATGGAAATGGGGAAGGACTAAAGAATTTGGTTGATGGCCAAGGGAGATAAAAGATCTGAAAAGAATGCAGCAAAGCCAGGACACTAGAGATGGAGAGGTGACCTTGAGAGCTTAACTTTGCTAGGAACGTGCAGAAATCTTTGGAGGCAGGATTTCAGCTTTCTAAGAATGAGGAAGGGGAGTTAGAGTGAATTTTATTGAGATTTTAAAGGGCAGCTGACACCTGCATTGTGGTAGATTTTACCCTTGTTGATCATTTCACTTATTTAAAATAATATATGGTACATACTTTACGTATTTTGGGGTCACAAGTTTATATATGTTCACTGTAGGTGACATAAATATAATTTGTATTTTTGAGTGCATCAACCCTTTCTTTATAGATATTTTGTAAATTTGAGACTTTGTGGATTTTGAGTATATTAATTACCCATCCATTTGTGTGGCTTCCTCAAATGTGACAGAAATAATATGGATACTAGTTTTAATTTAATGCATGGATTAAGTATGCTTCTATTCAAGATGCTAATTTAGTGGAAAGATTCTTTAATTGTTTATGTAGCATTATAAACATTCCAAAAATATGGACAGCCTAATGTCTACAAATAGATAATAAAAAAGTTTATTTTTGCATTTATTAAAAGTATTCCCATGGTGTCCCTTTTATCAAGGACTAATAATGAGTTTGGCTCTATAAAAAATGATTTATATGAACTCACACCTAATGCTAGATCATTCTTTTAATAATTAGACTGTAAGTGTGGAGTTTCAATCTTTTGAGAATTGGAGCACGTTTACAGAGGAGAAGCTTCAAGTATTAAAAGAAAGGAAAAAGCCTTTGATATCCTTAAAAAGCAGCCAGTAATTCTGGTTATTAGAAAAAAAGAATTATAAGAAATATATTTCAGACTACAAAATGCATTCATTTATTAATTCCATATTCCATGCTTAGTTATTTTTTTAATATTCCATGCATACTCATTTGTACCTTTTATGGAAATGGTAAGAAATTTCCATAAAGAAACTACTACAATACTGAGGAAACTTCCCTTTATGGGTTGCCTCTATACCACGCATGCTAGTTCATCTAAAACCTATGAGAGAGAGATCATCATCTCCATTTTGCATGAGGAACCTGGGCGTGGCAGTCTTAAATGGCTCCCCCAAGAATAAAGTCATTAAGGAGCGTGTGTGGGGTTGATGCTACAAGCTGTCCCCAAACTGTCCCCCTAGACTAGCACGAAGCTGGGCACTGCAGGCCTCCAAGGGAGTTGCAGAGAACTTGAGATGGTTTTCCACAATCCTGAATTGGCTGGCAGAATTCTAGCCTGGAGCATCTTCCCGAAGAGCATGGACACAATCAGTTCTTTGCATCCTGCTCTGTCCTAGTAAGGATACTGGTGCTGCATTAGGTACCACAGGTTTCTACTAAAGAGTTTAGTGCAGGACTCTATTTATCTACAGAGGTATTTTCTGTCCTTGAAAAACAATTAGCAGAGCCACCAGACTTGACTTACCCTGACCAACGTATATTGAGGGCGATTTTTGTAAACACACGATTTTATAGACACTCAGCACTGACCAGTTGTTGCTTTTGAGTACAATGAGTTTGGGAGCCAGCGAATTCTCAGTAGTGGAGACAAAGGTTGCTTGTTTGGCAGTCACTTGTCATCCTTTCTCTGGTATGCATTCATCCATTTGTCACAACATTTTGTGGGGAGCTGAATAGGGAAGCTTAAGAAAAATGCTTTACTCTTGTCTTGATGATAGAAAGCATTTCTCACTAGTGGTAGCGTGGTGGTAACTTTTCATTCCTTCTGGCAGTTTTTAAAGACTTATTTGACTTTGGGGGAACCTGCAGTATATCTTTAAGTCACAGTTCAAAAGTATAAGACAGGGTTGTTCATTTTCAATTTTGGCTGAAAAGTCTTAACTTTGACTGTGGCACTTCAAAGTTAGGGAAAACTTGGCTTTAAAAATGGATGCTGATACGAGATGGCATATTTAATGACAGATGTATCTATAGAAAGCTGTTAAGATGCAGATTATCCCTCCTGGGGTGGGGGAGGGAGATCAAAACTGCCAATCTGTAAAATAAACTCGATAGAGGAAGGCATGGAATCTATCTCTGCAAGTGCTTTGATTGCAGGGGACAGTATAGCAGCATGTGGCATCATAACCCAGAGCAGACAAATCAGCTTGATGACTTTCAAAGCCAGGAATACTGCTGCAGGCAAGGGTACTCCAGTCTAGGAGAAATTAAAACATATAGAGACTGTTATTAATTCCATATCTATTTTTGTATAGTCAAATCTGTATGCAAATCCTTAGCATCTCATTTCAGCAGATTAATCTAAAAGTGAAGAGTGTTATGTGAAGGGAATGTAATGATAAAGCTTTGCAAATGAGGAATACTGCTGAAGAAATGAGGGTTGCAAACTTGGATGCTTTTTAAAAAATGTATCTTCTGTACTGAGAAGAAATGGTTTTTATTTATATGCTTATTTGTAAATTATTTCAAAGGGGAAAAGCAATAGAACCAATTTCTAAGGTTTTCCCTTTTAATCCTGACTTGGCAAAAGTTACAGCACTAGGCTTTTTAGGCACCTCCTGTGGTTTAACATTCTAGAAGTAATCAACCAAATAACTAACTAGGACTTTTATTTTTACTCCCAACTAGTAACCCAATATTTCATTACTAAACATTGTCATGTGAGTGAAAATTTGTATGTAAGGGTAGGAATCCAATTACAGAGTGCAGATTAAGAAAAAAACTATTATAAATGCATCTGTGGAAGATAGGAAATAATAATTCTGAAGAGCATGAAGATAAATTAGGTGCCCTGCTTGGGAGAGAGGATGTAATAGCTACATTCTAATCCAATGGTTGTACATTTAATCTATAATGGGCAGAGTCTGATACATATAGTAGTGTAAATATTTTCCAATAGTGTCATAAACAGGTAGTTTACTGCAGTAGATATTAATTCTGTCCCATATTTCTAAAACAAGTAGAGAAACCATCAAAGTTTTGAAATAATGAGTGAGAGCTTTACCCTCTGTTCCCTCTCATTTGGAGGAATGATTATAGGCAAGCTGGACATTAATCTGGTGGTTATGGCCCAGATCAAAAGCACTTGGCAATCATTTTAACCCTGAAGATTTGTGAGGTCTCAATAGATTTGATTATTCTTGTGTAGTTATGCTGAGAAAGAATTATTGGACATTCAATTTTTAATCAGATAAGAAAAGGAAGGTTGGGAGGAAAGAGCAGACACACCCCTGTATTTATTTTGACATGCATTTTGACTCTGTGTAGGCATTTCAGCCTCAGCTTTCTTAAGTGTGTTTTCTTTTCCTTTGATTTCATTTTAAAAATGGGACATTCAATGAGAAATGCGGAGAAGACTTTCTTTGAGGTCAGGAAGCTCACTTTTCTCTGTTCTTTGTGGATTTCCTCTGCAGACAAAGCTTTCATTGATCTTAAAAGTGCTTTCAAGCTTCGGAGAGAATGAAAGAAGCCCTCCAGTTAATAATAGGCATGGTCAATTGCATGAAAGATATAATCTCCTCACTGGGGTTGAATGAGAGAGAGCAATGATTGGCCCAGACAGGTCCCCTCCCCTTTATATATGTTAGTATTGATTGATTATTTCAGCTTAGTTGAGAATCCTCTGGATTCTAGTTGACTTGACTCCTGGCCATGAAGTTGATGGTGGTGACCTATTCAAAATATTTGAACTGCCAAAGTAAAAATTATACTGGACAAAGTTAAACAGTCAAGGAAGATTTTATTCAAGACTATTGCACTGGGGGAGAGGGACCAGAATGCAGTCTGAAATCAACTCCGTTGAAAAACAAGAGGGAGGAGGGTTTTTAACTCTTGGGGTGAGCTAGTGGAAAAGTACTGGAGGACTTTTGGAGGAGGGTTGATCAATGTGATGGGTTGGGCACATTCCTTTATCCCTGAGTTTGTAAGTGTTTTTCTCTGTGATTAGGCCATTTGTGTTTGTTGACTGGCACCCATCAAAGTTAAGCTCCTAGCCTCCATAGGAAATGGGGGAGAGAGGGGCCTTATCTTTGATGATTACATTTCAGTAGTATGGCTCCCAGGTCTTCTTAAATGATTTACATCTCAAAGAGGCAGAGAAAGAATGTACAATTACACGTCTTCTGAAGTAAGCACTCTAAGAAAAGGGAGGTCAGGGCCTAGAGACAGGAAGAAGCCTGTCTAAAGTATAGTCAAGCTGAGGGGAATGTTAAGGCCATCTTGGCTAGTATTGTAACAGCACATAATTTTTTAAATTCAAAAATTTCAATAAGAAACTTTTTTAGTCTGGCTCAATTTTAGATCTTTATTGCAATATTAGCTGTTTCTTAGTGATACTCATTGAAATAAGAATGTTATTCATTTTACACCAGCATCTGGAACAATGTCTAAAAGCAATATTTCTAAAGATTGATTTTGGGTTTTTTCCCCTCATATTCCTGTTATTACCTAACATTTAATATCTCCTTGTGTTATTTTCTCACTGTGCTGTTTTATGTGTTGTTTTTCAGTTTTTCCATTTGATGGTAAAAATTAAAGTAGAATCAATTATTTCTGGATTTTACAGGGCTCCATGTATACCACAATGAAAAGAAGTATGAGGACAAATATGAGAAACTTAGCTAGAATTGTGATGATTTTTTAGTGGTTCTTGATTAAGCAGAAGGTCTCAAGTCTCTTGGATCTAAGCTGTTGTCAAGAGGGCTTCAGAATAGCTGAAGACAACAGCAACCGCACTGCTGTACCCTAGCTCTGTGCTGCTGTCCAATATGGTGGCGATGAGCCACATGTGGTTTATTGCGCACTTGAAACGTGGCTGATCTGGACTGAGATATGCTGTGTCAAATACACACTGGATTTTGAAGATGTAGTATGAAAAAAAGAACATAAAATATCTCAGTCATTTTCTATATTAATTTCACGTTGGCAATATTTTGGCTATAGAGTTAGATAAAATTTATATTGTTTAATTTCACCATTTCTTTTTGCTTTTTAATGTGGCTACTGGAAAATTTAAAACTGCATAAGTGACTCTTATTTGTGGCTCTTGTTATATACTATTGGACAGCCCTGGCTCTAGATCTCTTTTGATGAGTAATGTCTGTTCTTAGATATAGTTCTTCCAAAGAGGTAGCAAGATATCACTGTGTTAATGTACAAAACACAATGTACAATGTACAATATGCATTACACTGTATAATATATAAAAGGTTAGAGCTGTAAAGTTGCCAATTGAGCTAAGGACAAGAATTTTCCATGTAACTTTGTCCCTGGTATAAATTGTATAGAGACTTGTCCGTGTATGCTGTGTTCACGTCCACTCCTTCCCTATATTTTGCCCCTCATTCTGGCCATGCAGAGCAGCTTGCCAGAATTGGGGGCCTCTTGATAATCTCAGCACACTTGTTGCTTGCTCTCAACTGGATTGCTTCTGAAATGTTTCTTGAAAATGAAACTGCTTCAACAATAAGCTTCTTAATTATGTCATGGGTTCACCACGAGGGTATACAAACAGATCCTCAGCAGTAGCTAATTTTCCTTTAATTGTATCTCATTCTTATGTTGGAATATCCTATTTCTTATTCATGAAAGCTCTAACACGTGTTAATCCATTACAGGTGGAGTAACTAACACGGCACAATATCAGAACAGACTAATGGTATATGAACCTAACCAGGTAAGAATCATATAAGAAAAGCTCATTACCTTAATTAAAATGAATTTTAAAAGATTTGCACAGTAATTAGTCATTGGAATGTCAAGTCTATACACACACATTCATCTTGAACTTATATGGAGGAAAGGAAGCACCTGGATAAAGTGCTTTTTGGCTGCTTTTTTTTCTCACAAAATTTCAGCTCTTGTAGTTTTTTTGCTATGCACAATGCTTAACTCTTTCAGAGTTTTGCATAATGTACAAAAAAGGGAAAATATGTTGATGAGTTAAAGCCATTTATTTCCATTATCTCAAGCGCTGTTCATATTCAGAGGCATCTGAAGAAAGGATTTTGATGGTCCTGTTGCTCTGTCCTTTTAGAAGGAACGTCATTCTAGAACGGGAACATGCTTATGGTTTCATTATTGCCAAATAAAATAATAACTTTTATTTAATTCAGTATAGCCAAAATGTCCTAGAACAGTGCCTAGGACAAGTGCAAAGTGGAAGTATCTGAAGAATTTGAGTATATTTTTCATCTAACAGCTGGGGCCTGAACTGGAAGCATTTTGATAGTGACTGTCCCCTCTTCTGTCCACTTCTCATACACATCGAATGACTTTTTCTTCCCCACAAAGACGAACTATTTTCATTTTTTCCTTCTACCAAAATATCTGTGACCTTGGCAAATGTTTGCTGAATTTCGCCATTTCTATGATTTTGGTAATGTAAATATTTGTCATGATTATGACAATATTCCAAAATGATTTGATTTGGGGATTTAATATTCATCAACTGAGGATAATAGAACATGAAACAACAGGTTGGCTCTGGCAGTCTGGGTCAGGAGTGGCCACCAAGTATATGTCCAGACTGACCTCAGTCTATTTGGTATCTTTTTGTTTTAACAATTACTTGATTCTGAATTTAACGAAGGTACCTCTCTGCAAGTGTGTTTCCTGGTGTCAGTAGAAGCTGTAGATTTCAGAGACCACCTGTCCATGGGCCAGATGTCTCAAGAGGGATCGTTAATTGCAGTTGCTTGAGCTCGGTGCACACGTGGTTAAAGAGGGAGAAGGTGTTAACATTTCTCAAATGAGTTCTGTTTCATGTTTGTACACACATGCTCTTTTTAAAAATTCTGCTGGCATATTGTTTACAGTGGGTACTGCAAACATCACATCTGCTTGCATCTTGCTCAGAATCTCAATAACTCTATCATTCAGCCCTAGTGCTTATTTCTCTTCTAGGCCTTTGTGGAGAGTCGATAATGCCTGCCATCTGCCACAGAGCACATCGCTACCTGCCAACAGGCAGGCTGGGGTGACCTCTGCTTCCCCATCACTGATTAGTATTCACACGCTAGCTTATTAGGAATGACCCCACTAGGCCTCTCTGTTTCTTTGCCTTTGCAGCGGTTGGCGGCTCACCTGGCAGGCATGGCAGTGAAGGAAGCTAAAGATATAATCAGAGGATGCAGGCAGGCTTTACAAACCAGATGGCATCCATAGTCCTGTGACAGGGGACCGGACTGCTAATGCAAACATTGATTCCTAATACTGTAATGGCTTGCCTCATAGAAAGCACCCAAGGAAAGCATCATCAGAGTTTTGAGTTAAATCCACTCATGTGTAATGTATTAAAGATCTTTCTTAGCAGAATATCTGAAAGAAAAATTTAACTATTTTATTAAAGAAGACATTTAACTGGAAGGAGATGCTTATTATGATCTGTTTAAAAAGGGGGAGCAGAAAAATGCAAGGCTTTCAAACTGTAGCAACCATCTTTTTTTTTTTAAGCCTTTCTTTAAAAATAGAGAAATTAGAAATGAGCTAGTAGATATGCCTGTAGTGAATGAACCAATATTTATACAAAACATTTTTTTTTTTTTTGCTTCTTCCTTTTACAGCTTTGTGAACTGGTGAAATTCTATGTATTCAAAACATCACATGATTTTTCTGGTCGAAATCCAAATTTTTCTTGGCAAAAAGGAATCTGGGTTCTTCCTGTATGTTGGTGTTTCTGAAGGAAGGAAATGGTTAGGTTTACTTACCTGTCACTCAGTTAAGATTTAAAATTAAAGTTATATTTGATTTTCATCTAATTTTACATGTTACATTATATTTTAAATAGGAGACTTATTTAAGAGGAGTTGAATATACCTTTCTCATTACTGAGAGTGACCTAGAACCAAATGTTGAAAGTTTGACTACTCCCTAAAGTTATCATATAAAATTTGGCCTTTTACCAAAACAAATAAATGTGTGCCTAAAAATAACTTCTCCCAATTTGTTAGATGTGATTATAAATATATTAAAGGAAGCTGATACAGAGGCACTTTGTTGCTAAACCAAATCTTAGCTCTTCCATTGATCTCAGGAGGTTCATTTAGGAAAGAACAGCAAAGTCACCTCCACCCTAGCTTATATAGGGGCCTCAGGCAGCCAGTAATTATTAGCACAATAATTTTTTGGTGTACATTTATCCGACATTTATTATGTGCCAGGCACTGTTCTAAATGCTTTATGTCTATTAGCTCATTTAATCTTCACAACAGGCTTGTCGGGTAGGTATTATTGTCTCCATTTTACAGATGAGGAAACAGGCACACAGAGGTTAAGTAAATAGCTCAAGGTCACACACAGGTTATAACTCAGGCATTCTGGATCCAGAGCCTGTTTTCTTGATAATTACACCACCGTACACAGTATACCTAGCCGGGAACTTTCATTCTTAAGTAATGTGCATGAGTAAATTCTCTCAAGTGGATGAGATAACCATCACCAACATTTCTATATTCTCATATGCTCCCCTTACAAATGCAAAATCCCCTATAAAATGCAACCCAAACAGGAGGAAATGCCTTATGTAAGTTGCAAAACAGAGTTGGAATATGTGGGTTATTCTGCACTTGTCCTCAGGTGAGAGGCCCATACCTTTCAAAGTATATAAACAACATTCAAATAGAATGTGATTGACAAACATTAGGGACCCTCTACTAATAAGGCACTGCTGTTTTCTGCCCTGGAGGTCTCCTGTTAATAGGATTCACCTCAATTTCTTTTTTTTTTTTTTTCCAGAATAAGTGGATAAGCCGCAGCCCCATGCTGCAGAGAAGGGTCTACCATTCCATGGCTGCTGTCCAAAGGAAGCTTTATGTTCTTGGAGGCAATGACCTGGACTACAATAACGACCGGATCCTTGTGCGGCATATAGATTCTTATAACATAGACACTGACCAGTGGACGCGTTGTAATTTCAACCTGTTGACTGGCAAGTACCTTTGATTAAGTAAATCAGGAAAAGCAGAGATTCAAGAAGTTGCCAAACTTGTTTTCTCAGACATCTTTAGTGCATCTCTAAATATTAAGTGCATGGTGGCAGAAAAACTTGCTTTTATTAACCATAAAGGTGCACATTATTTATCTCACAAAATTTGACTTGATCAGGTGGCTGAGCATCTAGTTTCTCAGGGCCTGTATTACCTTTGTGGGTATTCTTGCTATGAGAGGCATGTCAAGTCCATTATTTTCAATCAATATTCACAGAGGAACTTTGATACAAGTCGGAGGAACCAGGCACTGAAAGAGTTAATCACTCTTTACAGAAGCAATTTTTTATTTCTCACTATTTTTAGTCCTCTTATTTCTTGTGAGTTCAGGAGAATGGTCTTTATTTGTCACTGTCAAATATTGTTTCTGGACATATTCTCCTAAAGACTAAACCTTAGAGCAGTTCTGTGCATAGGGGTTTGGCAGCATTTCTGGCCATGCATACCCATCTAAGCATTAGCACAGGCAACACTTGGTATGGACCATTCTCATCCCAAAAGTGAATGGAAGGAAAATAGTGAACAGCTTACCCCTGACATTTCTTTATGGAGCTGAAAACTTTTTGTCTTGTCAGCTTGCATTATAAACATCCACACGTGATCCCATCCCTTCCAGGCTGCTCTACTAACAGGAAAATCACAAACTCAAAATGGCGGGCTGGACTGGTGCCTGGAGACACTTAATATGCTGAGTGGGCACTCAACCACCCACAGCTGCTGTGGGGGGAGGACCATTGGGAGCATAGCCAACGTGTGAGCTTTAGATGCTTTGTATTGAGCTCCTGTTTTTGCAAAAATGATCTTTGAGGCCCACCTACAAGTACTTAAGTCTCTCTAAGTTGCTGTAGTGGTACCTTAGCCCCTTGGTCCCTGGATTAGTGATTCTTTCTGCTGTAGGATCCAGCTTATTTATTACCCCAGTCAATCCTGTGTCAGCCCATCAATAAAAAGAGACTATCTCACTCTCTGATGGCCTCCAGGGAAGAATATGTGGTAGTGAGTTATTCTGTCTTCTTTTTTAAGTGGGGGAGGAACCTTTCATCATTTTGGCGTGTCAGTATCTAGGGAATATCCAGGCTGGTCCCAGCTTAGAAACTTTAATATAGTCTTAAAACTGTTGTATATGTAAAGAAAGCGAGGGTAGTAACTTTATCAATCTTTTCTGTCATTTGTCTTCATTTGGGGCATGCCAGGGGCATGGCTCTGTTTTATTGGCTTCTTGGGGTTGCAGCTGTTACTTTACAAATGTAAGCACTTGCCTTAAAAGCATTTGTAGGTACAAGAGGTGTTTTGCATTTCTAAAATATACCTATTTCCACCGCTATAAATTAATGGCATACAACACAGCAAAAATCTCTAGTTCTATATGGCTGTATTTAATGCTGTATTTACTCATGTGGCTGGCTAGTAAGTGTCATGGCCTGGTTCTGACCTGACACAGATTCATTCTCTGAGAAAGTGGTTAATTCTTCCCTCTGAGTACTGGGAGGCAGTGATTAGTTGCTGCAAAAATCCCGTGGAGTATACAAGTGTGCCACAGGGGGAAATTGTATCCCTCAGTGGCAAAAGGGTTAATTAACACAGGCAAGGAAATGGATTTGTTTTTTTCTTTTTATTCAATTCTCTTTACTTTAGGCCAAAATGAATCTGGAGTTGCTGTCCATAATGAGAGAATATATTTAGTTGGTGGATATTCGATTTGGACAAATGAGCCTCTGGCTTGTATCCAGGTGAGTGGTTGAAGTTCCTTTTGAAATTTATTCCAGTGGTTCAGTAAGGTTACTTTTTGCAATGCTGCTACTGAAGGAAGAGATATCTACATGTAGAAAGAGGCTTGAGCTCCTTTTGTGCAGCTAGCTCAGCCACTAAACTTCATCCTGCATCCTAAAAATGATGCTTAATAAATAACTGAGCCCTATCGAAATAAAGATGAGGATGAGGCTTGAAAATATACATAATATATTCTGGAAAGGGGGACAGTTGGATACTTTCCCTTTCTCGTAAACCAAAAAATCTAGAAATCTTTGGTAACGGTACTTTCACACCCCCAAAACTTTACAGATGTCTCCTTTCTGCTCTATTCTTTTAATTTCTATATTGTAATTTGTTCATTTCCATAAATGCCACCGCCAAAGGTGGTGTTCCTTCCTGGCAGAGGTGAGCCAGCAGTGGTTTATGGCTGGTCTCACGGGGACGGCCTCTGCCTAAAGAACAACCCTGGCCACTTCGGCACGCGAGCAGCCCTGGCTGGGCAAGTTGCCAGTTGGGCCTTTCAGAACAGCAATAGCTTTTGATGATATACATATTCAAGATATTATTGTTTATTTTTTACAATTCTTACCATAGTTTTTCTATTTCACATGTTCTCTGATAACATACTGACATGTATTAGCCTTGATCTTTCTCCTGATCTCCAGAAAAATATATCCTTATAACTACTCATGGTATCTAATCTCATCTCTGTGGGAAAATTTTTAGGAATTGCTTCCATATCTTTAATAGTTGTAGGACTATTCAAGCTTTTAATTTCTTCTTCAGTGTCATCTCATTAGGTATATATATATTTCAAGAAACTTCCATGTTGTCTAAGTTTTCAAAATTGTTAGCATTTGTTGTGTTATCCTTAGTTCTATCCCCTGTCACATTCATAATATTGTTTCCTTTTTCTCTTCTTTGCTTGATTTGTCTTGCCAGAGGTTTGTCTGGGGATTTTAACATACTTCCATTATTGATATAGATCAAGTAGATTTAAATCAGTAAGGGTAGCATAGATAAGAACAACATAATTAACAAGCTTGTCCTAATGGATGTGACTTCTAGATTGAACAGTTAGAGAAGATATATTTTTCTTTCAGTTTTGAGACATAATTGACATTTAATATTGTATTAGTTTAAGGTGAATTTATATATGTGTATATTGCTAAGTAATCACCACAAGAAGTTTAGTTAACATCAATCACCTCACATAAGTTTTTTTTCTTGTGATGAGAACTTTTAAGATCTACTGTCTTAGCAACTTCCAAATATATAATACAGTGTTGTTAACTATAGACACCATGCTATACATTATATCCCCGGAACTTATTAATCTTATAACTGGAAGTTTGTATCTTTTGACCACCTTCACCCATTTCCCTCAACCCTCACCCCCCACCTCTGGCAACCGTCAATCTGTTCTCTATTTCTCTAAGTTCAGTTTTTTTTAGATTCCACATATAAGTTGTATCATACAGTATTTGTTTTTCTCTGACTTATTTCACTTGGCATAATGCTCTCACAGTCCACCTATGTTGTTGCAAATGGCAGGATTTCCTTCTTTTTATGGCTGAATAATATTCCATTGTGTATATACACCACATTTTCTTTATCTATTCATCCATTGACGGATACTTAGGTTGTTTCCATGTCTTGGCAACTGTAAATAATGCTGTAGCAAACATGGGGGTACAAATATCTCTTCAAGATAGTGATTTTGTTTCCTTTGGATATATACCCAGAAGTGGAATTGCTGGATCATATGGTAGTTTTATTTTTAAATTTTTGAGGAACCTCCATACTGTTTTCCATAGTGGCTGTACCAATTTACATTCCTAACAAAAGTGCTCAAGGGTTCCGTTTTCTCCACATCCTCGCCAACACTTGTTATCTCGTCTTTTCACTATTCTAACAGCTTTGAGGTGATATCTCATTGTGCTTTTGATTTGCATTTCCTTGATGATTAGTGACGTTGAGCACCTTTTCAGGTACCTAGTGGTCATCTATATGTCTTCTTTGGAAAGATGTCTATTCAGATCTTCTGCCAATTTTTTAATTGGATTGTTTTTTTCTATTGAGTTTCATGAATTCTTTATGTATTTTAGATCTTAACCCCTTATTAGATATACGATTTGCAAATATTTTCTCCCATTTAGTAGGGTGCCTTTTCATTTTGTTGCTGGTTTCTTTTGCTGTGCAGAAGTTTTTTACTTTGATGTAGTCTCTCTTGTTCATTTTTGCTTTTGTTGCCTTTGTTTTTGTTGTCAAATACAAAAAAATCATCACCAAGACCATTGTCAAGGAGTTTACCCCCCTATGTTTTCTTCTAGGAGTTTTATGGTTTTAGGTCTTATGTTCAAGTCTTTAATCCATTTTGAGTTGATTTTTGTGTATGGTGTAAGATAGGGATCGAGTTTCATTCTTTTGCATGTGGCTGTCCAGTTTTGCCAACACCATTTACTGAAGAGATTTTCCTTTCCCCTATTGTATATTCTTGGCTCCTTTATTATAAATTAATTGGCTATAATATGCATGGGTTTATTTCTAGACTCTCTATTCTGTTCCATTGATCTATATGTCTGTTTTTATGTCAATACCATACTGTTTTGCTTACTATACCTGTGTAATACAGTTTGAAATCAGAAAGTGTGGTGGCTCCAGCTTTGTTCTGCTTTCTCAAGATTGCTTTGGCTATTTGTGGTCTTTTGTGGTTCCATACAAATTTTAGGATTTCTTTTTTCTTTTTCTGTGAAAAATGAGATTGAAATTTTGATAGGAATTGCATTGCTTTCAGTAGTATGGACATTTAAACTATATCAGTTCTTTTAATTCATGAGCATAGGGTATCTTTCCATTTATTTGTGTGTTCTTCAATTTCTTTCATCAGTGTCTTACAGTTTTCAGTGTACAGATCTTTCACCTCATTGGTTAAATTTATTCCCAGGTATTTTATTCTTTTTGATGCAATTGTAAATGAGATTGCTTTCTTAATTTCTCTGATAGTTCAGTGTTAGTGTAGAGAAATGCAACTGCTTTTTATATTGATGTTGTATCCTGCAACTTTACTGAATTGTTGATTAGTTCTAACAGTTTTTTGATGGAGTCTTTAGGGTTTTCTATATATAATATCATATCATCTGCAAATAAAGACAGTTTTACTTTTTCCTTTCTGATTTGGATGCCTTTTTATTTATTTTTCTTGCCTAATTACTCTGGCTGGAACGTCCAGTACTGTGTTGAATAAAAGTGGCAAGAGTAGGCATGCTTGTCTTGTTCCTGATCTTAGAGAAAAAGCTCTTAGCTTTTCACCATTGAGTATGATGTTAGCTGTGGGCCTGTCATATACAGCCTTTATTATGTTAAGGTGCATTCCCTCTATACACAGTTTGTTGAGAGTTCTTATCATGAATGGATGTTGAATTTTGTCAAAGGTTTTTTTGCATCCTATTGAGATGATCATATGACTTTTTGTCATTTTGTTAATGTGGTGTATCACACTGATTGATTTGTATATGTTGAACCAGCCTTGTATCCCTGGAATAAATCCCACTTGATCATGGTGTATGATATTTTTAATGTATAGTTGAATTTGGTGTACTAATATTTTGTTAAGAATTTTTGCATCTGTTTTCATCAGGGAAATTAGCATATAATTTTCTTTTCTTGTAGTGTCTTAGTCTGGTTTTGGTATCAGGGTAATGCTCGCTTTGTAAAATGAGTTTGGAAGTGTTTCCTCCTTTTCTACTTTTTGGAGGAGTTTGAGAAGAATTGGTATTAATTCTTCTTTAAATACTTAGTAGAATTCACCAGTGAAACCATCTGGTCCTGGACTTTTCTTTATTGGGAGGTTTTGATTACTGATTCAATCTCTTAATTAGTAATTCATCTGTTCAGATTTTCTGATTTTCTGTTTCTTCATGCTTCAGTCTTGTTAGGTTGTATTTTCTAGGAAATTATCCATTTCTTCTGGGTTGTCCAATTTGTTGGTATATAATTGTTCATAGTGGTCTCTTATGATCATTTGTATTCCTATGGTATCAATTGTAATGTCTCCTCTTTCATTTCTAATTATTTTATTTATTTGAGTCCTCGTTCTCTTTTCCTTGCTAAGTCTAGCTACAGGTTTGTCTATTTTGTTTATCTTTTCAAAAAAGCAGCTCTTAATTTTATTGACTTTTTCTATTTTCTTTTTCATCTCTATTTCATATATTTCTACTCTGATCTTTATTTCTTTCCTTCTACTAACTTTTAGTTTTTTCTTCCTTTTCTAGTTCCTTGAAGTGTAAAGTTAGATTGTTTATTTGAGCTCTTTCTTTTTTTCTTAATGTAGGCATTTATCACTATGACCTTCCCTCTTAGAACTGCTTTTGCTGCATCCCATAAGTTTTGGTATGTTGTATTTCCATTTTCATTTGTCTCAAGATATTTTTTGATTTCTTCTTTGACCCATTGGTTGTTCAGTAGCATTTTGTTTAAATCTCCACATATTTGTGAATTTTCTATTTTTCTTCTTGTAACTGATTTCTAGTTTCATATCATTGTGGTTGGAAAAGATGCTTGATATGATTTCAATCTTCTTTTTTTTTTTTTTTTTTTTGGTGAGGAAGACCAGCCCTGAGCTAACATCCATCGCCAATCCTCCTCTTTTTGCTGAGGAAGACTGGCCCTGGGCTAACATCCGTGCCCATCTTCCTCCACTTTATATGGGACGCCGTCATGGCGTGGCTGACAGGCAGTGCGTCGGCGGGCGCCCGGGATCCGAACCCGCGAACCCCGGGCTGCCAAGCGCGGACTAAACCGCTGCGCCACCGGGCGGCCCCTGATTTCAATCTTCTTAAATTTATTAAGACTTGTTTTGTGGGGGCCGGCTCGGTGGCGCAGCGGTTTCGTCTGCGCTTGGCAGCCCGGGGTTCGCGGGTTCGGATCCCGGGCGCCCGCCGACGCACTGCCTGTCAGCCACGCCGTGGCGGCGTCCCATATAAAGTAGAGGAAGATAGGCACGATGTTAGCCCAGGGCCAGTCTTCCTCAGCAAAAAGAGGAGGATTGGCAACAGATGTTAGCTCAGGGCTGGTCTTCCTCACCAAAAAAAAAAAAAAAAAAGACTTGTTTTGTGGCCTACCATATGATCTACCCTGGAGAATGTTCCAGAATTTATTTTTCCTGAAGCATACATGGAACATTTACAAAAACCAATCATGTACCAGGATTAAGGTTAAGAAAACTTTAACAAATTTCAAAAATTAAGTAGTATGTAGACTAGCATCTCTAACTACAGTGCAATTAAGTTAGAACCTAACAAAAAGTTAAATAAACCTCTATATCTTTGGAAATAATAAAACATATTGCTAAATAACTTATGGGTTAAAGAAAAAGTCATAATGGAAGTTTAAAAAAATACCCAGAACTGAGTGATAATGAAAACAATACCTAGCAGAACTTGTAGGATATAGCTTAATAAGCTAGAAATGAACCAAAAAATAAACTCAGAGTAGAAAGAGAGAATAAAAGTGAGAGGAAAGTAATGAACTAGGAAACAATAATACAGTAGAAAAAATTATCAAAGTCACAAGTTAGTTCTTTGAAAAGGCATGAATGTATTTAAGGGACTCTAGTTAATTGAAGGCAGCCTTGTACTAGAGCTTGGTCATATCTTTTATAACAAACAACTCTTTTCTTGCAAGGAGTGCTTCCAGTCTTGCATTTAAGCATGTATTTGTCAGTCTTCACTGTCTTTTGGGTTTCTTTTTATTCTTCAGAATTGTAAAACATTGAACTGAGCAATAGCCAATGCTCTGTAATGCTGGAACCCTGGTTTTTAAGTGGCTTTGGGACCCTTCATTTGACTACTTGCACAATGGAAGCAAGTTTAGCTTTATTATGAAGATGCAAATTTTAAATATACTTATGGGTACATTTCTACTAATTTTATTATTAAATTCGCTCAAGGAATAGAAATCAAGTTAGAATAATCTCTGATCGTATACACTAATTAACTCCCTCATGACTTCTGGGTGTTCTCAAATAAGCAAATCTGTCCTCAAAAGATAAAAGCATACATATATACTTTTTAAACCACTGAAGATTAATTCTAGAGTAACCTCAGGAATAAGGTGATTCTGAAAGAGGTGATTCATAAATGTTTTAATCAGTTTATTAGTGGCATAAGTTTACCTCTGAGATTGGACAGTAAAATATTCTAATATTTTGCTTTTTCAAACAAGTCAGGGGGCCAGCCCGGTGGTGCAGCAGTTTAGTTTGCGCTTTGCTTTGCGGGTTTGGATCCTGGGCGCTGGCTGACGCACTGCTCGTTGGCCGTGCTATGGCAGCGTCCCGTAAAAAGTGGAGGAAGACAGGCACAGATGTTAGCCCAGGGCCAGTCTTCCTCAGCAAAAAGAGGAGGATTGGCAATGGATGTTAGCTCAGGGCTAGTCTTCCTCACAAAATAAATAAATAAAAATAAAACAAGTCAGCATTATATATAGTTCTGTGTTCTAGTAGCCATTTTGATGTACAAAATCAATCATTTTGCAAATGCTATGTTTATTCCCTTGGCTGGCACACTGGTCCTACAAAGCACAAATTTGATAAAGGCTTTTAAGAGCCTTTAATGTTTATAAATAATAAGTGTCCATATAAGCATATGGATTGTCACTTAAAGAGATGTTTGGAATGGAGGTCTTCATGGACAATAGACTCATCACATATTATATCTTTCATTTTAGTTATTGACAACTGGTTACAAGTTATATTACCATTCATTCTGAACTATGGTTTCACAATCTCAAATACTTCCTTATTTTATGGGTGTCTACAGAACTATTTATTTGGGTTCACAAACAGTAAATATATTGACAGTTGGAGAGATTAGCTACATGTTCAAGAGCAAGCCACTTCTTTACTACTTGATGGAAGGAATATCCAACAGAGAAGCAAGATAATGGGAGACTGGGATAGCATTTATGAGAAAATATTGATGAGACAGTAGAAATTCCTAAGTACAAATCAGCAGGTTGAAAAGTACAGGAAAGAGTGGTGGAGAAAATAGTATACATGCTAAAAATATTGAAGTTTAAATTTTTCATAAGTCACAAATCTATAAAATCCTTGGATTCTAAGGGGCAAGGCTAAGATTAATGAAGATCACACTTAAATAGTTCAGAGATTGGTCTGTTAACATCCAGAAGGACTGAAGTCATTTTTTTTTTTTTTTGCCCTTGAAAATACCAGCCAATAACCTGTCTCATTAGACTCCCCCTTGTGGACTCTAATCAAAGCTTATTTAACTATCATTTGTAGGATTCAGCCACAAAGGGATGAAGCATGTCAGATGTTGAGAAAGCATACTATTTTATTTCCTTCTACTAGTTTACCTAGCATAGACTACTTGATCCATTACAAGGGCAATCCAAACAAGATAAAAGCTGAGATGCTCTTAAATTAATATTTGTTTAAAGATTGAGATTTGGACTTGTTAGTAATAAAGGCTCATGGAAAATATTAAAAACAGATTCCTGAGGAAAGTGAAAGTTTATTCAGTGGGTGTGTAAGCAAACGTTGGCACAGAGATTGACTCTACTCTGGTGCACCGTGGATGATGAGCAGCACATAAGGGAGCAGCTGCATAAGTGTGCACGTGATTAGTCTGTGTTTCCAGATCACCTCCACTGCTCTTCATTTATGATTACTTCCTTTTGGCTGGAGGATAGGCTGCCAAGCTGGCACCTCCTTCTCCCAAACGCCTCCTTTCTGCCAGTTTACAGGGGAGTGTTTTGGAGAAAAACTGCCAACACTCCTTTCCCCTTCTCACAGATTAAATAAATTACATCTGCTTAACAATATGCAGTCTCTGTTGGCCCAGGGAACCAGACAAAAACTCTGGATGATGACCTCAACTGATATTTTCTCTTCTAAAAATGTTTTCAGTTGGGGAGGGGTATCATGAATGGCAAGAAATCCTTGCTGTTTGTTTCTTGGGTTGCAACCTTGAGCTCAAATACTGGCTCCATCACTTACTAGCTGTGTGACCTTGAGCAAGTCACTGAACTTTCTCTGTATCTCAATTTTCTTCTCTGTAAATTGAAGACAATACTTAACCTTATATAGTTAATGTAAATATTGAAAGATCTCTACTTCCCAGATTTAATGAAATACTAATCAAAATCCCATTGGGATTTTCCTTTTTCTCACAGGTTGAGGGAATGATAGTTGTCAAATTGATCTTAAAGTTTCTCTAGGAAAGTAAATGTGTAAGAGTAACCAAGAAAATTTTCAAAGTGAATGGGGGAGACTTGCCCTACCCATTCAAAACAACTGTAAATGCGGTACTGCAGGAAGATACATAAATCAACAAAAGAGAACAAAGAAAAAGTTTGCATATAGCATATAATAGAGATATTTTAAATTAGCAGTGACAGGGTGTATTGTTCAATAAATGGGATGGGACAGCTAAATGTCCATTTGGGAAAAAAATAGCTAGAAGTTTGATCTTTCTTTTATTCTAGGCCTTAGTGATTTCCTCAAGGGTCCCTTTCATCTAAAATAATATATTGTTGCAGTTCAAGGCTTAACAATTATCCCCCTAGGCGACAGATGAAGGCATGAGAGGGGACAAGATCATTAAAGAGGAGTACCAAGAAGTCCGTGGTCGGAATATGGGGGCACACCTACATTTAGGATGCAGGTGGAGGAAAAGGGACCAAAGGTGGATAGCAATAGGACATTGTCAATGACAAATTTTTTTTTTTTTTAATCACGGAATCCAAGGGAGGAAAAGTTTTAAATGAGGTTAGAGGAAGGTCACATGAAGAGAGATTAAGATGATTGAGGACTGGAAAGAGCCTGATGGGTTTGACAAATCGGATATGACCAGCTCTCCTCAAGCAAGAATTTTCCTAGTAGTATGATTAAACCAGGTTCAGTGAGGTGGCAGCAGGCATAGACTAACAAAGAGACTTTTCCAAATAAAGAAAGAGATGGAACTCCAGCTTAAAGGGGAAATAACTGGGGAAAAATTTCCAGAATCAAATGAACTGATTTTGGATCTGCTACTAAGCTGTGCTATAATATTTTATGTGCTAGAAATGAGCTAGTTTTCACCAATTTTTAGAACAAAACTGCAAGGTCAGTGTTGTTTTCTTCATTTTATAAATGAAGATTTTAAGCGAACATATGATACCTACTAATTAGTTTGGGCAAGTTATTTAACCAGTCTAAGGGACTTTTATGAAATGAAGATAATGCTACCTACCTCATCACTGTTCTGAAGATTAAATGGTTATAAATATATCTGTGGTTATAAATATAAATTTATAAATATATCTATGTATATATGTTTACCCACAAACATAAACGTATAGAATAGCACTTAGCAGGAACTTAATACATATTTCTGGTATTATACTAGTGAGAAAAATAACAATGCCTAAGGTATGGTCATGATGGCATAACTGAGTTTAACTGCAGGCTTCCTTTTATGTGTTCACAACTTTATTTTGAGCAATCACCTTTGATGTACAGGCTTCTCTTCTTCTTTTGTAGGTGTTGGATGTAAGCAGAGAAGGCAAAGAAGAAGTGTTCTATGGGCCTACACTCCCTTTTGCTTCCAATGGAATAGCAGCATGCTTCCTTCCAGCTCCATATTTCACATGCCCCAACCTTCAAACTCTTCAAGTGCCTCATCACAGGATTGGCACGATCTGAAAAGCCAATGCTCTGTTAATATCATCATGAACAGGAGGGAAAAAAGGCCTGATTTTTGGATACTGGGCATGAAAAGACTCAGTGGCCAATGCTTCCTTTTGTTTTATAGGTCTTCTATTCAGATAAACATTAGCAAAAAATGAAGTTTTCTAAAAATACATTATTGAAAACTCCCGTCACCCTTCTGTGAGTCAACATTCAATATAATATGTATGACTTTTATTGTGGTGTAGCTTAGTGCCAACTTAATAGTCTATAATTGTTTCATGGGTCTTGAGAGCATTCTTTGTACACCTTTTCTAACCATTGCTGTCTAGGACAACACGATGCTCTTAGCAAGGCCATTTATTTCACAGGTACCACCATCAATGATCTTAAAAAGTCTCCAGTACTTAATCCCTTTACCACTTAAACCTGGGTTTTTAATTTTTCTTTTAAAAATTTAACATTATGCAGCCCCGCTCAGTATAGACTCAGCATTATGATATCATAAATTTTTAAATGCCATATTTTATTCAAGGTAATACAAATACCCAGATTTTTTGCCATGGTTACTCTGTGACCTTGGGCCAGAAGCTTAACTTTACAGTGCTTCAGTTTTCCCACTTTTTTAGGAGGATAATTATTGATTTCCATATTAATTCAGAAGAATGTTGTGAGGATTAGGCAAATGCTCTGAAGTACCGCACCTAAGAAAAAAATGTTACTCAAATTACAAGGTATTTTACTGTCTTTAGAGCCTTGTAACTGAACAGGGAGATTATTTGTGAAGTTTAAAAATTACCAGGTAGAACTTGGAACACGTGCTTTGGGCTAAATTATTCTGAAAAGCACCTGAAAGAGACACGCTAACAGGAAAAAAGGATTTACCAAAGCCAAAGATTCCTAAAGTTGTACAAAATCCTTGCCTCAAATAATAACTCTCTCAAACATCTTATTTAAACTCATTTAGTGAAAAATGATATTGTAAAGCTCAAAAAAAATTAGTTGTACTAATTTTGGTACCATCAAGTGCTCTGACATACGTCTGAACCTAGAATTGGGTAGTTCTAATAAAAGTTTTTCTACTTTGTTAAAGCTTATGTCAATCTTGAGTGCTTGTGGGATTCTTCTCCACCATCAATACATATTTTATTACTACCATTTTTAATAATGCATAAGAATTTTTAGGCTAGGGTTTTGGATTTGTTTTGTCTATAACGAAAAATTTAAAAACTCAATAATGACATCTGAGCATAAAGTCAACAAGTATAATGTGAATTTTTCCCTTTTTCCTAATCTTGTTAGGATCCAAGTCACCCTTTATTAAAAGGAAGACTTTACTCTGACTTTTTTCCTTTGGCATAGTTTAATCATTCAGCAATCCTTGTTTTATAAGAAAGTGTCACTTTATTCAAGTAACCACTTTCAGTAATCAGAAGTGAATAAAAAAAGAATCTTATTCTAAATACAGAATTCACTAACATTGTTATACCTAAAATGTTAATTTTTAAGTATATTTGTAATTTCTGGTTATTCAGATTAAAGGGCGGGAGGGGAGACAAAGGGTAAGGAAAAAAGATAAATTTTAAAAACAGATTTAGTTTAGACAAACAAAAAACCTTAAGAGTATTTGTACAGTTCTGAAAAGTAGAAAATTGATATCGATAACTGATATGTAGAAGGATGACAGAGATTCTGTTAAAAGGCATAAACCATCTGAACTAAATTTTTAAAATGCCTTACCAACTCAGGAAAATGGACTCCAGAATTTCACAAATCTTTCCAACAAGGACCTAAACAAGAAATATTTCAGGTTTACTAAAATTTCTACTTGATACACAAATTTTCCCTCCAGCAGTTTTACTCATAAAACCATTAAAATCTATTTGTAATCCCAGACTCTATGTCCAATGAATGAAAGGAAAATGTTCTGAAAACAAACTTGCTTGACTGACAATGGAAAGGTAGCCTGAAATTATTCTAGATATTTTCTGTGTAGATTTCTAACTATTCATTTAAAACAAATCAGTATATATTACCAAACTCCTCCTTGGTGAACTTTAATGTATTATTCACTAACATTATAGAATCAAACTCAGAATTTTTAAAAGTTTTGCATAGTTTTTGGAAACATCCTTAACAGTTATAGCCAAAGAACAGCATCCAAAGTACAATAACCCTCTCCTAAAAAGAAAAAGCTCAGATCACTTATAATTGGATCCTTTTCCTCAAATTATCAATAGTAAGAGCTAATAAGAAAAATTCTAGAAAACTGTGTTTGGTCATATAAACCAAATTTCATTGAAAACTATTCAAATATATATTCTCCATTTAAGTTAACTATCCTATAGTAACTCATCTTCCATTTTCACTCTTCAAAATTAAAGACTATATTGTATTTAAAATATTAATTTGAATTTTCATAGGAAGAAGACCATGAAACTTACAACTATTTAAACACCACTTCAAGATTTTACTTTAAAAAAGACAAAGCTATTCTACACAGATATTAGCAGAGTGTTCTTACTGTGGGAGGAAAAGCCAGCAAAGACATGAATTTGTAAAATAATACCTATGTAAAATGCAGTAAAATTCTTTAGATTCTTAATAAAATGCCAACTAGTTATATTTTTCATACCTTTTCTCTTCATATTTTCCTTACAGTTTAACCACATGTATATTGTATCCTCTTCAGCCACCATAATAGCTGAAAAACTTTCAGTTGTTTTACCACAGAGTATAAAAGCAACAGGAATAAGAGGAATTATTATTCCTCCAGGTAACATGGTTCATTTTTATTTTGGTTTTCAAATAATCTGCCATAAAAAGGGAAGTTGAATAATCACTGGCACAGTGTATGTTACATTACATACATTTTTTATTATATATCATTATTATATGCACAAATAACTTATAAATTTGCATATAAAATAAGAATGCCCAGATTTTTTCTAAAAGCACAATTCACAAATGCAATAAAATGAATAACTATCAGCACACCAAAAACATTTTTAATAAGCAGAAATTAGTCAATTCCAATCATTTGGTATTGATTTTGGTAACCTTATCAATACAGTTTATAACAGAATCAAAATACAAATCTCATCTTATTAAATATGTAAAAGATGGGGCCGCCCAGTGGTGCAGCGGTTGAGTCCGCGCTTGGCAGCCCAGGGTTCACGGGTTCGGATCCCGGGCGCCCGCCGACGCACTGCCTGTCAGCCATGCCGTGGCGGCGTCCCATATAAAGTGGAGGAAGATGGGCACGGATGTTAGCCCAGGGCCAGTCTTCCTCAGCAAAAAGGGGAGGATTGGCAACAAATGTTAGCTCAGGGCTGGTCTTCCCCACACAAAAAAAACAAAAAACAAATAAATATGTAAAAGAATATGTTAGTTTGCTAGCTTCTCAAACCAACTGTTTTAACCAAATAAAGCATATTATTCATATTGGCATAACATACACTTGACTGACAAGGCAATATTTTTAACCCTAGGAGGAGTTGGCAGGAGACCAGCTTTTGGAAAATGTAAGGTTTATGTAAAAGTCTGTCAATCAAAAAGCGGTGGTTTAGTACAGATAATACAGCTTTTGGTGAGGTTTCCGTATCTACCCTTTACCTCTGAAACATGACTGCCGTGTTAACATGTGGGATCCAGGGAAGGCAGGTTTCCTACAGGCTTTTCCCAACCGCAGAGGCTTGTCAAATTTCTATATAACATAAAATCTTAACATGGGGAAGTAAAAATAAAAACTGTCAAAGATTCGATGAAAGTACATGAAAATGGGTCCATGTAATTCTTGAAGAACAAAGTAGCGTCAAAAATTTGTGATGAAGCATGGAAGAAAATAATAGTAATAACGGGTAATAAAAACATATAATCTAACAACCCACAAATAATTATTTTTTTACATAGATGCTCAGGTAGAAGAAGTCAAATATGCTTAAGAAGAAAAGAAAATATGCTAGGGATAGGGTAAAGATATAAAAGTTTTAAACTATGAAACTTTTAATGCAAAAGAACTCAATACTGAATGATTTTTGTATAGAGACAATACTCCATGTTTTTTTCTCCCCCATGAAAATCTAATTAAATGTTAAATTAAGATCTAAATCATAACCAAATCTGAATGTCTAATAAAGTCCTTTCATCACCCTGTTGTCCTTCAACATCTCATTTACACTCCATCTGGTATTTTACAGAAATTATTTGATGGAATACTGATGTATCCAACATGTATATTTTATTTTTCTTCCTACTTAAGTTTCTTAAGGTTACGTATTTATAGAAAGGGTGATATTCTAAGCCGGCAAACTGAATGAGGCTCAGAGTGTAGAATGAACACAGCGTTCAGAGAGAGCAGCTAAGACAGTCTAGTCTCCTGCTTGAGGTAAGTTTGGAAAGAAAAGGTGGAGTCAGATGGCAGACAGTCTCCTGACTGAAGGGTTTCAATGTCAGCTACTAACAATGGGAAGTAACTGGACGTCCTTGAACAGAAAAGTAACATGAGGAAAGTAGTATTTTAGGAACACTAATTTCAGAACGTATGAAGGATAAACTGCAGGAAAGGAGACCAGAGATAAGGAGAAAAGATTCTAGTGGCCAATAGAAAAAACAGTTTGGATGCCTAGGATGGCAAAAGGAAAATAACAGCAAGAGCCTGTACTGGTGATCAACTGAAGTGAGGAACAATGAAGAATCCAAGATGCCTCTGAAGTTTCAAGGCTAAGTAACCTAGGAAAATGGTGTATCCCTGGGTAGAAAATAAAGGCAGGAGCTAGACTGGAATAGAAGGTGACAAGGGCAGCTTTACATGTTGCCCTGTGATTTCAGGAGGATCCAACTAGAGAGAAATTAGCACTAGAAATAGATTTGAGAGAGAAAATTATGAGCTAGTGTAATCAGTTCACTACTAGAAGAATGTTGAGACAGAGCAGGTGAAGGGCCAGATCTTACCACTGGGGACAAGAAAGAAGAATGTGACGGTGCCATCAAAGTACAGTATATGGAAGAAGGAGCAGTAGCACTGAGGAAGCAATGAGAAGATAAACGAAAATGCAAGTGTCAGAGAGAGGCCAAAAAACTCAATAAATGAGAACGTACTCTCAGATTTCACTAAAAGAAGTTACATTACAGTGGTAGGAGAAGCAGCCTCAGAGATTACAGGGTATTTAGGGAAAATGGATATTAAGGATGCAGGTGTAAGATACTCTAAGTCTGGGAATGGAAAAAGATAAAACTAAGTGGAAAAAGATAAAACTAAGTGAAAGGTCAGTGAAGATTTTCAAGAAAAGGAACTGAGTCATACCTTTTCTTTTTTCTTCAATTAAAAAAACAGCTTCTTTACTTAAACATAAATAAAAACATATATACATACATATACATGTATCGTTAGAAAATTTTTGTTGTTACTGATTTTTTAAGTACAAATTTTCGTTATTCTCAGCATCTACAGATATAGACCCTAATACATGATTCAGCTTATCCCTTAAAAGTTTTATACGCTAAGGAGCAAGATTCTCAAAGACATCTTTATCAATCTCCCTTGGAAAATAAAAAAAGAATATATACATAAATGACCACTTTAAAGACATCGCCTTAAATAGATAAAACTTTAATTGCTGAAACTTGCAAAGCAATACATTATTAGTTTAATAAATCATGAAAAGAAACGCATTGCTATGAACTCTACTAAGTAACCTCAAAGAGGTTTTTATTCATTCCATTTGTGAAGTAATGACAGTTGATTTGGGGGAAGACAGACCATTTGTACGTCATGAAAACAACAGATACTCCTTTAGACTTCACAGGTTACAATTAGGAGAGAGCTATTAAATATAGTGTGCTGATTGCAATGCATTTCATTTTTAAAGACACTTCTTGAGCCAGAGAAGTGTTGAAATGTTTTCTTGAAGGAATAGTAGAACCACGATAAAGGCTAGAGTCCCAAGAAGAAGATACCAAATTATTTCAAAGCTAGCAGACATGACATGTAAGAAAACACTGGAAAAAAAGTGAGATCATTCATTTAGGACACATCATTAGAGAAAGAGGAACAAAATTGAGAGGTACTCTTTACCTCGACTTTGCCTGAATAATACAGTAATCATGTCTGTACACCTCCAAACAGAACACAGGTCACCAACTATTTTCACACACATTATCCCATTGACTCTTACAAGAACATTGTGAAATAGAAAAAGGATTCTTCTTCGTTCTCCATGAAGAAACTGAGGCTCAGAAAGGTTAACTTGCTCAAGGTCACAAAGCAGAGCTGTGTCTGAGACCCAGGTGGGCTCCCAACTCTAGGACTGGAGTTCTTTTTACCAAATAATGCTCACCACAAAAAGGAGTCAAGGACAAGAGCCCAACTGGTAAAACAAATCTGGATGAGAGAGTTAACGAGTTGAGAGACAACATCCCCTAACAGAAACTAAACTGGATCCCTGTGAACATATAAAATGCTAAGTTATAAGAGGCCCTAATTGAAGAGCAAGGAGATAAATCAGCTGACTTCTCAGACCTCTTCTGTTAATTTGTAATTGATTTTCCAGAATACTATTATTTATTCTCTTTTCCCAAAGGCTCTTGTTTATCCTCCTCCTGATAGGTCTTGTAATGACAACTCCAAAAGAAAGGATGAGTACAAAAAACAGCTGGCAGCAGTTGTAACCTAAGCATCCACACTGTTGGCTTAAGTTTAAAAAATTTTTATATATTATATGTGTAAATCATTTAGCCAAATTGAGTCTCATTCCTCAGAGTTAAGTGTGCTTTGTAAGGGTTTTATTAACTTGCCTCACACATGGTATAAAAAAGGATAACAAATACACAGTGCCACCTCCTGATCCCCCCTCCAAAAAACCAGTATAGGGTAGTCAGGTAATTTGAAAAAGTATTGTATTAAAACATAACTTGTGAAAAACAAAAATAAACAAATCACTCATAAGGCAAGTCACATTACAGCAAAAAGTCCACGGATCGACCAGTACAAATCTGCTTAATAGTCACACACAGATAATACCCCTAGTTAGAAAACTTCCTTTAATTTAGTTTAAAATCTCCTCAGAATAGAATGCAGTTATGCCAATTTCCAAAGATACTACAACATAATTTACCGTTATTTCCTTATTTATGTACTTTATACTTAATAGGTAGATAAGGAAAATATTCTAGAAAGCATTTTTAACAGAATACTATACAATTAATCCAAAGGAAGAGGCAGAACGGTGCAAAGTGGCTTTAGATAGTTATATTTAATAGAGAAGACGAATCCCAAAATATATTAGGTATTGTCATTTTCCAGTCTCCGCATCTCATCTTGTCCCACTTGTCCCAAGTGAGATAGAAGTTTGCTATAGGCTTCCCTGTTTAAGAAAAAAGAAAAGAAGGCAGATCTATTTATTACCTTTGCCATTATTTTTTATTTAAGTATTTACAAATTGAGCCTGCTTGAATGTCTGTCTGCTTACACACACACACACACAAATGTAATTAAAGTACTTTGATTCTTTAATAAACTTTGGCACATATGAATTACACTGAGTACTGACCCCTCTAAAACAATTTCTTTAGGAACTAATGGCTTATTCTGACAATGTTTCATTACTCTAAATAGTCCAGCACTATCTTCAGTTGGGTTGTAAGCCTATAAGAAAAAAAGCCTTATTACCTATTTTTGACCCAAAACCATATTATCTAATTGGATCACTCATTCACTGGTACACATGGTACAGCTGATTCAGTAACGCAGGCATTCCTCAAAAGCGCTGATTTGCCTCATGGATTTTATACAAAAACAAAACACCTGAGGCTCTTATGTCCACTTCCCAGGAGGAACACTGCACGCGTTCTGAGCAATAGCAACAGTGCTGAAATATACAGCTTTCTAAGATGGTCACTTTGAAAAGAGCAACATGTGAATGGATGTGTCAATCAGTATTGAAACATTTTTCAACTCAAAAGAACACACTCCAAATTTGGGGGAGTAGGAAAATAAGCTATTTCTAGAAAATGATTCTAGATTTTATAAGCATTACACCCAAAAGGACGGATTTAAATTATCAAACATACCTTTGTGCTATATTTCTGCCAAGGCCCCATTTCTGCTCTGAATCCTTCAGAGATTGAGTGAGGGTAGAAATCAAGTGGATAACAACCTGCTGGTCCAATGCTGCCACTGTTTCTAAAATGCTGTAAATCTGATAATCATATCTCATACCATAATCTTGGATAAAATGCCTGAAAGTACATCAAGTTACTTAAGATTACTTCTGGGGCAATTCCTTGGGTTGGTATCTATATGGCAATCAGCTGTAACCATTTCACGTAAGATTACCTTAAGAATCTAGATGCCATATGAAAACCATTTATAACACAAAAATAAAGGACAGAAATGGCTTATTTCAGTGTGAGCCATGACCAGAGTGATGGCACTGGGAGGAAGAAGAAAGACTGTAATCCCAGGAGAGAGAATAGGAGAAAAATTGAATCCCAGAGACTTTTTTGCTATATCCTGCATGTTGAAATGTGGGTTGTAATGATGTGCAAGAGACTAAGACAGGAGAAAATGAGTCCAGTTTCCTGGATGTTTTTCAGTTCTTCATATGTCTAGATAAATCCAACAATATTTCTATGAGGAAAGCAAGTTATTCATAACATATTTTTATATTTCTTAACTGAATAAGAAACTTCAGACACAGAGGAGGTCTTTATAAATAAAAATTATGTGTGTGTGTGTGTGTGTGTGTGTGAGGAAGACTAGCCCTGAGCTAACATCCATTGCCAATCCTCCTTTTTTTGCTGAGGAAGACTGGCCCTGGGCTAACATCTGTGCCCATCTTCCTCTACTTTATATGGGACACTGCCACGGCATGGCTGACAAGTGGTGTGTCAGTCTGCACCCAGGATCCGAACCTGCGAACTCCAGGCTGCTGAAGGGGAGCGCACAAACTTAACCACTATGCCACCAGGCCGGCCCCAGAATTATACATTTTAACCCTAAAATTTCTACTTTCTCCTCCAAGAAAATAAAAGCCACCTAGCTTAATAAATCATACACACCTAACATGCAATCTTTGTTTATATAAAATCCTTTCTCCTCTCTTAGGGTTTTACAGTTTTCAAAAATCCACTATTTATTTCAAGTGATCACAATTTAAATAAACTGTAAACATCTGACGAGTGCAATTATGTGATGAGAAAAGAAACGGAGGAATCAAAGATCCAACACAGAATGAAGAAAATGGACATGAATTACTTATCATGGTAGTGCTAAGGTAGAGATACACAGAATAAAGGTGAACTGGTAGAAACTGTGAGAAAGCAATACTTAAAAATACTGCCCTAACAGAAAGCACAAGACTAAAGAAGGCAAGGCAGGGTGAAAAAACAAAACAGAAAACGTTCCTCAAGTTGCATTGTTATTCCTATACATGAACAACAAATCTACTCCTACAAAGTCTATGCTTCACAAATGAAATACAACGAAGCTTTCTGGGTCTACAGAATCTAAAGCAAGTAAGAAAGCCAGTGACATGTTCTTCTACACTGGATCCTGAATGACACATGAGGCAGCTCTGAAGGCCTGTGCACCTGTCATCATGACTCATGTTTCCCACCTTTTCCTCTTAAACCCATGCAAGAGTGTTCCTTACTCAATTCTCGGATAATTTTAAGTCATCTCACTTATCTTTCTCTCCGGCACTTTTATTTTTTAATAAAACAATACAATGCAACAAAACTACTGCCAAAAATACAATAATTGAAACACTATAAACAAGTAGTAACACATTATGTTTTGGATAATTAGTTACTTAAAAAACATGTTGGCTGTCAAATGGCTGGCAATAGTCTCCTTGCCAGTTGGCATATTTTCCAGTTACCTAAACACAGAAGTCAGCTGGGCGGCAGCTTCTCCTCCTGACCCCACTTGGCAGGCTTTTACCATATACTGCAGGTTCTCTGTGGCCAGCCTTTTAACTAGGAGGAAAAATTATAGCATTACCACTGCGTCTGAATTGACCATCTGGATCCCCATTTTTAAGAACACTCTTGATTTAGAAAAATATGTCGCTTTCCTAAAGTATGTACATGCTTTTTTATTTTTCAAAATGAAATTGTTTTGAGTTTTTGTTTTGTTCTAAAGTATATCTTCCATCTTCGGAAAATATAAGAAGCTTAAGAGTCTATTTTTTTACAACCTTATAACTGAAAAAGTACATGTGAAGATATGTCTTTCTCTTAGAAAAGAGCTCATATTCAAAAACACTATACCATCCTAATTATGCAAGCACTATTACATACTGACAAAAGACAGCCTTTAATAATTCAGCTGATTTACAGACAAGCAGGCTGATTTTTTAAAATTCATAAGCATATTCCTCCAACTCACTAATAAACATATAGGTAGCAAATCAGAAACCACCAACAATTTACCTTCACTTAAAATCAGTCAAATATATATATATATATAAATCAACTATTTGTGATAACAAATATATACATAGCAAGTTAGAAACCACCACCAATTTACCTTCGTTTAAAGTTAGTCAAAGATAGATAAATAAATATATATATATATATATCAACTATTTGTGAAGTTGTCTTCCTTTCAAAAGACAGCAAAATTACAAAAAGAATATTTGTATTCTTTAACTATTTAGCCAAATTCTTTAAAATTGTGCACTTGTACATAAAAATGAAAGAAACATACCTTGAAAGAATGTAGAATATGTACCCCCATGTTCATTGCAGCATTAGTCACAATAGCCAAGGTTGAACACAACCTAAGTGCCCATCAACGGATAAATGGATAAAGAAGATGTGGTATATATATACAATGGAATACTACTCAGCCATAAAAAAAAGATGAAATCTTGCCATTTGCGACAACAGGGATGGACCTTGAGGGCAGTATGCTATGTGAAATAAGTCAGATGGAAAGGCAAATACCAAATGATTTCACTCATATGTGGTAGATAAAACAACAACAACAAACATGTAGACACAGAATAGAATGGTGGTTAGAGGGGAAGGGGGGCGAGGGAGGGTGAAAGGGGAAAAAGGGGGACATTTGTATGGTGATGGATGGTAATTAGACTTTTGCTGGTGAACATGATGTAGTCCACACAGAGGTTGAAATATAATGATGCACACCTGAAATTTATGTAATGTTATAAACCAGTGTTACTTCAATTTAAAAAATGTAGAAAATTTAACAAGTTCCAAATGCTACTAAAGTTTTGTTATGTTGTTTTGGGCACATTAAATATAAGTAGCTGATTCTCTAAGAATCAGAAAAATTTGAGAAACTGTAATCAATTAAAACAGGAGCACAAAACATATAAAACACATGAACTTTAATTAATTAATATTAAGTAGCAATGTTTTCCATGGCTTTCCATGGAAGATAGTGGATAAAGAAGACAGCATCTTGTCTATATTGAGCAAATAACTTCTCATATTAGATACAATTCTAGAACCAGTGTAACTGGTCTTCTTAAAAGACGTTTTCTTAAAAAACAAACCCAAGAGCTCTTCTGTGGAAAAAGTACCAGAACATGAATAGCCTTAACAGAGTATTAATAGTAAGCATTAAAAAAAAAATAACAGCTTATTGAGCTATAATTCACATATCATAAAAACCAACCTTTTAAAGTGTACAATTTATTGGTTGTAGTATATTCACAGAGTTGTGAAGCCATCACCACTATTTTCAGCACCTTCCAAAAAACACTTATACCCGGTAACATTCATTCTCCATTTTCTTCCTCCTCCAGCTTCTGGCAACCACTAATCTACCTTCTACGTCTATGGGTTTGACTCTCCTGGAAATTTCATATAAAAGGAATCATGCAACATGTGGTCTTCTGTGACTGCCTTCTTTTTACTTAGTTCATCCATGTTGTAGAATGTATCAGCACTTCATTTCTTTTGATGATCAAACAATATTCCATGGTACGGACATACTCCATATTGTTTATCCATTCATTAGTTGATGGATATTTGAGTTGTTTCCACTTTTTGGCTATTATGAATAATGCTGCTATGGATATTAGTGTACAGGGCTTTTAAACAAAAATTTGCCATCTTTATTTATTTCTTTAATTAAACTGGGCTTTTTTTTAACTTAGTCATCTTTTAAGTTTCTTTTACAACAGCATTATTGTCATATAATTCACATGCTACACAATTCATCCATTTAGCAAGTACAATTCAATGGTTTTTAGTATATTCACAGAGTTGTGCAACCACCACCACAGAATATTTCTCACCTTGAAAAGAAACCCCAAACCCATTAGCTGTCATTCTCTATCCTCTGATATCCCCTAAGCAAGCACTAATCTACTGTCTCTATAGATTTAACTATTCTAGACATTTCAAATAAGTGGAATTATATGTGGTCTTTTTTAACTGGGTTCTTTCACTTAGAATAATGTTTTCAAGGTTCATTCATGTTGTAGCATATAGCAGTACTTCATTTCTTCTTATGGCCAAGTAATACTCCATTGTATGGATATATTACATTTTAAAAATCCATCCAGCAGTTGATGGGAAGTCTACCTTTTGGCTATTATGAATATTGCTGTAAACATTAATGAACAAGTTTCCGTGTGGATATATGTTTTCATTAATCTTGGGTATTTACCTAGGAGTGGCATTGCTAGGTCACATGGTTAACTCTATATTTACCCATTTGAGGGACTACTAGATTGTTTTCCCAAGTTACTACACCATTTTACATTCCCAACAGCCATCAATGAGCGTTCTGACTTCTCCGTGTTGTCGCCAAACCTTGTTGTTATCTGACTTTTTTATCGTAGCCAACCTGATGAGTATGAAGTGGCATCTCATTGTGGTTTTGATTTGCATTTCCCTGATGCCTAATGACATTGAGCACCTTTTCAGGTGCTTATTAGCCATTTGTTTATATCCTTTGGAAAAATGTCTATTCAAACCCTTTGTATATTTAATTGTTCTCTTTTTTAAATTGAGTTGTAACAGTTCTTTACGTATCCTAGATAAAAGTTCCTTCTCATATAAATGATTTGCAAATATTTTCCTCCCCATTCTGTGGATTGTCTTTTCACTTTCCTGATAGTGCCCTTTGAAGCACCAAAGTTTTAAATTTTGATTAGGTCCAATTTATCCCTCTTTTGTGGCCTGTGCTTTTGGTGTCATATCTAAAAATTCATTGCCAAAACCAAAGTCATGAAGACTTATTACTATGCTTCTTCTAAGAGTTTTACAGTTTTAGTCCTGACATTTAGGTCTATGATCCATATAAGTTTTGTATACGGTGTGAAATAAAGGTACATGTTTATTGTTTGCTTGTTTCTATCCATTTGACCTAGCCCAATTTGTTGAAAAGACGATTTTTCCATTCTGGGGAATCATCTTGGCACCCTTGTCAAAAAACATCAGTTGACCATAGACATATGGGTTTATTTCTGGACTATCAATTGTTATTCCATTGATCTATCTTTATGCCAGTAGCACACTGTCTTGATTATTGTTGCTTTGCACTAAGTTTTTAAATTGGAAAGTGCGAGTATTCCAACTTTGTTCTTCTTTTTCAAGACTGTTCTGCTGTTCTGGGTCCCCTGCAATTCCATATGAACTGTAGAATCAGCTTGTCAATTTCTATAAAGAAACCTGCTGGGATTCTGGTAGGAGTTGCACTGAAATTGCAGATCAATTGGGGGAGTACCGTCACCTTAACAATATTAACTCTTCCAATCCATGAAGATTGGATATTTTCCCATTTATTTAGATATTCTCTAATTTCTTTCAACAACGTTTGGCAGTTTTTAGATTATAAATTTGTATTTCTCTTTTGTTATATTCCTAGTTTGTTTTTTGATGATATTATAATGGAATTGTTTTCTTACTTTCATTTTCAGATTGCTCACAGAAAAAAATTGATTTTTATATCTTGATTTTGTATCCTGCAACCTTGCTGAACTTGTTTATTAAGTTCTAATAGCTTTTTAGTGGAGTCCTTAGGATTTTCTATATACAAGATTGTACCATCTGCAGATAGAGATAATTTTATTTCTGCCTTTTCAATCTAGATGTTTTTTATTTCTTTTTCTTGCCCTGACTAGAACTTCTAGTACAATGTTGAATAGAAGTGGCAAGAGTGGACATGCTTGTCTTGTTCCTAATCTTAGGGGGAAAGCATCTAATCTTTTACCACTAAGTATGATCTTAGTTCTCAGATTTTCATAGATATCCTTCATCAGATTGAAGGATTCTTGTATTCTCAGTTTGTCATTATGTAACGCTATTCTTTATTCCAGATAATTCTACTTGTTCTGAAGTCTGCTTTGTCTGAAATTAAATAGATACTATAGCCTTATTTTGAATTGTGTCAGAGTTGTATATATTCTCCATTCCTTTACTTTTAATCTATCTGTGTCTTTATATTTAAAGTGGGCTTCTTGTAGACAACACATAGTTGGGCTTTGTTTTTTAACCCACTGTCAACCTCTGTCACTTAATTGGTTTATTTAGACCATTCATATTTAAAGTGACTATTGATATGGTTGGATTAATATCTACCATATATGTAACTTTTCTATTCATTGCTCTTGTTCTTCTCTTTTTTTTTTTGAATCTTCTACTCTTTTTCTGCCTTCTCTGAAGGTTTTAATTGAGCATTTTATATGATTCCATTTTCTCTTCTCTCTTAGCATATTAAATATACTTCTCTTTAAAATTTATTTTTAGTGGTTGCCCCAGAGTTTGTAGTACATATTTACAACTAATCCAAGTCCTTTCAAATAACACTATATCCCTTCATGGGTAGTAGAGATACTTTTGAAGAGAGCATTCCCAATTCCTTTCTCCCATCCTTATAATACTGCCATCATTCATTTCACTTATCCATAAGGTATAATCACCAAATACACTGTTATGTATTTGGCAATGCAGAGATGCAGAATTCTGTATTCCATCTATGTTAAACATGTGATGTACTCACTAGCTAGATATGAGCAGCAAAATTCACCTTCCAAACCCTGGTCTCCTTCATGAGCAATATTACTACCAGTGAAACAAGAGGCTAAATTTTATACTGCCTCAGCAAATTTTGCATTGTACAGTACAACAGGCTTTCACTGAGGTTAAAAGTATGCCTAAGTTTTCAATGAGGGCACAATTTCTAAAGAAGAGTCTGGGGTCCATCTGGGTGTTCTTCAGTGAAGGGATGTAATTATCAAGCAATGGTATTCTACATTAACATAACAACATTTTTCACAAAACCAAGCTTGGGAGCAGACAGGAACATTTTAAATATTAAAACAAATATGGATTAAAACAAAATAAGCATAAACTTTTGAGATAGAACATTTCAAAGAGCTGTTTGAGCTTTCAACTACCACTTTGGGCGCTGCCCACAGATTCTTCAGGATACACACATACTGACTTATCACAGCAGTCAGAAGCACTCAGGTAGAAGCATTTGAGAAGCCCTGCCCTTAACAATCACATTATAATGACAAACACACACACACACACACACACACACACAGAGCATCCTATTTACATTAAAAACCCCTTCAAGATAGAACTATGGCTACTATTCTGCGTATTCCCAATAAGCTCGTTAAAGCATGCTAATCACAGTGGGGATTAAATAAATGATATTTTAGAGAGATCACTGGCAATAAGGCTGATGAGACTGAAAACAAAAGGAGTAGGATCGAAGGACCCTTACAGGTTTGCCTAAGAAATCAGCTTAGATATTCTAGCAGAAACCTGAATAGAAGAAAGTACACTGACCCCTCATTACTTGATAGTTAACAAGTTGCATTTAATACTGGAGTCAGATTGAATAAATATTCTTTAAGAGGTTAACAAATCTAATCAGAGGAAGTAGCCCTTAAATAAATTATTTGCCTTGGGAGAAAAACTAAATTAGACTGAAATATGTCAGTTTTTAACCGTTTTATCATGTTCAACCTCAGCTGTTGGCTGGAGTTTGTTCTTTAGCCATGATATATACAAACTGATATAAAATAACCATATACTTTTGTAACTATCACTTGAACTGACAGGAAAGAGTACTTTCTTAATTTGTGAACAGAAAACTGTAACAAACACAAACTCAAACTAACCTTGAGGTTCATTGACCAACACCAAGCATTTTAAGATGCCAGGGAGGAGCAGTTCAACCTCACAAACGTCCATGTTAGTTTCTTTGAAGAGTTGGAGGATGAAGGCCAGGATGGATGCTAAGCGAGGAGGGAGCAAGGACCCTTTACACTCAAAGTAGGATTTCCTGAAAATAAACACAATTTTGTTTTTCTTCTGTTTAAAGTTTCACTACAGCAGAATCAAATGTAATACACTTTAAAGGGACTGGCAAATTTTATCCCCCGATTTAATAAAGCACATTTTTTTTAAAGTATGCATATTTTACCATGCTATCTTCCCACACAAGATTTTAGAAGCAATGATGGCACATCTTTTTGGTGTGTTATAGAGGCCAAAGTAGAATACGGACATGAACTAAATTTAAAGCAATCTGGTCTTAAAATGAACAATCAAAATCCACATGAAGATCTAATTGTTAATTTGTTTTTTTCCTTTCTAACATAAGCCTGATCTCCTTTATCAGCTCCTCAATGATGCAATAATTTTTCTTTTTTTTTCTTTTTTTGGTGAGGAAGACCAGCCCTGAGCTAACATCTGTTGCTAATCCTCCTCTTTTTGCTGAGGAAGACTGGCCCTGGGCTAACATCCGTGCCCATCTTCCTCCACTTTATATGGGACGCCGCCACGGCATGGCTGACAGGCAGTGCGTCGGCGGGCGCCCGGGATCCGAAGCAGCAAACCCCGGGCTGCCAAGCGCGGACTAAACCACTGCGCCACCGAGCCGGCCCCTGCAATCATTTTTCTAATGTCAAATCTGCATAAAGAAATCTGTCCTCACATTGATTATTTAGGGATTTGGGAGGGGTCTTCTTTTTCCAAATCAAGGACTGTCCTAGTATTTAGCTTCCCACTCCAGCTTTACTTCTTTCCTTCCCTTAGGAAGAAGAAGAATCAGAGAGGTAATTTAGGATTAATATCGTCTCTAGAAGCAGGACAAATGTTAGCATTAGAACTCAACAGAGATCATAAAGATAATTTAGCTGACTCATTTTTCTATCTCTACCTCTTAGAACAGGTCTTGGCTCATAACAGGTGTTCAGTGAACATTTGTTAAGTGAATAAATGAAACTGGGAATTGCTCAGTTTCTAAACAGTCTAGATAATATGAAAAATTGTCAAATACAGCTAAATCTAAGCTAGACATCCATATATACTTGCAAAACAATAATAATTTGCCAAAATGAAGCACAGAAATTATTGTTTATTGATTATAAACTCCTAAGGGCATCAACTATGTCTTCCTCATTATTTCTACTCCACATGGTGACTTCCAACAAATATGTATAGAAGATTCATTCATTCTTTGAGGGGAAGGGTTTTGCATTTTTGTTCACTGCTGAATTCTTAACACTTAAAACAAATATTTATTGAGCACCTATGGTGTGCCAGGTACAAGTCCAAGAAGAAGAAAGTAAAGTTAAGTAAAATATGGTCTCTGAAATCAAGGAGCTCACTGTCAAGTGGAAAAGTTGGACCAAAAAAAAAGACTATCATCATATAGTGTGATAGGTGCTTTGAAAGATATGCCCAGAATTCTCAGGAATTCAGAGGAAGGAGCCCTAACTAAGCTGGGGAACTGCAGGAGTAGAGAAGCATGAGTATTCCTGAGTATTTAAAAGAAAAGAAAAAGGAATTGATACACTTTGGGGTTTTGAATTGGAAATCATGAGAAAAACGCTTCCACTGGTAAATAGGAAAGTCCACTAAAGCAGCCAGGATCTTAAACACTGGACTTTAAAACAGTTTCATGACCGTAAGGATTTAATTACACTTCAGCACTTGTCATTTGGTTTGAACTAAAATTACTTACACAATGCCTCAAACACAGTGGTAGAATATTACAATCTTGGGAATTCAGATACAAGTAAGGCAAAAATATTACAACTCTGCAAACTGAATCATACAGAAGATATGACTTCGGAGGAAGGAAGAACACATCACGGTACTGAGATGTTAGGTATAGGTCTTACAAAGTCTAGGCAGAATTTAGCCCAGAGGGATGGATTTTAATGGACAAAGTAGCATGAACAAAGCTGTGACGTAGGGAAACGTAAAGCATTTTGGAGGGGCAATAACTAAACCAATCTCATTAGGGTTTATATTTGATGCCATATGTAGTACATTTGGAAAAGTTAAGTGACAGATCACGGAGTGGTGAGGAGTATGGAATTTATTCCATAGGCAAAAAAAAAAAGCAAGTGAAGGTGTGGGAGCAGGGGAGTGTCGTAATGGAACAGCATTTTAGGAAAAGTAATCTGGAGACATTGTATAGGCTGAACTGGAAGAAAAGACTAGAGAGAGTGATAGTAGTTAGGAGACTCTGGCAATAGTCTAGCTATAATGTGATAAGGGAAGAGAGATGTGAAAAGAAGGGAAGGAAACAATCATTTGCCAATGATGGGGAAGAAGAGGGAACAAAGAATACAAAGCTTGCAAACTTGAGTAACAGAACACTAGGATCACAAAAAAACGGTCAGAAGGGAGATTTTAGACATGGAATTCCATAATGAGAGGTGATGGATAACATCAGGTCATTAAAACTATCAGGTCACTAAAAACACAGAAAAAAATACTAGATAAGAAAAGTATGTATCACTATAGCATCTTAAAGTTTAAAAACTAATTTCATATGAAGCTAAATACTTCATGAAGATAAAAAGATAATTTCTATTACTGAATCTTCTAACGTTGTAATTAAAAGGTATGAGTTTAGTAGAAAACCTAAGAAGTTTCATTTATTTGTCTGCCCAATAATGAAACTGAGTTATTAAGACAGAGAGTAGACTAACAAAATAGGACTTCAAATTGCTTCCTTTTTTGTATTAGCATTCATCTTTTCACTTAGTTATTATCTTTTATAAAATATAATTACTGTATTTTGTACAGTACAAAATACAATTAGTGTTGGATAAAAACTAAAAAATGTATATACATCTTTAGGACATATATAAGGAAAATAATAGCTAAGTAGAAAACAAGCAATTTAAAGAGCATGTCTTAGGCTGCCATGAGCAAAAGTCATTTGTCAATTCTTAGATAATATTTCTCAGGAAAAAAAAAGTTTCTATACTACCAGTAACCTAAGGGTTGCCAACACTTTTGAGATGCTTTGTTACTTTTTAACAGAGATTAATAAATTATAAATATGACTTATTTTTAATATTTTGATGTACCTGATGACTTGTACAATGCATTTCTTTAGAGATGACATCGATGGAACAGTGGCCGAGTCTCTCAATGCCAACAAAATGGGATGTTGTCCGAGACCTAAACCATGTGGTGAAGCTGGAAGAAACCGCCCAATATACTGCTCAATAACATTCCCTAGCAACTGATTCAAATAGGGATTTGGATTTTGTGACTGACAAAACACGATACACATGCCCTGTAAGACAAAAAAAAAAGAAATACTAAAAGGTAAAGTTAAAAATATTTAGGAATTTACTAATTTAGTCCCCATTATTAATATTCATGTCCGAATTTGTAATTTATCACAATCAACAAGGACACTGCCATCATCAATAGATAATGTTTTTATGAAGCTCAGTGAGTTGCTGAGCTTGGATATCACCAAGCTGCGGTATCAACCAAATATGCATGTCTTTGGGGCATACCCAAAGGAAGCAGGGAGAAGTGTAGGAAGATAAAGGAAGCTTCCTTCTTCTCTCATCCTCAGAAAACTTGATCACCACACTTATCAACTATATATATATGTTTTTATAAAGTTATAAAATATATTCTAGGTCAGTTTTTTTACATATGATACTGGTCATTTGCCTGAATAAGACTACAATATTTATGCTAAAAATCTTCCATGTTACAAAAAGTGATATAACAAAAAAAAAATTAACAAAAGGAGAGAAATGCAGAAGATTAAGACTCAGAATAATGACAATTTATTTCAAGGGCTTTTTTTATGTCAGGCACTGTGTCATGTGCTTTATATTCATTATTTCATTTAAAATTCTCAAAAAAGCCATTGACTTAGTACTATTGAATGTCCATTTTTACAGCTGGGGAAACTGAGGTTTAGACAAGTTGAGTTTAATCAAGGTCACACAGAACTCACAATGTCTCATTGCCTGTCTGTTGATTTAATCCCTTCCATTTGTATAGAAGCTAACAAAATACCTTCATACGGATTACAGTATTTGTTACTTACAATTAAACCAATACCCTAAGAAATAGAAAATTTTTTATTCCAATGTTACTAAATATTGCATATTACTAAATACAGATAATCACCAACACAACAACAAATTATGTTCTAAACGTTCATTTATTATTTGGTACTTTGTGATTCACAATGTGTTTTCCCAAAGAAATAATTAGAAACGTTTTTGTCTCCATTTTAGCTATAAATGGATATTTACCTAATAAAAATTTTGAAAGTTTATTTGTAATGAAAAGTAGCTTAGAGCTGTTAAAACATACATTTCCTGAGCAATTAAACAACAATTGAAAAAAAACAATGGAGTACTCCTCTACCCCATTTCTTCAATGGTTTGTTTAAGGGAAAAGCTCATTAAATCAGAAGAAGATGAAGTAATAAATGGATACGTTCTGAAAATTCTGAAGAGGAGAGTTGGGTACGTTTAAGAAATTAAAGATACAGCTCCAAGACAATTCTGCCTAATAGATAACTCACCATTTTTTTCATTTTACCACTTAGGAAGTTTATAAGAATCCTTATGAAATGTACTATTTTGGTGTAAGAGGGCCACATGGAACAAGCACCCCAGACTCTCCTGCTGCCCACAGCGCCCGCCACCCCTTCCTCTCCGTGGGCTCGGCAGTGCTTCATCTTTCCACTAGCAGACACACTGAACTCTGCTTACAAAATGCTATTATGAACACAAAATTAAACAGCCAACTTAAAATTCTTAGAAATTGTAAAAATCAGTTGAAAATATCCATCTGTGGAAGAGACTGCTTATTATCTAATCAAAATCCATTCTCCCCTTCTTCCTCAGCTTCCCTTGCTGGGCCCCAAATTAAGAGGCACTTATCATCAGGATCAGGCACTAATGAGTAACAAAGCACATCTCCAGCCCCTTCCTTTCCCCTGAATGATAGATCACTATTTCTAAGTGCCTACTGGACATCGTGACCTAGGCAGTCCATAGCACCTCAAAGGAAAGCTGTTTAGAAATCAATTCTTACCCTCAGCCCTGCATCTCCAGAACTGCCCATTTCAGTTAGTAGCACTACTATCTACAGAAGCAGTCACTCTAGAATCTAGGAAGTATTTTATTTATTTCTGTTGCTCCACAACATTCACTCAGCAAATCTTTTTGACTGGAGCCCTAAGTGTTTCAGAAATCTGCTGTGTGAGCTCTATACCCACTGCCTTAGTTCAAAACCTTCAGATAATGAACTACTCACTGCCTCCCAAGTCTCCAGTCTAACCTCCACACCAGCTACCTTAGATGTTGCCACCAGAATCACCTTTCTAAAATGTAAATATGATATGTCACTCCCACTTTTCTGCTCAAAATCCATCAACAGTCTCCATGTAGAACAGGTCCAAATTTCTTAGCAAGGCATATAAAACCCTCCATTATGTGGCTCCTCCTATGAGTCTCCAGCCACAACAGAATTATTTGCTTTTCCCCAGTGTGTCACATTTTCTTAAAGTTCTTGCCTTTTATATGCTGTTCCCTCTGACAGGAATAGTCCTTCAACTCCTACCCACTACTCTGCTCTTTTACATCTAATATTCTTTTTTTTTGTGAGGAAGACCAGCCCTGAGCTAACATCCATTGCTAATCCTCCTCTTTTTGCTGAGGAAGACTGGCTCTGGGCTAACATCCGTGCCCATCTTCCTCCACTTTATATGGGACGCCGCCACGGCATGGCTGACAGGCAGTGCGTCGGCGGCGACCGGGATCTGAACCTGCGAACCCCGGGCTGCCAAGCGTGGACTAAACCGCTGCGCCACCGGGCGGCCCCTACATCTAATATTCTTTCCAGTGCCTTTTCTCACAGCTCCTCATCCCAGTCTGGCTGACAGACAGCTGAGGCCTCTAAGGAAAATATTGAGCACACTGCTCTAAGTGTCTATGCTAGTCAGCCTCCTCTCAACTTTAAGCTTCTTAAGGGTAGAGATTTTGCCTTTTCCATCTTTGTTTTCAGAGAGAAACACAAAAGGAATTTAAAACTTCTTCAATGGAAGTACCTACTACATGCAAGTAAACACACTGAGATTATAATGTACAGTTTTCAAATCTGCAGTTAGTAAACTGTTAAGGTAAAGTTTCAAATTTTTTTTTCATTTTTAAGCAGCCACACTTACTATACCTGGAGGTACAAAGGAAGACTCTTCTGAATTGCAGTCAACACAGGGGCAGGCAGTTCCTTCTCTTGCTGTAACACTGTATGTGGCAGCAGTAAACAATCTATGATCCGGAATAGTAATTTTTGGGCTTTAGAGGTGGCAAAGATTTGTGCCCATGATTTAACAAGAATTCCTAACAAAGAAGAGCAGTGACAGCAGTTACAGTTATCTTGCAACCAGAAAATTTTGTCATTCCACTAAAAATTGTACATTTAAAGCACATAGGACCAAGTTAAAGCAGGCACAGGAAGAAACAGGTATTAGGAGTCAAAAGACCTAGGTCAAGTCATATATTTCACGAAAAAGAAAAATTTCTCTGAGTTTTGGGCCAAGAAAAACATACATTTCCTGAGCAACTGGCATTTAATTCATATATACTCACACACAGTGCAATTTGGTTATATATTATGTGAATACATAGACTGAATGCGGCAGTTAATCAGATCTTTTTGCTTTGGCTGCTAGGAAACTCAGAGGCAAATTTACAATCCAACTTTAAGAACACTATAAGATCATACATTACACTTGTATGTGTATAATCACTTTCCCCTGCCCTTCATCATGCTATTCCACATTTATTTTCTTGATACCCTTATTTCTTTATTTTTTTAATCATATACATGATTTTACAGGCTGTCTCAACCCAGTTTGCAACAAGAAGAGGTATAACTAAATTAATTGCTAAATTAGGAAAGAAGGGTAAGCTGTGACACCTAGAAGCAATCACTTAACCTCCTTGAGCTTCAGTTTTTATAACTTTCAATTGTTTAATATAAACAATGAGTTTAAATTTTGATTCTAAAATAAGAGAAACAGACTTCTTTACTACATAAAATATATTGTGGTTTCCTTAACGCTGGGAGTCTGTCAATTGCTACATTTGATAAGAGTAAAGCTTAATAAATGAGCACCCTTTGTTTAATAAAGTAATTAAGAGCAAATATACAGGCATGCCTCGTTTTATTGCATTTTGCTTTATTGTGCTTTGAAGAAATGTTTTTTTTTAAGATTTTCCACCAGCAAAAAGATTATGACTCACGAAAGGCTCAGATGATGGTTTGCATTTTTTAGCAATAAAATATTTTTTAATTAAGGTAGGTACATTGTGTTTTTAGACATAATGCTATTGCACATTTAATAGACTACAGTAGTATAAACACAACTTTTCTATGCACTAGGAAACCAAAAAATTCGTGTCACTTGCTTTATTGCGATATTCGCTTTATTGCAGTGGTCTGGAACCGAACCCACGATATTTCTGAGGTATGCCTGTATAATTCCCATTAAAGCACATCCCTGCTACTGAGGTCTCCTTTACTGAAAAAAATGAATTTAAGAGATCATTAAGTGCTTGTCCAAACAGCACAGTGGTATAAGTACTACAAAAACTTTTATATTTTACTCCATTTTAGAAAGCAAAAAAGATGATGAAATTCAAAGTCATTTCCATAGAACAAAAAGTTTAAAATTCAAGCTTTGAAGGAAACAAAAATATGCTTAGAGAAGAGTATATTGATGTTTAAAAAATAACCCAACCAATAATCACTTCTAAGAACAACAAACAGCGACATTAATCTTCTGTTGTAAAAGGAAATACAATAATCAATCATAAAGAAACACAATGCTCACTTAGCAATATTTTAAATAATGCTGGCTTGCTCCTCATTTTTCTAGTAGGTGGAAAACTTGGGAATGACATCAATGTAAGAAGAACTCACATTCTAACTAACATTAATATACCTGTAAGAGGAACTGCCATCACCACTGACATTTGAAATGATTCATATCATTCCCGGGTGTCACACAGGTATTAACTTATAAAGAGCAAGGACCTTCCAACCAAAAATGCATCATCTACCCTTGTACTTCATCTTCTGCAATGGTTAAAACGCTCTGCTGAAGACCTTAACTTCTATGAGCTCATAGAAGGCAAAGATGATACATTTGCTTTACTGCTATTTCAGACCCCTACATTTTTAAGTTTCAGCAAAGAATATTGGAGTGTGTATGGTATTAAAAGTGCAAAGAGAAAGAAATTTTAAAGTAAAAAACTTTAGGAAAGATTTAAACACATAGGGTAGCTTTGTAAAAAACCAAGCCTTTTTCCTGGCTCTAAACATATTCTTTACTGATGAAGCTGAAAATATAGAAAAACTGTGAGGAACATACTCCTACAACCAAAAGAGAGACGCACTATACTAGTTCTTCCATATTTACTTATTTTCTACTTCATGTATTTGTTACACCTTAAAAAAAAAGATTAGGATCATTGCAATATATATTTTAAAAATGTATTTATAGTTAGAAACTTTGCTCATTTAGGAACATCAAAAAATACATTATGTACTGTTAGCTAGGTTTATAAAATTATTAGAGAAACATTTATTTAGTATATGCCATTTCCTACAATGGAGAAGCTCTTTAATTGATGTATCCCCAATTCTCAAGCCAGTGCCTGATATAATCAGTAAATATTCTTATTTGTTCAAAATACAACATGACAATGGGAATAAAAAGTTCAAAAGATATGGACACTACCATGAGTAAGTTTAAAATTTAGCAGGGACATGCTGAGTACACAAATAACTATAATAAATGGTAAGCTATGAAAAATATCATAAGAGAAGGACAGATGCAGCTCAGTCAGGGAGATCAAGTCTACTTGGGAGTGTGGAAAAGGCGGGACATCTGGGCTGGGCACTGAAGGGTCAATTTCAATTACAAAGACAAAAGGAAGGGGAAGAATGACAGAAGACAGGAGAATGATCAAAAGGCAAGGCATGGAATCAGAAAAGTAAGAGATATAAAGAATGAGAAAAACCAAAAACATGATATAAAGGGGAGGAAAGTTGAAGATATTACTGATGGCTTAATCCTGCATTCTCAGAAATTATGGAGCTACAATTAAGACCCCAGATGCCTTACTCTGAAGTGTGATTTGATCAACACTTTGTGCCTTCCGCTAGAAGCCGTGCAAGTGAACAGCAGAGGTATCCCCAGGTGGGAACTGGCAAGGTAAATAAAGCAGAGATTCACCAGTTAACTCTCTTTCCCTCAAGTGGATAGGGTATCCCAACCCCAAACACTTAAAACATGTCTGACCTCTCAAAAGTTTATACTTGCTCTTTCTCCATTGTGTTCTAAAATTTTACATATAGAAGATAGTAAGTTATCTGTTCCTAATTTCAAATGGATAAATGGGCAACAGTGTAGCAGTATTCCCAGTCTCTGAGAGCTAGGCGAAAGGAAACAATACAGATCATCTGCCGCAAAGTCAAAAATCAATCATGTAACAAAACGAAGAAGGCCCTCACTTCTTCATAAGGTCTGCATATCACCAATCCAAATATGATTTTGTAGTTCCTAATAAGACTATAATATATTTTGTAAAATAAAGATATGCCCTGAAATTATACATTTAGCTTGGCAAAAATCTAAGAGACGAATAAATTATAAGCCTAAATGCTGAAATATTTGTTAATCTACATTTTACTGTTAAGTTTATAATAAATTCTCATATATTTTTCTCTAAAATTAAGATGCCTGAATTGCTACTATAGCTTTCACTATATTCTATATCATCCATATTTACACATTTTCATATTCTCCTTTATCTTTCACAACAAAGATAAAAGGTTTCAGACAGCCCAAATCAGGTTTATTCATATGTTCACAAGATCAAAGGGAACAGATATAAGGTTTTGGCCACAGAGAAATAAAAAAAACCCCAAAAACTTAAATTCTATATAAAAACTTCTAAGGAAATCCTTCTCATTTCCCTTTATCCAGTTCCTATTTTTGGTTACCAGCATGGTTTTAGTGAACAAAGGTATTCAAATTACTGACTTGCTAAAGAAGGATGAACTCTGTTGTTACAGAACAGGCACAGAAAAAAGATTTCTTTTTGAAAGGAGAAGAGATAGTAATGTGAGAAACAAGATTTGAAGCATAAATATCTTTAGTGCTATAATAAATTCTTTCCTGACCTTCTTCATACAGAGCAGACCATAAAAACAGAACGAAGTGATGGTTTTCTGATATTTTAAATTCTAACAAAGCATAGTAAGCATTAAAAAAAAAAAAGTCCATTTCAGTTATCCAGGTATTCATAATGTGAGTGACTCTCAACAGACTATTGAGAGCAAATTGGTGTTGGCAGATTTTCAGTGTTGATCATAACTAATTTTAACATTAACACAAACATAAAGAGAAAAGTTCTAAAGAAGGTGGGGCAAGACAGAGATAAGCTTGAATGCCAACATGAGTTACTTTAAGCTAAATCACTGTCTTGCAGATTATTCTTATGATTGTATGGAGAACAGTGATTTAGCCAGTGTATTAGTATATTCCTATCTATCATGTTACTATAGGCTCAATCTAAGGAAGTTTGAATAATGTCAGGAATACATACCCATCATCCTATAAGTCAGTTGCAGCCCTGCACTGGAAATTTTTTTTCCCAAATAAGGTTTTATATATTTTAATATTTCACCAAGGTATTCTAAGGACTTTGTGACCATGGCAGATTTATCAGAAAGTTTCTGCAGATTCCCGTAAGTTATACCAACAGCCTATAAATAAGAAAAAACATGATTTAGCTTTCCAAGTTTTATACAATACAGACTGAAAATAAAGATAATTTCTCTCTCACCACACACACACACACACACACACACACACACACACACACACACAAACCCTTACATTTAAACCTTCATCCTTAACTTTCCAATAAATGTTTGTAGGAATTAAAAAGCAAACAAAAAGAATTAAGTCTTGCCTTTTATAATTAAAGGTTAAAAGAAGAATAAAAAATCAATTCACCAGTAATTATTCATACAAGGTCTGACTCAGCAAAGTGTTAGTAAATAGATACATGGAGCTGATATAAAAGCTTATAACCAAATCACATGAAGACTTCCAAACATCCTAGTCTATGACGGGGAATTCCAAATCCTTAAATTCCTACAAGGAAGACCTACAAGCAAGGTGACCAAATTCTTACAAATAAGACCTCTCTATAGTTCAGCTTTGATATGAATTGATTCCTTCCCCAGAATTTTCTTTGTGAGCCATTAGATGCCAGCTTAACTTTCTCAGAGGAATGGATGAGGCACAAAGGGTAGAGATGGCAAAATAGGGAGGTAATAGAGAGAAATGGGATGTAAAGAACAGTGAAGTGTGAAGAGAAAGTGAAATAAATGAAGAAGTTGAGGAAAGGTGAGAATAAGCAAGAGGTGAGAAGTCACAAAAAGAATCAAGAGAAGACTGGCTAGAGATAGGTTAGAAGGTTTGAGAATAGTAGTAAAGTTTCAAACCACTATTGGAAACTTACAGTGGATCTCAATGATCTAATTTGGACATAAATGGCACCAATATACATAGTTATATGATTTTTCTCCTGCAGCTCTCAGCAGATAAAACAAAGGAAAGCAAGTGGTTGCACCCATCCAAGGTTGAGAGGTTTTGCAGGCGTCACCAAAAGACAAAGGGTGCAAGATTGTGAGGGTGCTGGTGAGAGTAGTTGAAGCGAGGCCCCCGAGGGTTCTAATCAAGGTGGATAGGGAAGGAAGTGAGACCTTGAGAGGATGCTGCACTTGGAGAAAAAGGCGTAGAAGGTCCTGATGAGGTCCCTCAGAGAGCTGGAGGCAGGTGGTGATAGTCCAAGAGCTTTCAAATGCTCCAAGGGACACCATGGCTTAAGGTTAGTCATGGGAGCAGGTGGATGAAGTAGTGCGGAAGTGAAGGTCACTGAAAGACTATTGGAGAAGCTTTGAAATGAGGGCTTAAGATAAGTTATCCAAGGCCATCTTAAAGTTAGCTCTGTTGATAGTAAAATGTGGAATTGAGGAAAAGATAAAGAACCTAGTGAACTTGAGTGACTGACTGTGAGGTGGACAGATGAGAACAAGAGAGATACTTGATGAACCCTCTTTTCACTTTGGCTCTCTGCCCTTTGTTCTCTACACTTCTTTCCTAGACCAGAAATTCTCACACTATTGGTTTTAGTCCCTTTTACATAATTAACAATTGAGGAACTTAACAGCTTACTATTATGTGGATTATAGCTATTGATATTTACTATATTAGAAACTAAAAGAAAAAAATTTAAATTGTTTATTAGTTCATTTAAAAATAGGTAACACTGTTAACACAAGTAACATATTTTTAGTTAAAAATAACTTTATTTTCCAAAACAAAAAAAAAAAAACAGTGAGAAGTGGCATTTTTAAAATATTTTTGTAAATCTCTTTAATGTCTGGCTTAATAGAAGACAGCTAGATTCTCATATCTGCCTCTCATACAATCTATTGCAATCTGCTGCAGATGAAAACAATTCAGTTGCAGATGAAAACAATTCAGTCTCACAAATATACGTAGCTGGAAGAGGAAGAAGTATTTTAATAGATTTTTCAGATAACTGTGGGAATTCCTCTTTGATATTACACCAAAACTTGACAAGGGTATTTCTTAAAGGTTAGTTGTAATATGGAGTCCACGAACATTTTGTAAAGCCATTGGTCTATCTTGCTCTTTGAACGAAGGTTTTATACCCATGCAAGCTTTTTAAAAACCCTGTACTGGTCATTTAGAAAATTTTTGTTCACTGAGTTATACAGCTTCCCAATGTTGATACATTTCATTATCTATATTTAAAAATAAAACATATTCATTAACACCACCGCCAATGTCATCAGAAAACTCTTTAAGTATCAAGAAACTCTTAAGCTCATGACGGCAAATATAAATTTTCCAGAATTCTAATTTTCTTAAAAGCTCAAATTATGTTATTAGCGATGAACACTGTCAGTTGTGTTCTTTGTAGTGATAGGCTCATTTCATTCATTTTTGAGAAAATGTCTGTCACATACCCAACTCTGAATAACCATACTTTGTCAGTTGTTCTTTCAAGACAAAAGCAGTCAGTTCATCTTGCAACTCAAATGATCACACAAGTGCTTTTTATTTAGATACCACCTTGCTTTGGCATGCAGCTAAAATACTTTAAGTGCACTTCCCATTGTCATTCACAGAACATTAAAAGGCCATGTATTCAAGCGTCAAAATTTAATAAAACTTATAATTTTACTGCTTCATTAAGGATATTCTTAAATGAAACTGGCATTTTTTTCTGTGATTGCACGGCACTGAAACTATAAAGACTACTGGTACAATCTTGGGCCATGGTGTTGATTTATGCTAAAGCTTTTGCACTTTTTTGTGCAAATGTCAATATACTTTTGAGCTTGTAGAACTCCTGAAAAGGTATCAATAACCCCCAGAGGTCTATGAAACACACTTTTGAGAACCAGTGTCCTATATGTCAGTATTTCTCTATGTTGAGCCTTACCCCCCTAGACTACGAGATGTGTATTTCTCAGTGCCTTGACTATCACTACTTACATGTCATATTATCATTTTTGTGCAGAAAAGTTAACATGGCAGTCCCAACACTGCTATCCTTAAAAAGGCCAACTTGCAAGGCTGGCCCTTGGCTGGTGTTGGGGACCTTGGATTTTTCTCAGCATTTCCTGATAAGAATGGGTCACTGAGTCTAAACTGTTTGTGCAAACAGTATAGTTTATGCTGAGTATCTACTTCCCTTCTGGGAATCTGGAATTTTGTGAGTGCCAGGCAAAGGGGGCCTATGTGACCAGCCCCCATTAAAAACCCTGGGCACTCAGTTGCTAATGGGCCTCCCTGGTAGACAACATTTCACATCTGTTGTCACAATTCCTTGCTGGAAGAATTATGCATGTCCAGTGTAACATCTGGGAGAGATCTCTTGGAAGTTGTGTCTGGTTTCTCCGGACTTTACCCCATATATCTTTTCTCTTTGCTGACGTGCTTTGAATCCTTTCACTGTAATAAGTCAGAGCTGAGTACAACTATATGCTGATTTCTGTGAGTCCTCCTAGTGAACACAGCACCTGGGGATGATTTGGAGGACCCGAGACATAACCTTAAACTAAACAAGTTTAAAACTGAACTCCTCACCTACTTCTCCCCTACCCTAAATCATGATGTTCCTATTTCTCCTTAAGGTATCTCATTCTTCTAGTTAAACACAATATTTATTTCACATTCACTCAAAAATCCCATAACTCAATCTTCAATTCCTCCTAAATCTCACTAGTTTCTGGTGAATAGTTTTTTTTCAACTTTAACCTACTTTATTGGTACCAATTTTCTTAAAAAGATATTTGATCAAATCAGACCTTCTTAAAAATTTATAAAGCCTTCACACTGTTCACAGGACAAAATTCAAACTTCTTATACCAAGATGCTCTGAATTCTTAACCTACTGATTGATCTATCAACTAACTGACACTTAGCACATACTGTCTTATATTACTATTTTAACCTTTGTGTATATCTTGTATTCTCAGACAAGTAAAAGTTCTCTAAGATCAAGGGCTACTTCCTTTGGTTCTTCAATCTCTGAGGAATCCTAGCATAATACTATTTAGCATTTAGCAAACAACTATTATTTACTGAATGATGAAGAGCAATTAATTTGGACTGGATTAAATTAGGAGAGCCTTGGAAAATAATCAGTGGAGTGCATGACTTCCACCTCCCTTTATGGTTGGTAGTACAGGTTGGGATCCAATCAACAACTAAATAAAAGGCTCAAGAGAAATGTGTAGTTTACATCTGCACACACTATTACTAAATATTTTTAGGATTTATATGACATCCCTAATTGTGCTTTAACTTAATAGTTGTACAACTGTGCTTTAACTTAATGGAAACCAATGAAAGAATTCACATTTATGGAAAAGCTTATGGGTTGTAATTATTTTCATTGCAGTTAATACAAACCTTTACTGTGAATAGTTTATAAACACACTAATCCAAACACATTAACAACCTCAACTAGACTATAAAGCAAAGACTATCATATAAGATAGATTCTTACAAAATTAATAATTAAAAATAAAATGTTGAATGGGACTATTTATTATGGAGACAAAACAAAATGAATGGATCGCATTTTAAAGCCCCAACCATACGATGATATAAAGTAGTTGGTTACATCAAATACACTAAAATTTTACTGTAAAATTTACACTGTTTGCTACAGGGTAGTAAACATTACATTGGAACTATTATGGACCATATACAAGGGAATTTAGTTCCCAAGCACCTGAAGAATATTGTTATCCAGCAATTTCAGCAAAAAGATATTCCTACAATTTAGATCAGCCTTAGAGTAAGGCTCTTATGTAGCATTCTTTACTCTATTTTTCATTAAATGTAATTCTTCTGCTGTCCATAAGAGTAAATTGTACTATAGTTTAGATTCACATTATTATTCCTCCAGAATTTTATAATAGCAGGCAACCAATAATATGATTCAACTTAAAAGAACTCATTTTATAGAAAAACTTTACAAACACTCCAAGTTTTTTCTGAAAAATAACTGTAACTGATCAGTACAATTATATAATAAATGAAAAGACCTCAAGAAATCGAACAAGTGCTTTTCTAGGGTCTTCTGGGATAGGTAAATATTCAACTTGAGCTTCGGAGAAGATGTTCTTTACTTCTGAGAGTTTAAATAGCAGCCTTGTCAGTTCAGTCAACTGTTCCATGTACTCTTTTTCTGTTAAAATAAAATAATTATATGTTTATTATATAAATTTATATTTTATATATATACATGGGAGAGAGCAGAGAATGTAGCATTCTTCACTTAGGACACGCTTTCTTTTAAAATTCAAATTTCCACATAATTAAAAACTTTGAATTAAGTTTCTCTCACTATGGAAGGTTTTATTTAAAAACAAACATATATGGGAGTGACGTCAGCATCATGGCGGAGTGAGATTCCCTCTTTAAATCTCTGCCCCCTACGACACAACGAAAACATCATTCACATTCCAACAGAGCTCAATCAAACACTACGAAGGACTTCTGAGAAACCCCTGCTGCCATACATCGGACGGTGGAGGCGCAGGAAGCCCAGGAGGACGGGAGGAGAGGTAGGAGGTTCTACTCCCCCTCCCCAATCTATCTGCAAAGACAGCGCGGTTTGCAGACAGAGGGGGGAGGGGCGGCCCACAGCGGGGAAAACTATCGCCATCCAGGTGCTCTCACAGACTGTCGCGAGATCCCCACTAGGAAGCGACGATGGACTGTTTAGGGGGTGTAGCAAACACCCTAAGAGAACCAGAAAGGAAACCCCCGGGTCAAGCAGGAGAAAGAGAGGACCCCTCCCCCCACACACCCCGCGTTTCAGCATAATCCCTCCAGGGGCTGCAGCCGCCTCAGAGCAAACCGCTCGCGATCTCCATCTAGTGGCAGCAGGGGGAAACTGCAGGACCAAATTATCATGAGGGGTAAAAATAAGGATGTCCCCGTCGGATCCTTGCAACAATTTGCCAGGGCCACAGACCAAAAGGAAAATGACAAACACCCAGAAACCAACCCTGAAGGCACAGAATTTGATAACCTGAATGACAGAGAATTCAAAATAGCTATCATAAACAAACTCAACGAAATACAAGAGAACACACAGAAACAAATCAACGAATTCAGGGATTTCGTCACAAAAGAGATTGAAACCATAAAGAAAAACCAATCAGAATTATTGCAGATGAAAAACAAAATGAACGAGATAATGGAAAAAATGGAGTCTTTAAAGAGCAGAACTGACAATATGGAGGAACGAATTAGCATTATAGAGGATAGCCACGCAGAAACGCTCCAGATAGAGGAGGAGAGAGACCTAAGACTAAAAAGAAATGAAGAAATTCTTCGAGAAATATCAGACTCAATGAGGAAAAGCAACATAAGGATAATAGGTATTCCAGAAGGAGAAGAAAAAGAAAAAAGAGCAGAGAGTTTGTTCAAAGAAATAATAGCTGAGAACTTCCCTAACCTAGGGAATGAGATGGAAATAACAGTGAATGAAATCAATAGATCACCTAAATATATAAACAGGAATTAACAATCATCATGCCACATAGTAGATAAGTTGACAAGATTCCACAACAAGGAAATAATATTAAGGGCAGCTAAACAAAAAAAGAAAATAACATACAAAGGAAACCCCATCAGGCTCTCAGCTGATTTCTCGACAGAAACTCTACAGGCTAGGAGAGACTGGAATGATATATTCAAAATCATGAAAGACAAAAACCTTCAGCCGAGAATACTTTATCCAGCAAAAATATCCTTCAAATACGATGCAGAAACAATAACTCTCCCTGATAAACAAAAGCTAAGAGAGTTCGTCACCACAAGACCCCCACTACAAGAAATGCTCAAGAAGGCCCTTAGGCCTGAAAAAAAACAAATAAGAAAGGGGATACAAAGATTTCAGCAAGGAGAAGAGCAAGGAGACTAAACCAGAACAAAATACAGTTGGATAACACCAAAAATTAATTCAAGCTCATCACTGGAAACACACATTCATGACACAATCTGGAATAAAGAGATAACAAATAAGGAGGGGAAGAGGTAAGGGATTGAATCGACCCAGCCTCAGGAAAAAGGAGGCATCTGAAAATGTACTTTCTTATCCAGGAGATCACTTATATAAACCGCACGGTAACCACTAAACAAACAACCAGAAGAGAACCACACATGACAAATAAAGAGAAAACCAAGAGAATGAGCATGCAGAAATACCAAATTGACTTTGCAGTCCGAAACACAAGGGACAAGAAACGAAGGAAATGCAAAAGAACCAGAAGATGAACAATGAAACAGCAACATTAAACCCTCATATATCAATAATCACTCTAAATAAATGGATTGAATTCTCCAATCAAAAGACACAGAGTGGCAGGATGGATTAAAAACCAAGATCCAACAATCTGCTGCCTCCAGGAAACACATCTCAGCTCTAAAGACAAACACAGACTCAAAATAAAAGGATGGAAAACGATACTCCAAGCTAATGGCAAACAAAAGAAAGCAGGAGTAGCCATACTTATATCAGACAAAGTAGACTTCAAGATAAAAAAGGTAATGAGAGACAAAGAAGGGCAATATATAATGATAAAAGGGATACTTCACCAAGAAGACATAACACTTATAAATATCTATGCACCCAACACAGGAGCACCAAAGTACATAAAACAACTGCTAAAAAACCTTAAAGGAGATATTAACAATAACAATAATAGTAGGGGATCTTAATACCCCCCTTACATCAATAGATAGATCATCCAGACAAAAAGTCAATAAGGAAATACTGGACTTAAACGAGAAACTAGACGCAATGGATTTAATAGATATATACAGAGCACTCCACCCAAAAACACCAGAGTACACATTCTTCTCAAGTGCACATGGAACATTCTCAAGGACAGACCATATATTAGGAAACAAGGCAAACCTCTATAAATTTAAGAAGATTGAAATCATTACAAGCATCTTTTCTGATCATAATGCTGTGAAACTAGAAATCAACTTCAAGGGAAAAACTAGGAAAGGGACAAAGATGTGGAGACTAAACAACATGCTACTGAACAACCAATGCATCGTTGATGAAATTAAAGGAGAAATCAAAAGCTATCTGGAGACAAATGAAAAGGAAAATACACCATACCAACTCATATGGGATGCAGCAAAAGCAGTCCTGAGAGGGAAATTCATAGCAATACAAGCTCACCTTAACAAACAAGAAAAATCCCAAATAAATAACCTTAAATTGCACCTAACAGAGTCGGAAAAAGAAGAACAGACAAAGCCCCGAATCAGCAGAAGGAGGGAAATAATAAAAATCAGAGCAGAAATAAATGAAATTGAAACCAAAAAAAACAGTAGAAAGGATCAATGAAACAAAGAGCTGGTTCTTTGAGAAGATAAATAAAATTGACAAACCCTTAGCCAGACTCACTAAGAAAAAAAGGGAGAAGACTCAAATAAATAAAATTAGAAATGAAAGAGGAGAAATTACAACAGACACCACAGAAATACAAGGGATTATTAGGCAATACTATGAAAAACTTTACGCCAACAAATTGGACAACCTAGAGGAAATGGACAAATTCTTGGACACGTACAGCCTCCCAAAATTGAATCAAGAAGAAATAGAGAATCTGAACAGACCAATCACAAGTAAAGAGATTGAAACAGTAATCAAAAACCTCCCAAAAAATAAAAGCCCAGGACCAGATGGCTTCCCTGGAGAATTTTATCAAACATTCAAAGAAGATTTAGCACCTATCCTTCTCAAACTATTCCAAAAAATAGAGGAAGATGGAATACTTCCCAACACATTCTATGAGGCCGACATCATGCTGATACCAAAGCCAGACAAGGACAATACAAAGAAAGAAAACTACAGGGCAATATCACTGATGAACATAGACGCAAAAATCCTCAACAAAATATTGGCAAACTGAATACAGCAATACATCAAAAAGATCATACACCACGATCAAGTGGGATTTATACCAGGGACACAGGGATGGTTCAACATCCGCAAATCAATCAACGTGATACACCACATTAACAAAATGAAGAATAAAAACCACATGATCATCTCAATCGATGCAGAGAAGGCATTCGACAAGATCCAGCATCCATTTATGAGAAAAACTCTCAACAAAATGGGTATAGAAGGAAAGTACCTCAACATAATAAGGGCCATATATGACAAACCTACAGCAAACATCCTACTCAACGGGGAAAAACTGAAAGCCATTCCTTTGAGGACAGGAACAAGACAAGGGTGCCCACTCTCACCGCTCTTATTCAACATAGTACTGGAAGTGCTGGCCAGAGCAATTAGGCAAGAAAAAGGAATAAAAGGACTCCAAATAGGCAATGAAGAAGTGAAACTCTCACTATTTGCAGACGACATGATCCTATACATAGAAAACCCAAAAAGTTCCATCAGAAAACTACTAGAAACAATCAACAACTACAGTAAAGTGGCAGGGTATAAAATAACTTAGAAAAATCAATTGCATTTCTATACACTAATGATGAAACAACAGAAAGAGAACTCAAAAAGACAATCCCATTTACAATGCAACAAAGAGAATAAAATATCTGGGAATAAATTTAACCAAGGAGGTCAAAGACCTATACAATGAAAACTATAAGACACTATTGACAGAAATCGAGGAGGACATAAAGAAATGGAAAAATATTCCATGCACATGGATTGGAAGAATAAATATAGTTAAAATGTCCATTCTACCTAAAGCAATCTACAGATTCAATGCAATCCCAATCAGAATCCCAATGTCATTCTTCACGGTAATAGAACAAAAACTACTGAAATTTGTACGGGGCAACAAAAGAGCCCGAATAGCTAAAGCAATTCTGAAAACAAAGAACAAAGCTGGAGGCATCACAATCCCTGATTTCAAAATATACTATAAAGCTACAGTAATCAAAACAGCATGGTACTGGTACAAGAATAGACACACAGATCAATGGAACAGAATTGAAAGCCCAGAAATAAAACCACACACCTATGGACAGCTAATCTTCGACAAAGGAGCAAAGAACATACAATGGAGAGAGGGAAGTCTCTTCAATAAATGGTGCTGGGAAAATTGGACAGCAACATGCAAAAGAATGAAAGTAGACCATCTCCTATCGCCATATACAAAAATCAATTCAAAATGGATCAAAGACCTGAAAGTGAGAACTGAAACTATAAAACTCCTGGAAGAAAATATAGGCAGTACCCTAATTGAGACTGGACATAAAGGGATCCTTTCAGATTCCATGTCTACCCAGACAAGGGAAACAAAAGAAAAAATAAACAAGTGGGACCTCATCAGACTAAAGAGCTTCTACAAGGCAAATGAAACCAGGATCAAAATGAATAAACAACCCACCAGCTGGGAGAAAATATTTGCAAATCGTTTGTCCGACAAGGGATTAATCTCAGTAATATATAAAGATCTCATACAACTGAGCAACAAAAAAACAAACAACCCGATCAAAAAATGGGCAGAGGATATGAACAGACATTTCTCCAAGGAAGAGATACAGAGGGCCAACAGACACATGAAAAGATGTTCAACATCACTAATCATCAGGGAAATGCAAATCAAAACTACACTGAGATATCACCTTACACCGGTTAGAATGGCTATAATCACAAAGACAAATAACAACAAATGCTGGAGAGGTTGTGGAGAAACGGGGACCCTCATTCACTGCTGGTGGGAATGCAAACTGGTGCAGCCTCTATGGAAAACAGTATGGAGAGTCCTCAAAAAATTAAAAATAGCAATACCGTATGATCCAGCAATACCACTCTTGGGCATCTACCCAATGGACGTGAAATCAACCATCACAAGAGGCGTATGCACCCCTATGTTCATTGCAGCATTATTCACTATAGCCAAGAAGTGGAAGCAACCCAAGTGTCCCTCAACTGATGATTGGTTAAAGAAGATGTGGTATATACATACAATGGAATACTACTCAGCCATAAGAAAAGACACAATTGTCCCATTTGCAACAACATGGAAGGACCTAGAGGGTATTTTGTTAAGTGAAATAAGCCAGAGAGAGGACAGACACTGCATGAACTCACTCATATATGGAATATAAGTGAACACACGGACAGAGAGAACTGATTGGTGGTTACCAAGGGGAAGGGGGGTGGGGGGGGCACAAGGGGTGAAGGGTTACATCCACAAGGTGACGGACAAACAAAAATGTACAACTAAAACCCCACAGTGTTATAAACTAAGACACCAATAAAAAAAAAAATGGAAAGAAAAAAAAAAAAAAAACCAAACATATATGTACTCATGAAAATTCTAGCTCCAAAAGTTATTCATGTAAAGCCAACTGATGTAATAGAATATCACAGTAAATTTGGGGCATTTTTTCAGTCTAGTCTTTGCGTGATTTATGAATGACCATAAACAACAGCTTTAGGAAACGGGATGTCCTATGGACAACCACAATTGTATGGGATATTAAAAAAAAAAAAAGGTACAAGTACCACTCAGTGACTAACAGTAAAGTAGAAGAAAGGTAAAATATCTAATATAAAATGGGAGAGAATTATTCTTAATTGGATATTTTTCTTTTAGAGTGTTCACAGTGTGATATCTGGTTATTTACTTCATATTTCCACTTTTTTTTATGATCAGTTTCTTCAAGGTAAAAAAATGGCTTGTCACCTGAGAGCAAGTTTTTGTTCCTGGCTTCCAAGGAAACAAGTCCTTTTATCTTTATAGAAGAGAAATTTGTCAGAAATAGTAATAGGAAAATATCAAGAAAAAGAAACAGGCTGTGAAAGGAAATAAGTTTGTTTATATTCAAACCTAATTACAAACATGTTTTGTATCTTTTATATTAACTGACGCAACAAAACAGGAAATTTTAAACATATTTAGCTATCTAGAAAGCAAAATGCCTACAATACTTACCAACTGCCTGTTCAGGACTTAAATCAACAAACACATCATCCGGCACAGAGAGGATTTTTACATACATTTGCAAAATGCAACGGATCCATGATCTCACTGTTAAGGCTTGAAAAGATACGCAGCCTGAATGAGAAAGTGCTTCACATAACATGCTGTAAAAATATGTGGATGGGTATTAAAAATAAGAATAAAAACAAAACCCTGACGATATGTTCCCCGAGTATAGAGATTAAGAAATAAAGAAAAACATTCTAATATTCCCCACTTCTTAGGCTCACTTATTTTACAGACAAACCCATTAACACAGACATGCACTGCTGAAAAGGAATACTACATATACACACAAAAGGATATTTTAGATAAATATTCTTGCTTTCATTTGTAATGTTCTAACCTTTAATTTTCCATTTTCTACTGATGGCACATGTATAGGCTTAAGCCAAGGGAGACAGGTAAGGAAGAATATGGTTAAAATGGGAAAAGCAAGGAAGGAGCTTATAACTAGCTAGGTGAGATAATAATGAAGGAAGTGGCAAGTAGAATAAAAAACAGCGGCCATTGGAGTAAAGAAACAGAGAAGCAGTCATGACCATATATGTAAGAAAGAAGTTAAAAAAAAATTTTTTTCTATATGGGTCTCCTGACCAATCCCTTTCCCATCCTCTCCTTTTCTGCTCCCCCCATCCCACAGGCAGTCATTAAAGAATTCCAAAATAACATCTGACAGAATTAATTTTTAATTCTTTCTACAAAGCCAAAGGCCTGGCTAAGTCTGATTTCTAATCATTTCCTAAGTGGGGTAGAGAGGATGAGGATGGTCTTAAGTTAACCGTAAGTGTTATGTAAAGTCAGAAGTTTTAAAAATACATATAAATCATAACTCTAAAAATACTATTTTTGAAATACTTTAAATATAAATTGTCATAAAAACAATACACAATACAAAAAAACTCAGATTGGTCATTTACTACCTGTACAACCTTCCCAAAGCTATTTGACATCTCTGCATTTCAGTTTATTCAACTGTTACTAACACACTAATATGATTTTAAAAACTAAAATTATTTCAGACAATTTTGGCAAAAAACATAATATAAATGTTTGTTGTTATTCCAGAATTCTCAAGCTAGAAGGGATCCTAAAAGTAATTAAACTGAAGTTGAACTCCCTTACTTTACAACTGAAAGCCAATGGGAAAATGACTTAATGACTCTGGTTAATGAACTTCCTTATGAGACAACTAGCTCACCAGCTGCATCACTCTTCATTTCCACTGACTGGCACCTTGGACAAGAACTACATTGTTCTCTTAGGTTTGTGTATTTATTTTATTTTCCTTCATCTTGATATTCTTCATCAACTCTTATGATTACTCTATACTATTTCTATTTTAACTTTATTTATTGTATATTCTTTCTATTGGGGTTCTTCAGATCTCTTATGTAATGTGGCAGGAGATTCTTATAAATAAGGAAACCATTGTTCGCGGTGGTGGAGTGTCTTGTTCATGATAGCACAAGAGTCAAATCTTTAAAAATCTAGCTGCGAAAAGGAAAGCTATCATTAAATCTAAAATGACAATAATATGCCAGTGTCTTACAGATTCAGCAGTATTAATTGTATAATTTCTTTCACAATGCTGAGTGTAGAAAGGTTATTTCAGGATGAGAATAAGGCAGTCCTACAAAAACAGTTTTGAAAAAGGGCTTAAGCATCAACATTTTTTTTAAAAAAAACAGGCCGTGAAACATAAATGAACTTTCCTACTATTACTGCTGTCAAAACGCTGATACACCCAAAAGCAAAAAACTGCCCAAGTGAGAGCACACGTAGTAAAGATCAGCTTTTATTTGTGAAAATGTTTACTTTCCTAGTGTCCTGATCTATCATTTACATTAATGTGCATACCTGAAATAAAACCACTTACCTATTTTGTAGGAAATGACTTAAATATCTTGCTACAACTTGGGGCCAGATGATATCATCCCAACCAAAGAGTTGTACCATTGATATAACTGGTTGAGGTTGAAGATCGGATGGAGCTGTGCTGGGCATATCCACCGCCAGCAAAGTAAAATCTAGATTTAAAATGAGAGAAACTTATGGTGAGAAATTTTTAAAACTCTTTCCCCTCCAAAAATTCTACCAAGCGTGGTAAAAAAATTTCAGCACTAAATATCAAAATGTTACATTTAGAAATGTAGAACTAACAAAAAGCTAAAACTGAACTAAGTTCATGTTGTCAAAGAAATTTCTATAGCAATCATTTAGATCTCCAAGAAAGGGTCTAGGATAATCTATCTGACCTTGATCACCGTGAACCTATAACGGCTCCCTCAAACTGCAGATCTAAAACTGATGTTTCTGCTAATGTGCCTCCCTCACCTCATTCAAAAAACCCATCTGAAAAAATATTTCTAGCAACTACTTTTCTCCAATCAAGCTAATTTACTTCCCACCTACCACAGATGAAGAGTTCCCTTCTACCTTAGACACGGGACATTCTCTTCTATGAAATGGGTGATCTCCTACAAATAATCAATGACACTCCACTTCCTTCAGAACCCACTAACCCTAGGAACTGGAATTCCTTAGTTACCATGTTAAACAAATATACTTTATGATTTTCTGGGAATTCCCCGACTTAATTTGTACTATATTAATTTATGCTTGTAGACAAATTGCTTTTTAAGCACTACCTCCTATGCAGCTCTCTCAAATAGTGGCTTTTATTCTTCCACTCCTCTCATACCACTTGACCTACAGAGAGGGTAGGTTTACTCCTTGCTCCACATTGCTGTTCTAGACCATTCTCCCTTTCTCCTCCCCAAAACCTCTAGCTTTGAATCTCATGTCATCAGATTATACCAGCCACTAACTCTCCTTGTTGCATTCGCCTACTGTTTCCTAGTTCACCTCGCCTCATTCCTTGAAGACTGTAGCTCACTATTATTCTCTCTAACAGCACTCCTGTCATAATCCTCGATAATTTTTCTTCCAATATCCTGACCTCTCAGTTTCTTGAACTCCTTTCCTCCAATGAATCTATCCTCCACTCTGCTTTAGCCATTCACTCCCATGGTGATACCGAGAGACCTTGGCATCGCCAATAGGTACAGTCTCTCCATAATTTCAACTTCGAGGACACCACTTTCTGGCACCGAAACAGTTTTCCAACTCTCCTCCTCTAGGTCCAACAATTCTTTGATTCCACCAGGACCCATAATTGTCTGATCTTACAACTTTTTGCTGTTCCTCACTGCCTTAGTGTCTTCCTTTCCCTTCTTAGGCAGCTTGATTGCATTGTCCATTATTATACTCATTTATGTATACCATCAACTCCCTTGCTTCTTACGTGATTAGTTGTAGTTGCCTGGAAAAAAAACCCACCACCTGTTTAATTCCAACCCTTGGTCTTCTCCCCACATGCACCTGCGCCAATTAGTATAAATGGCTGGTGAACAACCCTGCTGACTGATGTCACTTTAAATTTATGACTACAAACTTTAAATGGGCCCTTAGAGCTAGGCAGCATTCCTTCTACATTTCTCTAGTCCATTCAGTCTTAAATTCTCCCAAAGGACTACTGCATACTTTCTATCCTCTCTCTGTCATCAGCCAGCACCTCCTCTCCGTCCTCACTTTCAGCTAACGACCTCACAGAGAAATGAGGAACATCAGAAGGGAACTACCACAAGCTCCCACCACGTCTACCCAGCAGCTTCCAGCTGGGCCCATTTACTCTGACTTCACTTCTCTTCTGCTACGACGGTGATCCGAGGCCAAGTCCTTCATGGGATCCCATTTCTCTTGGACATTAAAACACAAGTGACTCTCTTTGTTTTTTTTTTTTTTTAGGAAGATTGGCCCTGAGCTAACATCTGTTGCCAATCCTCCTCTTTTTCTCCCCAAAGCCCCAGTGCATAGTTGTAGGTCCTTCTAGTTGCTTTATGTGGGATGCCGCCTCAGCAAGGCTTGATGAGTGGTGAGTAGGTCTGTGCCCAGGATCCGAACTGGTGAACCCCAGGCCTCTGAAGCAGAACACACGAACTTAACTGCTATGCCACCAGGCCAGCCCCACAAGTGACTTTCTTGCATCATCAAGTTTTCCCTCACTCCAGAACATTCCTGTCAGCATTACAAATATGTCTGAAATTTCTCTCATGTTATTAAAAAAAAAATCTTTGACCCCACTTGCCCCCTACCTAACATCCTCATTTTTTTGCTTCTCTTAGAGAGTGACACTCAGGGCCAGCCCTGCTGGCCTAGTGGTTAAGTTCGGCACACTCCACTTTGGCAGCCTGGGATCAGTTCCCGGGTGCAGCCCTACTGGTCTGTCAGTGGCCATGCTGTGGTAGCGGCTCATATACAAAGAGGGTGATTGGCAGCAGTTGCTAGCTCAGAGCAAATCTTCCTCAGCAAAACAACAACAGTGATACTCAAAAAGATTTACCTACATTTGCTATCTGCAATTCCTCTTCTCACATTTTCTCTTGAATCATCTTTAATCAGGCCTTTGCCTCTACCACTACACCAAAACTCTTCTTCAAGGTCACTAGTGACCTCCCTCTTGCTAAATCCAATGACCAATTCTCAGGCCTTATCTACTTAACTCATTAACAGCACTGCACTGTTGATCACTTCTCGTTCCTCGAAATGCTCTGTCATTTGATTTACAGGGCACCACATTTTCTTGGTTCTCCTCTTACCTCATCGGCACTCCTTTGGTCTCCTTTCTTGGTTCCCCTTTATCCTACAGATCTGAATATGGGAATATCCTAGGGCCCAGGCCTCATACTCCTCTTTTCACCAATACTTACTCTATTGGTGATCTCATTCAGTTCATAGATTTAAAGACTATTCACACATGAATAGTTTCCAAATTTAAATCTCCAGCTTGGACCTCTTCCCTGAACCCTAGGTTCATTATCCAAGTACCTCCTTAACATCTCTACTTGGACTTTAATGGCTATCTAAAAAAAATATGCCCAATATCAAAATCTCAGTCTTCCCTGATAACATCTACTCCTGCCACAATCTTCCTCCTCTAAGCCAATGGGGGATTCTCTTTTTTTATCTATTTAGCTTACCATATTATAACCATTTAGAAAATTTTGTCAGCTCTACCTTCAAAATACTCTCTCTACCTTCAGATTGGAAGTCTGACACTTCTCACCACCTCTACTGCTACCACTTCAGCCCAAGCTGCTCATCTTTGAGTTGCTGCAATAGCTCCCAACTGGCCTTCCTGCTCCTCCCCTTGCCACCCTATAATCTATTCTCAGTCCAGCAGCCAGAAGGATCATATCACTCTCCGCTCAAAACTTTCCAACAGCTTCAACCTCAGAGAAAAAGCAAGTTTTTGCTACTGCATACAAGGCAGAACACAAACTAGCTCTCCATTACCTCTTGATCACGTCTCTGACTACTCTCTCTCCCTTTCTTACACCCCATGAGCTTTTATGGCTTCTCTGTAGGTCCTCCAACACAACAGACATGCTTTTACCTCTGGACTTCTGCACGGCATCGGTCTCTCACCCCTCTCACATCTTTGCTCAAATGCTACTTACTCAGGCCTTCCTGACCACTCTATCTAAAACTACAATCTCCCTCTGGCCTTCCCTATCCCTATCCTCTTCTATATTTTTATTTTTCTCCACAGCACTTATCACCATATAACATATTACACATGTTACTTACTCATTTATTGTTCTCTCCCCCACTAGACTATAAGCTCCATGAGAACATGTAGCTTATACAGGAGAAAAGGAACTGCAGCCCCTTTTCCCCACTGGAATATCCCCCCCTGGCAGTAGAAGTGGGTACTTAGTGACTGTTTTTTCAATGCAGGAAATTTTTCTCTTCTAACCTATCAAGTTTTTATTTCAAAACAAACCCAAACTCACACATATTTTGCTTTCTATTTATAGACCATTTACTTTCAGCACCTAGGACAGCACCGACAAAACCTTGTCCTGTATCATTTTTGTTCTCCTACTGGAAGCTGGGATGATGAATGAAAGAAAGATAAGTCCTATCGGCTAGTAATGACTGCTTTGGTTAAACTGATTGACTATCAATATTTATTTCCATAGACATTACAGTAGTTGGAAAATTGTTGCCCTATCATAATTCTTCAATCTATCATTGGAAAATTTCAATTATGGAAGTGCTACCAGAATTCGAGATCTTTTAAAATTTGTATCATTCAGTCTTTTATGTAGTGCCTTTAGCTCAGCCTTCTTCATTCACACCAGGGTAAAGGAAAACTTGATTCAGATCTTAGGTTTTTAAAAGCATTACATTTAAATACATTAGATACCTTCCTATAAATTGCATTTAAACACATGCAATCACTATATTGATCTCTGTCTATTCCAGTACTTCTTAACATATTTTGGACAAAATATCCCTTTGAGAAAGATAAAGGCCTCTTCTTAGAAAACTGCATATATGCAATATATTCAAATTCTTGCCTACAGTGTCATGTGATTCAGAGACTCTTAAAGCCTAAAGACATGTCCTTAGGCTAATAATCAAATTAAGTAAAAATTACAACCTAAAATAGAATCTAGCGGAAGTCAGAACAACAACATTCTATATATTTGATGTCATTCTGATCTCATCTGCTTGGTGCCGAAGTAGAATTCATGCTATATTCTTTTGCTCTTTATACAAGTAACTTCATCTTATACCTAGATATCTATGCATACAATTTGAAAATAAACTACTTGAACTAGAAGAAATCAAATGCTACTTTACTTTCCAAATATTGCATGCATAAGAAAAGTTGATGTACATTCAATATTTTTAAGATTGAAAATTATCTTTTATTTTTAGCAAATAATCACTTAATTTTTACCTTTACTGAGAGGAAAATAATAAACAAGCCAAAGGATCCTAATTTAAAAATATGAAATTCTTTTCATCTTTCTGGTTGTCAAAATATTTATTACACTGTAATGAAATAAGAATTTGTTATCAAGCAAATAGAAGAAAAAACTGACAGAGTCTGCAAAATGAGAAACTAATTAGTAAATTAACAACGCTGACCTGCAGCTGCATCTGCAAGTTGTGAGAGAGGCACTATCTGTGACATTCTCTGACTCTTCAAAAACGAAAAGAAATGTCTCCACAGCACACTGGCAACTGCAGCGAGGTGGCGCTCTTTAGCCGACAATGAAGACTGCACAGTTAGGTCCACATTCTCCTTTTGAAGTTCCTGACACAGTAGTTGATGCATACTCCTAAAAAGAAATAAAAACATAGCTAACACCCAACAAATGCCTCCAAAAATATTCTTTAAATACATTTGGGGCTTTTAATATTTATACCATATGAAAACCGAAGGACCGTTTTATATAATTAAAACCTTTATGCTAAGACATTATGCATTTCTGGTTCTTTGATGGATGAATGATGGCATATTAAGCACCATAAAGTTAATGTTAATTACTAATGTCAACCATTAATTATATGCTTTTTAATATGTCAGATCCAAATGAGAAACAGGCAGCTTCAGAATGAAGGTCTACATTTTGCAACTCATTATGACAAGTGATTTTACTTACAATCTAGACATGAAAACAATTTTTAAACCATTTTCTCCCAAGAGCTTCAGGACATGGATATATGAAGAGGAAATTAAGTATATCTGGCTTATGTGTAGTATTTTAAATTAAAATATTTTCCTTGTTTAGAAAAGACACAGGACTTGTGCTAGTATACAAAACTGTGCCAGATACAATCTTAGTACCTTGATCCAGAAAGATCCATAATCATTTTCACATTTCACAATAATAAACAATAAAAAGTTATTCTTCTCCGTAAAATAATAAAAGAAGAATTCAATATGCCTCAAATTTTGATTCATCATTTACTCACTTTTTGCTTAATGCAATTGAAAATTTTGATATCTCTAAACTTTAATAATAAGAGGGGGAAATACTAAGAGATTTTCCTAGTGATCTGAAATAGAAGGCATTTATGCAATATGCCCAGCAGTTAATAATATGATTATTTAAAACTAAATGTACAATCATATTATTTCTGTTTCTGTTTATATTACTGCCATATCAATTGAGAGTAGACACAAATACATGGATAACATCCTTAGATGCTTTCTTCAATTAAAGAGAAAGCAGTGAAAAATAACCATTGGAGCTAAGGCAGAAAACTTCCTTCAATAGTAGTAGTATTCCATTAAGAAAAGTAATTAGTACTTAAACAAAGAAAAAAAATGTTACATTAATTCCAACATTCCTGATGTTTTAGTTTATCTAGGGGATGCAGACACTTGAAATAACTATACAAAATCCAGAACCAACTAGTACATGTACCTAAAACAATTGTACAAAAAAGATCAAACTGGTTGCAAGACTACATCTTAGTTCTTTTCATATAACTACACATAAGTAAGTAAACATTATAAGTATACATTTTATAACATTAGGACTCTGCCGCTTTCCATTGGAATTCTTGGACAAGCATGAGGCACTACTTAATACTACTTAAATTACCAAAAAAAAGTGCACAAATGCCTGGGGAAAGAATATCATAGCAAGCAATTCTCATAAAAGCTAACCAAATATCTGCTATGTCCTCTCTGTGTAAAAACCTGCCTGAGATGCTTTCAACTTGAACTAGTGACTAGAGAACCATTTCCGGTCTTTTAGCTTTGAGTAAGATGAATATCAAACCACTAAAACCCATTTGGCAACTAACTCAACTGCCAACATCAACATAGCAAAGTTCATGAGTACATTTCAACACTGGGGTCCAAATAAAATAATACCACCATTTGCACAACCCATTTATAGCTTTTTCAAAGTATAAAGGTTTCAAAGAACAATAAATAACATGTACTTGGATAGGATGGATTTTACTCACTATTTCTAAATAAATAAGTCATTTTCTTCAGTAACTAAAACCTATTCCCTAGAAAGGGGCAACCTTTCTGATCATCCCCTATGTATTAGAAATTCTTTTAAATAAAAATCAGAACAATTGTATGAGATAGATATCATTAATCTTCTTTATAAATGATGAAACTGATAGCAAGAAACTTAAATAATATACCCAAAGATCACATGGCTAAAAAGAGCTAGCCCCATAATCTGAACCTAAATCTGACTCTGAAGCCCATATTTTTCCCTTACACACTAAGACACATACCCTTATGCAAAAAAGACACACACATACTATTTAAACATTGATAAATTTTCTCTCTCCCTACTTGGGTTGAAGAAATTTCAGCAAGCCTAATAAAAGAGGCTGGAAAAGCCACATGAAGCTTTGCCTTGACAAGAGGCAGGGGCAACACCAGAATTCTGTATTAAGAAAAACTATAAGAAGAGATACCAAAAAAAAGTGCATTCAAGGTAATACTGACAAAGGCCAACAAATCCAAACCACTTTTGACCTCTCCAGAACAAAATGCTGAGTACCAGGGAGTGTAACTAGGAGTTACTGCAGGGTTCTGATGCAGATGTCTGAAAAAAAACCACCACTGCGTAAAAAGTTCAAGCGAGAGATTACATCCTCCAAGGTAAGAGTGGACGCAGCAAAAACAAGTTCCAATTAAGTGCAGACATTGACCCAAAACAGACTTGTTTTAGAAATGAGTATCCCATTTAGTACTTTGGTTTGAAAAAAACCTATATATCCTGCATACACAAAATACTTTCCGCTCGATGCTTTGAATGTTCAAGCAGTATCAGTCTGGATAAAAAGAATGATTATCAGCTATTTTAACACACAACAAAGTTATTTAAGACCTTATAATAATTTCTGTAAACATGAAGAAATCAGAGTGGCAAACGCAGGAAATGCCAAGGATTTACCATAATGGGAGTCTGAGGGAAGAATCGAATTTCTGCACTACAGTCAAAATAGTTAGAAGTACCCCTTGCAGTTACAGGCAATTTTTTAAATCACATTTGCCAGACCAGAAAACTAACTACACAAAGACTACTGAAAAATAAATTTCTTATATTAGACGTGACTATACATCTGCTGAAGGTACATTTACAAAAATGTAAATATTAAAACAAGCTCTGTTGGGGATGGTCCGCTGGCATAGCCGTTGGGCTTGTGCACTCCATTTTGGCAGCCCGGGCTTCGTGGGTTCGGATTCTGGGCGCTGACCAACGCACCGCTTATCAAGCCATGCTGTGGCAGATTCCATATATAAAGTAGAGGAAGATGGGCAGGGATGTTAGCCCAGGGCCAATTTTCCTCAGCAAAAAGAGGATTGGCAACAGATGTTAGCCCAGGGCTGGTCTTCCTCACAAAAAAAAAAAAAAAAAGCAGCAGCAGCTCTGGTACTAGAGATAACAACATAAGAGAAAACACAAAACATATATGAAATATATAAAGGATATAATATATAGATGTCATTGCTATTTTATGAACCATTTTCTATCTTCTTAAACAGTAGAAAAATATGAAAGTATGTAAATTGATTGCACAAAAAGTAAAATGTGATTTCAGGTCAAAAACAAAAGGAAATATCACAAGAGACATAGAATCTCCCAACACTTGGCAAATGTTTTGATAAAGGCAAACTTAACATGGGTTAAAATTATTTTAGAAGTACACATGTGGAAATACACATGCATAATCAGCCTACTTACATTCTAAAAGATGCAACATAGTATAGAAAATAAAATTTACTGAATGTCAAGTTATTCAAATGCAGCTCTCTCAGTAGAAACAATAGCAACATCCAGCGTTTATTGGTATTTACCATGTGCCATGCACCATGCTAAGTGTTTTATAAAGCATTATCTCTTACCCTATGAGTTAGGTACAACTATTATTCAAATTTTATAAATGAGGAAATTGAGGCAAAAGAAGTAATGTGTGGGTAACACAGTTGGTTATTAGCAAAGCTACTCAGAGCTATGTGACCTTGAAAAAAACTAGTAAACTCCCACATTTTTTTGGGGGGGGGGGTGGGGAAGACTGGCCCTGAACTAACATCTGTTGCCAATCCTCCTCTTTTTTCTTGAGGAAGATTGTTGCTGAGCTAACATCTGTGCCAATCTTCCTCTATTTCTTCTTTTTTTCTATGTGGCACGCTGCCACAGCATGGCTTGATGAGCGGTGTGTAGGTCTGTGCCCAGGATCTGAACCCACGAACCCTGGGCCACCGAAGTGGATCATGCGAACTTAATGACTACTCCACCGGGCCAGGCCCCTAATTTTTGTTTTCTTAAGAGTCAAAAGGAGGAATAATCATTTGCTACATCTACTGTTAGGTTTATTGTGAAGACCACATGAAAAAACGTGCTCAAAAGTGTTTAGAAACCTATCGTCACACATTGTAAACATTCAAACTTTTACATACCTAGTTATCCAGGTCTTCTTAGGTTTCCATTTTAGCTCTGGTATCCTGCAACCTTTGGCTTACCTCATTATGTTGAAGCACTTTCTAGATTCCTGCATCTGACTGCTTTTTGCCTCATTTTCCAAGATTTCTTTTCCTATTTTTATCTTCCTGCTACATCTTGTTGTGATATCACATATTCACTTATCCATCTCGCCCCCCAGACCCCCAACCCCTACACGGACGCCCAAACGTACTGAGGCATCCATCACGTGAGAGGCACTGAAACCTGCACCCGACAGCTGGTACCTGCCAGCCTGGTCTCTGAGGTATGTTCCTCCCTAATAACTTGGGCAGGCTACTGGGAACACTTACTGGACTACTAGATATGGGTTTTACTTCTAATCTTCATATGCTCTTGCTTCTCCTGTAACCAACAATCATGAAACAAGGTATGACATCCTATACATCACTTTCCTGGTATTCATAGTTGTACATGTAATATTTCTAATATATGATGCCTCAACAGTTAAAGTTGTCTATTGATGGACCATGCACCACAAAGAAAAAGCACAATATAATAAATGCGACCAATAAGAGCTAACAGAAAGGAAAGGCTTAACAACAATTAATAATTGAATTCCTTTTTCAGTTCTACTCCAAACCTGACAACTTTCTTCAATCTATATTAGTGAAAAATATAATGGGAAGTTGTAGGTTAAAAAGTTGTTCTAAACCACTATGAGTAATTATTCTAAGAATCTGATCTAACTAATAGAAAACTGGATGGGAATCAGGATACTCTAAGACCATTTTTAGTGTCAGATAAACTCACTAAAAAACCTTGGGTACTTTGAATCCTTTTGTCATTCTTGTTCATATCTGTAAAATAGGGCTATAATCTGCTTTAACGTCCAGAAAGAATATAACATAATGAAATAATGACATTACCAGAAAAAAACCCAAGATTTTAAAGCTGAAAGGTACCCTAAAAATCATCCAATCCGATCCTCTCTTCAAAAAAATATATAGCCTCCAGGTATAATGAGATTTCTGCAAAGCCTCACTATAGATAATGGTAGCTTGAGTCCTGTCCCCCAGTTATGCGCATGCCCAAGTCATCAGGGAGAGGCAGTAAGCCAGAAACCAGGCCGGCAAGTAGCAGCCTGGCATACCTTACAATGCCTCCCTGTAATGGATGCCTCAATGCAACTGTGTGTATGTGGAGGAGAGGGTGAGCGGATGGTGGATGACTGAGTAAATATGCAAGATCAAAGCAAGAAGTTTGTTGGCTGTTTTGACTGTCGAGGGACTGACAAATAAAAAGCACAGCACTGGCAATGATGCTTTCATACACATACACTGCATATATGTGCATTATATACACACATATATTAAGGAATAAAAGGACTCCTCAAGGAAAATTATCCAAATGAACACTTGTCTAGAAGCAAGAAGACCAGCTTGTGACCCCAGAACACTTCCAAAGACTTAGTATTTCATCTGTTAAATGGGAATAATGCCCTACTATCCTCCACAGAGCTGCTAAAGTATCAAATCACATCACTTAGGTAAAAACAATTTGTAGACCAAAAGGCAAGATAATATGCATTTTAGTCACATTGCTACTGCTTCTAAATCCTAATAACTATGTTCATAGGTGCAAAAGAGCATTGTGTAGGAAGACATGGGCTTTGGAGACAGATATACCAGAGTATAAATCCTACTCTGTCAACTATTGGTTGTATGGCCATTTCCTCATCTGGTGCAAGAATTCTTAATAAGACACATTCAATAAATGGAACAACTGCTATCATTGGCCAGAGAATCAATGTTTATTGGAAACATACATGCCAGCCCTATTCTAATTAGCCCTATTCTAATTATGAAATTAACTAAATTCATCCTGTAGGTACTATTATTATCCCCATTTTATAGACAAGGAATCTAAGTACAGAGAGAATAAATAATTTGACTGGGCCACACTGTTAGTAAGCAGCAGAGCCAGAATTTGAAGCAGGCAGTCAAAATAACTACCATGCAACTAAGCTACAGCTACCTCAAATACCATTTTACTACCCCAAAATAATACATGTTTTAAATGTCACATTGATGTATTCATTCATTCATATGCTAAGTTCCTAATAAAGGTACAGTCATGCATCGCTTAACAATGGGGATATGTCCTGAGAAATGCGTCGTCAGGCGATTTCGTCATTGTGCAAACATCATAGAGTTTACTTACACAAACCTAGACGGTATAGCCTAGTACATACCTAGCCTATATGGCACCAATTTTATGGGACCACTGTCGTATATGTGGTCCGTTGTTGACATCACTATGTGGCACATGACTGTAGCTACAAAGCAGTAAAACATCCAATCCCAGGTGGCACACGAGATGCACACATTAAAAGTTTAATACTTCTGGGGAGTGTAGACTATTCTATAGAGATCCCAAAGGTCAATGATGTGATAATTTAAAATTTTCCTATGGCCCACAAATGAGTTAATTTGCAAGACTGAGTTAAGAGAATAAATAAGGAATCCAGTGTTGAGCCTAGCAAACCAAGCATGCTTGTAGCAATGCTGCCTTATGGTTTTACAGAATGTTGGTGAAGAACTTAAAATAAGGTTGCTTGCCTCCATCCCAAAAACATGGCAGAGTATGAAAATGTCAATAAAAAGTGACTACTTCTAGGAATTACCCTTATGATTTTATTAGTCTTATATTTATAGATGATTATGGGTCTCAAACCACTTAGGTTTTCAGTGATATTTTATGGCACACTAATAACAAGGATCTACCTCAGGAGTTCTCAGTCGTCACTACCATCAAAACCATCTGTAGAGCGTTCTAAAAATACTAATGTCCTGGCCTTTCTAAAAATATTAATGTCCTTACTAAAGATCTACTGCATCTTTAAGTTTGCGGCCTAAGCCTATTACTTGTTTTTAAATTCTGACTCAGCAGGTCTGGGTAGGGGCGTGAGAATCTACATGTCTGTTAGGCAGATGCGACTAACCCATGGACCACACTTTAAGGAGTCACCTTCCTGGCTTTCCTTGTCTATAAAATGGGGACAATACTAGCACTTACAGGATTAAATTAGTTCTAGACAAACACTTAGAATAGTGCTGACATATATTCTCAATAAACAGTCTTTGATTTTCTTGTCAATAATAATAATTACTTCATTGATTGAATACGTCCTAGTTAATTCTTGCAACAGATGAGGAAATGGCCATGTAACTAGTAGTCCGAGTAGCAAGATCACATGTAATTCTGTCCCAGAGGAGTGTTGAAAACCATTCTTCTACTCTGGAGGCATAAGTGTGAAACAAACTACAGGTTTCATACCAAATCAGAGAATAAAGATCATTGAGGGCAGCAGAAGAAAATGGGCATGGAAATGATTCTCAAAGGACAGGTTAAGGACTGGACAGGTGGAAAGAAGGAAAGTAAAAGCACAAAGGTCTATAAAACACATTCATTTACTCTCAGATTCACCACACACTGCATATGTTCTGGACAGCAGGGATACAAAGGTAACAAAATAGACAAAAAGTCTCTGCCCTTCTAGAACTTGTATTTTAAGGAGAGATAGAAGATGAAACAAACATAGATGTGTAACCCCTTAGGTAACGGTAAGCTTTATGGATAAAAAGAAGTCAAGGTATGCAGATAATGAGGGATGAGAGCTAATATTTCAACTACGATGATCAGGAAAAGCCTTCTGAGAAGGTGAGATATCTGAGCAAAGATCTAAATAAGTAAGGGAGGAAACCACATGGATATATGTGGGGAGAGTATTCCAGGGAGAAGAAACATTAAGTGCAAAGGTGCCAAGGGTGGCAATTTCATAGGCTCAAAGAACAAGAGTCAGGAGGCCAGTTGGCTGAAGCACAATGGGTCATAGAAAAAAACAGCAGATGAATTGAAAGAGGTAGCAGGGTTCCAGATCTTGTAGGGTCTTGTAAACCATGGTAAGGACTTTGGATAAAATCAAAGTGGGTAACAAGACCCAAAAGCAGAAGAATAACATAATTTACATCTTAAAAGAAACATATAAGAGTAAGGTGTTTGGGGGAGGAAAGGATAAGTAACCACTCTGACCATAAGGGAGAATTTTTATAGTAACATTAGAAGGCAATAAATTTAAGAACAGAAAATAGGGCCCCAGTTGTTCAGTCACATGTTTTCCTCAGTCACTTCACAAGAAGTTACTCAGTGCCTGTCACTGCATCTGATGCTAGAGACACAAAAACGATTTAGGCAGATCCTGCTGTAAAAACAAACAAACAGAAATCAACACTTCATTCTGAAGGTAGGAAGGAGCCACTGAAGGATTTTGAACTGAGGAATGCTATAACGAAAACAGTGCTTTGGGAAAAATTAATCTGGTAATGGCAAACAGAATAGGTTAGCGTAAGAACTGACTAGAGACAGGAGAGACCAATCACGAAGCTTCTGTAAACATCGAGGTATGAGCTAATGGACAATTTGAGCTACTTATGAAGGAAAAAGAAAGCTAACAGTAATTATTTGGCATTTTGTGAGGGAGAGGAGGGAGCAGTCTATATGTTATTGCCAAGTTTCTGCGGAGAGAAACAAAGTTAGAAGGGATAGTTAATTACTACAGAAGGAGAGTATAATTTGACTTGAAAACAGAAAACTTAAGTAACAAAATCCAGAAAGTTTTTGGAAATCTGGACCTAGAGTCCAAAAGTACATTAGGACTCAGGAATCACTCTGTCTGGTAGTTAAGCTCATTTTAATGAACATTTCAATGTCTATTAATTACACGAGGTACTGTATTAGATGCTATTGAACATGGTCCTTGCTCTCAAAGAATGCACAATTAAGTGCTGAAACAGAGGTATGCACAGAGTATTATAATGAATAAAAAGGAAAATTTGGTCCAACTAGGGGTTTGATGATGGCCTCTTGGAGTAAATACACCATTATCAGGTTATGGAAGTTGTGTTAGCTAAATGAAAAATCATACAAAAGAGTTTCAGGAAGTTGCAATAATATGAGTAAGGCACAGTGACATGAAATTGCATGGTGTATGAAGGGACTCACAAACAATTTAGTATTACCAGGAGATGAACGGTCAAGGGGCAGAATGACTGAAAATGAAACTAGAGTATTGATGGAGACCAGGTCATGGAGGGCCATGCCATCTAAAAAGTTAGAGCTACAAGTAAACAATTCTTTAAAGTAGAGAGAATCAACAGAGACAAAACCAACTTATATACCCAACATATATCTTCTCAATAGTTTGTTCCCAATATAACCTAGAGCTTATAAGGACTACCTTATGCATTCATACATTACTCCCTGTGCAACTGCACAGGGCTAATGTTACAATGCTATTTGTCTTTGAAATATTTTCATTAAAAAATCCAACCTGGTAAATGAGTGCATTGTGACTTGGTACATATACAAACATATATAACTACTCATCACAAGATACTATTAATATATATTTTGTTGCCAATGTTTAAATGCTATCTTATGCTCTCATCTAATAAAAGTGAGCATGACAGACCAATCTGAGCAAGCTTGACCTATACCCGTTAGCATTATTAGCACAACATAGTGCAAATGCTCTTTGCAAATGGGTGCTCTACTGCACTATCCTAAGTTGAATATGTTTATTTCATTGTGGTCTCTTTTTGTGCCATTTTATTCTGTGTTTGGGGGAACAGTTTAACCTATGATCAACAAGTAATAATCCTCAATTTAACACAAAGAATCAAAGAAAATTAAGATTTAATTAATCTAAATTAATTAAATTAAGATTTAAGTTTTACAGCACCTCAACAGGCCTTCAAGGAAATGGCTGAGGGTAAAGACTACATTAAGGCTTGATTGAAGGTCTTTGATGTTATAGCTATAAGAAACTATAGGCAGATGGATGTCACGACTTAGAGATTTCTAAAGAACAAGAGAGCAGTCACCACCTGACCGTAACAACTCACTTCCAAAGGGGTAATGCTACAGTAACATTGTACTGCTTACATTCAATTAGGGCCCTCACTTCCAGGAACTCATCCTCCAAATTTAATAGCAAGTATGTGGGTACAAGGAATGGATACAAGTAAGAGAGGGAGAGATTATGGGGTCAATATAAAACCAGTCAGCAGTTTCCAAGTTTGCCTGCTACCAGAATATCGCGTGGACAAGATCATGAGTTTTGATCCAGGATCTTTGTCCTTGATGTTAGAGGCACTCAGAGGTGAGATAATCTCTGTAAGAAGTCTTACAATAAATGTACACATCTTTGATGAAATATCTAAAGTTGTCACACTGATCCTTTGGGATTTCAAATATGGTTCTCTTCTTCTTTAACTGTAAATGGAAAGGTATAATTGAGCAAGCATACATGCACTGGATCTTACCTAAACTGGTAGGTTATGTATAGAATTCTCATACAAGAAAAAGAAAGGGGGGAAAGAACCTTAGGAATTGGTGACTAAAAATGGAAATCAGAATACATTTATTTGCAATATAGGCAATAATGTGAATATGAACACAATATTTATGCAAATGCCTTCATTTCAGAACAGAGATCACCAATCTATCAAATTTAGCAACACTGGGCCAATAATTACTGGTGATATTAAACACACTTCACAATCTTTAATTTCTTCCTCTTCTCCTCTCTGTCTCTCTCATTGGTTATTCCATCATTTATTGAATACTGTGGTAGTTTTAAAACATGCGTGGCCACAAATTCTTTGGCCCTCCTTGGATCTGGGAGATCTGTGGCTGCTTTGACCAACAGAGTTCAGCAGATGTGACAGGATGTGACTCCAAGGCACGGTAATAAAAGGCCACGAAGCTTCTGCCCTGTTTATTGGGAAAACTCAAGTCGTAGAGCCCTGAAATGCCATGTATGAAGTACATTTACCCTAAGAACAGTCTTTGGAGAAGCCACAGGTAGCACTTGAGTCAACAGTCCCAGTTAAGCCTGTCCTTTGGCCATTCTAGCTCAGATGTTAGACATGTGAGTGGAGAAGTCATTTAGAAGCTGGATCCTCCAGCTGCAGCTGGTACAGTCCCCAGCCTTTTGAATCACCCTCCAACAAAATCACCAGCTGAGGCTCCAGACATGTTGGAGTGGAGAAGAGCTGTCCTTGGCATTCCGAATTCCTGACCTACAGAAATTGTGAGCATAATAAAAGGGCTGTCTTGGTGGTGTTCTGTGCCACTATGTTTTGCATGGTTTATTATGCTCTCAAGAACAGGTACCTACCATATACTAAGTAATCTGTACGAATTAGGGATTCAAAGATGACAAAGATACAGACCTGACCTCAAGGAATTCACACATGGGGGGCGGGGAAAAGATTTTTCTTCATTAAAAGTATAACCAAGGAGTGGTACCTGCGACGGTGCAAAGGCAGACTTAAGACAAAATAACTATGTTTTAAGCCTCCTAGGAACCATGTGCAACAATCTCAGAAATTCTAGACTTGTTTTAGGACAAATGAATTGCAAAGATAAGGATCATTTGAAGAAAAGCTACTTTATTCTTCTACCTATCCAGCACAGAACACCAATATCAAGCAAGTACTGAGATATTTTATGTATATTAACATATTTACTCGCAATAAATTTTATTCAGTTCTGTTGCTTTCACATTTCATTAATAATTGACAGCTCTTTTTTTAAGTAAGTTTCATTTTAATTTTCCCTAGATATGTAGAATGTTTGTGAACCTATGGAGACCATCTTTCAAAGCTAATTAATAAAACCGCCCTCCAAAAACAAGCTTAACTCTCATCATCCCAGCAGTCTTTTCTGAAAACAAAAGTATACAGACAGTGCTACCCTCTGGCTACAGCTGCAATCATTCTACCACATCTTACTACACCTGTTTAGCTGCTATGTGGGGGAATGTGCTTTGGTTCAAAAGAATTCAGGATCATTTTATTAAAAGTAAAGACCCAAATATTTTTGACATTAAATATTCCACAACAAGTAAGCTAGGGCTAAATTCCATTTGTGAGCACTTTTTCCTAATTGGTGGTAATAAATTCCTAAAAAGAAAGGGTCTAATGGTAATGTTGACTGATTCTTAACTACATTAACCCAAATGTTCCTGTCACAGTGAAATTTGCCCTATAATTTACCTTAATGGACTAGGTGTATCGATAAATACTGAAAATGTCCAGTCTCTTTTTTTCCCTTCCATTTAAATCAAATCCAATTCTATGTCAACAGATTGTACCAGTGTATAATTACAATAGCTAATGCATTGGGAAAAGTAGTGTTCTTTGATAATTTTTCTAAAACCTCTTAAGCATTCTGCATCCCCCTACACTCAAGAAATGCATTAAATTACATAACCAGACACTACTGACCATTGCCAATTGTGATAATGAATTTAAAAACCTCATCATCACCTCCAACAGTGACTACGTTTTCAGATTTCAAAACTCTGTCAAACAAAAGACTCAAACAGTACCTAGGGATGTCTTAGAAAGAATTTTCTTCATCAAATATAACCAAACTCTAACAGAAATAATAGCTTAGTCACCACTGCAATATAATGTTAAATCTGAGATGTATAAATAAGCTTTAGAAATCTGTAAACGCCTTGAAATTATGTGTCAAGTTTTGTGTATATGTAAATGTATATATTTTTATGATGAGAGACAATAGCTTTCACGAGAGTCTCAAAAGGGTCGACCTCAAATGAATGAATTCTACTAATTAGATCCTATCCCTTTTCTTCTACCATTTCATAAAAAAACAGCTTTTTCTAAGTACAAGCTAAATGCTTCCTCTAGATTTCTTACTCTGAATCCTCTTTTCCCTCCCTTTCATTTCCCCATTCTGTGGCTCTCCTGTCCCCAACTCCAACTGTAACCTCTGTGCATCAAACTTCTACATAGAAAAAGCTGTTATTAGTCAATGTATAAGATCAATCATCAAAATCCTCAAAAAGAAATAAAAGTATAAATTTTTTAGAACAAATCTGTATTTAACTGTCAATAAACAATTTCAATTTATAGTTATTCCAGATACTTAGTTACACACACATTTCTCTTTAAAGATGCTACTTGCCAGGTATACTGCTGTTCTTTAAAAGGGAGGAAAAGATAGAAGTGGAAAAAGTTTTCCTAAAAGATTACCCATTGAGTCAATGACCTGTGGGGGTTATTATGAAGCTCCATTATTAGGGCTGAGAGCCTCAAAGGCTTTCGTTATGTCACTAATTTCTTTTTGCAAGGCTTCAGGAAATGAGCCGATTTATCTAGTTCTGCATGCTTGGGGCTTGATACATGCTATTTGTACATGACAGGTTTCATCTGCGTAGCACCATTGACAACATTTATCTGCACATCAAAAAAGTTCATCTCCTGATGTAAAAAAAATTATGCATATACTGGGATAAAAATGTTAAAGAGGTGAGTAAAAGACCTGTGATACCACATAAAGTGCAACCAAACTACAGGAAGATCAACAATTGAGTAGGAATGTGCAACAGGGCTGTAGGAGCAGACACAACACCAAAAAAAGGAAAAACTGGAAAGAACCTTGCTTACAGTGATAAAGCAGAGGGCTTTGTGAGCATCCTGTGAATTTTAACTACAAATGGGAAACACTAATTCACTTCAAACAAGAAAAGATGAAGCTTTATGACCAAAGAAGAAATATTTCAAAATAAATTTTAATATAGTCTGCATTGTTTATAACCAACAGAAGAAAATTAACCCTTGAAATTTACTCTTATGGGAAAAAATGTTTAGATTGTTGCTGTGGTTCGCAATCAAAAACCTTTGATAGGGGCCGCCCGGTGGCGCAGCGGTTTAGTCCGCGCTTGGCAGCCCGGGGTTCGCGAGTTCGGATCCCGGGCGCCTGCCGACGCACTGCCTGTCAGCCATGCCGTGGCGGCGTCCCATATAAAGTGAAGGAAGATGGGCACGGATGTTAGCCCAGGGCCAGTCTTCCTCAGCAAAAAGGGGAAGATTGGCAACAGATGTTAGCTCAGGGCTGGTCTTCCCCACAAAAAAAAAAAAAAAAAAAACACCTTTGATAAAGCTTAAAGTCTTTATAGGCAAGTAACTTTAGAGAACACAGAGACAAAAGAAGGTAACCAAATAGAAAACTGCTTTCCTTTCAGAAATAATAATCAGCTTAACAGCATCTGTGTAAAAGATTCTGAAAGGAGGGCACAGCCTACATATGTGCATAACAAGGTTATTTCCAAATTTCCAACAGATGATATATAACACATTCTTTTGAGAAAAATCAGTATTTTTCTCTGTGAAGAAGGTAGACATTGAGTTAAAGAGTTTGTTCCCGTAATTCATCATCTTTCAGAACATGAGGTTCTATTAGGCTCCAATCACCCCCTACTTCTACTCTTCTCAGCATTTGGTAATACAGATAGTAGAGCTAATTTTCTGTCATTCAGGAAGAACTGTTGGATCACTAAACTTGTATTATCATCACCTCTGAAACAGAGTAAAAATCTCTGTTAGAACCACTGGTTTATTAGATCAAACCCACCATCAACAATGTCAACTCTGCCTGGTCGTGTTAACAGGAAAATGTTTTACGAGTTCCACCACTGGGCATCAATTTAACTTCCAGCACCAGCTATGCTGTAAAACCGTGAACGTAATTTATATGGTGACCCGCGTGTGTGGGAAGCAATATCTAGGTGAAACTTCTCACAGTCTGACAAAATGCTTTGATTTGCACCATTCAGATGATTGAGCAAAAACAGTTTAAGCAATCACCACCAATAGCCTTTATCTCCAAATGCACTAAAAATTTATTACTCTGTGAGTACAACCTATTGCTTCAGAGCCAGGCTTGATAGAATAGAAATGATTGGATAAATATTACATTTTCAACTGGTACACATCTTGTCCATTAGGTTTAAATATTGGACAAGTTATGTGTTTAAGATAAACATCAGTCTTAGCTGATTCCATCACACAGTACATTCAGAAAACCTCCAAATGTTTCCATAGTAACATTTTTGTGCTTACATATAGCTGAGGATACATGTTCATTGCCAATTAGGAGATAGTAAACTGAGAGACCACTGAAGTCTTCTTAAATAATCTACCTCTGCCTTTTAGTTAGCACTTAATATACAGTTGCCAGTATTTATACATCTAATGCTGTGTATGAAGCAACTGAGTAACTAATCACTCAAGCAGGAAGGGCCATAAATACATGGCTCACCCACCTGTCCTAAACAACACTTTACTATTCAGGCCTTCCTAGAAATTTTAAACTAGCCTAAATTTCAGACTCATGGCTTTTCCAGTAGCTACTGTTGTGCACTAAGGGATGGATATTTACCTGACAACCTCTCTATCAGCCTGTCTGAGATCATACACCTTCAAAGATGGCAATGAGTGTTTCTGACCTATTGATACAGAACAAAGCATTACATGGTTACATGTAACACAACTTCTAAATATCTTTTCTGGCATCATGGGAGGCAATCTACGCATGCAATCTTCAATGCCTTTGGGCTCCTGAGCAACTACAGGAGCCCTGACTAACCTGATTAACTCAGTGTTACTTTCTATTTTCTGATTTGGTTTGATTAGATACTGAAAGGTAAATAATATCATCTCCAGTCTGGTAATAAAATAATAGACTCAGAGAGGTTAAATAACTTGATCAATAAGTATGGAAATGGAATCGTATCCCAGGTCTTTCTGACTCCAAACCATTTTCTACTATAAGCCATACTGAGGATCTTTGCTCAAGATGAGAATGTAATGATTAAAATCTTACACCTGAAAGTTTAAACAGTACCTAATAAAATAGTAAAAAGCAAACAAACCAAACCCTTACATACAAATAGAATTATTTATAACAGGTATATCTTACACTCCTAATCACCAGTCTTTATTCATTAAAGAAATATACTACAAATCAAGAGATCATCAGGCAAAATGACTACTGGCCATTAACCTTTGCATTTCAGCTCTTTTCCTTAATTACGGATTCCAGCCTTGTTTTCATGAATTTTGTTTGCAATACTGAAAAAAATAATTGCAGTGTGCAAACTGGATAGAGAGAAAAAACTTACTATTTAGAAACAAATCATCCTATATTCCATACACAAAGCCATTTGTTATAGTACTACTAGAAGAAACTTAAGCATTTAACTTTGAATGCCTAGCAAGATCTTTTAAGCTGTTTTTCTTATCTTATTCTTCAAAATTTGAAAGTAGAAAATCCCACTTGACTAGAAAGGCAAAAAAAAAGGTTGTCCCTTCTAGGGTTAACAGATGTAATCTGAATTTTAGGTAAGATTAACCTTTCGCTCACAATAGGACTGGTTATTGGTTTTATTTTTTACTGTCTTTAACTCAGGTAAAAATCAATATAGAGCGAGACAAAGGGCTCTAGAGGGTCTGGCTACCCCAGCTTTTGGTTTGGCTCCTGCACAATTCTACAACATGCTGAGGCTGGGAAGGATTAGCCTGCTTGTGTTGAGTAAACCGATGATACTCAATAAACAGTTTCTGTTGTAAACCCCTTAGGACGTGCAAAGCCACACTAGTTGGCAATAGACCAGATAAGCTGCAGAACCAGCTGTAATCTCATTTAGACTTGAGCTGATCCTCCTGTCCTTTCATTCCACAGGATCAAAGCAAACCACTGAGGAGGCAGCTGTATTATAGCGGCTCTGCTTGCTGGATGCAGCAAACATTTCATAAATTCCAGTCCTTGAAGCAAGTCTCTACCTAATCTACCCAGAGCTGGGACAATCAATGAATTTCTGAATTCATTAGACTGATTATTACAGGGTAACCATTTTCTCTTTGGAGAAATCTGATGGTTGCATGCCACCTTTATAAAGCAGCTCTAATTTCTGACTATTGTTTTTTTTTTCTTGAAGGGCTCAAATTTTCCCCCACAATATCAAATAAAAATGGTTTAAAATTACTTAGCTTATTATCTTTAATGCATATTAACAAGCAAACAATATACAATGCTGAATTCCTTCAGATGCAGTAACCAACCACCACTGAAATGCATCCGGGCTTTAACAGTAGCCCATACTGCCATGCTCAATGACACAGGAGGGAAGGCCAACCTTTCTTGACACAACACCATATGTTGGCCAAAACTGATATTCACAAAAAAATTTATAGAAAAGGTTTCTGCAGTTCATTAGAGAATATTAATATTGGTAACTTTTCCATAAAAGAACACAATTTTTCATAAAACAGAACACAATTTTTAAAGTGCTACAAAGTGAGAGTGTTAAGTATTTCAAAATAAGTTACTCCCCCTACATTCAATAGAACTAACACTTTACTATCTCATTTTACTGGAAATTGCCTTGAATAAAATCTAAATTTCAAGTTACAAAGCTTTAGAAAGCAGCCTCCACTCCCAAATTTGTGAGAATGCTAACTGGATGAATAATGGGCACTGAAGAGGCAGCTGTTGGGTGTCACATCGCAGATCTCTCTGAATAGTAAACGTGAAAGAAATGAAACCCAAAACACATGCGCAGGGCTGTATATAAAAATATTAGCATTTTAAAAGAATGAACTAATAATTTAATGCTGAATGAAAATAGTTGAGAGGAAGTCTAGAGGAATATCTAGTCAGGGAGTTGGCAAATTTTTTTGTAAATATTTAGGCTTTGTGGGCCACATACAATGTCAAATATTCTTGCTATTTTACAAACCTTTAAAAATATAAAAACCACTTTTAGCTCAATGGCTGCACAAAAACAGGCCATGGGCCAGATTTGGTCAGCAGCGCCTTAGTTTGCCAACCCCTTCTAGTCCCAACTACTGATTTTACAGATGAGGACACAGATCCTCAGGCACACAAGTTCTTTTGGATAACTAAGCAGCAAGTGTCAGCAGCAGAATTGGGATCTACTGAGTCCCGCTCTATCTGTTTTTCTACTGCCTCCCAACATTTACCCCAATATCACTTCAGAAAGAAAATGGTAGGAAGAATCTACTGTATTTCAGAAACATTTGAAAAAGGGAAGCAAGAATGCCTGGGACTTGTCAATCTAGACAGCACACCAAAGAGACCACACATTAACTGACCCAACATGTCCAAGCCAACAAATGTACATGTAATGAATCACCTCTCTTCAATCCATTCTTCAGACATAAAAGGGTCTCATTTCACATAATCACATAATAACAGCAAAAGTGATAAATATCGAAACCTTAACTCTTCTCATATATGCAAAATCCAGATCTTTGTAATAATAGCACCACGATAGGAAACTGCAAAACTGTGTAATTATACTTTAATTGTATTGTGAGGCATGCATTAATCACAAAGTTTAAGTACCAAGGATAAAATTATAATAATTCTGTAAAACAAATTTAAGCTAGCTAAGTAGGTCAGAACCACTAACATGCAACAGGAGACCTCTGGGAATTTATCAGTTAATGGCTATTTATGTGCAAATGAGTGCCCTCCAACCCTCCAAAATCCTGTGTAGCTGAAGGGTATTTCTGTTAACCAGGAGCACTGCTTAACTGCAGAGGCATAAATTAAACCATTTTATTGGAATGATTTTTAATTCCTCTACTTTCCTCTTACCACATTCCCCCCTACTTTTCTAGAAGCACAATTTACAGAACATATGTAACAGAAGAAAAAAAGAAAGGTGGCTGAAGAGTTTTCAAAACTGGTTTCTCCTAACCTCCACCATACATGCACACTACACCTTCAGTAAAATTAAAGGAAAACATTTCTTACACTTCACATCCTTCGAAGGGGACTTACATTGTTAAAAAACTAAAAGCTTCAATATAAGCACTACACTAACCCACTTTTTAAAATGAACTATAATAAAATAAAATTCTGTTTTATATCTTTATATTCTTATCTTTCAGAAGACAAAGAAATTCAATAGAGTTTGCATATATCATAATTTTTGTCATAACAGTCAAACTACATACTTATCAAAGTATACTGAGAAGGGGGAAAAAGCTTTTTCTCTTTGTTAAAAAAACAAAACGAAAACCAACCCCCCTGCCCCCCGCCCCCCCCACTGCTGCAGTCCTAAGTTCCTCATTTCTAACGTGCCTCAAAAGAAAATTAAGCATTTGGATGCTTTCTGAAGGGGGTGGGGGGGCAGGCAGAATAAAATTTTTCAATGTGACATAAATATGGTTAAAAGAAACCACTACACATCCATTATCAGGACCACGCCAAACTTTCTCAAGTACAGAGGTGGCATAAAATTAGATATTGCCTAACTTTTAGATTTTAGGTGGAATAACAGTTATCTAAAATTAATCTTTCTAAAGATTTAATGTAGCACCAATTTAAAAGTTTTAAATTGTGCTACCATTCCCTTGGAGTTATTTCTTTCCCATCATTAACTGAAAAATAAAATATAACCTAATGCTAAGTTAAACACAAGTAAAGGCCAAGATAAGACATACTGTATCTTTTAAATTTCAGTATTTTATAACACAGGTGAAACCTCAGCACTTTAAGCTAGAATCAAAAAATATAACATTTGTGGGAGCTATTTTAAAGATACGGGTAATAAAAATTTGTGGTAAACTCCTTCAAAAAGGTAAGAAAAAATGTTCCATTCATCTTTCCATAATTGAATTTTCCAGAGTTGTAAGTAAATCATAGCAGGACAGATGATTATATCAAGTTTGCTTCTGATTAGGGTGCTTTGGAAACACATCACTTCCGGATTCAGAGAGTGATCATCACAGGTATCCAGTGTTCCACTGGACAATTATGTTTGCGTTTGAAATGGGGAACAGAAGTCTCCGGCCTAATGTCAGGTGTTATACTTAAATGTACAACACATATAAGTCACAGGAATACAGATGCATTTACAGCCTGAAAACATAATTTCATTACAACTATCTGCTTTAGGAAGAAAAATATTAACTACAAAAGATAAATCCTCACACAAATGTAACCATCTTTTAAAGGTTGTCACCCTATTTCAAAAGGGACCTCTCAGAAGCTGTAAAGGGCTCACTGGACCCCGCTCCCCCCCACTCCCGACCTTTTGGCTAGGGGCAATACAATGGTCATACCAGAGTCTTCCAGTCACAGGCAGATTCTTAGTCAGATCTCTATACCAAGCACTGCCCTAAGGCTTAATTAACCCTCCCCAGAGACAAACACGACCTTCTCTAACTGAAGAGACAACAGACACAGAGTCGGCTTGCTGAAGAAATACCAAAACTAAGAGCTAGGTCTCATATTTGGACTATCCCCTCCACACTTCATAACATTACACAAGGCAAAGAACTGTTTAAGTACATGAAAGTTACCAACCTCTGCCTTTATACGGCTAAAATAGCAGACAGAATGACATGATATTCAAGTTTTTTTGACATCTTTAGGTAATGAAGTCAATAGCACCAATGAGAGAAATCCTAGACTACAGGATGAAAGAAAAACTTCATCAGTCTGGAAGTAGCCAAATCTAAAATTTCCATAATTGTTCAAAACGTTGCTTAAATATTATTGCCTGACTATACAGCACCAGCCTGGGTCATCCCTTTCCTTAATTCTCCTCTATCAATCAGTCCTGACTTCAAAACTAATGCTCTCTCCTACCATATCATGTTTTTTTTAACTACTTTCAGTTTTTTAAATGTATTTTTGTATTACTAGGCTTTTTTACCACAATGGCTTCCTACCTAGTTTCCTTGCCTAAAGTTCCCTTTCAATCCACCATGCATATTACTGCCAGAACCATCTATATAATTATTATTCATTCATTCAACAAAGACTATTAAGCATACTTATGTCAGGCACTTTAGTTGGATACCTAGTGTTGAAGATAAAAACATGAATAAGACAAATTCCCTGCCCTCAAAAAGTATCATTCTAGTGAAGGAGATGGACAAAGACAGATGATGACATTTCAAGTGATAAATACTCTGGTGCTACAAATATGTAAGGAGGTAGCCCCCTGCTCTCCCTGGGAAGCCTGCAAACTCTTCACGGGGGAAACTGCATATTTCACTTAAAAGGAAATAAGCTTTCCAGGCAGAGAGGGAATCAAGGAATATTTCAGGCAGGAGGATTAAGAGGAAAGTACCAGATAAGATCTTTTTCTCAAGGAGTTTATGATTCAGTGGGGGAGAAGAGCACATGATGTGTTTAAAGAACTGCTCTCATGTTGTCACTCTACTCACAACCTATAGCCCTTGATTTCCTCCCCACCCAGGTCTGTACTTGTCCTATTTTCAAAGCCTTTCATAATCTGGTGTCATCTTTCTAGTAAAGCAGATATCCTCTTCTTTCATCAGACTAGTTTCTTCATCAGCCCCAGAAAACATTTAACCCATTCCAACCTCCAGTTCTTAGATCACTCTCCTATTCTAGCATTTTCAATAAGTTATAATAATTGCCATTCTTATATCCCACCTTTCCTATCCTTCCTCCTAGTGGTCTCTTTCCTTATTACAAGTGTAAATTCTACTTCTCCTTCAACACCCAGTTCAAATGCCACCTATTTCACAATATCTTTCCTAATCTGCTCATCCCATCTCTTTTCTTCCCTCGTTCTCCTACTGATGAATTACCATATTATCGTATCTCATAGTATTCATTATTTTTAATTTTCACTTTGAACTGCACTAGTTATATACATGCATTGTTTACTAAAAAATAATTTCCCTGAGAACACAGTCTACAGCTTTTTGCACACACAGAGTTATCTTGCACTAGGAGAGCTCAATAAATGTTATTGTTATGATCCAACTTACTGAAAGACTACAGTATCCCACTAATGTTTTTTTATATTGTGTGTGATATAATGTATCTCTCCTACCTAGCACTAGGTAAGAGGACAAGTCCATATAAAGCATCCAAAAAATATCTGCCTAGGTATTCATCTCCCTTTCACCCGCTCAACCTAATTAATTACAATTTATTTGTAATTCTTCAACTTTCTTCCCTGCTAAAGCATAGGAAAAGGAGAACTCAAACTGCCTGAAGTCCCTGACATACATACAAGAAGCCCTCATCAAATATGCTGTTTAGGGCCAGCCTGCTGGCGTAGCAGTTAAGTTTGTGTGCTCCACTTCGGTGGCCCAGGGTTCACAGGTTTGGATCCCAGGTGCGGACCGATACATCGCTTGTCAAGCCACGCTGGGCAGCGTCCCATATAAAGTAGAGGAAGATGGGCACGGATGTTAGCCCAGGGCCAACCTTCCTCAGCAGAAAAAGAAAATGCTGTTTAATGATAAACTATGGCTTGGTTATTATGCTTCTATCTAAAAAAATATCCTGCACAAAGTAGCCACTTCAATATTTATTGACTAAATTATTTTTTTCTAATGTATAACTAAAAATCACCAAGTACTGGCCAAAGTGAAAATATTTGATAATATCTATAGCACTGTAAGTTGGTCCTTAAGAAAAGTCTTTCCTTCATATCATTCTGTTCTGTATTTTTCTTTTGTGGATTCTACATAAAACAGAGGGAAAACACCAGCTCCACATAAGTAAAAGACAAAATAAAGCCAATTAAGTAAAATTTAATCATGCTGGCACTGTATTTCCATATAATTTACCAACTTTACAAAGAAAAGCAAATTTACCTAAAAACATTAAAGCATTTAATGTGTAATTGGTATCAGAAACACTGACATAATCTAATTCAATCCTTCATCCTTCAGATTAAAGAACTGAAATACTGGGGCCACCCTGAGGTCCCACTGGATTTAGGGTTGAATTAGGTACAAAAAGATGTTTCTATCACTTCACAGCCCATCTCAATTTGCTTCCTCACATAAGTTTAATTTATTCTTAAACCAGTGGTATCTCTCCTAAAATAAATGTAAACACTGTAATAATACTTGAGGAGATAGAGACCATATTTAATGTGCAAGACCATAGACGAACATGAACAGGTAGCAATCTTAACCTATTTCCCTAACTTGGAACCTTTGTATTTAGCATAAACAGAAGAACTGAAAGAAACAACAGGGTGAATAAAAGATTTTCTAACTTCAGTGATTCCAAAATAAAAGGAGTAAAAGTCAAAAGAGAAAAGATATGTATGAAAATTTAATCTGATTTCTATGCTCCTCTCCCCTCAATCATTATTCCAATGGGAATAAATATATCCACCTGCTATAGACTGACTCTATCCCGCCCCCCCAAATTCATATGTTGAAGTCTTAACTCCTGATGTAGCTATATGAGGAGTCTAAGGAAGTAATTAGGGTTAAATGAGGTCATGGGGTGGGGCCCTGATCCAGAGAATTAGTGTCTTTATAGGAAGAGACACCAGAGTGCCCCCTACCAATGCACATACAAAGAAAGGTCATGTGAGCACACAGTGAAAAGGCAGCCCTCTGCAAGGTGGGAAAAGAGCTCTCACCAGAAATCCACCATGCTGGCACCTTGATCTCGGACTTTCAGCCTTCAGAACTGTGAGAAAATAGATTTCTGTTGTTTAAGTGACCCCATCAGTCGGCAGCACTTTGTTGTTGCAGCCTGAACAGACTAAGACACCATCTGTGCAAAGTTTTAAAAAGTTTATATATTTAAATGATACAAGCTCCTAGAGCCTATTAGTACTATTCTAAATGATAAATGCAGAATAGCATCCCAAAAGATATGACATGACTATATCAGTCCATATGGAAATAATGGAAAGCTTAAATGATGTTTATTATCTCTAAATTAGGCAAGATGCACTTGCCTTCTGTGAAATCAGGAATATATGATTACATTTTGTCACAAAACTTCCACTGCAATGTAATTCTGAAAAGGCTGGGCAATTAGTTTGACCCAAAACATGAAATTTCTTATATTTTGAAGACCATCCACCATTTTACATTAGTATCTTCAGAATATAAGAAATTCAATACACAGATTGGATCAAACTCATGGTCCAGGCATTTCAGTATTCAGAAAGGAATGACTGTGGGATATAAAAACTTAGAAGCATTAAATAGCTAGTTTCCACTATCCCATTAGCTCTATGAGTGCGGGATACATTTTCACGTACACCAAAACACTTTTTAGCACGGTCCTGAGACACAGAAAGTATTCAAGAAATATTTGCTGAATTACACTGGAATTCCTCCTAGGAAACCGAAAGAAAAAAACTGTTAACTGTTAAATATGTATATATATGTGTGTGTACATATATACATATACAATATTTTTTAAGGATTATGACATTTATATACATAAATCCCTTAAAACTTCTATATATCTAAAAAAACGTAAAATGCAAATTTCAACATATCTGAAACATACATGATGTTCATAAGGTCGATGTATTTCATGTACAATTTGCTATAGCAAATTAATGTTAAAAGACAAACAAGGTTACTTAGTGAGAGGTCCTTAGAACAATTCCCATACGGGGTTACAGGTTCTTCAGAGAAAAAGTCATTTTATAATGAAACTGCTTTACTCTTCTCCGGAACTAGAAATATAATTTTTCATTTCCCACTTTTTCCTGGAAGCCTTCCTCCCAGAGCTTGTCCTCATTCTATTTCAATCTGGAATGGTCATTGCCTGGGCCAGGTGTACAACTGTCTTCTTTCTTTTCACCATTCTGTGCTGGATTCTGTTTCCTCAACTCAAAACATTTCTTGTTCTTGGCTAAATCCTTCATTTCCCTGAAGTACACATTCTCTCAACATCTCAAAAACATAAAACTGAAAGGAAAAAGCAAGTGACACAGCTATATGCAGCATCTCTGGTACGGCAGCATTTATGAAAACGTTAAACATGCATAACGCAATACTATGTGTTGGTTTTGGATTCTATTATGTCATGTTAAATTATCAAAGTATGCTGTCCACAAAAGGTCAAGAGTTTGTAGCATACTAAAAAGGTGGGGGGAAAAAACGAATATTAAGGTTTCAGAGAACAGGAATAGAAGAAAAATAAATAGATGTCAGAAGAAGGAAATGTAGAAAAATATACTAATGACATAGTGCTGTAATTAACAATTCACTAAAGACCTCACATACATTTCCAAGTGGCTAAGTTATTTTTTATTTTTAATAGAGGGAATGTGTTAAAGATGTCAAAAACAACTTTAAAAACTTTTGAACTGGTATCTACATAAACACAAGCTGCTAAAGACTTACAATATCTCCCTTCTAATCCACTTGCCACCAATCAGCTATGTGACATTGTGTGACTGACTTACAGCCAAATAATCACTTTATTTCGTACAGGGCAATCTCAGAGAAAATTCTGTAAGTGACACAGAAGAGCTTTAAGAAGAGTCTCTTCAACTTTTGTCTATTGATCACAGTGCATTTATTTGTTCACACGTCTGCCTCACTACACTGTGGGGCCCAGAGAGCAGCGATCTGATTTCATGCATCTTTAATTTCTCTAACACCAGCACAAAGTCCACCAAAGCAGGTCCTGGCTGGGCACTCAATCAAGGTGTATTGAGTGAAAAATACAGTCATTTCTATTTCATGCACAGGCACAAAATTAATAGAGCCAGAATTCTCTGAGCCATAAGAAAAAGGGGCGGGGGGGAGATATGACTAAGAAAATAATTTATGCTTTAATTTATAAATTAAGTAATTTTTACTTCAAGCATAAATAGTATTCCTTTTTATGGAATACCATTGAACTGATTCGGAATGGAGCGCTAAAAAAAAAAATCTCTTAGAGGGAAAACTCTGTATTTTAAATTTACTTGTAATATACAGTCTTTCACTTCACTTCTCTGAAACCAATGGATAAGCAGTAATGAAAATAAAAGCAATCATCATGAGGTACTCTGCTAGACACCTGACATATAGTATCTCTATTCTTCAAACTAGCTCTTTAATATGTATTATTACACACATTTTACAGATTAGAAAAATTGAGGTTCAAAGAAATTACATGACTTGCTGAAGATTAAAGTGAAAGTGGCAGAGTCAAGATTAAAATTCAGGCTTGCAACCTTTTAAAAAGTAGAGTAATATTTTTTACTATAAGCAAAAGAGATTACTCCATATGATTCACACATATTAAATGTAAACATACTGTGCTGGTTTTGACACTGGATATATTAATAACTCACAAAATTGAACTACAGCTAATATCTTGGTTAAATAAACAGAGCAACCCAAATTTTCAATCAGGACCTTGGATAATCAGACAGGTATAAGAGCCAAGCCAACTTGAAGTCATGTATAGCTCCTAAATGTTCACTGGGGTTAAATAAACTAAAGTTTATTATACAAGGAAATACTATGCAGCCTTACCCACCGTGTGTGTGTGTGTGTGTGCGTGCGCGTGTGTAGTAAGATCTTTGATATCTCTTTCATCAAAAAACTGAAGTCGTAGAAATTTCCAAGGTATAATCCCACTTTTCCCACTCAAATTAAGAGGTGATAAAAGAGGCAGTGTGGATAAAAGAAGAAGCAACAGCAGTTTAGAAGAATATTCTCCAAAGGGTTAATAGTGGTTCCCTTTGTGGGTGGGAGGTTTAGGAGGGAACAACTATTTTCTGCAACACACAATTCCTTATTATTTACATTCTTTACAGGATTACATGAATTTTGATAATATAAAAACTAAAGAGAAGCATTAAAACTTTCTCTGGAGCCTTCAAGTGCTTTAGAAGTTACACTGAAAACTATTTTATATTTGATATTAATATTAACAAAAAAAGCTTAAAGGAAATAGCAGGGAACCTATATTGACAAATGCAGGAAAATTCTTTTTTTAAATTCTGGGAAATGAAAGTTAATTAACCCTTTTACCTGTCATTTCACCCCAAAATCTAGAAGCTTTCTATCTCTATGTTTTCAACATAGAGAAATAGTTTTGCTCCAAAGGGAAAAAATTTGATTCTTTTTCTAGTCCAAGGTTTTCCACTAGCTAAAAATTTGTTTCTGTAAGAAATACGTTATTATATATGTATGTGTGTGTATATGTATAAACCTCAAATACAATTAAACCACGGCTCCCAACTTTTTTTTAAAGAACTATATCCAAGGTTCTGTATTTTAAACCAAATCATTTAAAAAATATCTTCCACATAAAATCAAACACGTCCACAAAGATCAAAGTCTCATTTATAATGTTGTGAATGGCACCTCTGGAGTTGTGCACCACACAATTTGTATAACAGTATCCAAAGACCCTGCCAAGATACACACAAAGACATTCATCACAACTTTGTATCTAATGGTGAAAAATTCAAACTAGTATAAGTTTTCAACAATAAGAAATGGTCAAGTAAACTATGGTATATCCACACAATGGAACATTATGAAGCCACCAAAAATAATGTTGCAGATGTCATTGATGACACCTTAATTTAAAAAAGCAGGCCACTAAACAGCACATAACCCCATTTTTGATTTAAAAATGTATACAAATAGGAAAAGTCTAGAAGGATATAACAAAATATCAATAGTAATTCTGTGAGCATGGTGAGAAAAGTAACTTTTTAAAAAACTTGTCTATATTTTCTACATTTTATATCACCAACATATAATCTAATATTCTCTTTTTTTTTTTAATTACAACTGCAGGAATACAATGAAAAAAAAAGGTCTTATATCATAGAGCTTCTCTGGTTTTTGTTTTTTTGAATCATTTGACTCATGGGAGAAACCTTTTCCATCCATTTCACCCCCTCCCTAAGAGGCAGATTTATGCAGCATGAGCTACATAATCAGGGGCATTTTTCACTTTGTATTTTTATCAGGTATCTTTCAAAGTGTGCTAACACTGTGGTTGGTAGTCTGCTGTTAGATTTTGAAGATTAGTTGTCAGTAAAGTGCTGCTTGTTATTGGTAAAAACACATAACTGAGAGATCAACCAACCCAGTTGAGGCCCCCTGAAAGAACACTATCACAGGAACCCTGGGATACTGGGGTTTCTCGCCCTGGGTAGTTTCATTTCATAAATGGATTAACTCTTGGTTAACTAGAAAATACTAGGACAACCAATTTCCCAGTAATGATGTTTTTTTTTAAGCAATTTACTATTAAGTATGCTCTAAAATACCCTTTCCTTTGCATCCTACCACTGGCAGCTTTTCACCCCCAAAGAGTCCCAAATTCCTGGAAATCTAGAGAGGAGGCTCTTTTCTTCATTATCTTTTACTCGTTTCCAGGAAAACTGCCAGTAGGAGGCAGCAACGACTGGCTGTGGCAACAGCAGCAGCTCTTCTCTGCACAGTAGTTAGCTGCTGGCTTCATTCTTCTGTCATTATATAAGCAAGATGACACTGTTCTCTAATCCAGCCAAAGCTGATAAGTACCATCAACCTGTCACTTCCTACATTTCAAATTCTAACATCACAGCATCAAAGAGTTTTTACATTTCGATTTCTTTTGCTGGCAGCAGCCGGTAGCCTCTCATTCTCCCACGGTGTTCTAATGCTGCATTTGCACACCGGGGTTACTCCCAGACTGAATAGCAGGTCATCCCCTGCTCACTGAGCTCATCTGTGGCCCATGTGCTAGGCAATTTAGATCCAATCAGCCCTTATTTAGCTCAAGAGTAATGAGCAGCATAGTGACACAGACTTAAGCCTGACCCTCAGGACACTGCTCATCAAGCAGTAAAACTGTGACAAAATCATTCATCTTCCACCCGCTGGCAAGAAATAATACTCGCACTCACTGTATTACTTTTCAAGATAAAAAAAAAAAAAAGTCCTGAATTTTCATGATGTGAGACATTAATTTGCAGAAAGCTGAATTCCCTTAAACCCCCCTGTTGCTATGAGCTCACCAGGGGGAAATAGGCCTTAGGAGACTGAAATGGAATAAAGAAAATTGCTCCAGCTTTCTTTTCATTTTAAATAAGCCTTAAATCTGACAAGAGCTATCCTAAAGAGAGAAAAATATATATCTTGTAAAGTAAAGAAGAAACAATTGAAATTAAGAGTTCCAAATGCTAGTTTCACTCCTTATATTTGTTCTCAATTTTTTAAGAATATAAATAAAATTTGAAATGGAGGTAGATGGAGAAAAGTAAGGAATAGTTCCTTATAGGCCTTATGGTGGCAAAAGTAAATTCACATCATAAAACAAAAATATACTGATGTTTTCTAAGAAACACATCTCAAAGAAAATAACTTTAGGGTGATTACCAGAAGATGGTGAGGATAGCTGGGAATTTTAAAATTATAATGAATCTACCTTTTCTACAATTGATAGTGCCTTCTGACGTCATATTAATCCAAAAAATAATTGACGAGATAATTAAGAGATCGGTTTTCTTCCCTCACTGACATATCACATCATTTAAAAATATATCTAGTAGCTTACTGAGCTACACTTATAGGATGTAAATACTTAAATTATTATTTGCTCCCTCTGAGAACTTCCCTTGCAAAACCAAAGTCACGATGGCAGTTTATCTCACTGAGTTTCTTTAGATTGGGTCCGGTTACTGAAATCATGATTTCAGGTGTTTTTACCCATTCCATAGTTGGAAAAGAGTTAACTGTAGCAGACCTGTCATGAATGGAATTTACCAGTCTTCAATATATTTATTATGACAACATGTCTTTGGTTTAAGAAACACAGCACTGTGTGGTGCCACGAAAGAGCACAGTAGCAATGCCTTCCTACAAACTCATTGCTGAATTTCATCCAAAGCTTCAAAGATCTGTGTGGTGTAAATACATATAGTGAACCATGGGGTTCAGACATGGAACCATAGTGAATAAATAAGTTTGAGGAAAGTAGCTTTCGCCTCACCCCAACATCTTTTGATTTATTACCATTTGCTAAAGAGAAATATTCCAGTGCTTGGTACAGAAAATAATCATGGGACTTCTATTCCCTAAACAACTGAGCTGATCCACTTTCAAAAGAATGAAATGTTTCCTTTACAGAGTATATTTCTTTTGTCCTCATCCTTTTATCTCAATGTTTTTCATCTCAATTTCTGTAGCAGTGTTCTTTCTCCATCCTTACCTTCCCTCTTTTTTCCTAATTATGAGAGATGGATTTACTGTTTTATCCCAGAAAAAATAGATATTTAGTAACTTCAAACTTTGAAAACAACTATGAATCATAAAGAAGTCATAAAGCTCTATTCATCTACTTCTTGAAAACAAGAGCAATCTTGGAAAAAAAAAACCTAACATAAAACTGTATTTACCTCTTACTTTTCTTTAATTTTATAATTATTGGGAATTGGAGTTAAATATTAGATCTGACAGGTTATACTGGAGATTACAAGACTAGGGGTATAGCAAATACAAAAAAATAGAAGTCTCGAAATGGTGGGGAAGACTAAGAAGTCCATGGAAATGGTAACTTTTCTCTGTAGCCAGCATTCTGAATTTCATACAGATGTGCCTTTCTATGAGTCTATTTTCTTCCATTGTGCTGGAGTCACTCATAGGCCCTCTCGATAAGGAATCTTCCATTCTGGGGAACTGTTTTAAATTATTTTATTGATTATTTCCTCCACTCCATTATTTCAGTTCCCTCTTCCAAATACCCTGCTTCCAACTCAGTCCAAATACAGATGATCCCTACTTTCAGATTCAAAGTGTTCCTGTGGACTCAGCCTTGATGGAGGGGTTCTCGAAATTCTCAAAAGCAAAGTAAAAGCTCAAAGGCCCACTTATTCCACCTGTTTCCATATTTCAGTGGGAGAATAGTTTGGTGATAACTACTGAATTGGCAAAATAAAATAATAAAAATGGTCCAAAAAATTTCAGCTAAAGTAGACACGAGTTTTATTTTTCAATAACACCAAAACCTTTCAATTAATTGAGAAGAATTGACTCCCATCATTCCTCTACCTATTGGTGCTTAGGAGGCAATAAATATGGAGGTGAAATTCAGATTAGGCATTAATTCCATAGCCTGGTTGCACACATACTGTTGTCTACTTTCATGCGGATATCAGCAAAAATTGTTGGATAAGCAGGTAAAATTTGGGGACAAGTATAAATCATCAAATAATGCTGAATGACTGAAACAGTAAAATATGAAATGATGAAAAGGTGATGGTTTGAATAAATACTTACCTTAAGTACCTTTATCTCCATTTTCTCAGTCTATCTTTCTTGTAATAAATTTGAGTGCATACCATAAATGCTGCATTTAACTGGTTCACTGACGTACCCCAAGTGCCTATAATAATGCCTGCTATCATAAGTATTATTTGGATTTGCTGAATAAATAACTTGTTGAATGAATATACATCCTCTATAAAAAAAGCAATTACAACACAAAGTAGAAAGCAATAAAGGATATTAGAAAGTGTTAAGGAATTTTAAAGGGAAGAGAGCCTATTCAAGATTGGGGACACACTGACAACCATACATTTCAAGAGAAGCTTGGAATGAAGGATACTATATTCACATAAAAAGTTAAGAAAAGGTAAATGAAGAAAAGCAACATGTACTGAGAGATTATTATGGTTCGTGTTCATGATAGGTGCAGCATCTGAGTCAGTGCTGTCCAAGAGATTGTCAACAGTCCACTACAGTAGCCACCAGCTATACTACGTACAGCTATTGAGGACTTGATATGTAACCAGTGTGATGGAGGAGTTGAATTTTTCATTTATATTCATTAACTTAAATGGTCACATGTAGCTAGTATATATGAATAGCAGAGATCTAAGCAGATGTTCATAGAAATCCTATAAGGTGGGTATTATTTTATAAAGATGCTGCTGAAGCTTAGAAAAGGTTAAGTAACTTCCCAAGGTTACACTGTTGGTAAGTAGAAGAGGGGTCATTTGAACTCAGGTTTACTGACCCAAAAGCTTTTGACACTATGCTGCAACAGTAGCACCTCTCAGACACTGGGAGAGGTTCCTTAATAAGCAGAGGCAAAAAAACACAACTTGCTGTAGTGGAATTTTCTACTACTGCCTGAAATTCTGGCTCCTCCCATATATGATGCACAGATATGACGGTCTGATTCTATCTCTAGCGCTGATCTACTTGCGACTAACTTCTGAAACCACTTTTCCCTTCCCCAAACCCCTCTAAGTCTTCTGTTTTGTTTCTTCCTTCTTTGTCTGTATACTGCTACGCCATTTCTGGGTCTCCTGTGACCAGCATTGACCATTTCTGAAATCTGATCTTGACAATTACTTTCATTTCCTGGATTTAACCCTTTTCTAATCATTGGTTTCCACATAATTTCAGCTTATTCAGTCCTCGGAGCTGGCTCTACTGTCCTGGTCATGCTCTGGCTTGAACCCTCAACTGGTTTGGACAGGAAAGTATAAACAAAAGAAAGAAAGACTTGGAGATTTCTTGAGAACTAGTAGTTCCATCTGACTAAAGTAAAGGGAAATCACAAGAAAAAGTTGCAGACATGGGTAAAGCCAGACTGGGGGTTACTCTGAAGACCATGATAAGGCATTTGAAATTTTCTGGGTCTGTTAGGATGTCACCAAAAGTGTTAAAACGTAGAATAACATAAGCAGACTTGTTCTCCAAAAAGATAAATGTGGCAAGAGAATATGAGATGAGCACAAGTAACAGAAGGAAAAATAGATAACTAGGACTTCATTAAAATTTAAAAAAAATTTATGTTGTAAAGGACAAAATCAAGAAAGTGAAAAGACAACCCACAGAATGGGAGAAAATATTTGTGAATAATATATCTGATGAGGAACTTGTATCTAGAATACATAAAGAATTCTACAATTCAATAACAAAAGACAAATAATCCAATTTAAAAATGGGCAAAGGATCCAAATAGGTATTTCTCCAAAGAAGACATAATGATCAATAAGCACATGATCAACATTATTAGCCACCAGGGAAATGCAAATCAAAACCACAATGAGATACCACCACCTTACATCCACTAAGATCACTACAATCAGAAAGACACTCAGCAACAAATGTTGGCAGGGACATGAAGAAATTGCGATCCTTATACACTATAGGTAGGAATGTAAAATGGTGCATTGGAAACAGTTTGGCATTTCCTCAAAAGGTTAAATAGAGTTACCACATAACCCAGCAAGTATCTACTCCTAAGTATATACCCAAGAGAAATAAAAACACGTTCACACAAAAACTTGTACACGAATGTTCACAGCAACATTATTCATAATAGCCAAAAAGTGGAAACAACTCAATGTCCATCAGTTGAAGAATGGATACATAAAATGTGGTATATTCATACCATGGATTATTTGGCAATAAAAAGGAATGAAGTACTGATACATGCTCCAATATGGATGAACTCTGAAATCGTTATTCTAAGTGGAAGAAACTAGTCATAAAATTTGACATGTTATATGATTTCATTCATATCAAAGGTCCACACTAGACAAATCTATAGAGAAAGAAAGTAAATTAGTGGTTGCTAGGGATGGGGGCTGGGGTTGAATGGGAGTGACTGCTAATGGGTATAGGGTTTCTTTTTCGGGTGATGATTGCACAATTCTGTGAATATACGAAAACCATTAATTGTACGGTATGTGAATTATATCCTAATAAAGCTGGCAAATAAGTGAATTGTATGATAAATGACATATTTCAATCAAGCTGTTAAAAAAAGACATGGTCTGAGGAGGGAAGGCACTGTAGGCAGGAAGATCAGGCAAGCAGTGATAATGGTCTAAGAATGGAGGAAATGGTAGTGAGAATAGAGAATGGATGATAAAACAGATCATCCAAAGAAGACATTAAAAAAAATTCTCTCAATCAACAGGATATAGAGAGAAAGGAAGGACATACATACATGTCACATTTCTACCTTAAAAAATTACTTTTCTTTTTCTACAGCAGCTCCTTACCTAATCTTAGTAATATAAAATCAGATTCCAACAGATCTATAATTGTGAGGCAATGTTCACATTCCCTACAACCCTGACTTTGTTTTTAAAGGATCTGATTCATCTACACATCAAAAAGCATTTACTGAATGGCCACTATGTTAAAGGTTCTATATTTGGAAAGGGTTAACAACCATCCAAGATAAGTCCAAACACACACACCCACTGAGGCTACCAGGCATAAAGTGTAGTACAAAGAAATGATTATACTATGGGTTCTTTTGAAAATAATAGTAATGATAATAAGAGCAACATCAAACATTTATTGACACTAACTAATATGCCAGACACTGTGCTAACCACTTTATATTCATTATTGCATTTAATCCTCAAAATAACCTAGTGAGGTGTGTGCTATTAGTCCAATTTAACAAATAAAGCTAAGATTTGAACACATAAGTTTTCCCTTACATTATTTTCAAAGAACTGCTTTGTACTTATGTAAGAATTCATATCTATATAGCAGATCTAGTTGGAGACTAAATAAATGACCCAAATATTAATTCCTATACATGAAAAAGTAAGTAGATAACCTATGTTTCAGCAAAACACAAAAAAAGTTCACCAACATTTCCAAGTTAATAGGGTGAGTAGTTTATTTTACTGCATGAATTTATAAAATATGTAACATAAAAGGGCTATAGTAAACACACTTGGCAAAATTCAAGCTTGGTAAAGAGTAAATAAGGTCAAAATACTAATTCACAGTATATATGTAAAATCTCAGTTGAAAGATATATGAAATATTTAATGATGAAAAGAAATATTTATTTTATATATTCCCCAAATACTAAGATTTATATTACATTCCCTTAGAGATGTTTCTGCTTTCTCTGAATCAACCAAAACTGGTAGATGGATCACTCTTAGTGAGCAACATAACTATTTGATTTTTCAAAAAAAAACTGGAAATACATTGTTCCATGGGGCATACTCATGTGATTAGAACATTGTTCCAAAAGTTGCATCAAATCAAATCAAAATCTGCATCAAATCATGTCATATTATATATATATATATATATATATATATATATATTTACATACATATACATACGATGAAACAGCAGATATTTTGGGCAATCTGGGATATACTAAGCATACTATGCAAATAACTCGTGATTTGATTATTTTAAAAATCATATCCAGTTTCAAATTTGTTTTGTAGTAAACTATTCTTCAATAATTACAAGATATAACCCATTCATACTAATAGAACACTCAGTAATGAGGAAAAGACTTGCATGCTGTCAAGAGTATCTTTTCTATTTTTCTCCTGAAAAATCATGTAAATTATTTGGGATACAGCAGACCCTCATGAGAATATTTTCTCTTAGACCACATCCTTCCCTACCTAGACAACTCCCAGTTCTCTCACCGAAGGAAAGATCTTAAAAAAAATTTTTGTTTAGACTAAATGATACCATACCAATAAAGATTAAAATAACTAGAACTGTTGAGCATGGAAAATATTTGAAAGGAATAATAAACACAGTTCTTCTGCGAGCATGTGCACACAGACACACACACGCACACACATCCATTCCAAATGTCAAAACAGATATATACCAAATAGATGATCTTCTAAGGTCATGGGAAAAGAAGAAAAGGGCTATAAAAATATATATACTTTCAAAATGTATTTTGAAGCCAGGAAAAAGAGTCTTAATCTTTTAAGGAGTTGTACTTGAGCACATAGAGTATCAAAAAAAGGTAATCATCCCTTGTGAACTATTTCTTAGTCTCAACATTTAACATTTTAGGCAAGTTTTCAACTGCCTTTAGATTTCTTTTAAACTAGGCTCTTGTTTAATAAAAAATAGGATGTCAGTTGATCAATATCCATTTGGCTTAAATTCGTAAGTCCACCACCTCCCTTAAGTGGTAGAACAAACAGGTACAAAGCTTGAAAATTTATTGTTTCTTTCTAAACTCCAAATGATATTTGTAGATGCCAAAAGGCATTTTGAAATCACTCACCCTACTTCAGTAAAAATGAAAAGGGGGGATGGGGAGGAGGGAGACTCTCATGAGGCCTTGTGTGTCAAGTTTTTGCCCAGAGCTAATTTTCATAGCTGTGTTATAAAACCCTGAAAATGGAGGTTTATAATGGAAATGCTGACAGACCCTTAACTATAGCAGCATGAATGGATATAATTAAAGAAAAGCTTTTGGCTACACCTAACTCCACAAATGAAAGACTACCATTTTTATATTAACCTCAAATAACAGCACGTGAGAACTAGAAATATGATTCCAGAAAGGTAATGTGAATGTTAAAGATGACTGCTATAACTATTTGACATTCCAAGTTTTAAACACAGAGGCATTTAGTTAACATAACCAAGTCAGTATTTTCATAATGCTACTCAATCAGCAATAAAGAATGCTCTGGTGAGCCATCAGCTCCAGTTAGCAGAAAGTGGCATATGAAGTTATTATTTCTTAACAGCCTAGAGGGAGCCGCTTCTCCCTTTAATCAGTGATCTTAGTTCCTTCCTACCTATAATTTCTGTCATACAGTTATAAAACTATCACCCAGTTCAACATATACACTCACACATTTATGCAAGGACTGGTACCTTATTCCCAACTGAATTTGAAAACAGAAAAGATTGCTAAGTAAAGTATTTCATTCCTTCCCTTGTCAGGGATGCAGCCAGGAATAAATATCATCAATCTATATAACCTATCTTCCCTATCTAAACCAAAATTCAAAGAATTTAGCTCTGTTCTTAAAAGAAAAAAAAGCCTATGCTTTAATTTTTAAAAACTATACAAAACGTTTTTGAAATTTCTAATAATATTAATAGTAATAATAATATAGCATACTTAAAAGACTGCTATGAAAAGATCTTCAATGAAGTTCCAGATTTGGGGTTAAGAAATTAGGAACACATCTCTATGATCAAATACCTAAAGGACTTTTTCTTGTGTTTCCTCTCTCTGCCTCTATTCCTTCTTTTTTTTTCCTTTTTTGGTGAGGAAGATTGTCCCTGAGCCAACATCCATGCCAATCTTCCTCTCTATTTTGCATGTGGGATGCCTGCCACAACATGGCTTGATGAGCAGTGTGTGGGTCTGTGCCTGGGATCCAAACCACTGGGATCCAAACCTAGACTGTCACAGCAGAGCATGTGAACCCAACCACTACACCAGCGGGCTGGCTGCTCTTTCTTTCTTTTTAAGGTAAACAATCCTGAATGATCTCTGGGACCCTTCCCCAAAGGATTCCAAACTAAAAGCAAGTCTGTCTTGACAATATCTGCCATGGAAGTGCTAAAGATTGATGGAATAAAACGAAACTATCGAAGTCACAGTCCCCGTTATGTACTGTAATCAGTCTCATTGAAGAACTGTCTTCAAATTACTATGCAAGCTTCAGAAATTTAAAAGATGGCAGTGCCTAAACTATGATAGCATTAAGCAAGACCTACATACTTCTACACCATTCTTATTCACACTTGATCTCATACTTCTATTTGTTAAAACTGCTCCATAATTTTAGCAAGAGAAGTTATACGTGATTTGATATCCACTTATAGCAATTGTTTTCAATCACAGTTGAACAGTATTAAACAAAAACAAAAATAAACATTTGTACAAGAAATCAAATGTTATCAACACAAACATTATGTCCTTTTCCCATAGGTTAGTCCTGGGGATCAACAACACACTCCTTGCCCCCTGCTCCACGTGATAGCAAACTAGGAACTCAAACCAGATCTAGCTAAAAGGAACTCCTAACAAATGTAACTTACTTTCACCTTATATAATCGACAGTCTTCATTATGCCCCTTGATTCCTACCTCTGTACTTAGGAATAGGGACCCCCACGATAAGAGAGATGCGTTATAGCTTACAATGTACTTGCAAGAGATATTTTTCCAACATGCCTGAAAGCTTTCGCTTTAATGCTAAAGGACTTCCCCTAAATTGAATTTAAAGGGCAAAAATTTGTTTTTATTACAAGAAGTGAAATTTAGATGGTTGAAATGGTGCTAACAAATCAAAGACAAATTATTATTATAAATAAAATGTGATTTACGTGTCTCCACACTTCTTTGTGATTCATTTTTTTCCAACTAATGACTCATGAGAAAAATATGTTACTTGCAGAATTATAGAAACAAAGAAATCAAAAGTCCCTAACAAGTAGTTACCCATTTTTAGCAGCAAAAATAAATGGTAAAAGCACTCAGAAGTATATACGACTAGTGGTAATACCTTCAGGTTTGCAAACAGTTTGCAGATTTCATTCATTTAATTACCTCCTAATTTATAAAAATGTAGTGGTATGCTGGTTTTTGTTTAGTTATTTGTAAACTATTATAAAAATGGTATAAGAAGGCAGCTGTGGAATAGTGGGTTAGACTCTGAATGCTGATTCTGAAACTTAACTGTGTTATTGTAGGTCAGTCAGAAAAAGTCTACATGTTAGCATTTCTTCATCTATAAACAAGGATAACAGGGTTGGTAAAGACATAAATAAGATGGTATTTGTACACTGTACATCTTTTAAGAATACAAGAATTATTCTTGTGTTTCTAGTTACTACTTTTGAATAATGACCAAAACAGTTTCAGTCCGGAGCTTAAAGACAGAAGTTAGTAAATGAATACAGTATGAAATAAAGAAAAAATAATTTCCTGTTTTACTTTCTTTGTATTTCCATTGTTAAACCTCTCCAACCTTCAAAATAAGTCTCATTCTCCTATTATCAAGTTTCCATTAACATTTTTAACAAACTTCTGTGTTTACTTTCTTATCTTAGAATTCATATTTTCTAAATATACTCCATATACTAATTTAAAAATGAGAAAGGAGGCTTTCTCATACACTATTAGGGAGAGTGAAAACTGGTACAAATTTTTTTTTGTGTAGGAAATCTGGTAATATCCATCCACACTTAAAATGCACATATACTAATTTATTCTAGGAATTAATCTCCAGGTATACTTTCACAGTACACAGAGAATGCATGTATAAAAATGTTAAATAGAACTGTGTTTATAATAACATAAAATGGCAAACAATATAAATTTCCATTACTTGGGGATTGGTTAAATAAAGTTTGGTACATCCATAGAATGAAACACTAAGTAGTCATTAAAATGAATTAGATAGGTCACCATATACTAACATGGAAAACCGTGTAGGAAATATTAAGTGAAAAAAGGAAGTTGCAGAACAAAGATTATCTATTTTGTGTTTTAAGCCTATAAATAGGAAAAATTCTAGAAGGGTCTATCTGAAACCATTTTACTTCTATGGAGTAGAACTAAAGCCATGTTACCAACTTCAGTACTACTGAGGCTGGACCATATAATTCTTTGTTGTGTGGGCAGTCCTGTGCATCCTAAGATGTTTAGCAGTAAACCTGACCTCTACCCACCAGGAGCCAGTAGCACCCCCTGCCCAGTTGTGACAAAACTTTCTCTAGACATTGCCAAATGTCCCCTGGGGGACAAACTCACCCCCTAGTTGAGAACCACTAAAGTAGAAAATAAAAAAGTGAAGAAAGGAAGAGAAACTTTTACTTGTCCCCTTATCTCATTTTTCTTCTTTCACCATTTTTACCGTGAATTACATTTGTAATTTAAAGGAAATTTTAACCAAAAAAAAAAAAAGATTTCCCAAAACTTCTAACAAAAAAAATGAAATTAATATATTTGTAGGATTTGAATCTTTGTTTAAAAAAAAAACTATGTAAGAAGAAATACAGTTGTAAAGATGATCAAAAGGGACTTACCCATCTTCAATGGAAAAGGCAGAAAGATATACGGATTTTGTCACTTAGTTTCCATGACCGCCTCTTCTCAAGATACCTAGACTCTCCCCTTCATTTTCTACTCATTTGCCCCCTAAATCCTTTGAAGCCTGTAACTCCTCATCACCAGGATGGTTTAGACCAGCAACCTCCTCTTCCTTCTTGTGTGGTATATTCAGACAAATACAAATACAGTCTGGCATCGCTTAATGACAGGGATACATTCTGAGAAATGCGTCGTTAGGCAATTTCATCATTGTGTGAACATCAGAGTGTACTTACACAAACCTAGACGGTATAGCCTAAGCTATATGATCACCTAAGCTTTATGATACTAATCGTAGGAGGCCACTGCCATATATGCGGTCCGTTATTGACCAAAATGTCATTATGCAGTGCATGACTATATAAATAAATAAACCCAAAATGGTACCAGAAATATGGAAATTTCTAATTTTGTCTAGGAAGCACAAGGAAATACTACTTACCATTTATTTAAAAATTGAACAAAATCAATTTAGCACTTGGGAAAGTATAATATCTGCTAATAAACTCTAATAGACTAAAAACAAACAAATGTGGTTTGTGGATAAGATCCAGAATTAGTAAAAGCTTCTTCTAATGAAGTTGGTTATTCATTTACTTATCCATCTATCCATCCATTCAAAAATTGGAGGGCTTTAAGATTCCTGCTTTAATATGGCTTACTTTGGGGGATAAAGGGATCTTTACATGATCAAGAACTCTGGCTAAACCTTGAGAACTTAAACTGTAAGAGCAGATAAATATAAAAAACTATGTAAAACCTAACGAGGAGTGAATTAATCCATACTGTGGATTCATTAGTATCAACACACAGCCCAACATAAAGCAAATTAATTAAATTAGCAATAATTAAAATTGGTAATGAATAAATTTCCAAAATTTAGAAATTCTGTCAAGTTTAGTACCTTTGAAAAACAGATTTTATATATATATATATATATATATATATATTTTTTTTTTTTTTTTGGTAAGGAAGATCAGCCTTGAGCTAACATCTGTTGCCAATCCTCCTCTTTTTGCTGAGGAGGATTGGCCCTGGGCTAACATCTGTGCCCATCTTCCTCTACTTTATATGTGAGACACCTGCCACACCATGGTTTGATAAGCGGTGCGTAAGTCTGCACCCGAGATCTGGGCCTGCGAACTCTGGGCCACCGAAGTGGAACACGCAAACTTAACTACTATGCCACCAGGCTGGCCCCAACAGATGCTATTTTTGTAATGTGGTATTAGGAAGAGGGAAGCAGTCTCCTCACTAACTTCAGACGTGATTTCAAATAAAATCATATTTCTATTACACAATTTTTCAGACGGCGACTAAGTACACTGAGTGGTAGTATCTAACTTCTTAAGAACATGCACTTTGTAGGTAAAACTGTTAGGTGAAAAGGGCCTTAAAGGCAATAAATGTCATAACCACAGTTCTTATCCATTATTGTTTGGGTCTGAGTCGATCTGCATATTTGCATAATTTAAGTAGATCTGAAAACAATAAGTTTTGTATAGGTGATTGGTGTTATAAATAGAACAATCCTATGCTTAATCTCAGAATTGTTTCAGCTGGAAGTACTTCATGCCGCTGAGGCTACAACTCTGCAGAAAAAATATTTAAAGAAACTTACTGTTTTTTAATGGTACAGTGTGGCTAAAATCTACTTATGGGCACAAAAGTGCATATGTTTCAGTAAAAGTCACCTCAGGTTTGAGCTCATGGTCTTGCTTAGTGCATAATAATACTCTTTTAGGAGAGGTAGAAGGGGAAGGAGAGGCCAAGAGACATAGCTTGGGGACTGCACCAGAGCTGCTCTGAGTTCAGCTTTATGCGTTTGCACATAAGCTTTCTTTTGAAGAACTACCATTTGAAAGAATAGCTTGAAAACTCCTAATTCATGCCAATGTAGTAGTAAAACCAACTCCTCTTTCTACATTTGGATTTCATGAGTATGTCAAAAGGAAAACTTTAATATAGAATCAACATAGGTGATGACATAAAACAAATCAATACTTTAGTATATTACTGAAAAACATACCTGATTCTGGCCAGAACAGCTTGTAGAAAGTTCAATACTGTCCTAAGTTCAGATTCTTGACAAGCTCGCAGAAGCATACTAAATCCATCATTAAGCAGTTTTTCATGGGAAGGATGCAAGCAATGGCTAGTCTCAAACACTTCTTGAACACCATCCATATAGATAGAAAGAAGTGTCCACAGTGTCTGTCTTTGTCTCATGTCATCATTCTTAGATACTAAGAACTCCTTTGCTTTTTCCCGGAAAGCACTTGAAAATTTCTCAGCCAAAACACTAATGTCCAGATTTTTCTGGGTATACATCAAGAGGAAGGCCATCTGACCCTTCCAAATGAGAGAAGATGTTATAAAGGCAGGCCTGAGGAAATTCAGAAGGCCTAAAACATGACTTGCTACATCTTCTATCTCTGCAACATCAGCTAACAATAAAAAAAGATTGAAAAAGTTCTGCAGACCAACTTCAGTTAGTTCTTCCATTCTTTTTTGATGGAATTTAGAATATATTCTGTAAAACATAAAAAATTGCTTGAATAAAATTGTTCCACTCACAAAAATCCATCTTTTAAAATAACGTTTCACTCAATACTTACGACAGTCTCGTTACTTTAAGTTTTTAGCTGCTACTTCATTATGGTGCTGCCATGTCACTTTTTCTACTTAGAAAACAAACTCACAGAATACCCCTACCTTCACAATTCTCAGTGATGCAGCAAATCATCTATAAGTGAGTCAAAGAATTCAGTGGCTTTCCCCAAAAGACAGTAGAAATGTTCTTTTCATATAGTACTTGGCTTTTCCTACTATTTTAGTCACCCATCACTTTTTTAGATTTTTACTGACAAATAAGAAAGAATATATAATCTTATAAGTGCAGTTTGATGTACTTTACAGAAATCTCAACAAGGAAATTTTATATAATAATTTTCCTTAAACCCCTTCTCCTTCTGACACTCAAAAAGACTAGCTCTTGCTATACTTATACCCTAAGACAATTCGAGGTGATGGAAAAATTATTTTTACCTAATGACAAAGAAAAATGGTTAGTGTTCAAATGTCCAAGACATTTAAAAAATCCCTCATCAATACTACTTAATATAATTTAATAGTTGATGCACTATTTAAGAGATTAGAATTGAAAATCATTCATCTTGAATCCTACTTACAGATTATTAAATTTTGTAAATCTATAGTTGGTTTATTCAAGATAGAAATGATTAATGTTCATGAGAGGTTAAATGTTTATAAAGAACTAATAGAGCTGATAAGCTCCTAAAAGTAAACATCTGCTTAATTATCTTTATATCCCCCATCATGTCCACTATAGTGCTTGGTGTATTTAGACTTGTTATTGAATGAATTCCAGTGATTTCTTCTAGCAATAAAGTTCTGAGTAGTATGTCATCCATAAAATGAATTAAGATTCAAAAACAAACAGGTAAACAAAAGAAAAGAAAAAACTACCGTTTGAGCTACATCATTATTGGAGGCTTAACAGAAAAGCTACTGTTAAAAAAAGAATACTCTAAATAAAAAATCCAAGCTACCACATAAGCTTGCAAAAATTCTTCATTGTGGGAGTCAAATAGGAATTTCATTTGGTGATTCTTGAGAAATCTCGACCTAGAGGAAGAAGTATGCTGCTGCGAGAGCTTACACCACATAAACTGAGCAAGTGGTAGATGGCAGTGTCCCGCCATTTAGGAGGAAAGAGGGCTAGGAAAAGGGCTAATCGGCAAAGGACGTAGAACAAAGGAGGACAATTAAAAATCATACCCTCTTAACAAGTAAAACTCTCAAAAAAAGAGAACAATAAACGAATGTGACCAAAAGTTCATTGTAACAAACCAAAAATGAAAACTGGGTAAACTCTCCAAATGAGTACATTAGAGTTCCTTGCTTCTATTGTAGCCTGGTTAGCTGTCATTCAAGGAAGCAGGGCTTGTAGGACAGCTGGGCTCAAAGAACACAAAGTCTTACAGGTTAAATCTATTACCTGTCAATGTACAATTTGGAGATGTTCTTTATTTCTATAATTTTTAATAAAATGTATGCAAAAAATTACATCATAACATTACAATTAATTTTGGCAAGAACAACAGTTCTCTAATATCTCTGGCATTTAATACATGAAATTTCAATCTTCAGCACCCATGAGATAATTAAGAAACTAGAATCCTCCACAATTATGGATACTAGGTTTGTTCCTTATTATAACAAATTGGCAGGATCCAAAAGCTCCATATTTTGCTGTTACATTAAGGAATACGTTTTAAATGTGTAAACCATAAAGACCTCCAAGCAAAAGCAAACCTAAAAAGTACTACTCTAAAGATATCAGTGAACATTCATGACAAAGAAAGATACGGCTCACACCTTCCTTTGACTTGTTTCCAAGGATGAGGTCCATTGTTCTTCATTGCTTTCTTAACAACTTTTGCCAAAATGCAAAGGAAAATGGTGTAACTACTGCTGGATTTATACAGGTCATGATCTTGTTTATCACAACAGCAGGTCTTCACCATTTCTAGCATAGACAAGGGTGACTTAATGATATTTACAAGGCCTTTCAAAGGAAGCCAAGAAATACTGAAAGAACTATTCTAAAAGCAAAAAAAGACAGAAAACAAGTATTAGGTCTCTGAGTAAATAAAAATGGAAGCTGCAAATCCCAACGAGCTCATTAAAAGTTTGACTCATCTTAATCACAGAAATTACATAGCCATTAGTACATATTCCCCCAAAATGAAAATTTCATAAAACCACAGAAGTTCAAGGAGTGTTCAAATTCCTGGATTATGCCCAAAATGTCTTTTTAAGAGTTGGTTTGTCCAAATTAGGATACAAACAAGGTCCACACATTGCATTTGGTTGATTTGTCTCTTAAAATTCTTTTATTCTAAGTTTCCCAATGTTTTTGACATAGCCTTTATTTTTATATCAGGCCATTTATTGTAGAATTTCCTACATTCTAGATTTAGCTGCTTGTATCTCCCTAGTGTCACTTAGTGTATTCTTTTATCATCTATCTTTTTTGTAAATTGGTGGCTGTATCTAGAGGACTGATCAGATTCAGATCAAGTTTTCTGGTAAGATTGGCGGTCCTGAGTACTTGCTATTGCAATTAGTAAAGAGGCACATAAGTTCCAACTGTCATTCTTTTTGTGATGTTAAGATTGATCATGTTGTCAGCTTGATCTATCCATTTTAACGATCCCCACTGGCCTTTTACTTAGTTTTAGTAGCCATTGATGATCACTGTCCAGATGGCTTATTTCATCAGATGTACAAAATAGTGATTTTTTTCCAGTTCTATCACTTCTTCTGAATTACTTCATCAGAAATTTGGTTATTCTAAGATATAGTTTATATTTTCATTTACAGTTTTCAGAATAATGAGGGGTTTTTTCAGAATTACTTTTTTAAAAGCATCATAAACTCAAGGATTTAAACATATTTGACATGTTTAATCCACAGCAGTCATTATTCTTTCTTAAGCTCAAATGTATCCAGTGTTGGGCAATGGGACCTCCTCCAACGTGGCTTCTGTGTCTTCTTGACATGACTCCAGCTTACTTAGATACCTTCCCTGCTTTCAGGTATGACAAGTTATGCTAGACTCATCTTGTACTCATTCTGCCTCAGAACTAGAATCAGTCAATTCTCCAGTTAGCCTGACATTATGCTTCAGAGAAAGCATTTATCATTTTTAATAAGCTCCATTACATACAGACCCAAACTTGTCATTTACTTGTAAACCTTCCATTTCATTTTTCTATCTTGATTGAAGTGTTCACTATTTACCCAGAACCCAAACATTCCAATTCTTCTGTTCTCTCTGCACAAAACAGGTAACTAAATTCTTTAAATCCACCTTTGTAATTTTTATTTTCCAAATTTATCCTCTCCTTTCTAAATCCAGTGTCTCTATTTTAGCTCTCACTAACCACATTGTTTATTCTACTACACTGGACTACTAACTCATCTATACCCAATTCATTTATATCACTTTCAGAAAAAACGTTCTCAAACACATACCTAATATGTCACATCCTTGCTTTCCAATGTCTCCTGAATAAATCATAACTCAACTGTCCATTATCTTCAACCCTTCGTAATCTGGCCCCAGAACGCCTTCTCTATTTGCCATATCTCCTCTCTTTCTCAAAGTCATCTCAGACCTATCATTCAGAACTATTTAACATGGTAGGAATAGATCATGTCTTTTCATGTCTCCATACATTTATCCACACTGTTCCTTTTGCCTGGATGCTCTTCTTCTGTACTCGGAAAATTCCACTCACTCCCCTGGCCAAGTTAAAAAATTATGACCTCATAAAGTCTTCCAAAAGTCCATACACTGGATTATACTCCCTCCTCTGGCATTCCATAGTATTATAACTTTTTCCCACAATATAAGTGTACCTGCCCACTATCCTATAAGCTCTTCGAATGCCAAGATTGTGTCTTATTCAGGATAGCATTAATTGTTCAATGTGTTGCAAGCAATCAATAATTGTTAGAAAACATTTATAAATGAGGATTTTTAAAAATATCTTTCTGGCACAATTTTAGCTACTCTGCTTACTCTCAGTCTTGAGAGAAAAGGGACACCAAAGGCTCCATTCCCTTATGCCAATGCTCTACAATGTTTGTGAAAGATCAAACTATTCTTGAGCTACTCTAATCTACTTTGGAAAAATCCATAATTATTCATATTTAAGCAATAAAAACACTCCTCAAACATCACATACAAATTCTTCAAATTCCAGGACCAATTCATATGCTATTTACTCACCAGGTTCTTACTATAATATTCCCAGAGAATGGTGACAATTGCAATGTTTGGTTCCCAGAAATCACAAAGTGTCAAACAACAGTGAAGATACATTCGTAATTGCTCTTCTAGTATACCATCCTAAAAAACAAAGTGAAATCGTGAGGAAGTAAACAGGCTCCGGTGACATGATTATTATCATTTGATAGTGCACCAAATAATCTTCCAAAAAGAATATGAATATATATCACCAAATCATACCCATTCTCATCTTCAGACCAGAAGGTCTAAGTCAGCATAAGATATACTTCTAAAATTTGCTTTAGAGATCATTAATATATTCAGATAATGAAAATTACATAGCTCAATTTGGCTTTTAACTCAATTATTTAAAAATTAAAATAGGTGTTTCATAATTGAATGGTTTACAAAACCCAGAGACCAGAAACCCAAACTAGAAAGAAGTAGCAAAAATGATCTAATAATTAACATGTACACAAATTCAGACGATTTGGTTAAACTTAAGTACTAGGTCAAATTCTTCATAGGTTTATAAGAGTTGTTTTAAAAACCAGAGGATTAGCAGACTACTATATTTTAACCTTTTTGGTAGTGGCAGCAGGAGAAAGAAGTAGAAAAAAAAAAGTAGACACTTTAATTTAATCTAATCTGCTAAAGTGAAATAACCATGCATGTTTGCTAAAAAGTGACACGATATACCACTGAATTCCAATCATTCAACAATTATTTATTTAAAGCTTTCTACATACCAGGCACTGTTCTAAGGTACTAGGCATAGAGCAATGAATAAGTCAGACATGGTACATGCACTAATAGAAGTTACACTTTTGGGGAGAATGGGAAAAGAGGGAACCAAAACAAGCAAGAAAATTTAAACAGTTAATAACTGCTATGAAAAACAAAACAAAGCAGGGTAACGTGGCAGAGTAACTGTTAGAGGATGTGGATCATTATTATATCAGGAGTTACGAATGGAAAGGCCTCTTTGAGGGCAGCATTTGGCAGGGAAAATGCATGGAAAGTTCCTGAATTAGTAAGCTTGGTATTGTAGGATTAAGTCAGAGAGAGTCAGGGATCATATCTCATTTAAGGCTTTATCAATCTTAGTAAGAACTATAGATTTTATTTTAAATATGTTGGGAAGCCACTAGAAGATTGTAAGCACAGGAGTGACATGATGCGATTGTTTCAAAAATACCACTCTGGATCATCCATGGAGAATGAATATAGTGAACAGGAACAGAAGCAGGAAGACCAGCTAGAAGGTAAACAGTGACACTTCCAATATAACAGAAAAGCAGATTGAGAGGTCAAGTATAAAGCAGACATGTTGGGAGATATGAAGGTGCATGGCATATAGTAAGCTTTAAATAAATAATTGTTGAATGACTGGGATTCAGTGGTGTGTCACTTTTTAACAAATATGCATGGTTATTTCATCACAGATCAGATTAAAGTGCCTACTTTTTTTCTTTCTACTTTCTCCTCCTGCCACCTCAAAAGGTTAGGAGGCAACTCGGTGAAACTGTAAGACAGATAAGCAGACAAGTTTAGAGATATGTTTGGCAACAGACGCAATGGGATTTGTTGATGAGTTATATTAAGGTATGAAGGCAAGACAGCAATTAAGGAGAACTCCCAGATTTTGGCTTAAGGAAATGGGTTGATGGTAGCATTTCCTGAAATGGCAAAGACTAGAGGAGGAACAGATGAAAGCGTGCACAGGGCAACCAAGTGGAGATATTAAATAAACAATTTGACATATGCATCTAGAGCTCAAGGGAAAAGTCAAAGCTGTTGATATAAATTTGGATGTTACCTTCATATTGATGGTTTTTAGAGCTAAGAGGTTAGATAAGATCAACCAAGGAAAGACTAAAGATGGAAAAGAGAAAAGGATCCAGAACTGAGAGTGCTTTACTATTTCAACATTTAGATATCAAGCAAAAAGAGAGGATTCTATAAGCAAAAACGAGTGGCCAATGAAGTAGGAAGGGAACCCAGGCATCAGGGAAGCCAAGAGAAATGTTCAGAAAAGGACAGGGGTCAAAAGGGTTGAATGTTATTGAGAGGTTAAAATGAGAAGAACGATGAACTCTTAGATTTGACAATATATGGGAGTCACTGATGGCCTCAGCAAGAGTAGTTTCAGGGAGACAGAGACAGAAACTTAGCTGGTAGGCTGAGGAGATGATAGGAGGTGAGGAAGTAGAGATATTTAAGTGAAGATATATAAAGTCCTTAAACAGGTGAAAAGAGACAAGATCCAGTACACAGGGAAAGGAATCAGTCTTTGATAGAAACAGGGCCACATCCAATAAAACAGAAAAGCAGATTCAGAGGTTGAGTATAAAGCAGACATGTTGGGAGATTTGAAGGTGCGAAGATAAAGGAGTTCGCAACTGACTGGTTCCGTTTCCTCAGTGATTTATGAGGCAAGATGCTCAGCTAAATTGGGGCAGAGCATGTGTTGAACTATGTTAAAAAGAAATTATGAAATAAGTCATTTTGGAGAGTAGAAAAGCAAACATTCTAGTGCTGACTGCCATTTGAGATTTTGATCATAATTTAAAGTTAGACCAGGTAGTAAGAATGACTGTATGATTTTCTCCAGCAATATTCAGCTAGGGTGGGGGGGGTAGGGGGGTTGTCAGGGGGTAGGAGAGGGCTAGATTTTGCCAAGGTTAAAACTAGATTTTGCCAAGGTAAGGGCTAAGGAATTAAAAGTGTTTGTGATGGAGTGACTATAATAAGGGGTTGTAATCTAAATTGTTTAAGGAGGAAAGTGTAGATATGGAAGAAGACAAAAATGAAAAGGTGATGGGCAGAATTAAAATGAAAAGAAAAAGGAAAAAAACATAGAGCATGACCATGGGAAAAGGTGGGTGAGGTAAGTAAAAGAAAATCTAATTAGAAGTGAGGATATTAAGAAACTTAGAAAACAGGTAGATTATACACAACAACATTGGGGTCACTAACAAAAGTAGTATACAGGTGTAGAAGAAAACAGAGACCTTGGTGCTCAATCTTTCACTTAATGAGAGTGAACCAAACATGAGCAGATTTTTTTTGACAAGGCCTTAACTCTTTTAATTATTCATCTTTTAGAATACAATGAAGCTTCAAGTCCTCTAGGAAACTTCCTAACTTCCACACTAAACAATAACCTTTCTTTATGCTCCCTAGCACTTACCTTATTAAACAAATATATTGTTTATCTACCTTCAGGTGACTATGAGCTCTCTGAGGGCTGGGATAATGTCCCCAGGGCCTAGCACAGTGCCTGCTTCACCAAAGAGCCCACATAAATGTTTCATGAACAAACCTGAGATCTGAGTTCTGGTGCCTCTTTTCACCAAGTAGCTGTATGACTTAGGGAAAGACATTTAGCTTCTCTAATAAACAACAAAACTCACTTAACCAGAGAAGAAAAGGTTCTGTCCATCACTAACATTCTTTGATTTTATTATGAAAATATTAAACTAGGTCTAGCCTCATTCCTACGGCATACTACTGATATGAATTAAAGCATAATAATTTTATTATGTTGCAAGGTTAAAAAGTGGATATATGAAAAAAGTGGGTTCATTTTGAGGAGTTTTGTTTCATTTGGTAACTGAAACTCATTTTACATGTAAAATTCACAAAAAAGTAATAAACCTATAAAAATACATGAAGTTTGGGAAAAACAACAGGTTAAATACAGCCTATGTGTCAGGTATTATGTGACATTTTATGTATGTTAGTTCATGTATGTTTCATACCATCCCAGTTTTATAACCTTCATTTTATAGAAAACAAGGTTGGGATTCAGAACTTACACATAGCTTACCCAAGTCCATTTGGGAAGGAGCTAGGATTTATGACTCCAAAGCCTGGTATACATACCATTCTATGTGACCTTCAAAAACCAGGAGGGAAAAGAAACGAACATTTAAGGGACACCAGATTTGATCAAGATTGCTCTTAGTGACCAGACCAAGATTTGACTTAAAGTTTGTAAGGCCAGAGCCCATGCTCTTTCCACTGTACCCAATCAAGAAGAAATTAAATACAGCATCCTGGGGGATTTTTTTCTTTAATTTTTTTAAAGGAAAGGAGATAAATTTCCCTTCATTTTCCTGCTAGTGGCTGCAGATTAAAATGAAAAGAAATGGCTTACAAAATACCATTTTCTCCACAGTTCTGGCAGGATAGGTAATCAGTCAGTTGAGTGTGACTTAAAAAGTAAGTTTTTTTTTTTTTTTTGTGAGGAAGACCAGCCCTGAGCTAACATCTGTTGCTAATCCTCCTCTTTTTGCTGAGGAAGACTGGCCCTGGGCTAACATCCGTGCCCATCTTCCTCCACTTTATATGGGACGCTGCCTCGGCATGGCTGACAAGCAGTGCGTCGGCGGGCGCCCAGGATCCGAACCCGCGAACCCCAGGCTGCCAAGCGCGGACTAAACCACTGCGCCACCAGGCGGCCCCCTAAAAAGTCAGGTTTTTTAGCCTATAATAAATTACAGATAGCATTTGTTATAAAATATATTTTCATGTTCTGTATATTCAACCATTGCTTTGTTTTGAACCATTTTCCCTTAGTTTTTTCTTAAAAATTCCCTTTAAAAAAAATGTATGTGTGCACACCAGTTGAATGAAGGAGAAAGGATTTGCCCATCTTCAAATCCAAATAGCCAAAGAGATAAGAATACAATAGTCGGGAGTAGAGGAGGCAAAAGACATCTTAGCTCAAATTCATGAAAAAATAGAGCTGAAATATTGTGAGGAGGAATATCTGAGAATACTTGAGTATATTAATTTTTCCCACCTTACATTTTTCCCATCATACACTTATTAGAGAGGGAAAAAACAAAAAATGAAAATCAAGAAGTATGGAAAATTGAGATGCTTTCCCTAAGACTCAACAAAACAGATCTAGAAACCAAAACATATTATTAATCCAACACATAGCAGCGAAGAAGTTTTAAAATGGAAATACTGAAAAAAAAAAAGAGTTTTATTAAGAATCCTACAAAATCAACTGTTTTGAGGAAGCACAGAATGAGTCAACATATATGAATATTCAAATCCCAGCTCTGCTACTTCCTAGCTAACTGTGTGAACCTGGACAAGCCCCTTAACTTTCTGTGCCCCAGTTTTATAACATGTAAAATGGAACTTTAAAAAACTGTCATAAGCATTAACTGAAAGAATGTACATTAAGTGCTGAATATAGTGCTTGCAGAGGGATAGCTCTGATTTTGTTATCTGCAAGGGAGAAACGTACTTCTTTAGGCCCAATGTTGACTCTTTTAATAACCAAATTATAAATGCAGCAAGTTCATACTTTGAGCTGACACATTTCAGTTCTGTGAGTGTTAAGGTTAAACTCTGCGCAACCAAAAGGTCAACCAAAAACATGCCCTCTGATTAAAGATTTTTTTAATAAATTAGAAGGTCTGTGGGCCTCTTTTCAATATAACCCTAAACCCGCCTGGCTTAATCCTAGAGCTGGCGCTACTCAGCTTCTGCGTTTTTCACAAGACCCCATGGGCTCTTGGGGTGTCTCATCTCAGCTGTGCGAGTGTCTAAACTATTTAATGAAGAAAGCTACCCTAGAATATTCTATTATGCCTGCTCCTGATCACTGCTTTAGTCCTTTCTAAAAGAATGTCTTCCTATCTTTATTTTGAAAGATCAAATTTAGGCATATTAAATTTGGGTATAGGGGCCGCCCGGTGGCGCAGCGGTTTAGTTCGCGCTTGGCAGCCCGGGGTTCGCGAGTTCGGATCCCGGGCGCCCGCCGACGCACCGCTTATCAGCCACGCCTTGGCGGTGTCCCATATAAAGTAGAGGAAGATGGACACGGATGTTAGCCCAGGGCCAGTCTTCCTCAGCAAAAAGGGGAGGATTGGCAACGGATGTTAGCTCAGGGCTGGTCTTCCCCACAAAAAAAAAAAATTGGGGTATATTCTACAAGACAAATTCTTTCATTGAACTAAAAATGAAAACATTTACTCTTTTACCTTAGTTATTCTATAGAAACGGTAATTTAACAATTGAGCGTTAACTTCTTTATGCATAACTAATACCTACCAGAAAGTAAGAATAAAATTTTTTCTAATAGTTTTTCTATGAATTTTTTTCTAAAAGCTAAATAAATAGTAACTGTTAGTCTGCCTGAATGGATTTATTTTTAGGATTGGATAAAGAGAGTTAGACTTCAATATCCAAGTCAAGATCCTTCTGCCCAAGAAACACAATGATTTTGAATTAGGAATCAAAAAATTTTTGCCCCATGTTATTCAGATCTAATCACATTCTGAGTTGCTTTTAGCCTTGGACTCTACAAATTTTTGACAAATGAAAATAATATTTAAAAAATATTAGGTTTGTGTAGAGTATCTTTTTATATCTTTCCATGACCTTTATTAGAAAATTGTTTCTGTGATCTTCAGAAGATAATGCAGCTTTAAAAAGTAGGTAGCATATAAAAAAATAAAATAAATGTTGATACTTTTTGTTAAAAATGGAATATAGAATATGATCCCATTTTAATAAAAATTATCTGCCCCTCCAAAAAAACAAGTAGCATGAAACTAACAACCCCCTTTTCATATTAAAACAATAATGCTGATTTAAAGGTAGAACAAATATTTACTGCTAGCATTCACGAATATTTAATAGGATTACCTCAAAAAAACTGTTTTTAAAGCAAATGCTTAACTATTCAATGTACCTATATAAGTAAAATTAAATAATATATGCTCTCTGTACTAACAAAGCTCAATGTCAGTTTCTGGAAGATCCTATCTGGTTAAAAAAGATTTGGAACATTATTTGCTTAATTAAAACTACAGTGGAGTGCCTACCAATTTTATTTGAAGACTGCTCTATGTGTGGAACTTATGTTTTTTTTTAAATATTGCAAATGGATCTTTCACTGTTGGAGATCAAGTCAAAGCACATGAGCATGGTCAGATTTTAATTTACATCGATGGGGAAAAACAGATATAATCAAACTAATAGCTCTATCCAAACACATTATTTATTCTTTATGACCACCTACTGCACCCACAAAATTGGTTTCAAGAACTCCAGCAAGTACTCCTATACTACTTATAAAATCTAATTTGTGATACAATCAAGGCATGACAAAATTGAAAGATTACTAGACAGAATGGACTACTTCTTTCTATTTATTATAATGACCTCTTCTCTCACAGGAAAGATATTACTTTGACTTTATGCTAGACCTAAATTCACAGGGAAAGTTTCTTTTAATAGCTGTACTAGCCCTCCTTCTAGGGTGACTGATACATCCCAGTTTGCTCAGGACTCTCTTGGTTCCAGCACTGCAAGTCCCACATCCCAGGAAACCCCCAACCCAGGCAAATCCAGATGGTCACCTTACCTACTTCCAAGAATTACTTATATATCTTCAAAACAGCATCAGCTATCACCATTAAAATACTAGCTATATTGTAAAATTATACTATGTAGTGTCAGAATAAGTTTTATCACATTATGAATAAGACATTCCAACTAAGAAAGTTTTCTTTTTTTTTCAAGAAAATGAGTTTCCTTCATTTAAAATCAAAATGGTAGGGAGTCATAATCCAAAGAGGAAAAAGTATTAATTTTCAAGCAACTAAGTGTTTAAAGAGGGTTTTCAATCTCTTTGTCAAAGAGCAAACTTTCTATGGAAGAGAGAGGATAAATTTTCTCTCCTGTGTGTCCCTGACCATTATGGGTATTACTGCATATGAACCTTTAGAGCCTCCTAAGAAATACTCTGCAATTTAAAACCTAGCTGAACAAAACCATAAATTCAGATACTGTCATATGACAGAGCTGAAAGGAAGTTAACTAAGAGGGTTTTAAGCTATGTAAAAGCTGATGTAAATAACAACGACCACTTTCTAGTGATTCTCTACATTCATGAAGTAAAAAATACATGTAAGAAACTTTCTGAGTTACTAAATCAATATGTTCTCAAAAAGAATAAAAGAGAAAGCCAATTAAAATGATACAGAAAAAAGTAATAACAAAGGAAAGCTTTTACAATGGTTGGAATAACAGCTTTTTTGTTTCAGATACAATTTATACATGAGGAGCTCTTTGGTATTCTAACCTAGAATTCTTAGGTCGTAATTAGAAGATTTATACTATAACTAAGTGTACTTATGTGTTTCACCTAAAAAAATTAAGAGTTAATATAGATAATAGGAAAAAGAAAATTGCAAGCTATTAAAATGATTTTCAAAGATACGGCTACAAAATAAACGTATGTGTATGTGTGTGGGTGTTTGTGTGTGTTATGTATGTATGTATGTGCGTGTGTATATATATAGGGGGACAGAGAGAGAGCAATCTTGTATTACCATTTTTCTTTCTTATTCCTCTTCAAGTTTTTAACAATCTTTATTTCTCAACAGAAAAGCAATATATTTCCCAAATTAAAAAATATTCTTTACTAAAATTTCCCCTTAAACTCTTACATAAATAACTTATATTACAAAACTTTACAGAACTACAATACAAAATGTTTAAAGATGTGATGGACTGCACATTTAAAACTATTTTAAAAAGAGGTCAAATCTGACCTCTGGGCCATGAAGCACTACATTAACAGCTCTGCAGAAAGAAAAACGATAAGGTATGAAATGAGGGCTCAGAAACCAGGACCTTATCAGTGAGAGTATGATTCAAGCCTGTAAGACAAATCGCTCAGCAAGGCAAGTCACCTTCCTGCTGTGATGAGGATACAGCTGAATTTCCAATGCCACTATCTCCCTCCTTGTGTCTCCTAGACTCGATATCATACAGTCAAGGAACGGCTTGTAGTTCAGAAGCATCTACTACTTATTTTGAATACATTTTGTCCAAGTCACCAACTAGGATAATTATCTTTGTCCTTTAACTGGCAACTCAGTGTTAAAAATAAAAATCTTCAAAGGATAGTCACTAATGGGAACTTCATTAACAAAGAATGATGATTCTATCTCAGGTTTTTAATAAATAAACAAAGTTTGTTATTTAAATAATTTTAACAGCTTGCTTGGTTCTTATAAATAAAATCTGTTAACACAGAAATTTAGCAAAGCCCACAAATCGTCTCAATTTAAATGCATACCTGCACATTGATGGACTTTTTCAGCAGTTCTTCTACAAAGATCCAGTTCGATTCCATTTGTCTCTAGAAAGGGAAAAAAATATTACTATATCAAAATTATTGCTCTTAATTATGCATTAAAATTATGGTATAGCAAGTTAAGTGTGCAATACAAACACTTTCTCTAACATCAGACATCATTATAATTTCTTGAATGTCTAAAATTACTTTGGCAAACGTAGTTGACAGACTTGGTAGAAAAAAATTTACAACCATTCCAATCCAACATAAACCTTATCAAGAGTTGTTTTACTAAATAGTGATACTTCTATAAAATTATAAATGTTTTAACAAATATTTAATTTTTGCTGTCAGATCTAATCTAACAGAAAAAAGAAAAACCTTTATGTATTTGTCAGACCCTGAGTGTCCTTTACTTTGTACTTTACTCACCAGAGATGTTTTCCTTAATTTTATTCATAATAACCTCAAGAGAGTCTACTCCAGTAAACGAGTAACTAAAAATTTTATGCAGAAAATAAAGAAAAACTTTGCACAGTGCTACCTCATTTAGTCAGTGGTCACTTATCTGGTAACCTCAACTACCTGGCAGATAGGAAGAAAGCCAAAAAGAACTTTCGCAAAGCCAAAATATTTCACCAAAGGCTAAGTACTGAAAACAATTTCACTCTTCCAACAGGAAAGCCTGGAAGACCTTCTCACAGGATACTCAGTTCACTTGATATTCAGTTCTTAAAGGTTTGGATATGTGGATACTGCTCAAAACCAGAAGCAAAGAAAGCGTTTCCAAGAGGAAGCAAGGAACAACTAGTTTCTGACAGGGGTAAGAAAAGTGCAAAAGGTAACCACGAAGACCTCAGAAAGCAAAGCCAGAGGCCTTAAAGAATAAAGGCAAAGAGCCTCATCACACCCTACCATTCCTATTACAATATACATAAGGATGACCCCAAATGACCAATAAAGGGTTAAAGCATGTTCAATATTCTTGATTTCAAATGGTTGGATAATGTTCATGTAAGATGTTAACCACATAAAATCACTAAATAAATACTTCCTTAATAAAGGTGCTTAGTGACTGTGGTAGCCAGCCTCTAAGATGGTCCCCAACGACCCCTGCCTCCTGGTATTCACTTATTTAACCCCCTCCCACACTGTACTAGGGTTGGTCTTTCACCAACAGAATACCAGTACTAATAGGAGTGGTAGTATACCACTTCCAAGATTAGGTTAGAAGACACTGAAGTTCCATCTTAAGGATAATCTCTCTCTTATTGACTCCTTCTGGGAAAAGCCAAACTGTGAACAGGCCTGAAGAGGTCCACGTGATGAGTAACTGAAGCCTCCTGCCAATGTGAAAGAGACTGGAGGTGTATCCTCCAGCCCCACCCAAGTCTTCAGAGACTGAAGCCCCGGCTGACAGCTTGACTACAAGTTCACGAGAAATCTTGAGCCAGAACCACAGGGCTAAGTTCCTAACGGATGTCTAACCTTCAGGAACTGTGTGAGATAATAAATGTTTGTTGTTTTAAGCTGTCAAATTTTGTTACACAGCAAGAGATAACTGATACAATGACTCAGTTATTTTTAGCAAGAGAATTAATTTTTTGAAAGACATTTATGTAAAATAAAGTGAATGCAAAATATTTATCAGGAAAGAATATGCAGTAAAGAATTTGGCCTTGCCCAAAGAGAAGGTCTGGCCTTTACCCTTGGCTTCTGGGAGGTAATCTCTGGGCCCTTGGAATGTTAGGCCTGATAAGAGTATCTTTGTTTGCCTAGGGGCCTAGGTTCACAATGGATAGTCTAACAATGTAATTGAGGGTAGAGACTGTCCACATTCATATAGTCTTAGGGTAAGATTGGCCACACCAGAAAACCAACAATGTGGCTTAGGCTGGGGCTTTGGTCCTCTATCAGTTGACCTGGAGACTGAGATCACCATGTGGCCAGTCAATCCATTATGCCTATGTAATGGAGCTCCAATAAAAACTCTGAACACTGCAGCTCAGGCAAACTTCCCTGGTTGGAAATACTCCCTGCATACTGTCACACACTGATGCCAGGAAACCAATATGTCTTAACTCCATGGGCAGAGGACAACAGAAGTTCCTTATTTGATATTTCTCCTGGACTCTGTACTATGTACTCCTCCCTTAGCTAATTTTAATTTATATCCTTCCCCTATAATAAACAATAACCATGAGTAAAAGAGCTTTCAGTGAGTTCTGAGTCCAAGTAAATTATAGTTTTGGGAATCACTAAGCTTGCAATTGGTGTCAGAAATGAGGGCAGTTTTGAGGATTGTGCCCTAAAACCACGTAGTTGGCCCTAAAACTCTCAAAAATGAGACCACTCTGTTCTATCAATACTATATGTACATTGTGTTAGGGTCTTTACATTATTACTTCCTCAAAAAAATCTTTCCCATTTCACAGTTAACACAATGAAATCTCAGAAAAGTCACGTATATACAAGCCAGAGCATACAAATCCAAGTTGTTGCTCCAAAGCCAGTGTTTCTTCCATTACATCATGTTGTCAGTAACTGAGTTTCTTTTTCTAACAAGCTTTCCCTCAGGTTCCAGCAATTCACTTTTATATCATTCTTTACTAAGAAAATGTCACCACTAGTTTCAAATAAGCAGGAACATAACAGGGTTGATGTATTTAGCTTTATAATTTGATGGTGTTAATGAGTATATTTCAATTGTTGTGTTCTATCGAGGCATTTGAATCACACAGATTATACAGAAGTAGTGTAATTCCTGTCCGAAGAATTTCAACTCTATGGATCAGTATTGTGGCTATAATCTAAAACAACAATACACCATAATTCAGAGGAAAGAATGGCAGCTATATCATGCCCAGATCGAGTCTAAGTAACAGAATATGTATCAAAGGATTGCAGATTTTTCTTCCACAGGAAAACTTAACTTTGAGCAGCTACAGCATTTTTTCTACATACTAAGTTAAATGTAACAATTCTACTGATAGAAAGGAGGTAGGAAGTCATCAATTTGGGGCTCTGTTTTATATTTCTTTTCCTACCATCAAAACTAAGGCATCCACTTAAGCTTCAGCCTAGGTGGTATCTCCACCAGAAATACAAAATAGATCCCTCACCCTCTACTTCTAGCAGGCTAGGTAACCTGGTGCAACTCTCATTTTAAGGTTACATTTCACACCTTTTATCTAGTCACCATTTCAGATGTTTCGAAGATGAGCATCAGCTGGGCTGACTGATTGCAATATGTTCTGGGCAGGGAAAGCACTGTTACGCTGATCCCTGCAATGTCCAAAAGTAATTTTTCTCTTTAAACTATATTTGCTTTTAAAATAGACGACTGGGATTGTGAGAGGATAACACACACTTATCTAGGTTGAGAGGAAGCATTAAACAGAAATATATGAAAATCTAAAGCCTCTAGTATGAGAAGTGAGATACCAAATTTCTCTTACAGGCTTCTATTAAGCAAGTGGTAAGTTTTGTGATTTAAATCCACATATAGCAAAAGTCCAATTTACAGAAACTTTTAAAATAAAAAAAATTAGGCATATCTGAAACCTATTTAAAATGTAAAAATATCACATCAACCTTCTGGGCAAAGCAGTTCACATTTAAAAACTGAAACATCTCTACGGTTATCACAAGACTAGAGGTATTTGCTGCAGAACATATGATTAACCATTATTACTTTATATCATCCTCTCACACCAGAATACTCTTTAGTGGAATAAAGAATGCTTAATGCATAACCATTTTCTGTAAGGTAGCTGGCCATGCTAATACATCACAAGGAGAAAAAAAGAATTCAGGGAATTTTCAAAATTCTAAATATGTCCCAGACCCAAATTAACATCCTATATGATCTCTCTGAAAGGATGAGTCAATATGCGTTTATGTTCACAGATTAGACTGATTATATGATTTATAACCAAATAGAGACACTTTTGAAAGTAAAAGGGAAAACGAATCAGAAAGGGTGAAGGGGTAAGAGGCATAAACAGGGGCTGTCCCCGGCAAACTGCTCCCCACGATTACCCTACCAAAGACCTATCATAAGCGGCAATCCTTAGGAAGACCCTAGTGTCAGAGTTTACCAGAGATAAAAATAGGGTGACCTTTAACCACTGTGTACCTCAGTTTCTTTACCTGTAAAATGGATATATTACCCTTTCACCTACTTTATAACACTTCACTGAGATAAAAACCGAATAGTCCAAGATATTAAACAGTTTGCAAATGCAATATGCTGAAGGTATCACCCCTAATGAAAACTGTTATTAACTGGAGAGCTTTAGCTTTTCTTTAAAAACCATTAAGAAGTCCAGAAACATTTGGAACTCATTGAGGACTTGTGAATAAAGGCTAAGTCTATTTTACATACATGAATACACATATATATTATACATCTTTATTATTTTTATCACAGCAAAGGTTCTTTTTCAAATATAATGGCTCTCTTTCCTCTTACAACTTTTTACATAATTTAAAGAATCAAGATTTTTTAAAATGTATTTTGGCAAAAGAAAATCACACAGGGGGCCGGCCCGGTGGCATAGCAGTTAAGTTTGTGTGTTCTACTTCAGCGGCCCAGGGTGCACCAGTTTGGATCCTGGGCACAGACATACTCACTGCTCATCAAGCCACGCTGAGGCAGAGTCCCACAGAGAAGAACTAGAAGGACCTACAACTAGGATATACAACTATGTACTGGGGCTTTGGGGAGAAAGAAAAAAAGAAAAAGAGGAAGATGGGCAACAGATGTTAGCTCAGGGCCAATGTTCCTCAAAAAAAAAAGTTGTGCAATTAAAAAAAAAGAAAATCACACAGGAACTGCTGACAAATATTAAAAGACATAGGTTAAGCTATTTTAAATACAGACAATTCAGTCACTATCTTGCTTCAGAGCTAATAAAACCAATAATATCCTATGAAGTTCTCTGTATGAAACAGAAAGGCGATTTCAGCAATGCAACTGTGGGTGGTTGTACCAGTACAATTCAACATTACAGTACTAATAGTAATGATATATATTAATGTGGTTAGATTACCTACCACACTAGGAGTAACTGGCGGTCAATATCAACCACTATAGAATTATATCACTCATGCAAATAAGTGTTAATGCAGTTCCAGCAAGCATTAATAACCTGAAAGCATGTTCCTTGAAGCAAGAGGCAGCACAATCTGTTTCATGTGTATCCTATTATCAGCATCTATTATTATGATAAGCACTCAATAAGAACACAGACATGCTTAACTAATTACCATATTTATTTATACTGATTAAAATCAGAAATATGTACTTGGAGGAATTAAGGTTGGAAGGGAAGAGAAAAAAATGTTTATGTAAAAACTTTAGAATTACATATAAATTTTCTGTATTCTTTTAATGTTGTTCCAGTATTCTAATGTTTATTTTATGGAACTGATGGGCTGATATACTACTATACTATTCATTTCTGAACATGGAAGAAATTATATGTAAGTAGGGCTTCAAATAAATACATTTACTAGCTGGTTTTATTCATAGGGCTTTTTAAATAATACTATAAAAAATGTTTCCAACTAGAAATTAATATATTAGTTAAAATCTCTGCTTTTCTATTTAAAGTGAACTTCATGCTTAATAGACTAAAACATCTTTGCAAAAAGCTTCTCTAAAAAAAGCGTTATTCTGGAGTGACATCAGCATCATGGTGGAGTGAGATTCCCTCTTTGAATCTCTGCCCCCTAAGATACAACGAAAACATCATTCACATTCCAACAGAGGTCAATCAAACATTACAACGTACTTTTAAGAAACCCCTGCTGCCATACATTGGTTGGTGGAGGCATGTGAAACCCCAAAGGACATGAGGAGAAGTAAGAAGTTTTACTCCCCCTCCCCAATCGATCGGCAAAGACAGACAGCGCGGCTCACAGACAGAGGGGGCAGGGGGGGCCCTCTGTGGGAAAAACTATTGCCCTCCAGATGCTCTCACAGACTGTTGAGAGATCCCCACCAGGAAGCGACAACGGACTGTTTTGGGGGTGTGGCAAATGTCCCAAGAGAGCCAGAAAGGAACCCCCCCACCCGGGTCGAGCAGGAGAAAGAGAGAACACCTCCCCCCACATGCCCTGCGTTTCAGCATAATCCCTCCAGGGACTGCAGCAGGTTCAGAGCACACGCTCATGATCTCCATCCAGTGGCAGCAGGGGGAAACTGCAGGACCAACTTCAAGAAGAAAGGAAAAAGTAAAGCCATGGGATCCATGCAACGGTATGTTATGTCTAAAGACCGAAAGGAAAATGAGAAACACCCAGAAACCAACCCTGAAGGCACAGAATTCGATAACAAGAATGACAGAGAATTCAAAATAGCTATCATAAACAAACTCAACGAAATACAAGAGAACACACAGAAACAAATCAACGAATTCAGGGATTTCGTCACAAAAGAGATTGAAACCATAAAGAAAAACCAATCAGAATTATTGCAGATGAAAAACAAAATGAACGAGATAATGGAAAAAATGGAGTCTTTAAAGAGCAGAACTGACAATATGGAGGAACGAATTAGCATTATAGAGGATAGCCACGCAGAAACGCTCCAGATAGAGGAGGAGAGAGACCTAAGACTAAAAAGAAATGAAGAAATTCTTCGAGAAATATCAGACTCAATGAGGAAAAGCAACATAAGGATAATAGGTATTCCAGAAGGAGAAGAAAAAGAAAAAAGAGCAGAGAGTTTGTTCAAAGAAATAATAGCTGAGAACTTCCCTAACCTAGGGAATGAGATGGAAATGACAGTGAATGAAATCAATAGATCACCTAAATATATAAACAGGAATTAACAATCATCACGCCAAATAGCAGATAAGTTGACAAGATTCCACAACAAGGAAATAATATTAAGGGCAGCTAAACAAAAAAAGAAAATAACATACAAAGGAAACCCCATCAGGCTCTCAGCTGATTTCTCGACAGAAACTCTATAGGCTAGGAGAGACTGGAATGATATATTCAAAATCATGAAAGACAAAAACCTTCAGCCAAGAATACTTTATCCAGCAAAAATATCTTTCAAATATGAAGGAGCAATAACTCTCCCTGATAAACAAAAGCTAAGAGAGTTCATCACCACAAGACCCCACTAAAGAAATGCTCAAGAAGGCCCTTAGGCCTGAAAAAAAAAAGAGAAAGGGGATACAAAGATTTCATCAAGGAGAAGAGCAAGGAGACTAAACCAGAACAAACTACAGTTGGAAAACATCAAAAATTAATTTAAGCTCATCATTGTAAACACACACTAATGACACAAGATGGAATAAGTAGTGACAACAACAAATAAGGAGGGGAAGAGGAAAGGGATTGAATCAACTCAGCCTAAGGAAACAGGAGGCATCTGAAAATGTACTATCTTATCCAGGAGATCGCTTATATAAACCTCACGGTAACCACTAAACAAATAACCAGAAGAGAACCACACATGACAAATAAAGAGAAAACTAAGAGAATGAGCATGCAGAAATACCAAACTGAATTTACAGTCCGAAACACATGCGACAAGAAAGGAAGGAAATGCAAAAGAACCAGAAAATGAACAATGAAACAGCAACATTAAACCCTCATATATCAATAATCACTCTAAATGTAAACAGATTGAATTCTCCAATCAAAAGACACAGAGTGGCGGGATGGATTAAAAAGCATGATCCAACAATCTGCTGCCTCCAGGAAACACATCTCAGCTCTAAAGACAAACACGGACTCAAAATAAAAGGATGGAAAACGATACTCCAAGCTAATGGTAAACAAAAGAAAGCAGGATTTGCCAGACTTATATCAGACAAAGTAGACTTCAAGATAAAAAAGGTAATGAGAAACAAAGAAGGGCAATATATAATGATAAAAGGGACACTTCACCAAGAAGACATATCACTTATAAATATCTATGCACCCAACATAGGAACACCAAAGTACATAAAACAACTGCTGAAAAACCTAAAAGGAGGTATTAACAATAACACAATAATAGTAGGGGATCTTAACACCCCCCTTACATCAATGGATAAATCATCCAGACAAAAAGTCAATAAGGAAATAATGGACTTAAATGAAAAACTAGAGGCAATGGACTTAATAGATATATACAGAGCACTCCACCCAAAAACACCAGAGTACACATTCTTCTCAAGTGCACATGGAACATTCTCAAGGACAGACCATATATTAGGAAACAAGGCAAACCTCTATAACTTTAAGAAGATTGAAATCATTACAAGCATCTTTTCTGATCATAATGCTGTGAAACTAGAAATCAACTGCAAGGAAAAAACTGGGAAAGGGACAAAGAGGTGGAGACTAAACAACATGCTACTGAACAACCAATGCGTCATTGATGAAATTAAAGGAGAAATCAAAAGCTATCTGGAGACAAATGAAAAAGAAAATACCCCATACCAACACATATGGGATGCAGCAAAAGCAGTCCTGAGAGGGAAATTCATAGCAATACAAGCTCACCTTAACAAACAAGAAAAATCCCAAATAAATAACCTTAAACTGCACCTAGCAGAATTAGAAAAAGAAGAACAGACAAAGTCCCGAATCAGCAGAAGGAGGGAAATAATAAAAATGAGAGCAGAAATAAACGAAATTGAAACCAAAAAAACAGTAGAAAGGATCAATGAAACAAAGAGCTGGTTCTTTGAGAAGATAAACAAAATTGACAAACCCTTAGCCAGACTCACTAAGAAGAAAAGGGAGAAGACTCAAATAAATAAAATTAGAAATGAAAGAGGAGAAATTACAACAGATACCACAGAAATACAGGGATTATTAGGGAATACTATGAAAAACTTTACGCCAACAAATTGGACAACCTAAAGGAAATGGACAAATTCTTGGAAGCGTACAACCTCCCAAAAGGGAATCAAGAAAAAATAGAGAATCTGAACAGACCAATCGCAAGTAAAGAGATTGACACAGTAATCAAAAACCTCCCAAAAAATAAAAGCCCAGGACCAGATGGCTTCCCTGGAGAATTTTACCAAACATTCAAAGAAGATTTAGCACCTATCCTTCTCTAACTATTCCAAAAAATAGAGGAAGATGGAGTACTTCCTAACACATTCTATGAGGCCAACATCATCCTGATACCAAAGCCAGACAAGGACAATACAAAGAAGGAAAACTACAGGCCAATATTACTGATGAACAGAGACGCAAAAATCCTCAACAAAATATTGGCAAACCGAATACAGCAATACATCAAAAAGATCATACACCACGATCAAGTGGGATTTATACCAGGGACACAGGGATGGTTCAACATCCGCAAATCAATCAACGTGATACACCACATTAACAAAATGAAGAATAAAAACCACATGATCATCTCAATCGATGCAGAGAAGGCATTCGACAAGATCCAGTATCCATTTATGAGAAAAACTCTCAACAAAATGGGTATAGAAGGAAAGTACCTCAACATAATAAGGGCCACATATGACAAACGTACAGCTAACATCCTACTCAATGGGGAAAAACTGAAAGCCATTCCTTTGAGGACAGGAACAAGACAAGGGTGCCCACTCTTGCCACTCTTATCCAACATAGTACTGGAAGTTCTGGCCAGAGCAATTAGGCAAGAAAAAGGAATAAAAGGACCCAAATAGGCAATGAAGAAGTGAAACTCTCACTTTTTTTGATCGTATACATAGAAAACCCAAAAAATTCCATTGGAAAACTATGAGAAATAATCAACAACTACAGTACAGTGGCAGGGTATAAAACCAACTTACAAAAATCAGTTGCATTTCTATACACTAATGATGAACTAACAGAAAGAGAACTCAAAAAGAGAATCCCATTTACAATTGCAACAAAAAGAATAAAGTATCTGGGAATAAATTTAACCAAGGAGGTAAAAGACCTATACATTGAAAACTATAAGACACTATTGAAAGAAATCGAGGAGGACATAAAGAAATGGAAAAATATTCCATGCACATGGATTGGAAGAATAAATATAGTTAAAATGTCCCATTCTACCTAAAGCAATCTACAGTTTCAATGCAATCCCAATCAGAATTCCAATGTCATTCTTCACGGTAATAGAACAAAAAATACTGAAATTCGTATGGGGCAATAAAAGACCCCAAATAGCTAAAGCAATCCTGAAAAAAAAGAACAAAGCTGGAGGCATCACAATCCCTGATTTCAAAATATAATATAGAGCTATAATAATCAAAACAGCATGGTACTGGTACAAAAACAGATACACAGATCAATGGAATAGAATTGAAAGCCCAGAAATAAAACCACACACCTATGGACAGCTAATCTTTGACAAAGGAGCAAAGAACATACAATGGAGAGAGGGAAATCTCTTCAATAAACGGTGCTGGGAAAATTGGACAGCAACATGCAAAAGAATGAAAGTAGACCATCTCCTATCGCCATATACAAAAATCAATTCAAAATGGATTAAGGACCTGAAAGTGAGACCTGAAACTATAAAACTCCTGGAAGAAAATATAGGCAGTACACTAATTGACATTGGTCATAAAGGGATCCTTTCAGATTTCATGTCTACTCGGACAAGGGAAACAAAAGAAAAAATAAACAAGTGGGACTTCATCAGACTACAGAGCTTCTACAAGGCAAATGAAACCAGGATCAAAATGAATAGACAACCCACCAGCTGGGAGAAAATGTTCGCAAATCATTTATCCAACAAGGGATTAATCTCTGTAATATATAAAGAACTCATACAATTGAGCAACAAAAAAACAAACAACCCGATCAAAAAATGGGCAGAGGATATGAACAGACATTTTTCCAAGGATGAGATACAGAGGGCCAACAGACACATGAAAAGATGTTCAATCATCAGGGAAATGCAAATCAAAACTACACTATGATATCACCTGACACCTGTTAGAATGGCTATAACTACCAAGACAAAAAACAACAAATGCTGGAGAGGTTGTGGAGAAACGGGAACCCTCATTCACTGCTGGTGGCAATGCAAACTGGTGCAACCTCTATGGAAAACAGTATGGAGAGTCCTCAAAAAATTAAAAATAGAAATACCTTATGATCCAGCAATCCCACTCTTGGGCATCTACCCAATGGACCTGAAATCAACCATCACAAGAGGCTTATGCACCCCTATGTTCATTGCAGCATTATTCACTACAGCCAAGAAGTAGAAGCAACCCAAATGCCCTTGACTGATGATTGGTTAAAGAAGATTTTGCATATACATACAATGGAATACTACTCAGCCATAAGAAAAGACAGAATTGTTCCATTTGCAACAACATGGATGGACCTAGAGGGTATTATGTTAAGTGAAATAAGCCAGAGAGAGAAGGACAGACACTGCATGAATTCACTCATATATGGAATATAAATGAACACATGCACAGAGAGAATTGATTGGTAGTTACCAAGGAGAAGGGGGGTAGGGAATGGGCACAAGGGGTGAAGGGATGCATCCACATGGTGACGGACAAGCAATAATGTACAATTAAAACCCCACAGTGTTGTAAACTATTAAGACATCAATTTAAAAAAAGTGTTATTCTGAGGAAATAATTTTATCAAGTTTTTCACAAAAACTACTAATTTATTTCTGGAGAAATACGCTTTCTCTTTGGCAATCTTACGATTTTAGAACTAGAGGAATCTTTCGAACGATCCAATCCCATGATTTCTGGATGAGGAACGGAGGCCCAGAAAGGTTAAAGTAATTTACTGCAGGTCACACACTACTTACTAGCAGAGCAAGGACTAGTTCCCGAGTCTTTTACAAGTTGCTTTTCTTTAACCAAGCAATAAAAACATAAATATTATCATTTTTCAAGATATTTACAGGAAGGTCTACAGCTTCTAGATTCAGAAGCTGAATTTAGGATTATGATCTGATGTTTGCTGTTGTTTCTACTCACTTACTTTCTAATTTGTCTACAAAAATATGTATTAATTGATAAAAAGAAAATTAAAAAAAATAAAATCTTACCATTTCATCTGGTTCTCCATGGCGATCAAATTGGTAAAATGATGCTACATGAGTAATAATCCACCAACTAAAACCTAATGGATCCCTGTGCTGGATTATAGGTGCAGAAGGTCTTTTTCCGTCACTTGATTTTTCAAAGAGTGTTTTAAGTAGTTTACTCAACCAGTTCCAAAATGACTATAGAAACAGAGGTAATATGATTCAATTAAATTAAGACACTGACCTAGCAACCTTTGATTTGGGCTTTTCCCTCCATTTTTATAATGAAATAAATATAGACAGAAAAAAGAATACAAAACATAAAAAAAACTTAAAGAAGAATAATAAAAATATCCTAGTTAAGACTTAAAAAATGACTAGTACTTTAGAAGATCCTACATGTTCCCACAATCACACCTTCTTCTCCCATCCAGCGGTAACCATTATGCTGACTTCCATAATAACCCATTACCTGGCTTTTTAAAGTTTTGCCACATAGGATTTACTGTAAGCCTAAATCATATATTGTTTAGCTTCGCCTGCTTTTTTCTTTTTAATGCATGTTTGTATTCTTAAGTAGCTTGTTTCTATTCTTTGGTAACTTGCTTCTTTTCCTCAACATTACGCTTCTGCGATTCACCCATATTAATGAGTATAGCCATAGTTCATCAAATTATTCCAATACATGACTATATAATAAAGCATTTACCTAATTTACAGTTGTTGAACATTTGATGAGTTTTAGTAACATTTTTTTTCTAGGTATTAGTCCATTTCATATAAATAGTCAAGTTATTAGGCATAAAATTGTTGACAATACCTCAACTTCTTTTTAATATCTGAAAAATATGAAGTCATGTTCCTTTTTAAATTTCTAGTATTGACTCTCTAAAATCATCTCAAGAAAGATTAGTCAATTTTAGTAGTCATTTTGAAGAACCAACTTTCAACTGTTTTGATCTTTTTCATTGATTTGATCATCTTTGTTTTCTATTTCATAAATTTGTTAGTTTTATTTGCTACCTGTTACTTTCTTTGGGTTTATTATATATGAACTTTTTCCTAACTACTGGCAATGAATTCTGAGCTTATTAATTTTCAACATTTTCTCCTTGTAACAATTGTATTTAGTTATAAATTTCTCTCAAATTATATCTTTAGCTACAGTCCCAAAGCTTTAACTAGTAGTATGTTAGTTTATGATTTACTTCAAAATATTTTAAAATATCCATTGTATCTTCTTTCACCTATGGGTTATTTAAAAACATATTTCAATATTTCAGAGTATATGTGTATTTCTCCTCATAGTTCTGTCAATTTCTATTTTCTATATTTATACCATGTTATTAGCCATATAAAAATTTTAATTTGTTCTATCTTCCTGGTAAATTGAACCTTTTATCAATATGGAATAATGTAATGGTTTTGTTGGTTTTAAAGTCTAACTTTCTCCAATATTAATTTAATACATTAACCTTTCTTATATCTTTTTCTATCAGTTCTGAACCTTTCTGTTTTTTATGCTTTAAGTTATCTCTTTTAAATAGCTTTGAGTCTGTTCTGACAGTGTATCTTTTTTTTTTGTGAGGAGGATTAGCCTTGAGCTAACACCTGTTGCTAATCCTACTCTTTTTGCTGAGGAAGATTGGCCCTGGGCTAACATCCATGCCCGTCTTCCGCTACTTTATATCTGGGAGTCCTGCCACAGCATGGCTTGATAAGCAGTACATTGGTCTGCACCCAGGATCTGAACCCCTGAATCCCAGGCCGCTGAAGCAGAGCACATGAATTCAACTACTACGCCACAGGGCCAGCCCCTGACAGTGTATCTTTTAAATGAGCATTTAGTAGCCCATTTTGCAGTTAATGTAATGACTCATATATTTAGTTTTAAATATACCATCTTACTCTGAATTTCTATTTGTATACCTATTTTTTCCACCAAACACCTCCTTCTTGCCTTCTTTTGGGTTGAATATTTATTTCACTTTTGTCCTCTCCACTAGCTTATAATCCTTGCACAAGATAGAAAAAAAATCTCTGTTTTTAGCAGTCCGGACAGCTCCTAAGTGCAGGTCCTATATGGGGCTTAGCCTACTGTCAGCATCCGGGTAATGATCACATCTTCTGTAAAATCATTAACTCCCAGGTGGATGAAACAGAGAAGCTTTCTTGTTCCTCCTGAAACTTTCAGTTGCTTTTCTGTTTTTCTTTCTCAGCTTATCCACATCCATCTTGGTCCCCAAAGCCATGGCATGTCAGATAGTCAGTGCAAAGAGTAATTTTTAACATGCTTCTCTGTTGTTTTAGAAGGAATTTTTTGTTTCCTTTTGGTTTGGTCACTTTTCCTTGGTCTTGAGCTTTCTAACAAGGGATTATCTCAGAGTTACAGTCCATATAATCTCCATCGAGCAAAAGGTGGAACCTAAGTTGCTTTTCCCTAAGCTGTAGGCTCGTTCTGTTGTGCAATGTTGCTAATTCATTCAGTTCTGGAGGCTGGAAGTCTGAGATCAGGGTGCCAGCATGGTCAGGTGAGGACCCTCCTCCAGATCGCAGACTTTGGCTATGTCCTCACAAGGAGGAAGGCTTTCTGAGTCTTTTTAAATGCTCAGTTGTTGCCTTGTTTTCATGTTGTTTTTGAGAATTCTACTGCAGGTCAAATTATTTTGCTCTTGTAAGTTATTTGGTCTTTTTGCCTAGAGGATTTGAAGGTTTGCTAGAGGACTTGAAGACACTTTCCATACGTGTGAAGTCAGTTTTAGTAGGATATGTCTCAGGATGAATTATTAGGAGTTAATCTTCCCAGTTGTCCAGCAGACCCTTTCAATACGTAGATTTAGGTCTTCTTTTATTTCAAGAATGTTTTCTTGGACAATAGTTTTGATTGTTAGCTATATCCCATTGTTCTGTTTTCTTCTTAGGGACTCCATTTATACATATGGTTATTTCTGCTTTGCCTATCTTCCATCTCAACCATTTTCTCTCTAACCTTTATATTCCTTTATATTATCTCATTTTTATTCCCTTGGTTGTTTTTCTGCCTTTCTTTCATGCCTCTTATTAAATTTTCATTTGAGTCTGTTCTCCTTGGGCACCTTGTAATTTAGTCAATTCTAAAATGACTTTTTCTTCCATTTCTCTCATGCATTCAATTTATTCTTTTCATTTATTCCTGGCTTTTGGTATATGTGTTTTAACATTTGAATACCTCACTCAAGATGTTTTTCTACACCCCCAAATGCTTGTCTATTTAATTCAGTCTGGAGTGTTATCTTACAATTTTCTTCTGCTTTATCATTGTTTTGAGGGGAGAGGGTATCATCAGCTAAAGCATACCAATTCTGTTTTTTCGTAGTAACTTGATAAAGATTTGTTTAGTTTCCTTCTTTTCATTTTGTAATCTGGACTACTTTAAAAGATTCCTAGTTCAGTGGAGCCCTCTTTCGTCAATTTACCAAAGTCCCATTTCTTTCTGGATTTCCTGGTTTTTGGTGGTAATGGTAGTGAAAGATGGGTGTGAGGCCTTCGATTTCTTTTTTTTTGTTTTACAAGATCTGATATTTTCTGCTTTTACTTCCCGTCCCCTGCACCACCCAATCACCAAGGGAGACCATTTCCCTTTTGCCTTTTTTTTTCTGCAGAAGCTCTACCTTCAAAGATGGCCTCCTCATGTCATGCACACACTTTTATGTTCTCATCCTATAGTCAATTCTCTGATCTACAAGAAAACTTTTTCAGTATTTTCACATTCTGGCAATGGCTTTAGACTAATTTTATCACTACTGCTAGCTCCCTTCTTCTCTCCTCTGAGCAGTTTTTCTCAGACTACCCTCGCTTGCTACAACATTTTGTGGTAGAGCTTTGGTGGTTTTTACTTTTAATGCACAGCTTTGAACATTCCTATCTTGCAGTTGTGCTATCAACATGTTTTTTGTGTAGTTTTATTTGTTCTTGCTGTTCTATATTCTGGGAGAGGTTGTGAGGGAAGATGTAAGTTTAGGCATCCATGTACCCATTGTCTGTGGCTACTTAGAAGTCACTGGCTTGAAATTTTTTAGTACAATCTAGGCAACATGAACTAAGGCTGGAAAGCTGCATGAGGGCTGGCTTGCAATAAAAAAATACACTGAAGTAATTTTAAACTGCAAAGCACCACAATTAAAAACAGGCAATTTCCATTACAAATACAGTTGAATTTCTAGTTCATCCTTTCGGGAGCCCAGATTTATGAGTAGTTGGTATATTAGAAGGCTACCAATTTGGTTTGACTCTGAGCTTTGTCTTCTATTCTTGTACCTTATAATGTATAAAAGCTAATGCTCAAGTTTACACAATTCAGCAACTGCCTCTAAGGTTATGAGGCAGCTTCAACGTTCAGCTGACCTGAGTTCCCACCTACACTTAGCATCTGGCCTCAGTAGTTCTCACTTTCTACAAGCTTACCAACACATTTAAAATGCTTATCATATGATACCCAGTATGATTAGATTAGATTATGTTTTTAGCAGGAGGGTCAAACTATCTGTTAGGAATGGAAATTTTTAATTTAACTTTCAAAATAAAGTAGCCCCCAAAATCTGTGAATAATACAGGTTATTTTAGTTGTATTTTTAAAAAAGAAATGACTTCAGATTTTCATTATTTTAAGACAAGTCTGGTTCATACATAAAATGAAGAGCATACAGATCATTTAGGTTAAGCAATACATACTACTATGCAAATTTCTACAATATAATATTTTAAATTATGCCTACTCTTTTGCTTAAAATCTAGAAAAAGATTAACAGCAAAACGTATGAACAGGACTATGTTAACTATATGTGGTTTATACTTTCATGTCTGAAATTTATAAAGAACAATTCTAAAGGAATATAAAATTCTTAAATAATAAAGATAAGCTTTGCAGAAAATGGAAAAATCCTGGCAAATAATCAGGGAAAAAACTGCTGAGACTTTGTAATATTTAAACCTCACTGTAGAATGCTAAACTCTACTGACAAACCAAAATGCCAGGAAAAAAATTTTCTTACTCAAAAATTAGTAAAAGTACATTAAATTTATACTTAGTAAATCTACTGCTAAAATAATAACTCAAAATAAATATAGTACTGTAAACTTGCATAAATACAGACTTGTTATTAAAATTAGATAGGAGCACCCACATCCCAAATTGTGGAAAATTGGGAATTTCAAAAAACCATGAAAAATCAAAAGTACTTTTTCATATAAAATAAATCAAGTATCATTTCACAATGAATTGTTTGTACTTACTTCTGACTATGGATATTTCTCTTTTTCTACTAATCCACAACACTCGAAATAAAATAAAGCCCCATTCTGAAGACTTGGCTCAAAATGAGGTGAAAGAAAATTTCCCATCTTCCCTTTTGTGCTTTTCTTTCTCCCTCCTTGAAATAAGATACTGTATAACTGATTAATAGAAACCTATGTTTTATTTCTCAGCAAATCTAAATCTGCCACATTTCCTGACTAAAATGTTTTCTGGATTACTAGACAGTATTAAACATTTTAGCCTAAAAGATTCTTGATAGAACAAAAAAAGAACTTGAGAAAATAAGAGCCAAATCTTATACTTCTAGATGTTTCATATTACCAATTTAGGGTTAAAAATATAGTTAATTAGTTCTCAGTTAATGCTGTTTGGTGGTGGTGGTTGTCTCACTATAAAGCAGAAATTATTTAAGATTTTTCTTAGCCAAAACCACTGCATAAATTCAATATAAGAGTTACTAACAGTAACTAACACATCAATTTTACAACTTACTTCTGAGAGAGACCATTTACTTCTGTGGTCCAGAAGATGAATAAGTAAAACCCATAATTCTTTAATGCATGGACATGGGCAATGGTGACTCCTCAATGCTTCAGAAGGCCTAACCTGTAGAAAAGAACCAAAATGAGTTACTTAGAGCAGAATTTTACATGCCACATGTTTCCCCCAAACGTTTTAAAAGAATGATTTAGATGACTTAAAATTTATGCTCAATTAATAAAACCGTTTTTTAGGGCCGCCCAGTGGCGCAGCGGTTTAGTTCGCGCTTGGCAGCCCGGGGTTCGTGGGTTCGGATGCACTGCCTGTCAGCCATGCCGTGGCGGCGTCCCATATAAAGTGGAGGAAGATGGGCACGGATGTTAGCCCAGGGCCAGTCTTCCTCAGCAAAAAGGGGAGGATTGGCAACAGATGTTAGCTCAGGGCTGGTCTTCCCCACAAAATAAATAAATAAATAAAAATAAATAAAACCATTAACTTTTAAAATAAATTCCCATTTTAAAAGCAAAAGTATAGAATAAATTTTATTTTCAACTTTTAAAAAACCCTCTGCTTTAATCATCTAGTCCAATGGTCAGCAAACTTTTTCTGTAAAGGGCTAAATAGTAAATATTTGAGGTGTTATTGGTGATATAGTCTTCGTCACAACTACTCAGCTCGGCCAGTGTTGTGCAACATCAGCCACAGACAATAGGAAAAAAAAGGATAGGGCTGTGTTCCAGTAAAATTTTATTTACATAAACAGGCAGTGTGCTAGATTTGGCCTCAGGGCCATGGTCTCCTAACTTTGATCTAATCCATTTGCCACAATAAAAAGATTTCTAATAAAAAGATTAGAAAAAAATTTTGATTCACTGTAAAGCAGACTAAAAATTTTCATAAGTCAGAATAAATACAATTTTTATGCATTTATAAGGTTAAGCAATTTTAGGTTAAGTATTTTTGTAACAACTATAGTTAATGGCCTTAAATAATGCAGAAAATATGCACTATATTTGCAGGTATAACTAGACTTCTGAAATTCATAATGTATTCATTATTTCACATATATTGCATAAACATTTCTAACACACTATACAATAAAAGATAACTGTTAAGATACTACTATATCCCATCTGGTTAATCCACTAATTAATTGTAAACACACAGGCTGGATTTAAAAGATATTGATAACAAATACATAAAACACAATCTAAATCTTAAAAAATTATAAATCCTGATTTCCCATAAGGTTTATGCTTGTAATCTGAAGTGATAATAATCCACAAATTTCCATTGCATGAAAATGAACATGTACTATAGCATCTTTAAATCATTGTCTGCATTAAACACTCTATGATAAACACAATTTAGTAAAAACACATAATTTCCCTCATGATTTTACACCTTTTATGAAAACAAGCAAACAATCCTCCCTTTAAATTTGTCAACTAACTTTAGTTAAGTACTCACTTATTTTATTATGTAACAACAATACAATAGATTATTAAAGGGCTGGCCTCTCCTATTTGAATACAAGTTAAATTTCCAGTCATTATCATAAATATCCTGTTTTTATTTATTTTTGACAAGATGGAAAAGGCTACTTAAAAGAAAAAGCTGTAAAACACTAATTCCAGCCTTTTTTAAATGTTTAAGGCAAATTCTTTTCCCATTCAACTCCCAGATAATAGTAAATATAAAATTAGGAGAACTAACAAGTAAACCACTTTAGATTAAATTCTTATAGATTAAACCACATACATTAAGGACTGACTACTGCCACTAAGTAGAAAAAATACGAATAAACTCTTAAAGCATTACCTTGTCATACCTGTTGAGTGACAGGCTTATTAAATCACACAGGAGATTTTCACAATGTTCTTCAAATAGGCTGATATTGGTTAAATTGTCACCTGCCAGATTCATAAACTGATGACCATATACTACTTGTTCTAAAAATGTAATAGAATAAATTATATTTAATTCTACAGTAGATTTTACTAATTCAGAAGGAGGAAAGTGACTGTTTATCTTTAGATTAACATAACAAAACTGTAACATATACAGTAAAAGCAAATTTTTTTGCAAAGAAAAGTTAAATTTGAGGACAATTCCTTTCTTATATGAGCAGTGATAAATATTACCTAAAAAGTTCAACTCTTCCATGTACTATTTACTAATTTCTCTTTTCTTAAAGTGGCCATCTTTGTAAAGCAACAATGCAACATCACTTAAGAGAAAAAAATAAAAGAGGGGAAACACTAGAAAATCTTCACCAATATTTCTAACCACTAAAGCCTTTAAGACATTATTCTTGTAACAAATATTGATAAACTAACCACGTATAATTATTTTGTGATGCGAAATAGAGCAAACCAAGGTAACAGATACCAAAATTTGTACCTATATCAGAGTAAGTCCATCTGAGTATTGGTCCAAGGATATATTATTTGAAATAAGAGTCCACATGAAAGAGGAAATTATATATGTGTACACTTCTATGTTTGTGTGTAAGTATATATGTAAGTGTACACAATACATAGACATATGTATTTTTGTTAATTCATTAAAAACACGTATTGAGGCAATGGGTATCTTTATAACCTAAATAATTAATAATTTACTTTACAACCAGATAATATTTACAGAATATTGCTAAATTGATAATGGAACCTAAGGATGCCAAAGGCCAAGAAATAAATAGGCAAATATGAATAAAGATTAACGATCCATAATATATATAAACTCCTACTAATTAATTAAAAACAAGAAAATTTGCAAAAGACAATGAACAAGTAATTAATAAAGCAAATATAAGAAGTCAATGAAATGACGTAAAGATGTTCAACTTCACTAGAAATCAGGAAATTGTAAAAATAGAGATTCAATATCATTTTTCATATTTGGCAAAAAATAAAAATAATTCATAATATCCACTACTAGTAAGAGTTTGAGGCAAAGGCACACTCACAGTTAGTGTATACAAATTGGGGAGAATTACTGTACAGCAACAGAGTAGTGTATACAATATTAAAACTGCAATGTGCCACTCCAATTACAAGAATCTATTCGACAGAACAACTTGTAGAAGTATTCAAAGACATATATATACATAAGGATGTTCAGTGAAATATTACTTGTAACATATTAAAAAATAGACTTGGCTAAATAAATTGATAGATCCATAATATACAGCCCTTAAATGAATAAAGTAGAACTATATGTATTAACATGAACAGATCTCTCAAAAACTGTTAAATGAAACACTACACAGGATAATATGATGATACCATTTGTGGTCAGAAACAAAAACACAAGTCCTACTTATGCGTTTCTATATATATATTCTAATAGACAGCAAATAAGTATGGAAAGATAAATGGACTAAGCTGTTTCCAGTAGTTATCCCTGGAAAAGAGGAATAAGACTTTCACTTCTTACTTTGGTTACTATTGGCTTAAAAAAAAATCAGCACTTATTGTGTAATTTTAAAAAACTATAAAAGTTTAGACTTAAAAAAGACATAAATCAGAAATCCATAAACTTACTCAATTTTTCACCAAGCATGTGAAGAATTTCCAGCACCAGCCAATGGATATCTAAGTGGAGATGTAACAAATGCCATGATGGTGGAAAAAGCTGTGAATGACACGATCATCTGTGACTGAGAATTCATAATACTTTACTAGGTATTTTATATTGTGTCACAACACTCCTCCATAAGCACAAGGATAGAGAATCAATTAACCTACCACTATTCAAAAACTCAGAGAAAATCTTTGTCTTGTTCATTAGAGGATTCTTTCACTGGAGATCTTTGAAAGCAGGATGTATTTTCATCTGATGGTTTAAGACAGACCCCACCTTGGTGCTGCTGAATAGACTTGTATAGAAAAGATCCCTTCCAACCAACCTCTGATTCTACTATAGCTGCAAGGCAGTAAAAGAATTTTTTAAAACAACTTATTTTCACGATTTCGTATTAGACTTTAGCTAGCAAATATGTTTTGTTTTTAGGAAGATTAGCCCTCAGCTAACATCCATTGCCAATCCCCCTCTTTTCTGCTGAGGAAGGTTGGCCCTGAGCTAACATCCGTGCCCATCTTCCTCTACTTCATGTGGGACACCACCACAGGATGGCTTGGTAAGTGCTGCATATGTCCACACCTGGGATCCGAACCTGCTAACCCTGGGCCACTGAAGCAGAGCTCGTGAACTTAACCACAATGCCACTGGGTGGGCCCCTAGTAAATATGTTTTTAAATGTAAGTACCCAGGAACTCCTATAAAATATTTTAACAGGAGAACCTTAGAATATCATTAGACACTATTGTCATGCCCGTTAAGAAACCGAAGTTAAAATGATGAAGAAATTTACCTCAGTTCATGCATTAGGATTCAAACCTAATTCTGATTCAAAAGCCAATGCTCTTAAGTACTGTGCTATAGTAGGTTATCAATGACCTTCTTTTAGTCAACATATACTATCATTATAAAAATAAATACAATGTTACAAGTGTTCTGTTAAGACAACCAGGAAGAATGATTGAGAGGGGACTTGCTTTATCAAATATGCAAACAAAATAAAATGCTACACTAACAAAACAGTATTGGCTCAGGAATAGATAATAAACGGCAAAAATAGGGAAGAGAGAAATGGATAAATGTGATATCTCAAATCAATGGGGAAAGCATAAGTCATTCAATAAAAGATGGGATTATTAACTTATTTATTTGCAAGAAACTAGTTAGATTTCCCACTTCACAACATATTTTTTAAAAAAAGATGAATTAAAAAGATAAATGTAAAAAACAAGTATGTTTTTAACAGCATAGAGATGATACAAAGTAAAAAATTAACAAAATAATTAAATAAAAATCTTAAATCATCAACCCAGCAAGTCAGCTTAATTGCTGAAAAAGATAAATGGATGAAAATATTTGTAAAATATAATACCCAACAAATAACATCTCTCATAAAAAAGTTACTAAAAAATAATAAAAGACAAATGCTGAACTGAAAATACCAATTAAATCAATATTTTTCATATACAACATTAGTAAAATAGAAAAACATAGTCATAAGAGACACTTTTTATTTTGTAAAATTTTGCTGTTGTTTCAGAAAAGATCATTATTTTAGGGTGTGATTCTTTTTGTTTGTGTTGAAGACTACATTCCGCTGCTTTTAAAAATTCAGTCTTCGGATCTTCAAATAACCTATCTTTTCAAGTATGCCTAATTAAAAAGTCTATGAAAGGCAAAACCTAGTTTAAGGACCCTTGCACACATTCTTTGTTTCTGCTGCTAAATAAATTATTAGTTTTTATATTCTTAAGCACTTGATGGATATCCAGAAAATAAAAGCCAGTCCAATTTATAGAGATGTTTGGAAAAACATCCCTCCCCCCACAACCTACCTACGAATCTTTATTAAATAACATGATTAAAAGTAATTATCTATTTGCTTTCTATGGATTAGACATATTCACCTGTGAATTCAGTTGAAATTCTTTTTACTTTTATTTTTACATAGACTAATCCCTGATAAGAAGAGTCAATTTTTTTGTTGTCGTTAAATTTCACAGAAACGTATGAACATTTAATTGTAGCTTACATTTTGGCAAAGACATGTTCCTAAAAACTGAATGTTGTTCAAATTGGTGAAATCAAATAGAATGGAAGAGGTTGAGAGTTCAGGGAATGTGGAATTATAATTTGTCCTTCACAGAAGCTCACAGTTCCCTATGAAGAATTTGTTAATTACATCCGTGAAGCTGGGTTATGCTAAAAATACGAATTTTTAAAAACCAAATTTCAGAGGGAATGATTATCACAGGTTGAAAAAAAAGGGCATAGTCGATCTTAATCATATTCCAAAAAGATCTCAAAAGTCAGAACAGACACGATGTGGTTTTGAAAGTGTAACTTTTATAAGGTGATCTTCTTGAATCTTACTATAATGTAAACTAGAGTTTGCCCAAATATTTATCAATGGGAAAGATGATACAAATTTTAGAAAATAAAAGTTATTTTATGTGCTTTGAAATTTTTATACATTTGCACTCTTATAAACTGGAATACAAAATAGCTATCACTGATTCAGTATATACTGTGTTCTAGGCACTTACACATTTTAATTTATTAATTATAACTCCAGGAAGCTATACCAATTATACAGATGGGGAGACTGAAGCAAGAGCTGTTACTTGCCCAATGGCACAGAATTAATAAAAGGAGGAGCCAGAATTTCAACTCAAGTAGTCTGGTTTCAGAGCACTCTTGACTAATTTCCCTCATTCTTGAATAAATATTCCTGTGGGGAGAAAAAACTGATAATTTAAAAATTAAACGAAACAAGTCAAACCTTAATCTGGTTTTGATTTACAAATACTCCTAGATTAATACTGGGAAGTTCAGATAGATGTCCAATATACAAGAGTACTCCTTGAAGCTCATCAACCAACATAGAGGGAAGCTGAGCCTCCAAAGCCTCGTAAGGATGGACAGGAACATGACTTGCAGCATTCTGTACTTTCAGGTACCTAAAAAAAACGATTCAATACAATAAACAACCAGAGTCTGCATGAATATGCACTCAGAAATTCATGCAGTAATCAAAATACTCATGTGACGTCCTACCTGAAGATGAAAACTTTAACATAATGAAGAAATGTTACGCACTGTTGCCTAATATTCTCTGCTTTGCAGTGTAGGGTTGATATCTTCCCTGAAACCCAAATAGGCAATGTTAATCATAGCTTAAATAATTAACCAGTGGGCAGCTACAAAAAATTTTGTAAGCCATACAAGCAGCCATTCTCTATCTTATTTTTTTCCAGTGATTCCTATATGGTTCTCGCCATCCCCCCACAAATGCTCTTATTAAGGTCACCAGTGAAAACCATGTTGTCCAATCTACTGGACACTACCTGTCCTCAAGTAACTTGCCCTTGCAGTAGCATTGGCTACTCCTGGCTTCACTGACACCACATACTGCCAGTCTTCTCTCTTTATCATGTGTCCTTGCTACTACCTTTCCTTTACTAGCTCCTCCTCCTCAATTCTTCTAGTAATATGAGGGTTCTGCGGTTCTCCTAAGTCCACTCCTCACCATACATCTCTTCCTACATGTATGATTTCATCAGTTCCTTATTTCTAAATGATAATGACTCCAAAAGGTTTACCTATATCCCAGACCTCTCCTTTGCACTCCAGACCTTACACAGTGCTCATGTTTTCTCCACTCATTACATGGGGCCAACAGTTACTTATATGTCATTCTTGATTCTTTCATTTCCTTCAAACTCATATCTAATCCATCAGAGTCCTATTAAGTTTATAATCAATATATACCTACAAACTATCCATTTTCCTTATAATCTCTTTTTTTCATTGAAGTATAATTGACATACATTAGTTTCAGGTATACAACACAGTGATTCGATATTTTTATACACTACGAAATGATCACCATGCTAAGTAGCATCTGTCACCATACAAAGTTATTACAATATTATTGACTATATTTCCTGCTATACATTACATTACATTCCCATGACTTATTTATTTTACGACTGAAAGTTTATTCCTTTTACTCCCCTTTACCTATTTCGCCCATCCTCCCACTTCCCTTTTCTCTGGTAACCACCAGTTTGTTCTCTGTATCTTCAAGTCTGTTTCTGTTTTGTTTTGTTCATTCGTTTGTTTTGTATTTTACATTCCACATATAAATGAAATCATACAGTATGTCTTTCTCTGACTTATTTCACTTAGCATAATACTCTCTAGGTCCATCTATGTTGTCACAAATTGCAGGATTCCATTCCTTTGTATAGCTAAGTAATATTCCATTGTGTATATATGTGCCACAATTTCTTTATCCACTCATTTATCAAAGGACACTTAAATTGCTTCCATATCTTGGCTACTGTAAATAATGCTGCAATGAACATAAGGGTGCATATATCTTTTTGAATTAGTGCTTTCATTTTCTTCAGATATATATCCAGGAATGGAATTGCTGGATCATATGGTAGTTTTATTTTTAATTTTGTGAGGAACCTCCATACTGTTTTCCATAGTGGCTGCACCCGTTTACATTCCCACCAACAGTGCACAAGGGTTCCCTTTTCTCCACATTCTCTGCAATATTTGTTATTTCTTATCTTTTTGATAACAGCCATTCTTACAGGTGTGAGGTGATAGCTCATGGTGGTTTTGATTTGCATTTACCTAATAATTAGTGATATTGAACATCTTTTCATGTGCCTGTTCTGCCACATGTATTATCTTCTTTGGAAAAATGTCTATTCAGATCCTCTGCCCATTTTTTAATTGTTTTTTTTTTTATATTGAGTTGTATGAGCTCTTTATATTTTGGATGTTAACCCCTTATCAGATATATCATTTCCAAATACCTTCTCCCATTCAGTAGGTTGCCTTTTCCTTTTGTTGATGGTTTTCTTCACTGTGCAAAAGCTTTTTAGTTTGATTTAGTCCCATTTGTTTATTTTTGCTTTAGTTGCCCTTGCCTGAAGAGATATAACCAAAAAAATATGCTAAGACCCATGTCAAAGAGTGTACTGCCTATGGTTTTTTTCTAGGAGTTTTATGGTTTCAGGTCTTAAATAAGTCTTTAATCTATTTTGAGTCTATTTTTGTATATGGGGTAAGAAAGTGGTCCAGTTTCATTCTTTTACATATAGCTGTCCAGTTTTCCCAAAACCATTCACTGAAAAGATTGTCTTTTTCCCATTGTATATTCTTGCCTCCTTTATCATAGATTAATTGACCAATAAACACGGGTTTATTTCTGGGCTATTTTGTTCCAATGATCTATATGTCTGTTTTTATCCCAGTACCATACTGTTCTGATTACGATAGCTTTGTAGTACAGTTTGAAATCAAGGAGTGTGATACCTCCAGCTTTGTTCTTTCTCAAGATTGCTTTGGTTATTTCGGGTCTTTTGTGGTTCCACACAAATTTTAAGATTATTTGTTCTAGTTTTGTGAAAAATGCCATTGGTATTTTGATGGGCTTGCATTGAATCTGTAGATGGCTTTGGGTAGTATGAACATTTTAACAATACTAATTCTTCCAATCCATAAGCATGGTATATCTCTTCATTTATTTGTCATCTTCAATTTCTTTCATCAATGTCTTAGTTTTCAGATCATAGGTCTTTCACCTCCTCAGTTAGGTTTATTTCTAGGTATTTTATTCTTTTTCATGTAATTGTAAATGGGATTATTCTCTTAATTTTTCTTTCTGATAGTTGATTATTAGTGTATAGAAATTCAACAGATTTCTGTATATTAATTTTGTACCCTGCAACTTTACTGAATTCACCTTTTATTTCTAATAGTTTTTTGGTGGAGTCTTTAGGGTTTTCTAAATATAGTACCCTGTCATCTGCAAATAAAGACAGTTTTATTTCTTCCTTTCCAATTGGGTGCCTTTTATTTCTTTTTCTCACCTAATTGCCGTGGCTAGGACTTCCAATACTATGTTGAATAAAAGTGGTTAGAGTGTGCATCCTTGTCTTGTTCCTGATCTTAGAAGCTTTCAGCTTTTCACTGTTGAGTATGATGTTAGCTATGGATTTGTCATATATGGCCTTTATTATGTTGAGGTATGTTCCCTCTATAACCACTTTGTTGCGAGTTTTTATTATAAACAAATGTTGGATTTTATCAAATGCTTTTTCTGCATCTATTGAGATGATCAGATAATTCTTATCTTTTTTCATTTTATTAATGTGGTATATCATATCGATTGATTTGCAGATGTTGAACCATTCCTTGCATCTCTGGAATGAATCTCACTTGATCATGGTGTATGATCCCTTTAATGTATTGTTGGATTTGGTTTGCTAAGATTTTGCTTAGGATTTTTGCATCTATGTTCATCAGGGATATTGGCCTGCAGTTTTCTTTTTTTGTAGTGTCTTTGTCTCATTTTCGTATCAGGGTAATGCTGGCTTCATAAAATGAGTTTGGAATATTTCCTTCCTCTTCAATTGTTTAGAATAATTTGAGAAGGGTAGGGATTAACTCTTTAAATGTTTGGTAGAGTTCACCTGTGAAGCCATCTGGCCCTGGACTTTTGGGAGTTTTTTGATTGCAGATTCAATTTCATTGCTAGTAATTAGTCAATTCAGATTTTCTATTTCTTCATGATTCAGTTTTGGAAGATTGTATGTTTGTAGGAATTTATCCATTTATTCTGCGTTGCCCCATTTGTTGGTATACAATTGTTCACAGTAGTCTCTTATGATCGTTTGTATTTCTGTGCTACCAGTTGTAACTTCTCCTCTGTCATTTCTGATTTTATTTATTTGGACTCTCTCTCTTTTTTACTTGATGCATCTGGCTAAAGGTTTATCAATTCTGTTTGTCTTTCCAAGGAACCAGCTCTTAATTTCACTGATCTTTTCTATTGAAAAGTTTTATTTTTCTAGTTCTTTTAGGTGCAAAGTTAGATTGTTTACTTGGGATTTTTCTTCTTTCTTTAGGTAGGCCTATATCACTATGAACTTCCCTCTTAGAACCGCTTTTGCTGCATCCCATAGATTTTGCAATGCTGTGTTTCCATTTTCAGTTGTCTCAAGGTATTTTTTGATTTCCCCTTTGATTTCTTTGTTGACCCATTGGTTGTTTAATAACATGTTATTTTGTCTCCACATAATTGTTTTTTTCCCCAGTTTTGTTCTTGTAATTGATTTCTAGTTTCATACCATTGTGATCAGAAAAGATGCTTGATATGATTTCAATCTCGTTAAATTTATTGAGACCTGTTTTGTGGCCTATCATGTGGTCTATCTTGGAGAATGTTCCAGATGCACTTGAAAAGAATGTGTATTCTGCTATTTTGGGGTGGAATATTCTATATATATTATGAAGTCCATCTGGTCTAATATGTCATTTAAGTCTGATATTTCCTTATCGATTTTCTGTTTGGATGATCTATCCACTGCTATAAGTGGGATGTTAAATTTCCTAGTATGATTGCTTTGTTGCTCCCTTTAGGGCCATTAATATTTATTTTATATGTTTTGGTCCTCCCATGTTGGGTGCATATATATTTATAAGTATTATATCTTCTTGCTGGATTGACCCCTTTATCATTATGTAGTACCCTTCTTTGTCTTTTATCACAGTCTTTGTTTTAAAGTTAATTTTGTCTGACATGGGTATAGCTACACCAGCTTTCTTTTTGTTTCCATTTGCGTGAAATATCTTTTTCAATTCCTTCACTTTCAGTCTGTGTGTGTCCTTACTTCTGAAGTGAGTCTCTTGTAGGCAGCATATAGATATTGTTTTTTCATCCATTCAGCCACTTTGTGTCTTTTGATTGGTGAATTTAGTCCACTTATATTTAAAGTAATTATTGATAGGTATGTACATATTGCCATTTTGTTAACTGTTTTCCATCTGTTTTTGTAGTTCCTCTGTTCCTTTCTTCTCCTCTTCCTCAATTCCCTGTGGTTTGATGACTTTCTTTGGTGTTATGTTTAGATGCCTCATTTTCTTTTGTGTATTTACTATAAATTTTTTCTTTGTAGTTACTGTGAGGTTCACATATAATACCCTCTGTGTGTAACCCAGTCTCTTTTAAGGTGATAGCAACTTAAATTTGAACACATTCCAAAGCTTACCATTTTTACTCTCCCTACATTTTATATTTTTGATGACACACTTTACATCTTTTTAGTTTAGGCATCCCTTTACTAATTATTGTAATTTTAGTTAACTTTGCTACTTTTGTCTTTTGACCTTCATACTTGCTGTTTAAGTAAATAATTCACTATCTTTATTATAAATTTAACTTTTCCAGTGAGATTATTACTTTTGTACATTTTATTTTCATTAATTAGTGTCTTTTCTTTTCAGCTTAGAGAAGTCTCTAACATTTCTTGTAAGGCAGGTTTAGTATTGATGAACTCCTTTAGATTTCACTTATCTGGGAAACTTTTAATTTCTCCTTCAATTCTGAATGATAATTTTACCTGGTAGAGAATTCTTGGTTGGAAAATTCTTCCTTTCAGCACTTTGAATGTGTCATTTCACTTCCTTCTGGCCTGTAGTTTCTGCTGAAAAAATCTGCTGATGATCTTTTGGGGTTTACTTTGTATGTAGTAAAATTGTTTTCTCTAGCTGCTTTTAAGATTCTCTCTTAAGGACAGAAGCAGAGAGCAGCTTCTCATTTCCTCTCCTTTATGGGGAGCAGTTGCTACAGAGAGGGCGGGGGGAGGGAAACCAGGCACAGAACCGCAAAGAGGTCAAATGACTTCCAAGTCCTAATAAAGAAGAAGAAACAGGGTAGGTAGCTGACGCATTTATGCAAATTGTATGCAAACCACAGGGCAGGGACAGACGCCTTTTTGTACCCCTTGTATGTCCAAAACCTCATTTTGTTCATTCGCATGTTTACAAGGGAAAAGACAGAATTTTTCCCATTAAAACATAATTTCAGACCAATAAACAGAATTTCTCACCTTTCGGAGTCTTGCAAAAAAAAAAAAAAAAAAAAGATTCTATCTTTATCCTTAAGTTTTACCATTTTAATTATAATGTGTCTTGGTGTCATTCTCTTTGGGTTCATCTTATTTGGAACTCTCTGGGTTCCCTGAACCTGGATGTCTATTTCCTTTCTCAGATTAGGGAAGTTTTCAGCCATTGTTTCTTCAAATATTTTTTCTGGTCCTTTCTCTCTCTCTTCTCTTTCTAAGACCTCTATAATGCAAATGTTACTCTACTTGACGTTGTCCCAGAGGTCACTTAAGGTGTCTTGCTTTTTAAAGTTCTTTTTTCATTTTGCTGCTTTATCTGGGTGAGATCTATTGCTCTGTCTTCCAGTTTGCTGATTCATGCTTCTACTTCATCCATTCTACTGTGGAACCCCTCTAGAGTGTTTTTCAGTTCAATTACAACTTCTGTTTGGTACTTTCTCACATTTTCTATTGTTGAAGTTCTCACTGTTTTCATTCAGTCTTCTCCAGAGGTCAGTGAGCACCTTTACGACCATTATTTTAAACTCTTTATCAGATAGGTTGCTTATCTTCATTTCATCGTCTTTTTCTGGGGCTTGACTTGTTCTTTGGCTTGGAACATATTCCTATATCTCCTTGTTTTGCCTGACTCTCTGTGTTTGTCTATATGTATTAGGCAAAACAGCTACTTCTCCCAGTCTTGAAAGAGTGGTCTTGTGTAGATGATCCACGGAGCCCAGAAGTGCAATCTCCCTTGGCCTAAAGGGCCAAGTGCTCAAGGGGTGTCCCTTGTGCAAACTGCACACCCCTGCCAGCTGTGGTAGGGCTGTGGCTGCAGTACAGTGAGTGCAGGGTGCGACGGGCTCGCCCATCCCTGCTGTCGTGCAGCTGCTCTGCAGGGGGGTGGGGTGCAGAGCACATCCACTGAAGGAGGGCACCAAAAATGGTGCCCACCAGCTCTGTCACCAGCAAGTTAGAATGACATTGCAAAAATGGCTCCCATCAGTGTTTCTGCCCCTGGAGAAAGTCACCGTAGGTTCCTACTTCTCTGGTAGCCACTTTAGGATTAATACATGGGTCTCCCTCACTTACAGTCTAGGTACTTTGAACTGTTACATTTCCAATGGATCTCAGGGTGAGTGGGTACACATGAGCCATTTAAGAGCAGGTTCTCCTTTCCCTAGAGTTTTATGTTTCCCCTAGACTTAATCCCTGTTGATTTTCAAAACCAGACATTTTAGGGGCTCATCTTTCTGGTGATGGACCCAAGGTGGGGGTGCCTGATATGTGGCACAGTTCTTTTATCCCTTGAAGGAAAGTTTCATATTTTTGGGATCCTTTCCCAATTGTGGGACATCATACCTGGCGTGGGGTCCCAGGTAAGACTGAGTCTCTGCCTCTCTGACCCTTCTCAATACATCCCTTTTATCTTTTATTGTAGAAGCTCTGCTTGTCCAATTCCCAGATCCTTTCCAGAAGAAAATTATTCCATAGGTAGTTATAAATTTGTCATGTCTGTAAGAAGAGGTGAGTTCAGGGTCTTCCTATGCTGTCATCTTGAACACTTTCCTCCTATAATCTCTTGATTTATTGCAACAGGGCTCCTAACGGGTCTTCTCACATCCTCCTTTGCCCCTCTATAATCTAAGTACAAAATCTGTTTTAAAAGTATATCAATTTCTGTTCCTTCTAAATCAAAACCCATGAAAAGCTAGCTACTGTTTTTAGAACGAAATCAAAACTCCTTACAATGATTTATAAGGCCCCAAATGACTTACTAATAGTGCCTCTCTTTCTCTCAACTTCAACTCATGCCATCTCTCCCTGACTTTAACATTTATATCAGTAAAAATTATCTGGGGGGTTACTATGTACAAAACACTGATAACCACCATAGGGAAAATGAGTAAGCAACAATCACTGAACAAAAGCAGAGAAAATGGGATGAGAATTATAGGCAACAAATTCTCATCCATATTAAACGTAAAGCAAAACTTATTTCTAAATTTAAATTCACATGAGCAAACATGGCCACTACTTTGGCAAAACCAACAGGAGTATCAATGTAAAGATACTGTGCAAATATCTACATATTAAATAGTGCAGTGCATTTTTATAGCTTAATTATATTTCACCTACAAAAGTCATATGACCCCCCCAGTTTCACACTTCTCAGCCCATAAAGGCATTACTCTCATAAGAACTGCTGTGAATGCCTGCATCCAGCCAAGACGGAGTAAAAGGAATCAGATTTCGCCACCTCCCACCTTAAACTAGAAAACCAGGAACACAATAAACAACAAGTTGTCAGGCATTGGACACAAGGCAGTACAGGATTGCTATCCCAGAAAGAAGGTAAGTCCTAAGACTGCACCAGCTTCCCACCTAGAGACAATTTCCAGGCTGCAGCACAGGGAGAGAGAACCCAGAGTCCAAATCACTGAGTTGAGACATGAGATCTGAATTTAGAGCAGTCTAAATTTGCAGGGCAAAAGTACCAAAGAAGAAAAAAGCTACATGAAAAAGAGCTCTGGAAATGTACAGAGGGTCCCCATTGAGTCTTGGCTAAGTACTGATCTGGTCAAGCACAAGAAAAAATTACCCAAGCCAGGGAAAAACACCAGAAAACAATTCTCCACAAAGCTTACACAGGCCAGGGAACAGTTCAAGTTCACCAGCAAGAATGAAAAACTGTCACAATATACGAGAAAGAATCCTCAGAAGCCTTACTAGAGCTAAATTAACATTAGACTAAAGCCTACTTTTTAAAAATCCTAACAAAATTTAAAACAAGCCTCAAAAAGATCCAGTGGATTACAAGCACTCAATGGCAAGCCAAAACAAAACTCAACACTAGTTATAGGAGTACAAGAAAATCCAGAAAGCAGCAATGTAAAAACCACGATGTCCATCATACAATAAAAAATTACTAGATGTTCAAAGAAGCAGAAAAATATATCACAGAATTAGGAGAAAAATCAATCAATAAGAACAGACCCAGAAATGAGAATGATGAAAGAATCTGCAGTCAATGAAGTTAAGAACAGCAGATATACACATACTTCATGTGTTCAAGATGCATGAAAAAAAGCAGGAGGACAGAAATGGAAGATTAAAAAAATCCAAATGAAATGTCTAGAGACAAAAAAATACAATATCTGAAAAAGGGGTAACACCAACAGCTATAGTGAAGAACACGTATCAGCAAAACATACATTATTAAATATGTTATTTTGCCTCAACTGGAAAGCAATCCAGGGAGTACAATGAATAGGAGGAATAACTATACGCACTTCAGTAAGTGACCCTATATTAAGGGCTTTCAGGGGAGGGTTGAGGGTCTAGGCTAGCTACACAAGTTTATTAACAGGGCCCTGACACAGCAGCATGGCAGGGGTAAGCTGATCTAGGGGTAACCTTTAATATTGCTAACCTATCCAACAAACCTATCATTAAAAGTTTTTCTAAGCAACAAAAACCACCAAAATGTCCATGGAACAAATAACCATTTCAACAAAGAGTCCACCACAGTGATTTTAGGTCAATAAGTGCTTTTCAAGAAATAATCTTGTATCATAAATGCCTTCCATGAACCAAACTTAATTAAGTCACTCTATATAGTAAAGGTATTTTTGCTGTTTCCACTATAATCTTTTTAGAGGCTCCCCAGAGGTTTCAAAATAAAATTCTAACTCTTTGGCATGGTTTACAAAGACAACTGCAATTTCATCCCTTCCAAATTCATCACTCCCACACACGCTCTGATCAACCATACATAATTACTACTTACTTCCTGCTCCCTGAACTTTTATGTTTTTACACACCTCGGTGTCTTTTTCTATACAGTCGTTTCTACCTGGAACTCTTTCTGTCCCCAAAATCTTTTGCCTAGCTAATTTCTCTTCATCCTTGAAGACCCAGGTCTGGCATCATTCTGTGATGGGCACATAAACAGATGAAGCCCTTGGCTCATGCAGCAGCCTGTACATGCCTCTGTCACTACACTTTTCCATTTACCATGCTGACCTATGCTTCCATGTCTATCTGTCCTACTCATTGCAAGCTCTTCAGCAGAGTATTTTTCCACTCTGATGCATCAGTGCCTTACATAGTGAGATAGGCAGGAAGCTAGATGTGAGCTTGGAGCAAGGCCACTCCACCAGGTGCAGTCCTCATTACTGGGCAGCAGTTCTTCAGCGTAAAACAGTCTCCCGGACCCTGACCGAGAGTAGCTCCTAGCCTCATTATACCCTCATTTGCACTGTGGTTTTGATCTCCCTTGTGGGGGATCACCACCATGACAGTTCTGAAGATGCCTATGTAAGGAAAAAATCTCCCCCTCCTGTAATGGGGGTGGAGACATTGCCCCAGTTGGTCCTCATTCCAGGACCCTCACCCATTCCAGGATCCAATCTTCAGAGACACGGACCACCACAACTTCGGGGCAGATGCTCACCTCGAGCCTGCCCACCTCTCCTCTTGGGGGTATACTTTTGCTTTACTAATAAATCCTTCTCTGTTAAAACTCCTGCTGTGTGTCTGCTCTCAAATTCTTTTGTGTCTGTGGACCAAGAACCTGGATCTCACTGCACCGATCCGACCAGGGCTGGTAATGGTACCTGGCATGAAGCAGGGACTCGAGTGATAATGAGACAATAATACTCAACAGTTACTGAGCACATACTGAGAAAACAAAACAAATAAAACAGCGCTGGCAGCTGATAGCTAACAGCTAGGTCATGATGTACCCTACTGAAATTAAACAGTTTTCATAATCATGTCTGAGCACAGAATCAAGGCACTATGCAATCACACAAAATACAAACAACAGGACATCCTCCTCTTTCAGCTAACATGACTATTGCTCCTTTACTCATTAGAACCCTCCCTAACCTCCCTTTTTGTCCCACCTCCTAGATAAAAATTAACATACTCAATCATCAACACACACCTACTTAAAAGCATCCAATCCAGAATAAAGTCCTAGCCCCCTTAAACTCTACCCAAATCAGCCAGCACAAGCCCAAACCCTATCACAAGCCCCTCCCTATTCCCTCTTACCGAAAAGCCCCACCTGTTCCTCATGATGTGTATTTCCCCTTGCTTCAGTAAGCTACTAAACCGTTCTTTGACCAAAGGTGTTTCAGGTGATCTTTAGTTGCTGGGTATCACTAACAGCAGATACCAGGCTGAGCACTTAACTTGCATTATATCATTTCATTCTCACAAGAACTCAATGAGGTGGGAACAATTACCTGGTGTGAGACCCACAACTAGCTAGGATTGGAACCCAGGCTGACCACAGGGACATGATTCTAAATACTACACTGCACCAATACTGCCAGAAAGGAGAAAAAGCTAGCCTGCAGTAAAACACACTGCCCTGCAATTCCCTTCACTACATTAACTACACCAATCCTCAAAAAATTAGTCTACTATGTCACAAACAAACAGAAAAGCAGAAAAGAGCAAGAAGATAGCATGAGGTCTGGCACTTTCTATTTCTAAGTTCTCCATCCCACTTCCCACCCCCAAAGCAAGTTACTAATTCACTTCAGAGATGTTTAGCCTTAAATCAATCTTACCTACAGATCTGGAAAAATACTATAAAGCTCAGCGACAACAAAATTTAAGTGTCATACTTATTCTGAACATTGAATACACTGTATCCTGAACTTCTGACCTCACGCTTCCTCCATGTTATTATGATATCCCAATTATGTATCATAGACCCAGGTGCAACTCACTGTAATAGAGCACCATTCCTTTTTGCCATTAAACACATTTAAAACTTACCAAAATCACAGCTGGCCTGTAATAAGGTTTCCAAGTTGTATAGTTGTTGCCTAATTTAAAAAAGATGAGGTGAGAGTTAATTTTAGAAGTTTAAAGCATGTAACAGTTACATGGATAATGTTTCCAAATCTATTACACAGCTTCAATGCCTCCCATTTGTGAATGACATTTATTTAATACCTCATGAATGTTTATTATAGGGTCAGCTTCACAGTGAAGACTTTAAGAAAAGATAAAACATGCCTTTGACTGACCTTGCACAAATAATCCATTAAAAGTTGCATATATCTCAGAAATCATATCAAATATCATAGATTTCACTATCAATGAGATACTGTTTAAATATTCAAGATGCTTAAGATACTTATATAAAACATCCTAGGTTAACAGTTATACAATGAAATGTTAAATTGTATCATATAGTAAGACAAAAGGAGTTCAGAAAAGAAATAGAATAATGTAGACTAGGGTTATCAGGGAAAGTTATATTTATGATGTTCCACCTTAATTCCTGAAAGTAATCTTCTCTTCCCATTCTTCCTAACTGCCTTTCAACTCCTTAAAGATTGACCCATATCCATGACCCATGTCCTGGATAAAGACTCAACTCATTCTGTAATGTTCAGGATTACATAGAATCACTCACTCAGCCTATTCTCCCAATAAAACACAACATGGCACAGAAGCAGTGATGTCTTTTCACAAGGTCTCATGGAATGAGGATGGGAGGAGAAATCCCTCCACCCTTCCATTTTCGTTTAAATGTACCATATATACATTCTTAATGTATTTTTGGATAATAATTTGCCTTCAATAACTGACTCTATTACTAAATCATCTAAAAGCTGAATATGGACTGGGTTTTAAATAATGAATTATTTCAATTTTGTTAATTGTGATAATGAGAGTGTTTATGTCAAAAAAAAGTTCCTATTTTTAAGAAATACATACTGAAATATTTAAGGGTGAGATGACATGATGCCTGGAATTTGCTTAAAGATACTTAAACCAAAAAGAGGGAAAGGGGCAGATGAAGAAAATATGATAAAATGCTGATGTTTATTGTAACTGAGGGAGGGTATGTGGAGGTTCGTTATACTATTCTCTCTACATTTGGGTATGTTTGAATATTTTCATTAAAATTTTTTTAATATTTTCCAAATTAATCATATTAATTAATCATATTTCTATTACACAGTCTGAAAGATATATTTGGAAAATCTGAGCTCATTTGCTAAAAATCATTGAAAGACTACAGCTACTAAGCAACAAAAGCATATTAGTTTTCTTCCAAAATTATAACATAGTTTAAAGTCTTAAATATTTGTCTTTAATATATGATGTCAAATACAGAAGAATAAAGATTCTGAAAAAGAATAAAGATTCACTAAAAAACAGCTCACTAAAACCATTACTCCATCGAGCCAGCCTTGACGGTCTAGTGGTTAAAGATCAGTGTGGTCCGCTTTGGCAGCCTGGGTTTCCTCCCCAGGTGTACACGAACCACACCACTTGTCTGTCAGTTGCCATGCTGTGTGGTGGCTCATATAGATGAACCAGAAGGACTCACGACTAAAATACACAACTATTTACTGGAGCTTAGGCGGAGCAAAAGAAAAAGAGAGAGAGGAAAACTGGCAACAGATGTTAGCTCAGAGCGAATCTTTTCCAGCAAAAATAATAAATAAATAAATCACATAAAAACCATTACTCCATCAAACATTACTGCTTGATTGCTGTTACTGATAAGATAATCAAGTGAACAACATGCACAACTCTACTGGTACTTTTGTAATAAAAGTATTAGAAACCACTAAGCAATGCAATTGAACAGCATCTACACTCATGCAGTTAAAAAAAAAAACATACCTGAATAAATGAAAGAGCACCCTAGATGAATTCACTAATGCTGTTTCAGTAACCCACTGAATGCCAAATATTTCCACTGTATCCTCTTCAAAATTAGTTGGTAAAGGATCAAGATTCAAAATTAATCTGAAATGCAAACTCTGATTTAGTCTCATAAAAAAGTGCTAAATCCCATGATACAGCATGTCTTTTTTGACATTATATGAATCCATATTATACATGACATGCCAACAATGATGTTATAAAGTCAGGATATGCCTTGGTACCTTACATAATCAGGAATATTACAGCTAGACTGTATTAAAAATTCAGCCTATATAGTGATAAAAAAAAAAGTATAACTAAAGAGCAATGTAACTTAAAGGAAAAACACGAAAAGGAATCTGGGAACATACTTTTGCCTGTCTTCAATAGTGGTCTTCAGTTGTAGAATTTCATCCTTTGAGGTGACATTTAATTTTAAAACAGCTAAAAGTTATTCTGAGCCATATCTGGAGAATAACATAAATTGAGTAATCCCTTTTAAGGTCTCAAACAAGGCACAACTATAAAATCAACAAAAATGGTTTCCTTTATGACTGAAATTGTTTTAGCAAGTATTCCCCAAATATTTCAATAACAGCAGTTTTACTGCAATATGTGTACACCTGCCCAAGGCAAGAACTTTGAAGAATAACATTCCTGTGAACTTACACAATCTGGTGTATTTATTAGAAAGTTTAAAAAAAAGTCTGTTAAGACTTCTATATGTGTAGATACACAGAACTAGAAGAAACTTGGGCAACAAAAAATCTCTATGTCTTATTTAAGAATTACTGAGAAGCTCCAGAATATTATTTGTTTCAGAAGGAAATATCATTTCAAAAAGCCTAGGTAGTTCAGAACTGACTTTAAGTAAAAGGGAAATTACTGCCCAGCTCCCTCCCGCAAAACTGAAGTAGCAATGAGGTTAAGAGAACATCAGGCAACAAGGAAGTTCTCCTTCATATCCAAAAATCTTTTAGGTATGTCCTAACCAGGAAACCAACAACAGAACTAATAGCTTGCATCCGTGTGATATACTAAGCCGATTTACAAAAATACGGCTTGAACATCAAAAGTTAATTGACTGAAATCATAAATTAAATAGCATTCTTAAACTGATGAAAAATCTGAGGAGAGAAAAACAAAGTCTCCGAGTTTTTACCTACCGCTTAAGGGCTCCGCTGGAAAGGTAGGACTCTCCAGAAAAATGTTTTCCCCCTCCTCTGTTGTCAAAAGCACAAGAAAAGCTAGGAGGTTTGCACCATTCGGTCCCCAGCTCGAATTCCAAGCTGTCGGTGAGGAACGTCGCCGCGGCAGAACCGTCATCCATTGTTTATTTCATGTCCTGAAACGTTTGGGGTTCATTAGAACTATCATTAAGGGCTCCAAAGAAGTTGTGATGAGATTTCTGGAAGTCGGGCGGCTGGAGAGATTGTGGGCGACCTCATAAAGTTCCCCAAACGTCCCCCCAGCACAAAGAGAAAACCCAAGAAGCCAAAACCTCAACTCACCCCTACCGCCTCCCCGAGATCAAGGCTGTCAGAACTTAGACAGAATGCACCCCTGACTGGCTGTGGCAGGAACTTAAAATCCCCTCTAGGTCGGACCCTGCAGGCCGGGTCAGGGTGAAAAAGAAAAAAATGTTTGCAAGTCAGATCCAGCTTCAACTCCCGAGCCCGCCTCGACCTGCGCCCTCACTGAGCCAGTTTCCAGGCAAGTCGTGGAAAGCTCCCTAGCAGACACGGGATGGGGATCAGGAGGGCCCAGCGCCAACCGCCACTCCTCCCGGCCGGGGGGCAAGTCCCGCCAGGTCTGCACAGGGAGGCGGTCGGCGCGGGCGGGCAGAAGGCGAAGGAAGCCGGTGTCCTGTGCACCAAGCGCCCCTTGTCTGGTGCACACCGTACCTGCTCACACTTTCAGTCCCCGAGATCCGCCCCGGGAGGTCCCGACCACAGCCCGTGGGGTCTAAACAGAAACAGGCAAACTTCCCGCCACGGTGCGCCCGCGCTCAGGAAGGGCGGGGCCAAGGCGCAGCCCGCCCCCGGAGCTCCGCTCGCGATGTCTCCGCGGGTACCGCTGGCGCTCCGCGAGTTCTCGCGAGAGTCTTCCGGCCACGGACTCGGTGCGGTGACACGCTTTTTCTTCCTTTTTTCTTTTTTGTAGCTTTAATTGGTGCATTCGGCCGGAAGGCGGGGCCTCACTGGGAAACAAAACTGATACAGAGACTGAGGTGAGCAAGGCCTAGGGACCGCGGGGTAGTGCTCGGGCGGAGCCTGAGGAAAGAGCTTTGCTCTTGTGAGTCCGAAGCGGGTGTCTCCTTCACACCCAGAGCCTCTTGTTCCCGCGCTAGTCCTGGCAACTCTTGTTCAGAGCGTGGATGCCTGTTGTTCATCCAGGCAAGTGCAAAAATGAGGCTAATCCGGTGAATGGAAACACTGAGTAGGTCAGCTGGTCTTTGCTTTCGGTATCAAACTGTTGCTCCCTTTTTTGGCAACACATCTAGACAGGTTTAAGTCGCTTAAACCTGGCCGCTTTTGCAAAGATATAGCCCATTCGCAGCATTTTTATCTTTTCGAAGTCTTTTTTTCAATCTACTCAGAAGAGTTTTAAGTCTGAATCGGAGATAACACATTTCAGCATATCACTGTCTTCAGAAGCAAGAAAAACATGAGAATTTCTCATTCAAATGCCCGGCTGTAATTTAAGTATTCGCCCTTGCCCATTCCTCCACAATATGGTTTGTCCTGCGTTTAATTCCTGCTTAGGGAGCCTATAAAAACTCCGTTCAAACCAAATACCAAACATTTTCTGACAAGTGAGATGAGATGGGAAAAAAGACAATATGATCTCTGTTCTGACTGTAACCTAGGGCTGCTGTGATGGGTGCTATGTCTGTTATGCTCAGCTGATGTACCATGAGACCTGATGCTTTGCTGGGGACCCCTGCATCTCATTTGTGGTCCATGTGAAATCTCTAGCATGACACTAGTGTCATCTACAACAATCCCTAGGAAACGGTGCCTAGGTATGAGAATGCTGGGCCCTGGCACTGTGTTTAGCAGTCAACAGATAGTCATTATTACTTCTCCCTCTAATCAAAACATCCAGATAGATTCCTTTTTCCTGTGCCTGATGTTGAGTGATCAACTTGGTTAAGCCAGTGAATAGAATGGGAAGAACCTAATAATTTCTATGTAAATAATTTAAGCTAATACTACAATGCATGTTATATCAGTAAGAATCCCAGCAGTTAACATATGGCACACTCAAGAGAGGTTATTAAAGGGTGCTTAATGAAAGGTCCATTTACAAAGGTGTAGACAGGGTTACCAGAAAACAAAAAGTGATGGTGAAGCACCCAGAACTAATCAGAAAGTTATTATCACCCTTAGGCCTAAGGGGTAAGGGGAAAGAGGGATTACCAGAGCCCAAGGAGACTTATTGCTGTAGGAGACAGCCACCTACCTGATAGTCACCTATGGTGCCTTTATAGAGGAACGTAGCCACTGTCAGCCCACAACCTAGCAGGGAGGAGCTGGAAGGATTAAGTACCCCAAACCCTTTTCTTCCATACTCCAATGTCCAACTAGTGTCTCTCATTGTCCAAAATCAATTTAAAAACAGAGGGCGGGGCCGCCTGGTGGTGCAGCGGTTTAGTCTGCGCTTGGCAGCCCAGGGTTCGCAGGTTCGGATCCCGGTAGCCCGCCGATGTACTGCTCGTCAGCCACGCTGTGGCGGCGTCCCATATAAAATAGAGGAAAGGCGGCCACAGATGTTAGCCCAGGGCCAGTCTTCCTCAGTAAAAAGAGGAGGATTGGCAACGGATGTTAGCTCAGGGCTGGTCTTCCTCACACACACACACAAAAAAAACAGAGGGCAAGGATGCAATCTATTAAATTTAGGCTCATGGGGTAGAGTTCAGGCTGAAAAAGAATAAAGAGTGAATCTGACAGAAGGATCAATTTTATCAAGAAGACATGACAATACTAAATGTGTATATCAAGAAACAGAGCTTCAATATACATAAAGTGAAAAAATACTATTTTTTACAGGAGAAATACTCAAATCACTAATTATGGTTAGAGACTTCAACATTCATCTCTCTGTAATTGATGGAACAAGAAGACAGAAAATTAATATAGATATAGAAGACTTGAACAGCACTACCAACCAGCTTGACCGAATTGACATTTATACATGACTGAACCCAACAATAGAATACACTTGACAAGTGCACATGGAATATTCACTAAGATAGACCATATTCTGAGTCAGAAAACAAATTTAATCAACTTTAAAAGCACACAAAGTATATTGTCTGACCACAATAAATTGAACTAAAAATAAATAAATTCAGAAAGATATCTCAAAAAAAAAATCTCTAAATATTTGGAAATTAAGTGACAGGCTTCTAATTAACCCATGGATCAAAGAAGAAATCACTAGGAAAATTAGAAAATATTTTGAATTAGATGAAAATGAAAACATTAAAATTTATACATTAACTGCTTATATTAGAGAAGAGCTCAATTCAATAATTTAAACTTCTATCTTAAGAAATTAGAAAAAAACCCAGCAAAATAAAACCAAAGCCAGCAAAATGAAGGAAATAATGAAGAATAGAAATAAATGGAATGAAACAGAAGAAGAACAGGAAATAAATGAAACCAAAAATTGGTTCTTTGAAAAGATTAATATAATTGATAAACCCTCTAGCCAGAGTGATCAAGAAAAAAACGAAAGACACAAATTGCCAATATCAGGAATTAAAGAGGTATCATTACTACAGATTCTACAGACATTAACAGGATAAGGATATTAACATTTTTATGACAATAAACATAGATGAAATGGACAAATTCCTTGAAAGACACCAACTGCCAAAGCTCACAAAAAAAGAAAAAGCTAACTTGAATAGCTCTATATCCATCATACTAATTTTAATCTTTAGTTAAAAAATTTCTCTCTCACACACCCACACCCGCATCCGCCCATACACACACTTATTACATGAAAACTCCAGGACCAGCCAGATGGTTTTACTATTGAATTCTCCCAAACGTTTAAGGAAGGAATAATAGCAATTTTATATTAACTCTTCCTGAAAATAGAAGAGGATGGAATACTTCAAAACCCATTTAGTGTGGCCGTTCTTGATGAAAACTCTCGGCAAACTATGAATAGAAGAAAATTTCCCTAACCTGATAAATGGCAACTGTGACAAACCTATTATTAACATCATGAAAATGAATGCTTTCTTCCTAAAACTGAGAACAAGGCAAGGATGTCTGCTTTCTCTACTTCTATTCAACGTTGCATTAGAGTTAACTAACCAATGCAATAAGGTATGAGAAAGAAGTAAAAGTTATATGAAAGGAAAAAGTAAAGCTGTCATTATTCTCAGATGACTCTATATCATTTATGTAGAAAATCCTTAAAAATCTACCATAACAGCTATTAGAACTAATAATGAATTCAGCAAGGTGGCAGGGCTCAATGACAATATAGAAAAATAAATTGTAGCTTTATAGACAAGCAATGAAGAAGCTATAACTTAAAAAGCAATACCATCTTAAAGGCATCAAAAATACTTAGAGATAAATTCAACAAAATATGCACATGGCTTTATATGCTGCGGATTACAAAATATTGCTGAGAGAAATTCAAGAATATCCAAATAAGTAGAAAGATATATCATTGATAATGAATTGGAAGACTCAATATTATTTCTGCCAAAATTTATCTACAAATTCAGTGGAATGTCAATCAAAATCCCAGTGGTCTTTTCTTTCGTAGAAATTCATAAATGCATTCAGAAATTGCTGTGGAATTACAAAGGACCTAGAATCACCAAAACAATTTTGAATAAGAAGAGTGTTGGAAGATTCACACTACCAGATTTCAGGACTTATTATTAAGCTGCAATAATCAGAACAGCGTGGTATTGGTCTAAAGATAGACGTAATCAATGGAACAGAATGCAGAGTCCAGGAATAGACCCCAACACATGTATGTTCAATTGATTTTTGGCAAAGGTGATTCAATGGTGAAAAGATAGTCTTTTCAACAAATGGTGCTGGAACTACTGGATACTGACACGCTAATCAAATGAAGTTTGACCTTTAGTTCACACTGTTTTCAAAATTTAACTCAAAATTGATCAGAGACCTAAATGTAAGAGCTAAAATTATAAAAGTTTTAGATATTCAGAGGGCTAGTAAACAGGGAAATGCCAGCAAGGAAGAGCAAGGAGTAAGGCCAGTTCTCAGGAGAAAACTGAACTGTGTGCAATGTGGTGTGATGTCTGTTATGAAAACCAAGAGATGTGTTTCTTGAAAGAATGGATAATCTACACCAAATGCTGCTTATAAGTGGAATAATAAGAGAAAAATTAACCATTGAGTTTGGCAAGATGTAGGTCATTATTGGTGTTGATAAAAGCCATTTCAGTTGAATAGTGGGGAGAAAAGATCAGATTGGAGTGGGTTGAATAGAAAATGGGAGGTGAGTCAGCAAATAGAGAAACTTTACCCAGGAACTTAATTTAAAATAAAGAAGAAAATTAGGGTAGGCAGGAGATGTGGGGCTTAAGAGATGGTGTTTTGAAGACAGGAAATATTAGAACATGTTTGTGAAGTCATGGCAGTTACCAAGTATAAAGGGAAAAGTTGATGATATTGAAGAGAAGGGGAATGATTGCAGGACTGCAGGCATTGAGAAGGTAAGAGGGGATGGTATTCACTAGACAGATGACATAGTGGCTTCTATCAGGGTTAAGGACAATTTTTTATGAGCAGGAAGAGTGAAAGGTATGCAGACAAAGATAGCTGAAGTTGGTGTACTGGGTGGTGGAAAGTTGAGGGAGTTTTTGCTTTATTTCATCTGTTTTCCCTATGACATATCAACTGGAAGTGAGAAGAAAGAGTGGTTGTTGGAGATTTGAGGAGAGAAAAGATGTATCATGGTCATATTGGTAATTTAAAAGTATATTTACTAGGAAAGTGTCGTAGGAATGTCTGGTAGTGTTAAGGGACTATTTGAGATTTGTGATAGAAAATTAAGAATTCAGTCAGCATAGTTTTGTGATTTTCTCCAACAACATTTAGGAGGGGAGGACATATGGTAGACTTTGAATGTTGTATTATTAGTGAATCCATTCTGACTTGCTGTTTCCTTTTAAATGTATCTACAAACCATCTATTTGATAATCTATTCTTATGTTTTCGGGGATCAGACTTAAAGTCAAACAATTAATATGAAAGTTTTAGTAGGGAAACTTTTTATAAATTCAACTGAATATAGTATATCCCAAAGGTTAAAACCTTCAATATCAGAAATTTTATCCCCATTTTAATTGAAACCTAATTTAAAGTTTAAGATCATTTCCTCATACCTTAAGTGAAACAAAGGATCTCTTTACCTCTTTATAGTAACTGCTTGTAAGCTTAGAATTTGATTCAACAGTTTAGTAAAATCTGACCAATGCTAAATCCAATTCTGATGATCTTATTATACAATTGGCCATCATTGAAGATACACTGAAATAGCTAAAATCAGTTATGGCTTTTAGTCCTAATATTGAAAATATTAGATTATCTCTATGAGCTGTCTGTTGTAATTGTGTATACAACCCACCTTTAGTTGACTTTCTCATGACCCGCAGTATTTTATTATACTAATTTTGTGAGATAATGAACTCCTAACGTCCCAAATGCTACTCCCTGCACAGATATTATGATTTAAACAACTATTTCAGTAGCGATGGGGAGGTTTAGTTAGTTGAGAAGGAGCAACTTTCCTATATAGTAAAAGGAATTTTCATGCAGCTGTTCAGTGGATTGGGTCATAACAATTTAATACACCATATAGAACCTTAAACAACTTGGCCCAAGAAAATCTCATACTGGATCCTCATTAATTTTTCTGTATGTTTAGCATTTTCTCCTCCTGCATGTGCTCTCATTGCATTTCCTTCTATTTTCAGGAGCTTGATTCATCAATTACCCCTCTTCTTACCTTCGACCTCTCCCCTTTCTGTCTTCTTCCCATAAGCCTTCTGTGGTAGGCAGCTTGTAACATGGCTCCCAGTAATCTCTGCCACCTTGTATTCATGCCCTTGTGTAATCTTCTCCCCTTGAGTGTAGGCTGAACCTAATGACTTGCTACTAATGAATAGAATAAATCGAAAAGTTATGGCATATCACTTCCACGATTAGTTTACAAAAGACTGTGAGTTCCATCTTGCTTGCACTCTCCCTCACTGGCACTTTCTCCCTCTTGCCTTCTCGACTTGTTCACTTTGATGAAGTAAACTGCCATGTTAGAGAGGGCCAGATGCAAAAACTGAGGGCAGACTCTGGCCAACAGCCAGTGAGGAACTGTGGCCATCAGTCTAACAGTCCACAGGGAACTGAATCCAGCTGACAAGCACATGAGTGAGCTTGGGAAATGGATTCTTCCCCTGTTGGGCCTTGAAATGACAAGGCCTGGGCAGGTATGTAGAATTTAACCTGTTCAAAAAGGGGCCTGACCTTTGCCCTTGGCTTCTGGAAAGTAGTCTTTAAGTCATCTTTGTAATGTTGTATTTGATAAGAGTGTCTTTTTTTTGTCTGGGGGCCAGAGGTCATAGTGGATAGTCTGACAATATGGTTTAGGGTGGGGCTGACCATGCCTGAAAGATGAACATTTATATTTAGGGTAGGTCTTTGTGTCATTCAGTATCAATCAACCTGGAGACTGAGATCAATCACGTGGGTAATCACTGGATTATGCCTACCTAATGGAGCCCCCCAAAAAACTCTGAACACCGAGGCTTGGGCAAGTTTCCCTGGTTGGTGGTACTCCATCCATGTTGTCACACATCGATGTTGAGAAAGTAACATGTCCTGAATCCTCTGGGAAAAGACAATGGAAGCTCTACATTTGGTACTTCCTTAGACTCTACCCTATGCATTTCGTCCTTGGCTAATTTAAATCCGTATCTTTTTTCCTGTAATAAACCATAATTGTGACTATAATAGCCTTCAATGAGTTCTATGAATCTTCCTAGCAATTTATCAAAACAGGATAGTTTTGCGAAGCTCTGAGGTATCTTGGGAGCCCTCCAGAGCCTGACTTCCAGTGGCCTCCTCCAACCTCTTTCTGTTGATGTTACCTGAGGCCCCTAAGTTGGAGGAGGCCACTGGAAGTCAGGCTCTGGGGAGCAGTCGTTCACAGCTGCCAAGGGGAGACACAAATTGGATCAAATCTCTTCCTTGCTTAAAATTCTCCAGTGGCCTCGTACTGTACTTGAAGTAAAATCTAAATTCCTCGTGTTTGTGATTTGACCCCTTTCTATGTCCACAGTCTTACCTTGTACCACTCTCCACCTCTTTCACAAATTATCAGCCATACTGGCCTTCTTTTTTGTTCTCATACACTATATTCTTTCTTGCCTCAAAATGTTGCACAAGCTGTGACTTATGCCAGGATTGTTTTTTTCTAGGCCTGGTTCCTTTTTGTCCTTGAGATCTTGGCTAAGACCTTTCTCTCTTATGGAGGCTTCTGTTGACACCTCAACATAAATTTTTGTAATAGTTTGAGGTGGGCAAAGCTGAAAAATGACCTAAAATTCAGAATAACTTGGCTTAATGAGAAAATGCATCTTTCCATCTCCCATGAGAGTCATAGAATCAGGCTAGACTTGGTGTCATTGCATGGTATCAGGATCCCAGGATCCTTATATCTTGTGTCTTCATAATGTTTTGCCTCTATTTTAAATTCACATTATGGTCTACAAGGGCTGCTCATAGAGTGCCAGAACAGGAAGATACTTTAGAGGTCACTGTATGGGACACTGGTGTGCTACTCAGTTTCCCCTTCCAGGATGAAAGACTTATTTCTGCCCCCCCTGCTGAAGTACTGCTGTCAGCTCTTGGCTATCAGTCCTTTTCAGAACTGCTTTGAGTAAAGAGAGCCTGCTTGCCCAAATTGGTGCATCTGACATCTAATGACAATGGCATGAAAGTAAAAGCCTAGTCTTCTCTCCTCCTGCCCTAACTTGGGGTAACTATGAAGGGTTATCCCAGCTTCAGCGCTCCTATCATTTGGCTGAGGCCTCATGGAGATTACATTGCAGCCTAACATCTCCCTCTGCCTTGCTTCCTTTCCTTCCACAGGTGGTTGTTCCCAAGTATACTCCTCAATGAACTTCTTGCATATTAATCTCTACTTCAGAGTCTTCCCAGGGAACCCCACCAACAAAAATCGCCTACCTTAATTTCCTGATTTTAGGAAGCTAAATATTATGGATTTCCCAAGGCACAGATTTGGGAAGGGAAAGAGCCAGAACTTTTGGCTCCAAAGGTCAGTTCCCTTTCCACAATAACACAATAACTTCTTTAGTTATAAGAGAGCTCTGATTACTCTCTAATCCCTTGAACTTCTATAAGAAGCACAGTCTTAAAGAATCTATGAAATACTATAGCCTCCTTTTGATATTTTGATATTATAATGTCAATAGACTGTGTCAGTTAAGCTTCATTAGAATCTGTTCACTGGGATATGGGATGGGGTGGAGTAGAGATCACAGCTTAAAGGAGCGTTCGTGGATCAGCATACCTGAGTTCAGATCTCACATTGTGCATTTTCTAGCTGTATGATCTTGGATAAATTTCTTAAACTCTCTAAGCATCAGGTTTATTATCTGAGAATTGGAGGTCAATACTACTTATTAGAGTCATAGGGACCTTCTTCTTATTCCATAACTTTCGTTTATCCAACATGTAACATCCATTTCATTTCATTTCATTCTGTTCCAGAAGGAATTACTAAGAATTCTAAGATATTTCCATCACTGTGATAATTAAAGAAGCATGAGAAGTCATGGTTCCTGCCCTTAAGAAATCTCTAATTCTATCAGAGAGACAAAACCTGAAATATAAAACAGTTAGAGAAATATATTAGTCAGAAACCAAGTCCAAATGGTATAGAATGGGCAGTATTTTCTGAAATGAGGACTGAGATTTAATATGGGCAAAATTTCTGTGCTGTCATCTTATAATTGTTCTCTGAAGAATCTGTAGGTCAAAGGAGGCTGAATTACCCTTTTTAAAATTAAAAGGATGGAAGGAACTTTCCCATTCCATTCTTTACAGTTGAAAGTATAAGAAAAGTCATAAATGAGACCTTAACATTTTTAAAAATTTGTTCTCATATAGTGAAATTCACTCTTTTTGTTGTTTAATTCTATGAGTTTTGAAAAATTCAGAGTTGTATAATCACCATCAAGATTAACACACATGTAGTTCCATCACTTGCCAAATAAGTCCTTCGTGCAAACATTGCAGTCATCCCTTCTCCTCTCCTCCCCTAACTCCTGACAACCATTGATCTGTTCTCTGTCCTGGTATTTTGCTGTTTCCAGAATGTCACACAAGTGGAATTATATAGTATTCAGCCTTTACTATGGCTTCTTTTACTTGGCATAAAGCATTTGGGGTTCATCTATGTTGTATGTATCAATAGTTTGTTTCTTTTGGGGTTATTTCTATTTTTTTTGGTATTATGAATATTTGTGTTCAAGTTTTTTATATGGACCTGTGCTTTCATTTCTACTGAGTAAAAATGGAGTAGGAATAGAATTGCTGGGTCCAAAGATAAATTTATGGTTAACATTTTAAGAAACTGAAAAGCCGTTTTCCAAAGAGGCTGCACCATTTTATATTTCCACCATCGATATATAAAGGTTTCAGTTTCTCAATACTCTTGTCAACACTTGTTATTCTCATCTTTCTTATTATAGCCATTCTTGTGGGTATGAGTAGTTTTAATTTGGATTTCTCTAATGACTAATGATTTAGGACATCTTTTCATGTTCTTATTGGTCATTCATATATGTTCTTTGTTGAAATGTCTTATCATATATATGATTTATAATTATTTTCTCCTAGTGTGTGGCTTGTCTCTATTTCTCTTTTTTCAATTTAATTATTTTCTACTCTTATCTTTATTATTTACTTCCTTTTGTTTGCTTTGGTTGTAATTTTCTCTTTTTTTTCTAGTTTCTTAAGATGGAAGCTTAGATTATTGATTTTTGAGACCTTCTTCTTTTTTAATAAAGGCATTTAGTGCTATTAATTTCCCTCTAAGCAATGCTTTAGCTGCATTCCACAAATTTTGATATGTTGTATTTTCATTTTCACTTAGTTAAAAATATTTTCCTATTTTTCTGGAGACTTCCTCTTTGACTTATGGGTTATTTAGTAGTGTGTTGCTTGATTTTCAAATACTTGGCACTTTTCTACATATCTTTCTGTTATTGATTTCTTGTTTAATTTCATTGTGGTCAGATAATACACTTTCTAGCCTTCCAATCCTTTTATATTTGTTAATGTTTTACCATCCAAAATGTGGCCTATCTTGGTGAATGTTTCATATACATTTGAAAATAATATGTATTCTGTTGTTGTTGGGTAGAATGTTCCATAAGTGTCAATTAAGTGGTTGATAATGTTGGTCTGTTTTCCTATATTCTTGCTGATATTCTACTTATTCTACTGATTACTGAGAAATGAGTGATGAAATGTCCAAGTATAATTGAGGATTTATCTATTTCTCCTTTTATTTGTATCAGTTTCTTCTTCATATGTTTTGAAGCTCCTATGTCTTCTTGGTGAATTGACACTTTTATCATGACATAATGTCCCTCTTTATTCCTGATAACTTTCTTTGTTTCAAAGTTTACTTTGATGTTAATATGGCCACCCCACCTTTCTTTTCATTAGTATTTGCATGGTATACTTCTACAATGATTTTACTTTTAATATATCTGTATCATTACATTAAAAGTGGGTTTCTTACAAAAAGTGGGTTAGTTCAAACAGCATATACTTGGGTTTTGTCTTTTCATCCAGCCTGACAGTTTGTCTTTTAATTGGTGTGTTTAGATCATTTCATTTAATATGATGTGATTGTATTTAGATCTACCCTTTGTTATTTTTCTGTTGTCCCCTCTGGTTTTTTATTGTTGTTGTTCCCATGTTCCTTCTTTCTTATATTCTTTTCAATTATTTGACTATTTTTTAGTATTCCATTTTAATTTATCTATTCACTTTTTGGCTATATCTCTTTGTAGTATAATTACAGTAATTTCTCTAGGAATCAAAATATAAACACTTAATCTTTCAGAAAATAGTTTATTTACCACTTCAAGTAAATGATAAAAGCCTTACCACCATACAGGTTCCTTTACTCTCTCCCTTCATGTTATAGTTGTCATATGTATTACACTGCAAACATTGAAAAATTACCCAGAAAGCATTATAATTTTTGATTTCAAGAGTCATACTTTTAAAAACTTATGATATGATAAACTGTCTATTATTTTTACACAGATATTTGCTATTTATGTTGCTTTTCCTTCATTCCTGAAGTTCCAAATTTCCCTCTGGTATCATTTATCTGCAGCCTGAAGAACTTCCTTGAGCATTTCTTTTAGGGTAAGTCTGCTAGCAACAAATGCTTAGTTTCTCTTCCTCTAATAATGTCTTTATTCACCTTCATTCCTGAAGGGTATTTTCAGAGGATATATTATTCTGATTTGACAGTTCTTTTCTTTCAGCATTTTAAGAGTGGTGTTCTACTGTCTTCTGACCTCGGTGTTTTCTGATAAGAAATCTGCAGTCATTTGAATAATTGTTCCCTTATGAATAATGTGTCAATTTTCTCTGGTGGCTTTTAAGATTTTTTTCTTTTTCTTTGGCTTCCAGCAGTTTTATTATGTTGTGTATAGGCATAGTTTCCTTTGAATTTATCCTGTTTGAGGTTCATTGACCTTCCGGATCCTGCAAATTTATGTCTTTCACAAAATTTGGAACAGTTTCAGCAATGATTTCTTTAAATTTTTTTTCTACACCAATCTCTTTCTCCTATCTTTCAGGAAATCCAGTTACATAAATATTAGGTTTTTTAATATTGTCCCACAGGTCCGTGAAACTCTTCGTTTTTTTTTTTCAGTTCTTTTTCTCTCTGTTCTTCAGGTTGTACAGTTTCTACTGATTAATCTTCAAGTTCACTGATTTTTTTCCCTCTGTCATTTCCATTCTGCTATTGCACTCATCTTATGAACTTACTTCAGATATTGTATTTTTTGGTTCTAAATTTTCTATTTGGTTCTTTTTTATTTTCTACAGAGAACTTCTTTCTTTCTATCCATTTCAAGAGTGTCCACTTTTACATCTATAGGATGGTTATAATATGTGCTTTAATGTGTTGTCTGATGATTTTAATATCTGGTCATTCCAGGATTGGCATCTACTAGTTGTATTTTCCCTTGAAATTTCGTCAGATTTTGCTAGTTCTTTGCATGTCCAATAATTTCAGATTATATCCTCTATCGTTTCATTTTTATGAGACTTTGAGACCTCTTAAAATCCTCCAAATAATGTTTTGGTGTTTTTTTTTTTTTTTTTTTTTGAAGGTGAAGGGACTTTTTATAGGAGGCAATAGTCCAGTTAGGTTCAAACTGTAAATTTTGTTTCACTTTCTGTTGGTGAATGTCTTTTCGGTTTTCAAAGCATTTATTATGCGGCTTTGGTTTGCCTTTGCATATGCCACCCAGGGGTAAGTTTGAGCCTTGGGCAATGGTTTATATACATGTTCAGTTCTCAACATCTTTGCTTTGGTTCTTTGGTTATGTTTCACATGTGTCTAGCTGGATGAGCCTGAGAATTGTGTTGATTCGTACACAGAAGTAAGTGATCTCTTTCAGCTCTATCCTCACTAGGATTTCCCCCACATTCTCTGGCTCCTAGGAACTCTTTTTCCTGGTTCTTCTGGATAGAAATATGGAGTTCTCTCAGGTGAGGTCCTCTTGAATTGTCACATACTTCCATGTGATAAGGCCCCTCTCCAGGAAAAGAAGTGAAAGGAAAGAGGAAAAAAAAAGAAAGAGAGTGATTCCCCTTCCCCACATACTCTTTGTACAACAAAGTCGTCTTTTCCTAGCTCTTCTATTCTAAGATGTGGGTTTTTACTCTGAGTTTTAGGTGCTCACCCTGCCTTTACCACAGCAATGCAGCTCTGGGATTATGCCTGGCCTTGGGGAAGGGCTGAGAAGGGGCCTCTTTTGCTGATCTTCTAGCAAGAAAGATGGGTTTCTCTTGGACTTTTGCTGTGCATGCTCATGATGGAGCTTCCCAATTCAAGGAAAAACAATAGGATCTCATCATCACCATACTGGTCTTTAAATTTTGACTTTCCTCCCCAATCTGCCTGGTAGTCTTTACGTTTCAGAATCCTTAGGTATTTGCTTTTTGTATTTATCCAGAGTTTTTAGTTGTAGTTGATGGGAAAGATGGGCTCTGGTGGACTTACTCCATTTTGGCCAGCACTGGACCGTAGGTGAACCTATCAAAAGTAATTTTCACATTGGATAGGAGAATGCAGAGACCAATCAAGGGGACACTTGCTGCCACCATAGGAAATAACCTGTTATTTAACTTGTGTCTTCATTTATTAGAGATAATGCCACCTTGCTGTTATTTTTAAGATGTATTTTAAGTTGCAGCTTAATGTGTATGGTATGAACTCATTTATGTATCACAATAGAAGTTATATGTGTAAGGTTTCACAGAGATTACACACCGAAATAGTTACTAGTTAAAATTTGGAAGATGGGAATGAAGGCACACCATTTTTTTTTTAACTCTATACGTGTTTGTATCGTTTGAATATTAGAAATGACTAAACCAATCTAAGGAGAAAAGAAGAATTCTCCTGACCCTAATACTTCTAGTCAGTGTTGGACTCCATAGATTTAAGATTATTTACATTTGATTTTTAGCTGCAGTTGAAACCTTTGGTGGTTGACTGCTCAGCTCATCACAACCTTCTTCCTTTAAGAATCTCCACCCTCCCCTTCACCCCACCCCTCCCCCACTTCCCAGAGGCCAGGGCCTTGGCAGCCATGTGTGGGGTAAAAGACCCTGCCCTCTGGCCAGCTAAAGGATTCTGTCTCCTGAGGATTTGTAATGAGGACGAAAAGGGCTAGCTTTTTCTGGCCTGTGCACTTGATCTGAGGAGATTCTGATTCGGGAGCTGTGGACAACCACCTTCTACCTCATACAGCAATAAGTAGAGAAAGCCAGATAAAAGAGAGGGGAGAAAAAAGCACAGGGAAGTACAAATGAAAGACCACGTGGCCAGAGAAAGAGAAGAGAATTAAACATAATGAGAATGGGACTGAGAATAAACAAAAAATAAACTGAGAGAAGAGCTGAGTTGCTCCTAAAGGCTTTTTAATTTCCTAGTTCTGGTACCTTTTGTGTCCTATCAACATTCTTACCCTTTAATTCAAGGATACAATTATGTATTATTATAATAATTATACTATTTTCCTTAAACTACCTTAGTAAGACATTAGATTTCTCTCCCTAAACAGAAAACCAACATCAAAGGAAAACTGTTACTTATTATCTTTTCAAATTAGCTTATCATATTGAAAATAAATTATTTGCTTATCATTTCGAAAAGAAAGAGGTAGTTGGGACTGTACATGTATGAAACAGCTCTAAGAAGGCATAATCTAGTATGTTAACACCACAGCAAGATCTTATCTTTAATGGGAGACATAGCATGGAACAAATACCATAATAAGGTTGGGTATAGGTGGGAGCATGTGGACTGATTAGGAAAAAACAACTCAAGAATTCTGGAATTAACAGTCCGCCAAGAAAATGTTACATATATTCATTTGTTCAACAAATATTTTTTGAGCAGCTACTAAATACCAAGTATTGTTATAAGTGCTGAAGACAGACTGGAGACAGTGAGTAACATGAGGCCATACCCACATGGAGCTTAAGTTCCAGTGGCGGGCAGGGTGGGCAATAGCAAACAAATACAATATACGAGTGAATGCTATTAAGAAAATAAAGCAGAGGCAGGGGTTAGAGGATGCCTGGGAAGATATGCTGTTTTATATGGAAAGGCCCAGAGAAGCCTCACTGATAAAGTGACATTTAAGCTGAGATCTGACTAAAGTGAGGGAGCAAACCAAGGTGATCTCTCTGGAGCATATGCAGCATGTTGAAGCAAGAGCAAGATTTCCCATGAGATGTAAGAAAGGGAGAAAGTGGTAGATGATAAGACTAGGAGAGTGTGTGTAACAGGGAGGGCTGGAATCTGTTGCCCTTAAGATCTCTGACTTTGCTCTGAATGCAGTGGGAAACCATTGGAGGGTTTTGAGCAGAGGAGTAAAATCACATCTTACCAAATCAGTCCAAATGCAATGGGGAAAATAAATTATATGGTGCAAGTCTAGAAGTGGAGAGATCAATTAGTAGGCTCTTGGAATACTCCAGGTGAGAGAATTTTGTAGTCAGATTTTGAAGGTGGTGTATTTGAAGGTGGTGCTGACAGGATTGGCTGATGGGACGGTTGTGAATTGTGTGAGAGAAGAGTTTCGCTTTTTGCTTGAGTAAGTTTTTGCCTTAAACAACTGGGTGACTGACTGGAGAGGCCATTAACTGAGATGAGGATTCACAAAGAAGAGGAATTCTTTTTTGGGATGCCTATTTGTAGCTAACAATATGCCACTTGGAAGATACCAGATCCTATTATAAGACATGCTTTAAATATATTAGCTCATTTAAGCAACTCTGTGAGATAGATTGATAATATTGTACCCATTTTGCAATTGAGGAAACTGAGGCACAGAGAAGTTATACATCACTTGCCCGATGGCAAAGGGAAAGTTAGGATCTGAATCTAGGGAGCCTAGCTCCAGAATCTGCTCACATGTCTGTGTAAATGGATACATTCTGCAGGCTGTTGGATCCAAAAGTCTTCAGTTCAAGGTAGAGGTCAGGTCTAGGTAGAGATATACATTTAAGACTTATCAGCCTATTGGTGGTATTTGAAGCCATAATACTAGTTGAGATCATTTAGGGAAAGAGTATAGATGGGGAAGAGCTTAAGTTCAAGGGCTAAGACCTGGGGCATTTCATCATTTAGAGCTTAGGAATGAGAGGAGGCTCCAGTAAAGAACACAGAGGAGTAGAGTAGGCAGTGAAGTAGGAGAAAAACCAGGGTGGTATCTGGGAACCCAAATGTTGAAAGTGTTTCAGGGAGGGTGGTCAGCTCTGTCAAATACTGCTGATAGTTTGAAAGAATGAAGACTGAGAATTGACCAACAGATTTAGCAATGTGAAGGTCATTGGTGACTGAGAGCATTTTTCAGGGGAATGATGAGGACACAAGCTTGACAGAGTGGGTCAAGAGGGAACGGGAGGAGGGGAAATGGAAATCACAAGCTTGGACAACTTTTGAGAATTATTTTTTTAAATAAAGGGGAGCATAACTAAGTTTGTTCTCTTTTTCTTCTCTCCCAGTGCCTCCCCAGTCACATCTCCAGACTGTGACACTTCATCATTACCAAATTGGTAACTCCCAGAGAATTCATCTCTGGAGGCCTTACAAATCAGGTTCTCAGAAAAACACTTGACCAATAGCCAAACATAGACCTGTTTTCATCTTTGCCTTTTTCTGGTTCATGGGCCAGTTATCTACCCAGCACCTGGCCTGACTAACCCAGGTGACCCCTTCAACCTCAACCCCTTGACAACCTTCCCAAACTCCCAGACTGGGCCAGCTATCTGTTTTATGATCATAGCATCCTGCACTTTGCTTTATGAAACTTATAACAGTTTGTATTTACACATATTTGTTTGTCTGATTATTTTATTTATGCTTATCTTCTCTACTAGACTGCACTGAGAGAATGGGCTCTGGAGTCAGACTGCCAACGTACAAATCCTGGTCACATGTACTAGCTGGGTGGCCTAGACAAGTAACTTAGCCACTCTGAGACACTATTCCCTCATCTGTAAAATTGGGGTTAAACTAGTATTCGCCTCATATAATTTTGTGAGGCTAATACTACATGTAAATTTATTGAGCCTTACACTCAATAAATCTTAAAATCATTGTGAACATATTAAAGTAGATAATATATATTTTAAAATATATTTCCAAAATAAACCACAACTAATCTGTTTCTTTCCACCTTTACTCTTTCCTCCCTCCACCCCAGCTTGGCCTTACTTTGTTATATATTAGCCACATTTCTTTTTTTACCTTTATTATACTTGATTGCACAACCCACTGTCTTATTGTATTTACCAACTGGTAGAATTTTTTTTTAATGGAAATGATCTAAAATGTTAAAAGAAATCCCACCATTATTTTCTTTCTACAATATGGAAGGTTCTTTCTCATTTTTCTGGAATGCCTACTAAGTAAAAGGCACTGACTAAACTATTGCTCCATAACAAGCCACCCCTAAACCTAGTGTCTTAAACCAATGATTTATTATGGCTTACCATGGTTTTCTGGGTAAATTGGGCTCGTTTGAGTAGTTCTTGTTTGGTTTCTCTCATACTGTTGTAGGCAAATGGAGGCTGGTGCTACAGCCATCTGTCAGCTTGAACGTGCTGTCAAATGTGGTTTCTTCACTCACATGTTTGCGTGCCTCAACTGGAGTGGATGGAATAGCTTGGGGCTGACTGGACATCTCTCTTCTCTCTCTCTCCACAGGTTTATTCATTTGGGAGCACAGGCTTTTTATTTTTATTTTTTATTGTGGTAACATTGGTTTATAACATTATATAAATTTCAGGTGTACATCATTATATTTTGATTTCTATATGGATTACATCATGTTCACCACCCAAAGACTAATTACAATCCATCACCACACACGTGCCTAATCATCCCTTTCACCCTCCTCTCTCTCCCCTTCCCCTCTGGTAGCCACCAATCCATTCTCTGTCTCTATGTGATTGTTTGTTGTTGTTTTTATCTTCTACCTAAGAGTGAGATCATATGGTATTTGACTTTCTCCCTCTGACTTATTTCGCTTAGCATAATACCATCAAGATCCATCCATGTTGTCATGGCTGGATTTCATCGTTTCTACTGTCTGAGTAGTATTCCATTGTGCATATATACCACATCTTCTTTATCCATTTGTCCCTTGATGGGCACTTAGGTTGCTTCCGAGTCTTAGCTATTGTGAATAATGCTGCAGTGAACATAGGGGTGCAAGTATATTTAGGCATGCGTGTTTGCATGTTTTATGAACAAACACCCAGCAGTGGAATAGCTGGATCGTATAGTAGTTCTAGTCTTAATTTACTGAGGAATCTCCATACTGTTTTCCATAGTGGCTGTACCAGTTTGCACTCCCACCAGCAGTGTACAAGAGTTCCCTTCTCTCCACATCCTCTCCAACACCTGTTGTTTCCTGTCCTGTTAATTATAGCCATTCTGACGGGAGTGAGGTGATATCTCATTGTAGTTTTGATTTGCATTTCCCTGATGGTTAATGATGTTGAATATCTTTTCATGTGCCTGTTGGCCATCTGTATACCTTCTTTAGAGAAATGTCTGTTCAGAGTTTTTGCCTATTTTTAATTAGGTTGTTAGTTTGCTTGTTGTTGAGATGCTCAGGCTGTTTAATAGCATGGAGATATCAGTGTATTCAGACTTCTTACCCAATGGCTACCTTTCCCAGAACAATCATTGCAAGAGACCCAGGTGGAAACTACAAGGTTTCTTATGACCTTGCCTCAAAAGTCACACAGTCGCTTCTGCTGCAATCTATTAGTCAAAAGCAAGTCAGAGGACCAGCCAAGATTCAAGTGGAGGGGAATACACAAGAGGATAAACTCTGAGAGGCCAGTTAGTGGGGGGTCATCTTTGAGGATGAGCTACCACCATGAGCCTATAAACATACACACCACCACCACAAAGCCCCTGCCTTTAAGAAGCTTGTGGTATAGTATAGTGTACTATAGGCAGGGTTTCTTAACTTTGGCACTATTGACTTTTTAAAAATTAAATACATTTTATTTTTTAGAACAGTCTTAGATTTATAGAAACATTGTAAAGATAGTACAGAGAGTTCCCATATATCCTACACTCTGTTTCTCCTATTATTAACATCTTACATTAAGATGCTACATTTGTTACAATTAATAAATCCATCAATTGATACATTATTATTAACTAAAGTCCTTACTCTATTCACATTTCATTAGTTTTTACCTAAAATCCTTTTTCTGTTCAAGGATCTTATTCAGGATACCACATTATATTTAGTGTTCATATCTTCTTAGGCTCCTCAGACTTTTCCCATTTTTGATGACCTTGACAGTTTTGAGGAGTCTTGGCTAGGTCTTTTGTAGAATGTCCCTTTGTTGGAATTTGTCTGATAGTTTTTGTCATGATTAGACTGGGATTAGGGCACATACATGATCAACATGATTTTTCATTGTTCATGTTAACCTTGACCTCCTGGCTGAGGTAGTGTTAGGTCAGGTTTCTTCACTGTAAAGTTACTCCCCTGAGCACCCCCTACCCCTACCCCACTGTGTAAGTTACTATGAGCAGCCCATGCTTAAGGAGTGGGGAGTTATGCTCCATCTCCTTGAGGGAGGATTATCTACCTAAATTTTTTGGAATTCCTCTGCAAGGAAGATTTGTCTCTTCTCCACTTTTTGTTTTTCAATAATTATATCAGTATGGACACATGGGTATTGATATTATACTTTGGGTTATAACGCAATACTACTTTGTGTATTTTTTACTCAAATAGTTTCAACTTTAGCCATTGGGAGCTCTTTCAGATGGTTCCTGTGTCCCTTTGACATATCCCCATGAATGTTTTTTGTTGTTTTTTGAGCACTTCCTACTTTCTAGCACTTCAAGATGCTCTAGGCTCACCTCACCTCATATATTCCCTGCCCCAGATCTGGAATCAGCCTTTTGTTCAAGGACCTCTGGTTCCTTGCATTAGAAAACAAGATCTGGGTGCTGGTTGTGCTCCCTGATACACTATTGACATTTGGGGCTCGATAATTCTTTGTTGCAGGGAGCTGTCCTGTGTATTGTCTAATAGCATTCCTTGCCTCTGCCTATTAGATGCCAATAGCAACCCTCCTTCTCCAGTTGTGAAAATCAATAATGTCTCCAGCCATTGTCAAATGTCCCCTAGGGGGCAAAATGTCTCCCGGTTGAGAACCACTGATACAGAGACAGACCTGCTGAAAATTACAATGACATGATATAATGGAGAGCAGAGAGAGAATTGTGGAAGAAGCCTCTGAGGCTATTGTCAGATATTGGGGAAGGATTCACAGAGGGGCGCCATTTGAACTGAGAATTTATTTGCTATTTTTTGAGCACTCATCATGAGCCAGACAAAAAGTAATGTTTTACTTTCATCATCTCATATAATCCCAAACTTAAGAAGGAGGTAGTGGCAGGTGAAGAAACTGAAGTTCAAAGGGACAAAGTAACTTGCTTAGAGTGCCAGACCTGGTCTTGAAGGATCCAATCAGCCATGTGGGTGGAGAGCTTTGAGGGTACTGAAATCTGCTCACACTGCTCAAATCAGGACTATTTCAACCGCTCCTTTGTATATAAAAATGTAATACCATCTCATTTTAAATTGTTTTTTTCCCATTGAATTCTGGGTTCTTGAGAGAAGGAACCATGCAGTGTTCATTTTTGTCTCCTTTCTAGCACAATGCTTGCCATGTTACAGGTATGTGATAACTGTTTGGTGAGTTTAGTTAATATTAGTCCATCCCGTGAAATTCCCCACTCACAGATTACAGAATTAACTCATCCTTCCTCCTGGTCAGATCTCTATCCTACTAGCACTTCTGGTGGAGGGCTTGCTGCCTGGCACTTCAGTCAACCTTTTGTAGTCTTTGGTCCCTCCACCTCATTGTTTTACTCTCAGCACCCCAAAAGGAGTAGTGGCTGGTGTCAGTAACATCCTCAAACTGATTATAGCCAGTAGCATTTTGCCATGGGTTAGAGCTGCAAAAGGTGTTCTCCAAGGAAGGAAAAAACATGCTACATCTCTGATATTAAAATGTAGAATGTGTTGCTGCTGGTTTCCATATGTAATGCCAATTATCTACTTTTGACAATTCCTTTGTCCCATGTGATTCTTCTATCATTTAAGGACAGATTTTACACAGACCATGAAACATGTTTTATGTTATTTTCTTTTTCCCTTCTTTTCAAACCCTTCACATTCTCATCCCAATTTCCTTTTTGGGGGGAGGGGGGAGGGTCTTTCTTCTTGTTTAGTATATAAAACAAGGGGAAAAAAATGCCCTGGTTTTTTTGTTCCTTTTCTTTTTGCTATAACTTCTGGATCTGTTTTGCAGTTGCTATGAAATTTTAAGTGTTGAATTAGAAGTTGCTCTCTCTGGTTTAAGACTCTCTTTCTTCCTTTCCTTTGCTAAAATTCTGGTCTAATTAAAAAAACAGTAGATCATAGTTAAATAAAACTGTACTCAGGATAACCCTAATTTCCATATGCAGATTTATCTGCACTGACAGCCACCCCCCCTTACTCTCTCTCTCTCTCTCTCTCTCTCTCTCTCTCTCTCTCTCTCTCTCTCTCTCGCTCGCTCTCTCATTCTCCTTTCCCTCCTCTCCATCTCCCATTGCATTGTGTCTGACTGATTTTCAGAGCACCTTCGCTGTTTCCCCCTTCTCTCTCCCTTTCTGTAAAATATCTAGACAGGAAGGAGGTGACTGCAGAGGCTGAACAAACAATCTCGTATTCTGCCTGCGATGTCATCGTTTCTTTCCCCCATTTTAGGGGGCTGAAGTTGCCCAGGAAGGGGATGCAGAGAAGCTGGAAAGGAAGGGGGGAGCTCTCCAGAGGCAGCTGCAGTCAGGGGCAGGGACCGCCGCCAGATGTGCCTGCCTCTCTGGACTTTGATGTGAAAGGGGCAGCAGGAGGAAATATTGGGAGACAAAAGCCCCGGTTTAAATGATCATTTTCTTTCTTTAACATGGCAGCAGACACTCTGCGTAAGATCATCATGCCGAGCATAAACTGGACTTTCCCACCTGCCTGGCAGGAGTGAGACAGATCACTGTGTGCTAAATGAGCATCTGAGGTAAGACCCACTGTTACAGATACTTTATTTTTTCCTAATCAATTAATGTTCTTAAATATATGTTTCAGCCTCAATCACAAATAGTATAGTGGGGGCAAATCTGTGTTAATCTGCATGTAAAGAGCCAAGAAAAAGCAGAGGTGTAATATATTCAACTCAATTTGGGGAGGTTAGTTACTTTGTCAATTCTGTGTGTGCTGTTTGTTTTTTAGGAAAAATATTTGATTTAACAATTGACTAGTGTCATCATAATCCACCACTGGTGATAATACTGATGTTCAGACTCTTAAAAAAAACTTTGCAAAAAGACAGTGAGCTACAGATGCATGTACTGTATTTTTAGCTCACATACAAATATTAGAACTTATTAAAATGATAAGCGTTTTTTTTTTTTAGCAGAGAAGGAATGAATGCTGCATAATTAAGTACAGTATTTAATTTGGCTGTTGTGAAGCAAAAGAATAAGGTAATAATTTTTATTGTACTAATCAGTCTCAAGATGTTCTCTGTGTTAATTGGGTTAAAAAAATTGCAGTACTTATTAGAAATTCTAATTTCACAATGCAGCACTGACAATAAGCTCAGCCAGTGAATTATTCACATCTTTAATTTGCTCACTTAATGACAGTGTTCTGTAATCAGAGTGCAGAGACTGCTGCCTATGCATTATGTATGATGCTCAGGACTTAAATGCAGGACATTATGAAGCTCTCAGTGGTTCAGTAATTAGTTTTCCACAAGACAGGATTTAGATATTCACAGATAAAAGTCCACAGTTGGTTAATGCTAAGGTTGCAACACAAAATAACAAAAGAAAGGAAGCTCAAAGTTTAGACTGAAACTTTGTCTCTCCAGCCTTGTCCACGGTGGAAACAGAATCATGCCACCTGAAATAGTTGCTTGGCTCTGATCACATGTTTGAAAACTGTTTTTGAACAAAGTTGCAGCAGGCAAGGCATTTGCACAATTTCTGTGGACCAGAGGGGGAAGATAAAACCTTTTTAATTAGTGTTCACAGAAGCCCTGCGATATATCGTCTTAATAAGTCTGTAGTATGCATAGCAGGCATTCTCAATGTGCTTTGTAACTTAGTTAGCGCAAATGCAAATCAGGTTACAATAGTGTTTGGCTGTAATTGTGTTTGGAAAAGGGTTACATGCCCAAATGGAGATTGAGCTTGCTCGTGGTTTTGTTCCAATTGCTTCTGAGGAGAGGTTTGAAAATCAAATGAGATATTAAGTGAATCTGGGCATGAAAGGAAGTAGATCTGAATTGTCAGTGCAACTTGGGGATTTCTTACACTTGTCAGTTGAGTTGTCAGTTTTTCTCTAATGCTTCTAAGATTGTTCTGTCATAAATTATATAACCTTATAGACTACCCAGAACCATTAACAATACTTTAATAATGTATACTAACTTTGGGAAAACATTTGACAGTATTAATTCTAAAGTTTATTGACTAAATTGGAATCTTTAACTACAATATATATATTTTTTAAAAGAACATGGGGCTTGGTAGACTATATGGGGTATTTTTCAGGACTTAAATATTGATCTTTACTAATAAGGTCTTTTGCTCTATCATTTCTCAGTCTAAGATTTATTCTCGTTTCCAAAACCCAAGTGTTAGGATCCTTAATAAAAATTGGTATCCAAGACTGGAATGCGGAGTAACACTTTTTAAAAACTGCGTTTTATAGCTTAGAACATTTTTTTAAAGAAAGTTGAAGTTGAGAAATCTATAGGCAAATGTAGTGTTTAGTGAAGGAATGAACTAGTCAAGTAAAAATAATTATATTCTACCATAATTTGAAAAATTCTAAATTAGAAAAATTGTCACACCTCCAAATTTGACTTCTAACTTCTAGAACTGAAAAGTTACTTTAACAAAATAAAAAAGTTTTTCATATGTGTTTAGGAAGCTATTGCCTTTGTAATACTTAGAACTTACTTTTTGAGAAAGGACACTTGGTTGCGAAGGAATTATGATATTGGGCATCTGAGCAGGTGACCTGGCTTTAACTCGGGTTTGGATCCAGGATAATATATGGCAATCAGAGGGTGGCAGTGGTGCCAGTGGTAGTTCAGAGAAATAGCTGGGAATTAGGATACTTGTATTCTAGTCTCATTTCTGCCACAAACCAGCTATGTGACTTTAAGCACTTAAAATCACTTTCTGTTTCCTTATCTGTCAGACAGGAATAACAAACTTGTCTAGGCTTTAGAAGAAAACAACCATAGAGTTGTTATGGGGATAAATGAGGTACAAGGAGTGAAAGTTTTTTGAAAATTTAAAAGCACTAGACAAAAATAAGGAAGTTATTTTAAGGATTAGCATAAAACTAAATGTTTCTTTGAATCTGGGTTGTTTATTATGGCAGAGATTCTCATCCAAATTTGCAACACTCTATAATGAAAAAAAATGTCAAAATATTGTCAAGTAAATCAATTTAAATTTAATTTAATGAAAATAAGCCATGAAAAACTTGTCCTCCTTAGGTGTCTGGGGGAGAATAAGAGAACTTTGAGATCTCATAAACAACAGTTGGGTGTCACCACTCCAAAAGGGTTAGCAATCATCTTGCTTTAGACAGTTCTTTCACCCATGATTTAGGAGACACTTACATATTAATACTCTAAGAAGTCCTATGCCTGGAATGTCTGCCAGTCACTAAAACTTCAGCCATTCTTTTTGTTAGATTATTCGAGTCAGATTGAAATCATTTACACCACTAGAATTTTGGAGATCTTTTCCTCACCAAAAATCGATCAATATATTAAGCAATCAATCAAAATTGATTATCCAATAATTTTTTCTTTCATCATCTATTGAGCACTTATACTGCTATAAAAAATAACATGCTCTCTCTCCCTCATTCTTATGAGGTAGATATCTCCATATTCCAGATGAGAGACTGAAGCACAAACAAGTAACTTGACAATACCACACAGCTGGTGAGTGGGGGAGTTGGAATTGAACTAGTTCCAAGTCCTGATTTCTCAATCAATATGTTATATTGTTGATTCCTAAGGCCCTGTGCTAAGTGCTGAGATAAGGTAACTGATTGAGATTCCTGCTCTCAAACTGCTCACTGCGGTAATGCTTGAATTTCTTCTACCTGCTCAGTTGTAGGTCAAGACTCTTGCTTCTCATAGTGTGGTCTACAGAACAGCAGCATTGGCATCATCTGGAACCAGGCTTGGATGCTTCGCAAACTTTGATGTGGCTTTTAAATCACTTGGGGATCTGGTTAAAATGCAGATTCTGATTCAGTAGGTCTAGGATGGGGCTCAAGATGCATTTCTAACAGGTTTCCAGGTGATGCAGTGTTGCTGTTTGGAGAAATCTCCATTTGGTGAGTTCTAGAATTAGTCTTATTTCTCCCGAGTTTGGTTCCCAGTGTTTCTAGGGCAGGCCCAGTGCACCTGATTCCTTACTGAGTTCTACTCTTCGTCCAATTCCGATGTTCCTTTGGTCCAGATAGAAGAGCTTCCACCTTGGTTTTCTAACTTCGGCTCCCGCTGCCGTGAGTCTCAGCCTACATAGCTGCGGCCCTGGCTACCTGCTTAGCTCTGGCTGAGACCTTCTCCTACCGGTCTGATTCCACACTCCCAGTTACTAGCACAGGCTGTTCTATCTCTGTTGTGGCATCAGCCTGGCTGAGGCTCTTCATTCCCTTTTCTGCATCAGAATCACCTGTGAAGCTTATTAAAACCCTGTAAGCCCTTTCAACACCACTGCCATAGATTCTGATTCAGCAAGCCTGGGGTGGGTCTTAGGAATATTTTTTTTGTGAGGAAGACCAGCCCTGAGCTAACATCCGTTGCTAATCTTCCTCTTTTTGCTGAGGAAGACTGGCCCTGGGCTAACATCCGTGCCCATCTTCCTCTACTTTATATGGGACGCTGACACAGCATGGCTGACAGGCAGTGCGTCGGCGGGCGCCCGGGATCCGAATCCGCGAACCCCGGGCTGCCAAGCACGAACTAAACCACTGCGCCACCGGGCCAGCCGTAGGAATATTTTTTATCTTTTACAAACTTTCATAGTTGATTCTGATGGGCAGCACATGCTGAAAACAACTTCCCTGGAGGTCCCTGCTGTGCCTTGACCTGATGGGAACCCTTTGGAAAGTGATCCTGGCATAGCTTGGGTTCAAGTTTGCAATGCACTAGGAACATTTTCTCTATGCATCTATGTTAGCAGTGGGAGCAGAACATAGGGAGCATTTAAAACCTTGCTGAGCTAGTTTCAAGAAGCAATTGCTGAGTGGTTGGCATTTGAATTGGATAAGCAATGAATAGGCCTTTTTTTTTTTTTTCAAGCCAAAGGAATAGCAAATGCAGAGATAGAGATAAAAATGAGAATCTTAATCTTAAATACTGAGACATTCACTTTGACAAAAGTGTTTAACATGGGGAAGGGAGGAGTAGGAGATAAAATTATAGAGGTAAGGAGCCTCACTTTTAGGACCTTGACGTGTTAGACCAAAGAGACTACCCTTCATTCTACAGACAGTGAGAATTATCAGAGAGTAAGATGGAAAGTGAGGTGAGCAGATATATGTTTTGGAAAGGTAGTCTTGGCATTGAGGCTTATGAATTTAGTGGGGCAAGACTGAAGGCAAAGAGACAAGTTAGGTACCTGTGGTAATAGAGTGGAAGTGAGATGGAGAGGGATTCCTTCCTCAGGCCACACACCTAGGCCTGAACCTAACCTCCTCTGTCTCAGACACTGATGATGTTTCTCTGTCACACTTATATCTTGTAGTAACCGCCGGCAGTTTAGACCTTGTAAATGTCATGGCCTTGAGAATTCAGGGAACTCAAAGCTTTTATGAGCTATCACTGGTTCTTCGTTCTCCCGATTATTTTACCTCATAGTCCTGAGACAGCTAGCTCTAGGGTTCTTCCCTCAGGAGCTGCTTAGAACTTTTAAGGTAATTATTTGGGAGCCAACTCTTCTACAGTGGCCGAAGAGAAACTTGAAACCAGTTAATGAGCAGCAATAGGAATGCCAATGGTTGGGAGAATTGTGTCTAGGCCTCTTGAATGAACTGCTATTGCCCAAGCTCTGGAGAGAGACTTTGCATAGTCCATGAACCTTGACCCAGCTTGATTTTTTTATGTCCTGCTTCTGAGTTTGTCCCCTTTAAAGTGACAGTTCAAGTCTGCTTTCTCTTCAAATCAGCAGAGATTTATTGCTTCACCAACCTTCATTCACTCACCTCTACATAGAGAGCTCATTTACTTCTCACAACTTCACATATTGCATCACAGACCATATTTTGGAAGAGATAATACTCACTCTCAGATGTGCTTAGTTAGGCATTTCACCCAGTTTTTTTTTTTTTTTTTTTTGGTGAGGAAGACCAGCCCTGAGCTAACATCTGTTGCTAATCCTCCTCTTTTTGCTGAGGAAGACTGGCCCTGGGCTAACATCGTGCCTATCTTCCTCTACTTTATATGGGACGCCGCCACGGCATGGCTGACAGGCAGTGCGTCCGCGGGCGCCCGGGATCCGAACCCGCGAACCCCGGGCTGCCAAGCGCGGACGAAACCGCTGCGCCACCGAGCCGGCCCCTCACCCAGTTTTTGACCCACTTCAGTGCTACTTCCTTGTTCTTAGCTGAACTGTCTTCCCTGACTCTAATCTACATATGCTTATGTGGAAGGCTGAGTAATGGCCCTACAAAGAAAATTCCCAGAACCTGTGAATATGTTACCAGACATGGCAAAAGGGATTTAGCAGATGTGATTAAGAATCTTGAGATGGGGAGATTATCCTGGATTATCTGGATGGACCAGTATAATCACAAGGGTCCCTTTAAGAGATAGGTAGGAAAGTCAGTCAGAGAAAGAGATTGGGAGATGCTATCCTGCCGGCCTTGAAGATGGAGGAAAGGGCCACAAACCAAGGAATGCAATCATCCTCTAGAACCTAGAAAAGGCAGGGAAACAAATTTTCCCCTAGAACCTCTATAGGGAACTAGCCCTGCCAACACCTTGACTTTAGTCCAGTAAGACAGATTTTGAACTTCCTACCTCCAGAACTGTATGACAGTAGGTTTGCATTATTTTAAGCCACTAAGTTTCTGGTAATTTGTTACAGCAGCAAAAGGAAACGAATACAGTTTATTCCATACCTTTATCCGACTTATTTGTTTTGCTATCCAGTTTGTCCCACTAATAACAATTTTATTACTTCATTGTGGTTTTTCCTTGACTACTTCTTTGCTAGTGGACCAGCACACTTATTTTTCCCCAGCTTCAAATTCCGCAGTGACAAAGGTATTACCTAGGTGACGAGCGACTGATGGGGCTGTTCTGAGGTACGTGAGATAAGGCCATAAAGTGCTCCGCACAATGTCTGAAGTAGGTTAGATGTGCAATGAATGCAGTTCCTGTCTCCTCAGGGATTCTGGTCAACTAATTGTTGGGGTTTTACTCACAGTATTGGAGAAATTAAAAAGCTATTGTGAATATTAATGGCTCACAGGATAGAAGTTTATTTAGGATTTAGATTAGTAAGTGCTTGGTGCTAATAACACTTCTCTTTGATCCGTTTTGAATCTTATTTAAAAGATACTTTGATTTTGAATTCTTTTGGGGGTAAAATATTTCTTATTCGTGGCCATGTCTACACTGTGCAGACTAAACGAGCTAAAGCTTAGCAAGCATCTTTTTCTCAGAATTTTTTCCCCTCCTGCCCTGTTTTGAGTGTGTTTTTTCTACACACACACAATGGCAACTTACAGTCCACAGTACAATTAGTGTCCTACATAGAAAGGTGCTGTGAGGTTTAAATGACAATGCAAGTAAAAGTACTTTGTCAACTCTCGCTATACATGTAAATTGCTGGTACATCTGTCATACTGACAAAGTTATGAGCTCTTTGAGAAAAGATGTATGTAATGTCTTTGGATCCCTAAGACCTTACAAGATTTAATTACTAAATAAAAGTTGGAAAATTAGAAAGGAGCAAGGCAATGAAGAAGACTTGGAGAAAAAGAAAAGAAAGAACCAAATTTGGTAGTTCTTTGGGGAGGATCACCCACTATTTGCCTCAGAAATGTCTCCCCGATCTCTGCATCTGAGCCCGAGCCCCCAAACTGCACAGCAAAGTGTGAACTCTAAACCATCACTGAACCAGTCTTGGTAACTCTGTCCAACTAACTAGAGCTGCATACAAACCCTCTCTCTCCCTATGTTAGTTTACTGTTGCTGCTGTAACAGATTACCATAAACTTAGTAGATTAAAGCAACACAGATTTGTTATTTTACAGTCCTGTAGGTAAGAAGTCCAGTATAGATCTCACCAGACTAAAATCAAGGTGTTGGCAGACTGCGTTCCTTTCTGAAGGTTCTAGGGGAGAATCTGTTTCCTGCTCATTTGAGTTGCTGGCAGAATCTATTTCCCTGTGGTTGTGGGACTGAGACTCCCATTTTATTGTTGGCTGTCAGCCAAAGGCCATTTCCAGCTTCTAAAGGCCACCTACATTCCTTGTCTCAATGTCTCCTTCCCCCATCCTCAAAGCCTGCAATGGTAAGTCGAACCCCTCTCATGCTTCAAATCTCTCCTTCTTCTTACATATCCTCTCTCTGATCCACTCTTCTGCCTCCTTCTTCCAATTTCAAGGACTCATGTGATTACATTGGGCCCACCTGAATAATTCAGGATACTCTCCACATCTAAAAAGCCTTAACTTAATCACACTTGAAAGTCCCATTTGCCTTTAAGAAAATATATTCACAGGTTCCAGGGATTAGGAAGTGAATGTCTTTAGGACACCTTTATTCTGCCTACCACAGTCCATACCTGACAGCATTTGCCTGTATTATGGTTGTTCCACGTTTTGTTTTCTAATTTGTGCAATATCATTTTCAGCCTCTCTCTAAGCTGTGGTTATTCAATCTCAGAACTCTATTAGGCATGTAATTCAACTTTGTCAATTTACTTCTTCTGTAATATAAAGTCATTTTTATCCCAATTTGTTTCAATTCAGTTAGATTCAATTCAATTCAATATGAATTTATTGTCTACTGAAAACACTCCTGTATGATAAGGTAAGGTATGGAGTTTGTAATCTGCTTGTAGAGATAAGATGTATTCACGTGAGATAGGGGAAAATGCAAGAGAATACAATCAGCATGTGTGCGTGATAGACAAGGGTGCTAGAAGGGGGAGATTAGCACGCACTGGTGAGATTAGGAAAGCGAGGTTGTGATATTGCCTGGCTGAGGTCACTTATAGATGAGATTTAAGGGAGAATGGTCAGATCTTTCTGCTTGAAAATATCTCCCTGCATAGCTTGAAATGTGTTGCTTCACTTTGTCACTATTGGATCTGTTTAGCTTAAGAAGTGTCCTCTTTTACCAAGCCATCTGTAGAACTCTTGCTCAGGATATGCATACTCTTAATTGTTCATTAAACTACTGTGTATTAATCCTTGTACCTTATTCTGAATCAACTTTGTAGATCTTAAAGAATATTTCCCGCCTTTAAATTTGTTGTCCTAGTAACCTGATGGATTTCTAGCACCAGGCATTTTGGGACCTTAATAGTGTATAAGTGGAATAAGTCAGGACCAGATGGCAACAAGGCTTGGACAACTGCCCTGGGCCAGGACCCCTTTTATTCTCTCATGATGCCCCTAAGAGAGAGTAACATGGCAATAAGGCTGAATCCCATGAAGTGTGGCCAGAACTCCATATTCCAGTGTTCAAGGGTAAGTAGTTTAAGTCTGAGGCAAACTACCATTAACATCATAGAAGTTCTTAAGATGATGAGTAGGGACCCAGCCACAGAAGTATCTGGAGAGAGTAGATAATTGTAGTCAGGTAGAGGTAGCTTGTTTCTGGGAGAATAGATCCAGATAGAACCAGAACTTCAGCTAGTGGCTGAATATACAGAAATTGAGGGTCTAACCCCATTAGGGAGACAAGAGGTAGATATATTGGTGGGATCCACGCAAATAGACTAGAATTCAAGATAGGGGGCTTGAATATAAGTGGAAAACATGGCTGAAGCCCAGAAATAGAGACTTGGTATGAATGGTGGGACAAAGGGTTCAGCCTGGGGCTTGGGAACACTGAGGTCAGGGACGACATGAGCTTCAGCTGACAGACAAATTCCAAACCTTTGGGACCATGACTCTAATATCCAGTCAGACCTCACTCTCATTGGCTCAGGCAGAGCAGGGCTCACCGATGGTTGTTATTCAGGACATGCACCTGGCCATGGCTAGTTGTAGGCTCCGACTGTCAGCCTGAGGGGACTAGGATAAGCACAGCTAGTCTCTGCAATGCTAAGAACAATATCATGGAAATTTGTTCCACCTGTGACATGGAGTTTGTCTAATGGCACATGACTCTAGTCACAAATTAAACTAATAAGTTGTTTGCTCTTATTAAAATATGATTCCAAATCTAAACACAGGTCATGTCGCTAGACCAAATAAAATTATTTGGTCATTTTCTTAATTTTCTAGGTTAAAAGTTTAGGTTGGATTTTGGCAGAATAGAAGGAATTCTGATAACCCATGCTTTCTGAAGATAAAATAAGAGGCACTGAGTTCCCTGAAACTTAAAGAATTCAAATATTCATTAGATGGCCACTTGGCAGATGTGATGCTGGGGGATTAAAAAGGTGACATTTAAAGCTCCCTTGTAATCCTAGAACACATCTAAATCAGGATAATATGAAAATGTCTAGACTTCATAGACTTTTTTAAAATTTATTGAACACCTGGCTTCTTTTAAATTTTAAAAAAACACTCATTAATTAGAAAGGAGTTATTAAAAAGGGATAATTTTCCTTGGGCATGCTTGGCCATTTTAAATTACTTTCTTCAATTCAAAATCTCCTTAATACACTGATTACTTATTAGATAAACCAATAATCTTCTATGATTTGCAGTAAAATGCAAATTTATCCATAAATATTTAAATGTTACACAGTCATATCTATGGAGGATCCTTTTTTTTAAAGTGTAAAATCCATACTGGTATATTTTATTACAAAGTTGTTTATTTTAATACTGAAATAAACTCAACGTCTGTCTCCTAGTTGCACTGAATTTCAATGGCCTTTTTAATTGCAATTAAGCTCCAAGTTCTTTAGAAGAAGGGCCTATCTGTATTTAGGATGCGTGTTGCCTTCGATAATGCTGTCACCCAAACAATCTCTGCTATGTCTGGCAGGCTATGAAGAAAGAAGTCCACAAAAATGGTGTGCTGTTGGGTAGTTGGAGTCTATATCTAGGAATGAGGTCCGGTGAGAAAGGGCCTTCCTCAACTTGTGTTTGTTACCTTCAGCTTAAGCCTAGAATCACAGAATTTACATGCGTCAAAGGTCATTAGTAATAATTCTCATACCTCATTTTACAGATGAGGAAATTGAGTCACAGTGAGGCTGAGTGGCTTGTCTACTCATGTATCGCACTTAACAGTTCTCCCAGCTCCTTTACCTTCAATGTGACTCTGATAGCCAGTTCAGTTATGACTCTTTTTTTCAAGACGAGGAGAGAGGGACTAACTTGGGCAAGATCACACAGTCAGTAGATGGGGGTCCCGCTGCCTCCACTTGAGATGCTGTTCTACAGCCTGGCACGGTACTTCTTTGCATCTTTATTTCTCTGATGACTGCAAGATGATTAAATTAAACCTTATTCATCTGAGGGTAGGAAAAATAAAGTTATCATACACCCGTTCATTGCAAAATAGTGTCTGTAAGCTTTGGAAGTGCTGAAGATAGCTTTTTCCTAAGGTATTTACTAAACTTATTATGTACACTGTATATTTTATAAATAAATAATATTAGATGCCAATCACATGTATTATAATATCTTGACATGTACAGGTTTCAGAATACTTAGCATTTTAAAAACAGATTGCCATTTATATAGTAATATTTCACTTGTTTTATTGTAATAATTAGTGTTGATGAATATTGACATATATTGTTAGAACATTCAGGAGCAGAAACTTGATAATGATTCAGGCCAAAATCATTCTCAGAATTTTAATTTCATAATGTTGCACATTATGAATAATTAAATTTCTCTCTTTTGATCTCCATGTGTGTAGATCTTTAAAAATATTCTTAACTATCTGCCTAAGGCTAGGGGTAGGCAGGAATTTTGTTTGCAGTCTTCTCACATCTTGTGTCCTAGGAAGTCACTTTTCCAAAGAAAGAGCATTTTTCTTACTTTCCTCTAAGCCCAGATATGAGGATCCAGCAGTTTTTCTGTTGCAATGCAAGAAGAGCTCCCTAGAATAGGGAAGATGCTTTGAAAGCATTTCCCCTCAACCTCCATGACAGTCTGTACTCACTGCTGGGCTCCTCTCAACTTACCATCTCTCCTAATCTTACAGCATCCCTGAGACCTAAGCATTGTGTTATGATTGCCATTCCACAAATGGGGAAACTGAGGTTCTGAGAGGTTAATTGTGTGCAAAACCCATTCAAGATGTTCTATCACCCCAAACTTCTTATTTATTATATTTCCTTTTGAGAGAAAGAATAAAAGTAAGATCAACAATGGTGCTTTACATCCATGTAGCACTTAAGAAGTTTCCCTCTACTTCCTACCCCATTGTGTGTTATACGTGTATTACAGTGTTCTCTAGAGGAATAATGTGGTAATGATGATAGTAATATTTGTTAAAAACTTGCTGTATATCAGGCACTGTGCTAAGTGCTTCATATACATTATCTCATTTTGTCCTCACAGCAATCCTATGAAGTAGAAATTATTATCCTCATTTTTAAGATGAGAAAAATGAAGCTTAGAGAGATTAAATAGCTTGCCCAAGGTTACTGCTGTTTAAACCCAGCAATCTAACTGCAGATTCCAGTCCCTTAACTTCTCTGCTCTCCTGCTTGCACTGTACCAAAGGCTCTTCTTTTTTCCCTACTAATGTTTCTTCTCTTTATGAAGGGGTTACAGGGGAATGACTTCTGCACTAGCACTGCACTATTAAGAACTGCCGCTACTAACCAGTGTCCTTAAATTTCAGTGGGCACAAAATAAGCTGCATTGTTTTCTAAGGCAAATGGTACTAGACACTTCTGAAATTCTCATATTAATCTAATTATAAAATTTAAATGAATTAGAGTTGCTTAGTGGGTAAAACCCTAACATTTAATATTGTCAACAAATGTCTAAATAATCATCTTTTGACTTATTTTTTTATATAAAAACAGATTTCATTAGGTCAATTGCTTTAAGTAAGTAACCTTAGTTTCTGTGGTCAAAGCTACGGAGGAGGAGTAGAAAAGAGGTCAGAAAGGTTGTTACTTCTCTGGCATTGTTATAAGATGGCTTCGCATTTTGGGACCTGGGACTTATTTAAAGTTGACTCTTTCTCTGATAGCTGTTTTTCAGAGGCATCACTGAGAATATTCAAGCCCTTTCTTCTCTGCCCTTCCTCCTCCCCACTCCTCTTCCATGTGACACAGAGTCTCTCTGTTGGGTCTTGTTACCCTTTCAGGGCCCATTCAGGATGGCCCCAAGAATACTTTATTTGATGTGGTTTATAGGGTACAATGTTTTAAAATAAAAAATGAATCTGTTCTTTTATGAGCAAGATTGTCTTCTCCCACTGACCACCTGCCATTTTCCAAGTGTAGAGAAGTCTGTTGATTGATCTGGAACTACCTTGGTATTATTTTTAGGTTTCTAAGTACAAAGAATAAGATCATAGAACCAAGCAACAGTCACAAACTAGATAGAACTGCCTGATTATTACCTAGTGAACTGAACCCCTCTTGTATACCACTTTACATCATCTTCGCCCCACTTCTTGCTCCAGTTGCTGCTGTGGTGACCAAGTCCACACAGATTTTGACCACATTTATATAGATGTAACCTGACAATGCCTCAGCCTGGGACAGTTACTTCTTGTTTCTCATCTTGGGTTTCTCTGACTCCCTTAGAACTGCTGGGCACTGATGCATGATCAACCAAAAGAATGGAGGCAAAGGAGTAAATAGCCGTAGGGCCATTCTTGACTAATAGGGAATACACCAGAAAGATAAATGCTTCTTTCTTTCAATGCCAGGTGGGCAATTCTGAAATGCATGTCCATAAAGCTTCTTAGAATCTCCTACAGAACTGAGTGATTATTGCCCATAGAGTTTTCCAACTAGATAACACATCTTGGTATTGACTTTCCGTCCTTCCCCACAGATTCCCCCATCCCTCACTCCTATTCCCTGAGACCACTTACTGAATAAACTACCTGCCTGCAAGCCTTTTTCTCAGGCTTTCAGGGGGACCCAGGCAAAGACAGTTACCGATACTAATCTTTCTCATTTCCTGTCTCTTGAAGATTAGTGCAAACTTGGAGATTAAGGGTTATAAATTCATATGAAATTGAGGATGTCTGCAAAAGGGAATGTCTGTGTTTTGTTGGTTTCAACTGAATAATTTGATACCAAGCATTGAAATTACCCATAAATGATTCATGAATGTGAGTAATAGAAGCTAGCATACCACCAAGCTGCCATCCTCTCTTGGAGGCACAGCACTGGACTAGATAACTTCCTTGAGAAACACTGAGAATTTCAATGACTATCTTATCAGGGGGAGGTACTTTCTTTTAGGATCAGGGAGGTATCTTTTATCTGGGCCAAAAGTAGCTATACACCAAACAGATGCCTTACAGTTTGCTTTAATTTAAAAGCAAGATATTCTTACCACAATTCAGAATTTTCCTAGGTGACAGTCATGCCAATGTCTCTTCCACCTGACTTTGTGCTACATAGGAGAAGCTGTACAAATGTTTTCTCTGTCTTAGCCTCAGAAACTCCCAGAGTTCTACAATAAGCTAGTCCAGTGGTTCCTAAAAAATGGTCCATGGACTGACTATAGCAAAATCACTGAGGAAGCTTTTTAAAAATACATGCTTCTGAGTTCTCTCTCTGGAGATGTGGATTGGTTCTGGAGTTTGGGCAGTGGTCAGCTAGAGCCAGCCTGTCTTGGCTTGGGAGAGCCGATTGTGCACCTCTCTCCAACTGCATGTTAACTGACTTCACATTGGTTGCTTGAAATCTGCCCTAGTAGGAGTATTTATACTGTGGAAATTGGCAAATGCTACAAATTAGAGTTTTTCTTCCCATAGAGAGGTAGTGGCAAACATTTACTAGCACACCACCAGATTGGTGCCAAGGACTCAGTACAGCCTCTCACTCAGGTAAGGAATCTTTTTTAGGGATGTTAGTGTTTTTATTTCTAATTTAACATGAGCTGTTCACATGACAATACTATTAGCTTTTTATCACTGTTTTTTGCAAATATAGTTTTTAAGGTATATCTGTTAACTTTTTGGTTTTAAAATATTATTATTGAAATTAATAAAAATACCAATTTGACTTGTACTGTAGAAACTAATATAAATGACCTCCTCTTTGGCCTCTCTTTGGGTTTTCTAAAAGGAAACCAGTCCATATTAATTTAACTCCATATGTGATACTGTTGTACAAAATTAAAATATTTATCTGATTTGGTTTAATCACAGTTTTTAGAATAATTGTTTTGACAGAAACTTGGAATATCATTAATCTCCTGAATATTATAATTTAACAAACGATTGCTATGCTAAATCAAATGGTTACCATGGAAAGATTTCATCTGGAATCTGGAGATAGGAGGGTTGGCCCAGTAGAGAGGAGTTCCTTTTTCTCCTCCCTATTGGTATCTCTAATTGCTAAATATTAAACATAGTGAAGTTGGAGAATTCAGTACATGTTTATAAAGAGAGAGAACAATGATTCTCAACACAATGCCTATATTTCTGTACCTGGCAACAGTGATTTAAAGACTAGTTAAGGTCATTCAAGCCATTGCCAACAGAGTTTACACTGATAAATCTGGAATCCAAAAATCATAGTTTGGGGACTGGACTGGTGGCATAGTGGTTAAGTTTGCGCACTCTGCTTCGGTGGCCCAGGGTTCACAGGTTCAGATCCCGGGTGTGGACCTACACACCGCTTATCAAGCCATGCTGTGGCAGGCGTCTCACATATAAAGTAGAGGAAGATGGACATGGATGTTAGCCCAGGGCCAATCTTACGCAGCAAAAAGAGGAGGATTGGCAAAGGATGTTAACTCAGGGCCAATCTTCCTCACCAAAAAAAAAAAAATCATAGTTTGGTTTTGACACAAAAGGCAAAATACCAAATTGTTCAATGTGGTATAGCATTCTGTAAATTGAATTAGATTTGAGAAAACATGTCTAGCCTCAGTTTCATCATTTCCTGTTCAAGTGCCATTGGTCAAGTCATAATCCCAGCCTTGATTCCTTATTCTTGAACCCAATCTATTTATATCATATGGCTTATTCTGAGGATCAAATGAGATAATGTACATGTGAGCAATTTGGGTACCTTACTCTGTAAATGTAAGAAATCATTAATATTAGTTTTTTATTTCAAAGACTTAAGGAAGGGTGTTGTCTTTTATTAAATGTGATTCAATATAATCACATATGTTATATATCTGGTGTTGAAAAATCCCTTGTCAGAACTTTAAATGATTGAACGAGTCTTAATTTGCCATTGTCATGTATGGTTACCTTCTGTTAGATGTCATCCTGATGATTATGAACTGATTTTCAAAATTTAAATAAATCTCTTAATATATAACATATTATTTTGCAATTATTTTATGGAATAACAACTATGTTGCCTGAAATATTTCTATTTATGTGAATGTGGTTGTATAAATAAGGAAAATAACAGCTAACACTAACACTTCCTCCTTACTATCTGGGAGGAACTATGCTATAGAGTATCCCAACTTTTTTCAGATGTAGAAACTAAGGCTTAGAGAGAAGTGTCAACTCTTCTAAGTCTTAACAGCTAGAAAATTATAAAGCTAGGACTCTGAAATCCTTCCACCTCCAGCTCAAACCCATGCCCAAACTCTAAACCAAAATGCTAATAATGCCCCTTGTACTATTCACCTTTGCCTTTATTCTCACGTTACTCTCGTTTTTATCACTCTATAAAAGTGTGTGTGTGTGTGTGTGTATATATATATATATATATATATATATATATATATATAAAACAAGTGACCTTCTTAAATAAATAATAGGTTCAGTAGGTGATGGTGACAGTTCATAGCTGGAAGCAATCAGTCTACTGATGAATCACATGCATAGTAATTTATAACTGTAGTAAAGGATATCATCTTTTTCGCTAAATCCAGGTTTGAAGATCAACTGGAAATTTCCTCCAAAAGGACACTATTATTTGGTTTACTAAGAAGTATTAAGAAACCCAATTTTTATTACTTTTGAATGCCTAGGCATTTATGTTTTTTATTTATAATCCTCACAAAAGCTATAGATATTATGATCCCTATTTTGCAGATAAGGAGACTGAGGCGGAGAGCACCACCCCTGAGGGTCGCACAGTTGCTAAGTGGCAGAGGTGGAAATCAAACTCAGATTCCCTGGACACCCAGGCTCATCATTTTCTCACTAACAACATGTGGCATCACATGGTGTGAAACACCCTGGGGGTCCTGTAAAGGAAAGTTGACGATGTGAGGGTATGTAAACTTTGAGTCATTGCCATTTTTAAGAATCACAAGGTTTCACATATAAATTCTAATTTGTGGTTTCTCTGGAAGGTCTGGAACAAGGGTGGGGAGGAAGTTCCCTCTGCTCCCTTTAGAATGGAGTCTGGGCTCTTATTTTACCACCTTCCCTGTCATTTCTCTTGTCGTCAACCACTTTACTACCTGACCCTGTTAGAGTTGGTCATCTCTAGATTCTACTGTGATTTCAAAGCTTTGTTGACTGAGAGGCAAAAGTTAAGCCTGTGCTATCTTTATGATTAATAAACTGGGCGCAGGGCTGTTGTAGTTCTCAAGATAAATGTATTGTGGTTCCAGACCAGGGACTTCTGAGAGGATAAATACCCTAGTCTCTTCTTCTGTAATTGTAATTGACTGACATAAGCCTCTTATTAAAAATTTTGATGTTATTCAAACCGTATCAGTATAATTTTTAGGATTTCTGTAAACTGGAATTTGGATGTTAAAGAAATGCTTGCATTTGGGGCTCGAAAATGATAAGATCTTACGTTTTGTTTGGAAACAAACATATTCTAAAGGTAGGGGGTGGGTTGGAAACAAAACACTATTGTCTTTTTGTTTATTGTTATGTAAGTTATAATATATCATATAGTCCTCAAAATAGGCCTTTAGATCATTACTCAGATGGAATAAGCATATTTTTATGACTAGAGGATTATATAGTTCATCTCCCATAGGAACAAGTCTTCATATTCAACAACAAAAATGTTCTAGAGTTAAGAAAAATTTGAAGAAAATTTACCAGCAATTAAAAATATCAATTTTGTAGATATTTTAAAAAAGATCATGTTAAGAGTATCGAAGCTTCTTCCTCTTCTTTTTGCTTGAGGAAGATTAGCCCTGAGCTAACATCTGTGCCAATCTTCTCTATTTTGTATGTGGGTCGCCGCCACAGCATGACAAGTGGTGTAGATCCGTGCCTGGGATCTGAACCTGCAAACCCAGGCCACTGAAGCGAAGAGAGTCGAACTTAACCACTATTGCATGGGGCTGGCCCCCAAGCATACCAAGTTTTTAAATAAAATCTTACAGGGAATTTTACTCATATGTGGGCAGTCAAAAAAATATCTCAAGTTGAATGGGAGGAGGGGGGATATTCTTTCTAATACTTGAAGTTACTCTTACTTTTGTGGGACAGTTTTCTCAGAAATTAAGTACAAATGATTTCATATCCACATTCACATGTGGTACAAAATGTTTAGATCATTAATAAAAAATAGTTTATGTACACTGCTTAATATGATAATTTATGTAAAAGAATTTGTAAGTTTAAAAACAATAAGCAAACATATGGTAGTGTTATTATTTGGGCATTTGCCCCCTTAATCAGTAAGTATTTTCTAATTTCATACAATGAATCAAGCACTATTAGATGCTGTGGAATATTTATAAAAATATATATTTTTGAATATTTGTTTTGAATAATCAATTGGTTCATAATTAAACAAAAAAACCAAAAGGTACATAATGAAAATACCACGAAAATTTTTGCTTTACCTCTGTTCTCATCCCCAGAGGCAACAAATAGTACCCGTTTCTTGTGTATTTTTACATGGATATTTTATATAGATACAAGCAAGGTGGGTGTTATTTTCCCCCACATCCCTGTTGTGCAGCCCACTTTGCACACATCATAGCATATCCTACACACAGTTCTGCATCTTGCTTTTTTACAAGCATATCTTGGAGATTATTCCATAGCCTAAGTAACAAATTGTCTCCTTTTTTTTTTTATGGCTGCAAACTATTTCCTTTTTCAGGTGTTTCATAATCTGTTTTACCAGTCATCTGTTATGAACATTTAGGTAGTTTCCAATCTTGCTATTACAAACCATATTGCAGTGAATAACCTTATATATAGGTCTTGTCACTCTTAAATAACTGTCTTTAAGAAAAATTCCTTGAAGTGGAGTTGGATTAAAGGGTATGTGCTTCTATAATTTTGATAGATATTGTCAAATTATCCTCCATACAGGCTGTGCCAATTCGCACTTTGCCTAGCAGCATACAAAAATGCCTGTTTCTCCACTGCCTGGCCAAACAGTATTATTAATCTTCTGTATTTTTGCCCATCTGATAGGTAAAGAATGGTATATTAGTGTAGTTTTAATTTTCATTTTTCATATTCTCTTATTCATGTGTTTAAGAGTTATTTGTGTTTCATTTTCCATGAACTGTCTGTGCACATTGTTTGCTTATTTTTCTATTGAGTCATTTATTATCAAATAGTAGGTGTTTATTGTTTATTGGTTTGTGATATGAGTTGCAAATATTTATCCCAGCTTGTCATTTTTCTTTTGCCATTGCTTATTGTAGTTTTTGCTATAAAGATTATTAAAATTTTTTTTTATGTTGTAGAATTTATCAATCTTTTGATTTATAGTTTCTGTGTCATATTTAAATAGGCCTCTTCTACACCAAGATTATAAAGCACTTCTCCCAGGTTTCTTCTAATACTTTCATGCTTTCACTTTTACAATTAAATCTTTGATTCATTTGGAATTTATCCTGATGTAGAATATGAGGTATAGCTCTAATGTTATTTTTTTCTAGATGGCTATCCAATGCCATTTATTGAATAATCCATCTTTTCTTCATTGATTTGAGATGCTGCCTTGCTAGCTTTTGTTTTATTAATAATTATGGAGTGCACACTATGAATCTTGCGTTGTGTTAGGCACTATGTTAATTTTAAAAGTGTAATATAGTTCCTGCAGGCAGAAACTACCGTCTAGTTATAGCGACAAAACTAACACTCATGGAAAAAATCAAATGGTGGGTTGTATCAGAGAAGGTTTTATGGAGGGGCGGGCATCAGTTCTTCCCTGACAGTTGTAAATGGAGTCAGAGAATAAAAACACACAAAAGAGAAGTAGAGGAACAAAAGAAAAGGAGGATACCTGCTTATACTCATTAAATGAAACTTATAGGCATAGACCAGAGGGAGGCTGAATATTGATTAGCAAATATGTGATGTGTCTATATATCTATATGGCAAATGCTTTCATTTTGTAGAAACATGTCTATGATAGCTAAAGTGAAAATTGCTGTTATAAGATGCTGTTATTTCTTAAATTCTTCCTTTTTAATTTAAATGTGGAAGTAAAGGTATTTGTAGAAAATGGCTTTACCTTCAATAGCCACTGTCAGAGCAAGTATATTCTTAGTTGATTTGGAATTGTTTGGGTGTATCTAAATTGTTTCCCTTTGTATTTTCTTGCCTGTTTAATATTGAACCTGTTTGTATGAAATTAGCCATCCTGGACTCTATTACTTTAAATTCTTTAACAATGGAAGATTTAGAAACCTCTATAGTACATAATACAAATATATATATTCTCTTTTGTTTGTAGTTTTTAAATTTAATTAAAAACAATTGAGTTATAATCCACATACCATAAAATTCACCATTTTAAAGTGTACAGTTAAGTGGTTTTGAGTAAATTCATGAGGTTATGCAACCATCACTACTACTTAATTTTACAACACTTCCATTACTCTAAAGAGAAACCCTATATGAGTTAATAGTCACTCCCCCAAATCCCCACTCCACACCCCCTGGCAACTACTAATCTACTTTTTGTTTCTATAGATTTGCCAATTCTGGACATTTCATAGAAATGGAATCATATAGTACCTGGTCTTCTATGTTTGCCTTCATTCGTGTAACATAATGTTTTTAGGTTCATCCATGTTGTAGCATGTATCAGTACTTTAGTCTTTTTTATGGCTGAATAATATTCTGTTGGCTGGATATACTACATTTTGTTTATCTATTCATCAGTTGATGGAGATTTGAGTAATTTATGCTTTTTGCTGTTATGAATAATGCAGCTGTTAACATTTGTATACAAGTCTTTGTGTGGGCATATGTTTTCATTTCTGTCGAATGTATACCTAAGAGTGCAATTTTTAGGTCATACAGTAACTTAATGTTTAAATTTTTGAGGAACTGCCAACTATTTTCCACATTGGCTGCACCGTTTTACATTCCCACCAGCAATGTATGAAGGTTTGGATTTCTTCAGATCTTTGTCAACACTCATTATTTTCCATTTTTTAAATTATAGCCATCCTAGTGTATGTAAAGTGGTATATCTTTGTGGTTTTGATTTGTGCTTCTCTGATGACTAATGATGTTGAGCATCTTTTCACGTGCTTATTTGCCATTTGTATATCTTCTTTGTAGAAATATGTATTTAAATCCTTTGGCCATTTTTGAACTGGGTTATTTGTCTTTTTATTATTTAGTTGTAGGAGTTCTTTATGCATTCTGGAAACTAGACCCTTATCAGGTATATGATTTGCAAATATTTTCTCCCATTGCTGAGTTGTTTGTTTAATTTTCTTGGTAGTATGCTTTGACACACAAAGGTTTTTTTTTTATTAAAAATTTTCATTTTAAAATGAATCCAAGTTATCTATTTTTTCTTTGGTTGCGTATGCTTTTGGTCATACCTAAGAAATTTTACTTAACTCAAAAGATAGCCTAACTCATGAAGATTTACTCCTATGTTTTGTCCTAAGAGTTTTATGGTGTTAGCTCTTATGTAAGACTTTGACCCATTCTGAGTTATTTTTTATATGGTGTGAAGCAGGGTTCTAAGTTCATTCTTTTGTATGTGGATACCAGTTGTCCCAGCATCTTTTGTTGAAAAGACCATTCTTTCCCCATTGAATAGTCTTGGCATCCTTGTTGAAAACCAATTGACCATAGATGTAAGGGTTTATTTCTGCATTCTCAATTCTATTCCATTGACGTGTGTGTCTATCTTTATCCTAAACTACAAAGTCTTGATTACTGTAGTTTTGTAGTAGATTTTGAAATCAGGAAGTATGATTTCCAACTTTGTACTTCTTTTTCAAGATTTTTTGGCTATAGTGGGTGACTTGTACTTCTATATAAATTTTAGGATCAGTTTGTTCATTTCTGCAAAAAAGGAAGTTATAATTTTGACAGGGCTTGCATTGAATCTGTCAATCAACCTGGGGATTAAATGTTTCCAAATAAGATGATTTAACTATTCTTAAATATGCAAATATTCTTACAACTCTACAATTTTTTTCTAACATTTGACCTAAATTTTAAAGCTAATATTTAAATTATTTTTGTAGATATGAATTCAGTGGTCTTTCCCAATGGCTACTATTATCACATGCTTATTTTCGCTACTTTTCTTTTGGAAGAGTATTCTATCTGACTTGAATGTACTTAATAATGATGATGATGGTAGAGGTAATGGAGTGATACATGTAACAATGACTGTGATAGTGAGGATGACAGCTTTCACTTCCTGACTTCCAGTTATTTGCCAGGTTCCTTACACATCTTATTTAATCCTCCTAATAACCTGAGAGGCAGATAAAAAATGCCAGATTTATAGGTGAGAAAACAGAGACTGAGATGGCTTCATAAGGAATCTGAGACTCAGGAAAATAAGTGACTTTCTCAAGACCTCAGAGAGCTGGTAAAAGCCAAGCTGGGGTTTGACCACTCCTTTTTTCCCTATTACTCTGTGTTCTCTCCATATATGAACATCACATTAAAAATTTTCAGACCAGTGCGCACTATCTATAGGAGATTTTAGCTTCCTATTGTTAGCTATTAATATTAGCAAACTCCAAGTGTCCGAGTCAACAGTTAATTCCAGCCACAATGGGTGTGGCTGTTGTCTTCTGTGCCAGGAGAAGGTAGCAAGAGCCGCTTAGACTAGAAACATCCCTCAGGGGAAAGAACAAAGATAGAGGTTTAAATTTAGTGAAAGAAAACCCACCAGTGTGGAAAATATTAGTATGAGCCTTTTGTAAGCCAGAGTTTGCAGGCAGAATATTTGCCAAGTACTCTGGACATTGGGAAGGGGAGTCACAATTGTAGGGTTTGATTACAAGCAACCTATTATTTCTTTAAATATTTTTTGTAGTAGTGCACATCCCCAATTATTACTTTCTATAATGAAACATGTCAGATATGGCCATTTTTGAAGTGTTTGGCTGCAAGACACTACTGGAGGTGGAGTTTTCATTAATGTTAGTAGGGTGGTAATCCTTGTAAAGACCAAAAAGAAATGGAATCTGCAGTATATGCTAGGAGAGGACCAATTTGACCCTATTGAGAATGGGATTGCCCTGTGTGGAAATCCCAAATCCCTTAGAAACTTGGGAAGACTTTACCAGTTATTTCTTGCCTGGTTTTCCTTGTCTTATTTTCTGATGCTTCAGATATTTTCTAGCATTTCCCTAATGTCTATGCTTACCACTTGGGTATGATGCAGATTTGTGTTTGCTATTCTCCATTAGAGAATTGTAATTGCATCACGTGCAGCATTATTGATAAAGAGGTGGCAACTACACTGTATGTCCATGATGTGGCCTCTACCCATCGCTTTCCCACCTACAAGAACTCAAGGATCATTTTATTTATTTCTGACCAAGATGGAGAAAGAGAAACCAGATTTACCCTTCCATCTGAAACAACCAAAATGAAAAACAGACAAAATAGGAAACAGTGCTTTGAAAGATACTGGTCATCAGGCAACAAGGGACAGTAATCCCTCAGAGACAGAAAACAAATGAGGTGAGCCCTATTATTGGCCCAGTTTACTACCTTAAAAAGAGTTTCACAGTATGGAGAGTCCTCAAAAAATTAAAAATAGAAATACCTTATGATCCAGCAATCCCACTCTTGGGCATCTACCCAATGGACATGAAAAAATCAACCATCACAAGAGGTGTATGCACCCCTATGTTCACTGCAGCATTATTCACTATAGCCAAGAAGTGGAAGCAACCCAAGTGTCCCTCGACTGATGATTGGTTAAAGAAGATGTGGTATATACATACAATGGAATACTACTCAACCATAAGAAAAGACACAATTGTCCCATTTGCAACAACATGGATGGACCTAGAGGGTATTATGTTAAGTGAAATAAGCCAGAGAGAGAAGGACAGACACTGCATGAACTCACTCATATATGGAATATAAGTGAACACACAGACAGCGAGAACTGATTGGTGGTTACCAAGGGGAAGGGGGGTGGAGGGTGGGCACAAGGGGTGAAGGGTTACATCCACAAGGTGACGGACAAACAAACATGTACAACTAAAACCCCACAGTGTTATAAACTATTAAGACATCAATAAAAAAAATAAAATAAATAAAAAAAAGTTTCAATTACATGAATATAGGTTTCTTGAAGTTATCCCATAGCTCACTGATGACGTCCTCATTTTTAAATATTCTTTTTCCATCTGTGTTTCATATTGGATAGTTTCTTTTGCTACATCTTCAAGTTCACTAATCTTTTTCTTCTTCAATGTTTAATCTGTTATTTATCTGATCTGATGTATTTTCCATTTCAGATATTGTAAATTTCATCTCTAGAAATTTGATTTGGGACTTTTTAATAGCTTCTGTATCTCTACTTAACTCTTTGAACATATGGAATACAGTTATAATAACTATTTTAATGTCCTTTTTTGCTAATTCTATCATCTGGCTAAGGCTTTTTTCCTTTAAATTTAATTAATATTTGAACTCTCATTTTTTATTTTCCCAGATCCCAGAGAATAGAACACTTTTACATAACCAGTATTTTATTCCAGAAACACACAGTCTTAGCTAATTCATAAAAGAGCTATTTTCCAAAGGTAATCTGAATAATTAGAATAAATCTTTTCCAGCATTTCAGAATGTGGTTGGTAAAAATGTATGATTACTAATGTAGTTTTGTACAGATAGTTCCATAATTTTTTAAAAAGCAATTTCTGTTAAAGAATACATGATTGTGTGGTGAACAAGGAAAATAAAGTGTTCTAGTAGGAAGAGATTATTAAAAATAACCAATACTGTCTACCTTTTCAAAATGTTCCTGCCACAATGGTTCTTTTTCTGTATCTCCCACATTAATATACAAAGCTCAGCCTTACCTAGAAGTCTTTGTACTTGCTGTTTTTCTTCCTCTCTTCTTGGAAAGCTTTCTCTAGATATTTGCATGGATGCCACACTTTTCGTCTATGAAATCTTGGTCCAAATGTTTCCTCAAAGAGCCTTCCCTGACCACGTCTAGTTAAAAGCTCTCCTCCTCCTCTCCCACTACCCAAGTTATTTTCTATTCCATATTAGATTATATTATTATCTTCATAGTTCTTAAAAGTAACTGAAATAATTCCATTTATTTATATATTTGTTGTCCCATTCCTCACACCAGAAAATATACATATGCTCCTTGAAGACAAGCATTTTTTTTCTTTACCAAATAAAGTCTTATCTCATAAAGGCTTTCAAATATTTTTTGAATAATTATGACTAATTATAATAGTGTTTTCTCAACATGTTCCCCAATTTGTTCTCCATTTTACTTTCATTTATTTTGGCATGTGATTACTTTTTCTCTCATTTATAAACTTTGTTTTTTTTAGGGATGTCTCTAAGTCAAAATTTAGTTGCTTTATAGCCGAGGAATCCAGGTGTGCAATCACACAAATAAACTCTCAATCGTTAGAGAATTTTTACTAAACTATATAAACAACTATATTTCTCTTCATTTTAAAATAAATAATAGACTCCCTGTGGTAGTTTCTATTGTTCTGAACTTTTGTTTTAAACATTTATTGTTATTTATTTTTTTCCTGTATATTTTGCCTTGCCAGTTAGACCATAAGCCATCTGGGGCAGGGGACATGTTCACTCACTGGACACCTATAGTGTTGAGGAGAGTGATTGAGTAGAGGGCTGAGCTACTCAATCAACTCCGCTGAGTTGTTTTCATTGAAACTTAAGTCAAGAAACAAAGAGAAAAAAGCCAAATCAACAAAACAATGTTAATAATGATCATAATATTTCTGTAACAAACTTGGTGGAAGAAGGATGTTGTTTCCATTTTCTAAAGTATAGTTTATATGTCTGACTACAAAACTTTCTAAATGAGTTTTCTTTATTATGTGAAAGCTATTATTTCTGTTATCGTGGTTATAATTGCATGGTCTTTGTAACTGTTTGACCTATATAATTCAAAGCCTTCCAGGGTGTCTACAAAAGAAAAGAAATTTTGTATGGAAAGACACTAGAATTACATATCTAGAGGAAATCTTTTACATTCTTTAATTAAAAAAAAGCACACAAGTAAATGTTTAACTCCTAGTTGGGTTAAAATCTTAGTGGAGTTAAATACATAAATAGGTAAACAATACTCTTTCATTGGAAGATCTGATAGAAAATTACTCTTTTGCTGTAATTGAAAGAGATGTTATTATATTACAGTATTTGTGATATGCTAAACTTATTTGCAGTGTTTATAATGTCTCATATATTTTATGGAAGTAAGAGTTTTAGTAAGTGTTTATCAAATTAAAAATTGCCTCTAAGATTGTTCATTCTGTTTTCTAAACTTTATCACTGATTATAGATACAAGGCACTTCTATCATTTATTTTAAAGACTGTTTATTAACTTGTCTTTAGGCTAGCTCAGATTGCATATAGCTAAGAAATTAAGTGCTTTGGACAATCAGCAATTTGCATAATTATTGTTTTGGAGATAATTCTGTAGGGAATAGTCTGGTTCTATGAATATTTATAAAGTATCTGATTTATACGCATAGAAACAATGAGTATAAGGTACTGTTATCTAGTTGTTTGAAAGATAATAAAATATCCACAGAGAATAAATGTAATGTCTTTGATATGGCTTAAATGACTTCATTACTAATCATATAATAGAAAAAAGAAGGAGAGTAGGGGGAAAATTTCCATTATTTAGATTATTCTCTCATTTTCAGAACATAGTCCCTGAAATACTCAGTGTAGTACTTTATGTCTGAATATGTGTATCCATGTCTGATGATATATATGTAACATACATATGTGATGGACATCATATCATGTATGATGAGAATTAATCTAGATTAAAGTTTGGCAAATTTACTGTCTGTAGGTTGAATCTGGCCCATTGCCTGTTTTTGTCAGATTTTATTGGAATACAACAATGCTCATTCATCTGCATAATATCTGTGGCTGTTTTCACGCTATAACAGCAGAGTTGAGCATGACCTGCAAAGCCTTGCCTTTTATAGAAAAATCTGTGACCCCTGATCTGGATATTAATCCTGTAGATTCAGCTGACCCTCATACTCCAGAAACCCTATGTTGCTGTATTTTTAAGTATTCCATTCTCTATATGCTTTTCTTCCTAACATATGTGATTACTGAGAAGAGTTTACAGGTATCAGCTTAAACAAGATCCAAGAAATCTTTTTGATCCTTATCTTCCACTTGTATTTATAATCATAAGCATTTAAAGTAGAGGTATATAAAACATATTAATTCAAAAACCAAAGATTTTGTCATAAAATCATTTAAATTCTGACAGTGCTTTTTTTTTTTTTTTTTTTTTTGGTGAGGAAGACCAGCCCTGAGCTAACATCCGTCGCTAATCCTCCTCTCTTTGCTGAGGAAGACTGGCCCTGGGCTAACATCTGTGCCCATCTTCCTCCACTTTATATGGGACGCCGCCACGGCATAGCTGACAGGCAGTGCGTCGGCGGGCGCCCAGGATCCGAACCAGCGAACCCCGGGCTGCCAAGCGCGGACTAAACCGCTGCGCCACCGGGCCGGCCCCCTGACAGTGCTTTTTGAATACCCAGGGCCTACCTAGTTAATATTTTGGAAACTGAAAACAAAAGTTAGCATAATCTTGATTGCATGTACTGTGATCCTTCAAAGCCACCCCTTCTATCACAAGAAGAGTATTTTATAGGTGTTTTCCTCCTTCATGTTACTATTGAGGACAAATGAGGAAAACCATTTCCAATATTACTATAAAAGTATTCTATGTCTTGATTTAAAGGCTTCTAATTTTCGTAAAAATAATGTGTTGGCTCAAATGACCTCCAAGTTTTCCTTTCAATTTAAAAATTTTATGATTTTTTTTCAAACAAGTGTAAGCATTTATCAAACAAAAACAAACGTGCTCTCTTAAAGAATCAATTTATTTCATTGTTAGTAATAAAAATAGCTCTTTTCAATAAGCTCATTCTCTATAGAGATAAGCCATGAGAAGGTAACTGAAAAAGAAGAGCTAGATAAGTGGTGAGGTATACCATGGTCATAGATCGGAACTCAATATTGTTAAGGTATCAATTCTTTACAAATTCTCTAGATTCAGTAAAATCCTAAACAAAATCCCAATAAAGTTTTTTTGTAGATATTGGCAAACTGATCCTAAATTCATATGGAGATGCAAAGGACTTAGAATAGCCAAGAAAAAAAATCTTGAAAGGAACTATGTTGAAGAACTTACATAAACCACTAGGTTTTAAGACTTACTTTAAAGTAATGAAGAGATTAATAATAATAATAATGTGTTATTGGCATGCAGCTAGGCAAATAGATCATTTGAGCACATGTATGGTCAATTGATTTTGGACAAAGGCACCAAAACAATTCAATGAAAGAAAGGAAAATCTTCAACAAATGGTTCTAGAACAACTAGAAAATGAACCTCTACTCCTACCTCACACCATAAAAAAAATTAATTCAAGTTGTATCATAGATGTAAATTTAAGAGCTAAAACATAAAGTTTCTAGAAAAATAACATAGCAGAATATCATTGTGGCTTTGGATATTTGAAAATTTTTTAGCAAGATACATACAGACACACACAACCCAACCATAAAAGGAAAAATAAATAGATGGATTGTATAATAATTAAAAATTTTTTCTCATCAAAAGGTATTGTTAAGAAAATAAAATGCAAGCTGCAAACTTGGAGAAAAATGCAACATTTATATCTGTCAAGATATTTGTTCCAGAATGTATAAAGAATTCCTGCAAGTCAATTATAAAGACAAACAACTCAATAAAAAATGAACAGACTAGAACAAATACTTCAACTTCTCTTCAAAAAGAGGAGAAATGAATGGACAATAAGCATATGAAAAGGTACTCAACATCACTATGGAAATGTAAATTAAAACCACAATGAAATACCATTCCATGCCCAGACAAATTGTTAAAATTGCTAAATTACAAATGGCTAAAAAGAAATGACAATAGTAAAGACTGGTGAAAATGTGGAAAACTGGAGCTCTCATATTGTTGGTGAGTGTATAAAATGGTATAACCATTTGGAAACAGTTGACAGTTTCTTATAAAATTAAAAATAGACCTAACTTGTGACCCAAAAAATTTCACTCCTAGATATTTACCAAGAGAAATACAAATACAAAAAATATGTTCATGCTTGCTTTATTCATAATAGACAAAACTGAAAACAACTCAACTGCTTGTTAATAGAATAATGAGTAAATAAATTGGGGTATAGTCATACAATGTGTAACTACTCAGCAACATAAATGAGCAAATTACTGAAACACAATAACATGGATGAATCCAAATATTTTATGTTGAATGAAAGAAAATACCACAAATAACAATATATTTAAATTTATATGAAGTTATAACAGGCAAAACGCAAAAACAGAAAGCAGTCTACATGTCTATCAACTGGTAAACAGATAAACAAAATTCTATACAATGGAATATGGAATATTATTCAGAAAAAAAGAATGAATATCTGATATATACTACAACAGGAAAAGCATTATGCTGAGTGAAATAAACTAGATGCAAAAGACTGCATATTGTATGATTCCATATATATTAAAATTCCAGAAAAGGCAAAGCTATGATTACAGAAAGCAGATCAGTGATTGCATGGTACTGGGGAATGGGGAGTGCAAATGGGCATAAAGGAACTTTTTGAATTAGTGGAAATGCAGCACTGCGTTCTAGTGATGGTTGCACAACTCTGTAAATGTACTAAAAATCATTGAATTGTACACTTACATCGGTTGAACTTTATACATTTCAATGTATAAATGTATTTCAGATACATTTCAAAGGGGAAAGAAAGAACAGACAAAGCTAACGTATGGTGATGATAGGAATCAGAACAGTGGTTGTCTCTAAGTGAGGAGTGGAGACTGACAGGAAGGGAGAAGGAGGGAACTTTTTGGGGTGATGGAAATGTTCTATATCTTGAGTGGCCTGATGGTTACACATGAGTAATTGTAATTGTCAAAATTCATGGGACTGTACAGTTATGACTTGTGTATTTTTATAGTATGTAAATTATACCTCCAATTAAAAGAAAGTCACTGCAGGTTTAGGATTTGTTGAATTGGAAGAAAGTAGCAGTGGGAATTACGCACACTAAACTGCTTATTCTGAGGAACAGAGGAAGCGGCCATGGAGGAAGATGCCGATTGTGTTGATTTCATCTCATATGATGTAACTTCTGGGGCAGAAAATATGCAAGAGCTTGAGGAGAGAGAAGTGATGATGTAGAATTTGTTTGCTCCTTTAGATACACACGATTAGGAGAAAGAAGTAAAAGTAAATGTCTCTTATTTTTAAGAGAACACATTTCTGCTGCAGAGGTTATTGCCACTTTTTTTAATGCCAAAAACTTTAAGAGGTTTGTTAGGCACATACAGCTCTACTTGGTTTACACCTCAAGGCATTGTGCATAAGATAAGGTAAAAGTTTTCTTGAGAGTAGGAGGAAAGCTTAGGTTTAATTAAGATAAAAAGGCCCCTGATTTACACCTAGATATTTGTTTCTTTTTGTGTGTGTGTGAGGAAGACCAGCCCTTAGCTAACATCCATTGCCAATCCTCCTCTTTTTTGCTGAGGCAGACTGGCCCTGGGCTACCATCCATGCCCATCTTCCTCTACTTTATATGGGACGCCACCACAGCATGGCTGACAAGCAGTGCGTCGCAGGGTGCCCGGGATCGGAACCTGCGAACCCCGGGCTGCCAAGTGCGAACTAAACCGCTGCGCCACCAGGCCGGCCCCTATTTGTTTTGTTTTTACCTCATTACTTATTTATATAAGTGCTCTAGAGGCACAGCCTGAGACAGGGATTGTTGTTCAAGTCATTATAAGGGAGTGCCCTCGGGAGAAGGAGAATAAGGGGTGTTGGGTAAAGCATGGGATAAAGCTAAGCAGGAATGCATCTCAGCTGGAGACTGGCTTCACTCTGATCCCATGGGGAAGCTCTGGGATAAGAACTGCACTAAAGAGCTGGTCTTATCATGAGGCAGTTGGGTGGCTTTTTGACTCCTGTATCGGTTAGTTATTGCCCAAGGTTTTAAGGATGGTGGTGTTGGAGGGCATAACCTCCCTGGTGAGGCAGCTCCCTTTGGTGATTCTAGCTGGGAGCTACCATCAACCTACACTCACAGCAGCTGCAGGGATAGGAGCACCAGCAGGAAAAGGGACAGGGCCCACAGCATCCACTACAACTCTCTAGCATTATTTTATGGAGTAAGCTTAAATGCATATTCAGTTAAGTGTTTTAAAACTCCTTTCCCCATGTATTTAGAAAAAGCTCTTTTCTGAATCAAAAATCAGGATTTTTTTTTTTTTGGTTCAGTCATATATCCTGATTTTGGATTTAGAAATATGTATCTTTGGTTTCAGAATTTATTTTTTGAGACATATATAAATTTAACGCACATTTATTGGTGTATTTAACAAATATTAAAATAATAAATAAGGGTGCTTGGAATTGGGATACTTGAGAACATAAAAGGCTTATAATTCCTAAGTATCATGTGCAGAGAGTCAAACCAGATTTGATGGATAAGATTTTCCATTTGCTTTACAAACCTCAATTCCTTTTGTCCAGCACAATCATCTATTCAAATTTTCCTTTCCTTTACATTTCCCTGTAATATAAATAGCATCTTGTTTCTATTTACTTTTTTTCTTTCCAGAAATCACTTTTATTCTTCTTTTGCTTGCTTTTAAGGTTATGGCTAGAGATTTATCAGGAAACATACTATTCTCATCTAGGCTATTTATGTCCATTAATTGTTATCTCTGTCATCATTTTTTTACTTCATTATTCTTAGAATCAAGCAAATGGGAATACACCTAAATGTATAGGAGATAAATAGTAAAATATTGACAGTGTGTAATGGTGTTTTACTGCTATCATCATCTGTTATAACTCCTCTGATACCTGTTATGTATGTTTGTGAAGAGCCAGGGTGGAAGAGCACAGAAAATCTGCTTTTGGGAAGACATTTGAGCTTTCTTCAGTCTGATAAGGAATTTAGAATGCTTAGCAACTCATCTTTAGATTATTAATACTTAACCTTTATTAAATCTTTCCAAATGCTAAACTTGGTTTCATGGTCAAGCCAGAAAAAAGTTTTAAATGTGTAATGAACCAAAAGCGTTGTGGATTTTATTCTTTTCACTTTTTTCTGCCTTATTTTGCATTTCTCATATTCCTAATATTGTTTATCTCTTGATTTTCTCCTCCCATTCAAGCAAGATCTTCAACATTCTAAGGCTGTCCTTCCATTTCTGAACTATATTTGATGCTAATGTATACTGTCCAGAAATCCCCTTGTCTTGTAATGGTCCCCACTCTAGCCTCGGGACCCTCTCCCTACCTCCAAACACATTGGCTTCATCTAGATGCTAAAATTTCCATCCTAAGGCTTCAGAGTGGGAGCTGCTGCTGTAGGTGCTTCCCATGTGTGCTTTCAGGGATCCAGTGAGCACCACAGGCCTTTGCCATGTGCTCCTCTGAAATCTGGTTTTTATCTTGCTTTTCAATTCCCTGGTCCTCGGATAACTTCACTACTTCTGAGGCAACACAAATGTCTCTTTCTGCAACCTCATTTCCTTCAGAAGCAAGACTCCACTCTGTTTCCACTTCCATTTGGCATTGCTCGTCTCCTTTCATCTGGATTTTACAAGGCCAACTGCTGGGACCGTCCCATTTCTCTTCTATCCTCTCAGATCTGGAACTCTGCTGGATCTGAGCTTCCTTCTCTTTGTCACAGTTCTTACCTTAACATCAAGAAAAATAAAATAAAATAAAACTCGTTAAACCTGGTTTTTAAACTGTTTCTACAGAAATTTTTATTCTCTTCAAAAGCTCTAGCAATTGTTTCTATTTACTTAATTATGAATTTGGTTTGTGTGTATGTGTTTTGTGGATCAGCATACTGTTTTTCTGCTGCTATAGGGCAAATTAGATTCCTAGAGCCACTGTGCTAGGCACAAGACTGAAAATACCTTCTTTGCCTGGAAATATTGCATTTTTCTTTCCCTTTAGGCCTAGAAAATGACACATCCTCTATCTGCTTCCAGAACCCATTCATACTTTTTCATTCTTTGTTGAATTTTGCTTGGGACAAATCTACACTCTGGATTCTCAAAATTAATGACAATGATTAAGGCTTAGTAACAAACCACTCCCTTTCCTCTTTTTAAAATTTTTAAGAGTATAGTATAGTATTGTTGACTATCGGTACAGTGTTGTACAGCAGATCTCTAGAGCTTATTCATTTTGCTTAACTGAAACTTTATGTCCATTGATTAGTAACTCCTCATTTCCCCGTCCTCCCAGTCCCTGGCAACCACCATTCCATTATTTGATTCTATGAATTTGACTATTTTAGATACCTCATATAAGTGGAATCAAGCAGTATTTGTTTTTCTGTGATAGGCTTATTTTGCTTAGCATAATGTCCTCAAGGTTCTTCCATGTTGTTGTATATTGCAGAATTTCCTTCTTTAAGGCTGAATAGTATTCCATTTTATTTATATTTTCTTTATCCATTCATCTGATGGATATTTAAGCTGTTTCTACACCTTCGGTATTGTGAATAAAACAAGCTGGAATAATGAATCCAACCCACCTGCTAATCTAAAAGGCTGGACTGTCCTAGAGTTTAACCTTATTGAAGCAAATCTTTTCTGGCTCCCATAATGAATTCTTGTGTCTTCTAAGACTAGATTACTGCATACGTCACATGACATGGGTTTCACTTATGTGTGTAGCTACTATTTATAGAGCCTGCATTGACTCCAGAACTGAATCTCTATCCACTCCCTCTCAGATTCTTTCTATATATATAACATACCTTATAAGCCAAGCCTTGCTTCTACAAAGGGTTTAGAGTTTAAGAGATACATGGCTCTGGAAATCTGGTGTTTTGGAGTAGACTTTATTCCTAATTACCCATTCACTGTGAAATTATTGTCATACTAGAGCATTTCCAATGAAAAACTGCTTGTGAACCTAGATGCACAAATATTCCTACAGCCTCCTACTGTTGCACAGTTTGCCAAGATGCATAAGCATAGAAGACATTTTTTAGACAAATGTTCTGTACACATAATTACTAGTTGAGGCTTGATCTCAAATTTGTTTAAATTGTTTGGACCATATATAATGCATCAGAGCCACATTTTAACTACAAACAAGCCAAGTGACTCTATTTGTCTAGGCCTATTTGCTGATCTGATTTGTTGGGTCTTATCATCAATTTTGGAAAAAGAAGTATGCAAATGGAATCCAATAGAATAATGTTCTTTTAGTTGCAGATAGGACTGACCTAAATCTTCTCTTCCGTGTCTTCTTTCTAGAGCCCTTCCACATCCATTATAACAAGTACCTTCCATGGGATTGAGAGATGCAAGAGCAATGAGTGGATGGAGATAAATAGGTTTTTGTGGGGAGAAAATAAAATTAGTTTTCAATATTAACATCTTCCTAAAATTCTACTAAGTAGTTGCAAATACAGGCCTGGAACCTAGGAGAGAAGGTAGGACTAGAAAATGATTAGGAAGCCACCTGCATAAAGTATTTAAAGACATGGGAGTAGATAGAATGCTGTGTAGATTAGAAATAGTATATACCTGAAATCAGAATGCCTGGGTTTAGTTTTAGCTCTGTCATGTTTTAGCTGAGGGACCTTGGGCTAGTTATCTAACATCTGTGATCCTTAGATTTCTCATTTCTTAAATGGGATTTGCCCTAGGTTATCTTTAAGTTCCCTTTTAGCTCCAAAATTCTACTATCTTAAGAAATTGTTAAAGGTGAAAGTGCAGAGATAAAATATAGAGAACCTGTAAGTACTCAGTGGAATTGAGACTTAAAGCAGATTTCAAAGCTGAGAGCAACTTAAGAATGTGCATATTTGAATGAGATTATTTGTTTCTTGATTAACACATGAACTTTTTTCTTTCCCCCCTGATGGGTATTAGGATCCAATTTCCATTAAAATTTCCTCTTCACAAGATCAAATGCAGTACTCTATGGAGATTACAATAACTGAGACTAATGATGGTTTAAGCATCAAAAATTAGAATAAAATGAGTGAATTTTAGGGATGATGTTTCTATGATAAAATAGCAACTGATTACAGCCTGAATGTGGTATGAGAGAAAGCAAAGTCAATTGGTTCCACGACTGCATACCTATGAGATACTATAATTGAAGACATGGCATAAGAAGAAATGGAAATTAAGGTGTTATAATCATATGGGTGTCTTTATGGGGAGGTGAAAACACTTTATAGACATCAAATTAATCCCTATTGTATCTTTAAGAGGCAAGTAGGAGAATAGGTATTATTTTCAGTTGATGTTGAGGTCTGGTGTTTATGGGGTAGGCACATGGCACGTGCAGAGGCAGTCAAATGTCATGTCTAAAAGCATGTGCTCTGCCATTGCAGGACCTGCATTTAACACCCCATCACACCACCCACCTGTCATGTGTCCTTGAACAAGTTGCTTATTTGGGCTTCAATAATTTTTTCCTACAAAATTGGAATAATAATGATTATTAGTGGTTGTTAGGATTAAATGATGTGTGTAAAGTGCTTCTAATGGTGTCTGCCACTTAGTAAATGTAGTCATTATAAATTACTACTGCCACCACTACCTTTACTATTACTACTACTATAATGACAATCAACACCACATGGTGAGGCTTTGGTACATGTAAAAGGGAATTAATGTTTCTTTATTATTTTAGGGTTCCCATTCTGTAAGTGTGGTCTGGGGAGGAGAGACAACTATGAGGGTCCCAGTAGTAGTCCACAGTATGGTCTCCATTACATTAATATTAATGGTACAACAATGCCTTATGTTTTCTGAGTACAAAGGAAACTTATTTAAGTCGTTTCGTTAAGACAGATGAAAGTTTATAAGAAGTAATATTTTCTCCCTCCCCCATTAATTTTGTTTTTAATGGCTAGTGGTAGCAGGAATTGGGTTAGAGAAGCATTGTTTGTTTTAAGGGTATTTATCCTCATGAAAAGGGTCAATGAAAAATAAAAGCTTGGGATATTCTGCTCTAGACTATACCAGCCAGATAAAAAATTAGTAAGTGATATTGTAAAAAAGATAGATGAGCAAAGTCAGATCAATAGCCTGCTGCATAGTCTTTTGGATTCTAGTTCCACCCATACTGCTTCAGGATTTATTTCTCCTCCATCTTTTTAGGTAAGCCTTCTACTCTCTGAAAAACTCTCCTTCCTTAGCTCATTAATCCATGTCTTTTTGATCCTTTAATACATGATTCAAAACATTGCCTCCCCCACTCAGATCACCCACTGAATCAATTTAGCATACATATATTATTGGCACTGTTTTAATTTGCGATAATTTATATATTTCTTTGGAAACCCTATTTTAGTCCATTTGTATAGCGTGGATAATCAGTACTATTGAAAGTTCCTTGATGTCAGGGACCATATCTTCTGTTTCTATTGACTCTCCCTAGGGTACCTGTTATAATGCTCAGAAACATTTATTAAGCATCCAGTGATGCTTAATGAATGTTATTGACTGACAAGACTTTCATGCAGTTGAGATAGCAGCAAGACATCTGAGAGATTTCTGGGAGACAAGCAGAGAAACAAAGGCCAGAAGTGTACAGATTTGAATTTTATCCATGTAATGAGAGTAGTTTCACCAGACAAAAGTCCTAGTTTTTGTTAAAGCTTTCATGCGTGTAAGTGTTCCATGTCTTTAAGCATTTTCAATGTCTTTTGGTATACTCTTACAAAATTTGTATGCCTTTCTCTCCAAGAAAGATGACCCTAATTGGAAGGTGAAAGAATACCATAATTTATATAATGGTATTATATTTTCTTTCTAATATTTTCCAATTATGGGAAGCTTTAAGATTTTCCCTGTTACCTAACTATACCATGTACTGTAATTTAAAAAATGAATTCATCTTACCATTTTTATCTTCTTGTGACATAACACCATCAAATTTTCAATAGTGTGTGTGACTAGCATGTAAAAATCTAAAACAAATAATACATTCTTTGAAAAATATATTTAAATTACAAATATATCTTAGTTTAATTTGGCATATATCTTAGTTTAATGTGGAAAACGTTCTGGGAGACATTTGTATATAAAAAGGAAACCTAATTTTTCCCTTTTTAAGTTTTCTTGCACCAGTGCTATAAATGCCAGAAGAAGAGAGAGGATTATATAAACAATGCAATATATACTGAAGATACATTCTTGCAAGGAAACACTATGTTGCATAAATGACTCAGTAATTCTGTACCATGAAAAGTAATTGAATGCTCTTCATTTCAGAAAGATCAAATGGGCCATAAGTCAGGTGAAATCACAGTATAAATATTCATGCACTGTATAGTATTTATGATAATATATATGGTAACATATATGTATATGTAGTAGGTGTGGTTTGTATACACATATTTATAATAGATTCTGATTAAAATGTATTGTGGAAATGCAGAAAAACCTTTAAGATAGTAATTTCTTTTTCAATGGCGTTCAAGAAAGGAAAAAATAAAGATAGTGTCACAAACCCTTATATTTACATAACATGATAATTTTATGGTAATTGTTATTGATATTAATACTGTCATCCATGGAATACAGTGTGCAAAAGAAGACAAGAGCACTGAATATCAGCCAAACAACATATGGGTATAAGCTCATGTCTGACAAAATAAATTTGGTCCTCTCTACTAAGCATATTAGAAATTCAGTATCAATTCATTATATTTCAGAGGCTAATATGTAACTGAGGTTAATGGTCCTTGGGCCTCAGTCCATTCAGTTATTTTAGTAGTGAGTGCCTTTCACTTCAGGTGCTCTTGTTAATATGGGATATTAAGGTAACAATCAGATAACCATAGTTAAAATAAATGAGGGCTTATTTGCCTCAGTGATCGAAGTGACTTCTTTCATTTGTTTCACCTTGCTGCTCTCAACTATCATTACTTTCCCTTGTCCAGATGAACAAGGCACCAGGTCTAGTATCAAGAATAATTTCTGTAGTTACCGATCATAGCTTATTTTGAAGGAATTGTATATTGGATTGTTTGTGGATCCTGAAACAAGCCATTGAAACGCAAATACTGGATCCTTTAATTGGAATACCTTTATGAATTGCTAAGATAATTTTTGCAACATTTTGGAAGATATTAGAACAGTTTTTCAAAATTTTGTGCAGTAGTTCTGTGAGCCAAATTTAGTGTTTTATAGAAAAAACCAAGGTAGGCGTACCTTTTGCTTTTGTATACTTAAGTTGAGATGAGAAAGAAAATTAGTATCTCTTTTTCCCCATTCATTGGCGTATTATGTGCAATTCTATCAAAGTCATGACCAGTAAGTAAGACAGGCTGTGTAAATGAGAGGCAAAATTGCAAAAATGCTGACAAAGGTTTATTTTTGTTGATACTATTTTCTAATTTCCAAACATTTGGAATCTGACAAATGAATAGTAGTTTTGTTAGCAGGTTGATGTGAGAGAAAAAAAAAAAAATAAGGACAAAGTTTGCTTAAATGTCTGAAGGCCACCTGATGATATCTGGTGTAGAGATGGCTGTAATTTAGAATTGTTCTGTGCTTTTTCAAAGCACAGAAAGAGAAATGCTTTGAAATTTTACCCAATAGGTTGGTATGGAATATCTCTTGAGAGTTACATTAAAACAAACAAACAAAAAAATACTTCCCCCAAACTGTTCAAGTTGTGAATGGGTGGCCACATGGCAAAAACATGCACATCAAACTATAAAGACTGGATGTGTCTATATGCGATTTACCTTTATAATATAAAACTCACAAAAAATTAAAACACTTATTGTTCTACCCCAGTAATTCTCAAAACAGATGCCTTAAGCTGTGACCCCATAGATTCTGACTTAATTTGTCTGAGGTGGGACTTAGGAATGGGTAATTGTTTTACACTTTCTGGAGGATTCTGGTTTAAAGACAAGATTGAGAACTACTGCTTTGCACCATCAACTCTGAGAGGAAAGCTAAGACTTTAGGATGGATTGGCCTTCAGTTGGATTCCTAGCTCTTCTAGGCTCTGCCACTAGCTATGTGGCCTTGTGCAGGTTACTCTCAGAATGCTTCCTCTTCAATGACGTGGAAAATACAAATCTACTGGATTTATATCAGAATTACATTTGGTAATATTTATAAAGCCCTTGGTAAGGCTCAAAAATACTTGCTCTCTTCTGTCTGTAGTGCATTTCTTGGTCTTTCATGACCCCAGGTATAAGGTCACTTTGTGTTATAATATTAAGGTAAAATTAGTGTTACCTCTTCCAATATACCATGTAGTAAATTTTTCAGCATTTTGGAGAAATCTTTGGGGATGAGGTTAATGCATGTAATTATTTCTGGCTTTTATTTCCAGCTTCTTAGATTCTCAGTCTATGCCTCACATTTCGCTTCTTGCTTCTGACTACATGTCTACTTTGCAATGTACCACTGGACAGGGTCCCTATGTGAGGCATAGACTGAGCTAGAACTTGGTGATATGACCAGCTTTCTGCCCATGGACTGAACTTACATGAACGGATACCCTCCTTTTTACTTAACCTAGACTTGTAGGCTCTCACCTCCAGGTTAAGCAAAAAAGGAATGTATAGGTCTTAGAAGCGTAGAATTAGATACACTGAAGCAAAGAGATGGGCAGTTAGGAGGCTCCATCTCTTTTGGGCGTGAATGTGGCCCATCCTTCTTGGGTAGTAGTTAAGTCTATGCCTATTGAATGTTGAGACTGTATGTCTACTGTGGTGGCAGCAATGGAGGACAAGGTAGGAATAATTCAGGATGGTGTAGCATGTTTGCTACATTTTGAAGCCTTCAGTGAGGTCTGTAGGATAGAGATAAGCTTAGCCTGAAGCTAGCCTTTCTGACAGCAGAGAGGAAGAAAACATGGCTTTTCTAAGGAAAGCTCTTTTAGCTTGGGGCCTGTGATTCAAGAGGACTGAAAGACTGATTCCCTGGAGCTGGCAAGTATAAAAAAAACTAAATGGTCAGCCTCAGCCAAGGTTAGTACTAGTGGAGGCAAGGAGGTAGCATCATAGAAGAAAGTAAGATTGGAAGCCGGGAAAAGCCTGAGTGGCCCTGCCTGGACAAATGAAACAGTTACCACCATTGTGAGGATGCAGCCTGTGGATTGGGCAGATTCATAGAGCATCCCTGTCTCATCCTAGCATTTCACACTTCTCTGAAGCAGAGGACAAGATGGGAGTAGGAAACTGACTACTAGAGGAATGGGCAGAGCACCAGAGATCTACTGCAAATAAACTACATTTTCTGTTTCTAGATCTTGTGTTAGCAGATCTCTGGCTACAGTTATTAGCTTGTGGGACTGACCAGTAGCATATAACCTGAAGCCCCTAGATTGTTTCGGCAATTAATTCTACTTCCCAAGAAGCACCAAGCTTGGTCGACAGCAACTTATGACTGCTTAGCCCTTAAGTCTGTTTTCAGGTCATCAGCTTGTACCAAGAGAAAGTGGGCTGTTAAAGAAGTGTCGCCCCCAGAAGGGGAAAGCTCTTGTCCTCTAAATTGGCTGGAGACCACTGCAGTTACTTTGCGTCTCAAAAAGGGAGCAACCTGAGATGAGGTCAACTCTTAGAAGAAGCAAAGCCAAGAAATGAGTTTGCCATTTAAGCCTCCAATCAGGGAGTGCCAGAGGCCAGCCCTCCTTTGGACTTTATAGATAAAGGAGCCAATAAGTTCTCATTGTGTTTTGAGTTTTGTTTTGCCACTTGCAACATAAATAATCATCTGATACACCTGGACATGCCCATTATGTGTTAGAGTTCTCCAGAGAAATAGAACTGATAGGATATTTATATGATTTTTTTATAAGGTATTGGCTCATAGGATTATGGAGGCTGAGAACTCCCACGATCTGTTGTCCTCAAGCTGGAGACCCGGGGAAGCTGGTAGTATAGTTAGAAGGCCTGAGAACGAGGAGAGCTGAGGGTAGGAGATGATTGATGACTCAGATAAGAGGGAGGAGGGAATCTCATCTTCCTTGACCTTTTTGTTTTATTCAGGCCCTCAATGGACTGGATGATACCCACCCACATTGGTGAGGGCAATCTGCTTTACTCAGTCTACCAATTCAAATGCTAATTTCTTCCAGAAACACCCTCACAGACACACCCAGATATGATGTTTAATCAGACATCTGGGCATCCCATAGCCCAGTCAAGTTGACACATAAAATTAACTATCACACCTTACAAATGACTTTATAATGTTAATTAGCTCTTTAGGAGCCTGAGTTTCTTTTACTGTATAATAAGAACAATGTCTATTGTGAACCTTGGGAATAATGTATATAAAAGCCTGGTGTATGATGGGTGCTTAATCAATGTTACTTTTATAGTCTATATCAGTGTAGAGACTTTCCTTCTGTGAAGTATCATGTAGTCATCAACTTTGTTGGGTATTTTGATCACCTCTTCTTCACCCCATTGGTGAGGGAGGGATTCCTACCCTAGGATTATGGGGATAGCCCAACACATGACACCTGACCCTGGACAGATGAGATTGACAGCAGTTTATTAATTCTGGGGGAGGAGGACACCGCACGCTTCCTAAGGCCACATGGGGTTGCACTTGGGAACAGAATGAACAAATGGGGACTGTGGAAAGCAGACTTTGTAATACCAAAAACATAGGGTGCCCCCTGGTTCCTACAGGAAGATGTGACTGGCTTGTTTGAATAATTCCATGGGCTGGCGGGGAACTGAAGCCTGCTTCCCAGGCATAAGCAGACACTGTGACTGCTCTCCGTAATGAAAAAGGTTGTTTGGCTAGGGGATCTTATCTGCCTGAGCAGAGTGGAAAAAAGGGGAACTTGCAGTTAGGCCATTTTAGGCCCTCTCAGTTTTTCTCAGATGTCAAGGCAGCACATAATAGTAATTTTAGGCCTTGCACATTGGGGTAGAGAAAAAAGCACTCGGTTTGGTTAGAATTTCCAGCTGCCATGTGGCCTATAAAATGAGGATATGCCAGTTCTGTCTCTCTTAAGAATCTTGTGAAGATCATCAGTCATACTGTGTCTAAGAACAAATTAGATGCTCTTTCTTTTGGTTGCATTGACTGATAGTAGAAACAGAATCTTTGGCCCAAGTTACCATGGACAAGTTTACATTGGGGCTTCAGGAGTTGGAGAGTAGAGTAATGGTTCTCAAAATTGAAAGTGCTTAAGAATAATTGTGGGTGCTTGTAAAACACACACACACACACACACACACACACACATGAAACACTCTTTACTGATCCACATCTTCAGAGAAGTTTCAAAGTTTCGTTGGTTTAAGGGTGGGGGGGATGTTGCTTTAGAAATGTTCATTTAACAAGATCCCAGATCCTTCTGATGCAGGGGTCCTTCAACCAAATAATGCTAACATTGGTCTAGTGCCAAGGTTTTCAAACTTGACTGTGCATCAGAATCCTTTCAGGGCTTGTTAAAACACATTGCTGGGCCCCATCTCCAAAGTTTCTGATTCAGTCGGTCTGGATGAGGCCCCCAAATTTGCATTTCTAATAAGTTTCTAGGTGATGCTGCTGATTCAAGGACTACAGTTTGAGAACCATTGGTTTATTCTAGTAATTCTCAACTGTGTATGATTTTGTTCCCCAGGGACATTTGCTAATGTCTGGGAACACTTCTGGTTGTGACAAATGGAGGGTGCTGCTGTCATCTCACGGATAGAGGCCAAGGATGCTGCTGAACATCCTACAATGCCCAAGACATCGTTCCTTCCCTACAACAAAGAATTGTCCGACCCCAAATGTCAATAGTGCTGAGGCTGAGAACCACTGACTTAGTGGCATTTTCTGGAGCTGAAGGCGTGGAGAGTGAGGTTGTCTCCTCATGGCAGCAGGTGCACATGGTTCATGTACATAGACACTGCAGGGAGTTGGCTTTACCTGAAAAGAGCAGTTAAGTGGAATTCACCAAAGACATTTTATAAAAGAAATAGTCATGCTCTTAATGAGCCACTCATTTCCTATCTTGCTCTCTACCCTGCAAAGCTGATCCGAATCAAATGATCCTTTTGAAATCAGTGGAAACTGTACTCTGAATGGAGGAAGGGATAAAAAGAAACAGCGATGTTAATTATGATTTAACCAAGGTTGCTCATTCCTTTTGATTAAATTGCAAGTGAAAGGAAGTAGATGAAATGATGCAATTGAGTGGACATCAAAAATTGATACAAATGAATGACTCTGAAGGAAAACACAGGTAATGATAGGGGAAACCTATGTGGATTAGCTAATTAAAAAATCCTCTCTGTAAGGCTGCACATGGATATTTAGACACTCTTAGTCAGTAATCTGACACTTGCTGCCTAAGGTATAAACCAAAATAAGCAGTTTCTTACTTTCCAATGTATTCACAGCAATCAAATAATTGTAATAACTCCAAGGCTGGCAAAATATTACTAAAAAGTAGAAATCTGACTGGTAAGATTTTTCTCAGAGTTTGGAGAAAGTATCGAATTACTTTAAGTCATAGATGGTGGCAAAGAAAAGTAAATGCATTTTTTAAAAACACTGATGATAGAGCTGAGCACAAGCTAAATAACATAGTCATGAAACCTGGCACGTACTCAGCATCTAACAGAAAGCAGACACTGAACAGCCTAAGATTTAACGTTGGACCAACCACATGCAAACGTTTCACAAAAGGCCTCCTAATATCTTTTAAAAGGCAAAATTATCAGACTACACCTGATCTTCCTTCCCCTACTCCTTATCATTCATTAAAAAGGCTAGAAGGATGGAATTTTCTTGGAGAGGAGAAGCCTCTACTTCTGTCGGTTTTAGTTTCCACATCTGTAAAATGTTTTTAAAATATTTTTTCTCCCTGGAATGCTTTTGTCAAATAAGTGTGTTAAGAAAGTCTAATATTTAAATAAAATCTGATCAGCTGCTCTGATTAAATCTTCCTAGTTACAACCAGAGGTTGGAAGTCAAGACCTCATCTCTTGGTCCTCATGGTGGCTCCTGGAGTATTGCGAAGGCTTTAAGATTATACAAACACAGCCTAACAATCAATGGTCTAAATTTTTAGATAACCTTTAAAGTCTCTTCAAGTTTGCCAAATATAGGCACTTATAACCTACACTTAAGTGTAGTTGTGAACAAGACCTTATTTATATTTAAAATTAAGATAAAAAGAAATATCTGGAAATCTGACTTAAAGCTTGCTTGTAACCAAAAAAAAAAAGGAAGACAATAGGTTACCTGGATTTCTTTGTCTGATAAATGTCTAAAAATGATTGATTTATTACTTGGATATTTTTAGTAAGGTTGTTAGCAATATAGCAGATATCTTTGTGTGATTTGGTAAAATATGGGCTCTCTTAAACATGTGGCATTTTCTTTTAGTATCAATCAAGTCTGAGTATATACAATTGAATCTTGAATTTCAGAAACACAGAAAGCATTTGTGACAGAGTTAAGGTAAATCTAAAAATGTTACTTTCTCGTGACCTAGCTTGACCTATAGGAATTATAATTCACATGTCCCTTAAATTGAAGTCATTTACAAATGTTAATCATCTCAATCTTCAGTCATAGGCAAGATTGAGTCCTCTACGAAGTGAATGAAGTACAGGTAGTCTGTATTGTGGTTTAAATGAAGATGCTGTGTTTTATCTACACAGTGTCCAGGAGAAATGGTTGGCATGCCTTCATGAAATTAAGGGAACCTGACCTGCCTGAATGGAGGATGGGCACCTGTGCACAATGGCGTACGAAAGGGGTTCCTGCAGTCGGGGACCAGGTTTTCTCTTTTTATGAATACTGTTTTTAGTATGTATAAATGCCTAGACAGTTACTCAGTTGAGACAGCAACTTCCAGAGATCACCTTCACAGGAGAGCACCTTCCAGAGATCAGCACAGAGTTTGGTTGTGTCCTGGAAAATTTTAAGTACGGGTTGTCACTTAGTCTACAACTTTGACCTTAACTAAATTTAAGAATCGTTCCATATAACATCGGATGTTGAGTGTCACTGTCTTTATGTGTCTTTCAGGATATGTTTATATACAAAATGGCTGAGAGAATTGACTTTGGAGAAAAATAACAATGAGTTCATCTGAAAGTTGGAGAATATCTAGAATGTTCTATTTTTTGTATAGTTGATATCTGGTTATCTATGTCTTAGTTCTCCCTCTTTTTATGTATTTTAAAAACTTCTCTTTTCTTTTTACATAGTGATACTTATTTGTTATAGAAAATTTGGAACTTAAATAGTAGAAAAGGAGAAAATAAAAATTGTCTCCAATGTCACTATCCAATGAAAATTACCATTGACATTTTGGTTTTAATCGTTCTTTCCATTCTTTTTTTTTCTATGCAAATATTTTGCTTACTAATAAAAAAGGGATTGATATAAATACCATTATGTAAGCCTTTTTTTTAAAGACTAACATTAGGCAGACATCTTTCCATGTCTTCAGATATTTATGTATAATATTACTTCTATTGCTCTATTATAGAGCCTTATATATCCATTGTATGTATATGCTATGATTTAGTTAATATTCTATTATTGAGCATTTAGGCTTTTTTCCAATTTTTTTTTTTATGAGAAAGATTTGCTTTGAGCTAACATCTGTGCCAATCTTCCTCTATTTTGTATGTGGGTTGCCACCACAACATGGCTTGATGAGTGGTGTAGGTCTGTGCCCGAGATCCAAACCTGCAAACCTGGGCTTCCAAAGTGAAGCACATCAGACTTAACCACTACGCCATGGGGCCAGCCCCTCAAATTTTTATAATAAACAACATTCTAGTGAAAACTATTTTAATTAAATCATTGCACACATTCCGGATAGATTGTTATTTTTTTATGGTTCTAAAACAATACTTTCATCTCATTGTTAGAATATTTATTTTTACTGTAAGTATAAAAATAAATCATACCCTTATACAAAATTACAGAAAACCATGTGAAGGAAGTAAAAGTCAACTATAATTTTAACAGCCAGAGAAAAATATTAATTTTGGTAAATATTAACATTTTGATATATTTTTTCCCTCTACATAATTATAAAGTAAGATATGTTAATCGTTGAAAACATGATAGTGGAGAAATCTATAAAGAGGATAAAATTTTATTCAATGTCTGGATTCCCCAAAGCAACCACTGTTACATTATAGATTCCATATAGTCTTTTCTTCTATATATTTTTACTTATTAAAGCTCATGTTGAATAGATAGATTTGTGTTATGATTTCATTACTTAATACCCTACTAAAAGAATTTCCCTCTGTTATCAACTCTAATATATAATGTTGCTTAATAATTTATTTTGTGGTAGTATTTTCTAATACTTGGCTATTAACCTATTATTTGTCAGCTAGCTTATATTATTATACATACAAATATTATTATCACTGCTGCTTTATTTACCTTAATGCATTTTTTAATGCACATTGAATTATTTCCATAATATTGATTCTCCCAAGTGGAATTAGGGGTCAAATGTTATAAACTTTATTTCAAGCTGTTTCTTATATGCCTGGTTAATTTATGCTGGTAAACTCAGGTCAGCAGCCTAAAGATAGATGTTCATGTTCCTATTTTCTTAGGAAGGGCAAATGTAATTTTCAACTTTAGTAAAATTATTTCAGTATAAATGTAAGAGAACCAAAAGCAAATATAAACATAGTAGTTTGTGTAGGTATTTATTTTTTTCCCTTAGAATTCTCACACATTTTCTTCAAATATCTATTTTTTCACTTTGTACATGTCTTTATTTTTTATTTTATTTTATTATTATGTGTTTTGGGTGTATAGCATTAAAATTCAACTCTGTATACACTACAAAGTGTACACACAAGTCTAGTTACCATCCCTCACCGTACGGTTGACCTCCTTCACCCATTTTGTCAAATATCTTTCTGAGTTAGCAAATCATGTGTGAAAATACATACTTAATGTTTTTTAAGTGATTACTGTATTGATAATGGTTATTCACCAATCAGATATTTTTTAATTCTTGTGTGCTAGGCATGGTCCTAAGAGGCTGGGTTTATTCTGCCTTTTTGCTTCTTATTGTATTTAACTCCATGGAAAACTGAATAATTGTGGAGATCTAAGTAGATTAATTAATTCATTTAATGAGTATTTATTGCACACCCTCTGCCACATGGGGGTTAAGTGCTGGTGGTACAGAGATTAATAAGGAATGATTCCTATCCTCAGGAGCTCACGCTTTAGTGGGGATCAGGGGAATCAACAAATGCTTATAATCCAGAGTGGGAGATGCAGGAGCGAAGTGTGCTTATTGTCTAGGGCAGCAGGAAGCAAGAAGTGACCCCTTTGCAGGAGAAGGTGGTCCAGGTAGACTTCACATAGGAGGAGGCACTTGGGCTGATTCCTGAGGGATGTAGTAGTTGGCTAATGCAAGAAGATGGAAGGCAGGAGGATACTTGCTTCCTTAGTCTCAAAATAAAGGAAAAGATCAAAGATGCACAGCAGGTTAGGAGATGGCATTAGCCTTGGTGAAGTCAACAAAAGCCTTACAGGTCATTTAGACATAGAGATTTTATAAAGTTAAGCTTGATTAACATGAGATACTTTTGTGTTAAGCTTAATTAGTAGCTATTTGCATATTTAACAGCAAATAAACAAAAACAATTTTTTTTGCAGTAGTTATATTTGTCTATGTTTATAAAATATATACATTCTCATTGAAAAATTGTGAAAATGTAGAAAAAAGAGGAAAATAAATATAATCCAGACATAATTGCTGTTAACATTTTGATGTACGTTTTAAAAATCTTTCTCAACAGCCAACCATCATTTAAAAAGTGGAATCAGATAATGCATATAGTTGTTTACCTGTTTCTTCTCACATAATATATCATGAAAGTTTTCTGAATAAATATAAGTTAATATTTCAGATAAATATATAATTATTATATGGATATGCCACCATTTTTAAAACAAATTCACCTCTTCTAGTACATTTGAGGTTGTTTTCCTTTTTTTCTATTAGAAATAATGCTATGATAAACAGTCTTATATGGTCATCTTTGTTCACTTCTTTATTTCCTTAAGAGGAATTACTGGATTAAAGTACGTTTTAAATGCCATCCAATTGGCCTCCTGAAAGTTTGTATCATTTTATTTATATTTCCACTAAGCAATGTATGAGAATATAACCAAATTTTACTCTAACTTAAATTGCTTTTCTTGTAAAGGTAACATTATTCTGCTCAAATAAAACCATCCATGCCAATATGCTTCAATTAGGCTTGTGATTAAATTATAAATAAATTGAGAAGAGATCAATATCTCTGTGCTTCTGAATTTCCCCCCTCAAGAATATTAAATGAAAGTGTAATAGACAAAATTGAATGTAAATAAGTTTGAAGTAATATAATTTTGTATATTTATAGAACATTTTCTCTAAAGAATTAATAGAAATTTTTTTTGTGTGAGGAAGACCAGCCCTGAGCTAACATCTGTTGCCAATCCTCCCCTTTTTGCTGAGGAAGACTGGCCCTGGGCTAACATCCGTGCCCATCTTCCTCCACTTTATATGGGACGCCGCCACGGCATGGCTGACAGGCAGTGCGTCGGCGGGCGCTCGGGATCCGAACCCGCGAACCCCGGGCTGCCAAGCGCGGACTCAACTGCTGCGCCACCGGGCAGCCCCAAGAATTAATAGAAATTTGTAGTTAAGTCTGACATTTTATTGGGATATCTTGATATTAAGAAGCTTCACATTTTCACATTTATTCCATTATTGAATAATAAGATCAGCCTCAGATTTTTGTGCCCATAAGCTAATGTTCTTTGTCCTCAAAGAAGTTCACAGAATAAGTTTTGCTAACTCAAGTAACTTTCCCTTCCACTAGAGTAAATTGGTAAATAGAGTAAATTATTTCAGTGTCCTAAATTAACTCCTAGTAATCTCAAAGAATTAAGACAGCTTCCCAAAGTGTACAACTCACTACTGGAGTGTTTCAAACTATGAATAAAACAAAACAAAGCAATCTGTAGGTTAATGTGTGCTTTCATTACTATTGTTATTCAATATCTAAAATTGAAAGGATAACTATGTTAATGACCCAAGATTTAATAGCAACTCAAAGTCCTATATTAATATATAGATCAGATCTTTATAATTATGATGCATCAATAGCTTAGCCATCCAGAATTCTTGGTGAACAAACCATTTTAGATAGCCATTTTCTAAATAATGGAATTGTTTCCCCCTAAGAATTAAAAATATTTTCAAGCCTTAGGTAATTGTTATATATTGTGCTGTTTCATTGTCCCCACTGAATTTTATTTTTGCTCATGCTAATTGATCCCATATTGCTCTGCTGAAAACTCTTGAGCCTGCTTTGTGTTTTTCAGTCTTCGCATGCTACTTGTCACGTTCTTCTGTCAGTGTACTACTTCCTATTTCTAATTTTCTGGTGCTAGTCTGGCATAAATAACCACGCTTGTTAAAATTATACAAAGCAAAGTGGATGAGAGCTGAAAAAGGAAATGACAGTTTCTTCTTGAGTAAAGAACAACTATTTTCCTCTACAAATACATATATATTTTATTAATATACTGACCAGTTCAGGAGTCTATTTTTCTAATGTCTGACTAGCTAAATTTTGAATAGGTATTTTTCTTACTCTAAGTGCACTTCTTGACCAAGACTAAATGTCAGACAAAAGTGAGTTTTAGGGAAGGCATAGAAAAAGCTGTCATGCCTTCCTCCTACACTATCATCACATTAAGGTGCAACTTTACCTTAAATTGTACCAACTGTGGTCGTCGTGTGCAAATGTCTCTCATTTCTCTGCTCTTTCAAGCATCAGTTGATCTCTACCTGTGAGTTTCTGAGCTTCAGCTCTTGTTTTCACCCTATTTCTTCCACTTTTCTCAATTCTGCTTTGCTGCTTCTTTTTAGTAAAAATTGGTGTACGTTCCAGGGGCCTTAGCTCATTTTTAGCAATGTAGACATTAGAGAAGAACTAACCCTGCAGTGATTCAGCAGAAGTAGGCATACCATATTTAGGGAGTGTCTGGTCAGTATTACTGGAATAAATTTTAGTTAAAGTTCTCAATTGAATTTGACTGCCTTCTATAGTCCAATATGCACTGAAGTCCTCTTTCCTGTGAAAGCAAGTTAGAACTGGCCGGGTAATGCACTTGGAGATGAGAAAAAAAAGGCTTAGAGGAATCACTGACCATGGACATAAAGTTAAAGAAAAGTTAGGCAACATGTCTAATGATATGTTATTATAAAAAATAAGTTAAAATAAGAGTCTAATCGTCTAACCAATATTTGATATTGATTTTTTTTGTTGTTACCTAATTTAGGAAACATAATTATGAAAGAAATAAAAAGAAACAACATTTAGCGAGCATTAGAAATGACATTTAGGTATTGTGCATGACTTTGAAGCATCTGAACCCTGAGCCACCCCTTTATTTAATTTAAAGACAACGTGGCTGAAGGTGAGTAAATTATTTTCTGACATGTAAGAAGTTGTGTATTAGAAAACTCCCGACTAATTTGTTTCCCTCTTTTACTGAGAACAGGATAAACTGCACATAGTACATCCATTATTCTTCTAGAATTCTTTTTGGAATGGGTCTATAAGAGGAAGGGGACTCTAAGAGCCTTATGATTCTATTTTTAAAAGACCAGCAAAAAAGTATCAAAGGATATGGGCATTTTCTCATTTAAATGATACATAAAGAGGAAGATCTTACTCAATTCTAGGTTAAAGATGTTGGTCGTTTTCTTCTCATCGGCGGTGCTACTGATGGGGAGCACTGACCTCGGGCTTTCTTCTTCCCATTATCTGCAGATATGTCACTTTTCCATTTCCAGAAGAATGCTTAACATATGATATGAAACTACGACAAAGGTTTTGCGGTTACTATTTTTTAAGAAATTTATTGTATACATATTCATGTGGTTTTGGAGAACTCTTGTATTTCAGTTTTACTGCAATTTGTAAAAACTACAACATGCTTATTTATTTGAAAGTATACTATACTATAATAAGATGTAAATCCTTTTAATGTGAGGAAGACTGATTCTCATGTTTTCATCATTCTTCTTACTAGTCTCTTCCATGAATATCTTTGACAGAATGTATGGCAATTCATTTTTATGTAGGAATAAGTTATGTATTGTGCAAGTATTTATTTTGTAAATATGGTTAAATCAGGATGATTGTTTAGAAATATTTTATGCAATTATAGGTTCGAATAGTTATCAGACCACTTACACAAAAATGGTCACCTATCAAATTATATATTGCGCAAAGTGTTTTAAAATATATCAAAAAACTGTGGAATTAATTACTATAATGCAAAAATGAATTCTAAATCCTAAAAGTACAGCCTATTTAGAAGATGTCTGAGTATTAGTAAATCAGGTAAAGTATACTTACAAAGCACATGTTACTATAAAAAGACATACTGAATTAGGTTTGTAGCAGCAAAGCTTAGTGGTGAAGAGAACAGATTCCAGAGCCTGACTGTGAGGTCTTGTGCCAGTTACATTTCTGGTCTGTGCCTCAGTTTTCTCATCTGTAAAATGGGGATTAATAATAGAACTTACTGTATAGAGTTGTTGAGAGGATTGAATGAGTTAGTCCATGTAAAGTGCTTAGAACAGGGCCTCACCCAGGCAAATTCCACAAAAGTGCTGGCTGTCATGATTATGTAGGTGAGAGTGATTATAACAATATCCATGGAATGCCTGGACATTACTGGGCACTGGGTCTGCCAGGTTGCTTACATAAAACTTCAAATCCTCCCAACGACCCTTTGAGACAAATATTATGGGTATTTTATAGATGAAACTGAAGTCCAGAGATTAACTAATTTGACAAGGTCACATTTCCAGCATCTGTCAGGGCTGTAATTTAAGCTCCAATATTTTTGGATCCAAAACCTGACCTCTTTCTGCTAAGCCATGTGGTAGTTATAATCTTTTTTAAATCATAAAATTATTTGACAAAAGAGGACACTTTTTCAAATGCACAGAATATACTGAATATTAAAATACCTAAATGATCTATAATTGAAAAAATTCAGAGAAATTAGTAATGATATGAATATTTGTCTTTTTCTATTTTATTTGCTTTTATAAATAGCTGTTAATAAGAAACTATTGCAAAGAAAATTATCATTGTTACCTAATACACTTGAATATATCCGTTAAAAAAACCCCAACTATCTTGCTGCTGTTGTTTTACAATTTAATCAGACTAGCAGCCAGTTTTCCTTGCCTTTTTCTTTTCTGGTTACTGCTTTTCACTGAAGGATGTTTGTATTCATTTACTATTAATCAGAATGCTGTGTATAAAGTACAACCTAGGCAGTTTAATCAAATTCCTATGAAACATCAGTTTGACATACTGAAACTTCATCAGAAATTACCTTTTTCCAAAATGAATAACTTTATAATAAAAAGAATATATCCTAAGATATACTCTTGGAGAAAATTCAAATACTGTAGAAAAGTATGAAGAATAAATAAAAGATGCTCTAAATCTCACCTCAGAGAAGTGGCTTCCATTAATATTCTGATTCAGATCTTTCCAGACATCTATCTGTTCTTAAATTGTTTATACACAGACATACAGAATTTTTATACGAATGGAATCATACTATATATCTTGCAGTTTTTATAAATAGACCTTATTATTTTTATTTGTTGAATAGTGTTTTTCTAGTTTTCATTATAGATAAAAAAAAATGCTCTGATGAGCATCATATAGAAGTGTTGTAAATTTCTTATTACACTTGATTTGAATTTAGCAACCTTCTGTTCTTTGTGTGTGTAACTGATGTCATTTATATTTCTTGGGCAAAGGTCTCCATTATTATGGCAGATCACCATGAAGGAAATCCTCTTAATTCAATCTTGGAGATCTTGTTTTCCCATGTAATCTCTTTCTTATGAAACAAATTGAAGCTCTGCCAGTTACCTCCTCCTTTGTGATTCACAGTCTGTCTTTCACTAGCCCAATTCTTGTGTGGAGTTCTCCAGAGTGAAATCACATTTGTAATAGGGATGGTGTCCCTCTGTAGGGTTGGAAGCAGCATGTACTGGGACTGTCTGGTATTATGGAGAGAGGTAAGAGGTGAAGGGATGAAGGAGTGTGGTCTATCTTAATTAATAGATTCATAAATTTAGAGATGGAAGGGTTCCCAAATATCCTCAAACCTCTCAATTTGATAATAACAAAATGCAGGTCAAGAAAGCCTGACTTGCTCAGAAGTACCCAGCTCGGTGTTTTAACGGAGACAGTGTGAGAAGGGACCCTCTGTTTCTGAACTTGCTACTACTACTCGTTCTGCCCCCAACACTATGGCCAGGTTTTCGTTTTCCTCCTCATTCTTCCCTCGGGAGAACTCATCTCCACAATAGAAATGAAAACAGAACAGAAATAAATAGTTCAGTGTAAGGTTAAAGTCATGAATTTAATTGTGTTAATGGAAACAATGATAACAATTGCTTTTATGTGTTGAATTAAATTTTTTGAAACGTTTACTTGAGACTGCTAGCCTTTGGTAGCCAGTTTCTTCAAATAGAAGCTTAGTATCAAAGGAATGGAATTTATGTGTGTACTTTCTGATACCAAACGTTTGAGTTTAGTAAAGAGAAAATAAGGCTATTTTATTATTACCTATAACATCAGTAATTCAGCATAATGGAATAATGGGATACATCATTAATTTCAGTAAGTAGTATTTCTGATCTTATGATACAGTCAGATCATTACATATGTACATGAAATGATGTTTGGGTTTGTATTACAAAATAGGCAAAATGAATTCATATCCTTAGAAAATGAAATTATATCATCACAAAATATCAAGAAGATATATCATCAAGACCAAGATTATTAAATTAAGAAATATTTGTGGATATACATGGTTTAATTTGTGGGGTTTGTGAAAAGAAATGTATAAGATGGACAATGTAATGAGTAAAGAAGCTCAACCATTATATAGAATGTTAGAGCTATTTAATTAGTTGAATGTTTAATGTGCCAATAATAAATATATCACTCAATTTATTTCAAAGTGGAGATGTCAATTCAGAAAATAGAATTTTAACAGTGATTATGTTCCACTTTTTTGAAGGCGTATTTCTACTTTGAGCACTTTGGATTCCCTATGCAATGTTTATGAACATTAAAAAAATTCAAACTGCTATTACTACATTCAAGATAAAGGTCTTTAAAGTTTAGTTCCTATTGCAAGCAATTAGATGCTATTAACAGGAAAACATGGATTCTTACTTTAACCTTTGGAATCTTTTTGTGAACATTTATTAAGATACATAGGAATGTCATTATGATGCTATTTGTTATAGAACAAAATTCTCTCTAAGGCTAGTCTTTACTGAATGTTATATTACAGGCTTTAGATACTGAATCATCTCATTATAAGGGCCTTTGTAAAGGCAATATGACATTACAGCCTCTAAGAATAGTTCTATAGTAGGGGTACAATAATAGGTATGTGCATATAAATATTCATGAATTATATACAAGTATACATGTATATGCATTTATTTATAAGGATACCATGGCTGCTTTGTGGGTTGTTTAGAACACTCTGTTAAGGTGTCAAAAGTTAGTTAAATCTTGACCATGAGCTGTTCTTCTTCCCGATTGTTGGATGGGAATGAATTGATACATATTTATTCCTTCTCCTGGTAAATTTAAATTAACACCCACTATTTTCCAGAAACTATGTTGACAATAGGTGAATGACTATTACAGAAAAATTAATTCATGTGTACCTTAGTAACAATTTTCCAAAGTTATCACCTTTGAACATTTAAATGAAGAAAACTGACTTACATATATTTTTGTTCCAAACTTTTAACCATGCTGCTGCTGAAAAATTTGTATGTACATAAAGCCATAAGTGATTAAAATCTTTTTCAGGTTGAACATTCATTCCTTCAACAATTTTTTTAACACCTTTACTTGTACACACATTTAAATTTATATGTGGCCAAATTGATCTTTTTTATGATTTTCTCTATTGCCTTTAAGCGTAGAAGGGCCTTTTCTTTAGAGAGTTTAGATAAATATTCATATGTATTATCTTCTAAAGTTTTAATAGTTTTACTGTACATTTAACTCTCTAATCATCTGGAATATGTTTTGAATTGAGTAAGCATTCATCCTTAGTAATGTTAAAAAGCATAAGGGTATATGTACAGTATCTAGAACTGAGCACTGTGCCAAGCCTGTATCTGATGCTCAATACATTTTTTGAATTTGCCCATCTCCTTTCCTGCAGCTAACCAGGGCATGTACTCGATCAGTGTTCCAGAGGACACCATCTAACCTATAAAGGGCCCAGTTCCTGGTGCCAAAGAATTCACCAAAAAGTAGAGGAGAAAGAGGTGCAAAAAAATGAGTATAATATAACATGACTCTGTCTAGTGGGGCAAGAGGACAGAGAAACTTTCAAGGGATGCAATCCTTGTGATGCTTCCTGATACATAAGTTGAAGTTTCTAAAAGAATGGGAGGGAAATGATTTTCCAGAAAGAGGGAAGGGATCTGAGAGAATCTGATGTGTTCAGGGACTTCTAAGAAGCACAGCAGGGTGCCAACATGGTTGACAGGAGGTGGAGAATGGAAAGAAGACTCAGGCCAGATAGAGAAGGACTGGCAGAGGGAGGGCAGTTCAAGATGGCAGCATAGGAAGATCCTGAATTCACCTCCTCCCACAGACACACCAAATCTACAGCTGCATCTAGAATAATTCCCTCTGAAAAAGATTTGAAAACTGCTGAACAGCTCTGCTACAACAAAGGAAAAAGGACCACATCGATAGAGGTAGGAGAGGCAGAGATGCACTCTCACTAAAAACCCCACCCCCCAGCACGGCAATTCACAATTGGGTGGTATCTCACAAATATGGAGCTTCTCCCTGGGGAGCAGGGGGTTCTAGCCCCACATCAAACACCCCAACCCTTGGCATGTGCACTGGAGAGATCAGCCCCCCAAATCTGGCTTTGCAAACCAATGGGGCTTGTGTCCAGGAGACCCAAAGGGATGTAAGAAACTGAGATTCCTCTCTTAAAGGGCTCATGTGCAGACTCACTCACCCAGGGACCTAGTGCAAAAGCTGCAGTTTGAAAGCACCTAGACCATATGTGAAGGAGATTCATTTGCTAATCTTAAAGTGTCTGCCACAGGGGAAGAGGCCTATTGGGACTCTCTCTGGGGATGGAGGACCTGGCGGGTGACATTTGTGCACTCTCCTTCTATCCTACTAGCACTGGTGGATTTGCCCCACCCCTGTACTCTCTCATGGCTCCACTAAAGCCAATGGGCTCACCCTGGCCTTGTGCCTCCCCACAGCCACACAGAAGCTGGTGGGAACACTCTGGCCCAGTGCCCTCCTGTGGCCCTGCTAAAGCTGGTAGGCACGTGTAGTACACACAGGGGATGCCCCTTGAATGCCTGATTCTAGTGGCCAGAGGGGCTTGCCTTTCTCAGTCCCACAGGACTGAAACAATTGGAGAGATAGTTCTTGGCAGGCTACCACCCCCAGGGCACTGCACAGACAGCAAAATGAAACACACCCCTGGTCTTCCTGTGAAAAAGGCCTGTATACTTGTCCTGGAGTTTACGCCTGGGGGGCAGGCCTCAGGTTTACCATTCATCTAGAGGCTACAGAGGTGCTCTTAGGAAATGTAGGCTGGGGGGTGCCATCTTTGTGCTCTCCCTTGGCCCTGCTATAGCTCACCAGTACCTCCCAGAAAATAACTTATACACTCATCTGGAGCCCCAATTTTTGCAGCTGTCACCAAGGGGACACGTTAAGTTTGCCTAGCCTGGAGGCCAAGAGGGTTTACGATTGCAGTCCCACAGGACTGTATATATTTGCATACTTTAAAAGCTGCTATGAAGGTCTGGCTTCCAATCACTGAAACTAGGTGCTGACTGAAATCCCTCCCTTTTGGAGCACTGAGAAGTCTTGACACATCCTCAACAAGTGGGACCTATCAAGAATAAATCAGGCTGCTTAGACAATCACAGAAGTTCAAGAGACAACTGAGAGCTAGGGCAAGGTTGAATGATAAGGTTCATCTTCTACCCAAGGCCACTCCTTGAAGACTAGGAGATGTAGCTATTTCACCTAATACATAGACACAAACACAGAGTCAAGCAAAACGAGGAAACAAAGAAATATGTTACAAACAAAAGAACAAGATAAAACCCCAGGAAAAAAATGTTAATGAAATGGAGATAAGTAATTTACCTGATAGGAAGTTCAAAGTAATGGTCATAAAGAAGCTCACTGAGCTTGAGAGAAGAATGGATGAACACAGATTTTCAACAAAGAGATAGAAAATATTAAAAAGTACCAAAGAGGGCCAGCCCAGAGGTGCAGCGGTTTAGTTCGTGCTTGGCAGCCCAGGCTTCACCGATTCGGATCCGGGTGCCTGCTGATGCACTGCCTGTCAGCCATGCTGTGGCGGCATCCCATATAAAGTAGAGGAAGATGGGCACGGATGTTAGCCCAGGGCCAGTCTTCCTTAGCAAAAAAAGGAAGATTAGCAATGGATGTTAACTCAGGGCTGGTCTTCCTCACAACAAAAAAAGTACCAAAGAGAAGTCACAGAGCTGAAGAGTACAATAATTGAATTGAAAAATACACTAGAGGGGTTCAACAGCAGACTAGATGAAGCAGAAGAAAGGATCAGTGATCTGGAAGACAGAGCAGTGGAACTCACTCAAATAGAGCAGCAAAAAGAAAAAAGAATTTAAAAAAAGTGAAGATAACTTAAGGGACCTATGGGAAAACATCAAGTTTAACAACATTTGCATTATAGGGGTCCCAGAAGGAGAAGAGAGAAAGAAAGGGGCAAAAAATTTATTTGAAGAAATAATGGGTGAAAACTTTCCTAACCTGGAGAAGGAAATAGACATCCAGATCCAGGAAGCCCAGAGAGTTCCAAGTAAGATGAGCCAAAGAGGTCCACACCAAGACACATTATAGTTAAAACGTCAAAAATTAAAGGTGAAGAGGGAATCTTACAAACAACAAGAGAAAAACAGCTCATTACATACAAAGGAACCCCCATAAGACTGTTAGCAGATTTTTCAGCAGAAACTTTGCAGGAGAGAAGAGAATGGCATAATATATTCAAAGTGCTGAAAGCAAAAAGCTTCCAACCAAGAATACTCTACCAAGCAAGGTTATCATTCAGAATTGAAGGAGATAAAGAGTTTTCCATACAAACAAAAGCTAAAGGAGTTCATCATCACTAAACCAGCCTCATAAGAAATGTTAAAGGGACTTCTTTAAGCTGAAAAGAAAGGGCACTAATTAGTAATAAGAAAACATATGAAAGTAAAAACCTCAATGATAAAGGTAAATATATAGTAAAGGCAGTAGATTAATCACTTATAAAGCTAGTATGAAGGTTAGAAGACATAAAATAATAAAAATAACTGTAACTATAATAATTACTTAGGGGATACATAAAATGAAAAGATGTAAAATGTGACATCAAAAACACAAAACATGGAGGAGGGAGGAGTAGAAATGTAGAGTTTTAGAATGCTTTCAAACTTAACTTGCTATCAACTTAAAGTAGACTATTATATACATAGACTGATATATGTGAGCCACATGGTATCCACTAAGCAAAAACCTATAGTAGATACAGAAAAGATAATGAGAGAGGAATCTAAGCATAGCACTAAAGAAAGTCATCAAACCACAAGACAAGTGAGCAAGAGAAGAAGACAGGGACAGAAATTAACTATAAAACAGCCAGAAAACAGTTAACAAAATGGCAATAAGTACATACTTATCAGTAATTAAGTGTAAATGGATTAAATTCTCCAACCAAAAGACATAGAGTGGCTGAATGGATTAAAAAACAAGACCCATCTCTATACTGCCTGCAAGAGACTCACTTCAGATGTAAGGAAGCACAGAGACTGAAAGTGAAGGAATGGAAAAAGATATTTCATGCAAATGGAAACCAAAAGAACGCTGAGTTAGCTATACTTATATCAGACAATATACTCTTAAAGACTGTAATAAAAGACAAAGATGGGCATTACATAATGATAAAGGGGTCAATCCAACAAGAAGATATAACATTGTAAATATTTATGCACCCAACAGAGGAGCACCTAAATGTATAAAGCAAATATTAACACACATAAAGGAAGAAATTGACAGCAATGCAATAATAGTAGGGTATTTTAATATCCCACTTACATCAAGGGATAGATCATCCAGATGGAAAATCAATAAGGAAACATTGGCCTTAAATGACACATTAGACCAAATGGACTTAATAGATATATACAGAATATTCCAACCCAAAGCAGCAGAATACATATTCATCTCAAATGCACATGGAACATTCTCCAGGATAGATCATATGTTAAACCACAAAACAAGTCTTAATAAATTTAAGAATGAAATCATATCAAGCATCTTTTCCAACCACAGTGGTATGAAACTGGAAATCAATCACAAGAAGGAAAATAGAAAAATCACAAATATATGAATTTAAACAACATTCTACTAAACAATCAATAGGTCAGTAAAGAATCAAAGGATAAATTAAAAAATACATTTTGAGACAAATGAAAATGGAAATACAATATACAAAATCTATGGATGCAGCAAAAATTCTAAGAGGGAAGTTCCTAGTGATAAAGGTCTACCTCAAGAAAAAATTCAGATAAACAATCTAACTTTACACCTAAAAGAACTAGAAAAATGAAGTCCAAAGTTAGTAGAAGGAAGGAAATAGTAAAGATCAGAGCAGAAATAGATGAAATAGAGATTAAAAAGACAATTAAAAAGATCAATGAAACTAAGAACTAGTTCTTTGAAAAGATAAACAAAATGGATAAACCTTTAGCTAGACTCACTAAGGAAAAGAGAGGCTTAAATAAATAAAATCAGAAATGAAATAGGAGATGTTACAACTGATACCAAAGTAATACAAAGGATTGTAAGAGACTACTATGAACAATTATATACCAACAAATTGGACAACCTAGAAAACTGGATAAATTCCTAGAAACAGATAATCTTCTAAGACTGAATCATGAAGAAAGAGAAAATTTGAACAGACTAGTTACTAGTAAGGAGATTGAATCAGTAATCAAAAACCTCCTGACAAACAAAAGTCCAGGACCAGGTGACTTCACTGTTGGATTCCACCAAATATTCAAAGAAAATTTAAACCTATCCTTCTTGGGCCAGCCTCAGTGGCCTAGTGGTTAAGTTTGGTGCTCTCCATTTCAGCGGCCAGGGTTTGGTTCCTGGGTGCTTGTCTGTCAGTGGCCATGCTGTGGTGGCAGCTCACATACAGAAAAAAAAAAAGAGAGAGAGAGGGAAAGATTGGCAACAGGTGTTAGCTCAGGGTGACTTTTCCTCAGCAAAATAATAATAATAATAAATAAATAAAACCTATCCTTCTCAAATTTTTTCAAAAAATTGTATAGGAGGGAATACTTCCAAACTCATTTTACCAGGCCAGCATTACTCAGATACCAAAACCAGACAAAGACACCACAATAATAGGCAATTACAGGTCAGTATGCCTGATGAACATAGATGCAAAAATCCTCAACAAAATATTAGTAAACCAAATTCAACAATACAGTTGTCCACACTTATCTGTAGGGGATACCTTCTAAGACCCCCAGTGGATGCCTGAAACTGTGGATAGTACTAAACCCTATATATGCTATGTTCTTTTTACTTAAAAGAAGCACTTTATGGCTTCTCTTTGGCATATCCAAATTGGCAGCATCACTACTCTTGTGCTTTGGGGCCATTATTAAGTAAAATAAGGGTTGCTTGAACATCAGCACTGTAGTACCATGATCGTTGATGTGGTAACTGAGACTGCTACTAAGTGATTAATGGGTGGATAGTGTATGTAGTGTGGATATTCTGGACAAAGGAATGATTCACGTCCTGAGTGGGATGGAGTGAGACAGTGTAAGATTTCATCACACTAGTCATAACAGTGTGCAATGTAAAACTTAATTGTTTATTTCTGGAATTTTTCATTTAATATTTTCAGACTATGGTTGACCGTGGGTAACTGAAACCATAGAAAGTGAAACTGTGAATAAGGAGGGACTACTGTACATTAAAAGGATCATATACCATGATCAATTGGGATTTATTCCAGGGATGTGAGGATGGTTCAGTATTCACGAGTCAATCAATGTGATACACCACATTAACAAAATGAAGAATAAAAGTCATATGATCAACTCAATAGATGCAGAAAAATCATTTGACAAAATTCAACATCTGTTTATAATAAAAACTCTCAACAAAGTGGGTATAGCGGGAACATACCTCAACATAATAAAGGCCATATATGACAAGCCCACAGCTAACATCATATGGAAAGCTTTTCATCTAAAATCAGGAACAAGGCAAGGATGCCCACTCTTGCCACTTTTTTTTTTTTTGGTGAGGAAGGTTTGCCCTAAGCTAACATCTGTGCCAATCTTCCTCTATTTTGTATGTGGGATGCCACCACAGCATGGCTTGATGAGCAGTGTGTAGGTCCATGCCTGGGATCCAAATCCATGAACCCCGGGCCACCAAAGCAGAGCACATGAACTTAACCACTATGCCACCAGGCTGGCCCCCAACTCTTGCCACTTTTATTCAACATAGTGTTGGAAATTCTAGCCAGTGCTGTTAGGCAAGAAAAAAGATTAAAGGCATCAAAATCGGAAAGGAAGAACTAAAACTATTTGCAGATGCCATGATTTTATATATAAAAACCCTAAAGACTCCCCCAAAAAACTGTTAGAACTAATCAACAAATTCAGTAAAGTTGCAGGATACAAAATCAGTATACAAAAATCTGTTGTGTTTTTATGCACTGACAACAAACTATGAGAAAGATAAATTAAGAAAACAATTCGATTTATAATTGCATCAAAAAGAGTAAAATACCTAGAAATAAATTTAAGCAAGGAGATGAAAGACCTGTATACTGAAAACTGTAAGACACTGATGAAAGAAATTGAATAAGGCACAAATAAATGAAAAGATGTTCTGTGCTCACAGATTGGAAGGATTAGGATTGTTAAAATGTCCATACTACCCAAAGCAATATACAGATTCAATGCAATCCCTATCAAAATTCCAATGGCATTTTTCACAGAAATAGAACAAACAATACTAAAATTTGTGTGGAACCACAAAAGATCCTAAATAGCCAAATCAACCTTGAGAAAGAACAAAGCTGGCGACATCACACTCCTTGATTTCAAACTGTATTTACAAAGCTATAGTAATCAAAAATGGCATGATATTGGCATAAAAACAGACACATAGATCAATAAAGCAGACTAGAGAACCCAGAAATAAGCCCACACATATGTGGTCAATTAATTTATGACAAAGGAGGCATATATATCATGGAATACTATGCAGCCTTCAAAAAGAATAAAATCTTGCCATTTGTGACAACATGGTGGACCCTGAGGGGAATATGCTAAGAGAAATAAGTCAGACAGAGAAAGACAAATACCATATGATTTCATTTTTTGGTGAAATCTATGAACAAAGCAAATGAACAGACAAAAGAAAATAAAGCCAAACTCATCTATAGATACAGAGAAGAGATTGGTGATTGCCAGAGGGGAGGGGCATTGGGGAGTTGACAAAATGGGTGAAGGGGGTTAAGAGATACTAAATTCCAGGTATAAAGTAATTAAGTCATAGGAATGTAAGGTACAGCATAGCGACTATAGTCAATAATATTATATTGCATATTTGAAAGTTGCTAAGAAAGTAAATCTTAAAAGTTTTCATCACAGGAAAAAAAAATTTTGTAACTTTGTATGGTGACAGATGGTAACTAGATTTATTGTGGTGATCATTTTGCAGTGTATACAAATATAGAATCAGTATGTGGTACACCTGAAACTAATAAAATCTTATATGTCAATTATACCTCAATTAAAAAAAAAAAGAAAAGAATGGCAAGCCATGCTGAGGATTTTGGTCTCTAACTAGTACTTCTTGTGTATATAAGTGTGCTATTAGCATGATTTATTCAGAGTATTTGATTTTTACATATCTGGTACAATTTTTAGAGCAAGTATAAAATTTCTCTCATGCAGTTTTGTATCTGAATAATTAAAAGTCCACAATAATCCAGATTAGTCCCAAATCAATTGAACATCTAATTTCTGGTAATGCTCAGATCATGTGGATTGGCAAAGTTTGCTGGAATGTCCCCATTGATGTTTTCATTTAGGTGTGGGTCAGTTTCCTTAAATATTTGTTGAGACTTTTGTAGTATAATCATGGAATAGCAATGTGACTTTGAAACATAGGACTATGCCATATATATTACCTTTGCTCTGAGATGGAAAAGCTATACTGAGTTATATACCAAGATTTTTTGCTTTTCCACAGGTTTTACAAACATATTTGGTACCATAAGCATTTATTAAGCGATCTTGGCCAACCATGAAGTTTGTTAACATCCTAAAGCTAATCTCCCAAGGTTTTACTTAGGCATATCAGAGTATTTGTTACCTCATCTAATTTTCTCCCATTCACAGATAGAATGAGGCAGTCTTCATCTTTAATATGTATCTACTATGAATAAAGAGTATACTTATATATACGTAGTCTCTGAGGATTGTCTATTATACATTTGCCTCAACGTAACAGGTGATTCACTGTTCTAGTTGAATCTTATTTGAGAATGAAGCTGGAGACTCCTTCTTTCTCATTAACATTTACATGGATTGGCTTCCTTGAGTTCTGAGCATATTCCTAGAAGTATAACTCTGGCATTAAATAGGCAAGGCTGATACACTCAGTTAGGATGGGGGAAAGTCGAATGTTAGGAGGGACTCCAGGGTGTCTTAGAGAGAATGCAAGCTAGAGGAAGAAAGTTTGGAAGAAGGAACTGCACTGCAACAGAGTGATGGCAAGGAGGAGTGGTTCAGTGGATAGAGTTATTGCTGTTTCTTGAACCTATTCTAATCCAGCTATTCCCCTCCCTAGAGGAGAAAGTCTACGAGCATGTAAAACTAAATGAGCTACAACCGGGCCCAGTATCATCACCTCTAAGGGAGCTCAATATAGGGAAGGGAGAACCATTTCATTTCTCATTTCATGCTAGAGTAATGATCAGGTCTTAAGCAGAGTAGTGGGCTAGCATCAGTGGTTTTAGTAGCTGTCTGAGCATTGGACAAGATTTCTGCTCATTCATGTGCCAAGTAAGGGAGTTTACTGGATGGAATGGTTCTGGAACCTGGTGGCAGAGGTGATGTGTTGGATGTCAAGGTGTGGCCTGGAGTGGCACAGGTGGGGCCCCAGGTGTTTGTGAACAGTAGTCTTCAATAACCAATGGTGATAAAGTTGCAAATTGAACTTGCCTGATTTGTGACTAAGGTGTTGGGGACTGCTCCTCTTGGAGACTCTTAAATCTGAGAACTGAGATGGGAGATATATTAAAGCTATGATAACCGGTGTTACATATTGGTGTTATCTAATTTGTAACTCTGTGCTGATGAGGCCTTGGAATATTTGAGTTAAACAGTAACTCAAACTTGACCACTATCTTGACAAATGTCAATTGTAGTTTCAGATTGCTGGCTAGGCCAGACATAAACCAAACTGGATACATCAGACAAGGTTTACTTATTTAAAGAAGTGCTTCCCAACCAGCTTTACATCATAGAATGCATAGAAGATGATGTATTTGTTTGGCATCCAGGAGTAAAATGAAGGAGTTTGGGAAGGGCATCTATCTGTATGGGACATGGTAAAAAAATTATTTGCTTTATATCATATAATTATGATAGGAGAAATAAATACAAAATATTAGATAAAAATTGAATGTAAAACTTTCAAATAAATCTTTTCAAAATTTTAATAAACTTGACTTGCTTTTTCTTTTTTTTATTAGTGCTGTGGAGTTGATTCCCACTCCCAGCAACCCTGTGTACAGCAGAGTGAAACCCTGAGTGGTCTTTTTGTGCCATCCTCTCATCTTTTGGCACTATATCAGACAATGCTCCATTGCTATTTATAGGATTTCCATGGCCAACTTTTTTGGAAGTGGGTGGCCAGGTCCTTTTTCCTAGTCTGTCTTAGCCTAGAATCTCTGCTAAAACCTGTCTGCCATGGGTGACCCTGCTGGTATTTTGAAATTCCAGTGGCATAACTTTCAGCATCACAGCAACACTCAGCTGCCACAGTGTGACAACCGACAGATCGGTGGTGTGGTTGCCTGGCTAGGGAAATGAGCCCAGACCGTGGTGGTGAGAGCACTGAATCTTAACTACTAGACCATCTGACTTGCTTTAGTGAACATATAACTTCTGAAGACATTTTAAGGCTAATTTCTTCGATACTTGATAGTTATGTAACATAGATAAGAAACTTTGTTATAGAACTCTTATTTTTACAACCCCAATTTTTCAACAATTAAAATGAGTATTTAAAGAATCCTGTAGCATTGTTTTCTTTTAATATAAAATGTAATGCTAAAATTTGTTGTGGTGAATTCAAATGAATTTCAATTCCAGTTGAGCTTTTTCATATCAATGATTTTAAAACAACAAACATGGTTAATTGCAGAATGTACATGTGTTTTTACTCTGTAGCCAGCTTGAATGCCCCTAGATGGGCACAAACAGGCAGAAGTACTGGATATATGGGAAGACAAAAATTAAGAGTCAGGCTTGGAGCTGGATCAGCCAGGAATTCCCCCACTTCTCCTCTGCAAATTGAATACATCTTTGGGCTATGTTTATTTACTTCTTGAGTGTGAACTCTTCCGTTAGCTCCATAGGCCTCTTGAGCAAGATGAGTGGTGATGTGGTCTGCCCCCGAATGCTAATGCATAAGTTCAGGTAATAGACCACCTCTCTGGGGAAGCTCATGATGCCATAGAGGAGCAGTAAGTGCATCATGCTGTCACCTCGTGTGCTCCTTGTGGGTACCACAGGGTGAGCCTGATCCTAATCTCTAACCCTTCTCTGAGGAATCCTGGAAAATGCTTATTGAAATCACTGCCATCCAATGGGGGAACTCCAGCCCCAAGGCCTAAGTGGATTAGCATTTCCACATACACCTCTAAACTACAGGATACACACCAATGTGCCATACTTCACCAGCTGGGAAACTCTGATATAAGTCCTATAAAGGACAGTAACACAGCAGGAATATCAGCAATAGTCTCCAGTGACAGATTGAGATATTTCTGTGTCTCCCCAAAATATTTCACACAATTGCAGATGATAGGTCTGGGTTAATAAGGGTCAGTTCAGAACTTCTGGAAGGTCAAATGTCCCCCTTATGGCCAAACTTAATTATAAGAGGTTAAAACATTCCATGATACAACTTTGCTGGGATATGTGCTAGATATCTTCACACCTGGACCAGGGCACCTCATTTATCTCAGAAATACAGAGTGCATAATGTACAGTGCAGAGTGTACTTGACCCTGAATAAATTCCTTGCCCATCACTGTCAGCCTCCTGATAGAACTCAGGTTGGGCCAAAAACATTTTGTTCTGTGGAATTTGAGCAACTGGCAGTTACTAAGGTTTCTGGAAGTCCTTCTCATATGTCCTGAGACCAGCGAAAAGACCAGTTGTGCAGCATAAGATCTGTACAATTTCTGGAAAAATTTAAAAATATAACTAGCTAACATAAAAATCAATTGTAGGCAGTATTTGATAGAATTTCCTAGGATCTCATATTGAGAATATTTTCCCTCTTTTGTGGACACAGTGAAAAGCTGGGAAATGTTCAACTATGAAAATTGAGTTATCTTTTTCCTTAACATTTAGACACATAGATTTAATTTACTTTGATTATTAAAATGAAGACAATATCAAGAAGTATTTAGAAGCAAAAGATTATATTAAATATGCGTTAGTCTTTCCATAGAAATGGCTACTCACAGGACCTTGGGGAACCTCATTCCCTGGGGAGACTTAAAAAAAATGGTTTGTCAGATGTCTTATAAGTGTTGGTGTCCTGAATCTGAATGCAGCCAGGAGATGTTTCTGGCGACTGTGAAGTTTTAACATCACTCATTTATAAAGTTGGCTTATGCCCTGGAGCCACGGCACATTCTGCTCCTAGCTCCTGTGAACTTTCTGGGTTAATTAAAAACTATCATTATCACTGTTTGAGCAGCTGACATGCTATAAAAAAAGAGCTTTAGCAATGGATTTTGAAAGGCAGAGAGCTATTTCAGAAATCTAAAGTCAAGAGGGAATGTACTTCTTAGACTACTAAGACTGTACTTGAATCAGTTCACATGGAACAAGCCTAACCAGACCCAACAGATGTTTGCAAGCTCTGTGTCTTGGAAAACTTGAGGTTCATCCTTCTGTAGACCAGTGCCTTATTCTAATTCTCACCTTAGAGGCAAGAGTCATAAGGGAACCACTAAAGGATGCCTGGCATTCTGCAACTACAGTGTGGAACCTTGTAGAGTCTTGAAATTTGAAGGATTTGAAGTGTGAGACCTCTCTAACACACTTCCCAAATCCTTCTCCCTACCACAACAGTAGGTTGTAGTAGATCCTACATCCTGAGAATATTCTGAGTCTTCGCTCTTCATTGGCAAGTAGTTTCTATTTTTGAGGTTTCTTTCATGTTCCCAGGATCTTAGAGCTGTCTTTGAAATAAAAATTCCTGAGCACCACAAGAATCTCCTTTTGATAGATTAAATTCAGTGTGAAGGGCTTCTCATGGTTCCACTTCCAGATCAAATGTTTTTTCTTTGTGAACTCTTTCTTAACTCTCCAGATAAAGAAAATTTTCCTGTCCACTGTGCTTCAATTCTGTCCTGTTGTACATATTTCTGTCATCATATTTGCCACAGTAAACTGCAGTTTATACGCTGTTCTGTGATTAGACTGTGACCTCCTAATGGGTAGTATCTTACTTTTCTTTGTATTCCCAGGGTCTAGCACCCAGAGAGGAATTATAAGGGTTGAATAGATGGAAGAAAGAATAAATCACCAATCTGTAATGAATCCTAATTGAAGAGCTCTTCAGTATCAAGAGAATTTTAAAGCTATCAGGGTATGGAACCTAAGAACATTGCTCTATTGATATATCAATATATGTGACACATCAAGGCTTTTATTTTGTTTATGTAAATCTGTATTCAGGGAAGATATTTAATCCTAAATGTTTTTGTTTGTTTGTTTGTTTTACCACTCTTCTATTTGAAATACTGCCATTCTTATAATATCTTATTTTGTTAGATTAGATTTAGAACTTTGAATGATTCTCTGATATGCAAATTAATGCTGGAATGTACTGTCATCATTGTACTTAAATAGGAGATAATGTAGGCCTTGGACCTTCAGATCTGATAGATTATAATTCTAATATCAAATATATTAAAAGTTGATTACTAATCTCTGTTTTTATGTAATTTGGTAAAAATTACTTCCTTAAGGATATACTGAAAAAAAGAACTTGGAGAAATTGATTTAAAAAAATTTATTCTGAATTCTTTCTGAAAAACTAAGCCATAAGCTGTAATACTTTTTAATAATTTTAAGAAATTATTCAGAATCCAGGCCAAAAAAATAAAATAATAGAAAAGAATAGTTTGGGCTTTTTCCTCTCCCCTACTCTGGTATTTGCTTATAAGTAAGATCTCTAACAGATTTCTAGGAGGTTTTATTAGATAATTGCCAAAGAGTAAGGGATCAAGCACCCATTTTAGTCATGATGTAGGCTAAAGTCTTGCATTTCTTTAGGAAAAATATTATTCCTAAAGAGCTCATGCTTCCTTTTTCCTGACATTATCTGTTTAAATATATGATTTTATTATCCATTTGGTTGGGGTAATAGTCAACCAAATCATGTATTCAGATTGAAGATTATAGGATAAAACCAAAATCATCTCCAAATCTATGCAAGACAATGGATAATCGACAAAAGGAGAAATCTTGATCTTCAAAATGCTTTCAGGGAGAAATTAAAAGATAAGATATCTAGGTTGTACTGCAGAAAGATGAAAATGACCTACTATTGATGACTGTCTTTATTTCATAACCTCAAACCTGGGCTCTTTCTGGAGAAAAAAATTCTTTTTTGACTTTTTAAAAATATTCATATGAAATTATTGTGGTAGGATTTGGAACCTACGCATGATGATTTATTCTTGGGCTCCACACAGTAATAAGGAGCTCCAGGCCTATATCCTCCTAGGTTCAAGTTCAGCTGAAAAGAGCATATACCTCTCTTTCAGTATATGTAGCAAAATCCACAGACAAGGTCTCATTGGCTCTGATGAGGTCATATGTTATTTCTGAGCCAAACTCAGGACCAGAGGAATGAGCTACTTGGACTAGTCAGACCTGAGTTATATGCCTCATTCTTAGAACTGATAGTAGATTCACTTCTACAAGATGCACATAGATTCAGAGTAGGGGTGTCCTTGATACCTAAAGAAAGATTGGAGTTACAGAATTTTCTTGGATGACCAAAGAGGCAATAGACATTGGGTGGAAAATACAATAAATTTCTACTACGAAGAGATTATAATCATTGTTGCAAAGATACTACATAAAATCACAAGTATAAAGCCATTTAACGTTCAATATCAAATGAGTTTATAGAAAATACACTTGAGGCCAAAGTACTCTTTGGGAAGGCTTCTGAATAGACTTAGGCTTTAAATGGGAAGGACATTTAATGGGTACTGGGTAACTACAATGTGGAGATATTGTGCTATGTGCTTTCATTACTCTTATTTATTCTACCCTTGAAAATAGGTAGCACAGTAAGTATATTATTTCTCTTTATAGACAACAATTTGAAGTCCAGAAAAGTTAGGCAACTTAATAATAATGATGGTTGGTATTTATTAGTGCTTTCTACATGTTAAAAACTGTGATAAGGGCTTTATTTGGATATATTTATGTAATATCTATCTATCTTCATCATCATTATTTTCACCATCATTGACCCTTATTTTAGAGAAAAAGAAATGGAAAATTAGGGAGGTTAAGTAACTTAGCCAGGGTGACACACTTGATAAGTAGTAGCCCTGGGCTTTGAAGCCAGAGAGACTGAGTCATGAATCAATGGGCTTGATCCATACACTAAACTGCTCTTTTGAGTGACTTGCTCAAGGTTACATAGCCAGTAAGAGATGGAGTTGGAATTTCTACCCCTGACTTATCTGACTGCCAAGCCTATAATTATTTTCTCTTTATCTTTGTTGCTGGTAAAATTTAGAAAGAAAGTAAATAAGAAATAGAATATTAAAGTTAAACTGTTAGGGTTGTAACAATTAGAGTAAACTAGTGTTCCCAAAGTAAATGATCCTCAAAAGAGATCACACAACTGGAAAGGCAGTTATATATTTTGTTAAGTGGTTTGGCTCATATTGATTTCCATTTCTCATTTTGATAAGCAGGATTTCTCCTTTCATCTGTTCCTTTCCTCATATTTGTCATAGACCCTCCACAATTCTAGACAATTCTTTCTCTGGTTTTTACAAGAGTTTGACACTGCTGTATTTCCTCTAATCCAGCTTTCTCTTTTCCAATCTTTTAATCTTGGGTTCCTTATACATTCTTGGAGGACCACTAGCTAATCTAATAAACCAACATATGACTGAGGATTAATGGAAGATCTGCCTGCTAGAAGATTGGTATTTTCTCTGTGGTCTTCTTAATCATCATTTATCCAAGGGAAATGATTCTAATGGTGAGAATTTCAAACATGGTAGGAGAGAATAATTCTCTGGCATATGATCTCACTTGGTGGAGCCATCAGGCTAACCACATCAGATTTCACAGGGGTAATCTCAACTCCCTCTATGGATTTTTAAATAATAGACCTAAATATTAGAAGTAAGCTTGCTTTGCTTCTACCCAAGTTATGAACTAAAAATATCTTGAGAATTTTGGGAAGCAAGAGGATTTATATCTAAAAGGTAGCTTTTCTCTTTAATGCTATCATCTCAGAAAATACTATTCAATATACCTAAATTATTCTAATTTAATTGTATTAAAATTCTTTGAAAATTGCTAATCTGTGCATACTTTACATGTAACTGATTAACTAGAAGACAGAACAACTTATTGCTGGACCATGTTTTCTTGCAAATAATAATGCTGATCCTTTAATTTTACCATTCCATTTTTTTTTTTTTGGTCCATTCAGTGATTCTTTCTCTGAGTAGATATAGCAAAGTAAATTTAGATGGGGCTAAGCCAATTTATAAGAGGCAGTTTCTAACATAAAATTCTTTACAACCAAGTTAAGGGTATGACACAGACACGAAAAGTTATAATAGAAGAGAACCATAAAATTTCAATAACTATCCTTTAGGTATAAAGACACCATCAAAATTTTTAATCCATTGTTTTTCACTGGAGCCTCAGAGCCTTCTTAGAGATTGCTTTCAGAGGTGGAAGTTGGGGAGGGGAGAGGGAATGGAACCAGCCTGCAGAGCACTATCCTCCTCCTTATACTTTAGCCACAGGAGCTCTACTTTCACCTATTTTATGTAAGATTTAGTCTGAACAAAGAATTGAAGGATTAAAAACTTGTGAGATTCACTGATCCAATACAATTTCTGATGTTTTACAGATGAGATAGTTGCCTGAAGCCATGATAGGTTAGAGGACTGCCCTACTCTGAAGAACCTGGAGTTAAGGGAAGGCTTGGAATTAGTTCTATTAATGTCCTAGTATTGCTCTAGTGAATGCCAGTGTTTTGATATCAGGCATAAAATGTTTTATATAAATTTTACTTTATTTTTAACATGCTTTATATAAATGTGATAGATATTAAACATGTACTCTTCTCACATGTATAAAATTAGCATTTAATTTTTCACTCTCCTTTCCATTTTCTTATGTATAAGTGATTTTTATAATTGTGATCATACTATAGATATATATTTGTATTTGTTTTTTTTAACCTATTTTATGGTAAGTATTTTCGGTAAGACCAAAAAGCAAGCTTACTTCTAATATTTAGGTCTATGGTAAGTTGCCACAGGCTTTGTATTTCTAAATTTTACTTATTATACAATGTCCTATTGAGTTGATATAGCAAACTTTATTTAGTCATTTACATATTGTAGGACATTAAGGATATCTTCAATTTCTTTGCAATTTTGTTGCATTCATATACCTTTCCTCACTTTTGGATTATTTTTCAAAATAAATTGTGAGGAGTGGTGTTAATATATCAAAAGTATATAAAAATTTTAGTGATGCTTACTATGCTGCTTTCTGAAAGGGTTGTATAAGTTGTAGGTATTATCAGCATTTTGAAATTTTGTTTGTTTTTTTATGTGGTACCATATTGATGTTTTGCTTTGTGTTTTGATTATTAGTGAAGATAATTATTTTTACCATTATACTTATGTGTAAATCATCATCCTTTGAGTGGACTGTAGTTTTATATCCTTTTCTCTCTTATCTTGTGGTTCTCTTAAATTGTAAATATTTGTATATTTACTAATATACTGTTTTGCTAAAAGTGTGTTTATAGTCACCTTCTAATATTTTTAACCAGTGACTTTCACATGTTAACTCAATTTATCACTATCATTGATCCTTTTCACTAGGCTTTGAAAATTAGTATTGAAATCTTTCTTTTTCTTTGTTAGAAACTGCCTTATTTTGATGAAAATGAGAGTATACTTTTAGTAAAATAATTAGTTGCATTATCTAATAAATACAGAAGGTAAATTTTTGACAAGATAATTTGGGGAAATAACAAAATTTGTAAACCGCAAATCTTTTGTATTCTGCCCTAACTCTTCTCATATAAAATACATATATTCGCAGCTAGCTTCGTCCTATTTTTACTAGCAAATTTCCTCTTTTAACCCAATTCAGGTCACTGACAATTCTTATCTTACATTTTTATCGTTTGTAATTCTAGTCTTCAGACTGTCAGAATCAATGAAAACTCCTTATTCCAATACCCCCCCCCACAAAGAACAATTTACCTAAATAAAATAGAAAAAAGCAGAAAATCAAATAGTCCTGTGTAAATAATCCTTAAATTCCACATTTGAGTTGGTAAAGTTCAGAAGGATTCTTCTTCATTTGGGAAGGGATATTCTTTTTTGATAAACAATGAATACACAAACAAGCAACTATTATCTTCTCCCTCTTTTTTTCTCTTAACCCTACAGACAAAAAAGAGGATGACTTAAGAATTTGACACTTGTGCATGTATTCCCCCACTAGCATTTCAGAGCTTCCAGAAACATCAAATCCAATCGGAGGATGTTGAAAACCGTATTTGCTTGCTACTGCAACTGGTACAGTGAACTAATTTTTCTGAGGTGATTGGCCCCTAACCTGAATTTCTCTTCAGCTGCTTCCATCAAACAGAGTTAGAGTCTTTTCCATTGCTGTGAGGTTAATAGCATTTTCAGATTCTAATCTAGTCTCTGGAAAATTGTCTTTTTAAAAAATTAATCAATAATACTCATTTTTACATCAGTATGTCAAACAAGGCAGATTCTACCACACCAGGCATTTCTGCCACTAACTGCCCTATCCAGTAGATATTTCTACACGACAAAAGTCAATAAACTCACCATGCTTGCAGTGTTGCCATTTGTGCATGCTTTTAATTCACTCATGTATTAAAGCTAGCCTGGAAGACTCACTGGGCATAGACATTAAATTCCCCTGAAGCAAATATTTTCAGGAAAAAAGCTTAAATACATTTTCATGTCTGTATCCTGATTTATTCTCCTTAGGGATACTGGACAAATGCTCTCTGAAGACAATTTATGTGTACTGCCACAAAATAAATAACCAATTAATGTATTTATTTCCAAAGTGACCTGGAGGCCACATCAATGCAGATCTATTTAAATAAGAAATGGGGAAGAGTTGTTTTGAGAATTGAATTAGATAATCATGTAAAAGCACAAAGTCCAATGTTGGACACATAATAAATCCTAGATATTAATAACAATGAGCATTATTAATTATTATTACTTCCATTACATCAGGGGACAATTATACATTATAATTGGGACTCTGCGTAGGGCAATATGAAGCATAATTGATTCCATTGTTGGTCCCACCATGGTAATATTGAGTGTTATAATGGTAATCTAAATGCGAACCAGAAATAGGATTGTTTCTTTTTGCAAGAGAACCAAGCTGGCCAGAAATAGACTAAACTGTTAATATAATTACTCATGGAAGAGCTTCTTCATTAAACTGATTATGGAATAATCTTTTTGGTTCAATTAAACCAATGTTGAGCCCCTATTATGCGTCAGGCACTATATTATAGTGATATGAAATGTAATTTTTAGTTCCTGTCTTCAAGGGACTGTAATGGAGTATGGGAGTCAGGAATATAAGGTAATTATATTGTAGTCTGGTAAATGAAATAATATAATATGTGGGATATAAAAGAGGACAAAATATTACTATCAGCAAGGTCAGGAGGGCTGCCTTTGAAAGATGTAAAAGTCAGGAAACACGTTTATGACAGAGGGTCTAGCTGTGCAAAAGCTTAGAGGCCAGAAGAAGCCTGGTACTGAAGGGGAATGTAGGATGGCTGCAGTGGTAGGTGTGAGATGGAGGTGAGTGAAGAGAGATGAAGCTGGAATACTAAATAGAGGCCAGATTTTGAATGGGTTTGTAACTATGTTATAGAATTTGAACTTAATTTCAAGGTCAATGGGGACCTTGAAGGGTTTGAAGCATGAGATAGACCTGATTGATCCCTGTTAATTTTTATAGAGACGACTCCAGTTCTGAAGTGTGAAAAAGGGATGGTAGAAAGGTAAAAATTAAGGTAGGAATTTGTGGTTCTTGACTTTATTTACTCATGTAGAAGCTTCTAAAGCCAAAAGTAGTGGAAATTCTTATTTATCCACGGATTAATTGATCAATGGTTTGCAGCAATAGTAATAAATTTTCTTTTCCATCTTTGGAGGATTACTACTAAGTTCTCTCTTAGTAAGCAGGCCTCATGGTTTATTTTTATTTTCTGACTCCAGGAGGAGTGTTATGAGGCCACTAAATGTCTGGGACGGAGATAATTAGGTCTTAAGTTCAGGCAAGGCAGAGGGTTGAGGAGAGAGACTGAAGATAGAGGGTTACATGTCAAGAAGGATATGGATGTGGGAGTAAGAAATGAGGAAAGAAAATGATGTAGAGGAGCAGACATGGGTTAATGAAGCCAAATGTCCTGAGACTAAAACACAAATTATCAACTCATACACATATACAGGCAAATAATGTTTTATTATAGAAACTTGTAACAATATAAAAAAATAGTAGATCTGATTACAATTAAATTATAGGTATTAATTTTTAATACAAATCACATAAGTGGAACATTCAGAGACATAAGGATGAGTGGATCATTTTCAAAAGGAAACCTCTCAGTAAAGAAAATCAGATTGCTTGCTGCTTTCCTGGCTTAAAAATCAAAAGTATTTATTAAAAAGATATTTATATTTGTCTATTTTCTCATCACTTTCTAGGTCTACTTAATATATTAAAATTCAGGTAATAGAAGGTATGATGTGATCATTTTTTGCCATCCTCTGACTTCCTATTATTCATGCTAATTGCTTAAAAGTATTAAATCTCTTTGTCCAGTTAAAATGTGAGGCCTGTTGCTAAGTGGTGCGAGTTGTAGAACTGTTAATTAGTAAATAATTGTATTTATATTTAAATGAAAAGTTTTCTGATGGAAGCAGCCAATGTCGTAAAGAAAAGTAAACTCTTTATATATAAAAAGTAGATGAATAGCTCCTTTCGACTGGGAAGAAGAGGGACTATTCCAGAAAGAAAGAAGGGCCACTTCCTTGGCCACAATGCTTTTCTTAGGTTTTTGGTGTTACGTTGTCTGAAAGCAGATTTGAGGTCTGTGAAATGAACATTAGTGGAACCATTGGAGAGGTGTGGACTGCCTCATTTGCTTTGAGGCCCGTTTCTTAATATGGAGAGATGACTAATCCAACAAGGGAGAAGTTGTTTCATGTTGAGTTAGAGTCTGGGGTGAAATACAATACATTTCATTTGGGAGTCAATAGGGTTAGACTGAGCTGCTAATTGGATAGCTAATATATATTGAGGCAAGATATCAGTTAGGTATCATAGGATTCTAATTTGTTTAAAAAAATTTTAAATATATTTGATATTTTTTCTAATAAAAATTACATTTTGAAATAATTTTTGAAAGGAAAATTAGTTCTAATTAAAATGCTAATAATTCATACTTTTAATACTACAGGGCAGTGGGTGCAAAGAACCAGCAGTCTAGCACAGTACCTGGAAAAGAGACTTACAGGTTCATTGAATGAATGAATGACTGCTTCTTAGATATAAACAAATTGAGGTGTTCTGGCTGCTGAGACTACAGCACTGAGCACTACTCCCACCTAGTGGCAATCTACCTGGAATGCATGGGTAATTAAAAAGGCAATGAAAACAGGCCCCCCGGGAGGGGATTATATGTACTTTGACCTCTTGCAGAGTGACATTTTGCCTACATTAAATTATACCTTCAGCATTATTGAACTTACTGAAGAAAACAGCCCTATAAAACCCAATTCTGAATTTTCTATGAATATGTGGTTGAAGATTTTGTCCATGGCATCTATATTTCAATGTAGCTTAATTGAAGCTATAGTCTTTCATTTAAGAAAATTGTGCCTGTAAATGAAAAGGAAATAGATTATTTACAGATTAAAATAATATAAATTGGTAATAAACATGTGGATACATTTTCAATCTCATTAGAAGCAAATAAATACACATTAAGATACTATTTCTCCCTATCAAAATAGCAGATTACAAAAAACAATACTCTGCTGGTAAGGAAAACATGAGGGAGATATCTTCAACAATTGTGGATGGGAGAGTAAGTTAGAACAATCATTTTCTTTAGCTTAATTTTTTAACTTTTTATTTGCAAATAATTTCCTGCTTATAGAAAATTTGCAAGGATGTGATTTGTAAAAAGAACAGCTACATAACTTTTACCCAGATCCATCTACTGTTAATATTCTACCCCATTTGCTTTAAAATTATCTTGTGGAACTATGTGAGGCTAATGTACGTAACTGTGACCCTTTAGACCTGAACACATCAGAGTGTATTTCTTAAGAATAGGGATATTCTCTTACATATCCACAGTACAGTTATCAGCATTAGTGAATTTAATATTGATGCGATACTTTTTATCTCATCCAACATTCATTTTGTCATTTTGACCATTGACTCAACAGTCTTTTATAATGGTTTCTTCCCCTTCAGTACAGGATCCAGTCTAAGATCAGGTATTACATTTAGTTGTCATGTCTCTTTAGCCTCCTTTATCTTGGAATATTTCCATGGCTCTACTTTGTCTTTTATGACCTTGACATCTTTGAAGAATATAGACTGTCCTCTTTTCTTCAATAGAACAATCTAATAATGAGAATCTTCCACATTTTGTATTTGTCTAATAATCTCATTATTAGATTTTATTTATATTCTCAGTTGCAATGTTTTTTTATGTGATGTGTACTTCTCAGAGTATCACATCTGAAGGAACATGATGACCCTCATTGGTAATGTTAATTTTGTTTACCTGTGAAGGGTGGTCTGATTTCTTCATTGCATAATTCTTATTTTTTTTCTGTGGAGAAACACTTTAAGACCACACAAATGTTTTACTCCTCATAAAAATTCCCCTGAGATTTAGCACTCATTGATGATTCTGCCTATAATGTGATGGTTGTATAATGCTAACTTTCAACTCCTGATTCTCCCTTCGCATTTATCAGTTGACCCTCAGCATTCTACTGTAGGCAAGAGCACTTCCTTCCTATCCCCCATTTGTCTGTATGGACTCATTAATTCCTTTTTTAAAAATAGTTTAGCATTCATTATTAGACGTATTGTCCCAGATTTGACCAGTGGAAGTCCCTTCAACGTGGATTTTTTTCTGGGTAACCAAGAAAGGAAAAAAAGAAAAATATACATATATGTGAACTTTTGCACTTTAAAAAAAAATTTAGCAATATTGTCTGGAAATCATTTCATATCAGTTTATAGTAATCTTCCTCATTCTTTTGTACAGCCACATAGAACTGCATTTGGAATAGTTGTCTCTAATAGAAAAGCATATGAAGAATCTTAAAAATGTTTATACCTATTGCCCAAGTAATCTCAAATTGAGGGGTGCCTCCTAAAGAAAATTCTCAGAAATGCAGATAAAGGTTAATGTCACAAAGATGTTCAATAAAGCATTATTTATAATGGTAAAAATTTAGAAATAATCTGAATAGCTTACATTAAAGGAATGGTTAATATACTATATCCATATAATGAAGCTTTCTGCAGTCATTAAAAAGTTCATGCCTTAATTTAATGTTAACTGAAACAAACAGATCTCAAAATTATATACTTTGAACTCATTCATGTAAAATGCACAGAAAAGATTGGAAAGAAATATAGTGAAATAATTTAAAATGGCAGCTTCTGAGGGTAAGATTTCAGATCTTTAATTTTTCTTTTTTTTTTATATTGTTTGTACTGTTCAAATTATCTTCAGTGAATATATAATTCTATTATTTTCAGAAAAGTTGAAATCAGTAATCGAATATTATAAGAAGATTTTCTCCCTTAGGAATTGGAATGCTTCTTCACTGGGGATCATTATAGGTCATTATTATATTATATATTGTATTTCTCTTTTTGCTCTGGATACCAAGAACCAAGCTTGCAGATCAATTACAACAATTTATAAAACTTGAGTTCTCTTTTTCCCCTTTTCTTGATTTTTTTATGTCAGTTTTTTTAACCTTATTATGATGTCTTTTGCTGCAAATGATCTCAAATCCTTTTTAAAGAGAGGTGGAGTACAAGTAAATAGAATATAACAGAATTACTGCACAACAATTGTCCAAAATCTGCTGAAGTAGATATTATGAATACAAAATAGATTTAGTTTGAATATTTAAAATGTTTTGCTGCATACCACAGCTATCAAATTCTAGACTTCTCTGATGGTCAGTTGGTCGGGATGGGAAGGAATTTATCCAGATCTCTCTGTTTTCTACACAAATGAAAAAGAAGAGAGAGGGAAGGAAAAAAATAAAATCCTTGATTTTGAGTGGACACTGTGGAAAATGTACTCAAAAGCAGAATAAAATTTTACCTTGAAAAGTTATATAATATTTTTGGAATAGCAAAAGTCCCCTGTCCGGGTGGAATCTACTTCCACTTGGTACGTCTGTTCTCAGTTCAACCCTGCTAACATTAAACATGTGCTTGCTGACCTGCTCTGCTTTTTCCTGCCTAGTATTTAGGAATCTTCTAACCCAAATCTTCCATGTTCTCATTTAAACCAATTCTTTGTGGCGTTGGCCTCTGAGGACATGTGGAGCAATTTTCTAATTTCCATCCAGCGTTCTTTTATAAAAATGAAGATAATTATTAAACCCGTCTCCTCTTTCCCTATTCCACTCTTTTTTCGAAGTGAATTTAAATGAAAAATAATGGATTATTTTATTTAATTGTAGGGAAATAAGTACCAACTAAAAGTGGCAGGGCTTGTAGGACCTTGAGAAATCACTGAGTTTATTCCCTCATATCCACACAATTCCGATACAAGAGAATGTCACTTATTACTGAAAAAAGGAAGAACATTTTTCAATTTAATTTTTAGGGTAATCACTTATTTAAGAACTCTTGCAATAGAACTCTCCCCCGCCCCCCAATCTAACCAAACCTTTCTGCTTTATGCTTCAACTTGAGCCTTTGTCCTCAGTGGAGACAGAAAAAAGCAGGATTTACATAACTGAATTCACCTGACAACTTTTATTAAGATTCTTTTGATTTTTCTATTCTCTAGGTTAAAAAGCCTGGTCCTTTAAACTTTTTCTACAGATATTATTTTCCAACCAATTAATTATATTTGTAGCTTGCCTAAGAATCATTTCCAAATTGTTCACATGATTCCTTTACTATGAATCTAAAACAAGGCACTGTACTACAAGCAATAAGTCAGTGTGGTAAATAAATGAAAATATCTTCTCACACATTCGATGCTCTTTCTGTTACTCAGTTTTCTTCCGAACTTGGTTTTATGAAAATGCTACTTTATTACAGATTTCTGTTTGAGTGTGCCAATCAACCTAAGATCAATAATAATCATCATCCAAACCAGTAACCATCATCTGGCATCAGGAGGGGAGAAACCATGTTTGTTTTGCTAATTATTATATCCACAGTACCCGACACACAGAAGGCATTTAATCTTTGTAGACTGACTGAATGAATGAGATTTTATGCAGCATTTTATGATTTGCAATACAATATTTTTAAACAGCATTTCATTTAATTTTCAAACCTATTTGTAAGATAGCTATTACAAGCTGTGGGAACTGGAATTCAAGATAATCTGCCAAAGGCTGCCCCTAACCAAGAAGTAGTGGAGCCAATTTTTACCCACTGTGCTGTTCTGTGTAGAGGCAGCAGCATTGTGACGTGGAGGGTGGTATGGTCTCAAGCTACAGAACAGCCAGGTCACTCTGAGTGTCAGTGTGTAACAGGCCAGATCAGGTCAATGGGACTTCAAAATATTGTATGAAACCTTAAACAAAACTATCTTCCTGTGTATGTTGGTTTCTTGGAATAAACTGGTGTGTCTGAGCCTCAGTTTCCTCATTTGCATAATAAGGATAATTGTGACGCCTATTAACTAACTCACAGATCTGATGTCATGAGCATAAGGATACAGACAGTGCATGAGTTTGAAAGTGCTCTGTAGACTGTAAAGTACAATGCTTGTGGAGGGTGGTGGCACTGGTATAATTACCACATATCACTTAGTATGTGGCTAACCCATTGTTTCCCAGAGAAATGCTCCTCTCACTGACGGGAGGAACTTGAAATACCTAATTAACGAATATGATCTAAACTATATTTCCAGTTTTAAAAATCTTTCTGTGTTTAGCTCCTCTATCTTACAGGTTGTCACTTTTATCGCCAAAACATATAAAGAACTCCCCTCCCCCACCCTACTATCCTTATCTTTTAAAGTGAGAAGACATAAGTCTTGCATTGCTTTAGGTGAGGTACCTGTGAGGCCATGGACTTTTAAATATAAATACCATATTTAAATAAATATTTGCTAATGCTCGTGCGTTCAATGTTGTTTATTTCCAAGTATATTTCAAGGTGTCAATTATTATCTATAAATTCCTAAACAGTTTAGGTCTTTTTTCTATCTGGACAACTCAGAGTAGCTACAGCACTGTGGAAATTAATTCTGAGGTTCATTACCTGGTGACAAGAAGACATACGGAGTTTGGTGGAGGCCTTAATTATTCTTGGCAGGGAAATCCGACCTATTGAGTTTGGGAGGTTCTTTACAAAGTACTACTTGGTATTGTAATACATGCTGATGGCTGTCGCTGCTGTGCTTTATGTATTTTAGCTAAATTTTTTATGTTTGCACTTGTACCTTCAGGCAATTTAACCCTGAAATTAAAAAATAAAATAAAAAAAGACAAAAATAAGAAAAGTAAAAAATATACATATAAAGAAATGAACTTCCTAACAAAACCCAAATAAAAATAACAACAAACCAGAAGTTTTTAAAATGGCCTTTTGTAGGCTAATCTGAAGAGTTACCTTTTCCTCTCATTGGGGTTATTTATTTATTTATAACCTTAGAGGGTTGATTTTTTTTTTGGAAGTGTGCATTCCTCTATGGTCTTGAAATCACTGGCTAGCAAGCACTCTTCCTGACTGAGTCGTGTCTCTTAGTTGTGTTGGGATAGAAAAGACATTTGAGAACAAATGATTTAAGGTAAATATGAGGGTACTATTTCATCACATGCAGTCTATTTTTCAGGTGGCCAAAAGGAGAGAGAAAAAATGTAGAAAGAATACTGTGAATAGAGATGTAGCCTTAAGTGGAATATAGTACACTTAACAGAAATGTAACTAAAGAAAACTTTGAGGGCATTATGCTAAGGGAAATAAGTTAGACAGAGAAAGACAAATACTATATGATCTCACTTATATGTGGAATCTAAAAATAAAACAAAACCAAAAAAACCCGATCTCATAGATACAGAGAACAGACTGGTGGTTGCCAGAGGCGGGGGGTTGGGGGTGGGCCAGATGGGTGAAGAGGATCAAAAGGTACAAATTTCTAGTTATAAATAAAACAAATAAGTCATGGAGATGTAATGTACAGCATGGTAACTATAGTTAATAATACCATATTGCATATTTGAAAATTGGTAACGGAGTAGATCTTAAAAGTTCTCATCACCGGAAAAGAAATTTATAGCCATGTATGGTGATGGATGTTAACTAGACTTATTATGTTGATCATTTTGCAATACATACAAATATTGAATCATTATGTTGTACACCTGAAACTAATATAATGTTATATCTCAATTATACCTCAGTAAAAAAAGAAAACTTTGACAAAAAATGTTATCTTCAAAATTCTGAACTTCTAAATACTTTGGATATTTCAGTTAACAATTAGGATAAAATTTTCTTGTATATAATCTTAAAAAAGAACTTGTTTAAGCAAAGCTGTGGTTGAAATAATGTTGTAAGGGAATAGTTAGCAAAACTTACAAGGATCTTTGGAAATATTTAGTTATGAAAAAACAAGAAAATGGCAATGTATGTGAAGTTAGCATTATTTAGACTGGTAAATAGTAGGACAGTACATTTAGAAGGTGATACAGAATATCTTCGTATGTAATGAATATGTTACATTAAGGCAAATATACATATATTCCTGTTTTATGTATATTACATATATGTATATTTAGTTATTCTATATGTTTTCTAAAGGAATACATTGAAGTCTAAAAAATTAAATAAACTCTTAGTGATTCCACAAATAAAGGAATTAAATTATTTATTAAACCTTAAAAAATACTATCTACCTTGGAAATAAACTGCACAACCTCAACTTATATATGCAAACTTAGACACTATGGATGGCCCTTTGCAATATCTTTGATAAGCAGAATCTTTAATTGATGTTCAGTAAAGCAAGATATTGTTCCACTTTTGGCTCACACCACTTGTGAAATCAGTCTGCAAAAGTGTTGGCTGTGACCCAAGAATTTTCACCGAACTGCCAGTTCATGTGTGAGAGGTTCTTATGTTTGCCCTTTAATGCCCTGGGGTTTAAAGGAGGACAGAGAAAGCTTGGCTTAATCACCAGGCCTGCAGCGGGGCCAGAGATCAGAAGAGCAGATCTTTCTCTGCTGCTCTAATGTTCACAGTTCCTTCTGGGGAATGTAGATTCCCAGAGGTGTTTTCTTCAGTATAAGCTGGTTTGGGTCTCATTGAACACTTACTCACCTTTTCCTCTAGGATCTTCTTCAACTCAGAAGAAAATGCTTCTGCTTGGCAGCTAATCTGCTTCCCCTCATTACCTTCATATTGTGCAAAAAGAAAAAAAATACTCAAAACTCTTGGCCTAAACTTTGCTTATGATGATAGAATCTTCAGTAATTGTTGTTTCACCACAGGGTGACTGCCATCTTTCTCATGAATCATATTTCTTCTGAGAATCATGATTCCCATGAATAGTCACATACAGGTTAACCATATTTTCAACTTCCATGAAGTTCTATCCATCACTTGGTAAATGAGTTTTTGCTATTGGAACACTCACTTATGATGGAATTACCAATACCCAAGATCTGACCCCTTGTTGGGCTGTTGCATTCTACACTCTACCATTTAATTTATTCTAAACTTCTATTTTCAGACAACAATCACCTTATAAGAATTTACATTTTCATTCTATTATATTTGCTAGCAGTTAAATTTTTTCTGATGGTCAATTTACCCAAAGAAGCAAAAATAAATCAATCACTCATAAGCATTACTGCCCTTGCAATAGTAAGTGGAGAGTAACAAAGTCAGGCTGAGTGGGATGGAGATCTAGGTAGGCTTCCTTGTTATCCAATAGTTCACCTTTGTCTGCCTGAGATCAGACCCGTGCCTCTGTCACATCATGAATGACTCCACATTCTGGATCGAAATTAAACCTGATTTTTCTTAAGTTTTGTGTTTTGTATAAGAATGGGAGCTCCTAGAAGATAGGAAACATGATCTTTGTGTCATTAAGTGAGGTGAATTTTTTTCTACCTGCATTCTTCTCATAGAAACATGATAAATAATCACTCTGTGATGATGATCTGCGAGCTGGATATTAATATCCTTAAAAATGCATTTTTCAGATCTCTAACTGGCAACTGGTAATATATGGCTTTGTGATAATCTTTTGAATGGTCATCATTTAACTCTTATCAATTGATCTTATTTTCCAACTATCCTGTTACCAACATTGTTTATACTACTAAGTCATGAAATATTTTTTGAGTAAATATAGAATTAAACTTTGACCTCAGCCTTAAGTGAAATTGCTTCAATACAGTGTTTTTTCAAACCTGACTTAAACTTTTTATTGATACTATCACTAACAAATTATTTTCTTGTTTGGGTTAAGTGCTCAATACCTTCTGATGGGTGAGTTTCTAGTTACATTTTTAAAAGTACTATGAAATCATTATGAGATATCTAGTGTAGTAGTATATACACTTAATTTTACAAAATTTAAATGCCTACCCACATTTAGGGACTAATTTAATGGATGGGTTTCAGGTAAAACTTGGCTCATGTTTAGTTTTTGCTTGAACAGCATCTGATACACTTCCTCTTATTTGATTTTTAAATTGTGTATACCTTTTAAAATGAAATACCCAATATAAATATAAATTTTGTCCAACATCTAAATTGAGTTAATTCATTACAGTTCAATAAATCCTCAAATATGAAAAGGGTAATTCATTTAGAAAAGATTGCTGCTTTCTCTACTTTTTATGTTTAAAGCTAAAAGAGGTAAGCTTAAATTTTACCCATAAAAGTGCCTTTTTTGATGTGTCTCATACACTTATCTGCCTCTTAGATCCTTTTAACGTCTATAGAAAATGTGCTGGCACCACCAAATGTTGGAATTTGAGTTACTTGGAAAGTCTATGCCTGTTGATAGTTTATAAACACCTCTTGCCTTTTGTTTAAAGGCACATGTTATGTTTTTTTTTTCCTAAAACCTAATTTATAGAAAGGCATGGCAACTTAATTTCAGTAGTGATCATTTAAGGCTATAGCTTCTGAATATAAATCAGAAAATAACATAGTTAGTCTCCTGAAGTTATAGCATCACCATTCATCTGTGAATGAGAAGGTTTGGGAGATTTTGTTCCCTCCATAGACTTAACCTAACACTTTCTATTCATCATCTTCTTTATTATATATTTGTTTGTGTATTATTGATGGGACAAAATTCCTCAAGCCAAATAAAACAAGACATACAATAATATATTTCTAATTTAATAATAATAGTAATAATAATAAAGATGACTAACAGTGAGTGCCTATTGCATACTAGGCATTGTTCTAAGCACTTTATAAGTGTTAAATTACTGATGCTTTACAACAACCCAATGAAGTAGATACTATTGTTATCTCCAATTTACAGATAAAAATACTGGGTCTCACAGAGATTAGATAACTTGCCTAAAGTCACACAGCTGCTAAACGGTAGAGCTGGGATTCAAACCCAGAATGTCTGGCTCATTGCTTGAGTTCTTAAACACTTATGTTTTATATACACATATATTGTATGTATATTTATAGCAAAGCTCATTAACAGAAGGCCAATTATTGAGAATCTCCAGATAACTGGAATTATGTTGAACCCAATTAACTTTCAAGGAAATAGGTAGGTTTGAATTGGTGATTTAGTGAAAGATAAACACTTGTCTGGCTATAGCCTTAGGATGAACTTCAAACCTGATGGTATCGTGCATGTGGTAAAGACTTAGAGTCAGAATATACGTTTGGAATCTATCTTTGTCACTAGTTGAGGTTATATTTTGGGAAGCCATTTAACCCTTCAAATCTCCAGCTTCCTCATCTGTAAAATGGGAATGAGAGCTCTCATGTATTTCTGATAGATTTCTTGTGAGGACCAAGTGAGGTAGCATTTGTGCATGGCCTTTACAAACAGTATTGCACCCTACATTGTCACCATCAACACTATCAGTAATAATAATGATATTGATATAAAATTCCAAGATGCAATGTGGCCAGGGTTAGAGATGGGCATGTAGGTGGTGTATAACTCTCCAAGGGCAGAGCTGATGCTTGCCTCTGACATTGCCTAGTACCTGCTCTTCCCTACCCTCAAATGCTTTGGACTCTTATGCCACTCTCTGATTAACCAAAACCACCCCTACTTTTGTTCCTCTATGTTTTAAAGCTTGCTGGTCAGCTTCACTGATAGCTTACAGGGACCACAAACTCAACATGTCTAAAGCTGAAGTCAAGCTTCACAGCTAGTAAGTAGCAGAGGCGAGAGTTTAGTTTCAGAGTATTTGTTCTCGCCAACATACCATACAATATTTTTGGTATGTTTTGAAGAAAATAATTCTGGAGGCAGTATAGGGAATAGATTGAATGGGGAGAGATTGGAGACAAGGAGAATCACTTGCAGTGGTCCACATAGGAGATACGTAGGGTCTGAACCAGGTTAGTGGTTGGACCCTCCAAGGTTAGACTGGAGAATTGAAAGGAACTGTAACTGGCTTCTTATATTCCTTTGTCTATGGACTGTGGGGGTTGTCCAAATGACTCTCTTCTGGTGGTTACAATTCTAATCATTTAATAGGGGTAATACTGGCCTCATGGAACCAGTTGGGAAGTGTTCCTTCTTCTTATATTCCTTGGAACAGTTTGTGAAGAATTGTTATTAATTCTTCTTCAAATGTATGGTAGAATTCAAAATAAAGTCTGGGCCTGGGGTTTTTTTGAGGTTAGGTTTTTGATTACTAATTCAATCTCTTTGTTATAGATTTATTCAGACTCTATATTTCTTCTTGGGTCAGTTTCAGTAGTTGTGTCTTACTGAGGATTTGAACATTTCGTCTAAGTTGTTGGAATACAATTGCTCATAGTATTCCTTTATAATACTTTTTATTTCCATAAGGTTGGTATCAGTGTTCTCTCTTTCATTTCTAATTCTACTACTTTGAGTCTTCTATTTTTTTTGTCAATTTAGTTAAAATTTTGTCAATTTTCTTATTTTTCAAAAGAACCAGTTTTCAATTTCATCAATTTTTTTTTTGTTTTTCTGTTTCATTAATTTCCACTCTAATCTTTATTATTTTCTTTTTTCTGCTTACTTTAGGTATATTTTGCCTTTATTTTTCTAGTGTCTCTAGGTAAAATGTTAGGTTATAGATTTGAGATCTTTCTTATTTTTTTTCATATAGGCATTTATAGCTTTAAATTTCTCTCTGAGCACTGCTTTATCTCCATTCCATAAGTTTTGTATGTTGTGTCATTCGTTCATCTCAAAATATTTTCTAATTTCCTCTTTCATTCACTGGTTATTTAGGAGTATGTTGTTTAATTTCCACATATTTGTGAGTTTTCCAAATTTCTTTCTGTTATTTTATCCCATTGTGAACCTTAAATTATCCTTTTAAATTTATTGATGTTCATTTTGTGGCCTAGTATATGGTCTGTCCTGGAGAATGTCCCATGTGCACTTGACAAGAATGTATATTCTACTGTATTAACTCCCTTTGGCTGCTGTACAAATTATCATAAATTTGGTGGCTTAAAACAATAGAAATTCATATTCCCTTATAATTCTGGAGGCCAGAAGTCTGAAATCAGTTTCACTGGGCTGAAATCAAGGTATTGGCAGGTTTGTGCTTCCTCTGGGGATGCTAGGGAGTATCTGTTCCTTGACTCTTCCAGCCTCTGGTGGCTGTTGGCATTCCTTGCTTTGTGGCTCCATCATCCCAATCTCTCTCACTGTGGTCACATTCAGACTGGGAAATTTCTATTATTCTATCTCCCCCTTCGCTGAATCTTTCCTTTGTCCCTTACATTCTGATTTCAGTTTTTGTATTTTTCAGTTCTAAAATTTCCGTTTGGATTTTCCTATATATCCTCTATTTCTTCGCTGAGATGTTTTATTTTTTCATTTGTTTCAAGCATGTTTGTAATTGCTTGTTGAAGCATTTTTGTCAAGGCTACTATATTAAATTACATCTTTGTTATTTCAGTGTTGGCATCTATTGATTGTATTTTTTCCATTCAGTTTGACATCTTTCTGGTTCTTGGGGCCACAGTTTTTGCTGTGGTGTTTGGTTGCAGTGGGATGGTTATCATCTAAATGTTTTGTCTTGGTCAACTCCCCCTGTCTTGGTCATTTTCCTAGGAAGAGAAAGATTTTGTTGGGGCTTTTTGGTCTGCATCTGTTTGTGTTTCCAAGTTTCCAGCTTCTTCACCTCCAAGTATGGTACATAGGAGGCAAAAAGTAATCCCAGGGAACTCACAACTGCATTGTTCCTCAGGTCCCAAGGTTCCTAGGAGTCTTCCATCTTTTCTCTATCTTTCTCTAATTTTTAAAAAAATTATTTTATTGAGGTCACCTTGGTTTATAACATTGTATAAATTTCAGGTGTACATTATTATATTTCAGCTTCTGTATAGACTGCATCATGTTCACCACCAAAAGTCTAGTTTCCATCCGTTGTTATGCATATGTGCTCCTTTACCCCTTTCGCCCTCCCCTCTGCCTTTCAGTCTTATTTGTTATGTATATAAATAATGCCCAGGGTTTTCACTTGTACATAGCAGGAAAAACAGGGAAAAGTACATCTACTGCATCTTGCCAGAAGTGAAAGTACTATATACTTATTGGAAACTCTTAATTATTTACTTCTTTTCTCTTCATAATGGAAATTTTCAAATATAGACACACATAAGGAGAAGACAGCATAATGAACTTCATGTATCTATCATACAGCTTCAACAGTGATCAATATTCTGTCTGTTTTGTTTCATTTTTTTCCTCCCGAGACACCTTTTTTGAGGAAGTTAGGATAATATAAACAAATTTTATTCAACTCTATTTTAAGTTTTATATGATAGTCTTTGGCTCTTCATTAAATTGTTACTTAATGTTGCTTTGCACAAAGATTAATTTTTCATCCTTGAGATGTTTGTACAGTTGTGCACTGCATAAGGACATTTCATTCAACAATGGACTGCATATTTGATGGTGGTCACATAAAATTAGTACATATAGCCTAGGTGTGTAGTAGGCTATACCATCTAGGTTTGTGTAAGTACACTCTATGATGTTCACACGATGACGAAATTGCCTAACGACACATTTCTCAGAATGTATCCCCATTGTCAAGCAGATACATGACTATATGTATTATTAATTGAAACTGATTACACACACATGTATAATATTCTGAACTACTAAAGTGCTGCCATATATGTTTATTGGACATGACATGATGAGACTTTTGGTGACCTCAAATAAATGTAGTTAATTAAATGTTTAATCTAATTTTTAAAATGAAGAAATGAACATTTTGTCATTATTTAAATGACTCAGAACATTGGTTTGGGAAAGACTTTAATGCAGAATTATGAACTTGAATTTATGAATTATCCACCTATCCCTGTGTGATAGACTTTAAAGATGAATGTAAAATTTAAAAATTTGCCTGACTAGCAAAATTTGGAAGCAACTATGATATATACTAAGTAATAATTTTGGTAAGTTGCTAATTTGTTGTAAGATACATAATTTAGTTTTTAAAATCTGAAATACAAAAGCTGATTCAACAAAAGCCCAACACTCTGAAGAGTAATAACCATAAAACATGGCTCTCTTCTGCCACTGATCTCACTGAGGAGACTTGGTGTAGACTCAAAATGCTGCACTGTTTTCTCTTCTCCAGAATAGCAAATACGAAGCAGTTTAGTCCAAAAATAAGTAAGAAAAAAATATAGTGTATAGTTTAACAGCATAACCCCTAAGGGTAAGTATAGCTTTAGTCATAGTAAACTTAAAGGGTAAATAACAGCCCATCCAAATTGAGTCCAAAATCTCTACTTGTATCTGAACAGTATTTATCCCAACAATAGTGTGAGCTCTGTGTGTGTGCCAGGAGTTGTGAAGCCAGCATTTTAGAAGAGTTAACACACATTGCACTAGTCCTCTGCCCTGAAGGCTTTTGGTCTAAAACTACAAATATGGAAAAGCTGCATGTTTTAATGGAGGGCTAATATAACCTCTACTTATTCTTGCTTTCTTGCCTTGTCCTTTCTGTAAAGTTTTGTATCCTAGAAGATTAAAGGTGCAGATATTTTTTTGAAATCTATAGTTTAAACTACTAAAAAATAGGTTTATAGAGTTCTGTTAGTATAACGCTCTTAAAATAACTGAAGGTTTTCTCTTCCCCCCTGTTATTCTATATAAATCTTCTATCACTTTATTAGTAGCATTTAGTTCCTAGAGTTATTTCTTTAATTTAGCTATTCTTGCTTCTGTTTCCTCATAGTCCTCTGTGTTATGTCCATATTCTATAGTTCTGGTTCGTCATATGAGAGAAGTTCTTTTCCCTAGTGAGATTTGTAAGTGCTCTAGAATTTGGAGGCTGTGTTACCGTCTTTGTATTCTCAGCCTATGGCACAGTGACAGGCATATAATGGGCTTTCAGTCACATCCAGGTTTTAAATTTGAGATATGATGATTTGCATGGAATGAGAGGTGGGACTTGTAGTTACTGGGATGGGTGAGAGGGATGGAGAGTGCAATGGAGGAGTGAAGAGGGGGAGGTTGGAAAGGTCAGATATAGAGTTGATGCTTGAAAAAATTGATCTGAATAATGTCTACATGCATGAATTTTGGCTTTTAATAATTCTTCTTCTTTCATCCTCAAACAAAACAAAGCACACAAAATGCCATAACATGAAAATGCTTTTCAATTAATTTCTCACTGTCAACTATAGTTCTCTCCCAACTGGACACCTGATTTGAAAATATGAGCTATGCACATAGGTTAAATGTGAGTTAAAGTCAACCTCCTAGAGTCTCACCCTATAGGACTGAGGCTAGAGTCCTTCTGAGGTATCTTTCTTTCTCCTTGCTAAGATTTCTGCTCTTGCTATCTCCTCTCTTCTGATCAGGGGTTTTATGGGTTTCTTGTTCCCCCTCCCTACTCCCAATTGTGGCATCCAGAGCACAGCAGAGAGACAGTGCCTATAGCTATTTAAGTAGTGGCCAAATCCTGCTTTTGACCTGATTGAGAAAGCATATTGATGTACTTAATAAGAGAAGGAAGCCATATTTTTCTTTAACCTCTATAATTAATAGCTAAAATAAATCGGTTTTGCCTTTCATCCTTTCTATTCTTGATTTTCTGTTGAATCTCAAGTGGAACAAAGCCTGCTATGCTTTTGTGGGACTTTAAAATTAAGCTTAAAGGAAAAAAATTTAAAAGAAATATTGTGTGGAAAGTGATTCATCTTTACTCTTAGAAGCCTCAGATGACTTGACTGTTTCAACAGGATTTTCTTTTAATATTATCTTATTCACAGGGGCTAAAAGAATCTTCTCTAGTATCCCAAATTGATTGAACCTCATGTAACCAAGGGATAGCTATATACCATGGCAAGCATTTACTGAGTGTTAGGACATCCCGGGAGCAATACTTGGTGGCACTGGGGAGACAAATATGACTATGGTCCATATTCATATCCTTAAAGACCTCACAGCATAGTCAGGAAAAAGGATGTAAAAAAAAACAAGTGCCAGGATAATGGAAGGGCGTAAAGTGAAGTAAGACTGTAATGGGAGGAGCTATTGCTTCTTTCTGATGTAGACTGTAGGAAGTCAGGGCATGCTTCAGAGTATACATCACATTAGAACTGGACAATAAAGAGCATGGGAAACAGTGACTCCACTGGAAGCACCTTGGAGGCCCAGAGAGGGCAATGGTTGCTGACATAGCCTGAAGGATCTGTTGGACATCTTCTCAGAGGTTTTCCAGCACCTAGAGCTGATGCCTCACATCAGTTTACCCACTTTACATGTCTGGGGGTTGTTTCTGGGTCCCCAGAGCCAACCCACTGTTGTGGTTTCAGTTGGAGGTCCCCTTGATCTAATGATACTTCCCATTGAACTGTTTTCCCCACTTAGGATCATTCTATTGCAACTATGCCATATAAGGAGACATTAGAGAACATGAGTTGAAGTTCACTTTTCTCTGTTCTCTGGTTCTGGACTTTCTGAGCTGACTTGGGAGAGCAAGCAGGCAAAAAGCATCATGAGTGGAGTGATATAATGCAAATGTAGCAATGATCTGAGGGGAATTGTATTGAAAAAGTGCTTTCAGGTCTTATAAAAAAAGGTAAATATAAACAATAGTATTTGCATATGTAAAATATCCTTTTTTCCTCTTAATCAGCTCACTTACATAGTGCTTAACACATAGTATTCCTCAAGAAATATTATGGAGTGACTTGCTTGGATAATCTACTTTTGGCTGATAGTGTGAAAGCTTTTATTCTTAACTAAATCTAAAAGGCTGTGTACTTTGTTGTAAAAGAAAAAAATTAAGTTTCTAGCTTTAGAAACCTCAGACATCCATCTTAACCAAGTGATCAAGTTTAGCATAACTAGTTATAATACATGTCAGCAATATGAATCGCGGATAGGATGCACTGAACAGAACACAGTATCCCTTCTGTGATATTCTTGCCAAAATTCACAACTTCAGAAGTGTCTAGGTCATAAAAGACAAAGAAAGACTGAGGAACAGTTACAGACTGGAGGATTCTAAGGGAAATAAAGAAAAAAACTAAATGCAATGTGGGCTTCTGGACAGGATCCTAGAAGAGAAAAAATACATTAGTGGAAAAACTGGTGAAATTTGAATAAGGTCTATTGTTTAGTTAATATTATTGTACAAATTTCAATGTCCTGGTTTTGGTAATTGTACTATGGCTAGGTAAGATGTTAACATTATGGGAAGCTGGCTGATGGTATATGGAACTCTTTGTATGGTTTTTGCAACTTTTTTTAAAAGTCTAAAATTAGTTAGAATAGTTAAAAAACAACTTATACATGTGTACATGCCATCCAAAGACATAACTGGAAATAAAAGCAGATTTATGATTTGTATCATTAACAGTATCAGTGATTGTGAGTGGTCATTTTAAGTTTAGAAGTCTTTGTATGAATACTGACACTATATAGTTTTGAACAAGTTTTTTAAAAATATGTTATTCATGCACACTAAAAACAATGTTTTTGGAATGGTTTTTGGTTGGAGTTCTCACTCTTTAAGGTATACTTTCTGGATGTTGTCCTAAGTATTGATAACTATGTTTGTGGTACAAGTAGTATTAATTTTTTTGTTTATGAATGAATCAAGTACTTTTTGAGGATTTATACATAGAACAGCAGTTGTCAGTACTTGAAAACGCTGTATTAATTTGCTTGCTTCTTTTTAAAATTTCTACCCTCCTTTTTTAGCCTCCAAACCACAGTATTTCTGTCTTCTCTACTGCCCTCTAGAGGTAGACTAGGGAAAACGGGAGTCATGAACCCCTGAATACGTGGTTCAGAGGAAAAAAGAAAAGAAACTAAAATTTCTGAATTTGGTGGAGATAAATATGGATTGCTCAGATATATGTTCTTACGAAATAGCACAGTCTCAATTTTTGTCTTGAAGTGCCAGCATGTCGTTTTGAGATCCATTGTTTATTTTGGGATGGGTAAGCCACATTAGCCTTGTACCAAGTAGAGTATTTGGGGCATAATAAGATGCTCTGTTCACCAAGGGAATGTTATCGATGGAAGGCTTCAGCATCAGTCTCTCATCTGTGATCTTTCTTCCTTTGTCCTACATAGCCCCTTTCTTCAGACACCTCAGAGTCTCTGTTTCCTTTCCTACTATCAAAACCCGCCGTGTTAGCTCCATTTCAGAAATAAATGATAATAAGGATTTAAAATGTTGCTTCATCTATTTCTACTTTTGGGAAAAAAATAAACACACATGTCCTAGTAATGGCAGATTTTTCTTCAATTCATTTGTTCATTCCTTCATCTTTACACTGTCCTCTGGAGTCCAGCTATTAGAGTTAGTGACATTGTATTTGCATAGAATATTTTTATTTGTTAATTAAAAAAACCTTATTTTGCTTTTTCTTGTTTTTTTTTTACGTTGCACTTTTATTGGCTTTACTGAGAATTTATCTTCTAGAAATATAGGCTAAAAAGAAATTTAAGTCATATGTCAATAAGGTGAATATTTTAGTTCTTCACTGAAACAAAAGTTTTCTGAAATACATTTCTTCTATGAATACACACAAAAAGTATATACAGGTTAAGAAGAGTTTGGAACTGATGACTTCTTTAGACTAGAGATTAACTAGACTTGCTAGTAGTTGACCATGTTATTTTTAAATAGAGATTTGCACTATTATTTCAAACAATATTATTATTAATATTGTTATCATTATTATTTTCCTATGAGCATTACAAAACCTACTCCAATGGGGAGCTGGACAGTTTCAATAGCTAATGACCAAACTTTTCACCTCAGGACTTGGTTTGTACTAAGCTGTGGTTTTAAGTGATTGACAGCCATTTCATAGTAACCTGCAATGAATTGGGGGTCAAAATCATCCAAATGATGGAGAGAAAATGCCCCCATTAGAAAAAAATAAAGACAGACGTAAACTAACCAGTGTAGTTGAAACTAATTGGCTTCCTTGTTGGCAAAGGATTGAACGGGCACAGGGACTGAATTAATCTCTTGAATTGGGTGGCAGATCCTTGCAGGTTGAAATTGTGAATTGGCAGGTTAGCATAAGGGGAGACTATATCCCCCTCGCATGTGATACTTCTGTTCTGTGAATTTCCATTTTGTGAAGCTGTCAATCTGAGGCTTTTGTGAGCATTAAACTTTCTTTAGAAATAACACCACCAAAAAAAGAATGACCCTACCTCCTAAACTACCACATAAATCAGCTTGATTAGTAATCTCCATTAAGAGACATTGAGTTTTGAATAGGCTGGGTATTGTAGGTCCAGAATGAAGGACTTGGCAAGGCCAAATAGGGAACTTTGAACATCTGCCCTACCCCTTCCTCGCACTTCTGTGAGTTTTAAGCCTATTCACAAATGCCCTAAATTATAAAAGTGCAAATTGTGGTTCCCCACAAGCAGTTTCTCAAATAACGTTAAGGGGTGAATATATAGTATTAGTATTTATTAAAGGCATAGAAATCCCACAAAATATTTTGTATTCAGAAGAAAGGTAATGGTGACAGACCTTTATATATGAGCCTATTAATTCTAGCATTCTTTTAGCATTCTTCTTTTCCTTAGCAAGTGAAGTTTGATCTTGAATTTTTATTCAAAGCTCTATGAACCAAAGCCACAGATGGGGTATTGCTGTGTCATTTCCATGGCCTTATACAGAATGTATGCAGCTGTCCCATACTCCCTTAATAGACCTTTAGCTTTTCAATACATCTTCCACTGATGGCATTTCTGTGGATAAACATCATTTCAGAATGAAACGTGCCAGATGTCCCGCAGTGCACTTAGGTACAACAAGGCACTTTTAAAAAAATTGCGCCTATATTATTTACTCATTTAGAGGGATGTGACTTCTGGGATATACATGGGAAATCCAAAATTTGCTGAATGAGAGAGGAAATATTATAAACAGTTTCCAACTCACTTGTACCTTCGAATTCTCCCAAACACAATTTTTTTTCAGACCCATAAAGAGGTCAGTATTTTATATCCAGTTTTCTCATAATTTCTCCCTCTAGGAGGCATAACTCAATCAAAATCTCTGGTTACTACTGAATAGAAATAGTCTTTTTTATTGAGGTTAAAAATTGCTAGATCAGGGATTTGGAATATATATATATTCTATTCTTCCTTTAGTATAAGTAATTTAAAAAATCATTCCTCCCAACACACTTCAGTTTTATATTCCCACCACAGGAAAATATTATTTTCAATTTTTTTTCTGTTAAGGGATTAGAATGGGTGATCCAAATGAAAACGAAATACTAGTGAGAAATGGTTGTCCAGGATCAGTCCAATATCAGCATTTGATTCCATCATATCAAATGTAACTATCACATGCTCAAATGCTTGACTGACTATTGACTTGTGTCATTTAATTGTTTTTTTTGCATATATACCACTCTCCTCAAAGATTGTAAAATCCTTGACTGTAAGGACCATGTCTCCTACATTGTTGCTAAGTACAGTGGGAAATCTTCGTCAATGCCTGTTGAGTTGCTGACTATATTTATGCCAAACTGGAACAAGGAGATTCGTGTTACATTTTGCTATGAGATATTTCGGTTTCATGTAAAAGTTCTTATAGATTATGGAATAGAATGTAAAAGAGAGTATAGACTTTGCTTCACTATTAACTATGTGATATTGCAAATTGTGGTAGCTTTGTTATTCTTCAAAGTGTTTTGCATGCGTTGTCGCAATTTTTTAAAGCGGGGTTTCCAGATGCAGCCCAAGTAATAGCTGATAAAACTGAAACACAGATCCACTGCTAAAGGAGATTGTGCTAGGCAATATTTTGAAATTTCTTTTAACTCCTAGGAATCATTTAAAAAAGAAATGTTCTTCAATATTGCATAAACTAATTATCTATGAAGTGTTTATCCCAAGCAAAAAGCAATTAAAGAAAAAGTCACTCCAGGAAACAGTGGCAATTATTTAAAATTCCACTATGTATTTAACTCAAAAAGTGAGGCTTTCTGAGGCTGTATTTTCTGTGAGTGCACTCCGAGAAAACTAGCTGAGACTTTTAATGATTTCTAGAATCACTTAATAATTTTGTTTATTGTCAATTCACATTCTTTTAACAGCAATGGTCTTCTTAAAACAAAATATTCTGCTTTTAGAAAATGAAAACATGTTTATAGTTTATTTTGCTTTCTGGTTTTTAAGAAAATATAGATCAGTGCTTGTAGTTCTATCTCTGATGGCTGTGTGGTTAATTTTTCTGTTCCGCGGTGTGTAGCTGTCTCTTTTGGTGCTGCTGTGTTTGCAGCCATGCTGTCAACATCCACCAGAGAGCAGAGCAGCTCCAACACCCACATCTTTCATGCTAGAAATAGATGGAGACAGTAACACAGTCAGATCCTTGGCCAAACAACGGAGATTGCAGTTCATTTCAAAGGTCAGCGCATATTTAAGCTTGCTTCATTACTGCCACCTTTATGCCTGAGATTTTCATTTAAAAAAAAATCAGTTTACCAAGGTTCCTTTAGAGACAGAAAAATGAAAGTGCTGAGTCCTATTTTCATTTGGGGATATCAAGCTTTTTATCAAATTATAGAGTTGGCGTTTCAGAATATTTCATATCTGATCAAGAGGGAAATCCAAAAATAATTTTCTCTTTATTCAGGAATCTTTCAGGCAGGAGGACTGCTTTATTTTTTACTTAATATTGTGCTCAAGTCAATCATTTTGAATTCGGAGAGAAAAGAGACATTTAAAAGCAATCTATAATAAAAAAATTTTGGAGTTCATATTTTTATTTACATTTTCTAATGAAAATACAATTCATACTCTTTTGATATGTTTTTACCCATCACATAGTGAAATAAGTTTACATATTTTAATTTTTTATATTAAAGATGGTGAACAAGTGAATAATCATAAAACGTTTACTTTCTATTTAAAAAGAAATTAAGTTGCTTGCCTTTTAAGAATAAAGCAAGAATAGTTTGTCTTATTTTTAATCAAACCTGTACTCTTCCTATTTACTTTAAAGATCCAATATACATAGGAGGAGTAGGATATGGCATATATATTAGGAATATTAATATGGTCAGTGCATAATTAAGGATTCCAAATGATTTTTGTTACATATCTTTTTTTTCAAAAAGACTAATAATTTAATCAAAACAATTAATTTTGGGAAGGATCTTTACATACTTACTCTTTTTGAAAAAAATAGAGCTCTAGAAAGTAAAAGAAAATCATTCTGAGATGTGACATTTAAGCCACAGGAAAAATAGACTTTCAAAATAGTATTTTTGTGTGTGTGTGTGTGTGTGTGTGTGAGAAAGATTAACCCTTAGCTAACATCCGTTCCAATCCTCCTCTTTTTGCTGAGGAAGACTGGCCCTGGGCTAACACCCGTGCCCATCTTCCTCCACTTTATATGAGATGCCGCCACAGCGTGGCTGACAGGCAGTGCGTCGGCGGGCGCCCGGGATCTGAACTTGGGCTACCGAAGCAGAGCACGTGAACTTAATGGCTGGCCCCTGAAAATAGTGTTTTTATAAAGGCTTTTGATATCAAAATGTGAAAAAAATTTATGACATAAGTGATTTTGTTAATTGTTTGGAATGGAACTGCCTATAAGTGAAAAAAAAGGATTACATATGTAGTGAAAAAAAAGGATTACATATGTAGTGAAAAGTTTTTCAAACTTAAAGATGTTATGACCATTTTAGATCATGGAAATTCATATTTTTCTGTGACACATTGTAGGAACTTAATTATGGAAATGTCTTAAAAAATGTTTAAAAGAAATGCCTTAAGACTGAAGGCTTTCTAAAAGAAATACTCAGATTATATATATATATATATATATATATATATATATATATATATATATACACACATATATATTTTGGTGGTAATTTTAACTAGGTTATTTTAATTTTGGCATTCATATATTTCTGATGAATATTTAAAACACATTATAACTGTGACTGAAAGAGGAAAACATATCTGTATTTTAAGTATAATAATTTTGGACTTATAAATCGACCTTATAAAAGTATTTTGGCTATCTCATTCCTTTATATGAATCATTAATACTTTATCTATAACATTTTAAAATAATTAAGAAATAAATATAGCTTACAATCCAGTCATTTGTTGTATTCAGACATGGATCACTTAACTCAATTCTGTACATTGGAATTGTTGCTTTCTCATTGGTTTTCAGGAGTATGTATGTGAATGGGATCCAGAAAATATGGTAATAGGGCCTTAGGATAAAAATAAGAAATGTGAAAGGTGAGAAAACTGGCAAGAATGGAACCTCAGGTCCCTTGGACCATCCAGGTGCATTCCAATCTGCAAGATGGGATGAACCTATTTTTAATTCCCTCTCAGTTTCTGAAGTAAGGCGGTGCTGATTTTACTTGTTATAAACTATAATGTGACTTAAGTACAGGTCTTCACTTCTTTCTTAAATGTTATTTAAAACAACAAAAAAGAAAAGTAGGCATCTGTTAGAGATTATATTTATATTATAAAGGAAAAAAGAAAGTATTGATTGCCCATTATGTGCCCAGCAGTACACTATCTCGTTTAACTTCAGCATCACCTGGGAGCTGGGTGATCTGGGCCTATTTTACAGATAAGAGATTTAAACATTTAAGAGTTTAGTGATTACCTCAATTACCCAGTCAGGGCTTGGTCCCAATCTGACTCCAAACCCCATTTTTTCTCCTTGCTATATTGCAAATTCGGGACTAAGATAAGGATCCTTTCCTTAAAGGTTAACTTTCTTAGAGATTCATGGATTTGGATTGCCAGCAGATAAAAGATTGAAAGGGCCAAGATTAGCTGTGAGGTGAATGATAATACATGCGTGATTCTTATTTTTCAGTTTGAGGTTTACTTCTGTAGTCAATTATCTGCATTAAAAAACGAACAACCCCCCCCCCCCAAAACTTAGACTGATTTGTTAATTATCAGGTATTCATCCCAACACCATCATTACTTGTATAGAATACTTAAACCTATTTGAGCAAATATTGCCGGTAAATTGGTTGTAAAACTGAGGGTTTTTACATATGAAAAATAGCACATGCCATTTTTTGATAAACAAGGATCAATAATTATGTGTGATCTTTAAGGCTCGTAGCTTAAATGTCATGACAGTTTTAAGGGTAGAAATAGAATTTAGATTCATTATTTTTTTAACCTGAGTTTAAAAAGTTTAGTGTACACAAATACTACAGAGTCACCTTATTGTTATTTTTTTCAAAGTTTTTTCCCAAGACTTAAGGCTCAAATACCAGGGGCTAAGAAAGTCAGATATGCCAGTTTTTTCATTCTTCATCATGGCCTCTACTTCCCTGCTCCTCAAACTTATCATGCCCCTCATTTGAAATGATGAATCAAAACAATATTTCAAGAAGTCTTTTTCTTTTGTACAAATGAAAAATCAGGTTTCAATGATGCTTTATAGGTAAAAGTGATCTTTAGCCTTTTGTTAGAATCTGAGTTAGGTTTACAAGTAGAGGTGCATGATCTTTGGGCTTGCCTTAGAATTCAAGTTACTATTTTTTGAAAGCCCGATAGCCCTTTACATAAACTCTGTATTTGCTAAAATACAGCAACCAAAGAATACTTTAACTGCAGCAGTGGACAACTTCTTTTCATTATATGCATTTGCTTATCAATAAGAAGGTGCTTAGCTGCACATCAGGAAAATTTAAACTAACTCTCCAAAAGGCCGTTTATGTGTATTGTGTTAAAATATATATAATTTTTCTAAATGATCTGAAAACCTGCTATTCTCCTATCCTCAGAAGCTTAAAAATAAACCTCTTAAGCTTCAAGTGAAATAATTATTTAATACATAAATAAAGATGAATGGAATTTTTCTTACAATATGGCCATTGTCTTTCACTGAGTTCTAGGGATGTTAGCATTCAAGTTCCTGAGACTAAACCGCTCTTTCAACTCCATGACAGGAACCAGCAGCCCTCTGTGGAAGGCTCTCCAGAAATCTAACACAACCAAGACATTTTTCAAAACTAGTGTTTTTTTGTTGGAAGTTGTGCATATTAGAAAGCTTGTACTTTACAATGTAAATATGAGAAGGCATATTTTGAAAGGGCTAGGATGTTTTTTAAGAAATTCATTTATATTTTTCTGAGTTGATTCTGTCTGAATTTTTAAATAGACACAGAAGCAGGATCTGACCTATCATTATCAGGTGGGGGAATAACAGTCCTTTGCAAAGATTCAGATGAAAAATTTGGTAACAGCAACTTTTTCTCATATTCTTAAAATTTAAGATGAAAATGAAGGACCAGTGTGCAGAGGCTTCATGAGTTTTATTCAATAAGCCTCTAAGAAAGAAAAAGAATATATTTTTAACAAGGGCCATGAGAATGCGTTGGCTCTATTTTAGATTTTAATTTGTTTTTAGTGATTTAGACCTCTATTATATTTCTGTAGAATCGGTACTGATCATTTCAATGTTTGTTTCTAAGAGTTCTTATTTTGTTCTGAATGAAAGTACATACTATGTTAAAATCATAAATACTGCAGAGTTTTTCGTAACTTTATATATCCTGTCTTTTGGTATGCATTTGAATATGGCATTCTTTTTAGCTAGGTATCCCTATGTTGCTCTTTGTATATTTAGAATTACAGATGATATAATTTAATTCATTTTATTAATATATTCTTAGATATTTTAATATAGGAGCTTGTATATGGTATTCCAAATTTATTTTATGATGGCAGCCTCACATTTTATAGTACCTTATTAATCTGCTAGGCTAAAAATCTAAGCCAGTCTATGAGCCTTCAAAGACATTCTAAAAAAACAAAATACTGTTAGCTAGAAGCATGATTTCAGTAGGAAAATTTTCTGGTTTGTGATTCATATAAATATATTTTGAGAGAAGTTCTTGTACCAAAGTTCAAGGTCCTGATATTTACATAGTTCCTTTACATAGTGTACCATGTTGATTTGTGAGGAAATGAAGGGAATTTAAATTAAAATTTTGGACCATGAATGTAAAATTGCTAGATATTTGCACATAGTACAGGCTTGGGGGGAGATTTTTTTAAGTTATCCATATGGCAGCAGAACTTTTAATAAACAATAGTTCTAACACAGAGTCTTCCTGGAAACAGAAAATGGGATTTATGAGGTGACATTTTCAGTATATAAAGAAAAATGAAATAAGATTAGCTTTATTTTCCTATTTCCCCCTAGCCTTGCAAAGGTTTAGTTGCTGAATTACTACTTATAATTTGTTTTTTCATTCCATGCATGCATTTCATTAACCTATTCTGGGCTCTGCAGCCAGCCTGCTGAGAAAATTCAGCAGAAGAATTTCTGAGCAGATTGGCTACAGCACACTGTAGGACATATTTCAGAATCCAAGGACAATTTGATAACTTCTACTATGCTTTACATTAATAACGTGAAAAGTTTCATTTTGTTTAAATAGTATCTTAGAGAGTGTGTTATTTAATAATATTTAAGTAAAAGTTTATGATGTATTTACCAGACACTCAAAATGTAACGAATTGCTTGCTGAAATTATTCTGCTTCAGACACAAGATTAAATAGATTAGCATTGAAGTTCAGTTCTGGGATTTTGCCACTTACTTGAAGAACTATTGGAATAGTTGGCAAAAGTTTTTGTAATATAATTGATTTGTCTCTGAAATAGTTATGAGACTCATGCAATAAAGGCTGAGAGATATTACAAACAGATGCACTCGTACAATTCTCTGAATATAACTAAATGCTTCCTTTCATTCTTTAAAAATTTTTTTTTATTTAAGAGAATGCTCAATTATGTATGTTAATACAATGGCACAATTGGGCATAAATAATTAAAATTGATGTTGAAATGCATAAAATTATTTTTATGTCAAAGTTACATTTAAAATTATATTTTTCTCTGACTTTAATTTTATACATTTGCATTCCCCAAACAGAGAATGCTCAGAATGGCTCAGAATGCCCCAGGTGAGGAGATAAGCTGAATCTGGGATTTAAAAATTGCAGTGATACTGAGAAAAAAATTCTCAGAGTTAAAAGGCACTTTGTTCACTCTCTGTCCAGTAATTCCCCCATCCTCTCTAAAAATCCAGCATTCTCTGGCGCTGTTTTATAGCTTATTATCTGTTTGAGCCAGTGATAGTTCACTCACTACCCCCCTGCAAAAGGCAACCCCCTCTTATGTTGGGATATTTTAAGAAGCAGGTGGTTCTTGCTTATTTTGAGCTGTAATCTGCCCTACAGTAACTTCTATTTGCTGGTTTGTGTTCTGTGGTAAAAGCTATCAGAATGCTACTCATTTTCTACAAGAAAGACCATCAAATCCAGCTATTGTTCCATTTCTCTGCTTTATTTTATAGCAAAACTCCTGAAAGAGTCAGTTCAATTCAATAAATATTTATGGAACATCTGACACTATCTTAGGTCCTTAGATTATAAACAAAGATCCCTGACTTAAGGAATATTATATTCTAGTTGGGATAAGAAAACAAAAAATAATAAAGGTGCTGACTTAAAGACACCATTTGCTCAACTTTCTTTCCCTTTTCTTTTCTTTTTTTTTTGTGGGGAAGACCAGCCCTAAGCTAACATCTGTTGCCAATCCTCCCCTTTTTGCTGAGGAAGACTGGCCCTGGGCTAACATCCGTGCCCATCTTCCTCCACTTTATATGGGACGCCGCCACGGCATGGCTAACAGGCAGTGCGTCCGCAGGCACCCGGGATCCAAACTCGTGAACCCTGGGCTGCCAAGCGCGAACTAAACCGCTGCACCACCGGGTGGCCCCTCTTTCCCTTTTCTCTCACCCATCCCTGTCAGGCTTTTGTCCTTGCCCTTCTTCTGAACTGCTCCTGACCAGATCACTAGTGTCTCATTCTTCTTTCTTTCCTCTTCATTTTTAACCTTCATTGTCTTTTACCTTATTAGCAGCATCTGACACCACAGATCACTCCTTCTCTCCTTTCTGAAATAATTTCATTATTTTCAAGACACTATTGGCTCCTAGGTTTTTTTCTTGATTCACTGGCCACCCTTTTTATTCTCCTTTGCCAGCCTCTCCTCCTCTTCCAGGTCTATAAGTGTCCCAGAGCTCTGTCCCCATGGCTTGTCCTTCCCCCTCAGACTATACTTACTTACCTCCTGAGTGATCTTACAGTTTCGTGACTTTAATGCCTTCTGTATTCGGATGTCTCCCAAGTGTTCTACAATTCAAAGAATCTAAGATCCTATTGATTATAAGATGCACTGTCATTTTATGTACTACTAAGCAAGAAAAAAAATGTTCTAATTCTCATTATAAGACAACATTGATTGTAAGACATATTCCAATACAAAGATATTAAAGTATAAAAAAGAAAATGTATCACAGAATCAATGAAATGTGGCATATGTCCTAACCTCTCCTCTGAGATCCAGACTCATATATATCCAACTGTAGCATTTCCTAAACAGGATTCTGGATTTCCACCCATTCCCAAACTTGATCTTCCTCTAGTCTTCTCTGTATCAATAAATGGCACCCCTGTTCATTCAGTTGCTTTGCTCAAAACCCCAAAGATAGACTGCAAATCTGAGTTTTCAACCTTGGCACATATCCTATAATCAACAAGTCTTCTACCTTCAAATAAACCCCCAAATTTGATTACTTTCACTATCTCCTCTACCACTCTTGTTCAAGACACCTTTATCTCCTGCCTGTATTACTAAAATATCATCCTAACTGGCCTCCAGAGTCCACTCCTGCTCCTATGGAGTTATATTTCACATACAGCCAGAGTGAGTGTTTAAAAACAAACATCGAATCACACTACTCCCAACTCAAAACTTCCAGAGGCTTCTCTTTATACTCAGAATAACATTCTAGCCCTTCTCTTGACTTACAAGGCTTTGCATGACCATCCCCTTCCCTTCTGACATTATTCTGTATCACTCTGCTGTGTTCAGACACTTCCAGCCATTCAGTTGTTTTTTCTGTTCCTCCAAGGCACCACACTAGTTTCCCCACTGCTCCCAGAATATTAGAACATTGCACAATTTAAAGCCCTGCTGCATGTCTCCATGATCCATCTCTCTTCCTTCTCCCCAAGAGGTAACTAATTATTCCTTTGCTTTTATTTATGGTTTTAACATATATATATGCCTCAAAAGGTATATAACTTAGTTTCATTCTTTGTAAATGGAATTATACTGTATATGTTCTTATGTGACATGTTCTTTTCACTTAACATTATGATTTGATATTCATCCATATTAATATGTAAAGCTGTACTTTATTCATTTTCTCTGCTGTATAGTGTTTCATTGCGTGGACATACCAAATTTATTATTCATACATTTAACTATCAACAGATTTTGGGGGGGGTATATTAACAGTGCTTCTGTGAACATTCATGGGCATGTTTCAAGATGCAATTATTGAAATATTTCACGGGGACTGGATTTTGGGTCAAAAGGAATGTACTGTATATCTCCAACTTTACTAGGTAATATCAATAATTTTCCAGAGCAGTTGTATCCTCCAGCAGCATATGAAACTGTCTGTAAATCAACAACCTCATGAAAGCTTGACATTGTTAGTCTACTAATTTTCTTCCCAATCTGATGTGTGCAAAATATTACATTATTTTAAGTTACATTTGCCAGATAATTTTCATACATATGTGTATAGACCATTAGTATTTATTTTTCTGTTACATTCCTATTTGTGCCTTTGCCAATTTTTCTATGGGATTTTCAGATGGTTTTAAATTTATTCAAAGAAGATTTTTTTCCCTCAGATACAAGTATTTTGTTGGTTAAAAGTTCTGCAAGTATTTCCCATTTATTGTTGCTTAACAGTTTACTGTCTTTACAGTATTTTTTGATGAATAATAGTTCTTGATTTTACTGTGGAGAATTAACTTTTATGAACTGTACATTTGCATGTTGTATAAAAAATCCTTCCCTACTCTGAGATCTTATAGATATTCTCCTATATTTTATTTTAAATGTTTTAAAGTTTAAAGGGTCTTCTACGTTCAAATATTTAATCCATTTGGAATGGACTTTTGTGTATAGTGGAGGTAATAATTAAATTCCATTGTTTTTTTTTCATTTCATATGGAAAACCAACTATTCCAGTACCATTTATTTAAGAGATCATCCTGTGAAGCCAGCTCTGTCCCAAATCACAGTTCCTTATATGTTGGGACTCTTATCCATCATCGGTTAATTTGTCTCTCTCTGTGCCAATACCACTCTGTCTTAACTGTTGTAGGTTTTAAGTAAGTCTATGCAAATGGTAAAACTATTTCCCTGACATTGTTCTTGTTTTTCTGGAATATTTAGGTTATTCTTGGCCCTTTGATATTTTGCGTAAATTTTAGAATCAGATTGTCAAATTCAGTGAAAAAATCTATATAGATTTTGATTGGAATTTTATTGAATCTATGGATCTATTTTGAGAAGCTTGACGATGACCAGCCGCTAATTAAATCCCTGGACACTGAGTTTCTATAAGGTTCCCTAGCAGACAACATTTCACAAATGCTGTTGCAATTTATTGCTTTGGGAATTAAGCACATCCTGTGTGTGACTCCACATCCTGGGAGAGGATTCTTGGAAGCTTGTGCCTGGTTTTCTCTGGATTTCCCTTTGTTGATTTTGCTTTGTATCCTTTCGGTGTAATAAATCATAGCCATGAGTATGACTACATGAGTCTTGTGAGTCCTTCAAGTGAATCTTGGGGATTCCCAAAACACCTGTTATGTTTGGCCATTATACTTTAAACTTTTCCATGACATTATGTTTAGTGTCTCTCTCTCTCTCTCTCTTCTTTTTTTTTGTGAGGAAGACCAGCCCTGGGCTAACATCTGTTGCCAATCCTCCTCCTTTTTTGCTGAGGAAGACTGGCCCTGGGCAACATCTGTGCCCACCTTCCTCTACTTTATATGGGATGCGCCACAGCATGACTGACAAGTAGTGCGACGGCAGGCACTCTGGATCTGAACCTGTGAACCCCGGGCCGCCAAAGCGTGACCTAAACCGCTGCGCCACCGGGCCGGCCCTGTTTAGTGTATCTCTTGAGAAGTTGGTACAGCTAGATTTTGTTTTTGTTTTTAATCCAGTCTGAATATTGTTGTCTTTTATCCAGACTTTATTAATTACATTAATAATGACTGATATATTGCAATTCATTTTTACCATTTTGTTTTATTGTCTATTCATTCTGCTTTTTCTACACTTCTTTTTGTTCCTTTTTTTTTGCCTTCCTTTTGAATAACTAAATTTTTCTTCTCATTTAGAATTTCCTCCTTGACTAGATTGTAAGTGAAATTCTATTTCTATTCTTTTAAGATTGCTCTGGTAATATGGATATAGATATATAATTTAAGTCTAAATTTAAACAATATCTTTGCCTTGTTCATGTAATACCCAAAGGAGCTTAGAACAGTTTACTATAGTTACTCCCTTCCCTCTCATTATATGCATTTTAATTCCAACCTTTTCTTAACAATGAAAATCAAGTATCTTTATTATTGTTTTTGGTAGTCATTAATTTTTCTATTTGTCCATATTTAAATTGTCTTTTTCATTCCTTCTTGCATCTCAGATCTTCTATCTGCATTTATTTTTCTTCTGTCTCATGAATATCCTTTATAATTTCCTTTAGTGTGGATCTGTAGATGGTAAATTCTCTCATCTTAGTTTCTCTAAAAATGTCTTAATTTTGGGGGCCGCCCGGTGGCGCAGCGGTTTAGTCCGCGCTTGGCAGCCCAAGGTTCGCGAGTTCGGATCCCGGGCGCCCGCCGACGCACTGCCTGGCAGCCATGCTGTGGCGGCGTCCCATATAAAGTGGAGGAAGATGGGCACGATGTTAGCTCAGGGCCAGTCTTCCTCAGCAAAAAGGGGAGGATTGGCAACAGATGTTAGCTCAGGGCTTGTCTTCCCCACAAAAACAAAAGAAAAATGTCTAAATTTTGCTCTTTTTAAAAGAAAATTGTTCTGAGTATACAATCCTAAGTTGAAGTTATTTTCTCTGAGCACTTTGAAAATATTACCTAGTGTTTTCTGGCTTTCATTGTGGTAATTAGAAGTAAGCTGATATTCCTTTAAATTTATCTGTCTCTTCTCTCTGGCTGCTTTTAAGATCTTCTTTATCTTTGTGTGTGTGTGTCTGTGTGTGTGTTTTATACTCCTCATTTGTCTGTTTTCTTTTCTTTTTACCTTTTGACCTCCTTCACCCATTTCTCTCCCTCTCTACCCACTGTCTCTGGCAACCACCAGTCTATTCTCTGTATCTATGAGCTTGTTTTTTTTAAGGTTCCAGATATAAGAGAGATCATATAATATTTGTCTTTCTCTCTATGGCTTACTTCCCTTAGCATAATGCCCTCGAGGTCCATCCGTGTTGTCACAAATGGCAAGATTTTATTCTCCTTTATGGCTGAATAATATTCCATTGTATATATATATACCCCAATTTCTTTATCCACTCATCATTGATGGACACTTACATTGTTTCCATATTTTGGTTATTATAAATAATGCTGCAATGAACATGAGGGTGCATATATCCTTTCGAATTAGTGTTTTAGTTTTCTTTGGATAAATACCCAGAAGTAAAATTGCTGGATAGAATGGTAGTTCTATTTTTAACTTTTGTGGAATCTCCATACTATTTTTCATAGTGGCTGCACCAATTTACATTCCCATCAACAAGGCACAAGGGTTCCCTTTTCTCCTCATTCTCTCCAACACTTGTTATTTCTTGTCTTTTTGATAGCAGCCATTCTAACAGGTGTGAGGTGATAGCTCATTGTGGTTTTGATTTGCATTTCCCTGATGAATAATGATGTTGAGCATCTTTTCATGTACCTGTTGGACATCTGTATGTTTTCTTTGGAAAAAATGTCTATTCAGATCTTCTGCTCGTTTTTTTTTTTGAAGGATTCACCCTGAGCTAACATCTGTTGCCAATCCTCCTCTTTATGCTGAGGAAGATTGGCCCTGGCCTAACATCCGTGCCCATCTTCCTCTACTTTCTATGTGGGATGCCGCCACAGCATGGCTTGAAAAGCAGTGCATAGGTCTGTACCTAGGATCCGAACCTGAGAACCCGGGGCCGACAAAGCAGAGCACATGAACTTAACTGCTATGCCACCAGGCTGGCCCTGAATTGTTTGTCTTTTTGCTATTGAGTTGTGTGAGTTCTTTATATGTTTTGAATATTAACCCCTTATCAGATATATGATTTGCAAATATTTTCTCCCATTCAGTAAGTTGTCTTTTCATTTTGTTGATGGTTTCCTTTACTATGAAGAAGCTCTTTAGTATGATGTAGTTCTACTTATTTATTTTTGCTTTTGTTGCTTTTGCTTTTGGTGTCAGATTCAAAAAATCATTGCCAAGACCTATGTCAAAGACCTTACTGCCTGTATTTTTTTCTAGGAGCTTTATGGTTTCAGGTTTAATGTTCAAGTCTTTAATCCATTTAGAGTTAATTTTTGTGCATGATGTAATAGTGGTTGAATTTTATTCTTTTGCATGTGGCTATCTAGTTTTCCTGACACCATTTATTGAAGAGACTGTCTTTTCCCCATAGTATATTCTTGGCTCCTTTGTTGTAAATGAATTGACCATATGTGTATGGATTTATTTCTGGGGTCTGTATTCTGTTCCATTGATCTATGTGTCTGTTTTTATGCCAGTATCATACTGTTTTAATTACTATAGCTTTGTAATATAGTTTGAAGCCAGGTAGCATGATATCTCCAGCTTTGTTCTTCTTTCTCAAGATTGCTTTGGCTATTCAGGATTTTTTTGTGGTTTCATACAAATTTTAGGATTCTTTGTTCCATTTCTTTGAAAAATACCATTGGAATATTTCTGTACTTTTACTACATCTGTCTAGGTAAGAATTTCTTTTTGTCTGTTTTTCTTAAAATTCAATAAGCAGATTAAAAACATCTACTCCTTATTTTAGAATTGCTTTAGATTTGTGGAAAATTAGTGAAGATCGTACAGAGAGTTCCCATATACCCTGGACTCAGTTTCCCCAGTTGTTACCATTTTACATTAGTATGGTACATTTTTCACAATAAATGAACCAATATTGATGCATTAACCAAACTTCATACTTTGTTCCAATTTTCTTTAGTTTTCATCTAATGTCCCTTTTCTGTTCAGGATCCCACCTAGGATACTGCATTACATTTAGTTGTATGTGTCCTTGGGCTTCTCTAGGTTGTGACAATTTCTCAGACTTTGTTTTTGATGACCTTGAAAGTTTTGAGTTGTACTGGTTAGGTATTTTGTAGAATGTCCCTCCATTGGAGTTTGTCTGATGTTTTTCTCATGATTAGAGTGGGGTTATGAGTTTTTGAGACTAAGACCACAAAAGTAAGTAGAAAGATCATTCTCATCACACATGTTAAGGGAATATGCTATCAAGATGACTTATCACTGCTGACAATAACATTCATCAGCTGGCTGAGGCAGTGTCTGTCAGGTTTCTCCACTGTAAAGTTGCTCTTTTATCCCTCTTTCCATATTGTACTCTTTGAAAGGGAGTCTCTTTTTCTCTGGGAACAATAGACAAGAGGCTTTTTGTGTTCCCTATTTTTTACCATGAGAAGTAAAACAATCATTAAGTGATGATTTCATGCCCTTTTCCCCCTGTTTCATTAACACCCTAATATTTACCCTAAGAATATTTAGGGAAGTCTCTGAGTTCTTTATTTGCACCTGTTCATGTGAGTCCTGGTTATGGAACATGGATTTGGTTGTAGCGTATATAGTTCTGTTCATGAACTGAGCAAGGCATGGGTCTGAGCAAGACACGGATCCCAGGCTCTGAGTCTTAGAAAAAGCAGTTATGAAGCCTTTGGTACTTCAGGATAAAATGGGACCATCTTTATAAAATTCTGGGGACTTGGCTAGTTAGGGTTTTAGGATGATGAAGGAAGACATAGCCTCAGCTTAGGGAATGGGCTTATAGTTGGGCTTGGGTTCTGCAGAAGAAATCTAGTTCCATTGGGATTTCCAGAAAGTTCTTGGATTACGACAACTAAATTTTTAATCATCTAATATGATTTTGACTCATGCAAGTGAGCACATCCCTGCAAGATTCCTTGGTGGGAAGATTTTCTAAAGGAAAAGAGGAAGCAGGTTAGGTGGTCCATTGACCTTTTAGCACAGATTGGTAACATTTGTTACATTCCATATGTCAGATGTTACCCAGGCTCTTTATATTTGTTATTTTATTTTGTACTTGTGAAAACTCTGTGAAATTAAGCATTTAAAAAACCCCTCTTTCACAGATCAACAAACAAGACTCCTATTAAGTAATTTATTTGAGGTAACAAATCTTTCAACTCTAAAATCTTTCTGTTTATTATACACGCCACCCTCTTATTCCACAGATTATATACAGAATCAGTTCTGGAGGAAATGGGTGCCATATAGGTCACCAAGGCAGAAACTTGGACAGAAGATAAACTGGATTAGTTGATACAATTCTCTGGGTGTTTGGTTGGGATGCTTTAATTTTACTCTATCTCAACTCCACATAGACCTATCGTCCCTAGGGACTGGCGCAAAGCTAAACCCATTGGTGAAGATCAAGTAGATTCTGAGACTTAGAGCCTGGCAGAGCCCAACAGCACCAAAAGCATATATAAATGTGGAGAGAAATTCAGAATAAATGATTGATCAAAGTGAGAAAAAAGTAATAGGGGAAGAGGTTTGAGGCAGAAAGAATTTGGATGTCTCTAAGTCACCAAGTGTTTATCAAATGACTCCTTTGCATATGATACTTTGCTTTAGGACAAGTACAGCAAAGATGGGTATGGCACTTTTTCTGCTCTCAAAGAATTTATATTACACAAATTACCTTAATATGATGGAATGGAATAAATGACAAATACAGCAACATGTGATGTATGAGATCATAGAGCAATTACATAACTGGAGCATTAATGGAAGGCTTAACAAAAGAGGAGACACATAAATTATTGAAAGATAAGTAAAACTTTTTCAAGCGGCAGAGCAGGTGACAAATTTCATGAAAAAACAACATGAGCAACAGCAGAGACATGAGTTGTCCAAGGAGGTAAAGGAGAAAAATGAGTGAATTCTATTTGGGGAAATGACACAGATAGGATAAGATAGACACAATTGTTTTGCCCACGGAGTACTCATTCTGCCTTCTTTTGATAACAGAATGTCTATTTGACTCTGAAGTACTGTCACTCTCCCATCTCAGTCCTGATGGTGTAGGCCTAGCAAATTAGCATATTTCTCTCCTGACAATGATTGGTTCAAAGATGGGCATGTGACTTGTCAGTGCATTGAGATTCAGTCCTGGGGCTTTGATTGGAATTATTGGGAAAAAGATCTCTTTCTGCTGAGGTTGCTAGGCTGTGAGGATGTGCACCTGTAGCAGCCAGGGACAACCATAAAGGGAGAGCCTGCCTGAAAATGAAGCATCCAGAGAGAAAGTCAGAGCCATTGAGCTTGCCCTGAGTTTTCAGTTATGTGAGCCAATTACCACACCCTCCCCACTTCTTCTTTTTCTTCTTCTTTTTTCTTTTTTTTGATTGAGTTTTTCTGAATTGGGTAAATTGTTTGAATGGAAAGGATCCTGGCTAATATACAGGGCATGGGGGCGCCATTTTGGAGACTGTGAACAAAGTAGAACATGCAGTTGGATTAGTAGAAGCAGTTGGGCCATGTTGAAACTGGTGAGAAATGAGACTGGAGAAGTATGATAACACAAGTTGGCACAGAGCTGAGGAGAGAATTGGTAACAGAGAATTGGTAACAGGCTTCACAGAGAAGCCTTGGATGTTTCTGGGAGTATAACAGATAGGGGTCATTCCAGTGTTTTTTGAGCAGTAGACTGATGCAGTGGAGACTTTAATCTTTGTCTCTTTGGGGTAATTTTTTAGTTTTCTACTCTCTACTCTCTCTACTCTGGCATTGGTTGTATTTACAGAAATGCTGGTTTTGTTTCTTATGGGTATCTTCTATTGTAGAACCTAGCACTTAAATTGATCAAGACCCTGGATCCCAGATTCTGTGCCTCTCTGAAAAGAGACGAGGAGAATTTCCTAGAGGTGATACACAGTGAGCACAGCCTCACAAGATACCTCTCAGTTGGATTCCATATTTTCCTTTTCCAAATTCATATACCTCTGAATAAGTATTTCTCTCATGGCAATAAACCCAGTGTGACTTGTGCTATTGTTATATGGGCACTTGTCTTCAAATTACCTAACCCCCCTCTCCCTCTACCAGATTGTAGCCTCACTGGTGGGCAGGTACCAGGCATTGTGCATATTTTAGAAGAAATGTTTCACAGTGCCAGTCCATTCTCTTGAATACAATAGGTAGTGAAATGCTTGTGGGGAAAATTTTCCTTTAAATAGAACCACTATTACATTCCTATTAAAGCAGGTATTAGTATCTAGGCTTAGAAAATGGTTACCTGTTAGAAAATTTGGTTACTCTTTGAACAATTAAAGGAAGAAATAATTCACAGAAGAGACTGTTTTGACATTTTGAATATACATACGTATTTATCCTAAGAATAGGAGATACTATACTATATTGTCTCCACAAGTCACAGAGAAGCCTTGGATGTTTCTGGGAGTATAATTCTTCTCACTCATTATGTCTCCTGTTCTCTTTTTATGCTACACTCAATTTTCTTTTTCAGAAAATTATTACCTATATGTAGATAGTCCCCTCTACAGGAGGTGGAGCTTAATTCTGCCCCTCTTTCCCTCCCACACTCTTTCCCCTTGAGGGTGAGCTAGACTAAGTGCCTCATTTCCTAAGAACAGAGTAAGGAAAGGGAAAAGAGTAACTTGACAGTGGGGAATCCTGGCACCACTCTCTCAACCAAGTGATAACAGTTAACATCAACAATGTTGTCACGTGGGTAACACGTACCCTGATGTGATGTGATAAGAAGGGCACTTCACTTCTGTTGTTTCCTTTCCAAAAATCTGTAACCCTAATCTAATCATGAGGAAAACAACAGAAAAGGCCAAAATAGGAGACATTTCAGGACCTTTGGCCAGTATTGCTTTAGACTGTCAAGGTCATGAAAAACAAGGAAAGAATGAGAAACTGTCACAGACCAGAAGAGATTGGGGAGACATAACAACTAAATACAATGTGGTCCTTGGAGTGGATCCTAGAGCAGAAATAAGACATTAATGGAAAAACTGGTGAAAGGCAAATAAAATTCTGGAGTTTGGTTAGTAATAATATACCAATGTCAACTTCTTTGTTTTGACAAATGTATCATACTGATGTAAGATGTTAGCTAATATAAGATGGGGAAAACTGGGTGAGGGGTATATGGGAACTCTCTGTACTGTTTTTGCAACTTTTCTCTAACTCTAAAATTATTCCAAAATAAAAAATTTATTTAAATATTTGTTATGAAGTATTTTAGTAATTCCAAAAGTTAAGGAGAATATAGTTGACACCATGTTCCCATTACCCAACTTAAGACAGAAAAATTACAAATATAGTTAAAGTCTTCTGTGCATGCCTCAACTATCTGATATCCTTTTCATGAGCGATAATTGCTATTCTAAATTTGTCTTGATCATTTCTATGCATATCTTTATTTTTTTCTTACATACATATGAATCCATAGACTATATTTAATATTGTGTTATATATTTTAAACTTGAATTAATGATACCATATTGTATGTATATATATTTTGGCTTGCCTTCTTCACCTAGTAATATGATTTTGAATTTCATCCATGAGGTTAATGGAGCCTGCCCCAATCATTCATTCAACAACCATGTTTTGTACTTCACCTATATGCCAGGCAGAGTATGGGGTGCTGGGGATTCAGCAGTGAATCAAATATTCCTGAAAGGCACTGTGCTCAAGGATGGATATATAAAAAGTATTATTGATAAGGCTACAGTCGGATTAGGAAGCTATCACACTATAAGAGGCTATAATAAGGATATTTGTTTCAACTTCAGTGTTGTCTCTGAATAGAGATTTTATCTTGATGGCCTGCAGACAGGTTTTGTTTGGTCAACTTAATGCCTTTTAAAATTCTCCATTAGTTCTCAATGGTGTTTAAAACTTCAGAGATTTCTCATAGAGATTCGGATTTTCAGCTTCTCTTGAAAAGTCTGGCCCTCCTGGGCTGATTCCCACTTGGTTACCACCGGGAGGAGCAGAGGAGCTGCTGCTCTCCAGGTCCTCGCAGCCCACTTTGTTTTCTACAGGACTGCCCTGTTTCCTGCACAGCCCGGGAGGTTTGTGACGTTTGAGCTGTACAACAGCTATGTGTGTGTTCCCCGTTACCCACATACAATCTCTTAAATGTTGTCATTGATGGTGTCGATAATACAGGAGAGTGAAGAGATGCATATACACCCGCATACAGCTTGAGATCTTCAACCCTGTTTGTGCTTTGGCAATCCTTATTTTCTTCTCAAAAGTGATATCATTTTTTATCAATACCGAAACCTTTCTTTCTACATGTCGGTACAGTTTTCTAAATATCATCCTTTTACTCCAGGCTGTTCCACTGTTTCTTGAGGGCCTACTATGTGCAGAACATAATTCTAACTGCTAAAGTGATTCAAAGAGATACATAGTGCCTGCCTTCAAGGATCTTGTAGGATAGTGAAACACATCAACAATTAAGTTTGTAATTGAGCATATTTATTGAGCACTTGCTGTGAGCCAGAATGTGCAAAGGGAACTTGTATGTGCAAAGAGAACAACGTGAGTGAATAAGACATGATTCTTGATCTCAGTACTTTATTATTATCTAGGGCAGTGGTCCTCAGAGCTGCATGTGCGAACATGGAGATTCCCGAGTCCGCATGCACAAGTTCTGATTCAGTGACTGGGGTGAGGTCTGGGCATCTCCATTTTTAACAAGTTTCTCAGGCAGAGGCAAAGTCACTGAAGTTAACAGGGCTTAAGTGGAATTTCTTTTTTTTCTTAATTTTTATTGATGTCTTAATAGTTTATAACATTGTGGGGTTTTCATTGTACATTATTATTTGTCCGTCACCATATGGATGCATCCCTTCACCCCTTGTGCCCATCCCCACCCCCCCTTCCCACTGGTAACCATCAACCAGTTCTCTCTGTCTGTGTGTTGGTTTATATTCCACATATGAGTGAAATCATGCAGTATTTGTCCTTCTCTCTCTGGCTTATTTCACTTAACATAATACCCTCTAGGTCCATCCACGTTGTTGCAAATGGAACAATTCTGTCTTTTTTATGGCTGAGTAGTATTCCATTGTATGTGTGTGTGTGTGTGTATATATATATATATATATATACACACACCACATCTTCTTTATCCAATCATCAGTTGAGGGATGCTTGAGTTGCTTCCACTTCTTGGCTATAGTGAATAATGCTGCAATGAACATAGGGGTGCATAAGCCTCTTGTGATGGTTGACTTCATGTCCCTTGGATAGATACCCAAGAGTGGGATTGCTGTATCATAAGGTATTTCTATTTTTAATTTTTTGAGGACTCTCCATACTGTTTTCCATAGAGGCTGCACCAGTTTGTATTCCCACCAGCAGTGAATTAGGGTTCCTGTTTCTCCACATCCTCTCCAACATTTGTTGTTTTTTGTCTTGGTGATTATAGCCACTCTAACAGGTGTAAGGTGATATCTTAGTGTAGTTTTGATTTGCGTTTCCCTGATGATTAGTGACGCTGAACATCTTTTCATGTGTCTGTTGGCCATCTGTATATCTTCCTTGGAAAAAAGTCTGTTCATATCCTCTGCCCGTTTTTTGATGGGGTTGTTTGTTTTTTGTTGTTCAGGTGTGTGAGTTCTTTATATATTACAGAGATTAATCCCTTGTTGGATATACGATTTGCAAATATTTTCTCCCAGCTGGTGGGTTGTCTATTCATTTTGATTCTGGTTTCATTTGCCTTGTAGAAGCTCTGTAGTCTGATGAAGTCCCGCTTGTTTATTTTTTCTTTTGTTTGCTTTGTCCGAGTAGACATGGAATCTGAAAGGATCCCTTTATGACCTATGTCAATTAGTGTACTGCTTATATTTTCTTCGAGGATTTTTATAGTTTCAGGTCTCATTAAATGGCATTTCTTAATCAATGAGAAATGATATCACACTTTACTGGCTCTGTGAATTCTGGAAGTTGCTGGGAGTTATATTCTGAGTGGAGAGTGGGGAGCCAGGTTTCCACCAGGAACCGTTTCTATACAAGAACTGTTGATAAATTTCCTAAAGTAGGCCAATTTCCAAGGATCCAGTAATGTGTCGTGATTTCTTTTCTTGTGCTAAATAAATATTCACATTTGTACCTAAGTTTGATGCATAATCTGATATTCTTTTCCCTAAAATAAATTCACCAAATGACATATGCTTCAGGCTGCTAGCTTCTGGTGATTCTGATGCATGTTGTCCCTGGACCAGTCTTTGACAAATGCTGATCTAGGGTTTATGAAATAGAGTGGGAAATAGAGTATCAACAACTACATGTAATGTCTGAGAGATGTCATAAGGATTTTAAGTATAGAGTCAAACATAATACTAGAGGTGACATGGAAGTAAAGTTTAATTTTGGCTAGGAATTTTAGACTTTAAGCCTATCATATATGTGACCACCTGATGCCAGTCTGCCATGCAGTGGCAGTTTGGATAATTTCACTCATTTGCTAGATTTAGTCCCTCCACAGGGATGTGTTAGAGGAATGTCTAATTGTGGGTATCTATTTTTTAAAAATTATTTGAATATTGTTAAATTGATGGGAATGTTGTTTATAGTCCACCCCTCAGTTTTTCTGCCTTTGCTCTCCCTACCATCTGTAGCTTTTCAAAGTTGAGTCCACTGTTTTCCACACTCCTCCCACCTCTCCCTGCCATCTGCAAGCTCAGACTGTCCCCCTTTCAGAAGCAGTCATCACTGAGGCAGAAAGTATTTGAACAATCTTAGCTCTCAAGTGTACTGTATAAATTAGACTTTCAATTAAGTCCCTAGCCCAGAGTTGGTGGCCCACCCAGGATTGCTTAGCTCTACATCCTTGCCATTTCTCAAGATTTTGCCAAAAGCAGATCTGGAGTACAGGAGGTATACTTATATGCACTCTACTTTATTCCTTTTACTCCTCTTAACCTCCAGAAAAACCTCATCCTGAGTTCTAACACACCATAGACCATGATTTAGCCTAGTCCAAACTGAACTTCTCAGAGTTACAATTCTTACTGAGAGTCAGTTGTGATTATAGACTATTGAAGAACAAGATTTGCTCAGAATCTGGGGCTGTGGATGGCGTGAAGTGATTTTCTAAAGTAGTATAGAGACATTTCGTCATGCCTCCTCTTCTTTTTATTTGCTGATAATAACCCAATCATAGCACAACTCTTAAAGGCAATGGGTCTGATCAGGATCTTGCTGAAAGCAGAGCCCAGGAGGGAATCCCTCCTTCTCTCTTTTTTTTTTTTTTTTTGGTGAGGAAGACCAGCCCTGAGCTAACATCCGTTGCTAATCCTCCTCTTTTTGCTGAGGAAGACCGGCCCTGGGCTAACATCCGTGCCCATCTCCCTCTACTTTATATGGGACGCCGCCACGGCGTGGCTGACAGGCAGTGCGTCGGCGGGCGCCCGGGATCCGAACCAGCGAACCCCGGGCTGCCAAGCGCGGACTAAACTGCTGCGCCACCGGGCCGGCCCCCTTCCTTCTCTTAAAGATCAATATGTATTGTGGTTTCTAGTTATCTTGTATAATAACCTATTCCAACCAGCAAAGAGTGGGGTAAGAATGAATGAATGATTGAATGAATGAATTGCAAGTTCTGATAACTATATATTATCTAGCACTTTTGAATACCTTTTGCATGCTGGGCATTTTAGTGGATGCTTTACATACATTGTGTTAATCTATTGTGTAGGCGTTAGCAAACTCATTGTACATAGAGATGATGAAACTGAGATTTGATGAGAGTGTGTATGTTGCCCAAAGCCACACAGCAATAAAAAGTTTTTAGCTGAAATTTGAACTCATATCTTAGGGACTCCAAATTCATTAGCTTTTAGACATCGGTGGTTGTCTTATCATATTTAAAGCATACTCCTCAAAAGTCTATATGATTTATACCCATGTACAATTTCTATACCTATTTATAGGGCAAGGTATTGATAAAGAATTAGAATCAATCAGGACCCTGTGCAACCCAGAAAAAAGGAATCTTCAGAAGTGGGTGCCTTTTAGAAGCCCAGGAGATTAGGTGGAGTACTTGAGATGACTCAGGGTGAAGGCAACAGGATTTCATGATAGCTGTCCCTCAGATCTGTAAGGGTGTTTCCTATTGACCGGGAAGAAGCAAGCTTAGTAGGAGTCCTAATTAGACACATGGAACCTTATTCCTACTAACTACGCCAACTCTGAGCTATCAAGACCACATTTGGGCACATTCTAATTTATGTTGTAAAAGAAAATAACAGGGTGGCCAATGATATTATTTCCTAGGATTAACACAAAGCATTTTGTTAGGTATATCTCTAAACAGCAGCCCTGTCACTCTTTGCCATTTTTGCATTTGGTAAAAGGATCACCATCACATAATTTGACCTAATTGCTAAAATGTTTCAGCACAATCACCTCATGAGATGTTGGAGCTACTAATATAATTGCCCAAAGAACTATAAGTTTGTCTCCTCATTGATGCTTTTAATGCGGAGTTGCCAACAGTGATGGTTGTGGCATAGCAGCTCCAGGGGAAAGCAATAGAGTCATTTCTGGCGGAATGGAGATGTCATCAAAGACAGAAGAGATCTTTAGAAACAATGCCACTGGCTGTACTTTTAAAGCTATGTAACCTTGGAGTATAGATTCCCACAGCGTGGCAGTGCTGGTTCTATCCAATAGTCATGCCTGTGGACCCAGCTCAGGCTTCTTTCTCAGTGACTGTTTCTTTCATCATCTCACAGACTTCTGGTGTGCTTATAACTAACTATGAGTCTGTCTTTTTCTCCTGTCCCCCTTTGAAAGAACATATTTTATTCTTCCTAGTACAGCGTAAGATAACTCCACTAAATAGCAGTTGTCTTTAAGCCCGTCAAGCCAGATAATGTTTGACTCACTTTCCCAGCCCTTTCCCTTGTGAAAATAATAGTGAAATCTTGGAAAAGGTTACCGAGGTATGCCGTATGTTGCTTAACAGTCCTGTTGCTTCTGAAGAAACAAAATGAACACTATCCAAGGCCAAACGTCATTTGAGAATGTGGATGTGTATCATTCCTTTCTAGACTGCTGGATAACTGTGTTCATTTTTTCTGTTGTTGTTTGGAATTTGAAAAGGCAATATTTACCTGTCAAAGGCTTTGAAATTCCCTGGTTTCAAACCAGAAAGGATTTACAGGTGCCCTGGGGATAGGGATTTCAACTTCCTCCTCTCAGGGACCTGCACAGTGCGTGGGGTGTAGTAGGCTCAATGGGGGTGAGTCACACTAACTGGAAGGCACCCAGGGTGTTTCATGGTCACTTCCGCATGCCCTAGACACTTCCTTTTGATACTGAATGAGATTTACATCAAGGCATATGCACATTTATGTTTACCCTTCTTTCAGGGACAGTGCAGCTCCAAGTGCCCTCCGCACGTGTGATTAAATATTAATTAGGCTTCTAATATAAGCAAGTGAGTTCACAGGCCCAAGTGTCACATGAATAATTTATGAGGTACCCGAAGGCTCAGCCTGGAAAGCTGATTGGCCACCTTGGATTTGTATAATTACGAAGTTTCATTATTAACAGTGGAAACGGTGGAGAGATTTGCCTAGCTTGAGGGACTTTGAAAGCATAAGCTGTCTCATTAGGGTAAAAGGGAATAAGGCAAAATATGCAAACTTGTTAGCAGAAAAGAAGGGGGGGATGAGACTTAAACTTATCCTTCAAATATAACTATGGTATGTGTGTATTTAAAAATAAATAGTAAAATTGGTATTCTGATTGATAAGCATGTTCGTTTTAAAATTTTAGTACACTGAGCAATGCTTCAGAGCTTTTGTTTTAAATTGAAGGCCAAAATCTTTACTATTTTACTGAAAAAGCCACAGGTAGCCTAATGGGCCCTGTGGAGTGAGGTTTGGAGGTAAAAGAATGAAGACAGTCCAGGGCTCTTGCTAGAATGTGTGTTGTGCATGCAATTAAATCTCAAGGTCAAACAATTTACAGACAATTACTTTTCTAACATCTCCAGAAATGCCTGCTTACACGTCTTTAATTTTAAATGATACTGATATTCCAATTCTCCCCAAAGGTTAATGCTGACTAAATCCAGCTGTGACCTGACACGATGCGACAGCACAGTGCCTAATTATCCTCTGGATAGTCATTTACTTGAAACCATTAAAGGAATAGGCTGAGAGGAAGATTTAGGACCCTGAAAAAATGTTAGCCTGACTTCTTTCTTCTTGAAGATGGGATGGGCTGAAAAATAAAAATAAAATCCTGCTAAATGTTAGCCATTTGCTTTGATGGCAGAAAATTGTTCATCCCACTCTGTTTTTTTACAGGTTAAATTGCTAACTAGTTCATTTTATCCATTGCCTACGGCTGGCGGTAAATGTCAGTGACAAATTTTGTACTTGTCTTGAAGAATGAATTAAGTTATGCACAAAAGCTGTAGTGCTCTTTTAAGATGAGTGAATTGCAGAGGGAAAAAAGTTCCTCTTTTGAAAAAGGATTATTTTGATTAAAGGCCTTTTCTATTGTAGCTGAAGACAGGTAGTGGTTTAAGATAATTCCGACAGTTACCTCCCACAGAGGCTGCAGTCCTTTACTAGAAATTTCTTTAACAGCACTTGTGTCAGATTATATACTATGATTATTATCATAAGACCATTAGTGACAGTGAACGAAATTATTAAAAAAATAAAAAGAAAAAAAACCGATCTAGTTTTCATTAACTAGAATAAAAATAATGGTTTTCTGTTGGGGGATCAGCATTCCATCATTGTTACATAAACCTTTCAGAGTGAGTTGCAATGGAAATTAAAGAGGGACAACTTATGCTTGCCAAAATGTTGCAAAAATGAAACCCTAGATCCTTAGGTAACATATAATAGGAAAATATGACAGCAGCTGGTAGAGGCTTTTATCCCTCTTGTTTTTACTTACTTGACAATTGAGTTCTGACTCATCATCTCTCAATAAAACCAGCTATCAGAAGTTGTTGATATTCCACTGTAAACTGGTTTATTATGACTAGCTTATATACAAGGAGATTTGCATTAGTCCTTTTTTCTGGTTTTCATTTTCCTTTATATGAAATACTTTTGATTATTTAATATACAAAGTTTATAGTAGAAATTTTGTACTGAAGTATTTTAGCACTCTTGATAAACAAAATGGGTAAAATAAGAATGCAGTTTTTAAATATGGTGTTAGTATGAACATAGCAAAGTTTTGAGTACTTGAAGGGGTATTTAACCTGTAGTTCAAATGGATAGGCATTTGATTAGATGGGGACAGGATTTACCAGGATGAACTCCAAGAATGTGACTATGATTAGTTTATAATTTCTATTCTGCTAGTCCAAAATGTTTATTTGAAGGAGCAAAAATATACTGATAGTTTCTTAGTGAATTAGTAAGAATATAAGGTTCTTTAGTTAGAATTGCTCTTTCATCATAAGGGACAAGTATAACCATGCTTTATTATAATACACTATTCTATTGTACTGTGAAACTACTCTAGGGAATTTGATTTTAAAGAAAACTATAGTGATTAGTTTTAAACCTTAGTTAAATAATTACTTACTTGGGATCAGCTCTTTTAAATTGCATTTAAATTAATGAAATGAGTTGTCAAATCAGCTCTTACTAAAGTGATAGATAAATATGGGTGTTTGAACTTCTGTTAAGACTTGGTATTCAGCTTTGACAAGGAATGGCTTTTGTGACCTAATGGTTTTCTCCTTTACCCGCCAGTCCCCTATCCATTCTCTAACCGCTGCGATCCTGTTCTATAATTATGAGTGGTGTGAATGGCCTCTCAGTTGGAGTTGTCACTATCTTCATCCTTCCCAGCAAGAGTTTCAGTCTGATGATGTAGAACAAGATTCTGAGGAAACAGCGCAGGCTTCAGTATTAGGGAAAAGAAGTCTCCCAGAATGTTGTTAGGATAATTTTTCTTGGTATGTGTGTGTGTGTGTGTGTGTGTGTGTGTGTGTGGTGTGGTGTGGAGAGGGAAGTGCCAGCTGAAATGAAACAGCATTTTATCTACAAAAAATTGATTCTTATATGCTTTCCTGGGTTTGGGCTCACACTATCTCGTTGGCTGATTGCGCAATGGCCAGATGCTCTGACTATCACAGGGAGTGTGTGTCTGTGTTTTCCAAGACTGACGTCTCAGGAATTTAGACATTATATAATGGAGATCATGTGGTATATTCACCTCTTCAGAGTAGAGTGCACTAATGTGGTGCTGATTTTGCCTGGCTTTCTTCTTTCTTTTTTGTATTTTATTGTCTATATAATTATCACATTAACCTTATAGGCTTAAATAAAATGTTATTTAGTTTTTAATAAATAACTGTCAAAGAGCTTTGCACCTGTAAAGTTTTTTCCCCATCAACTGCTTGTCATGGATTTCCATACTTTTAAAATTTTGTTAAGAAAATAATAGCAAAGATAAAATCAGAGAACTCAGTTCTCCGCTGAGCTCAGTGATGGGTGTTGGCTAGGTGGGTTTTGTCTTCAAATTGTTCCCAGTGTGACTTGTTGGCATTAATGAGGCTATTGGTAGGGTCAGAGGGATGAGCAGGGAGCATTCTTTTCCCCAATGAAAATCATCCCTGTTATCTCCATGTATGCGGCTGAAGATGTAGACCTACTACTAGAAAGTATTCAATATTGCAGGAGGTGTGTAGTGAAGCCTAGAATATATTTTGAAATTTTGCTTCCACATGCAGCTTCTTGTATAATCAATCCCACTGTGTTTAGAGGTAAAAACTTATTATGCTTTTCTTCATGAAAACAGTGGAATTGGTTGGGAAAGTAGAAACTTGAATCTTATGCCAAAATGTAGACTGAGAGCCAAAGTAGTTTGATTTGTTTATAATTTCAGACTATAATAGCAAAATATCTTTTTGTACTTTAACTGTGAATTCTGTCCAGTTACCTGTTGTCATCAGTCAACATTTCTACAAAGGGTGCTTTTTCAGTGGAAGTTTGAGCTTAAATATTAAAATTTTTTTTAGCCTAATATTAACAAGTGTCCATTCGAGAAATAATTTTACAACCTCAACTTATTTGTCAGGGAGTGTAAATTGTAAATTGAATTCCAATGGGATTTAGTCCATATGACCTTTTCTCTTGAAAATATAGAGTGCGTCAATGCAAATTAGGGTTATTGAACATTTTTGTTTCCATTTTTTTTCATGGTTATATTGCTGTCCTGTACCTAACATTTCATGTAGTCACATGTGCAGCAATTACAAGTTCAGTAGGAGGAAGAGAGCACTGGTAGAGGATTGGTGTCCACAGGACATTTTACGTTTGATTTTACCTTTGTTTTCAAAGTTCTTATTTATACAAATGTTGTCTCCTTTATTTCCATATACGTTTCTAAGAGAAGTCTCTCTCTCCTTTACTGCTCAGACTATTTTTTCAGTGATTTCATTTTGATCTTATATTGCTAAATATTCCACTAACATTCTCTCTTGAGAACTATGTACTGTATTTCGACTTTTTAAGTCTTAAATAGTGTTTTCTACCTCTATCACTTATTTCTAAACCTACTACGTTTAAATTGTCCCCTTCCCCTCTCCCCGGGGGTTTTCAGACCACAAAGCTTTTCCTAGGCGACATAGGGCACATAATAGAGGATGAGTCAAAAATGTTGAAAAATGACCTCACTTATGTAACCATAATATAGACCTTAACTTCCTATGTAATCCATAAAATATCATGTCTTTCCACTGACTTGGACATTCTAATTGCCACATCATGGTTGTGGCATACTGTTATCTATAATGAAATAATCAAATGAAATTAACACTATTTCCTGTCTAAAACCTGGCCAGCTCATTTACTTATTCCCAGCTCAGAAGGCCCAAGCACACTTTCCAAAAATGGGACATCACGCTGAACATGCAGCCAAGTTTTCCAACTTCGATCTCCTGCCTGTTCTCCCTTGAGTAACTCTCTTTCTGTTTTGGCAGCTGTGGTCTTACGAAGTAAGAGTCAGGCAGTTTGTCAGGCAATGCCAGCTGAGAGACCACAAGTAAGTATAGATCTTATATGTCCACTCCATGTTTATTTTATTGTTTGTCTGGGGAAACTGGAGATAACTTGGGGTCTAGGTATACTGATTCAAGCAGATCCAATAGATGAAACATCTTGTTTTATAGAACAAACAAGTTACTGGTCATTTGCTTTATAATACTAATGATAATGACAATAGCAGGTGTATTTTTTGAGCACTTACTGTATGTTAAGCATATATTAAGGATTTCATAAGATGCTCTCATTTAATCCCCCCATTTACTTGGCAAAATAGTTATAATCTCCATTTTACAGATGAGCAAACTGACATTCACTACTATACAATGCATACAGTGAATTTATTGCATCACAATAACTATTTTTTTGCTTTCATTTTAGTTTCATCTGTATTTAGCTAGAAATTCCCTATAACTAAAAGAAAGAATAAGTATAAATTATTTGGAGTGAATGTTTACGCGCATATTTTTCTCATGAGATCCAAGTTATGGCTCTGGCTCTTAGCTTTCGTCTCTACCTCCTTGGAATATTTTGCTCTGCACGTTGGCACAGGCATCTGCCTGTCAGACATTTGAGATCTTCAAACCAAATAAGATCACCAAAAGCCTGTGGAAGTATAATTTAGTATCATGATTTTATTTGGCATAGATGACTTAGAAATAGCCAATATGTTAGGATTTTTTTTTTATAGGAAATAGTACCTTAGTAAGTACAGGAGAAAATTCAGATTAACTTCATTTTAGATGTTGTTTCTTAAACCTTCCTGGAATCTGATTTATACTGACACTGTAGGCACTATATAAACAGTATGTTGCAATTCTCCTTCTCTCCTCGTGCATCCACTTCCTTCTCCATCCCAGTAAATCCTTTGAAGGTTTTATTATTCAGGGGTGGGAAGATTGGAGTGAAAGCTACAGAATGATTTAACACTGTGGGAACTTAATCAATAAGAGTGTTGCCCAGAGCTCCCAGGAAAGGGTGTTGTTTTCCATCCAGATGATAATGAGGCCGAGTAGCTGCAACCTCTGGAGGAGGAGTGCTGGGGCAGCGATTCTTTGGTGGTGCTTTTGCTGGTTGCTAATTAATAGTTTTGAGGCCAGTGGGGCACCTTTTGGCCTCTCTGACATTTGCAAGCTTTTCTGTGGCTTGTCCCACATGTCTTTCCACCATCAGGGGTCACTCTCAACTGGATTGGAGTCTGACAAGTCTAATTGGCTCGAATCTATGCAGATTTAAACATCTAGCCCACATGCCAAAAATCTGATGTTTTCTCATGCTGCTTCTGAGTTCCTGGCATTATGGGATCGGTGCATGCCTGAATTATTATGTACCAGCTTATCCTTCTGTTAGCATGTTAAAGAGCAATTAACTGGATGTGGTGTAAGAAATAGGGGAAAGAACTTCAATGCAGTTCAGTTGTAAACGCCTTTTATACTTTGAAAAACTGTCAGACCATTGAGCATTACTGGTTGGAAAGCAGACTGAATCGTATAGTCAAATTTTTTAAAGGGTGAATAATTTCCTGAGTATTCGTTTAAAAAAAAGATCCTTGCTGGGCAAACATACAACGATGGTATAATGTAAATCACCCAAACATTCTTGATTTTCTTGCGTAGTCCCATTTCCTTTCCCCGATTTTACACTTCTCTCACATTCTCAACTTTTATCGTTTTTTTAAATTTCAACTTCCTTATACCTGTTTAGTGGCCAACTCGCTAGATGCATTTTCTCATAGATTATGTTTTTTCATCACTGCCAGTTTATAGGATTCTGAATTAGTGGCAGGATGCTGGACTAGATGCACTCACACTCAACTCAAGTCATTTGGATAATAAATGCTTGTTTTCTTGGAAATAATTTATTTTAATTGACCATAAAGACATACATCACATAATGTAATACCTTTGCTGATATATTGCTTCATAGTCTATAAAATATTTCATCATGCTTAATCTTCACAATAATCCTGAGATGACAGTAGTTCATGGTGGGTTAATATCCTTAAATTTATAAATAAATATATTGATTTACAGAAAAATTAGGTGACTTACCCAATGTGCTTGTGCTACTGAGAGGCAGAGATGGTTTTGATCCCAAGCCACTTTTTCATCACACCATGTATGTATGAAAATAATTTGTTCAGCAGATTATTTCATAAACATCTTTTTTGACTATAGATTGTATACTAATTTTTTAAATGTGTTGGCTTAGACTTAGAACTATCTAAGGAGTGTATGAAAGATAGCAAAAGGTGATGAGTAATTTTACCTATGTGTCATTAAAAAAATTTTTAGCACCAAGATGCTCTAGCAACTGAGCTTTCATTTGATTTTCACTTTCTGAGAGCTCTGTCATCTTCAATAATTCACCTGAAGACATCAACTTTGCCATACTACATATGGAAAATATCAAATTAATTAATCCTTAAAAGTCTTACTTTTTATAAAAAAGACATATAAAATCGATTTAATGCTAATAATAATTTAAAATCAGTTCAATGCTATTTGTAGCCTTTGTCTCAAACAATTGAGAAATCTGAGAATATCTTTTATTTATTTTTTCTTTTTTAATCATAGAATGTTGGCTTTTTTTTCTGACAATTTTTTGGCATCTCAAAATCGCTGATGTCTTAAACCTCCTTTCTGTCTCCTCACAAATTTTTTATATTGTATTTACAGCTTTGGCAAAAATATTACAAGATAAAAAGAAATGTGTGTGTGTGTAACGTAGTGTGGTGGTTTCACAATAATTTAGAATTTTCTAGTCTTCAGTAGAATTGATTACATGGAGTGTGGTGAACTATTTTTGTTTCTTGCTTTTGGTTTCTATTTATGTAGTGTTAGACACCCTTAGAGTCATAAACATGGATATTTAGAAATCAAACTAGTAGAGAACTTAGATATCATTAGTTAAGCTCCTCGTTATACATTATGAGGAAATTTTTTATCTATTTGTTTTTCTGGTGTTTTCCCTAAAGCAAATAATTTGGGACTCAATATAAGAAGAAATAGGGGGATAAGTACTTTAATATGTCACCTGTGGAAATAATTTATTATGACATTGTTTGACATTTTCCATTAGGAAATGAATAAACATTAATTTTAACAAATTTTAACATTTGGTCAAGTAGTTTTAATGGACAGTGCTCCAATCTTGCTATTTCAGATAATAATGAGACCACATGTAGTTCTTGAAGGGGAAAGGAACTAACACTTTTAAAATATCCTGTTTGTTATGTCGGGTGACCGGAGATCCAGGTTTGCACGGGACAGTCTGGTTTACACTTGTTCTGGCCTAATTACTAAAAATGCTTCTTTTCACTCTCAAACCATATGAAATATATGAATTGAACGTATGCCTTCTGTCTCCTTTGTCTAAACATTCTGTAATGGAATTAAATCACCAGAAAATTTGGGTTTCTAATTTGGATTCGCCATTAACTAATTGTGTGATTTAGGTCAAATTATTTACCTCTCTGTAAATCAGGGGTCTCATTAGCAAAATAGGGACAGCAAACCTTTCCTATACAATAATAATGACTCTCTAGAACTTCCATGGCTAGTTCTTTTAGAACATATCCAGAGAGCCTTGCTATTATCAGATAAGGAAATCATTATTTTAAGGTGGTATCAAACATTTTAGGGTGTGTAATGGCTGGGCTTACCCAAGACCTTGGTTCAAATCCTAGCTCAGCTCTTTACCAAATACGCTTTCTTGGAGAATTATGTCTGGGCTGTGGATTTTTTTTTTTTTGGTGATTGTTTTGTTTTTCATTTGAAAATAAAAGGAAAAGAGCTAATACTCCTCACCTCTCTGGCACAGAGTGGGTAAATGATGGGTACTCAATAGATGCTAGTTTTTCCTTCCCATAGTTTTATAAAAATAATTGTCAAATAAGCTTAGCATCATACGAATGTAGCTTATCATTGCTGTTATATAATAATGATAAAATATCGCGTTCCATTTGCTTTTGTTCTCGCACTTAAATCACTATGATTATATCTCTGATCGTTATGCTTAAGTAATGATAAAGGATTCAGAATGACTCTGTATTGCATATAGATCTCATCTCAGTCAAGGGAATTGAGTAGAAATAGGTAAAGCTGTTAGCTATTTGAGGCAAATAGGATGTGGTTTTGGTGGGCTTCTATTCTAGAGGAAAGGATTAGAGTAGGAGTCAGGCCAACTGTCCAGAAATTAAGGAGTAACAACCTAGGCCAAGGTTCTGGCTAAAATGGGGTAGGGTGGGGTGGGATATGATTTGGGGCCTAGATGTATCCATTAGATTTAACCAGGTCTAATCTGGAGTAAAGATCAATCTTGCTTTGAAATGTGGGTAAGGGAGGAGCTGTAGGAGAAGGAGTTGAGCGAACTGGTAAGCAAGAGTTAGGAAAATCTCAGTATGGGTTTCAAGCTAAATGCAGTGAGTTGCCCCAAGGCTTTAGTTGAAATCATTGGCAAATCTGCCTTGTTATGAGCTAGGAAAGAAAGATGTGGGTGAAATAAATCAAGAGCTGATGTTCTGGTAGGCTTCTTTTTGTCAAATTCTTTATTTAATGGTACTTCCACACCAAGTGCTAGTTAGGAATTGAGTATATGAGATTTTCTTTTGCATTTGTGTACGAATGAGTAGATAATCTCAGACTCATGTACTGTAAAAGGGCTACAGCTCTATATCAAGCAAGTTTTATTCACCAGTTTCCTCTAGACTCTAACTAAAGTTAATGAATGCTTAAGCAATTATTAAAATATTTTTACACTTATTTCCTATTTTACACTTATTTCCCTTAAAATTCTACTACTGAGGGATAGGCTTATAAAGGTATCTGGAATGCCTATCTATTGTACGTTAACTTTTTTTCTTTTTGTTGCTGAGTTAGAAGGATCAATCGCTCAGGCCCACAATCAATTGTGACTACATCTATAAAACTAACAGTGGATGTACATTTTCAAAATTGAAAGTCATTATAAAACAATGTAGGCCACTGTAAATCATAGCTAAAAACAGTCATAATGGAAATCTTTTATCTGTGTCTGATCCACTAACATACCATTATTCTGAGAACTAATAACTTTTTCTTGGAGATAGGGCCCCAAATTCAATTTTGTAGCTCACAGTCCCAGTAAATAGAACAAGTCTGCCAAATCTGCCTTTATAAATCCTAGTGGTTTCATGTTTTTACCATATGTGTTGAGCCAGAAAAAAATGAGAAGTGAGATTTGATGGTTTTTTACTTGGCTAATAAGCTCTACTATGTCTGTACATGAAGTTTTGTTATTAATATTTTTATATTATTTCGGAGATATATAACTAGCATTAATTATTTCAATAAAATCCAAGAGTACTTGAGAGAAATATTTGCTCCTCTCTGAAATCATAATTCAGCCTCAACTATTTGAATAGGCCATCAATCCTCATTTTCTACTCATTGAGCAGCTGGGCTACAATAATCAACTTCCACCATAGTGTTATTAGGATAGGGGAGTACACTGCTTACTTCCTGGCAGTGGGCCTCTTTGATGCTTCCTATTTACAAAGGAGAAATTTAATGAATAAAGCACAGTGCTCTGAGAAAAGAAAAACTTAAAGGACCACTCTGCTTCTTTCAAACTGAGAAACTGACTTCTTGTGAAGATTCCAGTGTTGGTATTAGCTTCTAACATTATTTAGTAGTATTTTCAAAGAGTTATTTCACTTTTGTTTCAACAGTTTTTATTTTTATCAAATTTATTATTTAAAAGTTAAATAATGCTTTTCATCAATCAGAGATTTTTAGTTGTACATAAAAGAGTCCCACTAGTTAACTTAAAACACAAAAGGAATTCATTAAAAGGATATTAGATATTATCTGGTTATTAAAAGGACCTTAAAAGGAATTTCTGGAAAAATTAGATTCAGGCTTGTAGGTTGCAGAGAAACAAATCTCAAAGTTATCTGGCAGAATGAATGATCTATTGGATACAGATATACAACCTTGCCCCCCTGACAGTGCCACCCTGGACCTTGGGTGCTGCTGCTGGAACCACTGCTTCTGGACTCTGGATGTAGTTGCAGCTTCTCCTGCCCCTGTTCCCACTGGAATAGATTCTGCATGTTCACATGGTAGGGTATAGCTCTGGTGCTTGCTTTGCTGAACATCTTACCATCCTGGAGACTAACCCAGAGATTTAAATAATGAAAACGCTACAAAAATGCAGGGGTTTGTCTAGGAGGGTTGTGACCTTCTATTCACTGGGAATGTTCAAGTAGAGACAAGACAAGCCTTATTAGGGTTATTTTAAAGGAGATTCTTTCACAGCATAGAGTTTGAACTAGATCCTGTTAAATCATAGTTTAAATTTGGGAGAAGTTTTAGGATATATTTATTTTCCCATTTGTCAATTTCCTTACTTTCTCTTCCCTCTGTTGATCTGCAAGGGCATCTGCTGGAATAGCACTCTGTGAATGTCCCTTTCTAGGTGATGCTACAGGTGAGTGAAGGTTGGATATAGGTTTGTGCATAAGAAATTTCATCCTATCAGTTTTATACTTCAAATAATGACTGCTTCTCACTTAAACCCAGAAATAAGGACTAAAGAAAAACTATTATTGATGTTATGGACTCCCAGTTTAACATGTTGGATTGAACATAAACATTTATCTTTGCTCTTCGTAAAACCCAATTAGAATGACAGAGGGTTAATAAATATATAAACACATATGGATGAAGAGAATGGAAGAAGAGAAGAAAGTAGATGAGAGATGTTCCCAATTTTGGAAGATAGAAAGCAGATGTAAAAGTGATACCTAACTAACTCATACAACTCAATAGCAAAAAAACAAACAATCCAATTAAAAATTGGGCAAAGGACTTGAATAGATATTTTTCCAAAGGAGATATACAAATGGCCAATAGGTACATGAAAAAGTGCTCAACATCACTAATCATCAGGGAAATGCAGATCAAAACCATGATGAAATATCACCTCACACCTGTTAGAATGGCTGTTGTCAAACAGACGAGAGACAGCAAGTGTTGGTGAGGCTATGGAAAAAAAGGAACCCTTGTGCATTGTTGGTGAGAAGGTAAATTGGTGCAGCCACTGTGGAAAACAGTATGGTCGTTCTTCAAAAAATTAAAAATAGAGCTGCCACATGATCCAGCAATTCTACTTCTGGGTATATATCTGAAGGAAACAAAAACACTACCTTGAAGAGATATTTGCACCCCCATATTCACTGCAGCATTATTTACAATAGCTAAGACATGGAAACAACCTGAATGTCTGTTAACAGATAAATGGATAAAGAAAATATAGTATAATATTTACAATGGAATATTATTCAGGCATAAGAAAGAAGGAAATCCTGCCATTTATGACCACGTGGATGGACCTTGAAAGCATCATGCTAAATGAAATGTCAGACAGAAAAAAGACAAATACTGTTTGTTCTCATTTATATGCAAAACCTAAAAAACTGAGCTTATTGCAATAAAGAGTATAATGGTGGTTGCCAGGGACTGCGAGGTGGGAGAAATGGGGAGGTGTTGATAAAAGCGTACAATCTCCCAACTATAAGTTCTGGGGACCTAATGTACAGAATGGTGACTACAATTAACAATACTATATTATATGCTTCAAAGTTCTAAGAAAGTAGATCTGAAATGTTATTACTACACACAGGCACACACACACACAAACAGTAATTATGTGAGAGGATGGAGTTAACTAAACTTTGTGGTAATCATTTTGCGATTTATACATGTATCAAATCATCACATTGTACACCTCAACCATATCTCGATAAAGCTGAAAAAAAGTGGTACCTAACTTAGATGCAGCAAGAGAAGTAAGCTGATGGTTTCATAGTCCTATGGAAAATTTCAGGAATTGTAGGCACCAGATAATTCCGACATCTGGGGTGTGGTGTGGGAATAAAAACAGAAGGAATTACTTTTAAATGGTATATGGAATTTAGACTTGAGATGCAGTGACAATGGAAACAAATGACATAAATCATGAAATAGAAAACTTTTATTTTAATGTTAGGCTCCGAGAGTGAGAAAGACCATAAAGGATAAGGAGAAAGAGAATCACATCTTGTTAATAGTTCAGTGACGCTTCACGAAGAAAAGTCAGCTCAAGTCTCAGAAGATGAAATATTTCTCTTCAAATTTATATATGCTGCTCAGAAATCTTCATGCTTCCAGGAATTAAAAAAAACATTCTAGATATTTTAGCAAAACTTTTGAAATACTGCTGTTTCTGTTGAAAATTAATTAATTTATTCATTGGTACATTCATTTAATAATTTATGTTTTCTTGTGGTATAATCAGAGGCTGGGAATACAGCAGTAAACAAGATAGGCACAATCCTATCTTCCCGGAGTTCACAATCTTGAAGTGAAGACTAAGTTTAGTCTTATAGCAAGTGCTTCTTACTTAGAGGAGAAAAAAATGTGCCTAGTAATGTGGTAGGTGGTTTACATTTGATCCTCATAGAGGCTCCATGAGACTTCATTTCTCATCTGTATTAATAATAACTGTTGTTTTGGATTGGCATAAGGAATAAGCAAGATAATGGATATCCTTAGTTTAGTGCCTGCCATTAAATAGTCATTCAACAGTTGTTAGATATATTTAATCTTCTTTTTATTCTTATGATTATGATGTATTCTTTTGAATTCCACCCATACAGATGAAGGAAGTGAAATTCAGGGAGGTTGAGTAACATGCTCTATGTCTCTTGACTATTAAGTGGTGGAATCAAGATTTGAATCCACGTCTGTCTTACTCAAGACTTCGTGATTTCTCTATTATAAACGTTCTTCCAGTGCATTATATGAAATCTACCTGTCAGGTTGGCTTACTATTGAGGTAGTGTTTATGAAATAATATCCAGAAAAAAATATGGCAGAGTTTCAAATGTGTCTTATAAATGAGCTATTGTCTTTTTGTAAATTGTGGTTTATTTAGCTATTGTGAAGTCAAATGGATCCCTAGTAACTTGGAAAATTTTAGTCTCACATTTCCTAAAACTACTAAGGAGGTTAAAACATAGTTGATGTTCTGGTCTCATTTTGTAATGTCCAAGTAATGTGTGAAGGACCTCTTTTCACTACAGGAAGAATTCTTTGTAGGGTGACCAGGTTCCTTTTGAAAAACCATTTCTGCTATGGTCTGAATGTTTGTATCCCTCTAAAATTCATGAAATCCTAATCCTCAAGATGATGGTATTAGGAGGTAGGACCCTTGGGGGGTGATTAGGTCATAAGGGTGGAGACTTCATGATTGGGACTAGTGCCCTTATAAAAGATACCCCAAAGAACTAGCTTGTCCTTTCTACCATGTGAGGATACAATGAGAAGTCAGCAGTCTGAACCCTGGAAGGGGGTTTTCACCAGAACCCCAATCATCCTGGCACCCTTCAGCCTCCAGAACTGTGAGGAATAAATATCTGCTGTTTATAAGCCATCCAGTCTATGGTATTTTGTTATAGCAGCCCAAATAGTCTAACACAATTTCCAAAGGTAGCTTTCACTGAGTTTGAGAGCAGACACGTGGGTCCTCATGGCACAATATGACCATGATTTAGTGACAAGAACTTCTGAAGCTGAAAGCCAGGGAGGCAGAGTGGGGTGGTGGAGTTAGGGAGAATTAGACTGTAACTCTAGGAAGGGAAGAAAATACAGCAGAGGAAGATAGAAACATTTCTGTGACTGTCATGTGAGTGACAAAGTGAATTCAATTGACTGTAGTTCACCCACGTCTCTTTGTTTGATGTATTTGGAGGATTCTATGGCAGTCCAGAATCACTCATGTTAAGTCCACCTAATGCGAGTTGGTGAGAGACTTTTAGATGAGGGTGGATAGACTTTATGGATATTCTACTTGGGCCACAGAAGAGAAATCCCAGACTTCACTCAGCCCTCTCATTAACCAGCTGTGAGGCAAGATATTTAATTTCATCAAGTAAGTCAGGTGAAAATCCCTTAAAAAGTCAAGCACCATACAGATGAGCCATATTACTAGTAGGAGTGTGTGTGGGGGACCCCACCCCACCCACCCAAGGAGGTCAAATGCCTGTATACCTTGATTTCTTGCACACTTTTCCTTTATGAAAGCCAATTTTCTTTGGCTCTGAAAAGCTGTTTTCTTTGGGTTTGAGAAAAGTAGCAAAAAAGTTATGGATGTAAAGTACCAACAAGTGTGCATCCTGTTAGCACTGTGTGTTAAACTGATGTATTTCAAGATACTAATAGGGACTTACATTTGTTGATAGTTTGATATATAAATAGATATTATAATAAATAATTTATATAAATTAACACATTTATTTGTCATAGCAATCCTATGAGACAGGTGCTATTATTATCCCTTTTTACCTGTGGAGAGACTGGGACATTGAAAGATTAAGCTTTCCAAGATCACTCAGCTGTTAAGGTGTCCAGTGTAGTTTGGAACTCAGGCATTCTGTCTTTAGAGACTGCATCACTAACTGTTACATCATTCAGGCTTCAGTATTGAGACTACCAACTCTTGTCACTGATTTGGGTAAGCTCCTTGAAACATGTGCAGATACTTATAAGATAAACTTTTTAATAATTTTTATTTTGGAATACTTTTAGATTTATAGATGAGTTGCAAAGATAGTACAGAGGGTTCCCACATACCCCTCACCTAGTTGTCCCTAATATTAACATCTTACATAACAAAGGTTCATTTGACAAAACTAGGAGATTAATGCTGACACACTACTGCTAGTTACACTCCACATTTTATTTCAATTTCACTAGTTTTTCTCTAATGTTGTTTTTGTTCCAGGATCCAATACAGGATATCACATTGCATTTCATTGCATGTCTCCATAATCTCCTTTGCTTGGTGACAGTTTCTTAGTTTTTCCTTCTTTCTCATGACCTTGACAGTTCAGAAGAGTACTTGTTGGGTATTATGCGGAATGTATTTCAATTTGAGTCTGTCTGGTTTTTTTGTCTTGGTTAGATTGGGTTTATGTTTTTTAGAAGATGAATATCACAGAGGGTAAGTGCCTTTCTCATCTCACTGTATCAGAGACACCTGATATCAACATGACTTATTGCTAGTGAGGTTAACCTTGATCACTTGGTTAAGTTAGTTTTCGCCAGGTTTCTCCACTGTAAATTTCCTATTTTTCCCTTTCTATACTTTGTTTTGTGAGAATAAGCCACCAAATCCGGCCTATGCTCAAATGGAGGGAAATTAAGCTCCAGATTCTGGAGAGGGGAGTATATTTATGTATATTATCTGGAATTCTTCAGAATGGAACATTGGTCTCTTTTCTCCCCTTTATTTTTTAATTCCAGTATTTACTTATATCAGTATAGATTCTTGTATACTTATTTTATATTTTAGGCTATGGTCCAATACGCTGTTATTTTGTTGTTCATAATTTTAAAAAGACTTTCTTCCTGACTTGAAAAAAATGATTCAGACCATTTTATAGCTTGGCATGTGAAACCTATGTTGAGTGTAAATAGACTCTGGTCATTTTCTAGTGTTATGTGAACTTCATTATCTTAGTGCAAATAAAATCAGTTATAATGAAAATTATCTATCTTATTCTGGTAAAAACACATAACATAAATTTATCCTCTTAACAGTTTTTAAGTGTAGATTACAGTATTATTAACTATATGCACAATGTTATATAACAGATCTCTAAAACTTTTCATCTTGCATGACTGAAACTCTATGCCCACTGCACAACAACTCCCTGTCTCCCCCTCCCCCCAGCCCCCAGTAACCACCATTCTACTTTTTGTTTCTATGAGTTTGTGTGGAATAATGCAAATAAGTATTTGTCTTTTGTGATTGACTTATTTCACTTAGCATAATGTCCTTATTCATCCATGTTGTAGCATATGTCAAGATTTCCTTCTTTTTTAAGGTTGAACAATATTCCATCACATATATATATATAATATATATATATTATATATATATATATAACATACATTATCTTTATCCATTCATCCATTGATGGACATTTAGGTTGCTTCCACCTCTTGGCTATTGTGAATAATGCTGCAATGAACATGAATATGCAAATGTCTCTTTGAGATCCTGTTTTCAATTCTTTTAGGTATATACCCACAAGTTGGATCGCTGGGTCATATGGTAGTTCCATTTTTAATTTTTTGAGAAACCTCCGTACTGTTTTCCATATTAGCTGCACCATTTTACAGTTCTAACAACAGTGTGCAAGGGTTCCACTTTTTCCACATCCTCACCAACATTTGTTATTTTCTGTTTTGTTTTTTTAAAATAGTGGCCATTTTAACGGGTGTGAGATGATATCTCTGATTTTGATTTGCATTTCTCTGATGATTAGTGATGTTGAGCATCGTTTTCATATACTTCTGTGGTCATTTATATATCTTCTTTGGAGAAATGTCTGTTCAAGTCCATTGCCCATTTTTTAATTGGGTTTTTGTCTTTGTTATTGAGTTGAAGGAGTTCTTTGTATATTCTGGACATTAATTCCTTTTCTGATATATGGTTTGCAAATATTTTCTCCTATTCCCTAGGTTGCCTTTTCATTCTGTTGATTGTTTCTTTTGCTGTGCAAAAGTTAAGTTTGATGTAGTCTCATTTGTCTATTTTTGCTTTTGTTACCAAACAAAAGCATCCAAGAAATTATTGCACATTCGAATGTCATGAGGCTTTCCTCCTATGTTTTCTTCTAGGAGTTTTATAGTTTCAGGTCTTACATTTAGGTCTTTAATCCATTTTGAGTTAATTTTGTATATGGTGTAAGATAAAGGTCTATCTTCATTCTTTTGCATGTGGATATCTAGTTTTCCCAGTATCATTTGTTGAAGAGACTATCATTTTCCCATTGTATAGTCTTGACACCGTTGCTGAAGATCATTTATCCATATATGTGAGGGTTTTTCTGAGCTTTCTCTTTTGTTCCATTGGTTTATTTGTCTGTCTTTGTGCTAATACCATAGTGTTTTTTTTTTTTTTTACCATTTTTTTAATTGATGTCTTAATAGTTTATAACACTGTGGGGTTTTAGTTGTACACTTTTGTTTGTCCGTCACCTTGTGGATGTAACCCTTCACCCCTTGTGCCCACCCCCCACCCCCACCCCCCTTCCCCTTGGTAACCACCAATCAGTTCTCTCTGTGTGTTCACTTATATTCCATATATGAGTGAGTTCATGCAGTGTCTGTCCTTCTCTCTCTGGCTTATTTCACTTAACATAATACCCTCTAGGTCTATCCATGTTGTTGCAAATGGGACAATTGTGTCTTTTCTTATGGCTGAGTAGTATTCCATCGTATGTATATACCACATCTTCTTTAACCAATCATCAGTCGAGGGACACTTGGGTTGCTTCCACTTCTTGGCTATAGTGAATAATGCTGCAATGAACATAGGGGTGCATACGCCTCTTGTGATGGTTGATTTCATGTCCATTTGGTAGATGCCCAAGAGTGGGATTGCTGGATCATAAGGTATTTCTATTTTTAATTTTTTGAGGACTCTCCATACTGTTTTCCATAGAGGCTGCACCAGTTTGCATTCCCACCAGCAGTGAATGAGGCTCCCCGTTTCTCCACAACCTCTCCAGCATTTGTTGTTTTTTGTCTTTGTGATTATAGCCATTCTAACGGGTGTAAGGTGATATCTTAGTGTAGTTTTGATTTGCATTTCCCTGATGATTAGTGATGTTGAACATCTTTTCATGTGTCTATTGGCCATCTGTATCTCTTCCTTGGAAAAATGTCTGTTCATATCCTCTGCCCATTTTTTGATCGGGTTGTTTGTTTTTTTGTTGCTCAGTTGTATGAGATCTTTATATATTACTGAGATTAATCCCTTGTTGGACAAACGATTTGCAAATATTTTCTCCAATACCATAGTGTTTTGATTAGTATAGCTTTGTAATATCTTTTGAAATTAGAAAGTGTGAGGCCTCCAGTTTTGTTGTTTCTTGAGTTGTTTCGGCTATTTGAAAACCTCTGAGATTCCATATGAATTTTAAGGTTTTTTTCCATTTCTGCAACAACAACAACAAAAATGCCATTAGGATTTTGACAGGGATTGCATTGAATTCATAGATCCGTTTAGTTAGTATGGACATTTTAACAATATTAAATCTTCCAATCCATAAACATGGGGCATTTTTCCATTTATTTGTGTTTTTAATTTTGTTCAGCAATATTTTGTAGTTTTCAGTGTACAAGTCTTTCACCTCTTTGGTTAAGTTTATTCCTATGTATTTTATTCTTTGGAATGTTATTTTAAACAGGATTGTTTCCTTCATTTCCTTTTCAGATTGTTCCTTGTTAGTGTATAGAAAGGCAACTGATGTTTGAGTGTTGATTTTGTATGTGGAAACTGTTGAATTTGTTTCTTAGTTCTAACAGTTTTTTTCTTTTGTGTGTGTGGAATTTTTAGGGTTTTCTACATATAATATCATGTCATCTGTGAAGAGAGATAATTTTACTTCTTCCTTCACAATGTGGATACCTTTTAATTTCTTTTCTTGCCTAAATGTTCTGGCTAGGACTTCTAGTACTATGTTAAATAGAAGTGGCAAGAGTGGGCATCCCTGCCTTGTTCCTGATCTTAGAGGAAAAGCTTTCAGTTTTTCACTGTTGAGTATGATGTTAGCTATGAGTTTTTCATATATGGCCTTTTTTATGTTGAGATAGTTTCCTTCTATTCCTACTTTGTTCAGTTTATTTATTTTTTTACTATGAAAAAGTGTTGAATTTTGTGAAATATTTTTTCTGCATTGATTGATATGATTATGTGATGTTTATTCCTTTGATTTGTTAATATGTTGTATTACATTTGTTGATTTTCACATGTTGAACTACCCTTGCATCATAAAAATAAATCCTACTTGGTCGTGGTGTATAATCCTTTTAATGTGCTGTTGAATTCAGTTTGTTAGTATTTTGTTGAGGATTTTTGCACAAATATTCATCAGGGATATTGGTCTGTTGTTTTCTTATAGAATCTTTGTCTGGCTTTGGTATCAGAGTAATGCTGGCCTCATACAATGTGTTTAAAGTGTTTCTTCCTCTTCAGTTTTTTGGAAGAGTTTGAGAGGGATTGACATTAATTCTTAAAATGTTTGGTAGAACTCTACAGTGAAGCCATCTGGTTCTTGACTTTTCTTTGTTGGGAGGTTTTTGATTACTGATTCAATCTCTTTATAGTTACAGGTCTGTTCAGATTTTCTGTTTCTTCATGATTCAATTTTGGCAGGTTGTATATTTCTAGGAATATATTCATTTCTTCTAGATTATCCAAATTGTTGACATATAATTGTTCAAAGTAGTCTCTTATAATCCCTTCTATTGCTGTGGAATTAGTTTTAAGGTTACCTTTTTCATTTCTGATTTTATTTATTTGAGTCTTCTCTCTTTTTTTGTACTTAACCTTGTCAATTTAGTCAATCATTTCAAAACACCAACTCTTAGTTTTGTTAATTTTTTAAAATTGCTTTTCTATTCTGTTTCATTTATTTCTATTTTAATCTTTATTATTTCCTTTCTTCTGCTAACTTTGGGTTTAGTTTCTTCTTCATTTTCTAGTTCCTGGAGATGTAAAGTTAGGTTGTTGATTTGAGATCCTTCTCCTTTTAATTATATTTTATGCTATTGTCTTTTAAATTCCAGGATTACTGTATTAACAAATACAGTATTATGGTATTCTGTATTTGTTTACATATTTACCTTTACCAGTGAGCTTAATATTTTTATGTTCTTTTATTTTTGCTGTCTAGTGCCCATTTGTTACAACTTGCAGGACTGTCTTTAGAATTTCTTGTAAGGCAGGTCTAACGGTGATGAAATCCCTCAGCTTTTGTTTAGTGGGGAAAGTCTCTACTTCTCCTTATTTTTTGTAGGACAGTTTTGCCAGGTATAATATTCTTGGTTGGCAGTTAAGTTCTGTTAGCACTTTGAATATATCATTCCATTCCCTTCTTGCCTGTAAGGTTTCTGCTGAGAAATCAGCTGATCATATGGGAGCTCTCTTGTACATGACAAGTTGCTTTTCTCTTGCTGCTTCCAAGATTCTCTCTTTGTCTTTGACACTTTGACTATAATCTGTTTTTGAGTGGGTCTGGGTTCATCCTGGTAGTAGTCCTTTTGTTACTGGGTGAGTGGATCAGTTTCCAGGTTCTTGGTTTGGCATCACAAAAAAATTTGTGAGCAAACACACAAAGATGAGTTCAAAGCAAGAAGGGATTTATTTGCTAAGTGAAAGTACACTCCAAGAGATGGAGTGGGCAGGCTCAAGGTGGGCGACTACCCCAAGATTTGGGTGGTTTATGGATTATATAGGTTTGTCCAATTGGCTTGTTGCCCCCTCCCTCACATTGGGATGGGGAGATTTTTTTCCCTTAGATGGTCCCTAGCGAAGATGTCATGGCACCCATACCCCTTGAGGGGGGTCAAAACCACAATGTAAATTTATTATGATTTTAATATAATGTGGGTGAGGTTAGGATGCAGCAGGTAGAAGCTAGCTATATGCATGTCGGGCTGCAAAATAGGATGCCATGGGTGTTGAAGGGTGCCCATCGACGAGGCTTCTTCCTTTGTGGTTTGTCAGTGTTTATCCCTTCCCCTGCTCATGTCGTACTTTCTACCTACAACACTTTGAGCTTCTTGAATTTGGATGTCCATCTCCTTCCTCAGATTTGGGAAGTTTTCAACCATTATTTCTTCAAATAAGCTCTCTGACCCTTTCTCTCTCTCTTTTCCTTCTGGGATTCTCATAATGCATATGTTGATCTCTTATATGTTGTCCCATAAGTCCCTTATACTTTCTTCATTCTTTTTTCTTTTTGTTCCTCTGACTCAATAATTTCAAGTGAACTGTCTTTGTGTTCACTCAGTCTTTCTTCTGCTTGGTCAACTCTTCTGTTGAACTCCTCTAGTGAATTTGTGTGTGTGTGTGTGTGTGGGGAAGATTAGCCCTGAGCTAGCATCTGTTGCCAATCCTCCTCTTTTTTTCTGAGGAAGATTGGCCCTGGGCTAACATTCATGCCCATCTTCCTCTATTTTATATGTGGGACGCCTGCCACAGCATGGCTTAAGTGGTGCATAGGGTAGGTCCGTGCCTGGGATCCAAACCTGTGAACCCCAGGCCACCGAAGTGGAGTGTGCAAACTTAACCACTACACCACTGGGCTGGCCCCCTCTAGTGAATTTTTCAATCCACTTATTGTATTTTTTAGCTCCAGAATTTCTGTTTGGTCTTTTTTTTTTTTTTTTTTTTTTTGTGAGGAAGACCAGCCCTGAGCTAACATCCGTTGCTAATCCTCCTCTTTTTGCTGAGGAAGACTGGCCCTGGGCTAACATCCATGCCCATCTTCCTCTACTTTATATGGGACGCTGCCTCGGCATGGCTGACAAGCAGTGCATCGGCAGGCGCCCAGGATCTGAACCCGCGAACCCCGGGCTGCCAAGCGCGGACTAAACCGCTGCGCCACCGGGCGGCCCCCTATTTGGTCTTTTTAATAGTTTCTATTTCTTTGTTGATATTCTCATTTTGTTTATGAATCATTTTCCTGATTTTGTTTAGTTGTCTGTTTCCATTGTAGATCATTAAGCTTTTTAAAAACAATTCTTTTGAATTCTTTGTCAAATAATTCCTATGTCTCCATTTATTTGGGGTTAGTTTCTGGAAATTTATTTTGTTCCTTTGATTCAGCCATGTTTCCCTGTGTCTTTGTGTGAGCTGTGATCTTTTGCTGAGATTTATACATCTGTATGAATAGTCCTCCCCGGTCCCGTCTGTGTGGACTGGCTTCAGATAGAGGAAGAACTTCACCAGTCAGTCAGCCCAGCTAGAGATTCTTGGGGCCTATGAAATCTTTTGGAGGGGATGCTACTTTTCAGACCTGGTGCATGTAATTTCCCAATTAGAGAGGTCTGCCAGTTTCTTTTTCCATAGCTCATGATCTCTTTCTCCCTCTGGTGTCTGTTTATGGTACTGCAGGTTCTCTGGTACTGGAGCAACAAGCTGCCCCACTCTCATTTTTCTTACCAGCTCCCAGGCTTCCAAAGTACGCCAGCTCCCTGTCAGCTCCCCCAAACAGGTGAGGCAGATGACAGTCCCTTGAGCAGCTCTCTGAAAAGCTGGAATCCTGGATGCACACTCCAATCTTTTCCCTCTGTACCAAGAGAGAAACCTTCCCCATTTGCGCTGAACTGTGATGGCCTCTGCTGTGGTAATACAGGGCCTCTGGTGCAGCAGCAAGACACTCCCCTCCACTTTTTGACTTTCAGCAGCTCCTAGGCATTTAGGCAAGCAGAAACCAGTCCCTCAGGCAGCCCTTCAAAAAGCCAGATCATTGAACCCAGGTTTCACTCTTCTCTTTCCCCTGAAGGAGAAGCTGTGAGCCAAGCTGGGCTATGCTGGCTTGGGGAAGGGGCCATCTCATATAAAGGGAAATGACTCTTCTTACCTGTTTCAGTGTGGCTCGTCTCAGCTTTGTGCTCACCTGGGGTACTGCAACTTCTTAATTGGTTTCTGAAGTTCTCATAGAAGTATTTTGGTCCACAGTGTCTCTGTGGGGGAATGAAGGCCGGTGCTTCCTATTCCACCACCTTGCTGATGTCACTCCAGTTTTAATGAGCTTTTGTATCTTAAAATTCATGAGGAGTTTCCACCAAATATTTAATGCAAAGAAACTTTCTTAAAGTTATTATTTACACTGAAATTGGGGGAATAAATCTTACGTAACTCACAGGTTTTTATATAATAATAGTTAGTTTGCCATTTAGTTTTATACAGGTAGAAAATGTAGTTAGAATTTCTTTAAGCTTGATTATTCTAGCTCTATTTGACTTTGAACTTTAATAAGATGAACACTCAAGAGTTATCCATGGGAAGATTATCAGTTTTAAGATTTGTAGCCTCTAGATGACAGAATGAAAAAATAAGATCATTGTATGAATGTGAAGGAGCAAATATTCATCAACTGGAGGGAAAAAAATCTTGATTTGGGATCCCTCTGCTGTTGGGATTTTTTCCAGAGAATGAGGGATTTTATACTAGTTATAGGAAAAAGAAAAAAAAAAGGTTATAGAAACTCTAAAGATGTGAGATATCTTAGAATACGCACTTATTCTAAAAAAAAGTATTTAGATATTTAGTGTATTGCTGGAAAACATTCTACAGTGATTGAGAAACAGGCTAGATGGTTTGAACAATATATTTTACCTTCAATTCCTGTCCTGTTATGTACATGTGGCAATTATAAGGTCAGTATTTTATTGCTTCTATCCAAAGGTTATTAAAAGATCTATGGAGAAGAGGGTAGAGTATGATATTTAGAATGGATTCTAGAGATAAGAACAGAACAAGATGACTTCTTGTATGGACAGCAAAATTACATTTTAGAATAGAACCTAGAATAAAAATTATCAAACCAATGACATTGTAGTTACATGTAATTATGAAATAAATGTTGGCTGTAATTTTTTAAAGCACCCAGCCAAAAATAGAGATGTTCTGAGATATAATCACAGCTCTCCTAGGGAGTAATTTACTCTCTTCTTCAGGTATTTCTAAAGAGGTTTCTGTGTAAAAACCTATAAGCACATTCTGGCATCATTCCAAATACTAGAAGAGGATTAATAGGTTATAAAAAAGATCTTCCAAAGTGGGTTGTGTAAGATAATCTCTTTTGATTTGAGAAGATAATATTAGAAGTTCCTCAAAAATTTTCTTGACTTCATTCTTTTAAAAAATTTTTTTTTGTGTGTGTATGTATTCAAAAATTGTCTATTACAGTACATTAAAGCATAGAATTGTTTTAAAAATTGTTAAGTATATTGGGAAACTTTATACAGATAAAAAAGTATTTAATTCAGGTCCAGTGAGATACAAGGGCTGGAACTTTTAGATTCCATCATGGCAATGACTTTTTTAGTAGCTTTATTGAAGTATAATTTATATACCATAAAACTCACTCTTTGTAAGCATATAATTCAATGACCTTTTACTAAGTTTTTTGAGTTATGCAATGATCACAATAAACCAGTTTTAGGACATTTTTATCACGCCCCCCAAATTTTTCTACTGTCCACTTGCAGTCAATTTCTATTCCCTCTGTTTTCTGTCTTTATAAATTTGCCATTTTGGGACATTTCATATAAATTGAATCATACAATATGTAGTCTTTTGTGTCTGACTTCTTTCACTTGGCGTGTTTTTGAGGTTCACCCATGTGGTAGTATGTATCCATAGTTCATTCCTTTTTATTGCTTAATAGTATTGCATTGTATGGATATACCACATTTTATTTATCTACTCAGTAGTTGATGAATATTTTGATTGTTTCTGAGTTTTGGTTACTATGAATAATGATGCTGTGAATATTTGCCTAGAAACACTTGTGTGAACATGTTATTTTCTTGGTTAGACTCCAAGGAGTGGAATTGTCAGGTAGTATGGTAATTTTATGTTTAATTATCTAAGAGAGTTTCAGTTTCTTCACATCCTTACTAACACTTTATGTTATTTATCTTTTAGGCTATAGCGATTCTAGTACGTGAATAGTAGTATTTGAGGTTTTAACTTGAGTTTCCCTAATGACTAATACTGTTGAGCATATTTTCATGCACTTATTAACCATTCATATATCTTCCTTGAAATGTCTTTTTAGATACTTTGCCTATTTTTGAATTGGGTTGTTTGTTGTTATTGAATTCTAAGCATTTTTTATATATTCTGGATAAAAATCCTTTACAGAAATATGATCTGAAGATATTTTCTCCAAGTCTGTGGCTTGTCTTTTTATTGTATTAATGGTGTGTTTTGAAGCTGAAAAAATTTTAATTTTAAGCAAAGCCAGTTTATCAACTTTGTGATTATACTTTTGTTGTCATGTCTAAGAACTCTTTGCCTAACCCAACACACAGCGATTTTATTCTATATTTTCTTCTAGAATATTAGCTCTTATATTTAGGCTTATGATCCATTTTGAAATGATTTTGGGTATATTGTGAGGTAAGGGTCCAAGCTGATTTTTTGACATATGAATATCCAGTTATCCCAGTACCATATATTGAAAAGACTTTCCTTTCTCTGTTGAAATGTCTTGGTACTTTTATTGAAAATCAGTGTGGTAAACATGTGGTTATTTCTAGTTTCTCAATTCTGTTCCATTGGTCAAAATGTCTACTCTTATACCGATATCACATTGTCTTGATTATCATAGCTTTGTAGTAAGTTGTGAAATCGGATAACCTAAGTCTACTTTTGTATAAAAATTGTTTTGTCTATTCCATGTCCTTTGCATTTCTATATAAATTTAGGGGTTAGCTTATAAATCTACAAAATAAATTCCTTGAATTTCAATAGCAGTTGGTTTGAATCTATCTATCATTGTGAGGAGAATTGCCATTTTAACAATATTAAGTTTTCCAGTCTATGAACTTGGAAAATCTCTTTATTTATTTAGATCTTTAATTTCTCTCAGCAATGCTTTGTAGTTTCTTGTTTCTTTCTTTCTTATAAGAGGCTTTTTAAAGAGCAGTTTTAGGTTCATAGCAAAATCGAGCAGAAGGTACAGTGATACCCTCTGCCCCCACACATGCATAGCATCTCATATACTATCAACATCCCCAACCAGAATGGCACATTTGTTAAAACTGATGAACTACACTGACACGTTATTATTACCCAAAGTCTATTAGTTTACATCTTGGTGTTGTACATTCTATACTTTGGACAAATGACATGTATCCACCATTATGGTATCATATGGAATAGTTTCACTGCCCTAAAAATGCTCTACACTTTGCCTATTCGTCTCTCCTGTCCCTCTAATCCCTGGCAACCACTGATCTTTTTACTGTCTCCATAGTTTTGCCTTTTCTAGAATGTTTTGTAGTTGGAGTCATACAGTATGTAGGCTTTTCAGATTGGCTTCTTTCGTTAATAATATGCACTGAAGGTTTCTCCATGTCTTTTTATGGCTTGATAGATCATTTCTTTTTAGCACTGAATAATATTCTATTGTCTGGATCTACCATAGTTTATTTATCCATTCACCTGCTGAAGGACATCTTGGTTGCTTTCAAGTTTAGGAGATGAGAAACAAAACTGCTAAAACCTCGTTGTGCAGGTTTTTGTGTGGACATACGTTTTCAGCTCCTTTGGGTAAATATCAAAGAGTGCAATTGCTGGACTGTAGGATAAGAGTGTGTTTAGTTTTGTAAGAAACTGCCAAATTGTCTTCCAAAGTGGATGAACTTCTGCATTCCCACCGGTTGTGAATGAGAGTTCCTGTGGCTCCACAATCTCACAGCATTTGGTGGTGCTGGTGTTCTGTATTTTGGCCAGTGTCTAAAGATGTGTAGTTGTATTACATTCTTGTTTTAATTTGTATTACTCTGATGACGTATGATGTGGAACATCTTTTCATATGCTTATTTGCTATCAGTATATCTTTTTTGGTAAGGTGTCTCTTAATGGTCTTTGGCCTATTTTTTAATTGAGTTTGTTTTCTTATTGTTGAGTTTTAAGAGTTCTTTGTTATTTGGATAACAGTCTTTTATCAGTAATGTCTTTTGCAAATATTTTCTCCCAATCTGTGTCTTTTCTTTTCATTCTCTTGACAATGTCTTTCACAGAGCAGAAAATTTTAATTTTGATAAAGTCCAGATTATCAATTCTTGCCTTCATGGATTGCGTATTTGGTGTTGCATCTAAAAAATCATTCCCAAACCCAGTCTTCTAGATTTTCTCCTATGTTATCTTCTAGGAGTTTTATAGTTTTGTGTTTTACATTTAGTCTATGATCTATTTTGGTTTAATTTTTGTGTTTTGTGAAGGACGTAAGGTCTGTGTCTAGATTTATTTATTTTTTTGCATGTGGATGTCCAAGTGTTCTAGTACCATTTGCTGAAAAAACTATCTTTGCTCCATTGTATTGCCTTTGCTCCTTTGTCCAAGATCAGTTGACTATATTTATGTGGGTCTATTTCTAGGCTCTGTATTCTTTTCTATTGATTATTTGTCTATTCTTTTGCCAGTACCACATTGTCTTGATACTGTAGCTTTATAGTAAGTTTTGAAGTCAGCTTGCATCAGTCCTCCAATTTTGTTCTTCTCCTTCAATGTTGTGTTAGCTATTCTGGGTCTTTTGCCTCTCATATAAATGTCAGGATCAGTTTGTTGAAATGCACAAAATAACTTGCTGGGATTTTCTTTGGGGTTGCATCAAATCTATATATAAAGTTGGGAAGAACTAACATTTTGGAAATATTGAGTTTTCTATCCATGAATATGGATTATCTCTATTTTGTCCTTTGATTTCTTTCATCAGAATTTTATAGTTTTCCTCATATAGATCTTGTACATATTTTGTTAGATTCATATCTAATTATTTCATTTTTTGGGTGTGAATGTAAATAGTATTGCATTTTTAATTTCAAATTCTAGTTGTTCCTTGTTTGTATATAGGAAAGCAATTGACTTTTATATATTAATCTTGTATCCTACAACCTTGCTGTAATTGCTTTTTAGTTCCAGGAGTTTTTTTCTTGATTCTTTTTGGACTTTCTACATGCTTTATAGTTTTCAATATATAAGACTTGCACTTCTTTTATTAAATATATTTGTAAGCATTGTGATGCTATTTGATAATATCATTTGATGATATTCATTTTGATGCTATTGGAAATGGAATTGTTTTCTTAATTTTGTTTTTGGATTGTTCTTTGCTAGTATATATAAATAGAATTGATTTTTTGAGTATCGATCTTATGTCCTGTGACCTTGCTGAGGTTGTTTACTAGCTTTTTTTTTTTTGAGTCCTTAGGATTTTTTACATGCAGGATTATGTCACCTGTCAATAAAGGCAGTTTTACTTCTTTTCAATTTAGATGCCTTCTATTTCTCTCTCTCTTCCTCACTTTCACTCTCTGCTTCATTGAACTGGATAGAACCTCAATGAAATGTTGAATAGCAGTGATGGGGTTATATATTTGTGCCTTCTCCCCAACCTTGTGGGGGGAAGCATTCACTCTTGCATCATTAGGTATAATATTAGCTGTAGGTTTTTTGTAGATGCCTTTTATTAGTTTAGAAAGTTTCCTTCTGTTTCTGGTTTGTTAAAATTTTTGTTATGAATGGTTATTGGAATTTGTCAAATACTATCCTGCATCAATTGATTATATGGCTTTTATCCTTTATTCAACTAGTATGGAGTATTACATTAAGTGATTTTCATATGTTAAGCCAGCCTTGTATTCCTGGGATAAATCCCACTTGGTCATGGTGTATACAGTCCTTTTTGTATGTTATTGGTTTCACTTTGCTAATATTTTGTTAAGGATTTTTGCTTTTATGTTCATGAAGGATAATGATCTGTATTTTCTTTTCTTTTGATGTCTTTGTTTCTGGTTTCAGAGTAATAGTATAGGTTGAGAAGTTTTCTCCTCTTTCTGAATGTGAAGGATTGGTATTTTTTTCTTCATTAAATATATTAGAATTAATCACTGAAGCCATTTTTTAATTTTTAAAAATAAGTAAGATCATATTAAATTATTGCTTACTATCAGTAATGGTTTCATATTAAATTTAGAATAGATTTCCAATTTCTTACCATGGTCTACAAGGCCCAATGTATAGGGACTCTGTTTACAACTGTTTTCACCTTATACCACTCTTTTACTTGCATACTGTGCTCTAACTACATGGGCCTTTTTATGTATCTTGAGCACTCCAGTCTTAGGGCCTTTTCACTTGACATTCCTTCTATTGCTGTTTCTTTCTCAGCAATTACATCTTAGTTCTAATGTAATTGCCCTTAGGATTCTTCTCAGTCCACTCACCTTCATTGCTGCCCCAGTGACTCTCTACCCTCTTACTCTGTTTTATTTTTTCCCAGAACTGTTTACTATTTGAAATTCTTATCTATTTATTTGTATCTCTAGCAATTTTTTTGTCTCTTCTCCCTTAAACATAAGCTCTGTAAAGGCAGATATCTGGCCATTCTCATTCGTTGCTATATCCTTTGCACCTAGAACAGTGTCTGCCACTTCATCAAACCTCAGACATTCTTTGAGGATCACAATGGACTGAATAAATGAATGAAATGAATTATCTCAGGGTCTTGCTTGAATTTTGGAAAGATTATTTGAGAATGTGCTCTTTCCTGATTACCCCTTAATTAAAACCTTAAAAAATAGGTAAAAATAACTTGGTAAATAGAAATCATTAGAGATCCGTTTTCTTTGGTAAATAGCATTTATGAAAGTGCAGTATTGGTGTTGTCAACACTCTATTGGTCATATGGGGAGTAAGAAATCATAGAATTGGTTGGGATCCTCAGACTCAATCCTTCCTCCCACAATGAAACTAATTAAACATATAATTCCTGTGCTCATTTTAAAGATCTCAAGAGAAAAATATTCCATAATATCCTGGTCTGTAGTAACCTTAAGCACCTTGAAACTAGGTTTCTTTCTCATTTTCTTCACTTATTTAAATATGTCAACCTCTAATGGAAGATACAAAGCAATTCTCATCTTTAATGAAAAGATCCCACTGAAGTTTTTGGTTGACTTAAAATTTTAAACTTCTAGGAATGTAGATGAATTCTTGTAATATCCACTTATAATATTTCATTTAGAAATTTAGTTTTTGTTTTTCTGTTAAAGCATCAATTGATAAATGTTGCTTTTTTCCTATTCTCACGTCATGAAATTATTATATTCAAATTTATCTCATTTACCTACCACTTCAGTGTCTTTATTAGCCCTTCAGCCTATTTTTTGTCATCTAATGGGTTTATTTTTTTCCCAGAATTGCTTACTATTTGAAATTCTTATCTATTTATTTGTATATCTAGCATTTATTGTATGTCTCTTCTCCCTTAAACATAAGCTCTGTAAGTTTCCATCTAGTAGATTTCCACAGTACCTCATCTTACCTTCAAAGTAGTTTGAGATACAGCAACTTTGTGATCAGCTTATAATACTGTCTCTAAAATTCTGTTCCAAGCTACTAGTAAATATTCACATAACATTAGAAAAGTTTTTATTTCTATTCACTCTTTGTATTTGTTAATACATCACTTTGTATACGTGAGTGCTGCATCTGTTTTTGTAACATGATCTTTAAAAGCTTATTTGCATGGCCATAAATGTGTTCAAATTGTGAGATTCTACTCCAGGTATAATTACTGATTCTGTGTTTAATTTTTTGTCTCTTTTTATTGTTTTTGTTTGTTTAATCAGTCCTATGAGTTGACATATTTAAGCATCTCAAATTAGCATAGATTATAGGCTAATGCATCTTCCCCAAACTGTACTTGCTTTTCTTTATTTTTTTGTGAGGAAGATTAGCCCTGAGCTAACATTGTTGCCAATTCTCCTCTTTTTGCTGATGAAGATTGGCCCTGGAGTAACATCTGTGTCTATCTTCTTCTACTTTATATGTGGGACACCTGCCACAGCATGGCTTGATGAGCGGTGTCTAGGTCTGCGCCTGGGATCTGATCCTACAAGCCCTGGGCTGCCAAAACAGAGTGTGGGAACTTAACCACTATGCCACTGGGCTGGCCCCTACACTTGCTTTTTTAAAATAAATATTAACAGTGCTCTTTAATATCAAGGAATTTGAAAGCACTCAAGTATAATGAAACTTTGTTTTTTGTATGAGATCATTTGGGGAAAAAAAATCATGCTTTGAATTTGGCTGGATGAGGATTTTAAAGAATGTTTTCTTGTATTCTAGTTTTCAAACTTCCAGGGATAGAACATGTTTTTTTCCAGTTTAGTGCAGATTTGTATCTCATATCTGCTTTTGAAATTTGTGCATAAATAATTATTTTATTTTTATCTGATTACTTTCTTTTTCCATTAACAACCACCATAAAGAAAGATTCCTAATTGGTGGTACATTATTGAACTGAATTTGAACACTATGTGCTTTGTGAGAATGTAAAGTCTGGGATAGTTGATTTATTTTAAAAATTGAATAAGAGCAGGAAGTGACATTATTTTAACTATAAAGTATGTATTTGACCTATTATAGTTAGTTTTGTAGTTTTAGATGTGTAACTCAAATTTTACTTAAAGCAGGAAATTTTAATAGCTTTATAATTATAAAATATTATTGTTGACAAATCTGCAAGATGGGTAGGTCATTTGTAATGGCCATACCAGATGTGATTGTGTAGTATGACTTTGGAGCAAGACTGCCTGGGTTTAAATCTTGATTCTTCCCTTTACTAGCCATGCAGTTATTTGGAAGTTGCTTAGCCCTTGTGTGTCCCAATATCTTCATGTATAAAATAAGGGTGATAAAAAGAATACTTACATAATAGAATTGTTGTAAGGATTAGGTAAGTATTTGACAAACACTTAGAAAATGCTGCATAGTAAACATTATGTAGGTGTTTGCTATTTTATTATATTTAATAATAACAGTAAAATGTCCAGTGGCAGAACTTAGTCTTAACACCAGCTCATCCAATTGATTCATTTTTACCTCTCAAACTGCTTTAATTCAAAATATATTTGTTAACTACTATTAGTTAACTATCTTTAGGTGAGCTATGCTTTCCTGCCAATTAAAAATTTATCATTGACAGGCATATTTGACAGAAATGCAATTAACTCTAAATAAGACTAAATATGATAGGAAGGAAGCCAGTGTTTGTTGATCATTGCTTAGCATTGTGCTAAGAATTCCTTATTCTCTCTTTATTTAATTCCAAACTCTTCTAAATGGGCATTACAATTCTAATTTTTACAGATAAGAAATTGAAGCTTAAAAAAGTTATAAAGTTTGCCAAAGGTCATACTGGTGGATAATTTACACTTGTCTGTAAATGATGTGGATTATTTTAAGGGGGTTCAAATTCACCCTGGATGTTGAAGCCAAAGTTTCTGAAAATACTACTGCTTTTTTAAAAACAATTATTAAATTTTTTATCATGTTCAAATATATGTAACATAAAGTTTACCATTTTAGTAATTTTTAAGTATACAGTTCAGTGGCATTAAGTACATTCACATTGTTGTGTAACCATCACTACCTTCCATCTCCAGAACTTTTTCATCTTCCCAATTGAAACTCTGTCCCCATTAAACACTAACTTCACCTTCCTCCTACCCCCAGGTCCCTGGCAACCACCATTCTATGTATTTTCTGTTTCTATGAATTTGAGTACTCTAGATAGCTCATGTAAGTGGAATCACACAGTATTTGTATTTTTGTGATTGGCTTATTTCACTTAGCATCGTGTCCTCAAGGTACATCCATACTATAGCATGTGTCAGAATTACCTTCATCTCTAAGGCTGAAAAATATTCCATTGTGTGTGTGAGTGTGTATACATACCACATTTTGTTCATCCATTCATCCATCGATGGACATTTGGGTTATTTGCGCCTTTTAGCTAATGTGACTAGTGCTGCTATGCATGTTGGTATACAAGTATCTGTTTGAGTCTCTGCTTTCAACTTTCAATTCATTTGGGTATATACCTAGGTGCCGGGAGCATTTTATCATCAGGAATAAAATAAATGGAACATAAAGAAAACTCCTAACTTCTAGGAGTTCTCATCCTCAGGTCCATGGATAGAATTCAGGGGATCTGTAAACTTGGATGTGAAAAAATAAATGGCATCTTTATGTTCACTAACATATAACTGAAAAGTAACATTTCCTCAATGAGTGTAGGCAACACCACAGCAGTATTAGCAGGACCTGTGACTTGGTCACCAATAGAAATCACTGATGTTTTCATATCCCATTCCTGTCATTGTGGATATCTCAGAATATCGTTACATTTGTCACTACTCCAAAGTTATGGTAGTTATCAGACCTACAGCTAGATCTTGTTATTTAATTCAGTAAAGAAGTCATCTTTTGCTTTGCCACAAATTTTAAGAAATATTTTGATAACGTATTTCAGTATGATCGGTTTCCTTTGCGATCCTATAAATTTATTTTACACATTTAAAAATATTACTCTAAGAAGAGGTCCAGATTCTTCACCAGACAGTCAAGGTCTCCAAGGCACAAAAAAGGTTAAAGCTACTGCTTTCAAAAGTGACAGTTTGCTGAGAAGACTGCTCTGAACTGCATTTTTTCTTTTGCAGATTCATGATTTGTAATGCTGCCTCTCTGCCTCCAAACTCACACATTATTGCACTTGCTAAGCAACCTCATCTCTAATTGATACACGTCTGTATGATTTATTAGTTGAGATTAAAACTTGATAAAATAATTTTTAAGCATTTTTTTTTAGGATTTTAGCTTTTCAAGGAAAATGATGTTAAATTAAACCTTCAATTGTTCTTTTGCACTATCTAAGCAAATTGCTTAATGGTCCATATGTCAGTTTTGTAATACTGCACAACAATTCTTAGGTGCTTACTCCAACTTTCTTTATCTAACTATAAGTTTTAGCTAATTTAGAGTTGTTCTTTTCAGACGTGAATGTGCAGGTGAGCATCTGGGAGTCTTGCTCAAATGCAGATTCTGAAGCAGGAGGTTTGTGGTGGGCCTGAGATTCTGCATTTCTAACAAGCTCCCAGGTTTTGCCACTACTGCTCATCTCAGACTACACTCTGAGTAGCAGAGGCTTAGATCATACAGAAACAGCCCATGTAATATTTAGTAATATTCCTCTGAGGATTAAGCCGCTTCAGAGAAACACTGTGACCATTGCTTGAAATCTGTACTAATTATTTGCTGCCTTTTGCATTTAACTTTGTGAGCTGAGTTTGATTCACGATGGACTGATTGTGAATTTGCCTTGTAAGAGGTTTGTGGCTATGCTAATGGTAGCTAGATTTGAACTTGTGTACACTAGTGTGTGTTCTTTAGAAAGCCTTGTCACTGGTGTCTCAAGGAATCCATTTTCAGGGGCTGATGTGAAATCTTTCTTTTGACCTAGTGTACACACAGTTTCAAAGTTCTCAATGGTAAATTAAATATTTGAAAAAAATCATCTTTGACCTTCGGCTTTAGGAGCTCCCTTCCTCCCCCCAACCCCAACAAGTAGGTAGAACAATTAGGATACAGTGGTATATTTATATGTAGTTGAAGATGGTCTAGTGCTTTGGCAGTTTCAAAGATATTTTAAAATGCTTACTCCAGGATGTTTGTTTCCTTCTTTTTTCTGCCATTCTTTTCCCCTCCTCTGTTCTAAGCTACATCTCCATGATGGTCTTCTATAGTAGAGGAGGAGAAAACAAACTATATGGAGCGAGGGAGGCAATAAAGGGCCAGTACTTGGAAGAACACTTTTTAATTCTAGACATTAATATATATATATATATATGTGTGTGTGTGTGTGTGAGGAAGATTAACACTAAGCTAACATCTGGTGCAAATCCTTCTCTTTTTGCTGAGGAAGATGGGCTCTGAGCTAACATCTGTGCCCATCTTCCTCTCTTTTATATGTGGGACGCCTGCCACAGCATGGCTTGATAAGTGGTGTGTAGGTCAGTGCCTGGGATCTGAACCTGCAAACCCTGGGCCACTGAAGCAGAGTGCATGAACTTAACCACTACACCACCAGGCCAGCCCCTAGACAGATTTTTTTTTTTTTTTTTTTTTGGTGAGGAAGACCAGCCCTGAGCTAACATCCGTTGCTAATCCTCCTCTTTTTGCTGAGGAAGACTGGCCCTGAGCTAACATCGTGCCCATCTTCCTCCACTTTATATGGGACGCCGCCACGGCATGACTGACAAGCAGTGCGTCGGCGGGCGCTCGAGATCCGAACTCGCGAACCCCGGGCTGCCAAGCGCGGACTAAACCGCTGCGCCACCGGGCGGCCCCCCCTAGACAGATTTTTAATTGAAAATTTTATTGAGATACTTGTAGGTTCACATGCAGTTGTAAGAAATAATACATAGAGGTCCATCTACACTGTGGAAATAAATGAAGACCACCCAAATGAGAAAAAACAGAGGATATTTATTCCAAGTTTGCTTAAGCAAGGGAGCCAACCACCATTACTTGCTTTCAGTGGAAATTCAAAGGCAGACAGGAGAGTAGAGAAGTTTTATGGTGGAAAAAATGGAAGGCCTCATGTATGCTCTGATTGGAGATTGTTGGCATGAGGAAACTGGAAGTAGGCTAACTAGAAGTGGGGCATCTTGGATGATTGGCTTGGAGGGCATATTTGACTTTTTCAGTTGGTCCTGAGTTGGAAGGGTTGCAAAAAATAGGGAAACTGGCAGTTACTGAATGAATCCTGACCCTTCTGGGCCAATTGCTGCCGAGGTTTGGCTTCCCATGATGGTTGCTCCAGAAGTTATGGGTCAGAGGTCTATTGTTTTATACAGTCTTACCATTATCCACTTGTATATACAGTCCCTCAACACTTTACAATTTTACCCCAGTGTTAACATTTTTCCAAACTATATTATAATATCACAACCAGGATATTGACATTGCTACAATCCACTGATCTTATTCAGATTTCTCCAGTTATATTTGTACTCATTTGTGTGTGTGTGTGTGTGTGTGTGTGCATGTTAAGCTCTATACAATTTTATCTTGTGTGTAGGTTCATGTATCCGCTACTACAGAAAAGATACTGGACAGGACAGTTCTGTCACCACAATAATCTCTCATGTTGCCCTTGTATAATGCCACCTGCTTCTTTCCCACGTCTAAACCCTTGCAACCACTAATCGGTTCTCCATTTGTAAAATTTTGTAATTTCAGAAATGTTATATAATATAAATGGAATTATACAGTATGTGACCTTTTGGCATTAGCTGTTTTCACTCAGCTTACTCCTCTGGAGATTCCTTGTTTGCTATTAAACCCATTTTAATTACTCATGTAGTACATGAATAAATTCTCCTTGTGAAACATTGAAATAGCAAAAATAAGGTTAAAGATTCCTTTAACTAAGAACGCTCTCAATCCCAGGATCCTCCTTTGAAATAATTGTTTATTTAATAATTTTCTTATTGAAATCCATGATATATATATATATTTGCTTCCAAAATTCTGCACTATAAAAAAAGCTTTGGTTAAAGCTTGTACGTGCCTTCTTGTTTGCATCTGCCAATTTTTCTCTATGCTTGACACCTAAAAGTGGGATTGTTGAGTAATAGAAAATGCACAGTTTAAGTCTGAATAGATATTGCCAAATTTTATTTTAAATTGGCTGTTTCCATTTATATGCCAACTAGTAGTACCCCAAAATGACTATTCCCTCAGATTGTCCAATGTCTAATAGTTTTAGAACTTATAAGTTCTAAATCTTATAAGTGGCCAATCTTATAAGTGAAGAATGCTATTGTTGTTTTGATTTATATTTGCCTGGTTACTAATAAGGATGAGTATCATAAAAAATATTTATTATAATTATTTTCATTATTTATAATTCCTGTTTTGTGGTGCTCTCTTCATGTTCTTGTTCCATTTTTCTATAGGGTGTGTTGTCTTGTTTTTCTTCATGATTTACAAGGGTTTTTAAAAACAATTTATTCTGAATATTAATCCATTTTTTATTGTGCACACACACAGTTGCATTCTGCAGCTAATCTCTTAGCATTGCGCATGTTAACTTTTGTCATTTTGACATTTTAAATTTGATGTTCAATTTATCTCTCTTTTTTTGTGTCTTTCTAAAGAAGGTCTTCCTTCCTCTCATTTTTAAACCTTCCATTTTTTCAAAGTTCCAGGGTATTTTGTGTTTTACAGGCTTTCGGACAGGTTTTTCCATGCACATGTTCTGGTTTAGGCCTACGATGGTTCCTATCTTAGCTAGGATGTCTCCTTGATCTTTTCAGCTGAAATATCTTGTCTTGGTTTTGACTACTTCTAGGAGATTGCGAATATTGGTTGTCAAAAAGAGCAAGTTACCTTACATTCCATGCCAGTCTCATTTCTTTATGATCCACGTGGACAGCTCTACCTTCTATGTGAATAATAAATTCCAGAGGAAGCTCAACTCACCTTAAGTGAGATCAATAAAGCCATATTTGGTGATTCTAGGTATAGCTGATTTTGAGCTATCACCTTAAAACTAACTTGCTATCTATGTTCTGTAGAAATGAAAGATTGCATGACTTTTACAGTAAATGTTACTTAAAGAAATATTTGCCCTATAGTTCTTGGCCAAATACCTGGGGTCAGATGGAAAACCTTTGGAAGCTTATAACTTTGGCAGACCCCCAAAGTTTAGTAGTATTAATGTTTTAGTTTCCTAATAAAAGTTTAAATTTATTTAAATTCTCCAATAGATTATGTCAGTTGAAGAGATAGGATAATGGCAAAAAGGAATATAATAACCTTGAGATTTTTAAACATTTTGGAAACACTTTGCACTAAAATCATTCAATGTAATAATTAGTTGATCCAGTTTTTCTTCCCATTGTATTTATAATTCTTATGGAAGCATTTCAAAGCATAATAGGTTGTCAGCAGGAGTTTAAGTAGTAAAAATAAAGAATGGATGTCATTATAATAATTTTTTTTTGGAAAATTTCCTACAACTCTATTTCTGTATTCAATAAATGTTTATTTGTGCATTTATGGTTATATTCATCACCATGCCTTTTACCTGGATTTGTTTGCTGACTTCAGACTCAAGTATAACTGGTTGGAGACATTTTCACTGGGAGATCACAAATTTGTTATTTTCATACTCCAATTTTTTTTCTTTTGAATTCGCTAATTTGGTCAATGGTGTCATTGTCATTATTTATTCAAATAAGAAAACTTTTAGTTTTATTTGGATTCTCTTTCTCACTTCCCATATCCAATCAGTTGCCAAATCCCTTTGATCCCACTTTCTAATTTTTGAAATCACCTTTCTCCATCCCCTCTGTTACTACTGCTGTAGTTTTCAAACTAGACTCCTACCCTATATTCTCATCCCAATCCTTACCCATCTCATCTGCCTTCTAGTCCAGGTTTTCCCTGAAAGCAGATCCTGACACCAGGGCTCTTGTGCAGGTAGTTTATTTTGGGAAGTGATCCTAAAGAACAGGGAATGGCGATCTAGGGGTATGTTATTAAGCTGTTTCACTGTGAGTATTTAGGGCTCCATTGTGGCAGAGAATCCTGAGAAACCCTGTAGAATACACCTCAGAATTATACATCCAAAGGATGAAAGAGGGGGGATTTATCCACTAGCTTCCATCCCCCACTGCTCAAGAGTTGCTCGATAGGTGTTTATTTGTATATTTCCATGTTTAGTTGAACAGATGCCAACATGGGGTCACAACAGAGAAGTCTGACTTCAGAAAGCAAGAGAACAGGGCTGGCCTCGTGAGTGTGTGATTTGTCAATGATCTGTGCAGTCACAGGGGGCCACACGTTGAAGGTCCTAATGCTTTGTGTAATGCTATGCTTTCATTGTTTTGAAATTTATAATTATTTATGAGCAAGAGACTTCACATTTTCATTTTCTGTTGGGCCCTGCAAATTATCTGGCCATTCTTGCTAGAGATACACAGTGGCCCTGAGGTGAGGGGCTGCTAAGTTACACTTGAGAGCAGCTGGCTGCCATAGCAAAAGTTGGAGTAAAAGGGTTAGCCAAGAGGATATGAAGTGAGGCCTAAGAGGTATCCAATACATATTCTATATGGTGTATCTATATCTATGTTTCTGTGTTTCTACTCATGAATGTATTAAGCAGTGATGATCCAGCAAAGAGTGATGGGCATCCTGCAGAGGAGAGTACAAAGCTTGTTCTTCTAAATCTATCCAGGCCATGTAATCCTGGGGCCTCTCTGCTTAGAGTTGTCCCTGAGGGCAACCCTGCTGGCTGTGATTCAGGCCTTGTGACCAGTGTGCTGGTTACTCAGATTAAATGTAAGAATGAGGTCACAAGGGTTTCTGAATAAGCCATCTTTGCCTTGCACCACCCTAGATTTTGACTTGAAGGGCTCATCCTCAACATCAGCTGTGGAGAGGGTCCACCAATGTGGGGAAGCATGTTTCAGACTGGTAGGCTGGGAAGAACACCACTTTTGTTTGCCTTTTTTTCTTTTCCAATGTGGTAACTCTGCGGCTCCAATCCTGGGCTTTAAGGGAAGAAGGGAAGAGCATCAACAAGAAGTGATTTAAACTATTTCCCAATAAGTATGTCCTTCCTATAACTTCTTCCTCCTTCCTCATGCACCATTATAAGGGATCTAAAAGAAAAGGGGAAAAGAGATCTCTGTGTGGATGTATAATCTGAAGTGCCGTATCCTCCACCCTGTAATATTTTTACTGGGCAAACATTTTTGTCAGCTTTTAAATATCCAGGAACTGGGAACGTTTCGATTGGTTCTAAGGTAAACTTTTGTTTTTGAGAATCATAGGAGAAAAGACAAAAGTACAAAACAAAAATAATATAGTTTCTTTTCTTTTTAAGCATGAACTGCCCCACACGTTAGGAAGATGTCAACTATTATTTCTGGTTTATGGTCAAGGAAACTGTAATGTAATGCAGAGAAGGCTATTAACTTCAATCAGAAACACCTAGTAAGCTAAATATGAACATGAACCAAGCTTGGTATTTTGCTTATTGAGTTGGCAATGTTATTTTTGGAATCTCAGTTGTACTGGAAATCTAAAGACAATCATTATTAATTCCTTATCTTTCTTCCCCATTTTTTTTTTGAGTATGAGGCTATGAAGAAATGGGAGTGACAAATGATAATTGTTTAGGCCTAAAGAACAATGGATGCCAAAAATTTCCTTTTCAGTCAAAAGAGTGAAACTACTTTTGCTCATATTGTGGAAATAATAGCTATTTAAGTGTCTGTTTTGTGAATGTCTCTAGTTGTTTACATGTATTCAGGTTATAAGTAAATCATTATGAAGAGAAAGGTCAAAGGATTTAAGAAGATTTTGTTAATGTTAATATGTGCAAACCATGTGTTTTGATACATACCCAGGGCACAAATACAAATGTTTCTATGTGTGTAGACATGTAAATAAAAATCGGAATGATTCAAGCATATGGATATGAGAGGTTATTATTTTTCTGTTGTTACTTCTCCAAAGAGGCATACAACTACACTCAGCTGAACACTGGATTTTTCTTTGCATCACTGTTGTAAATTAACTTATTGTGATGATCTCCATGAAAACTGATGACAAATTATTTTTGAAAAATGTAGATACATTCATCATCATCAGCTGTGATCAACTGCAGTGTAGATGTTGTTTGAAAATGAAGTGTTCTAAATTAAGATGTTTACAAAGTACAAATAAAAACCAAGTGAGTAAAACCCCTAGCTTTTCAAACTTGGTATGTGAATGTGTCCATTTTTAACGAGGAAAATGAGATCAGCATCAATTGGCTTTCAGAATACATTGTACTGTACCAGTTAGTAACTCTATTCTCAGGAGGCTGCAGTGACACGGTTCTTCATCCTGCTGCCAGGTGGCGCTGTGTGGTAGTAGGTGCAGTCTTGTGTAAGGCATGAAATGTCTGTTCCTGACCTGACTATTTAATTGTACTGCTGACCTTGCTAACTGATTCTATTAGAAGTGTGAAGATAAACTTATTTTACAAATATCTAAATCATCTCCATATAACTATACTTACTTAATCTTCACTTTTGGTGAGAAGCTGCTTTGTTTAGTGAATGCAACTTAAAAGAGTGGATAAAAGACTCATGGTTTCCAAAATGCACTGACATCTCTCATTATAACTGGTGCCTCATGCCTTATAAACGCTCCACTTTGGATATAAATAAAGCAGTACTAAAAATAAAACTCTTTTGTTGACAGTGGAGTGCTTTTTACTTTGGAATAGTCAGACTAGAAGGATTTGAAGGCAATAAATAGAGGAAATATAGTATTAATTTAACATGTGTAAGTACACACTTAAAATCATTTTTTTTAAAAGAAAAGCCTTCCATATCATTTTTTTCTTCAAAGTGAGTATATTTTTGCTCATTCCCCCCCCCCAAAGACAATTACAATCATTCTTAAAATGGTCAACTTTCTGGTTGTTCTTTTTCTCTTTCAGCATGATGTAATTTGGTGCTTTCTTCTTTGTTATTATAATGACCTGACTTCAAAATTACTCTCAAATTAATTTTCAGACAGGAAGTTTCCAAGACCAGTGCAGGTGGCATCATATATCAGATCCAAAATTATTTTAAATGTTGGATTTCTTCTTTTACCATTACAAATTCAAATCTCCAAATGTATAAATGTATAAAGTAAATATGCTCTTTGAACATGAAGCACCTATCAGATATATGAGTCAATGTTAGTATTTTGGTTTTTTAAGAGATGGCATCTAAAAAATGTAAGCATTTTTGCAATCTTTATGAAATAGGACAATTTTTCTGGTTGCCAACCTTCTTATCTCTTCATATTAGTCATCTAGGCACTTATAGTGACTAACAAAACAGCTTAATTTATGGATGTACCTTGATTGTATTCATATTTATGAAGGTCTATAGATTACAGAGGAGATTTCCAGAGGGGGGCATATTTGCCAGTAATAATTAAATTTTCCTTGCAAAGTTTATTGTGATAATATAAAGAAATCAGAGTAGTATGAATCCAAGATTGTGAATTAGTTTCATAGTGTTTGTAAAGGGAAATGTTTTTGTTGAATATTAATTGATAGGAACATATTTCTTAGAGTAGTTCTTATCAAATATCCACACTATGCTGGCAGTAAAATCAAATAGAGGTTGGACAAGAGCTGTGGCTTCAAGGAGTTTTTAGTTACTGAATGACAGAAAATTCTAATTCAAAAGGAATTCATAGAAATAAAGGTTGCTTATTGCTAAGTTATTGAGAACAGTAATAAATATTTAGACTAGCAGAGGAGTTAAAGTACTGACAAATTCCTGTGCTATGCCACTTAAAAATTATGTTTTCAAGAATATATAATGGTATGGACAAATGCTCTCGCCATTTGTAGTTGGGAAAAAAGGTAGGATATAAAATAGTTTATAATCTATATCTCTATAATATATATATGATGAACCTAATTTCATATGAAGTAATTATTAAGTATATATTTAAAATATTTTGAAGATTTTTCACCAAGATATTAAAGGCAATTATTTCTGGATAGTAGGATTATAAATGGTGTTTTTCTCTTGTACTCTGAAAATTTTCTTCACTACATATATTATTTTTATAATATGAAAAAATGCAATTTATTTTAAATCAGAAACATACATAAAGATCATATGATAGTGTTATTTATGTTAAAAATTTATGCAAACTTTCTATTGTCCATATATTTTAGAAAATGAATGAAAAATCAGGTTCTTTTCAGTTTTACTGATTAGTATCTCCCCATTTCCCCCCAAACCCAGGGCTAAATTGTTTGTGGTACAATATCTAACTGGTTCTATTTTCTATAATCAGACTTTTAAAAACATCTTTAGTTGTAATAAATTCTGCTTGTTTTGATAAGTGAATACTTTGTACCTAGTTTTAGATGAAAGCTTAATTTTATCTTTCTCATAAGCACTGATTCATAATATATAGGTGAAGGAGAGATGACTGGTGGCATGAATAAATGTGGCTAAAGAAATCCCATTAAACAATAGTTTCTAGGCTCGGTTTTGTGACTAATTGATATCATTTTTTGAGCACTTACTGTGTGCCAGGCATTGTGATAATAGCATTTTAAATACTTTATCTTGATTCCTATAATGAATTCATGTGCTCAGTATTGCTATTTCCATTTTATAGAAAAGTAACTGAGGCTCTGAAAGCTAATGGTTTACCCAAGGGCACAGGACTAATTAACTGCAGAGCCAGGATCTGAAACTAGGTCTTTTAGATTTAAAATCTATTTTCTCTTGTCTAATTGTAAATTAATCAGTTGTTTGATCATATACATATAAAAATTACTTTTCGGGATTCAATTATTTTCTCATCTTTAAGTTGAACAACTTAGGCAAGGTCGGACGGGGCTCAAAGTTTTCCTGGTAAAGATGTACTTTTAATATTTCCAAAATCTTATGTTTGTATTTGGGACCAAACAAGAAAGGGTCCAAGTTGCTGAGGTTGGAAACAACTTGGAAATTGAAGAGATGTACCTTTTTTTTTTTTTTGGTGAGGAAGACCAGCCCTGAGCTAACATCCGTTGCTAATCCTCCTCTTTTTGCTGAGGAAGACTGGCCCTGGGCTAACATCGTGCCCATCTTCCTCCACTTTATATGGGACGCCGCCACGGCATGGCTGACAGGCAGTGCATCGGCGGGCGCCCGGGATCCGAAGTCGCGAACCCCGGGCTGCCAAGCGCGGACTAAACCGCTGCGCCACCGGGCCAGCCCCGAAGAGATGTACCTTTTAAAGTGCTGGTAGATGGGAATTGACTGTGTCTGGGATTTCTGGGTCCCCCAAGGGACTAAAGGAAAATAATAGTGTGTGATTCTAAATGTAAATTTTGCTGGTCAAAATATATGCTAATTAGCCTTATAATTAAAAAATACAGTAAGGTCAGTTTTGAAGAGAGTGTATAAGCAGGATATAACAGTAGCGTAAAGGATTTGTTACAACTGGGTAAGTGCAGAATTACTTATTTGTTACAAAAAGACCAATAACATTAAAAAAAAACCCAACTGTCAGGTTAGAAAACAATTCATCATAGTGAAATAAAGTAATGCAATAATAGAGAAATATAATAGAATCTCATGATGGGAGCATGGACTCTATATTTGGAAATATTTTGCTGAGAGCACTCTGATACCAGGAACAGATGAAGTGAGTGACCTCACGGGGTTTTTCTAATTTCTGTGATTCCATGGCAGAGCACTCTGAAGCTACCTTGCTTATGACACTTCTGGATTTACATTTCACCACATAATGAACTGCCGGATGATTTTGGTCGAAACAGTTTCCCTACTATTGCACAAGTCATCTCATTATTGAAGGGAACAACCCCTATGTGTTCCACAAAGCTCAAAACCGGAACTTGACTATAATGATTTTCTAAGTTCATTTCATAATCAGCGGTGCAATGCTTCATATTCATATCCATAAATATGAAAGGTCTTGGTGACTCCACATGTGACCAGTATTATATGCCACTGAAGTTATGCAATTTATTTTTGTAAAATACAAAAAATGACCAGAATCATATAGAAACCTTAGAGTGCAGACTTCCTTTTTATTAGTACTTCCCCCACCCCCATCTCATACAGCACCCAATTTAGGACAAAGACAAAACGAAAGTGTATCTTGAATATGCATCACAGGTTCCAAAAATGAAAAGAAATTGGATTTGGATAGCACTTACTCAATAGACAGATATGATACATGGTAAGAAGGTGCACTGTCTGCCCTGTGATAGATTAAACTACTTTGTAGGAAAATTACTGTGAGCCAGTCACCACCACCGCTGTGGCTAAATCTTTAATAAAATTCTCTTCCATATTCAGGAGTGAGGTATGAAGTACACAATAAGCAGAGTGAAGTAGAGTGCCATTTATCAAACACCGGCCAGGTCTGTAATGTTCTGCTTTATCCTTTCTTTGTACTTTATTTGTCTTTATTGTTGCAAGGAGGGATATTTACCCAGAGCAGTGGGCATGAAGACCTGATAAACCTAAACCTCCTCCTTCCCCTCTTTCCCTCTCTTATTCCTTTCTGTCAGCCTTGTCAGTATAATTTGTTTGTTTCCTTCTAGGTGGTCCTTTGCTTGTTTGGCGTTCTTTTCTTTCTTCCTTTTCTCTGCCTTTCTCTGCAATGTGCATTCATGCCATGGGAAATGACATCAAAGCTACAGGAAAATGCAATGGGAATGCTAACAGCTACCATGAAGGACTGTCCAGGATGCATTTGGTAATGACTTTGAATGCCTCTTGGCAAAACAGCAGTGTTAAAATGTTGTAGACAGCCCCTGGGTGGCAGTGCACAGCCAGTCCTGATGCCAACAAAAGCATTTTCAGAGTGAAGATTTTATATGTGGGTGTGTATGTATGATATATAGGATATGTGTGTTCGTATGCGTGTATATACACATGATATATATGTACACATGATATGTGTGTATGGTATATACTTGTATGTATGATATATGTGTATATACACTATATATGTGTCTACATATGATATACACACATTACATATGTGTATATATGTAATATGTGTATATGATGTGTATATATGCATGTGTATACATTATGCATGTTCATATATATATATATATATATATATATATATATATATGCACTACACGTTTATCCATCTGCCCCAGGACTAATGAACTTAAAAGTAACTTTCTCTTTCAAAGCTACAAACTCTTAATCTAATTTATCCCATGTTTCTTAAGTACAATAATGATAATATTGCTAAAACTAACATGTCTTTTTAAAAATCTTATGCTAAAAAGGTTCTGGATATCCCAGCCATGTGTTGATGTCTTAATTGTCCTTAAAATCATGCAGATGTGGGTACAGATGGAGTGGAAGAGTTAAGAAGATAGTGAGAGTATGGTGGAGGTGTTTTGTTCCCCTCAGTCTCCATACTGCCAGTCTATGCGGCAGGTTGGGGGTAAATTATTTTTAGTACTATTATAACCCATCTTTATTGTTTGAATAGCAGTTTTATGACAAAACATTTATATTCAGACTGCCTTTGTACTTGACTGAAAGAGAGCAATCATAGGGAGTGATAAGGCAACAATGGCAGTGATAACTGCATTTATAAAGATGTACAGAATTTAAACGGATGTGCTAAAATAGACAGATGGTGATTCTCTACCTGGACCTGGAGCAGAGATGGGCAAGGCTCTTGTGGCAGAGATGTCTTTGCTGTCTGGGGTCAGATGACAGTGTGTGTGTGTGTGTTTGTGTGTTTTCCTTTGTCATTGTTTCTTACTTTTAGTTAAATGTACTTGATATGTAGATGTAGGGGTAGCAACAGCAAATATAGGCATATTCTATATTCAGATTGACTATTATCATAATTTTGTCAGATTATGATACAATGCAACTGCATGTCTGAATAAACTATTCAACTCAAGTATTAGTTCTTAGAAAAATTGTGATTATTTGCTCTTATCTAGCATTGGTCTCTTTCTCTGTCTCCTGAGAATCTAGCTCTCATGAAAAATTGATAATTTACTCTGTGAAGGAGAGGAGTATGGAGAGGGGGAGGGACCCTGGATCTCAAAGCATAATTCAACAGCAAGAGGTCATTCTGTCTACTTGATACCAATGTTTTCCATATATTTTTACAGTTTTAGTCATGTTTCTTGTTCCTAATGTTTCAAGCATAAGTAAAAGCTCAGCTTCTTCTGGTCCATTTACTTTCCTTTGTTTTTAATTTTTAAATATTTTGTAGCATTAACATAATGGATGTAACATAATAAAAAGGGTTGACATTGTGCAATTGCTTTGTGCTGTACATAAAACTAAAACTACACAATGTGGGATAGAAATAGTGTCTTATCTTCACAAAGTATCCCCAAGGTCTCTTAAAATCAGCCATACATTGCCAAAGTCTATATTTTGTCTTCTTTCACCCCTTCTCTTCTTCAGCAAAGTTAATAACTTTTCCATAATGGGAAAAAAAACCAATTTATTTATGTCCCACCTTGATTCAAAAAAGAAATTAAGGTAGCTTACAATGATGCATAACATAAATTTAAAACTAAGTGAGGGAAATAAAGCCAAGGGAAAGCCAGAGAAGGGAAGGGCGGAGCATGGAGTGTAACCATGGAACCAAATGCCCAATGTGAAGCCCTAGGTACTGGCCAGACGTGGGCTGCACATTTAGTTTGCAGCTCTCTAACAGCCGACACAGAGATGGAAACAATTTCAAGATGCATCAAGTCAACATCAAGAGAATAAACTGATTCTTCAGGAGATGTGCAACTATTCCAGGTTCACAAGCTCATGGGAAATTTATTTCCTGGGTCTTCATAGAGACAACATTGTGTAATTCAGGGAAATGTGTTCCTTAGCTATAGCCTATGGTCAACACACACATTAATATAGTGAAAACTAGTTACATGTTATGTAGCATCTTGGTAAAGCAAGTCAGTGAAAGCAAGTCTAAGATTGTTCATTCATTTGTAGAGTGTCTCCTATGTGTCATCTGGCACCGCAACAGGAGGAAAATGTTAGTGAGCAAGAGATGTAGCCCCTGTCCTCATCAAACTTACAGTCTTTCCCTGACAATTGACCTTGACAAATTAGTTATATGTGTGCAATGAAAAGTCCTGCAGGCAGTCAGTAGGAGAAGGTTCAGGCTATATCTGGTGGTCTAACCTAATCCAGGGATAGATGTCACAAAGACTAAAGAAATACTGGGACTCCGTAAAGTTTAGACAGCTCTGTACAAACAGTATTCTATGAACCCAGCTTTTAATTTGTGCCAAGTAGTGGTGAGTTCAAGATTGTACTTCCTGACAAGAGTCTGAGAAGTGCTTTTATTCTGTGTTGCCAGTTGAGAGCAAAGCCACATGCCTCAGGGATCAGTTGACCTGTGACTAGAAAGACAATAATAATTGAATTTCATATTTAGCCATATTCTATTTGCCCATATGAAGGAAAAAAGAAAGAAATGTTTATATATGCATTTGGCTGCTTAATTCTTCAATTTGAGTCCCTTATCTTTTGCAGTATGTTTAGTCTTCTTTTTAAGCTTTAATTTTAGAGTATAACTTACATACTAACCTGCGTCCTTAGAATTTTTAAACACAATCTCTATGAACAGTTAGTGTTAACAGCATGTTTCAGAAAAGGAATTGCTTAGAAGGCATAGTTATATACCAGGAAAATGCATGTATCTATTTGGAAAAGAACATTTTATGACATTGAGGAAATAGTTTATTTTTTCATTAGTAATATAATTGAACTGTAAATGCTCCTGTTGTGTTCTCTGTTACTTGTTATTAATAGTATTCAGCATAGTTTCACTTTAAAATATGGAGATACAACATTTTAGCAATCTATCTTTTTGATTCTGTATGTCTCTAAGAATGGCCTTGTTTGTTTTTCCAGATCCGTAATTAGCTCCCTTCATAGGATTTGTTTGTTTCTCTTTTGGAACTGTTTGTGAAAATAGTGGGGAGGGAGGAGAAAGATGTCTAAAAAGGATTATGAATCCAATATTATGATAAAATGATGAAGAAAACCCCGAGCAGATTCGGGCTTCATGGTAAGATAGAAAGAATACCTAGTCATCAGTAAGCATTTTTGGATAATCAGGCAACACAACTTCTTAGGAAGATGATTGCTGTTTAGCATGAGTTTACCAACATGGAAGGGATCTGGCAGCTTTACCCAGACAAGTAATTCCTAAGTTTAACTATTTTGATTAGCAGCTTCTCTTTCCTGTCTCACCCATACATACGGGCCCTGCAGCCACATTAAGACCCTTTTGCTACATTCTCCTATCTTCTCTGCTCCAAAGTTATGGAATAAATTATCTTTATTACTATTGTCTTGAGTTTAGAGGGGGTTAGAGGAGCTCTGCGTGGGATAACAGAACTTATGTCCTACACACTGCCATATTAGAGGAACCAGAATTTCCTTCTTTAGAGTGGATCTGTCTGTAAGACATGGGGATAGGAGACAGGCAATTGTTTTATCTCTTTTCTGGACAATCCAGAAATCTCATGACATTTAGAATATTCCTAGAAAAAAGCCTTCATGCTGCTCTCTGTTCCCCTCCCCCTGACCATCCACAGCTTAAAGCCATGTGAGAAACACAGGGACTATGGCCCCCTTGCCTCCCTCTCAAAGAAATACACGCCACAGAAATATTAATGTTCTATTCTACACTTTTGCAGGCTGATTCTGGGAGAGCCAACTAATTTGGTTCTGCCTGCCTCTTGAGAAACAGAAAAATGATATATTCCCTTTGGGCCATTCTAGTTAATGTTTATTGTTAAATTTATGTCTTTCTTGAGGCTTAAAAACAATGGTACAGAAGTGGATCCAAATGTTTTGGAAATGCATTTAGACTAACTAGAGATGGACATACAGAATATGAAGCGCAAACGTGAAGCTCCCCCTTTCGTTGCCTAACATCTATTGGATGTAGCCACTATTAGTTCTTCATGGGCCTTTGGTTTCTTAGCTTAAGTAAAACTATTGTGTACAATGGGCAAATGGACTCCACAGCTACCTGAAGGTTACATCAATTCTTAAAAATGAAAGATGGCTCATTCTTAAAAATGAAAGAAATATGGTTTCTTCGACTATTAGGGATTTTGGCCTAAACTCATGCATAATTAGTTATACTCTAGAACTAAATAGATTTTCTTCTAGGTGGCAGGTTCCTTTCAGGTACATAATGACAGAAAAATAGATTTGCTCCTTCAGACCCTTATATTTCTTCTTTAGCTTCTGTGGCAAATGCTTTTTTTGCACAATGGAATGCATTCCTACTAGACTCTATTGGAGAAGACTTAAGTCTTAACCATATGAGGACACTGAGAAATGATAAACATGATGATAAACATAAATTAAGTGTAAGAAAAGAGAAAAATCAAACAAGAAAGGAAAAGGAACTAAGAAAGTGGTAAGGAGGCAAAGAAGAAAAAGAAGAAATTGCTTCCAATGTAATTAAAAAGCAAAAGTCTAAATACAGCATTGTTTTTCCAAAAAGATAAAGTTCCCCATGGACATACACTTCAAATTTTGAAAAAGGAGATGATGTTAGAAACTTTGAAAGGTTTGTCTGTCAGATAAGAAATGTTACCCTACAAAATGGGATTTAGTAACTTTTTATTCAAAATAAGATGTCCACAGAATAAGAAATGATTGGGTACAACATCACTCCAAGGAGAAAAGTAGCAGTAATTGTTACTTTTTAGACATCCTTTCCTTTCTAAAGAATTATAATTGTGAAGATGTAGTAGATGAGTTGCATGGATGAGAATTGTGTGCAAAAATTTCAAGGATAAAAATCTCCTTCTCACCTCTCCTCCTTTTTTTGTTTGAAAAAGATGATAGAAATTTCATTTTGTGGCCTGAAAGACAGTTATTAAATGTCTAACTCAGTTGATAACCAAAAACAGTGTTTCAAGCTTAGTACATTCCTTAAAGGGATAGGGAATTACCAAGTAGCAGGTAAATATTGACATTAAATACATCAACTTCTCTTTTTTTACCCCTGTGTTTTCTTTGTTAAAATGACATCTGCATGCCCTTTCTGAGTACTACTACTTTCTGTGTACACCCTGGGCTATGATGTCAGCACCTAAGAGATGGTACTATAATAGGTAAGATGGCAGCATGCTGTTTGATCTCTAGATGTATTGTGTGCTTACATCCCTGAATGCTACATTAAAATTTTTAATCCCAATAGTTTTGCAAGGTTAATTTGTCCACTGCATGTAAGTCACTAACACCAATCTGGGTAGCTGTCTGGTGGGGATTGATAATGACAGTACTCTGCTGTGCCTCTCAAAAAAGTCACACTATTCAGCAATGATTTTATACAGTAAACTCTTCACCTTCCTCCTAAGTATGATGTTTACGTAGGGGTGCTAATGGTTATGGGAAGATAGGAGAAGTTTAGTAATACACACTCACTGATAATTAACCCAAATAGAATTCTAATTATAGAATCTTAGAACTCCGGTGTTCTTAAAGACCGTAGACTCTCATCCCCATATTGTATGGATGAGAAAATGAAGCTTAAAATCCCTATGTTAATTGCAGTCTTATACACAATAGCCAAGACTTGGAAACAACCTATGTGCCCATCAAAAGATGAATGGGTAAAGATGTGGTATATATACACAATGGACTACTATTCAGCTATAAAAAAGATGAAATCTTGCCATTTGCAACAACATGGATAGACCTTGAGAGTATTATGCTGAGTGAATAAGTCAAAAGGAGAAAGTCAAATACCATATGATCTCACTCATAAGTAGAACATAAAAACAACAACAACAAATAAACAGTACAGATACAGAAATTAGGCTGGTGGTTACCAGAGGGGAATGCGGGAAGAAGGAGGGTGAAAGGGGTGATAGGGCACATGTATATGGTGATGGATGGTAATTGGTCTTTGGGTGGTGAACATGGTATAATCTATACAGAAATCTAAATATAATGATGTACAACTGAAAAAAAATGATAATTAAAATATCTGAGCTATGGAAAAAAAAAAAGCCCCAGATGTATGAGTTAAATGGTGCTGTCATCCAAGTTTCTTGGAGTGAGACAACCTGGTCACACTTCAGTGGCCTTAAATGAAAACTGAGGCAATGTGAGCACACATCCACATTTTTAAAAACCTGGTTCACAGTGTATGTACATTTTTGTATCCTAGTTTGGTTTCCTTAATGTTATATAGTGAAAATTTTTCATGTCATTAAAATATCTTTGAAATCTAAAAAGAAAAAAAAGGATTCCCAAGGCCCCAAGTTATTGGAAGAATGAATAGTAGAAATCGTGTCTTAAAAACTAGACTTTGCTCCCTTTTCTTTCGAGGCTTTGGGTTCTTCAGTATGATTTTTCCCACTACTTACATATTGCTTTGTTGAGGTTAGGTTGAGTAAAAACATAAAGGTCATGATTCTCTTATGCACAAAATTACTCCCTGATCACTTGTATGATTAACTTTTTGAGTATTTTGGCTCATATATAACATTTTCTCAGGATGCAATTCCTAAAAATGCCCTTTTGTTTATTTTTAACTATTTTAGGTTTATAGAATTGTAGGGATGAAAATGAATCTCTAATGTGTCACTCAGTTCAACTTTCTTATTTTGCAAATGAGGAAATTGAGGCCCAGAGAGATTTCATCATTTACATCAGGTTCACAGCCAGTTAATGACTGAGTGGAGACTAAAATGCCATGTCCCATGACTCAATCCATTGCCCTTGGTACTCTTCTGCATTACATTCATTCCACTTATATTTTATTAAAAAAAATAAATTATGAAATATTTCAAGCATGAAGAAAAGTATGGAGAAAAGAGAATAATACAACTAATACCCTTGAATCCTACACTAGGGTTTTTAAAATCATAATGTTTTGCTCTATTTGCTTCAGACCATTTTGTCTCTTTATTTTAAAGTATAAATCAGACACAATTTAGCCCTCTGTGTACCCCTCCCCCTCTTTTTTCCATCTATTTTTATTTTAATATGTAATTTTCCAACTTTGGTTTAGACAAATTTCAAACATATGGAAAACTTGAAAGAAGCTTACAGTGATCACCATATAACTACCATCTAGATGCAGCCTTCAGCATTTTACTATATTGCTTTGTCCCACATCTATCCATCTGGTTAGTCTTACATTCTTTAATTCATTTATTTATTTTGATGCATTTCAAATGAAAGTGCAGATATCAATACACTTTCCCCTAAATACTTAGGGTGCATATCACTAAGTCGTGTTCAGTACTTATTTACATTTTTTCTTTTGATGTAAAATTTACGTCCTATGAAATGCACAATTTTTAAGTGTACTTCCACTGAGTTTTGACAATTGCATCTACCTGTGTAACCATACCCAGGATCATGCTATAGAAAATTATTATCACTCCAGAAAATTCCCTCATGCCCCTTCTCAGTTAATCCCTGTCCCAACCCACTTAGAAACAACTACTTTTCTCATATTTTCTACCACATATTAGTTTTATCTGTTCTGGAAAGGAATATAAATGGAATCACACAGGATGTCCTGTTTTGTGTAAAACTTCTTTGACTTGGCATAATGTTTTTGAGATGTATCCATACTGTTGGGTGTGTCAACAGTTAGTTACTGTTTATTGCCAAGTAGTATTTCATTATATGGATGAATCTTGGTTTGTTTATCCACTCCTCTTTTGACAGAATATAGGCTTTCTAGTTTTTGTCTAGTATAAATAAAGCTGCTATGATAGCCACTCCAGCCTTGTTATGCTTACTGTTTCAATAGTATATCTTTTCCTATCCATTTAATTTTAAACTACCTGTGTCATAATATTTAAAATACATCTCATATAGATAGCATAGACTTGGGTCTTGCTTTTTTTAAAATCCATTCTGACAGTCTCTGCTTTTTAATTGGAATTATTAATCCACTTACATTTAATGTAATTATTGATGTCTTTGGGTTTAGGTTACCATTTTTAAAATTTGTTTTCTGCTTCTACCCCCTGTTTTTCATTTCTCTGTTCATCCTACATTGTTATTTTTGGACTATAGAAATGTTTTTAGGATTTTTGGAATTCCGTTTATATATATTTAATGGTTACTCTAGGGATTACAATATACATGATTAATCTTTTATAGTTTAATTAGTGTTAATATTGTATTATTTTAAGTAAAATGTAGAAACTTTGCAACTCTATAGGCTCATTTACTACTTCCATTTGTGTGTGTTCATTTTTTTGCCTTATACTATTCAATTGCCAAAGCAGGAAAAATATGATGCAAGATTATTTTTGAAAACTCTTAATTTTGTTTAAATAAAGTGGAGACTAAGAAGAAATTATGGATGAAATATTATAAATAAAACAAGAGTTAAAACTATGAAGTGGTATAAAATATTAATAACCTATAATTATAATAATAACCTGTAATAATACAAAGATAAGAAAATAAATATTTTTTTCAAAAATTGTGGAAAAATTATGAATGAAATCAGAGCTAAAAACATTTTTAAGTTTATAATCTTAATTCTAATATGTTTAAAAAATGCAAAAGATACATGACCCAATCTTTTTTGACTAACTGATTTGTTGAAAAGATAATCAGATATCAAAAGAATGTTTTCAGAAGCTGTATCAAGATTCTTTTTCTCTAGCACGTAGGACTGAGACTGGGAGGAGAATCAAGCCAGTCATGCAGTTATTTGGCTAATGGTTTTGTAACTTTGTAGTCAGGCAGGAGCACAGAAAGATCTTTGTTCTTTGTGAACCCCAAGACTCATGATGGCTCTTCTATGACCAGGCCAATTAGTAGAACTAAAATTAACTGCGTAGTGGTACTTTAGTTATGTAGGTAGGGAAACAGCAGTGGCTTCAGCCACTTTATTCAACTCTTCTTGTGAAGTCAGAAGTTGACTGGCCTTGTATAGAAAAATCAATAAGGCATTTATAAACCTTCATGAAAGAAAAGAGTTTTGAAAGGGGAATATGTCGGCTACATGGAGAGATGACCCTGTGTGAAGGTGGGAAGGGTTAGAGTAAGCGGATTAAGCATCAGTGACTACAGGGAACACATGCCAGTATTTTTGATTTATGTTAGCTTGCGTGTAGTGAGCACTATCTGGAGAACAGCAGTCCTTTTCAAACCCTATTGATGAAACCTTGCACACATGTGGCAGTACTGGGAAGTTGCTGGAGTGTACTATGCTAAAGCATTCTGTTTGGGGGTAGCTGATGATCCTTTTGTTTCTTAAGGGATGCCTGGTCTAGTTTTGTAGTTTGGATGGTTGATATTTTGGTTTAGATTTCCTGCTCACACATAAGGTGATCAGTGACTTTTTCTTTTTAAAATTCTTGCACAGCCAAGTTTACTGTTGTCTAGTTCTTGATTTGAATGTTTGGCTCTCTTCCTTCTCTTCTTCCTCACTGCTGCCACTTCTACATGATAATTTAGGGTGTGTCTAGTTGGCATGAACATGTTAGGCTCTCAAATATGACATGACTCATTTATTTTAGCTTTGGTGAAAATTTGGTTAATATTTTAACTGGTATGCATTTGTACAACACTTTCAGTACCCCCAAATTTTGATTTTCTTAATTATATAAGGACATTAACTCCAATGAAATAAATTATTATTGGATTCAGAAACATGATTCAGTATAAAGGAATATAGATTACAGCTGTTTTATAAATGCATGCCTCCCTATTGAAGAATATTTTGCATTATAGGAATTGAGTATATTTTCTCAGAGTACAAACATGTTGGTATGAGACACTGCACAAGTGGATGGGCCTCTAGGCTAAATCTGCTCATATGCCCCTCAAAGCTTTCTTGTTGTATCTTATACGATTTTCACCGCCAAAGCTGCTTTTTAATTTGTAAAATGTGAAATGGGCTGGATCAAAGTCTTAGAAGATTCAAGGAATCTAATCCAATTTGATGTAGAGCAAAACACAATTTAAAATCTAAATAATTCCCAAACTGAAGAAGCTGCTTTCTGATCTACTTTCTTTTCCAATCATCACAAAGCGAGACTCCTGCTGTAATGCTCTCTTCCCAAGATAGGCATCTCTTCTATGCATCTCTTTGGCAACCTTAAAAAAAATTACCCTTGCACTGGTTCATTTGATTTAGTGGTCTAGAAATTTGAAAATGAGGTTGTCTGTTAAAGGTGACCCCCTGCAGTAGCTTTGGCAGCATGGGTTGTTCCGGAGCAGGGAGCAACAATGGCAGGAAGCCCCCTGAAAGAGCAGTGGTGCTGACATGATTGGGCAGAGCAGCAAAGGCTGATTTCCTTACACTGAAGCTCTCCTGCCCCAGGCGTCTTCCTCTGACTGTCACCCCGTTAATGTACAACAATTGCTAGGCAGTCTCCAAGTCCTCACCTTCTGAAAAACAACAGATGGGTTAACTGGCTTGAGGTCACTCAATGAGTCAGGGGCAGAGCTGGGGTTAAGTCCCCAGTCTCCTCATACCCAACCTGGTACACGACCCAATATATAGGCTGTGCCTCCATCAGCATTTCTAATGCTTGGGAACAAGCTCATTAAAACAGCTCTAAACTGATTAAACCAGGTTTATACCCACTTTCTTTTTCTTTCTTCCTTCCTTCCTTCCTTCCTTCCTTCCTTTCCTTTCTTCCCTTTTAAAATATCCTGGATTGATCATGCACCACTTACTGTACACATCTGCAAAGATGCTTCCTAATTATACTGCCCACATCTCTGGGTAGCCTCTTTATATCAAATGATAATCTTCCCATATCTCATCATATTTTATTTTAATGTAAAATCATTAGAATGTTACAAGGTTTACCCTAGGTTTTAGAAGAGGAGAATTTTTTTCTTAAATGACTGTTCTGATTCCATACGTGAGTTGTCACATTTAAGTAGTAGCTACTCTTTGATTATATATGGGGGATTGATATCTGCATACAAGAAAAAAAAAGTGGCTTTAGTTGACAAGTTCAAACCATTGAATTTACAACCAAGCTTTTATCCAAAGGCTCTCGAAAGATAGCAAAATTAGCCACAGAGTTTACGTACTTCCCTCTGACCAATTGCCAAAATGAAATGAATCAGAGGCATAAGAGATAGAGAGAGAGAGAGGAAGAACGTAGTTAAAACTGGAATTAATTTTATAAAGAATTTGGAAAGATAGATAATAGACTTGATTTTGAATGACAGCCTCTAGAATCAGTGGTTTGTAATCTTTTTTTTCTTTTTATTATTGTTTGTTTGTTTCTGGACCTGAACTCTGAATAAAGTTTAATAACATTATGGGCTTTCTTCCCAAAAACATGCATATACACTCATCATATACAATTTTTTAGTCCAATTTTAGGTAGTTCCTCAACTCCCTTAAAGCCAATTCAAAGTCATAGATTAAGAAATTTTATACTTAATTAAAGCATCTAGAAAAAACAATCTAGAATGAAAATTCAAAAATGAAATATTTCTAAATAATATTGGACTTGAACTAAGGATTATTAGCTAAACTGTGAGCCTCTAATTCATTTTCTCGTATATCACGTTACTGATTGTAAAAGTTACCAACTCTCACTTTTGAAATCCCCAATCCTCTTACGCTGTTGCTCTATATAAATCAGTGCTCTTGATTAATTGGTATCATCATACAATTAAGCAGTGAAAGGAATTGTGAGAAATCATTTCGAATTTATAGTGCAACCCTTGGCCATTAGATTAGGACAAACTTAAACCATTTTAAAAAGTGAAACTATTAAAAATTTCCAAAGAAAAATTCACAACTATTCTCAATAGTTAATGTCAATTTTTTAATACTTTTCTGTAAGAAGAAGAAATTTTTCTTTATATCTGACCTAAATTCTTTACACTTCAGATTAAATAGTTATTTTTTATCATCACTGGGAATTGAACACAGCTGGTCAACAACTTCTGCGTAATACTGCTTGGAGAGGTACCTTATTTTTTTAATCAACTAAAATATGTAGATAATAGGTTGTTTTGATTGTATATTTAGTCTTGATCAGCTCCTAAAAGATTTCGCTGTGATTTAAACTCCTTGAATTTCAGCTTACGAACCACAGTTTCTTTGGAACAAGCAAAACATGTTAAAATAGCAATTACTCTCGTAATTGCAAATAGCTGAAAGTTCCTGGATTTTTGATGCTGTTATTCTAGGTTTGATTTTCAATATGTTTTTGATTGCCTCCCTCAGATTTCTTTGCATTTTCTTGTAGTTTCATTTTTTTAAACCGTGTTTATAGTTTTAAGCTCATCAGGAAAAAAAAATGGAAGTCAGTTGGTGGATGAAATAGGAAGGAAGCAAAAGGAGAATTTTCCAGTCTTTTAAGATGCCATATCCTTTTTAAAGAACTCCATTCAAATAGGAGTATTTTCCTGATCACTTTATGTTTATTTTCAGTTAATATGTTAATTAAAGTTGCTTGTGGATTCTTTGCAAACCCACCCTGAGTTATAGTTAAAGGGGCTCAGCTTTCGTCAACGAAAGAAATCATTTTGATTTTTGCTCCCCACTCTACATCTTTCCTTTCTAAAAATGGGTGGAAGAAGTTTTTCATATTTCCATGATATCCCTGTTACTAAGCTCTTGATTCTTTCAAGTGTAATGCACAGTACAAAATGTTTCTCAGTGCAAGGTGTGTCCTCAGCATCTCTGTCGGGTACTCAGGGTGGCACATGCTCTGTTCAAAGGTTTCTGTCAGTCCTTTTCTGTTTCCTAATCGTGACCTTATATCTTGATTTCATGTCCTTAACTACACCTCCCCTTCCTTGAGACAGTGTGTTTTTAATTCAAGGAGACCTTTAAAATTGCTTGAGCAAGATATTAATTAAAAATAGGAATTCTCTGAATCATTTTTGTGCATTTCTTTTCTCATAAATTATTTTAACATTTCTTGCTCAGTTGTTGCAGTAGATGACACAAGATCACAGTCTCACAAACACACGTGATAAACGTAATGCAACAATATTAGAAATCAATAGTGTGTTTTATTGTATACTGTACCTAAAATATACAATAGAGCGACTTACATAAATCATTTATTCCCAGCCATGATTGATGACCTCATAACTCACGAGTGACGGGGCAAAGCAGAGCCCCAAACGAGTTATGAAATGTCATCAATAACAAGTGGGAACAAATGATTTATCCAGTGCCACAGCCCATTGTGTGTTCAGTTTATGCAACAGCAGTTAATGATAAAAACACCCAAAATGCAGGCAGCTTGTATTTTATCCATCATATATGCACATGCTCTTCCTACACTATTTTACACTAGGTTAGTGCTTATTGGCCATGAAGAAAATGATCAAGGTTGAAATAGGAATGTGGGTTGATAGAGAAGATATGATCTTTATATATATAAATCCTTTTGGAATCTCTTTCCTTCCTCACTGGGTTTTTCTCTTTAAAATATCCTTCCTTTTTCTAGCAAGGAAAATATAGAAAAGAATATCTGCAGCTATGTATTTCAAATGTGTTTCTTTTTCAGTTGATATTCTAGGAGAGAGAACAGCATGATTTTTAAAGTTAAAGGATGTTTTATGACTTTAACACTAATTTTTTTCCCATGTGATTTTTTTCCTGAGTATATAGCTTAAGACCAAGGAATTTTACATTCCCATACTCAAATGCAGTAAGAATCTGACAAATTTTTTTTTTCAACTTCATCCTATGCATCCTACGTATATTTGAAAGTCCTGCATGTTTCATATAGAAATCTTATTTATAACATTAAAGTGCATTTATATTCTCATTGCAAACTTAGAGATGTGTTTCACTGAGGTTAGGGATATTGGTGGTTGTTGGAAGCTTGTTAATTTAATGAGGCTAACTCTCCAGACTCAAAATTGCTATTAACTTTTTGGAAAAAATGCCATTTAAAGAGAATTTCAGGTTTGTTCTTTTGAACTGAATTAAAAGTCTGTCCCTTATTACACTATCCTTCACTATTTATAATTCGGATTCATTAAGAACCCCAGAATCTTGTCAGATAGAACTGTATCAAGTGAATTTAAGAGACCATAAAATAGGTATCATGCTGTTCTGGTTGTTGTGCAAAGTTAAGCAAATCTAGCTTCTACCTGAAATGAACAATTAGACAAAAGGTAAAGGGGAGATCAGGTATAAAGACATCTTTATGAGTGACTCTTAGCAGTTATAGAAAGTAGATACAGTTTGTGGGCATTGTGTAAAACAAATGTGTGTCAAGCTCGACACCTCCCTTTTGATTCCTCTGGAATATATCTCCAATATATACTCTGAATCTGCCTACATTTTTAAATGTCCACTGTCGTCATTGTAGCCTAAGCAAATATCCTTTCTCCCCTAAAGTATCTACTGTGGAAGCTTCCAAATTTGATTCTCTACTTCCTCTTGACTCCCATCAACATATTCTGCATATAATAGTCTTAAGTAATCTTCTAAAAATGCAGTACTCCCTGCTGCAGCTCTTTAATGTCTATGCAATACATTTACAATAAATCTAAAACCCTCTAAGTGGATCTGTAGCTGGTCCCTGTATTACTCTTCAGCCTCATGTGATCCATTTTCTCTTTCACTTTACACACATGGCGTTTTTACATTCCTCCAAAGTGGCTGACCTCCTTAGTGCTTTAGGGCCTTTTCCTGTCCTTTTCCCTCTGCTTGGAGTTTGCCCCTTTGCCTGGCTATCACCTGTTCATCTTTCAGGTTTCTCCTAAAATGGCCTTCTCAGCGAAGTCTTCTCTGAATCCAGATCTAAATCAGGTCCCTACTGTATGTAATGTGTCATTCTACTTTTCCTTCACAATTTTAATTATGTATTTATCTCTGTGATTACATGTTCAATACATGTCTCCCCATCTAAGCATCCAGCTCTGTAAAGGAGGGCACATTGTCTTATTCATTGTTTCTCCTCAGTGCCTACCACAGTTCTTGGTGCCGAATAAACCCTTAATACATATATGTATTCTTTGGAAAAAGGAGAAGTTAAGGTTTGAAAATGATGCAATAGAAAAAGTTACTAATTTCCTTTGAACAATTTCTCATTCATTGATCACCTACTATATGAAGACCACAAAACTCAATACTGTCGATATTTACTAGGGGATTTGAGAAATTGCTTTTTATCCTTGGAAAACTGATACTAAATATGAGCACCTAAAACCAATTCAAAATTTATTGAATTTAGGTAGAAGAGAGGCAGAGCTAACCCTGGAAGTTTTCTTGATATTGGTGAGTTTTAGCCTCACTTAAAAAAATGTAAGGAAAAGATTAGCAAGTGGAGCAGAATGAATATTGTTATTTTCCATGTTGGACTGTGCATACAATCATGAAGGCACAAATTACTAGAAAGTTTCTACTTTACTGTGGACTGAATTGTGTCCCTCCACAATTCATATGTTGAAGGCTTAAGCCCCAGTGTAATAGTATTTGGAGATGGGGTCTTTGGGAAATAGTAATTAGGTTTAGATGAAGTCATCAGAGTGGGGTGCTTATGATAGGATTAGTGCTCTTAAAAGAAGTGACTTCAGGGGCCGCCCGGTGGCGCAGCGGTTTAGTCCGCGCTTGGCAGCCCGGGGTTCGCGAGTTCGGATCCCAGGCGCCCGCGGACGCGCACTGCCTGTCAGCCATGCCGTGGCGGCGTCCCATATAAAGTGGAGGAAGATGGGCACGGATGTTAGCTCAGGGCCAGTCTTCCTCAGCAAAAAGGGGAAGATTGGCAACAGATGTTAGCTCAGGGCTGGTCTTCCCCACAAAAAAAAAAAAAAAAAAAAAAGAAGTGACTTCAGAGAGCTTTCTCTCTCTCTCTCTACATGCACACACTGAGGAAAGGTCATGTTAGCACATGGCAAGAAAGCAGCTGTCTGCAAGCCAGGAAGAGAGCTTTTGTTAGAACCTGACCATGTGGCACCCTGATCTCAGACTTCCAGCCTCTAGAACTGTGAGAAAATAAATTTCTGTTGTTTAAGGAACACTTAGTCTAAGGCATTTTGTTATGAGCCCAAGCTAGCTTAGATATATGTCTTACCTGAGGGTCTGCTTTTCATGAGTGGAATATTTCTTGATTTGAAAAATCTAAAACTAAAATGAAGATTTAATCTAAGCTGAGAGGCTATTAAAATGAGAGTGCTTACCAGCAATGCGTCAAGGTAGAACTGCCCAATGGCATGGGCATAAGAAGATGGTATAGATTGTTCCTAGAGATTTTATTTGCTAGTAAACTGAAAATGGTTAATATTAATAGTTATGATGTAATCTTAGATTCTATCAATAGGAATATAGTACTTGAAATCAAGGAGATAATAATTCTCTTTTTTTTTCTGAACTGGTTAGACTTCAACTAGAGTTCTGATTTTGTTCGGGGTACCATATTAATAACCTAGAGCATAGATTTGCAAAATTGAATACCCATCAGAATTTATGGGAAAAAACAAAAAATGTAAATTTCCAAGTCTTATTTTAGAATTACTAGATCATAATCTATGGGGGTGGGACCTAGAAATTTGTGTTTAATAAAACAAACTCCTAGGCCAGCATTTAGGAAACATCGAACCAATATATATTCAAAAGCACATAGGATGGTATGAGGGCTTAAAATTTACCTTAGCAGGAAGGATTTGGGGATTTTTAGTCTGGAAAACGTAAGGCATTGTAGTTGTCTTTCAATATGTGAACACTTGGCAGATAGAAGAATAATATGACTTGTTCTCTGTCATTCGGAAGGCAAAACTTGGATCAATGTGTAGAAAATTCAGGTAGTATAATTTGGCCGCAACATGAAACATTTTAAATTTCCAATGTTGTTCATAGAATGGGTTACATTGATAATTGCTGAGCTCTCTCTTATGGGAGATGTTTAAGAAAAGGTTGGATAACCTCTAAGGGAAAGCCATGGGGAAAAACTTCCCAATACATTCTTCCTTCCCAAAGGTGGAAGTAGTGGAGTAGATTTCAGAATTTTCAGTCATGTGAATGACAGAATATATATTTAAAAAACATGTCTGTCTCTAGCATATATGATATAATTAGCAACATGCATGTCCTACCTATCTTGATCCTAGAAAGTTTTTTTACCATTAATTACTCCTTTGTGTCAAGGGATTGAAGTTGCTGATCAAATGGAGATATCTTATGTGAAGGTAACATAGTAAGCCATTTTCAATTGCCAATTTCAACAGAGATTGCTGAGGGAATATTGGGCAGAAAAGCTCATTTGTGAAGGTAGTGAGTGGAAATTGAGGAATTAAGAATCTGAGCTCTATCAAGCCAGTGAAGGTCTGCCAAAATGGGATCCTGCCAGAGGGTGGGGAGTTGGATTAGGGCACTGAGCACCTCAGAAAGGGCAGTGTCATGTGGGGATGGGAGGTGGAAAAACACTGAAAGCTAAATTCCTAGGCACCGTTATCTTACTTAGAGCTATCCCTGATCCTTGCTTTATTCATACTCAGTTATTAGGGAACCCTTTTTCTTTTCCATGTCTCTTGCCCAAACCTCTGATTAGAGTTTGTCTAATTCCATTAAATTTCACAATAGCTGGTGATGGAATTATGTGATTCCCTTTTGGATTAGATTGGGAGTTACTGGTGTCAACACCTACAACAGGATGTTTGTAGATCAGGACCCAAATCTGGTTTTCCCAGACATCACCTACGGAGCCTGTCATATATTGTGGGAGTTTGAGACTGGCTGTCCCTAGGATGCAGCAATTTGTGGTAACTGTCTCTTTCTTCTGAGTGGGTAACTCTATGTGATGACAGCCTGGCAGAGAAAAGTGGATTCTTTCTTGCCAGGTGCAGAGAGAGACACTTGAGTCCCAAGCCTATGCACAAAGTTGCTAGTCAGAGCAAAGAACTATCATTCTCTGTTTTTATCTCTCTACTGGCCATCCAGGCTGCCCATGTGTAATCTTTGTCCTATAAAAATCATACCTTAGCTTTAATTTTGCTCTGATTTCACCCAAATAAGGATGTTTGGAGGATGGAAAGAAGAGGAAATACAATGAAATTTCCTGTGTCATCCTAGATGTGGCTCTGGGGACTTCCTCTTGTACATTAAAGTGATTTAGTGATTTCTTTGTTTATGATTGATTTCTTGCCTTGTTCTCACTAGTGTTTAAGATAAATTACAAAAATAATGCAACAAAAACTATAAAAATTGGGACCAGGTAAAATATAAATCAGCATAGAACAGTGATTCACAATCCTGGTTGTAAGCTAGAATCATCTTTTATTTTATATTACAAATAGCGAAGTCCTACCCCAGATCTTTTACCAGAATCTGAGCCAGGGTCATATTTAGTTTTAAAAGGTAGTTTGATGTGTAGGCTGAGTTGAGAACAGATTTCTTAGGTCAGGAAATCAGCTAGGTGGTTCTGGCTTAGGCTCTCCTCCTACACTCAGGAAATCAGCAGGGTCCACTTCCATGATGACTCACTCACGTGGTTGTTGGCAGGAGGCCTCAGTTACTTGTCACTTGAGCCTCTCCATAGGCTGTTTGGGTTTCTTTGTAACATGGCAGCTGACTCCCTCAGAGTAAGTGATACGAGAGAAGGAAGAAGGCAGGAGCTACAATGTCTTTTATAACATAGCCTTGAAGGTGACATTTTACTGGTCAAACAGACTAACCCTGATACAGTGTGGGAGGGTGCTACACAAAGCTGTGAATACCAGGAGGCAGAGGTCATTGGGGACCATCTTGCAGGGTGGTGACCACACCTAGCATGACTCATAATGGCTCTCACTCCGAGAATTAGAGAACAATTATTGGGATTTTGCTAGCTGTCAAGAATGTCTATATCTACTATACACTCAGGAACTGGAAAAATAACTACAGAATGGGTTTGCAGACACACTGAAGTGAATGAGAGGTGGGCTTGCACCAAAACTTCACTTATCACATGACTACAATGAGCCTCTTCTGTGATTAGTGGATCACAGTGGGTCCCCAATAATTAATTTTAGCTCAGAGCCCATGTTGAAAATCAGAGCCATGTTGAAAGCACTCAGTATTTGTCTTTGCTCAATGTACAGTCACTGCAGGAAACGGCTGCAGTTCCTTTGGGAAAGACTGGGAGGTGGTATAGGTTCTTCCATGTCGGTATTTGGCCTTCTAAGTAAGAGGCTGTGATTTTCTATTATGACTTAAGTGACTCAAGTCAGGCCTCTGTTCACCATACCCAGAGGTTTTCATTATCCAGATGAAGTAAGGCTGCTCATTTATTTTAGTTATAAGGACCCTATGGTCAATTAGTCATTGTCAAAGTTCATTCTGATCGTCCCTCTAGCTCTAATACCTATTGTGGTAATTGTAATTCTCCTTGCCTCTTACAGTTAAGTCTCTGCCACCCTTGGATCTTATTATGCCCACTGAAGTCACGGAACCCATTTCAAGGGCAACATGTACCATCTTCCTCCCTGCCTTCAGAGAACAGTTATGGCAGTTCTTTCTGAGGTTATTGGTTCTCCTTCGACAATTCATTTGTTAATGTCTTCGTGAAGGGAGTGTGTTTTGGCGTGAGAGAAATAAGGGGGAGGTGGATCCGTGTGATAAATTCATTCCAACATTTCTCTTTTTCTAAGTCCTGCATTCCCCCTTCCATATACTACTAAGACTTTTCTAGCATCTCCACCAAATTATTTTATGTCACCAATGAGTTTAGGTTTCAGATAACTAAAATGACATGCTGACATTCGACTCAGATCTGGAAGATAATAGGATGTAGCATGAGGACAATTGGCATCCCTTTATGAGTGAGCAGCCTCAAGTGAGGTCATTACTAGTTCTTCATGAATGGTAGAACCAGCCTTATCCATCAGGGGAGGGATCTCTGATGACTCAAGAGGTTTGGTAGGATTTGGGGGTGCTGTGTACTCAAAGATATCTGAATGTTTCCAATTGTCACCTTTCTCAATTGTCACCAAATTCTCAAGGTCCTACTCTTTCCCAGGCAAGTTTCTAATTTTCACATAAGAAATACAAGACTTTGTTGTATTTCAGCAACTAAAGGATCAGATTTTTCTTTTGATTTTTAGCTAACAGTCCTGTGACAGTAGAGCTGAGATATTCTTTTAAGGCAGTCAGAGAAGCTCCGTGTGCTGCTTATGGCTTAAAGAAAGACTTTATGTTAGAGCCTGTTATTTTTCTTCTTATAAGTCTCCAATGCAGTTACAAGCAACTAGTCTACCTGACCATTGTTGCATCCTTATGCTCATCATACTTTGTTTCAGAAACCATTATTTATTTAATTTAAGTTGTACCTTTGGTAGGCACTTCATTCCAGGTGACCATAGGTGGTAACTGAAATATCTGTTTTTACTATTGGAGACCATGGTCTACCAATATTCAAACCGTTCTCAGTTCTTTTAAGCAAACTCAGATGTTCATCTTTGAGTGTTTCATCTGCAGTTACTTTTGATAACAATCTATGTTAGTCAAAGTTCAGTTGCTGATAACAGAAACCACTTTAGCTATTTTAAGAAAAAAGAAATTAAATACAAGGAATTAGGTGCTTACAAAACATTGGAATTCTGGGAGGAGCAGGAGCTAGACAGGGCTCCAGGCAGACTCCCAGAATAATGTTGTAGAACAGTTCTGCCAAGGAAATCGCAAACTCTGCTAAAATCGGGAGACTAGGGAATCAAGGATCACCAGAAACTGTAGACTCTAGAGCCACATCACAGCTGCTAGATCTGACCCAGATAAAATGGTTGCCTTGTTCATCACAGCCTCTGTTCCACTTTAATAACTACTGAATTCAAATGTCATGCATCTAATTGATAACACCTAAATTGCATGTGGAATTCTAAATACAAGGGAATGTGGGAAATGAGAGCTTCTTGGCCTTTATAATACAAAATTTGTTTAAAGCATTTATCACAGTTCTTGTAAATTTATGATAAATTCTCAAAGAATGTTAGTTATTCTTACTGTTACCAAGAAAGTATATCACATATTATTTGAGTGCACTGTACTGTGTAGGGTAGACTTGTATTTTGTGTTCTCCTTATTCATGGTCCTTTTTTGCAGAGAATGATTTTTATGCATATGGACTTTATTTCCAATTACCCTGTCAGTAGGCATCTTCAGATTTTTGCACCTAGTGCACTCATTGTACTGCAACTCTCATGTAGCTTCCTATAGTGAACAGTATAACAAGAATTTGAGTTCTTATTTCATGGGTTCTCTTAACAAATTGCACAATTTTTGTGCATCCTCTATTTGTTAAACCTATTTTAGTATTCTGAAGATAATTAGAAGACAATAAGAATAGAGTGAATAAGAAAAATGCATTGTGCTTTGACGTCCCAAGAAGAGGATGCTTATAATATATTCAAGGTATCCTTAGTTTGATATTTGTCTCTGGTCAGTCACAACTTCCTATGTCTTGCTTGGTCTCATAAAGATTGCCTTGTTTATTATTATGTGACAGAGTGAACAGTTTCAGGATTCAGAGATACTTAGCTAAGTAATAATGAAAATTCATATATTGATTGTAAATGCTAAACCCAAACAATAACTCTAATATAGTGGCCTAAATATTGACAAAGCTGTACGGAAGTAAAAGAAAAAGTAGTTCTAAAAATGTTGACATTTCATAGAAGGTTAGGGCTGGAGGGGATCTTAAGGATCATCTAGTCTAACCTTCTCCTTTTATAGCTGGGAAGACTGAGAAACAGAGCTGAAGTAAATTGTCCAGAGTCATAAACTTGGTTAACTGTCAGGCCCAAAATTGAAATCAGTCCCCTTTCAAGTTCAGTCCAGTCCAGGGCTTCAGCTAGTATAATACCTTTTCCTTTTAATATTGTTAGTATTCAGTACCTAGCTACTCTTGATCCATGTTTCTTTCAAAGTACTAAGGAAATCAAAATGTTTAAATTAGTTTCAGTGTTAAAATCCATTCATGCAGAGAAATATTTCTGATCTTTTCTGCTGTTTAAAATGAAGCTTTTGAAGAAGACCTGTAAATTTTTGCAAAATAGTTTGCCCTCCAATAGTGGTATATCAACTCTTTTCTAGATTTTTTTTTTTTATTTGCCCAGTAACTGCTTTTTCATATTTGGTGGAGTGGAGCAGTGATTGCGTCCAGTGATTAATTAGTTCAAAAAGTGTTAGTTCCCCAAGGATAGCCTGTTAGATACTTTCCAGGTCGTTTAAAGAAAGAAATCTATTGCTCATGTTTACAGGTGTTGGCACGTTGAATTTAGATTGGTTATACGACACACGATGAATTTGCTGCTTCTGCAAGTCTCATTGCTAATCGTCTGTTACAATAATCCCAAGTAAGAATCCAAGTTTACATTGGACAACAGACATATGAGCACTTGCCTCTTTGATTCTATATTATATTAAATATTATTTTTACTTTCTTTTTAGATTCTTGTGCTAGCTCTCATCATTTGGTCCAAAAATGTTTTATCTTAAAGTTCCTAGAGAATTAATTCCTTTCTGAATCCTGAAGAATTTTGTTAATTTAATTAGGTGAATTCTGTAAATGGTGGGCACCAGTCCTGTGTAGGACTGTGGACACCAGTAGAACAAAGTCATCATTCAATTTAATCCCTGAAGTTGTTTCCTACAATGTTGGCATTGAATTACATAACAAAGTATACATTGTCCTTTAACATACTATTATGCTGTTTTTCAATCACTACTTGATCTTGGTACTGAAATGGTGGCTTAAATACATCCAGTGAAGCTAAGAGATTCTTGGCAGAAACATTGACGGTGAGATAGGAAATGCTTTATGTGAAGGTACTCAGAGCCCTGGGTGAAGACATTATCTGATACATTTCACAACAGATTTGGCCTTTTCTAGGTTTTAGAGCCATTAAAACCCAGGGGCAAAATTTTGCTTGCCTCAATATAGCAAGAGCAAGTGGTGGGTTTCATTAAGATACACTATTATAGGTGCCGAGAGCTCTCCTTTGTAAGGTACAGTAATTGCGACAACACATTTTCCTAAAGCACTTGCCATATGCCTAATGTTGGGCAGGGTGTTCCAGGGAAGCAAGAGAAGCAGAAATGGGCAAGGCCATGGTGGCCTGAAAGGGAAAAGCAAACATGGACCTTCAATTTAACCTCTTATTAACCATTTTTCCTTGGCTATAGGGAAGAATGAATTTGAAGTGTTGAACTGTAAGATACACTCTAAACAATTATGAATGCTAATATTCTGGTTCTCAAAGGGCTAGAATATGGCTATCAGTGAAAAAATTAGACCTTTATCATTTTTTTCTTTTTTTTAACTATCCAAAAGAGATCTCATAGGCAGAATGTCACTTTTGATCCTTTCCCAAGTCTATATTGCATTTATTGAGCTTCTTTAATTACAATCTTGAAAGTGTCAAGTAAATAGATTAAAGACTGCCAATTTTAATTTTCAAATGTATGACTGTTTCTAAACCTGTGAGAACTTTTTCCCTTCTCCTTGGACAACAAAGGCAATGGCACAGTGTTTTAATTTGGTTTTATTTTTCCATTTTAACTCTGGTTGACTGTTGTAAATATAGTGCAAATTAATTTCATAAAAAATCTTTCATATTGAAAAATGAACAGAAAGTCTGTTGAACATGTCTGATTTTATTTTTACCTGGATATAAGTGATCTTGATAGTTAATGCTTGCATTTCCAGGTTGAGAAAGTCTACAAAATTTAGCGAAAGAATACAGCTTTTCCCCCTCATTGTTTACAGTCATAATCACTACCATAGGCTGTTTGAGAAATCATCAATCTGCATTCAACTCTGTGCTGTGAACTTAAACTGCTTGTTTACCGACTTGTAGATTAATAACGCCTTTTCTCCCCCAGAAGAAAACCACCTCATGTCATAGAAACTTGTAATGAATTACCCTACGACCCCCTATGAGGTGGAATATTGTCTTAATTGACTCCTCCATCATTCCTCTTCTCTCTCTCTCAGCAGAGGTGGGCAGTTTTCTCTAGGAGGCTAAGCAAACTCCCCCAATAGTTGACCGGCATTCAGTTCTCAAGTGGAGGCTACTGCTGTCCTTTCCTCCCATTCCCAACAGTCTCGCTCAGAGGATTTCAGTTAGAACCTCTAATCCACCAAGGACGTTAAACCATGCAGGAGAATTATTCTTTTGTCCTTGGAGTAGTCAAAAAACCAGTTCTAGAACATCAGGGCTTTTCTTGGCTCCTAGATAGCCAGGGCACCATCACAGATATTTAACTGCTTGTGGCTAAGGTTTGTGCTCTTAAAGTGGACCTTGTGCCAGGTTAAAAGGCAAAAAAGTCCCTTGTCCAAGAGGGTGCTCTTGTGGTAGCTGGTTGATGAGATTATCTTTTCAACCACTGTGAAGGGGGTCCAGGCATTTCAGTTGCTGACTCCACATCTAGTTTTTTCAAAAGGTAGTACAGTCTTTCAGAAGTTAATTGATAAACATTGTAAATTTGTTGAACTGGCTGCTTGGTATGTGGATCTTCAGGTGAATTGCCCCAGAAAATTGGTTTCAGATGAATTGATTTTCGGCCTATTAATGTAGAGCCAGGCTAAGCCACGACGCTTGCTGACTTCTTGCCTGAATACCACAATAACCTCGTCTCTCAGCTTCCATTTGTCACCTTCTCCCCACTAGTTCATTCTTTCTCTTATAGCCGCAGTGATAGTTCTGAAAATACCCATCAGATGTGCCGCTCTTCTCTTCTTCTCCTCTTCAACCCTTTGATCACCTTTTGATTTTAGGATGGTTCCACTTGCTCTGGCCCCTGCTGACCCCATCAGCTCACTAGGCACCCCCAACCCAACCCCCATTCTCTTGCTCCAGTCACTCCATTCCTCCCAAATCCCTCCTTTCTTAAGGCTTGCACACATGCCTCCATTTGTTCAGAAATCTCCTCCCCACCTTTTTCCCTGACTAACTGCTCCTCCTGATCTCAAGTGAAATGTCACTTTTCCTTGAGGCTTTCTCTGAACCCTAGACTAGGTTAAGTCTCCCTATTAGATGTCGTCTTTGCACTTTTAGCATTTTTCATAGCATGTATCAGTACTATAATAAAATTATTTGAGTAATTGCTCTCTGTCTCCCCTGCTAAAATGCAAGCTTCAGGAGGATAGGGATCAACAGTCATCTGGTTCAATGCTGTCCAGTAGTATTTCCGCAATGATGGAAATGTTCTATTATGCACTGTCCAGTATGGTAGCCATGAACCACATGTGGCTATTGAACCCTTGTAATGTAGTTAATGTGACTGAGGACTTGAATTTTAGGTTTTATTTAATTCTAATTAATTAAAGTTTAAATTTAAATAGCCATGTATAGTTAGTGGCTACCATATTGGACAGCATAGGTCTAGCTCACCATTGTATCTCAAGTTACTAACATAGCACCTGACATAGTAAGTGTGCAATTAATATTTGTTAAATAAATGACTTACTGGGGTTTGTATTATTAATTTTATTTTTGGATAATGAAACTGAAGGACAAAAGAATGTGACCATCATTCACAAGTTCATACACACATTCATTCATACTTTATCTAATGCTTACTTCCAAATGAGATTTGATTCTGTGGTCAAGTAACTCTTTCATTCACTAAGATTCAGTTCAATTATAAATTCCTCTGTGCAGACGGCTTCCCTGGTGAATTCTACCAAACATTCAAAGAAGACTTAACACCTATCTTCTCAAACTCTTCCAAAAAATTGAAGAGGAAGGGAAGCTTCCTAACTCAATCTATGAAGCCAACATTACGCTGATACCAAAACCAGCCAAGGACAACACAAAAAAAGAAAATGACAGGCCAATATCACTGATGAACATCAATGCAATAATCCTCAACAAAATACTGGCAAATCAAATACAAAAATACATTAACAAGATCATACACTATTATCAAGTGGGATTCATTCCAGGGATGTAGGGATGGTTCAACATCTGCAAATCAATCAGTGTGATACACAACATTAATAAAATGAAAAATAAAAATCATATGATCATCTCAATAGTTGCAGAGAAAGCATTTGACAAGATACAGCATCCATTTATGATTAAAAACTCTGAATCAAAAGGGTATAGAAGGAAAGTACCTCAACATAGTAAAGGCCATATATGACAAACCCACAGCTAATATTATCCTCAATGCTGAAAAACTGAAAGCTATCCCTCTAAGAACAGGAACCAGATAAGGATACCCACTTTCGCCACTCCTATTTAACATAGTACTGAAAGTCCTGGCTAGAGCAATCAGGCAAGAAAAAGAAATAAAAGGGATCCAAATTGGAAAGGAAGAAGTGAAACTGTCACTATTTGCAGATGACATGATTTTATATACAGAAAACCCTAAAGAACCCACCAAAAAACTTTTAGAAATAGTAAATGAATATGGTAAAGTTGCAGGATACAAAATCAACATGCAAAAATCAATTGCATTTCTATACACTAACAATGAAATAGCAGAAAGAGAAATTAAGAATACAATCCCATTTACAATTGCAACAAAAAGAATAAAATACCTAGGAATAAACTTGACCAAACAGGTGAAAGATCTATACACTGAAAACTATAAAACTTTGTTGAAAGAAGTTGAAGGCGGCACAAATAAATGGAAAGATATTCCATGCTCTTGGATTGGAAGAATTAACATAGTTAAAACATCCATACTTCCTAAAGCAATCTATAGATTCAATGCAATCCCTATCAAAGTTCCAACAACATTTTTCACAGAAATAGAACAAAGAATCCTAAAATTTATACAGAACAACAAAAGACCCTGAATAGCTAAAGGAATCCTGGGAAAAAAGAACAAAGCTGGAGGAATCACACTCCCTGATTTCAAAATATACTGCAAAGCTATAGTAACCAAAACAGCATGGTACTGGCACAAAAACAGACACCCAGATCAGTGGAATAGAATCAAGAGCCCAGAAATAAACCCACACTTCTATGGACAGCTAATTTTTGACAAGGGAGCTAAGAACATACAATGGAGAAAGGAAAGTCTCTTCAACAAATGGTGTTGGGAAAACTGGACAGCCACATTCAAAAAAATGAAAGTAGGCCATTATCTTACCCCATACACAAAAATTAACTCAAAATGGATTAAAGATTTGAATGTAAGACCTGACACCATGAAACTTCTTGAAGAAAACACAGGCAGTACGTTCTTCAACATTGGTCTTAGCAGCATAATTTCAAGTACCGTGTCTGACCAGGCAAGGGAAACAATAAAAAAAATAAACAAATGGGACTACAACAAACTAAAAAGCTTCTGCACAGCAAGGGAAACCATCAACAAAATGAAAAGATAACCTAACAATTGGGAGAAGATATTTGCAAACCATACATCTGATAAGGAGTTAATCTCCAAAATATATAAGGAACTCATACATCTCAACAACAAAAAAACTAATAACCCAATTAAAAAATGGGCAAAAGACCTGAACAGACATTTCTCCAAAAAAAGACATACAGATGGCCAACAGGCACATGAAAAGATGTTCAACATCATTAACTATCAGGGAAATGCAAATCAAAACTACAATGAGATATCACCTCACATTGATCAGAATGGCTGTAATTAACAAGACAGGAAACAACATGTGTTGGAGAGGATGTGGAGAGAAGGGAACTCTCATACACTGTTGGTGGGAGTGTAGACTGGTGCAGCCACTATGGAAAACAGTATGGAGAGTCCTCAAAAAATTAAGAATAGGGGCTGGCCCAGTGGCGCAGTGGTTTATTTTGCGCTTTGGCAGCCCAGGGTTTGCGAGTTCTGATCCCGGTTGCCCACTGATGCACTGCTTGTCAGCCATGCTGTGGTGGTGTCCCATATAAAGTAGAGGAAGGTGGGCATGGATGTTAGCCCAGGGCCAGTCTTCCTCAGCAAAAAGGGGAGGATTGGCAACAGATGTTAGCTCAGGGCTGGTCTTCCCCACAAAAAAAAAAAAAAAAAAAAATTAAGAATAGATCCAGCTATTCCACTGCTGGGTATTTATCCAAAGAACACGAAAACACCAATAGGTAAAGATACATGCACCCATGTGTTCATTGCAGCATTGTTCACAATAGCCAAGACTTGGAGTAACCTAACTGCCCATCAAGGGACAAATGGATAAAAAAGATGTGGTATATACACACAATGGAATGCTACTCAGCCATAAGAAACCGTGAAAGCTAGCAATTTGTGACAATATGGATGGACATTGAGGGTATTTTGCTAGGTGAAATAAGTCAGAGGGAGAAGGCCAGAGGAGAAGTGAGGAGGGAGGAGGGCAAAATAGATCATTAAGCACATGTCTGTGGTGATGGATTGTGATTAGTATTTGGGTGGTGAACATGATGTAATCTATGCAGAAATAGAAGTATAATGATGTACACTTGAAATTTATACGGTGTTATAAACCAATGTTACTGCAATAAAAAAAGGACATATACAGTAAAAAATAAACAAATAAAAAAAATAAATTCCTCTGTGCAATGGCCTGTTACTTGGTTTACAGTTTTAATCCTCAAGTTTCTTAGTCAATTTCCTCATCTGTCAAATGGGGAACATAATAGTAACCATCCTTTCATGTTAAAAATCCTAAGTGAGGTAATGTATATAAACTTTTTTTTCACAGTTCTTGGCACAAAGGGATTGTTTGATAGATATTATTTGCAATTATTGTTAATTATTATTTCTTAAAGCCAGTTACATTTTGTGACCCCATTCCCCTTCCCACCACAGAGATAGTTGCTTCCTCCATTTTAGGCTAACATCTCTTTCTAGACCTCCATATTAAAGCATGCATACATTTTATAACTCTTTTACTTCTCTCCTCCTTAACTAAACTATGACCTCCCTGATAACAGGGATTTTATTTTTGTGTTTCTATTCCTGCTCTCTTGCACAGTGCCTGGCTCAAAGCAAGCGCTGAGAAATGCTTATCAAATGAATGAAGTATAGCAAATTAGGGCCAAAGCTCCAGATTTCCTGATTCCTAGCCAAGTGCTCTTTTTACTTAACACTGCTATCTCTTACTCCTCAGGGTGAGAAAGTGGAAGAGTCTTTTGATTTACTAAAGACACATTTTTTATAACTTTGAATTTATGAATGTTTTATGGTGTCAAATGTGCATGTATTCATTTTATAATAAGAAGAAAATAATTAAAATTACACAAAAATCGTGTGACCACCAAATGGTGTTCTCATGGCTATTAACCAGTAAGAGTGCCCCTTTCTCTGTCTAACCTTGATGTCACAATGGAAATGCTCTGAATGTGTGGTTCTTAATGATTAAAAATCTGTCCTTAGTGTCAAGGAAAGCTCCTGCATTGAAGTATATGACCTAATACAACTAGGTGGAATAAAAATAGGCGAAAAACTATTTCTCAAATCTCAGGAAGTTTTCTGTAGGGCATGACAATGTGAATCATGAATAATACCTAGTATCTATAATTCAGTGTTTACATATTTTGCATTTTGCCTATTAACTGTAAGTGCTTCACACATATTAAAGCAGTTCCTACTTCTTTATAATTGCAGGAACCAGAGATTGGAGACAATTTTCCTTTGAACAGGCAGAAAGTCTATTGTTCTGGAAGAGTGAAAAATGTGAAGTCATATAGATTTTGAGTGAAACTTGAACTAGAATTCAAATTTCTTCTTTCTCTTGGTCTGGTTCCAGATTATATTCTTAAGGAAAGATTCTGAGTAAAACTTGACATAAGTGTGTGTTTTGCAGCATACAAACAGTAATATCTGATATGCTTATGTAAAAGCTATTAGTATTTGAAAACTTAAATCTATAGTTGTCAAATAGCAGGGATACATTTATAGCTAAGGAAGTTAGTATGATGGCTGTGGTGGTGGTACATGTGCAATTTCAAAGTTTTATTATTTTTTGTTATGAAAAGGATATAAATTAATTTTATGCTCTATTTCTTAAGTAGTTTGGATCTCTAGGCAAATGCCATCATGCCAGCCAAGTAGTAGTCCTCTAGCTCTAACAGTGGTGAACATAAAAGATTCAGGGGCTGGCCCAGTGGCGTAGCGGTTAAGTTCACGCACTCTGCTTCTGGAGGCCTGGAGTTCAGGGGTTCAGATCCTGGGCGTGGACCGATGCACTGCTTGTCAAGCCATGCTGTGGTGGTGTCCCATATAAAGTAGAGGAAGATGGTCACAGATGTTAGCCCCGGGCTGATCTTCCTCAGCAAAAAGAGGAGGATTGGCAGCAGATGTTAGCTCAAGGCTAATCTTCACACATACAGAAAAAAGATTCAGAACTTAGATATTCAAGTCATATACCAACAGGTTTTCTTTCTGAGAAGTTCCCTGGATTTAATTTTCTGTTCAATATTTAATAGGTTGCTCAAGTGGGCTAGTCCAAGAAAACTAGTACATTTCTCTTCTGTTACTTAGCATTCAAAATGCATCAAATGAGAAGTATGGGTATATGCTAAAGCTTGAATGTGAGACTGGTCTTAAACTATGCAGTATTTCCAGTGAATTTGAAATAGTACACTCAACATTTCCTAAGTAAGAGTATAAAATATATGCACCATTATTTAGTTAAAACATAATTGTACAAAGTAAACTATTATTTAATATTTTTAACTAAAGAAAACTTGATTATAATTTAATGAGTTTGAACTCACATTTAAAACACAGAAATTTAAAAATTTAACTTCTGCCAATTTACAGATGGGCAAGTCTATTTGTAAATGATCTCATCCCTAACAAATAATTAGCTTAATGGATATTAATGTGTGTTTGACTTTGAAAATAAAATCTGAAAACCAATGACAGTGATTTCACCTTTGAGCACTTTAAACCAGTACAATATATTTCCTAATTGTTTATTTCAATGCTGTATTCAGAGGCAACATAACTCTTCCTTTCTATATGATATATTTTTTGTGTTGATGCATTTGTATATCAGGAATTTAAAAGGTGCCTTAAGCTATAAGTTTATTTACAAACTAACACTGTTAACATTAACGAAAATACTACATTTAAGTCATATGTTACAATGTCCTCTTGTTATGAAGGCAGTAGTTGGAGCTACAATAAAGCCCAGGTAACTGACAGATACCCTTAAGACTTGGACATAAATAAATTAGAAAATAATTTCTTTTCAGTATACTCAAATTTGGGCAGTTGTAGAGAGCATTTGAATTGTAAGACAGGAGATAGCGCATGGCATGGGAAAGAACTGTGTATTGAGAGGCAAGATACTCAGGTTCCTGTCCTAGTCAATAAACTAGGTGGTCTTGGGGAAATCATTGCTCTCTCTGGGGCTTCAGTTTCTTATCTGTCAAGCGAACAATTCTGACTAGTTGAACTCTAAGTTGTTGTTTTTTTATCTTAAATATTAAGACCCTAAGAATGGAAAAAAAGAATATAATTTTAAGTGTAAGAGTCATATACCCTAGATTGCATATGACATATTGTTTTTATTCAATAAAAAAGCTCATGTTCTATTATCTTTTTTACTTATAGGTGAATTGGGCTTTAATATCATATCTCTAGCTATCCTAGTTCTCTTTCATAGAATTCTCCACTTCTTTGGAGCCATATATTGGGCTATACTGAGCCCTGTATTGAAATAGAAGGTATAACCCTTTTCCATCCTCATCCAATATAGGATAATAGCAACTAGACAGATGTATTGGGGTTACTTTCCTGGACATGATGCGAACCTTGACTAGGGTGAACGTACAATTTATCATCCAAATTGGCACACTTTTGAGATTGAAAAGGAGCACTATTAACAATTATATGTTGACAGCTACTATTAACCAGGACTGTGAGGGAAGTGTATAAGGGCTGCAAAGGGGATGATTTTAATGTGTTCTACACAGCTTTGCATGCTCTTCTTTACTTATTCTCTGCCCTACTTGAGGCAGAGAGAGAAAAGATTTAGTTTTGAATAAAGGTAACATTTTGATTCAAATAGGTAAATTGCAGGTTTTGCTTTTCATATGTAAAACAGCATGAATTACCAAATAGCAGGGCTCAAATTTGGCCAGAAATTCTGAAAAAGACAATTATACAAAATCCAACAAACCCACTGAAATACGCAGTTCAGTACCTCGTCTTGCTTGTCTCTCCATGAAAGGTCAAAAGTACCTCCTACTGTGATATGTCTGCAATCCCTGAAAGATTGATTAAATTTCTATATAGTATGGAATTGCTGAATCTAGTGAACCATAACTTATGTAATTTGTATTATACTTTATCAGTCACCTTTTAAAAGTGTTTAAGAATGAAACTTTCCCTTGTAGGCAATGGAAACCTGAGAAATACTTGCTTTCTTTATAGTAACTTGAGCAGTTTGTTTGACTTAAGTCAAGGTTGGTGTGGATTTCTTAAAGGGATTCAAATGTAAAAGTTGACTTAATTTTGGCATTTAAATTATCAAATGGAAAAGCCTAAGAATAAAGAAAGTGGATTTTATAATGCATGGCAAATAATGAGAAAAATAATCTTTTCACATATGGTGAAAGAGTGGCTAAAGAGATATTTGAAAACTTCCCTTGCTAACTCTTAACTCAAAAGATAAGGTTTGGGTGTAAGTTATAGAAACCTGTCTACTCTTGGAAAATTTTATAGTATCCTGAGTTCCTCTTAAATAGGACCTATTTTTTTCAGCAGGAGAGTTGAGAAAGTTGGAGATTAGGAGTTTAGAGGTGAAGTATATTCCACTCTTAGACATGTGGAGAATTTCTTTCTCCTTCTCTGTTCTCCACCCTCAGCCCCCTCCCCTCAATTCCTAATTCTCAACTTGTTTTAAGCTTGACACAGGGACATGCTCAAGGAGTATATGATCTCCAAATAAGTCTAGAAGATAAACCATCCTACATGTCCAGTGAAGGGTCTTGGGCAAGTTAGGATGATCCCTATGTCCTTGAGTAACAGAGTTCATGTCAGAGCTCCCTGAAAGCTGTAGAGCTGCTCATAGAGACTCCTGGGTTGGAAATCGGTGACAAAAGAGAGACCCTCTGGGAACATCAGGGGGAAATACCAACAGCATTCTGATCTCTGGCAATAAAATCTAAACTCCTTAACCTGGTCTTTCAAGTCCTCCTTCATCCATCCTATTCTTTCTGGCCCCATTTCTATCAGATTTCCCCTTTATTTACCACCCTAGATGTCTTCATATCTCTAGAGTTTCCATGCTTCCTTTAGCCCCAAGCCTTTTGAAGATTCTGAATCTAAATTCTCTGCATTTGATTTCCCCCACCTTCAACTCTCTTCCCCTGATTAAATCCTATATATTCCTCAGACCTTAGTTCAAACATCCCTTTGCCAGGAAAGCCTTCTCTGAGTAGATCAACTCCATACTATGCTTGTATTAGTGTTCTATTGCTGCAAAACAAATCACCACAAACTTAGCTGCTTAAAAGAATACAAGTTGATCATTTCATGGTTTCCTTGGTTTAGAGGTGTGCACATGGCTTAGCTGGATCTTCTGCTCAGGTCTGACAAGGCTGCAATCAAGGGGTTGGCTGGGCTGCTATTCTTATTTGAGACCAAGGGTCCTCTTCAAGTCTCATGGTTGTTGGTAGAATTCATTTCCCTGAGGTTGTCTGACTGAGGTTCCCTTTTTCTTTCTACTTGTTGCCCAGGGACTGCTCTAAGGTCCTAGAGGCCGTCTATAGTTCTTTGCCACATGGCCCCAATGGGGAGTTCATAACATGACTGTTTACATTCTTCCAGGACAACAGGAATGCATCTTTCTGATGCTTCACCTTCTTTTAAAGACTCCTCTGATTAGGTCAGGCCCACTTAGTCAAACCTTGATAATCTCCTTTTTGATGAACTCCAAGTCAATTAGTAACCTAATCACAGGAGTCATATCCCATCATATTTACATATTCTACCCATGCTCAAGAGGAGGGGATTACACAGGGCATATATACCAGGGGACAAGGGTCTTGGTGGCCATTTTAGAATCCTGCCTACTTCAATGCTCTCTCATGCTATATGCTTTCTCTCTTTTATCACAAAACACAGTTCAGTTGTACATTTATTTCTGTGATTCTTCAATTAATGTCAGTCCTCCCCACTGGCAGGTAAGCTTCATGAGAACAGGGAATCTTGTTTTCAAGGAAGTTCTCTTTGTTCACTGTTGTATCCTTGGATGTTAGCACAACATTCAGCATAGTTAGGTGCCCAACAAATATTTAAATAAATGAGTGACTTTTATTGACTGAATAAATGAATGACTAAATGAAAGTTGTACCATGATAACCTGGTACTAGGTGGGCATTCTTAGACCTACTCATGCCCTAATACCTGTGTGTTGAAAGATGGCAGCTTAATACCAGACAGTAGGTCTCTATTCTGAAGTCACTAGAATGACTGACTCTAAAAGAAGAAATGGCTCCTGAACTCCCAAGCCCAAGAGAAGTCTTATTTATGGGCAGGCTTGCCTGGCATTATGTATAGAGCTTTCCTATTAGAATAACTTTCAGAGCCTGAGTTTTCATCAACCTTCTTACAGAGGGAACACAGTGAACCTACATTTTCCAACCAGATTACATAAGCTGGGAGCGGGGGTTGAGCCATTGATAGACTCAGGTTTTTATAAAACCAAGAAGATTCCAGTGAGGGCAGTATAAAAGCATGTAGAGAATATGTGTGTGTATGTGTGTGTGTGTGTGTATATGAATTTTGTGTTTATGAATCCCAAAGTTTTGCTGTAACTTCTCAGAATTTATGACTATGATTCTGTAGTCTCATAGGACACCTGGACATGTTCACTGAGCTACTGCATTTACAGGAAATTAAGGGCAAGAGGAAGCAAGCTTCTATCAAGTGACCTCCTTTGATTACTCACACATAGAGGTGGGGGAGGGTGATGTCTCTTTTAAGTGGGATAGCAGATCATATCTTTAGTCTTGAGTGGTAAATTCTTTCCTAAGTCTGTATTCATCAGGGTTCTCTAGAGAAACAGAACCAATAGGATGAAAAAATATATACATATATTTTATATATATACATATATATTTATTTCATATATCTATTTCATTATATAGATTTCAATATATTTGAATATTCAATAATATTTCATTTACATTTCAATATATATTTAAAAATATATATAAAGGGATTTATTTTAAGGAATTGGCTCATGTAATTGGGGAGGCTTAACAAGTCCAAAATCTGATAAGAGAGGCTGGCAGGCTGGAGAATCAGGAAAGAGTTGTAGTTTGAGTCTAGAGGCAATCTGCTGTATGACCAGGAAGCGGTGAAGTTGCAGATGAAGTCCGAAGGTAATTTGCTAGAGGGATCTTGCTCTCGAGAGGTCAGCCTTTTGCTCTATTTAGGCCTTAACTGGTTGGATGAGGCCCACTCACATTATGGAAGGCAATTGGCTTTACTTAAAGTCCATGGATTTAAATGTAAATCTCATCCAAAAACACTTTCATAGAAACATCCAGAATAATGTTTGATCAAATATCTAGGCACTGTGGCCTAGCCAAATTGACACATAAAATTAACCATCACAGTGTTCCTATGACTCAGTCTTATATTACCATTAATATCTTATATTTGTAAGACTCAGATATTACTTCTTCAGTCTAGAAATTCTGTCCCTCAGAGGACTGGGGACAAAGTTAGAGATTCTTAAAGAGAAATTCTTGATCTGTTAGAACTGTTTTTTCTTGATGAAAAACACGTTGGAAGAACTAGGTCTATAATATGACTAAAGTGTTATTTTGGGGATTAAGTTAGCCCCTCATCCTAAACTTAATCCATGCCTATAAGAGGTCATGGGATTAAACGTATTAGTGTGTATGAAGTTAAACTTAGCAAACATTGTGTTGAATACCTACTACACCCCACACCCTGTGCTAGCCGTGGAGAACCAAAGATGAATAAACATGATTTTTGCTAGTGATAGAATTTATAGTCTAGTGGGTGGCACAGATAAGAAATACTAAAACACAGTGAGTCGTTGTCAAGATGTGTTGAGGTCGGAGGTTGGGGGAAAGTGTGGGAAGGATGCAGTGAGTATGAGAATGAGAAGCACAGAATTTAGCTATAAAAATGTGGGGAAGATAACCTAAGACTGAAAGAAGACTGTTATCTATTCACAGTCACATGTTTGGCCAGTGCGGGTCACAGAAGCCTAAGGCTTTAAATTTTGACATAATACTCTTTTTTTAGACCACTACTTACATAAAATTCTGAAATTCTGGTGGTCTTGAAAAGATGTTTACCTTTTGATAGCCACAAATGAACTAGGGCCTGAGCAATGATATAGGATGTAACCCCAAGTAACCAATTAATCTTAATTTGAAGCCTTATGTTACTTGATGTACCTTGTCAATAGCTCATGACCATTGTTATCATGCATCTGCCAATGAATGTGACACTTTTAATACCATATATAGGGACCCACATGGTCTCTTGGGATGTCTGTGTGAAGTGATCTGCAATATAAAAATTCCTTGGATTGGGGCTGAATTCATATTATGATCCTGACAGTTTTTTAGTTCTGACTCAAGAGGGCAAGATTCACCCAAGTATCCACACATCGCCCTTGGAATGTCAGAAAACTAAAAACTCTTCTCAGTGCCCATGTCCTGCACAGAATTGGGCACACAGTCAGTGCTCAATAAATATTTGCTATATAAATGAGTGAATGAATGAATGATATCTGTAATTTGTCTATCTCAGAATTTGGTTGAATTGGCAATTGGATAGGCTAGATTAAGTAATATAAGAAGTAGAAAATAGAATCACTGGGATAGGACAAGCTATGTAGGATGGTCCCAGGACAGGTGATGAAAGGCAGTGGGACTTGAGACCATCTTGAAGCCAGCAGGTACAGCAGGCAGAAGCTACAGGAGGCTACCTGTTCTATGTGAGAAGTATTAGCATAAGGAGCTGTCAGAGAAGAGTTGGGTAAGCAATAATAGTTGGTGGCTAGCCTAAAAGAAGGAAGTAAGAATTTAATTATGGCAATGGGGAGTTTAAGAGTAAGTGTCTAGCCCCTGAAGGAGCAAAGAGATAACATTAGGACCTAGTCCTAGAGGAGTTTACTAGTCAGGGATAGTAATATGTACTCAGGCATGGGGTGAGGAGAGACCGGATGGGGAGAGGGAGGGTGGTGAGACACAGACCCAAGCATTAGAACTGCACCTTGCAAGGACCTTGAGACGCAAAATAATACTAGGACTGGGGCCCCAAATACAGCAAAATCAACAGTAAGCTGACTTAGTGCTGAGTTGCTAGCCCAATTTTCCACAGATTTTCTCTAATTTGGAAGAGAGAGAAATAGATGCTGAATTCGAGCTCTGCCAGTGGCATTAGAGAGACTTCAACTGTGGCAGTAGACTTTAACTGTGGCCAGGCACACTATACTCAGCCAATCAGAAGGCACTGTCCTGACATCTTGGATGAATTCTGAGGTACCCAGGGAGAAGGGGGATACTTTCCTCCTATATCTTATAGGTAGAGTGCACAGCAGGAACGCCAGGGTCTCAAGGGCTGCACAGACTGATTGAAACATACAGTTACAGAGATGAAAGTCTAAGGCCAACAAGAGACTTTGGTCAGCTGGTTCAGAGCCACAGAGGAAATGCTTCCAGGGAACTTTTCAGGTTCCTTTTTGACCTCTCAGCCCTTGGACCTGCCCTGGATTTCTTGCCCACCCTCACTAGTTTGATTTACTTTTTTCTCCTTCTGTTGAATGCCTTATGTTCTGCCCACCTAGCTGGAAGCTCTGTCTTTCTGCCAGTAAATGATAAATGGCTTCTGAAAGTTGGATAAGATAAATATGGTAAGGAAAGTGACTTTTTTACAGCTTTAAATCTGAATAAATTTAAGCCTGTGGAAAAGTTCGAAGAAGAATACAACAAACATCCTTACAGCCTTTATCTAGATTCACTAGTTATTATTTTCCTATATTTGCTATCTATGTTTATTGATATGTATGTATGTGTGTGTATATTTATAAATATATATATATTTATATTTTGCTGAACCATTTGAAAGCTAGTTGCAGATTTTTCACCCCTAAATGCTACAGCCTCTGTCTTATAAACATGCATTGTCCTATCTAACCATGGCACTATTATGCCCAAGAAATTTTATATTGATGCAATAAAATTATCTAATATATAGTCTATATTTAAATTTCCCACTTGCCTCTGTAATGTCCTTTATAGATGTTTTTTATAGTGACTTTTTAAATATCGAATTTTGTGGGGCATTTAGAAATAAAAGTAGGAACATAAGATTTCTAGGGTACCTTGGGAAAAATGTGTAGTGTGGATATATATGTTTGTGCAGTCTTCTCAGAAAAGTAATTGTTTTCATCTTTCCACTGATGAGAAAGCAAAACTATCAATCAAGAATATGTCAGAAGGTCCGGATACATAGTAATGGCTTTTACTTAATGGAGTTAGAGTGAATTTCACCTTTAGTTAAAAGTGGGTCTTTGCTTATTGGATGCTAGCTTTCATATTTAAATTGCATCCATACTTGCTCTTTTGGCCAAAGCAGCAAGAGACCAGTTAAAAAAATCTATTCCTCTTAATTTAAAGGCAGTGATTAAAGGAGATTCAGAGCTTTGAAACTGTTGTGAGTATTCTACTTAAGAAAATAAACACTAATTGAAAGGGCTAATCAAAAGCTCATCATCCTGAAGGGCACTTCGATGGTTCACAAGTGTGCAGCTTAGGTAGACAAGGTGCTCTTATGAAAACCCGTCGTCCTAAGTACAGGGACTTGAAGCTAAGCATTAGATGAGTCCCCATAATGAATGCCTGTTTATGATGAGAAAATATATCTGCCATTAACTTTCTTCATAATTTTGCAGATAGTTTATAGAAATAATTCATCCTCAGGCAGTAACAAAAACCTTACATATCATAACATTTCTTAGAAGAAAATCTTCCTTTTGCCAATTTGTAGTCTATGTGCATTTAATCCTATCACACAATCTCTACAAATATTTGGGTAAATAAGTAATCATTTCCAGTAAAGTTGTGCGTTAAAAAAAACACATGAATAATTAAACTCTGTCCCCTTTATTGCAGTCACACAGGAGTTTTTCCTGCCACAGGAGAGCTGCCTTCACGGGTTAAACTATTACCCCAGGGGCTTAACAAAAATTCAGAGATGAAAAAGCCATTTGAAGATTTTTTTTTTCAGATAATTCTAGATGATTCAGACAATTTCCTAAGCAGCAAAACTTCCGTGTAAATGGAATTTTCCCCTTACCAGACTATAAATCAATACTTGTTGGCTTTAGTGATGAATTGATGATAAAGAAATTCTAACAACTGTTATCTGATGAGAAGATCGCTGTTGGGTTGATAGTGGGGAATGGGGGTTTACTGATTATCTGGGAAGCTTGCTTTTGAGACTGCTGCTGTCAATGGAATTTTGTTGGTCATTACAAGTGCACATGTGCAAAACTGGGTAAAGTGAACAAATCTGGAATGCAATTGAGCTATATAGTCCAAACAATCTGATATGGATATTTTTAAAGTATTATGAAAAAATTCATAATCAGTTTGCATATAAATGTGCAAAATTTGGTAGCAGGAAGAATTTACTTTCCTTCACTGGGTGCTAAATCATCCATTTATAGCTGCTTCCGTGTTGCCTTCTGTTTTGGCACTCACAATTGCCTTTCACTATTATCATATTGAATTCAATATGAGAATGCAACTTTGTTACTTTTGTCAAATTCTAAAATACATAGGCCATTATATTTTTTCAAAAGCTGTTGCTACACTCTGATGCTTAATAGGAAAGGGGTCCAGAGTGGGAATTTATCTTCAAATCTCATTATGGTAAACTTTAAGAAGGTGCAAAGAAATTCTTTCATTTTATCGAATTCTTTGTAATGAGTTCTAAGCTGGGTATGGAATTGCTGCCATTATATATTTTGTGGAAATGTATCTCATAAGGGTTTCTGACCAAGAACCGTTATTTCCAGTTTCATCATTCTATCTGCAGGGAGGTATACAATTTCCAGGTCTCTGCCACTAATACACGATGTTCTTTCGATGTCCTCTCGTCCCATGCCTCCCAGTACGCACATTGCATGGAAATAGAATTTATTAGAGGATATAGGATTCAGTTCTTTTTTGAATGGCCATTTTCAGAAATCCAAATAAGTCACCTGAGTTATTTAAACAGAGCTTTAGAAAGCCCTTCTAAGATTGCCATGAGATTATTATAAAGTCATATGTTAAGTTGGACTATATGAAGTGATATTTTGTAGGTAAAAAGAATACTTTATTACCCAGTTGGCACACTTTTGGGAGTGAAAGGAGGAACTATTAATAATTAAGATAACAAGTATAATTGATACTGTCCAGGCAAAGCAGAATGTATGGTCACCCAGTAAGCACAGTACCTACTGTGTAGGGTTCTTGTGAAGATTCAATGACAAAATGTATGTGAAACAGCTGTCATTAGGGAAATATTCACTAAGCGGTAGCTATTTATATTATTGTTATTTTTCATGCCTCCTACTCTGGCCAACAAAGCAATGAAATTGCAGTGACTTGTTTATTCTCTTTTTCTTTTACTAGATGATACTAGGTCTAGCAATGAAGTAATGAGAGTTTAATAATATAATCATATGGAAGCCCCTTTGAGAGGGAGAGGAACTTGACATCTATTTAGTTATGTCTGCTAACGTGATTCTCCACCAAAAGAGGGAAATCTGTTTTTAAAATTTAAAAAATACCAGATACCCTACCCTGCCTTCTCCAGGCACCCAGCTCCCTAGCTTGAAAGTCACTTCTACAGGCAGCTACTTCTACTGAGTGGACTGTGTCATAGGTCTCAGGCTTACTGGTAAGAAAAATTTTGAGAATAATTAATTTACTAGATCAATAGTTTCTCAAAAGCAGTGATTTTTCTATTACTTATTCCCTATGCTTATCACAGTAGCCAACATATAGTAGGAACTACTACTATCAGTATCAACACAATATATATTATATCAATAAATATTTGGTGAATTAATAAAAGTATGAGTAAATGGATCTTAGCAGCTAAAAATCAACATTATGAGGCAATGGCCTATAATGTTACTCTGCAACCAATGTTCCACCATAATAGGGAACTTTCCTAAGCTTCAACTAAAACTTGTACAGTCATAGAATCAAGGAATTCAAGTACTTCATAGCTGCAGTTGGTGCCAAGTCTGGAATTTTTGGCTATTTAGATTGGCTTCCTGTTTTAATTGATTGTAAAAGAAAAAAATCGATAAAGCTAATCTGCCAGTTATCTCAGTAAGTCTTCCTGCTACGCACCCTGCAAATTTGAAACATGGAAGTGTCGAGTGTAGGTTTAAGTGCGCATGTGATATCAACATTGTTTATTAGTATTCACCATCTTTGTTGAAGTGTTATTGAGAATTGTATACAAATATATTTGTTTTGTATATGAAAATGGAAAATATCAATTTTATGTATCACCTCTACAATACAGAATTCTAAGGACCTCATATTAACCCAGTCATCCTGGCACTTGCTATCATCTCAGAGCTGGACTTGGGACACTGTGCAGGTACGCTTCTCTTTTTCACCCTATCATCCCTCATGTCATTTAATGTTGATGCAGGTTAGTTAAAATGGACTTTGTAAATAGCCTCAATTAATGGAATTAATGCTTTTAATATCAGGGAAACTATGTGTGGATCATTTGCAGTTTTTTCCTCTTCCAGAGATTGCATGTGTTTTAGTGTATACAGATCAGTGCATAGCTGGTGCTATTGATATATTTTTGATTTTCTCTTCCAAATCTTAGAGTCAGCAGCTCTATGCCTGAGGGCAGAGAAAGACTTGGTAGAGAACGCCACCCTACCACAGGGTTCAGACCTGGGTCCCTCCCTCACCCTACCAAGTTTGGTTCCATCCCAGTGGATGAACGCACCTATCATATGTGAGGGTCTGAATTGCTGCCATTGAAAGGTGGAGGTTGGTAAAAGCCTATGCCTGTGTGTGGTGGGTGGGGTGCAGAGCAGGATGTTCAAAAGATTCATGGGAGGTCACCTGTGGCACCTGGATCACAGAACTATATGGCAGGAAGGATATGGGAATGATGAGTTTTGGCCTCACTTACTCCTAATCTCTGGCCAAATCAGAGACTAATAGAACATTGGTAACTGCCTCACTGAGCCAAAGAAGCAAGAAAAGCTCTATGTCCATGGTCCTTTTTTTCTTTTCCTCACTCTCATGTGTAAAATCTACCTGCCTTATTAGTTCTTAGAGGAAAGAGAAGCTGGAAATTCAGATTGTTTTTTGTCACATGAATGATAGATATTAACATGAAAAAATTGTCTCCAACTTTAGCTTCTCATGCTAAGAAATTGAGTTGACAATTGAAAAAAGGTTTCTATTATTTTAAAATTATGATATTTATGTATATGCTATGAAAATAGTGTGTCATAGGAGAACATAAATGGTCAAAGAATCATAAGCCTAGGTATAGGAAGATTTACAGAGGATGAATAAAAACCAATAGTACTATGGAACTGATCAAATTTAGCAAGACTTAAGGTCAGTTAGCTAGTCTGTGCTCAGTAAAAGCAACCCTCTTCTGGGGTGATGGATGGGTATCATAGATCAAGATTTGTACATTTTTTTCTAGCATGGACCATCTTTTCCCAAGTGCTTGGGAGTTCAGGGCTGTCTCATAGAGTTGGCATAAAACACTGTAATCATTCTACAGTGCGAAATTTTTGCTTAGGCAGAAACAGGAATAGTATTACATATCACTGAATTAATCATCCACAGTAGTTTATATTGTTAAAGACAGTTTAGTGTACAAGCCACCAGAGTCGTAGAAAAGCCAATACTGCATATTGGATACTGGTATTAATCCCACTGTTTGGCTTAGGGACCAAACAAAGAAACACCTCCAAGGCCATGTGGGTTCTCATTTCTGTTCCAGTTCCCTGCATACTTTGACACGAGCCATTTTATTTCTCTCCATTTCATTTTCCACATCTATAAGATTAGGGAGCAATACTGGATAATTGCAAAGCAAATATAAACAATTGTATTCATGTTAAATCATCTTTTAGAAGTGTGTGAACAAGATTAATACTAATTTAAACATTTGATCAATAAAAACGATTGATGCTATTTTCTATTGTTTTGTGCATCGTTACAAGTAAAGGGCAATTACATGCCAAGAATAGTAGAAAAAAATATGACTGTGTTAGATATATTCCTGGTATGAGCAGTGAGATTTCTTATTAAGGAGAGATATTAGAATGCTTTATGAAGTTTATGAACTTGTAATTTGCTCCTGTAATTAGATGAGACTCTGTCAGACCCATCCTTCTACAATTTCATAATTGAGAGGCTTCTGCCTACAATAGAGTGTTGAATCAGATATACATATGCTTAATGGACTAACTATTTTAAAGATTGGCCATGGCTTATGCAAAATAAGAACAACCCTTGGAACATTTTAAAGGCTTCCTGCCACAAATTGCTTTTGCAATTTTCATTTCATTTTTAACTATGAAGTTAAGGCATCTTTAGTTATTTTTATTTTAAATTGCTCCTGCTGTTGTTCTCCCCCTTGGAAGTAGCCACTATTCTTTTCCCTTTCTCTGGCCATTGTAATCTTTCTTACATGAATAAAAATAAAGTGGTTTATTTTAAAAAGGAGTTTTTAAATTCTCCCTTGCAGTTGCAAGGAAAATGCCTTACCATTATCAAATTGAAAAAGGGATAATGTAGTGTAGTTACATGTGAGTTTTATCAATGAGTGTTTTCCTTGGTGTTCTCATTTTCCAGAAACTCTTTCTGCTGCATCCTTTAACATCTGTGGCTGCAAAAGTTAATTCTGAAAACAAAGTAGATATGGAAAGGCAGGTGATTGATCAAGGCAAAAATTAAAATTGGGTACCGGTGGCACAATCTCTTACTTTTTGGCCCACGGGAGTCCTGATACAAATTAATTGTTTCTGTGATTCTTAGACCTTCATCAATCAGATGTAAATTACACCATGCATGATTGGCTGCCTTTCCATTCTCCGGTTCCCCATAGAGAGCTGTTGGCCGCCAACTGTTGCAGAGGCTCGGTGGAGCAGCAGCCTGTCCGTGGCTGCTCTGAGGCAACAAACAGAGCAACAATGGAGCTGACTTGCAACCACAATTGCATGCTTGAGGATGCAGCTACCACCCTTCCAGAGTAATTTTTGTTTAGGGCACTGGAGACATCTTTTTCAAACCAGGTATAATGTTAGCCAAACCTTGTGTGGCCAAGGTTTGATTTTTAAACATGGTTTCAGATCAATCTAAGAAGGATGCTAGAGCACAGAGCACCTAGCAGACAGCAATATTGAACATGAAATTAATCTCAAGATTGACTGGGGAAAAACAAATATAGATACTCTAAAAAACAGGTTTCCTAAGATACTTTATGTACCTTTCGAGGCAGCAGTAATAATAATGGCTGAAACTTAATTAAAGTAACATAAAAGACCCCAGCAAGGAGACCTTGTGACCACGTTTGTAGCTGAGTACTGAATTTAGCCCCAAGAAATGAGATCTACTTTTCATCTCACAGCAATTTACCATTTCAAAAAACTCATATTAAGGAGGTGATTAGAAGCTACAGAGTTGCCTTACTTCGTATGTAAAGAAAGAAGGGTTGAAAATGTAGAAGGGCACCTTTTCAAAGAAACGTCACAATTAAAATTTAAACATATATTGGGAAATGAGAAAATTGGAATGACCTGGATACATGAAATGTAGATTTTTCATCTTCAAGCATTCATTCAGATCTTCCTGGACTTGTCTTTGCTGTAAATTATTTGTGTTTATGAATTGCATATAAAAAAAAAACCTAATAAGTGCTATTTGAAGAAGACAGTGAATTGGCCCTTTGGGCTAAAGTCAAGGATTCAGATTGCCTGGATTCAAATCTTGGCTCAGCCCGAGTGACTTTGACAAATTACTTAACCTCTCCAATCTTTGGTTTCCTTATCTATAAAATGGACATAATAGTTCATTTCTCAGCAGATTGTGCAGAATAAATGAGGTAATTCATTTCCTACAGTGCCTGATGCTTAGCAAGTGTTAAATACATGTTATTATAATTATTTTATGTGTTATCTGTGGTTTATTTAAATCATTATAAAAAGTGAAAATTTTCCTTCTGAGAAACTGTTTCTTAATTGAAACATGAACAACTTCTTAGAAAGGAATTCCCTGTAGCTTTTACGAGACACATATAACTATAAAATACAATTTCTGCTTCTGTAGCTTATATCTGCTTGCTATTGAGGGGTTCCTCTGTGAATATATTGTCAACTGTCATTACTGGGTAATAATGTTTATTTCCCAGTGTTTGTGGATTATAGAAATAAATAATTGAATGAGATGACATTTGTGAAAATGCTCAGCGGGGTCTGGCTCACAGTAGGTTCTAAATAAATATCAGCCTTTTAGATATACACTTGCCTTCTTTATAGGGAAGAAAACCAGTATTTAATGTCCCAAACAAAAAATTGTTTTTCACCATACTATTGAAGCTTGAGAGACTCCTGTGAACTACAGAATAATTTTTTTTTTTTAACTTTTCTTTTTTCTCCATGGCAATTCTCTTCCAAGCACTCTGAGGCCATCACCTGTAGGTACCTGAGTCATGGTATCCACTATAGTCTAAAGATACTGGGACCTTCCGATGTGTCAGTGGAGACAACTGGACTCCAAGAAAGGCAGTAGATCATACAAAGTGCCTCCTGGGAGCCTAGAAAATCTTGCTATTACTGGCTGACTGTGGGGAAGCAAACAGACATGTTGAGAAATCCCACTGGGCACAGAACTGCCGGTGGCCTTTTAGAGCTGATGGCAGCCTCCAGCTGACAGCCAGCAAAACACTGGAGCTCTCAGTCCTACAGCTGCAAAAAACTGAATGCTGCCCAAAACCATGTGAGCACGGAAGTTGGTCCCTTCCCAGTCTAGGTTCCAGCTGTGAACCCGGGCTTGGCCAACATCTTGTGAAACTGAGCAGAGGACTCAGTTAAGCCATTCCCAAACTTTATATTGACCCAGTGAAATTGTGAATTAATCAATGTGTCTTTTTTTAAACCCATTTGTGGTAAGAAGTTTGTGGTAATTTATGTTGCAACAGATAACTAATACAAATTTTTTTTTCTCATTTAATTTTAAGGCAGAGTCCTTGCTTCACAGGAAACTGGCTTTTAATTTAGGCACCAATGATTTCTTGGATTGAAACTTACCAAGGTGTACCAGGGGCATATACAACTGTAAAAAACACACCTCTTGCTCTAATATCTATACCTAAAAAGTTGAGTTTGAATCCTCACTCTGCCACTAACTATTTGGTAGATGTATCCTCTCTGAGCCTCAGTTTCATTGAATATAAAATGGAAAAATACCACCTAGTTTTTAGGATTATTCTAAGGATTGCCTGAGATAGCAAAAAACTAAACTATATATATATATATATACACACACACACACACATATATATATGGTTAGCATGGTACAAAGTTAATAATAGATGCTCAATAAATATTTTTATTAATAATATCTGGGACTACCCTGCATTCTTATGTTTTGTAGAATGCCAATACATGTAGGGAATCAAGAGGTAGATGTGAAAGCAGTAACCATTGAATACATTCTTACAATAATGTTTTGATCATGAAGACTTTTTGCTTTATGAAGAGATTTGATCCAATGATGCTTAAGATAATATGACACCACGTGATTGTTGGAAGGATTGGTATTTAAATAAAACCATGGAGAGAGTAATATTTGTTAAGGAACTGTTGCCATGTGAAAATCAAAATCATGAAATAGAAGGAAAAAAAAGACAAGCCTTGTTTGGAACTATTTACAATATCTATTTAAAGCTTAACATTCTTTTTGAAGGGCTCTTCTACTCTTTCCCTTGTGTACCAGACACTGCTTCAGATTAACAGAGAAACTATTACAAGAAAATCTGACTTTCTTCTTTCACTATTAATGCAGCATAAATTTTGTATGTTGTACTTTATGAGATGCCAAGAGATTTGATTTTCAGTATATCTATGAAATAAGGATTTTTAAAATCTTTAAATGGTATTTTCTTTGTATTGCAATACAACTAAAGGTCCTTTCTTTTAGGAAATAAGATAAAACAATATGTTAATCATAGCAGCCAATGAAATATCTTTCTCCCTATCTATTCAATAGTTACTTATTCATGTACTCATCAATATTGTTGAGCATTTGCCCCATGCTACTGTTCCAAGTACTAGGAATATGGTGGTGAACTGTAAAATGCCTTAAACCACACCTTGCACCAATGTCCCAGGATTTAAGCACTTTGATTTTAACAGTAGTGCAGGCAAGATGAAGGGCCTTTGATTGGCTTACAAAAAGCACTAAGATGTGACATTCAGTAATACAATCAAGAAGCATCTCTGATTGTTGATTTCATTTACTTCTTTTTCCTAAAAGTCAAAGCTGTGTAGGATAGTACAGAAAACATAAACAAATGGTAATATGTAAATAAATACGAGCACAAATATTTCATTGAAGGTAACAACTAGATTTTATTAATCAAGGTTTTACTTTCTGTACTGTTGGTTCTTTCCCATTCCCAAACAGTTGCAAAGCAAATAAATATCAGACATCCATGCTTTAATGGAAGTCTGATAATCAGTCTTTAAATTCTGCTTATTTTTGGGCTTAGGCATATGAACCTATTTAATTTTTCAGAGTTAAGGTTGCAAGAAAGGTGTAATTCAATACCCATAAAATGTATAGTTATTTACTGCATATTGGTATCTAAGTATGTACGATTAGAAACATAGATGCATCACATATATTTTTGCAGAGCAGATGGCCGCAGGGGTAATGGAACTTAAAAAGGACTGAAAGACATTGTGGTAGATTGTATATTCTAAAAATTATTTGCTGCCCTTTCCTACTGGCCCCTCCCTGCTAGAGAATTATACTTTTCCACCCCACTGATGGCTTGGCATGGATTGCCTGGCTTGGCATGGATTGTCAGGCTTGGCCTGGGGTTTGCTTTGGTCAATGTAATGTGGTGAAAATGATGTGTACCACTTCCTAACTAAAGCTTTAAGATCCATCGTGTAGTTCCATATTACTCTTCCGCTCTGCTCTGAGACCACATGTTTCAGTTAGCAGTTGCTCCTTCAACGCGGGTCTTTCGGTGAAGAGGATATTGAGCAGAGCTGCAGCCAATTCACAAACGATAAGTAATGTGAGCAAGAAGTAAACATTTGTTGTTTTAAGTTATTGAAATTTGGGTTTTTTTTTTGTTACTTCAGCATAACTTAGCCTGAGCTGGAGGATACAGACAACTGTAACAGCTAATATTAAATAGTTTCTGTGGGCCAAGAATGATGTTTGTTAATTTCACACTTGTCTCACTTGATCTTCACAATGATTCTGTGGGTTAGAAATGATCACATCCCTATTTCACAACTGAGAAAACTGCAGCTCATCAAATTTGCTCAAGGTTGACTAGCTAATAAGATATATGAAATAAGAAGAGGAACATAAGTCTGGCTAATTTCTAAGTTTCACCCACAGAGTCCTGCCTCGTGGGACCTTAGAATTAGATATCATACAGTACAATCTGTTTATTTTACAAGAGTAAATTCGGGATCTCAACTGTCACATGTAGTTCCACTAGCTAGATCCAGAGCTGAAACTTAAACCATTAATCTCCAGAAGCTAGAAATCAAACCTGTAATGTACACTCGTGGTCTAGTACTCCTGTGTGTGTGTGTAAGGATCTACAGGTAAATCTGTAAAGTTATACCTTTGTAAATATGGAATATATAGGGTACCTATATCATACTTATATGTCTTTTTGATTTTAGAATAATAAACTTTAAGATTAGGAATTAGGGGCTGGCCCGGTGGTGTAGCAGTTAAGTTCGCGTGCTCTGCTTTGGCGGCCCGGGGTTCGCAGGTTCGGATCCTGGCATGGACGGACGCGCTGCTTGTCAAGCCATGCCGTGGCGGCGTCCCATATAAAGTAGAGGAAGATGGGCATGGATGTTAGCCCAGGGCCAGTCTTCCTCAGCAAAAAAGAGGATTGGCAATGGATGTTAGCTCAGGGCTGGTCTTCCTCACACACACACACACACACACACACAGAAAAGATTAGGAATTAACTTATTGTAACACATATTTTTGCCAGTATGATAGTTTAGTACCTAGACAGACAACAAAAATGTTTTTGAGTTATTATTTTATATTCTATAGTTATAGAGTCATTTTGATATATATGTTATGGACTCTTGATTATGATATAGTGTCACTTATCATGATTTCTCTTTTTCTTGGAGTAAAAATTATAAATAGGATTATCCTATTTGTTAAGATGACTTAAATTTTGATCTTTTATTTCTTGCTTACACTGTCATTAAAATAAGACATTCTGTTTTCATCTAGTTGAAATATAGTTATACCATATTTAGAGAAATAGTTTAGCTCTATTAAATGAAATATACAAATCCAGTTTTTCTTAGGAATATCTATTTAAAAATATAAAAATTTAAAAATTCCTTTTATAAAATCTTGCATTAGCAAACCATGTAAATATATAAATGTGCCATAAACCTATTAATAGGCATTTTGTTTACATATTTTTATCTCAATTATCTATGCCCATAGGACTCATTCAATCAATTTTTCACTAAGTAGTTTTCAAAATATAATTACTCTTATGAGTAGGTCTATGAACAGCAGTGTCATTTACACTATAGTTCACTAATTGCACTTTGAAGCCATTATAATGAATTATATCAGTACATTCTTCAAGAAGATCAGTTAATGCTAATCATTTGTATTGCGTATATCACTTAGAAGAGATCCATCCATAAAAGCCTTTCATTTACAGCCTCATTTCTTTTTAATTCTCTTGGAATGCAAGTTATAGCTGCAAATATATACAGCATGCACTTTTGTTACCTGTTAGCCTGGTGGACTTTGACTCTGAGTTATGTATTGAAACCTAGAGACAAATAATATTCTATACTAGGAGCAAAATTATTTACTTTGAGATCCCATGTAATAATTATTCTTACATAATTATTAGTATATATAATGATCTACATTTGGATCAAATTTTAAGAGCTTAAATAAAATCTCATTTCCCCTAAATTTTATCATCCCCCTCAGTGCTCCCAGATCACATTTTTGCATTTCTTTCCATGTTCAAGAGAACTGGTATTTAATGTGTCTCTCAGTTAAAAATAAGCGACAAGAAGGTATATGTTTTTAAACCTATATCTAATGGGAAGATTTTACACACAATGAAGACAAACACTAGATTATAAGCATATTGTTTTGTGGTAAAATAATGATGAAATAGTTTTGTAGACCCAGTATCATGACAGAAGATTACAAAAATACATTGGCAAAAAAATGTCAAAAAGCCTCCTTCCTTTAAAATAGTCTTCTTTATAAAATGTACCTATTAAGTGGTGTTTCTATAATTGTTATAGAAATTGAGAAAGTTTTTTATGAGAATCTTTGTTATTGTCACACATTTTGTATGAAAAGTTAAGTACAATTTGGACATGTAGAAGTATTGATTTTCTATTCAAAACAATATTTTTAAGAAATAATATAATTTATTTTTAAGGGAAGAAAATGTATGTTGCTTGTTGTCATCATAATTTGAATATCTGACCTCACCTCATAAAATCAGGAGTAGAAGAGTAAAGAAGATGGCTTTGGTGAGTCTTTATGAGATGGAGTGAAAGCTGACAATAATATGTGATACTGTATAAAGTTCAGATTCTACACAATATGATATTTAGTCTTCCCTCAAATAAAACTATTGTCCCCATTTTACTGATAGTGAAACTGAGGCTCAGAGAAGCAACGTGCCCAATATTACACAGTTATTAATAGAGAGCACTGGGCTTTAAAACCATTGGTCCTACTCCAGAATTGTAACCTCTGTGTTATACTGAATTTTGGTGTGTGATTGAATATTGAGATGTGGCTATAGCAGGTTATGATACAAAGCCTGCTCACAAAACTCCATTTTACTGTACAGGGCTTGACCAGTATACCCGGTTAGGTATTTGTGTTTGCCTGATATTTGTTACATTCATGCAGGGCAGGGGGGTGGAAGATAGATGGACCACGTTCTCTTCATTGGCTCTTATAAGCACCCAGAACTAAAAAAATATTTAGCAGTTTTCTCTAGAGATCTTCTCTTGTCCTTGCAAGAAAAATGAGCACCTTAACAAGTTACTTTCCAGTTGACATGCTTAATCATAGAGCAAAATCTCATTTTTTTTTTTTACCTCGCGACCACTTCCTACACTGATGGATGGCCCGCTGGCGTCGCGGCGCTATCAGGCTGCGGCCGTGAGCGGCCTCCCGGCCATGAGCGAAGGCCTGTCCTGGGGCTCCGGGCGGGGACGCGCGGCGGCCCCCCTTGGCCCGGGCGCATGCGCTGTGCTGGGAGTCTCTGGGGCCCGGCTAGCGGTGGCGAGATTGGCCCGTCCACTCCCCACCTCAGCTTTAATCTCCTTATCTGAGGCTTTTGAGTCCAAAAGGGCTTAGCAATGATGGGCACTGCGTCAGCCTGGACGAGGTGGACACCTCGCACCTGGGTGCCTCCCGCCGGCTGCGTCCCATCCAGTTGCGGCCTGTGCAGGCGGAGGAGGGAAGTGTGGACGCAAACTGGCTCCAAATCTCATTTTTAATTTTTTTGTGAGGAAGATTAGCCCTGAGCTAACATCTGTTGCCAATCCTCCTCTTTTTGCTGAAGAAGACTGTCTCTGGGCTAACATCTGTGCCCATCTTACTCTACTTTATATGTGTGCTGCCACAGCATGGCTTGACAAGCGGTGTGTCAATACCCGCCCAGGATGCGAACCAGCGAACCCTGGGCCACCAGAAGTAGAGCGCCAGAACTTAACTCCTACACCACCTGGCCAGGCCCTGCAAAATCTTTTTTCAATTAAAAAAGTATAATTGACATACAATATCCTGTTAGTTTCAGGTGTACATCATAGTGATTCGATGTTTACATACATTACAAAATGATCAGTGCGGTAAGTCTAGTTACCATCTGTCACCATACAAAGTTATTAAAATATAATTGACTATATTCCTTATGCTGTGCATTATATTCCCATGACATTTATTTTATAACTGGAAGTTTGTACCTCTTAATCCTCTTCAGCTATTTTGCCCACCCCCCCAACCCCTCCTCCCTCTGGTAACCACCAATTTGTTTCCTGTTTCTATGAGTCTCTTTCTGTTTTGTTTGGTTTGGTTGTTTTGATTTTTAGATTCCACATATAAGCGAAATCATATGGTATTTATCTTTCTCTCTCTGACTTATTTCACTTAGCATAATACCCTCTAGGTCTATCCATGTTGTCATAAAAGATTTCATCCATTTTTATGGCTGAGTAATATTCTACTGTATGCATATGCCATATCTTCTTCATCTGTTTATCTACTGATGGACATGTAAGTTACTTCCGTATCTTGGTTATTGTAAATAATGCTTCAGTGAACACAGGTGTGCATATATTTCTTCAAATTACTGTTTTTGTTTTCTTCCAATAGATACCCAGAAGTGGAATTGGTAGATTGTGTGATAGTTCTATTTTTACTTTTTTGAGAAAACTCCATACTGTTTTCCATAGTGGCTACACCAATTTACATTCCCACCAACAGTGTATGAGGGTTCTCTTTTCACTACATCCTTGCCAACACCTGTTATTTTTTGTCTTTCTGATAATAGACATTCTGACATGTGTGAGGTGATATCTCTTTGTGGTTTTGAGTTGCATTTCCTTGATGATTAGTGATATTGAACATCTTTTTACGTGCCTGTTGGCCATCTGTATGTCATCTTTGGAAAAATGTCTATTCAATCGCTCTGCCCATTTTTTAATTGGGTTGTTTGTTTAAGTTGTGTAAGTTTTTAAATATATTTTGGATACTAATCCTTTATTGGATGTGTGATTTGCAAATATCTTCTCCCATTCAGTAGGTTGCCTTTTCATTTTGTTAATGGTTTCTTTTTCTGTGCAAAAGGTTTTTAGTTTGATGTAATCCCATTTGTTTATTTTTGCTTTTGTCACCCTTGCCTGAGGCAACTTGTCCAAAAAAATATGGCTACGGCTGATGTTAAAGAATTGACTGCCTATGTTTTCTTCTAGGAGTTTTATGGTTTCAGATCTTACATTCAAGTTTATAATCCATTTTGAATTTATTTTTGTATATAGTGTAAGCTAGTGGTCCAGTTTCGTTCTTTTGCATGTAGCTGTCCAGTTTTCCCAGTGTCATTTATTGAAGAGACTTTTTCTCATTGTATATTCTTGCCTCCTTTGTCATAGATTAATTTACCATATAAGCCTGGGTCTATTTCTGGCTCTCTGTTCTATTACTTTGATCTATATATCTGTTGTTGTTCCAGTACCATATTGTTTTGATTACTATAGCTTTGTAAAATAGTTTGAAATCGAAAAAGAGAGAAGGCCCAAATAAATAAAATCAAAAATGAAAGAGGAGAAGTTACAACTGACATCACAAAATACAAAGGATCATGAGAGACCACTATGAGCAATTTTACACCAACAAATTGGAAAACCTAGAAGAAATGGGTAAATTACTAGAAACACGCAACATTTCAAGACTGAATCGTGAGGTAATAGAAAATCTGAACATACTGTTACAAGTAGTGAAATTGAATCAGTAATTTAAAAACTCCCCCAAAACAAAAGTCCAGGACCAGAAAGTTTTACAGGTGAAGTCTACCAAACATTTGGAGAAAAGTTGATACCTATCTTTCTCAAATTATTCCAAAAAATTGAAGAGGAAGGAACACTTCCAAACTCATTTCATGAGGCCAGCATCACCCTAATACAACAACCAAAGACACCAAAGAAAAAAAAAAAAAGAAAATTACAGGCCAATAACCCTAACAAACATAGATATAAAAATCCTCAACAAGAAATTAGCAAACTGAATTCAACAATACATTAAAAGGATCATACACCACAATCAAGTGAGATTTATTCCAGGGATGCAAGTATGGTTCAACATCTTCAAATCAATCAGTGTGATACACCACATTAGCAAAAGGAAGGATAAAAAATCATGTGATCATCTCAATAGATACAGAAAAAGCATTGGACAAATTCAACATCCATTTATGATTAAAACTCTCAACAAAGTGGGTACAGAAGGAATGTACCTCAATGTAATAAAGGCCATGTATAACAAACCCACAGGTAGCATCATACTCAATGATGAAAAGCTGAAAGCTTTTCCTCTAAGATCAGGAACAGGACAAGGATGCCCACTCTTGCTGTTCTCATTCAACATGGTATTGGAAGTCCTAGCCACAGCAATTAGGCAAGAAAAAGAAATAAAAGGCATCCAACTTGGAAAGGAAGAAGTAAAACTGTCACTATTTGCAGATGACATGATACTATGTATAGAAAACCCTAAAGACTCCACCAAAAAACTCTTAGAACTAATAAATGAATTCAGTTAAGTTTCAGAATACAAAATTAATATACAGAAGTTGGTTGCATTTCTATACATTATAACAAGCTATCAAAAAGAGAAATTAAGAAAACAATCCCATTTACAATTGCCTCAAAAAGAATAAAATACCTAGGAGTAAATTTAGCCATGGAGGTGAAAGACTTGTATTTAAGACAACACAAATAAATGGAAAGATATACCATGCTCCTGGATTGAAAGGATTAATATTGTTAAAATGTCCATATTACCCAAAGCAATCTACAGATTCAATGCAATCCCAATTAAAATTACCAATGGCATTTTTTCACAGAACTAGAACAAAGAATCCTAAAATTTGTATAGAAACACAAAAGACCCTGAATAGCCAAAGCAATCTTGAGAAAGAACAAAAATCTCATTTTAAAATATATCAAACATGGAGTTAAACCAGATTGAATAGTTTCCCTAAAACACTTTTTTTCTAATAAGAGCCTAAGAGTGAGTAGTTCTGTCTCTTAACACCAACATTATATTTCATTCCCTTGCATTTCTGTAGTTGCTACTTTATTTTTAAAAATTGTTGGTGTTTAGGATATATGTTGGGTTTTGGTTTTTTGTTTCATTTTGTTTTGTTTTAGGTAGAAATTCAGAGAAGAGCTATTTTATTCAGCATTCAAATGGAATGCTACACATGGAAGTCAGGATTTTAATTTCTAAGATCTCAGTGACAGGGACTAGATTTACCCTTTCACCTTAACTTAAAAATTGGAAAAAAATATATGAAACAGTGTTTTTCATATTTTGGACAACAGGCAGCACAGGATAATGATTCCTGAGAGAAGGGATCATCAATGAGAACCCTATGGTTGCTCCAGATTATTGACTGGAGAGCATTTTCAGGGTGAAGCCCATGTAAGGGCAATCAAAACAGGGCCTGCTGGTCTTGCTGAGTTGAGGAGACAGATTTCAGAGTTGGGGAAATAGTGGGGCAAAATACAACAGAGAAGGGAACCACAGGAAGAGAGTTCTAGAGTTGTACTGAGGGATCCCTTTGAGTCTTTGGCTGAGTACTGGTCTATCTAGGTGGTTGAGGATACTACTAGAGGCCAGGGAAAGAGCCATTAGGAAGGAGCAGGCAGAACAATCCTGGGAGCTCACATAGGACTGGGAACAGTTTGTGTTCCTTTCAGCCAGAGTGGAAACAACTCCTAACATGTGAGGCATTGAGTAGAGTCCTCAGAATGGCATTGACTTAATAGTGGGTCCAAACTGGCCCTAGACTAAAGGCTTCCCAGGACCCATGCTAACAAAACTGAAAAGCAAGACTCAAAGAGTACGCTGATTCTAAACAACTTAATTATGTTCTAGAACAAAGTTCAACCATATTTAAAGTAATAAAATAAAATCCAGCACCCAGAAAAGTAAAATTCAAAATGTCTTGCATCAAGTGAAAAATTATCAAGCATGCAAAGAAACAGGAAGTGATGGCCCATAATTGGGAGATAATTAATCAACAGAAACAGACCTGAAAGAGATAGAGATGATAGAATTAGCAGAGAAGGATGTTAAAACAGCTATTGTAAATAAAACTATATGTTCAAGAAGGTAGAGGAAAGGATAAACATGACAAGGAGAGAAAGGGATAATGTAAAAAAGATCCCAACTTCTAGATTAAAATATAACATCAGAAATGAAAAATACTCTGGCTGGAATTAATAACAGATTAGACACTACAGAAGAAAAATCAGTTAACTCAAAAATATAGCATGGAAACTATCCAAAATGAAACAACAGAGAGGAAAAGACTGAAAAAAAAGGGCAGAGTATTACTGACATATGGGACAACACCATGTAGTCTAATATATATGTAATTGAACTCTGAAAGGGAGAGAGATGAGGGAGCTCAAAAATATTTGAAGAAATAATTGTCAAAAAATGTTATAAGCTTGGGGCTGGTCCTGTGGCATAGTGGTTAAGTTCGGTGCACTCTGCTTCAGCAACCTAGGTTCTGTTCCTAGGCACAGACCTATACCACTCATCAGCCATCCTGAGGTGGTGACTCACATACAAAATACAGGAAGATTGGCACACATGTTAACTCAGGGCTCATATTTCTCAAGCAAAAAAAGAGGAAGATTGGCAAAAGATGTTAGCTCAGGGCGAGTCTTCCTCACCAAAAAAAAAAAAAAAAAAAAGTTGGAAGCTCAATGGAGCCCAAACAGAAGAAATATGAAATGCACACAAGTAGTCATTGTAATAAGTTATAACCTCTTTATTCTAAAGAATTATTTAGATTCTATTCCCAATCTGCAAGTGAGGAACCTGTAGTCCATAGTGTTGATTTGCCCAAAGTCCACAGTTTGTCTATCAGGTCCTGGAGGTCAGAGGGCTTCTCTTCTTGTCCTGGGCTCAGCCCTGTGAGGTGTGTGAAGTGCTGGCTGGTGGACCACCGTTGCCTTTCGATATAGTACCTACAGATTGCAGAGGTCAAGAATATGTAGGTCTGCATAGTCTAGGTAAATTCCACGTATATTATGGTCTTTTGCATGGTGAACTGGTACTGTGCATATAAGATGCTGAGTACCAGTGAGCATCTAGAAATTAGGAAATAAAATTATTTACAAGCAATATTTGACTTTGAAGTCTATATTAACCTATGGGGAAAGCAATAGAATTAGCAGATGAGGAAGAAAACTGGGATTGTTGTTTATTATGAATGATAAAGAAGAATTTAAGAGAAATGATAGAATGAATCAAATGAGGAATAAGATTGAAAACAACAAAAGCAAAAGGTAACAACAGTACAGTATACAAAGATAAACTGGTGAATCAAAATCTTTATAACCAGGATCCCAAAATGAAGGGATGATTAATTTAGGCAGCTGTTTTTATAGAGTGTCCCCTCCCCCTTTGCTATTCAGATGTCTAACATCTCCTATCTAAACTGCATAGCATTATCACCTCTCTATTCTAATCTCTCTCTTGCTGCTTAAAATTATCACTCTTTTATTTCAAAATGTGGCTTCTTATCCTTTGATCCATTAATTGGCTTTATTACCCTCAAACCCTTCTTGCCTTCTCTGTGTGCTGCCTGATGATTAAAAAAAAAAAAAATCAACTCATTCCCAATTTTTACACTCCTCTCTCCCTGTTTTTTTCCCTTTCCTCTGTATATTTAGAGCTATAGGGCACAGAGATTCTACCTCTAAGAGATATTTCAGTTATTTCAAGCATTGGGCTCAGGAGACCCCTTATTAAATATTGAATATATAAAGTAACTTTTGGAACAAAAACATTATGCCATGATCCCTTGAGATTTTGGGGGATATTGGGATTCTATTCTTTTGTGAGTGAATCTTCTAGGAACTTAAATACAGCCTCCAGAAATTTCTTCATTGCCAATCACCTTTTCACACTGATTTTTTCCTAGAATCAGGATTTTTAAAATCTGGGGCTTACAGGGGGTATGTGGATAGAACTCAGAGTGAGAGCAAAAATCACATCTTTATTTTCACTAACCTGCAATGAAATTTAGCATTTCTTTCAATCCTGAAAGTAGGCAACAAACCACAGTGGTGTTGGCAGTACTTGTGACTTTAGTATTAATAGAAATCATTGATATTTTCATATTATACTACAATCATTGCACAAACCTCAAAAATTATTTACCCTCATCACCATTTTAAAATTAACATTATTAGAATTGTTGCTAGATATTGTTATTTAATGAAGTAATAAAGAAAAAAAATTGTCTTTTAATGGGTAAGTTTATGGCATTAATAGTGATGATGGTTTCATGGGTGTATACTTATCTCCAAACACATCAAATTGTATACATTGAATATCTATAGCTTTTTATATGTCAATCATACCTCAATAAAGGGGTTAAGAATTATTTTGATATTGAAATTTCAATATAGCTGATTTTCTATGTATGTATTTCCTTTCATGAATTTAAAAACACTATGAGAAGAGTGTCATGGCACAAAACAAGTTAGAACTCCTGTAGTAGATACTGGTGCAGTATGATTAAGAAGGAAGGCCTCGGTTGGTTTGCTGGAGGCACAGGTGCCTGAGGCCCCTCCTCCCCTCCTCCTCTCTTCCTTTTGTTCTTTTACTTTCTCTTCTCCTTCTTGGGTTAAAAAATACTATTACCATTGTTTTTCAATGTCTTAAAATTTTTTTAAATGGTAGCTCTCGATGGCTATCATTCATTATGATGAATAAACATGGCATGGTTATTGTCTCAAAGAGAACTCTTTTTCTTTGGTGGCAATGGAATGTGTGTGTGTGTTATATTTATATACATACATACATAGATATAAATATATACAATATATATATTATACACATACCCATATATGTGTATATATATTTCTTCTAACAAAACCTTCTTCTGCTTGGAATCAATAATAAAATAAGTTCATTTTATCAGAATACACACTGAAAGCATTTGTGACAGTCTAAAAATGTAAAAATGCCTGCAGAGAATATGAGTATATTAAATTTCCTTACTTTACTGTTTCTCAGACTATATCCCAAGCAGATGATGTAATCTAATTGTATCAACCTAGAAATATATAGGATTTTATTTTAATGTTAAAAAGGTCAATACCTTTGGAACTTAAAATCTTTCCTGTCTTCTTTTCTCCTCTGGAAGCTCATCGTCAAAGGATTACAAGACAACTTTAATAAAAAGTAGAATTTTATAAACTTAAATTTACTTATTCATTTCCATATATAGTTAAGTTCTTTTGATGAATGCTCCCTAAATATATGGCAAAGCAATATATGCTTTATTGAACGAGAAGTAAAATTTATAGTAATATATTTGATGTGGGTATAAGATTTCTTTAGAGGCAATTTTTTGAACTCTAACTATTATTGAACATTATATCTTTTTATCACTTTCAACCTTATTCCAATATTTTATTGCTTTACTTCAACGTGAAAATGTTTCAAGTTCTTGAATAGTATTCTACCAGCTTCAGAATGAAACACTGTATTTTCTGATTCTGCTTGGATTTTGAGAACTTTGTTATCAGATGCATTTTAATTAAAATTTTAAAATTACCCATTATATTCAGGGCTCTGTGCTGGCCATTTAAGGGAATATTTTTTTTCAAAAGGAATTCTTACCTTTATTCAGCTTCTAACTTGAGAATATAAATTTATTCCACTAGAATAAATGCAACAATTACGAAGTAGCACATTAATGAATTTAAAACAAAGAAATAAAAATATGTAATTGGTGCTATTAGGTTTTGGGACCAGATGAGCTTTTTAGTAATGGGAAAGTTTTCACTGAGAATTATAAAGAATCTCCTTATTTATTTATTTATTTTTTGAATGGGAAAAAGCTCAAGGTCACTCAATAGCTAATGCTAGAGTTGAGGATATAACTCAAATGTTTTGACTCCTACTTCAGTGTCAGATTTCCTGGGAGTTTGCGTGAACTGGACATATCTTTCAATGTTGGGTCAACCTGTATAAGATTACTCGTAATATGATCATATGAAAGTGATTGGCCAAAGCACTTTTAGCTCTGAGAAAAGAAATTTGAAGTTTCTTTAAATAGATAGGCTTATTTAGCACTTTTGTTATAGGAGAGATTCAACAATAATAATGCCACTATTATAATGCCATTTCTGTAATAAGCACTTCTGTTATAAAACAGAAATGCTATTACAAGAAAAGCTCTGTTATTTAGAATTGCTTCTGCAATAAAAGTGCTAAAAAAGTCTTCTTATATTATAGAAAATTATTGCAAATTTTTCTTACTTTGCTATGAAATTTTCATTCCAAATCTTATTTGATTCTCCTCTAAAGCGGCTCTCAGATTTTATTCTGATGACTCTGAGGCTTGGGCCAGATTGCTGTTTAGGACAGGAAATTGCTTGACAGCCAAAGTTGCTTGGTCAAATAAGTCCACTTCCTATCTGTCAGTTTCTACAAGATCAAGTGAACCTTTCTTCTTTGCTTTTTTTTAAAATTCTCAAATTCCTTTACTGCCTTTCTAAAAATACAATGTACTACCTTTTTATAGAGGGTTCAGATAATTTTGTCTCCCTGAAGTTAGATAGTTACAATCTGGCTTTCACATTAATTTTATTAAGCTAAACAAAAACACATAGAGTAATTGATTAGAACAAAAATAATATGTAGGTTTAAATTATACCTCATTTATATTTTACATAAGGGGCAGGGTAAATTTTAGTAACCTATCGGTTATAAATATGAAGTATGAACTGAGGGAAAGGCGTGTTTATAAATATAGAGATGCATTTAAAAATATGTCTCTCTGTGTGTAGTAGTAAGACACTATGTGATTGTTTAAATTAAGTTCATCCCTTTTTAGAAAATCATTTATAAGACTTAGTAAAAACAAACTAGCGTTTTCTTACAATCAATATTATATCACATAGAATCATAGGTTCACAGATTTTAAGGAATCTTAATGATTATTCCAGTGGTTTTCAAACATTTTTAAACATCAGAAAATCCATTATAAAAGTGAAATTTTATTCAGAATCCTCATCATTTAAACAGATAAAAATGACATTTTACAGACCTAAAGTATCTGATATGTTCATATGTACAATATTTTCTTATTATAAAATTAGTCAATGAGTCCAATACGACCTGATGATCACACATTTGAAACTGGAGGGTATGTGTGCTGGTTGCTTTCCTCTGGCTGCTTCAATGTATAATTTCGTTCTATATTTTGGTTGCACAGTATCACACTGAGTCACACAGATAAGTAGTTGCAAATGATACCTATCCTATAAAAGAGTGCCTTGCAATGTTTTCATTTTCTTTAATGAATAGATATAGAAGCTTGAAAGAGTAGCGGGAGGGAATTTTGGTTTCAAGATTGAATTAGTAACTATAATTAAAAACAGATTACATTCCTTACACAGTCAGAGAATCAGCACCCAGAACTTAAAATAAGCACTAAAACTATCTCTCATACTATGTTTTCAGGACACAATTATGTTTTCACTTGTTATCATACAACCAACTTTGGGCTGTCAGAGAGCATGTGCTGTGCTGACACACCATGGCAGTGTCTAGCAATTAGCTGAATGTGTGGCACACATGTGCTGGGAAAAACTCCTGTTAGAATGGTACCCAAATGGGATAACTGGTGGCACGGGAAAACACACTGGTATTATGGATAATGTTTATATTTAACACATTTCAGTGTGTTTTTAAAATGAAAGTTGTGAAAATAGACGAACAAGTATTTTCAAAATTAAATTTGGATCATATGTTCAAGAAAATCCTTAAGACATCAAGTTCTTTAGAAAAGAACTTTTTAAATCATTAGCCAAATCCAATGAACTATTCAATTTTTGAAACTCATCTGTAACAGTTTCACAGAGTAGTTATTCGGTACTCACATGAATATCTTCAAGGATAGGGAACCTCCCGCATCCTGGGACAGTCCATTTTGTCCTTTGGCTACTCTGACCTGAGAAAAATCCTTCTTTACAGTTAGCTGAAATACATTTTCCTGAAACTTCTACTATGTTCCAAGTTCTACTCCTTGGGATCAGACTGAACAAATCTGCATTTTGTCCTTATGGTAACTCTTCGGATATTAGAAGATGATTCTTATATCTTTTTTGATTTTCTGTATCTGAAGGCCTAATAGCCTTAGTTCCTTCAATTGTTCTTCACATAACTTGGTTTGGTTGCCCTTCATCATCTTGTTTCCTTTCTTCTACATGAGTTCCCTAAGCCTGTATGTCTTTTTTTTTTTTTTTCTTGCGAGGAAGACCAGCCCTGAGCTAACATCCATTGCTAATCCTCCTCTTTTTGCTGAGGAAGACTGGCCCTAGGCTAACATCCATGCCCATCTTCCTCTACTTTATATGGGACGCCGCCACAGCATGGCTGACAAGCAGTGCCTATATGTCTTTTAATAAATGGTACCTGGATCTGAATACAGACCTGAATGTGGTTTGAATTCATAGATAATAGTGACTAATTATTACCTGTCATTGAACTAAAATTCCATTAATTATGCTATTTGTTCCATTTGATATTATTGCCAAGAAAATTACAGTTTTTTTTTTTTCACCAAGTATGTATATTTTGATGTGATCATGTTATGTCAGGCATTTGGTTTTAGGAACTGGAATGAAAGATTTATTTTTGAAGGTTAAAAAAAAACCTTTTCTTTAGAAAGGCTAAAGTGATTGTATTCTAATTTAAACGGCTAGGTTGTACAAGAAATGACTTGAAAATTCTCTGTTTGATATCCTCCAAGAGTTGGATTCCATTACATATGCTTTGTTCTTTCATTAGACTTCTAACTTCAGACTGGAGTTGAGCAGAAATATGACTTAGTATCCCTCAAATGAAAAGCTTTAAATTTAATTCAAATGAATATAACTTAGACTCATCCATTTTACCCTATCATTTTGATTTCTGGCTCTGTCATCTATTAGATTTCTTTATACAGTCTTGTGATCTGAAAATGTGGTAAAAATTCCCTATGTTTATTTAAGTAACAGATGAAGGAGAATTTTTAAAATCACCAATGAGAACTCTTTGGGGGTCAATATTTCTAAAGTTTAGGTACACTGTGCCTACCACATTTCTAAAATATTTCAGTTTAGTAACTTTATTATTAATTCTTAAAATTATACTTTCTGAATCCATGTTATTTTTTTAACGTACTTATCATTTCATTCTGAGTTTTGCTTGGGGATGATGTTAAACTCACCATTCCACTGACTGTGGAAGTCTCTTGCCTTTTTTTTTTTTCAGTCAGAATATTGCAACAACATAAAAATGTTGTTTTTATGTTATAAAACTAAAAGGTTTTTTAGTACTACTGAAGTGAAAAAATTGGTGGCTGGTCCACCAGCACAACTCAGAAAGTAGAATTTGCCTTAATGAATTTACCAAAATCCAAGTTGTTCACCTTTGAGCACCCTGTGAATGGATCTGTTTTTCAGGGGTAAACTTCCATTAACCAAACTCATTGGAGACAGATGTACAAACAAAACTATCATCCTATCAATTTGTAATGAGACACAACTCTCATGGAGACTGTAGTATCCTGTATATAGATTTACATAACATTGGGATTTTACTCAGAAGCTTAGCTTGGTAGGCATGAAATTGAATCAAGTGTTTAATGGTGGAAAGCAGCTGCAGGAATCTCCTCTATCTAGGTACCTTTGGTTAGGAATGAATAGTTCAAGTCTGTGCCAGATCACCCTTTTTCTTCTATTCTAGATCCAAATTCTGGTTTTCCATGTTCCAGACATACCAATTTCTTTCAGATTGACTAGTCTCGCTTTGGGTGTATTAATTCATTCAGTTGAGCTTTGCTGTTGCCTAAGAGCCATTCCTTCTCTTTAGATGACTTTATATCTCTGATTCACTCTATAATATGTCAACTTTACAATTATGAAGGAAATATTACTTTTCTTATCTCCAAATGGAAGAAACAGCAAACATCTATAAATTGGTGGCTGACATCCGAATCTGGAATAGGCAGAATTTTGTCATCTGAAGTGTTTTATTTCTTTTGTGTTTGACCTACAAATTCTTTTTCAGTTTTTCAGTTTAATGCAATATTTGCATTAAAAATCTGGATTTTTGACTACTCTTGAAAAATTATAAGACCTGCCAACTAAAGCCCATATTCCCTCACACCAACAGCTGATGAACTGAGTAGTAACAGGAGCCTATGCTCCCCATTTCACTCCTTTCCCTACTGCCTACCTCATTCATTTATACTACTTGTCTGCCCCTTAGAGGCATTTGAGTTTGAGAAACTTGAACACCGTTTTTGTAGTTAGTTCCATTCTATTCCCCACTACACCCCAAGAACACACTCCTGCTTTCTATCTTTTCCTTAAATATTGCCAACTGTGGTTTGATAATCTCACTTGCAAATTCTCTTAGTACCCTGACATGTACTATGTCAGGGTAGAGACATTTGGAGTCATTGGGGATGGCTGGATATATTTTGACAGTCTCTTTAATCATGTTCTCCATCCTTTCCATTTCCTATCCACTAACAATATATCCCCAATATCACACAGTGTGTCTATTCCTCATTTAGTCATCTTGCTTAAGTCAGTGCTCCATAAAAATAGTGAAATGTTTATCTCAATGCAAAAATTTGCTATTATAAGCAACTTTGTGTAATCATTTTACACAGGATTCTGTGTAAACTTACTACTAATAAATATATGTGTGTAATATTGCTTTAAGTTGCATAACAAGAATATAAGGAGAAATATGACAATATTATTAGAAATCTTATGCTACAGGCAATATAAACAAAATATAGATTAAAAAACCCTGCTCTGACCAAAGAAGAAAAAGGAATAAAATAAACAGAGCAGATCTACTTAGGAGTTTTTTGCTGTGATTTTTACTAGGCTAGAGAAACCAATAATGGAGAAATGCAGTGTGATTTAGTATAAAGATGGGCTTGGCTCTCAATGAGCTAATTTCAAATGCTGGCTGCTTTAGCCTTGAGTGCTTGGGCAAGGCTCTTGGGAATTGAGCCTCAGTTTCCTCAACTATAGAAATAAAATTAAGAAAGGAAGAGTTTTTTTTTTCTTATTTTTGAATCTCCTGTCTTCAGCAGATTTGGGGGTTCTGGAGAAAATGGAACATGAGTGAATTAAGCCTTGCAATCTCTGTGCATCCCATAGGTGTTCGCCCTTAATTTTCGAGGCATCCTTCTTAATACTTATACTTATTTATTATGGATTTGCTTGTGGATTTAAGATGGCTTATTTTGTTGGTTTCTTATTGCTAACACACATAATGAAATCTCAGAATAACTTGTTGTTTGCAGGATATAACAAATTACAAGCACAGAGGTCAAGGCACTACATATTTTGTTTCAATTTTGATTGACTTAGTGCTAGGAAGTTGAGGGAATAAAGGATTTCAATACTATTTGGTCCTGAAAACCTTAATCTGCAGAATGGTTATGTAACACCCTAGCAGAGAAATTCTGTTGAATAATGTTAAATACGATAGACTTTTATTGGAGGCTTAAACATAGAATAATTAAACTCAGAAAAATATTACTCTTAAGAATATTGAATCATTGTGATATTTTTTCAGTAGTATAGTTTTGATGAATTTTCTCCACAAAGAATACAACTATGGACTTGTCTGTGAGTGGATTTCCTTTGAGCATTATAGAAAATTTGTTGGCTTTCTTACCTGCTGGTGACTTACCCTACCTATAGCCTCCAGTCCCTAAAACATCTTGTAATTTCCTGCTAAGTCAAGGCTATAAAATAACTATTTTTATTTTCAAAATGCAAGGTAGTTTTGGCCATATAAACCTGGACTCAAAACCTGAGTATGGTACTTATTAACTCTCCAATGTTAGATAAATTATTTAAAACTCTCGGCCTTAGTTTCATCATCTGTAAAATAAGGAAAATAATATTTACCTTAGAGAATGTTGTGAGAATTAGATGAATTTATAAATGTTGCCACTTAGGAAGTATTCTGTGAATGTTAGGTTTTATTTCCTCCCTTCTTTTCTTCCTTTTATATCATATGCATATAATGCATATATCATATGCATTTAAAAATTCAACCCAATATTTATTGAACACCTCCTCTGTGCTAAGGCACTTTGATAGACACTGGGATTTAGAGATGAAATGTAGAAGATAGGGTTTCTACTTTCAGTGGATAAAAACTTAAATATAAATAAACCTACAGTTGCAATACAGTGTGACATGGTCCATTTTTAGCAGGAAGTGCCATGATACCCACAGGCACCCAGGTCAGCCTGCCAGGTGAGGAAGGCCATCTGTAGGAGAATGCATTTCAGCTCTCAGTTAACTAGGAGGAGGAACGATCCAGGTGAATAACGAAGGGAATCAGGCTGAGGCCTAAGAAGACTGGTATGTCTAGGAACCTGCAAATAGATGGGTGAGGCTCTTAACAGGTGGGATAGGAAGGCCTGTGAAGAGAGCAGCAAATGTAATAGTAGAAGCAGAGATGAAGTGATAAGGGACTTTGTGTGATGTATTTAGAGGTTACGCTACCTTCCTTCTGGTCTTCTTCATAGTTATAATTTTGAATGGCTGCATAATATATACATTATTCATGTGTTCCATTGCTTGTCTCTTTTCCTCTCTGCATGATAGTCCTTATGGCTGTGGTTCTCAACCTTGGCTACACATAGAATCACCTGTGGGGGCGCTTAAAGAAAATGAAGCCTCAGCCCATCCCCCAGAGATTCTGATTAAATTGTTGTGGTGTTCTGTGTGGGGGATGTGATGTCTTTGAGGGACTTCTGCCTCAAACAATTTCATTTTTCTATTTGGACAGTTGTGCATTTGTTCTTGTCTGGAGTTTCCTCATTCATTGTTTCTTTTATATCTGCTTTAGTCCATAAGTTACCTGAGGGGTCTTCTCACAAAAATCATCTCACATGTAGCAAAATTCCAACAAAATTAGGACCCCGATCAATAACCATAAGATTAGGAAGTCAAGACTAGAGGGCAAAAGAAAAGGTTCTGATGTGCAAAAATTGAAATGAGATAGAATAAAATAATTAATATAAATTTCTGAGGAAACAAAGTTTTACTTATTATTTAGCCCTGATATTTCACATCTGGGGACCACTTTAGACAATGAATGCTACAGTGGACATCTACATGCATAAATCTTTTCATGCTTTTTTGGTATTATTTCCAGCAGAATTATTAGGTGAAAAGCCTTCTAACTCTTTCTAAAAGGTTGTACTGATTAACAATGTCACCAGCAATGAAAGAACACCCACCAGAGCCTGAACAGTGAAGTGGTGTGCCATTTGTGAATTTTCCCATTGTTTCAGAGTTCTGGCTGAAAACAATGTAATACAGAATAGTCCAGTTACACAGGTTGGCTATCTTGGCGTAAAAAAGAGGGGAATCAGAGATCAGAGAGCTAGAATTTCTTTGGAGAGTGAGTTGTTTGTGTGCTGTGGCATTTCCTCTCTCACTTCCTAAGATGAAGGAGAAGGGATATTTCTCCCTCTCATGAGCAGTTGGAGGAGCTAACAGAGAACTGTTTAGAGAAAGTGCCCTGTGTTTCCTGACATTTAAGGGACACAGGGACTGGTACCCAAGCGATGCCTGAGAAGTCCAAAAGTGACAGCTTGAATGGCTGGACACTGAGAATGAATGGGGCAAAGATGCTCAAGTTTTCCAGTGGTCCAAGTGGACTGGGGGAAATGAACCCAACTGTATCATCTTGCCCTGGAAGACTATCTTCTAGGAGGAGCAATGCTTCTGAGTGAAGGGAGTTTCCAATAGATAGAAAATGGGTAGTATGAAGCCTCAGAAACTAGAGACTGAGAGAGGTTGTCTTAAAATCCAATGATAAGAAAAGGCATCCTCTACACTGAAGGAACCTAGAAGTTCCCTGAAATGCCCTAAGAGAAAACAAGCTTGATGTCAAACACAGCTCATTAGCCATAGTACACTGTCCCTTTCTCATAACCCACCTTCCGCAGACCCAACTCTAGAGAGACCAAAATAGCAGCTAGAGAGTAGTTATGAAGAGGTAGAGTGAAGAAAAAGTAAAGAAGTTGCTTATATTACTTCCCTTTCTGTAGATTTCTGAGTCTAGGACAGGCCAACACAGTAGGAGGGAAGAATTTCACCGATTGAAGGTTTGGAGTTTTGATATTAGACTGGACTGAACTTCCACTTTCTGCAAGTTTCTGCAAGTAACTTTGAGATCTGATTAGTCAGAGACAGTGGTGAGAAAAGATAAGTTGGTTGTTGCCTGCATGTGACTAAAATCCAGTAAACTCCTTCAGTTACCTCAACCATTACAACTTGTGAACGATTTCTCCTACTTGTGCTTTTTATTTGCATTACTATTTTTCCTTGATTGAAAGTTCTAAGTGATTGTGTTTTAAAATCTGTTGACCTTTTCCTTCATTATTTCTTCTTTTCTTCAAAGATGAGAAAATTATTCTTTCATATATCTGATAAATATTCTATCCTCTTTTCTTGTCATTTTCCAGCAATTGCTTTTAAAAAGATATTTAATATTTCATCTCTCTGTGGTTTACTTTGGTATGTAGTAAAATGTTCATTAAATTTATATTATCCCAGGTTACTATCTATGTCTGAAAACTGGCAAATTTTTATTCATTCACTTTGTCCTTTTATATGTGGGCGTAAATGTCTTTTACTCTTCAGATAGGAAATTGGAGACATCCTAAGAAGTGTTGTCTCTTCTTGAGTTTGAGGCTGAAAATGGCAGAAGGAATGGTTTGTGAAAGGCGGGAGTGAGCTTAGCATACTCTATGCAGCATTTGGCACAACTGACCATTCCCTCCTTTTAAAAACTGGCTTTTCTCTTGCGAGAAGCCCCAAGAGACTCTTCTCCTCATTTTCTTCTACCTCCTTTCCCCTCTCTTTGGCTTATTTTTTCACTTTTATCCTAACACTAAATGTGGGAATTCCTCTGAATTTGGTTTTGGATTTGTGTCCCTTTTCTATACTCTCTTCCCAGGCAACTCAAACACTAATAATTTAAAACACATATTGGTGGCCCTTAAATTTAAATCTCCCACCCTGACAGCTTGTCTGTGCTCTAGATTCATATGTTCAGTTTTCCTTCATTGTGGAGGAAATGGCTAAAGTCATCTAACCAGCTGCTAACTCATCTTTACCTTTTTTCTTTATACTACATTCCTATATCCAATTTATTAACAAAAACAACCAATCCCAATGCCAAAATGTATTTCTATATGTTTTCTCTATGTCTATTTTTACTGCCCTATTCCAAGCTGCTAATTACTCTAGGCAATTTATAACATCCTAGAAGACCCCTCCCCTGTTATAGTACCCTATCCTTTTTTCATGGCATTGAACACAATTGAAGTTATGTATTGGTTTGTTTGTCTATTAACTTTCCTTTCCACTAGACTATAAGCTCACTAGGGCAGGAAGCATATCTGACTTGTTCTTCGCTGTGCCCCCAGTGCCTAGTACATTACCTGGTACCTTGTAGCCTTCTGATAAAGAGAAGACAATTCCATTAAAAAAATCATGCTATGTTGAATTTATTTTCCCTTTTCATACATTTTTATGATTTTCCCATGGATAAAATTCTTAAACTCTTTGGGACAAATTTCTTAATCTGTATATGGAGGAGGTTGTATTAGATAATCCAAAGGGTCATTTACAAAATTCTTTGCTCCTGTTATTTCCTAACTATTTGATCAGGTATTGATTTAGCAATTAAAAAGAAGCTATTTTATTATATCTCTTTTATTACTTTATTGATGATGTATTTGTATATTTCCATACCTTAAGGGTAAATCCACATACGTTATATGATCTAATTCGTTGATTTAAAAACTTTTTTTTTTAATCATTTTGTTGATCCTCTAACCAAAATAATGTGGTTTTCTTTTGGCAGGATATGTGCTGTTTTGATAAAAGTTACATTGATTGGCTTAGTTTCCTGCAAATTAACACTTTGTAGACCTATTTTATTCTCTAGGCTTGAGTATCTCTTTCATTTCCTTATTTTTGATGCTGTTTTTCAGTTGGTTCTTACAGCTATCTCTGTTGAATACTATCTGTTGTTTTGCACCAACAATAATCTCTGTGGCAAAATCTCCTAAGAATTCCTGACTTAAACTTTTCTTCTTTCTGTCGCTATAAGTGACTACAAGACAAATTGAACTTTGCAACTCATGTTATGTTTAACAATGGTATAATTCTTATGTTTTTCTCTATTTCCTTCTGTTATATTTTCCTTGGTTAAGTGGTATATTTTGAAAAAATACTATTTCTCATAACTTACAGTGAGTCTTAAAAGTTGACTTGTAATAAAATCATTACACAGTGACTATGATTGATTTCATAAATTTATCATTCATTCAATAACATTTATTGTTCATCTATTACACATCAGGCAATGATGTTAACATAGGTATTTGCTATTCATATTGGCATCTGCTCCTGGGGATATCATTTTAATTAAATTTTATTTTTAACTTTTACCAGTTTCATTAAGTCCAAATCACTGGAATTAACTTATGGAACTGTAGTAATTTCTGTATTTAAATTTCAGTTTTCTTACAGTTTTTTTCCAACTCTGAGTCCCAACCAACTGGCCTATCTTTTGTACATATAGGTTTTCAGTTGATAATTCTCAGTTAACAATATTTGCTGATTCCTTACTGTGTGTTCTACATTGAGTATTAAAACAGTCATAGCCCTTCCCTCATGGAAACCAATCTGAGAAGAAGACAATGCTCTAGTAAACAAATACATATGAAATTAAAAATTGTGATAAAGACTTTGGAGAAAAAAATGTGTATTGAGAGAGAATAACAAGGAAGGATTACTTTTGTTGATTTAGCTCAATATATTCAATTCAACCTCTTGCCTGAGTTATGGACACACGTTTGTCTATTATCTGCTATTTATTTTCATTGTGTGTGAACATGTGGTGCCTCAAATCTAACATTTTCTCCTTCCTCTCCTTCTCCTCCTCCCTCTCCTTTTTCTCCTCCTCCTTTTCCTCCCTTTTCATCTTCTTCTTTACATCATTTATTGAATGCTTGCTTTCTGCCATGAAAAGTGATGGGAACTTTACAAATGGTAACTCTGTAAATTTTAAGTGCAGGGTAACTGTTAATATTATTATGCACATTTTACCAGTAAGAAAACTGAGTCTCATAAAGGATGAAGTGTCTTTCTTTTGGTCACTCGGTAGCAAATCTTCAAGCATGGATGCTAACTCAGGTCTTCTGATTTCAAAGTTCATGCCCTTTCTTCTATGATACCATCTTCACAGCATTTATTGTGTGCTCATTCTGTGCTAAGAAGATTATACACATTTCTTCATGTAATCATTATGACAATCCCATGAAGTAGATGCTATCTTCATTTTACATATGACACTTAGAAATTTTAAATAATTGTCCCAGTGTCACGTAAATAGTAAGAAACAAGTGGGATAGAAGTCCAGATCCATCAGAATCTAAAGATCATGCTCTTTCTCATTCACCATGTACCATCATTTCCTTTTATGACAGTAGAATATGTTTCTTATATTTTATCTTGTCTAATAAGACTTTGAGGCCATAGATGAAGTCCTCTTTAGACTCTATAAAGTGAGCACTCAGTACTTGTCTATTAAGTGAAAGATCCTATAGGTAGATTAGTTAATAAGTTATTAAAATTGTATAAAGTTTGACTATAATGTTTTTATTCATTTTGGAGCTAATGAAGCATCCTGTCCTTGTTTTCAGGCCACAATGTTTAAAACAATTTTCCTCAGTAAGGCTTATAACTCTGTCGATGCTGTCATTCTGTCAAGACAAACTCCAGCTTCCTTTGTGGAATTATGTTCAAATGAGAGAGGTGATTTTCATGTCTCTTATGTATTCATTAATCCATTCAACAGATATTTGAGTATCTATTAGGCGTTTGACACAATACTAGGCACTGTGAATTCAATGGCAGGGAGAAATCCACATGGATCTTGACTTATGGCTGACCTAGTGATGGAGAGATACAATATCCAAATAATAACACAGATAAATATAAAATTGCAAACTAAGATAAATGTGATGCATTTAATGCTAATAAAGTGTGTCTGTCACTAGGAGGCAGGCCTAATCTTGGGGGAGTAGTAAATGTAGGAGGATCTTTCAGGAAGGCTTCCCTTTGAACTAGGATATGAAGGATTTTTAAGCACTTAGTTATTATGCCTGTAATACCTGGGGAGGATTGTAGATACAGTATATTACTAGAAAGTTGCATAATTACTTGTTCATGCATACCATTGGAATCCGCAGATGGTAGAAACATATATTTATTCTCCTCATTTAGTCACCTATCAGTCCACAAAGAGGCACGTAAGAGATCTTTTCTCTGTTACTTCTCATTTCCCTCCGAGTGCCACTGGAAGTCTTCTATCCACTCATCCTCTTGCTAGGGTCCCAGATATGTCCTGAAGTTCTGATATACCTCTGGAGATGGCTTTATGGGAAAAAGGAAGAAATCCAGGTAAATGGAGAAGAAAAAATAATGTTCTTGTGGTGAGAGAGAGAGAACAGTGCATTCAAAAAACCAGGAAAGGAAGCAAGGAATGGCTACTATAGTGGGTGCACAGCAAAGTACACAGGGAAAGAGTGATTTGAAAAGAGGTTGTAGAAAAGGTAGAGGTCAGACAATGACATGAACTCAAGGTTCAGCAAGTGCCTCAAGTGGAAAAGGAGTGCAGAATGTTGAGCTCATTTCTTTTTGGTTCCTCTGTCTCCAAGATCTTAGACCATTAAGTCCTGGCTGCTTTGGTAGTCCTACACTCCAGTTTTTGTTTCTCCAGATCCCTGAGACTAAAGAAAGGATTAGGGCATCAGGATATCACTTTCTGCTCTGCCTCTATGGCCTGTGCTGCAAATCTGTGGATGTTCTGAGGGAAAAATGAGAGAAGACTCTCTGGCTCATCCAAATGTCCTCAAGTCCTACCTGCTGTGGTTGCTTTTTTTCATGCCCCTAGTTTTATTTTAGTTTTTGCTTTGTTGCTCCAAAGAAGCATTACTTAGACTGACTTCTGACTTCTCAACAGAAACACTAGAAGCCAGAAGCACATGCCATAATATCTTCGACCTTAATACCAAAACCTGATAAATACATTATTTAACATAGGTAATTGTAGTCTATTTCATTAATCCTAAAGAAAATATTGGTAAATTTCATCCAGCAATATATATAAAGTATAGCATATCAGGACTATGTAGGGTTTATTCCAGGAATGCAAGGTCAATTTAACATTTGAAAATTAATTAATGTAATTCACTACATTAAAAAAAAGAGAAAAATCACATTACTATCTCAGTAAACAAAAACATGTGATATAATTTGACATCCATTCATAATATAGACTCTTAGCAAACTTGGAGAAAAAGAGACTTCCTTAATCTGATATAATGTATGTTCAAAAACTACAGTAAAATCATACCTAATGGTGAAATGTTAAAATCCTTTTGTCTGAGATCAAGATTGATACAAGAATGCTATCATCACATCTATTTAATGCTGCAATGTTTTACTTGTAATAAGAAATGAAAAAGACAAAGAAAAAAGGTTTTAAAGGAATAAATAAAAGTTTCATTAAAGGTGATATGATTGGGTACATATCAGGTTGCTGAATATAAGATTAATATAAAAATCAATTATATTTCTATGTACCAGTAACAATCAGGTAAAATATAATTTATAATATATATTTACAATAACATAAAAATGTTAAATGACTAGACACAAAAGATGTAGAAGACCTATATAGAAAAATATAAAATGTTATTGAAAAATGCTAAAGAAGACCTAAATAGAGAACTATAGCAGGATTTAAAGATTCAGTATTGTAAAGATTTTAATTCTTCCCAAATTTATTTTTGGATTCTGTGCAATTCAATTCAAAATCCCAATAGGTAATTTGTGGGACTTGAAAAACAAATTCAAAATCTCTATATAAATAAAAGGTGTCAAACTAGACAAGGCAATCTTGATGAAGAATAACAAGGTAGGAAGACTTGCTCTACCAGATATTGTGACTTACTATATAGCTACAGGAATTAAGACTGTGTGGCAAGAATAGATAAATGGACCAATGGAGCAGAACAGAGAGCCCAGAAACACATTATTTTCATTATCTATTGCTATGTAACAAAGTATCTCAAAACCTAGTGGCTTCAACATCAACATTTATTTTCTTTCGTGATTCTGTGGACTCAGCAGGATGGTTCTTTTGCTCCATATGATGTCTGCTCTAGCTGCACTCTGGAAATATCAACAGGGATGGAATTTCCTAGATGACTTATTTATATGTCTAGCAGTTGGTGCTGACTGTTGGCTGGGAGATTGTCATGTCTGTTCACAGTACCTCCAGCCTCCTTCGTTTGGCCTCTCCACATGGTTTGGACTTCTCACAATATGGCAGCTGGGTTCCAAGAGGGAGTGTTCCAAACACACAAAAGCAGAAACTACCCATATCTTAAGATTTAGCCTTGGAAGTCACACAGCATCACTTTTGCCACATTTCTGATGGTCAAAGGAGGTTACAGGGTCAGCCCAAATTTAAGGAGAGGTGGGTGGAAATATATTCTGCCTCTTAATGGAAGGAATGACAGAGAATTTGCAGTCACCTTGACCATACAGGGCCACACATATATGGTACTTGACTAATGCAAAAGTGGCAATGTGGGAAAGATTTGTTTTTTCAACAAATGATACAGAAAGAATTGGATGCTAATATGGAAAAAAAGGGAAACCTGACCATACATCACACCCTAATCAAAAATAAATTCCAGTAGGGCTATATACTTAAATGTCAAAGCAAAAAATAATACTTTAAAGAGTGATATAGGAGAATATCATCATGACCTTGGGATAGGGAATTTTTTTAAGTTGCACACAAAATGCATTAATCATAGAGGAAAATACTATTAAATTGGACCACATTTTAGCAGTTGCTACTGGTGCCCCACATGCATTCCCTTGACCCATCTCTAATTTCAGCCAAGCTGGTGGATAGATAGTTCCAGGCTGTCTCAGACTCACCTCTGTGACAGTGTTTCATAGTTTCTCTTCTGTGGCCTTTTGCAGCACCAAGAAATCTCTCGGCCAGTGTGCAAACTCAGCCTGGGAGTGTAGGATTAATGCCCCTGAGCACAATCCTCAAACAATAGGGCACGAACTGGGATAAATGCTTCAATCTCTTGTCCTTCAGACAGACAATTCCGGAAGGCATTCTGTACAATTCAGAACAGGAGCTTCACGCAGAATTAAGCCATGCCTCCTACAGTGATAATGTCAAAAACACACATTAGCTTTTCTTTCCTCCCTGTCTAACTCTCCCAATTCCCTCACCTCTACTACCTAAGATGGTTTCCTAATTAAACTAGTTGTATGCAATGCTTGTCTTGGATCTATTTTTGGATGAACTCAAACTGAAACAATATTCAAGTTAGGAATCACTGTTTATCAATGGCTTTATTAAAAATGGTGTCATGCTGTGTTTATGTGAGGAAGCAAAGAGAAGCCACTGGCTATGAGCCAGGAAGAGGGCTCTCACCCAGCCATGCTGGCACCTGACCTCTGACTTCCAGCCTCCAGAGCTGTGGAAATTAATTTCTGTTGTTCATAAGCTGCCCAGTCCATGGTATTTGGTTATAGCAGCCTGAACAGACTAAGGTACCCAACTAGTGGGAATATGAATTGAACAATTGATTTGGAAAACTAGCATCATCTACCAAAGTTGAAGATAAGCATACCTTTTGACCTACTAATTCCATTCCAAGGTAAATACCTAATAGAAATAAGTGAACTTGTGTCCCCAGAATACATTGTAATTGCCAGAAACTTGAAAGTATCCAAATATCCAATCACCATAGAATGAATAAATACATATGTTGTAATCATACAGTGAGACATAATACAGCCATGAAAATGAACATACTAGAGCAATACACATCACGTTCTATCTGTAATGCAGATTTTAAAAATATACACGGAAGAATATGTGCTGTCTACTTCCATTTATATAAAAACTAAATTATAGTGTTTAGTGATGAGTAGATAGTGATGAAGGTAGGGGAAAAAAAGCAGGGTGGTTAACTTTAGAGAAGAGCAAGAGGGGAGTGATTGGGAGTGGGCATATGGGGGATTTCTGAGGTGTTGGCAGTATTTTTTTCATAAACTAAATGTCAAGGCAAATAATTATGGGAAATTCCACACATAAACAAAGGCAGAGAACACAATCTGATAAACTTACATTTACTTACTACCCAGTTTCAAAGTTATCAATTTATGGACCATCTTATCTCTATTACCCTATTACCCCTACCTACAACATGGATCATTTGGGGCCAAATTCCATGCATCATGTCATTTCAAATGTGTAAATAGTTTTATATATCTGTAACAGATAAGGTATTAAAAACACATATTCACAATACCATTATCACACCAAGAAATTTAACAATTTCTTAACATCCTTAGTTATCCAATCAGTATTTAAATTTTCCTGATATTTCCAATTTTTTAAACCTTTGGTTTGTTCAAATCAGGACCCACAAAATGACCCACCTCTTTCATTTGGCTGCTATACCTCTTGAGTAGTTTGACTATACTTTTCTAGATTGTCCAAAGAGTCCCATTTCAATAGCATTTGTTTTCACTGTCTAAAATATCCTAGTCTGGATGAAAAACTATATTGTCAATCTACAGTTAAGTCCTTTTCATCTTTAAGCACCTACTCCCTCTTCCTTTTCTTACTTTTTTGTTTTTGTTGTTGGAAGAAACTGGGTCATTTGCCCTACAGTGTTGTCTATGGTCTTGATATTTGTGAAATGCAACTCCCTGGTGTTGATTAATATGTTCCTCTGTCTCCTATTTTCCTATAAACTATAAGTTAGAACCAGAAGCTTGATTTGTTTTAGGTTCCATGGAGGGAGGAGAGGAGAATACTTCATAGGTGATGTTGTTTACTTCTGGTAGAAAGAATGTAGCATCCACTTGTCTCTCTTTCAGTAGGGTTAGAAATCATTGATGATCATTGCCTAGATGTATTATTTCAAAAGGAGTTTTCCAAATGGTGATATTAGTATTCTGTTTCTTGATCTCAGAGGTACTTATATGTGGCTTTACTTTATAATAATTCATTCAGCCATTTATGGACTTTTCTATATACATGTTATATTTTATGAAAATAATTTTAAAATACGTGTGTGTAACTGCATATATGTATGACTATGGGGCGATAAACAGAAGAAATTAGTGAGGTATATTTTTAAATTATAATTATGAAGTTAATATGTTTTGTATATTAGACAGAAATTAATTACAAAAAGTAAATTTCCTCAGTTACTAGAATTAAGATTTACATAATAATGATGAATAGTATATTATTCCAATGTGGCCAATTGTTTAGGAGAATGTCTAAACTTGCTTTCTATGTTGGACTGATATAGGAAATGTGGTAAAAATGGAACATGATGATGATGAACAGGAAGAAGGCTGGATGTGGCTTCATGAGGGTTAAACCAGTTCATGAGAAAAGATTCATATCTTTTAGTAACTCCTATCAATAAGGATTATAGTGTTTAATGAATAATTAAGAGATACACCATTTAAAAAATAACTTATTTGGGCTTTTGGATTTCAAAGAATCATAACTGTTTATTCAATTTGATGATTACAGAGTGATTTATGTGTTCATTACTCTGCATTCCAATTGATTCCAGATATCGTCTCCCTGGATAGGTTGACCGAAGTGGTACAATTAGATTTAAAAATATACAAAAGTAATAAAGTCCCTCCCAGCTTGTTGATACAGATGAAAAACTGAGAATCCTTTCTATCAGATAGTGGGAGTAAAATTATGAGTCTATAACTTTTTTGCTAACTTGGGATTACCATCATAAACAAATTCCCATACATCTACATTTTGAATCTTATTTCCCAGGGATGCTAAGCCACTGAATTTAATTAGTTCTGGGAACTGAAAAGGAAAAAATGTAGCCTCATTGACTCCTGGGAAAATATGTCATTGTTTTCTGGGGTGCTCTGATTTATATTCAGGCTATATCGGTTACTAGTAGTCAACCAACTCCAAAAGCCTCTTGTGTATCGGTTGATATTTATTGGGGAATCTTACTTGGTTCACAGTCTTCTTCCAGCCATCATACTGATGACCCATCCATTTCCCTAGTCTCACTGTACTTTGATTTCTGTTACTCCAATGACATTTTCTATTGGAGGCAATAGAGCATGGAAGTTGAAAGATTGGCTTCTGAATACAGACTGAGTTAAATCACTTCTAGCTATGTGACCTTTAACCAGTTTCTTAACCTCTTTGTGTCTTACTTCCTTCACCCATAGAATGATAATTTTAGTATGACCCAGCTATGTGTTGTAATGATTAATGCATGTAACACCTTTGTCACATGAGAAGTCCACAGCAAATCGTAGTTATCTCCAGTGTGCTTCAGCAGCTCATTTACTTAGTCATGTACTAAAGATGATCACTGCCAAAGTGCTCTACCACTCAGATCTTGAACCATTAAAATATCTACTCTGATTATAACATTCTTGCTTTCTAAATACTATTTCTCTCATTTTGCCCTTTTACTCCAGTTTCTTCACCTATTCTTACATCCTAATTCCAGTAGTTTCCAAATTTCTGTACCTCATGGGCCAGAAAAACATGGAGAGACCAGTATAGGATTGTCAATTTATTGCCAAGTAAGTATTTTAAAATAACCAACATCATCATATGGTGAAATTATGAAATTGTGTAATTTTAAAAATACCTGTCTTCCTCAATAAACTATATATTCTCATGAGGTAGAGACTCATCAAGTATCTGCCTTGATCACTCTGAATATACAGGATTTAGTGCCTAGCATGTGATACTAGATTCAGTTAAGTACTTTTGTTTTATTGAGGTCATAATAGTTTATAACATTGTGAAATTTCAATTGTACATTATTCTTTGTCAGTCACCATATAAATGTGCCCCTTCACCCCTTGTGCCCATCCCCCAACCCTTTCCCCCTGATAACCACCAAACTGTTCTCTCTGTCCGTGTGTTAGTTTATCTTCCACATATGAGTGAAATCACATGGTGTTTGTCTTTCTCTGTCTGGCTTATTTCGCTTAATATAATACCCTCAAGGTCCATCTGTGTTGTTGCAAATGGGACAATTTTGTCTTTTTTATGGCTGAGTAGTATTCCATTGTATATATATACACCACGTCTTCTTTATCCAGTCATCAGTCGATGGGCACTTCGGTTGCTTCCATGTCTTGGCTATAGTGAGTAATGCTGCAATGAACATAGGGGTGCATAAGTTGCTTTGGATTGTTGATTTCAAGTTCTTTGGATAAATAACCAGTAGTGGGATAGCTGGGTCATATGGTATTTTTATTTTTAATTTTTTGAGGAATCTCCATACTGTTTTCCATAGAGGCAGCACCAGTTTGCATTCCCACCAGCAGTGTATGAGGGTTCAATTTTCTCCACAAACTCTCCAACATTTGTTATTTTTTTGTCTTGGTGATTATAGCCATTCTAATGGGTATAAGGTGATATCTTAGTGTAGTTTTGATTTGCATTTCCCTGATGATTAGTGATGTTGAACATCTTTTCATGTGCCTATTGGCCGTTTATATATCTTCTTTGGAAAAATGTCTGTTCATTTCCTCTGCCCATTTTTTGATCGGATTGTTTGTTTTTTGTTGTTCAGTTGTGTGAGTTCTTTATATATTTAGGAGACTAACTCCTTGTTGTATATATGATTTACAAATATTTTCTCCCAGTTGGTGGGTTGTCTTTTCATTTTGATCCTGGTTTCATTTGCCTTGCAGAAGCTCTTTAGTCTGATGAAATCCCACTTCTTTTGTTTCCCTTGTCTGAGTAGACATGGAATTCAAAATGGACATTTTAACTGTGTTTATTCTTCCAATCCATATGCATGGGATATATTTCCATTTCTTTATGTCATTATTGATTTCTTGCAATAATGTCTTATAGTTTTCATTGTATAGGTCTTTCACCTCCTTGGTTAAATTTATTCCTAGATATTTTATTCTTTTTGTTGTGATTGTAAATGGAATTGTCTTCTTGAGTTTTCTTTCTGTTAGTTCATTATGATAAAAATGCAACTGATTTTTGTAAGTTGATTTTGTACCCTGCAACTTTACTGTAGTTGTTGATTATTTTTAATAATTTTCCAGTGGATTCTTTAGGGTTTTCTATATATAAAATCATAACATCTGCAAACAGTGAGAGTTTCACTTCTTCATTACCTATTTGGATTCCTTTTATTCCTTTTTATTGCCTAATTGCTCTGGCCAAACTTTCAGTACTATGCTGAATAAGAAGTGGGCACACTTGTCTTGTTCTTATTCTCAGTGGGATGGCATTCAGTTTTTCTCCATTGAGTATGATGTTGGCTGTGGGTTTGTCATATATGGCCTTTATTGTGTTGAGGTACTTTCCTTCTATAGCCATTTTATTGAGAGTTTTTATCTTAAATGGATGTTGGATATTGCAAATGCTTTCTCTGCGTCTACTGAGAAGATCTTGTGGTTATTCTTCCTCATTTTGTTAATGTGGTGTATCACACTGATTGATTTGTGGATGTTAAACCATCCCTGTGTCCCTGGTATAAATCCCACTTGATCATGGTGTATGATCTTTTTGATGTATTGCTGTATTCGGTTTGCCAATATTTTGTTGAGGATTTTTGCATCTATATTCATCAGCAATATTGGCCTGTAGTTTCCCTTCTTTGTATTGTCCTTGTCTGGCATTGGTATCAGGGTGATGTTATCCTCATAGAATGTGTTCGGAAGTATTCCATTTTTCTCTATTTTTTGGAATAGTTTGAGAAGGATAGGTATTAAATCTTCTTTGAATGTTTGTTGGAATTCTCCAGACAAACCATCTGGTCCTGTACTTTTATTTTTGGGGAGGTTTTTGATTACTGTTTCAATCTCTTTACTTGTGATTGGTCTATTCAGATTCTCTATTTCTTCTTGATTCAGTTTTGGGAGGTTGCATGAGTCTAAGAATTTATCCATTTCTTCTAGATTGTCCAATTCATTGGCATATAGTTTTTCATAGTATTCTCTTATAATTCTTTGTATTTCTGTGGTATCCATTGTAATTTCTCCTCTTTCATATCTAATTTAATTTATTTGAGCCTTCTCTCTTTTTTTCTTAGTGAGTCTGGCTAAGGGTTTGTCAATTTTATCTCCTCAAAGAATCAGCTCTTTGTTTCATTAATCCTTTCTACTGTTTTTTGTTTGTTTCAATTTCATTTATTTCTGCTCTGATTTTTATTATTTCCCTCCTCCCGCTGACTTTGGGCTTTGTTTGTTCTTCTTTTCCAAATTCTGTTAAGTGTAGTTTAAGATTGCTTATTTGAGATTTTTCTTGTTTGTTAAGGTGGGCCTGTATTGCTATGAATTTCCCTCTTAGGGCCACTTTTGCTGCCTCCCATATGAGTTGGTATGGTGTGTTTTCATTTTCTTTTGTCTCTAGACATTTTTTGATTTTTCCTTTAATTTCTTCAATGATCCATTGGTTGTTCAGTAGAATGTTGTTAAGTCTCCACATCTTTGTCATATTCCCAGCTTTTTCCTTTTAGTTGATTTCTTGTTTCATAGCATTATGGTCAGAAAAGATGCTTGTTATAATTTCAATCTTCTTGAATTTATTGAGGCTGCCTTGTTTCCCAACATATAGTCTATCCTTGAGAATGTTCCATGTGCAGTTGAGAAGAATGTGTGTTTTGCTGTATATGGATGGAGTGCTCTCTCTATATATCTATTAAGTCCATCTGGTCTAGTTTTTCATTTAAGTTCACTATTTCCTTGTTGATTTTCTGTCTGGATGATCTATCTATTGATGTATGTGGGGTGGTAAGGTCCCCTACTATTATTGTGTTGTTGTTAATATCTCCACTTAGGTTTGTTAATAGTTGCTTTATGCACTTTGGTGCTCTTGTGTTGGGTGCATATATATTTATAAGTGTTATGTGTTTTTGGTGGAGTGTCCCTTTTGTCATTATGTACTGCCCCTCTTTGTCTCTGAATACCTGTTTTATCTTGAAGTCTACTTTGTCTGATATAAGTACGGAAACACCTGCTTTCTTTTGTTTGCCATTAGCTTGGAGTTTCATCTTCCATCCCTTCACTCTGGGCCTGTGTTTGTCTTTAGAACTGAGATGTATTTCCTGGAGGCAGAATATTGTTGGGACTTGTTTTTCTGTGTGTGTGAGCTTCCTTTAGCCCTTAGCTAAAACATCCACTGCCAGTCCCCCTCTTTTTGCTGAAGAAGATCAGCCCTGAGCTCATATCTGTGCCCATCTTCCTCTACTTTATGTGGATGCCTGCCACAGCATAGCTGGATAAGTAGTGTGCAGGTCTGTGCCCGGGATCCAAACCTGCAAACCCTGGGCCACTGCAGCAGAGCATATGAACCTAACCACTACACCACTGGGCCTGCCCCAAGGGGTTTTGTTTTATAATCCATCCTGCCATTCTGTGTCTTTTGATTGGAGAATTCAATCCATTTACATTGAGAGTGATTATTGATATACAAGGGCTTAATGCTGACATTTTATCACTCATTTTCTGGTTCTTCTGCATTTCCTTTTTATCATCCTGTGTGTTTCAGACTACTAATTCAGTTTGGTAGTTCTCTATGGTGGTTTTCTTAATTCTTTCTTTATTTATCATTTGTGTCTCTGTTCTGATTTTTTGTTTAGTGGTTACCATGAGGTTTGTATAAAGAATCTCGTATACGAGATAGTCCATTTTCTGATAGCCTCTTATTTCCTTAGGCTAAGTCGATTCCATCCCTTTTCTCTTCCCATTCTATGTTATTATGTCATCTTGTGTTGTGAGTTTGTGGTTAAAATGATGAGATTATATTTATTTTTGGTGTTTTCCTTCCTTTTATATTTGATGTTATAATTAAGTGATTGCTAACCTGTTCTGATAGAGAGCTGCAATTTTTGTGACTTTTTCTACCTAGTTTTCTCCTTCCTCAATGCTTTGTTTGCCCTTTCTCTCTCTCTCTTTTTTTTTTAAGGTATGAGGACCTTCTTGAGCGTTTCTTGTAATGGTGTTCTTGTGGTGATGAACTCCCTTAGCTTTTCTTTATCTGGGAAAGTTTGTATTTCTCCCTTATATCTAAAGGATATTTTCACTGGATAGAATATTCTTGGCTGAAAATTTGTGTCTTTCAGAATTTTGAATATATCATTCCACTCTCTCCTAGCCTGTAAGGTTTCTGCTGAGATATCTGCTTAAAGCCTGATAGGGGATCCTTTGTAAGTTATTTCTTTCTGCCTTGCTGCCCTTAATATTTTTTCTTTGTCATTGACTTTTGCCAGCTTTACTACTGTATGACTTGGAGAGAGTCTTTTTACATTGATATAGTTAGGCAATCTATTGGCTTCATTCACTTGTATTTCCAGCTCCTTCCCCAGCTTTGGGAATTTCTCAGTTCTCTCTCTCTGCTCCTTTTTCCCTCTCTTCTCACTCTGGAATACCTATAATCGCTATGTTGCATTTCCTAATTGAGTCAGATATTTCTTGGAGAATTTATTCATTTCTTTTTAGTCTTAGATCTCTCTCCTCCTCCATCTGAAGCATTTCTGTATTCCTATCCTCTAGATTGCTAATTCTATACTCCATATTGTCAGCTCCATTATTTAAAGACTCCAGATTTTTCTTTATCTCCTCCATTGTGTTTTTCATCTCTAACATTTCTGATTGGCTTTTCTTTATAGTTTCAATCTCTTGTGTGAAGAAATTCCTGATTTTATTGAACTGTCTATCTGTGTTTTCTTGTAACGCATTAAGCTTTTTTATGATAGCTATTCTGAATTCTCTTTCATTTAGATTATTGATTTCTGTGACCTCAGGATTGATTTCTGGGTGCTGTCATTTTCCTTCTGATGGAGATTTAATTTTTTTTCATACTGTTTTATGGCATGGATTTGTGCCTCCACACTGTGATAGTATCTGATTGCAGCTTCCACCTGCCACCACTGGGTGGGGGTCAACAGCTGTGTATTCTGGGCCTGCCATGAGCCCTGACCTCTAGCTACTGCTTTTCTAAGGAATTGGTAGGCTCTCTGGCTGACCAGCTGATCTGGAGCACTGGGCAGGGGCAGGGGTACTTTCTTTTGCCTACACAATCCTAGGGGCTTCTCACTCTTCCCTCGCTGTCTGCTCTGCTGGGGTGCTAGCTTGATGAAGGCACCCCCAGAACAGTTCAGTCATCTCCATGTGGGGGTTTCCCATGAGCTGTGAGGGGACTTGGAGAATGGTGGTTTTCCCACAGAGGGCCGCCCTCCCCCCCTCCTCTGAGAGCTATGTGGTCCCAGAGTTACTGCCATTTGGGAGGCAGAGAAGCTCTTTTACCTCCTTCCACTTCCTCTGGGGGAGTGTAGCACCTCCTCCTTCAGACGTATGGCTGCATGTGTCTCTCGGATGTCTTTTGGGTTGTGTGAATGTCCTCTGTTGGTATATGAATGTCCTTTTTGTTGTGTCTTAGGGGGAGAGTCTAAGGGGAGAGCTCACTCTGCCATGATGCTGACATCACTCTCATAAAGACATTTTTAGAATGAATGAATAAAAGATCTCTGTTATTTAATAAAAGAAAGATATTTCAGCAAAAAAAGCAAGTTGAAATTCTTAAAATATTTGTATGAAAAATATCCAATGCCAAAAACAACACCATTATAACAATGTGTTTTTATTTTGTTGATACAAATTGTCAATTTGCTGATTTGTGTACAGTAGTGACATACAAAATGAAGCTCACCTGTCCATTCTTTTCTGATACTTTGTTCTTTAAACTACAGTTAGAACCAACATTCTAGATTCAGACACTCTTAAGGCAATTTCTTTCCATTCAGAAAATTTTTGTTACTGCCTGGCTGGGCCATGTCAATGTCTCAGATAGGCTCACTTTTAAGTCCACTTAAATATTTGTTTGACAACTCTATAGTAGGATTTTGCAGGGACTGAATTTCTCTTATTAAAAGCTGAATGCCCCTTCACTTAATATCTTTTTTATTTATCTTGTTGTCCTCTTCTTTGAGTTCCCTCAAACCAAAACTCCACTTAAACATGAACTTTAGTGAATAAAGTAGAATTTAGGAAAATCAAAAGAGAGGGCATGTATTACACAGTGTGTGTCTTCTAACTCACATGATAAATCTCTTGGAAATCCAAATTCCTCTTCTCAAACTCATAGCCACTAGGATCCTTTCTCTCTGGTGTTCGCCAGCCTTCCTGGCCTCTGCCTCTAGTAAAATCTTATTTGATTATTTCTGAAAGTCCTTCTTTTTTTCCCCCACTTTATCCTTCCTAATCCAGAGAAGACAAAAGAGTGCAAGATGACTTTCTTATGTAGATGAGACAGATGCAACTTAGAAATAAAAACTCCTAGGTTGGGCCTCTTCAATAGTGCCTCAAAGTTTCAGGGGAAATGTGGAGGGTGAGTGTAGAGGAGTAAGAGAAGCTATAAAGTCCCACATGGTCACCAGCTTGTTAGAGTTCCTGTTAGCTCAAAGAACAACAATGGAGCCATTAATCTTGTAAACATTTAATGAGTAACTATTTTTGTGCAGGAACTCTGTGAGGTGCTGATGTTAAACTGTGGAGGGACTGGCAGAGGGTGACAGTAGGATAAGCAGACAAACCCTGAATTCAAATCCTGCCAATTATGTTTATATTACTACCATTGTGATTCTGAGCAAATAATTGCTCCGAGAACTATATTCTTCATCTGTAAAATGGAAATAAAATAACACCCGCCTCCAAGGTTGTTAGGATTTAGTATTCACCTCAATGCCTGACACATAGTGTGATTTTAGGGAGCACATTTTCCCCTTCCCATCACCTCTGGTCTCCATACCCTCTTCATAGCTGGATAAGATAAAGGGGAAACAATAAATTTAAAGCTTAAGGTAAATCAATAAACAATTCAACAAGTTCATATTGATTACCTACTCTGTCTAGAACTGTGTTGGATAGTAAGGGGACTATCTTAGTCTGTTTGGGCTGCTATAACAAAAATATCATAGACTGAGTGGCTCATAAACAACAGAAATTTATTTCTCACAGTTCTGGAGGCTGGGAGGTCCAATATCAAAGTGTTGACAGATTTGGTGTCAGGTGAGGGCCCTCTTCTTTTTTCATAGATGGCCATCTTCTCACATGGTGGAAGGGGGAATGGAGCTCTCTGGGGCCCCTTTTATAAAGGCACTGATCCCATTCATGTGCCTTTTACCCTCAAGACCTAATCAGCTCCTAACACCCCTACCTTCTAAAACCATCACTTTTGGGGTTATATTCTCAACATATGAATTTTAGGGGAACATAAACGTTCAGTTCATAATAGGGATATAAATAGGAATAAAATACAGTCTCTGTTGGAGGCACCTACAGCTTAGAGCTGAGGATTCTCAGAATTGAGTGGAATATGAAATGTTATCTAGTACAATTACCTCTTCAGCAGACAAGACTTGAAATGAGTAGACAGTAATACACTACAGTAGACTTTCAGGTGCTTAAGAGATGTAAAGTATACAATAGGGTGGACATCCCTCAAGAGGAACCTTGGATGGCCAACACGATGCTCCTCATTGGGTGGAATTACCTTGTCCAGTTGACCATGATCCACATTGTCAGCATGCAGTCAGTGGGTCACTTTGTGAAAAAACACACATTTAACAAATTTCACAGTTATTGATGAATATCCTAGAATACTGATGTATTAAGGTAAATGAACAATTTTCTGTCATGTGTACTGAAATATTCAGCTATCCATGAATAGCCTCTTTCTATAGGTGTATCTATATGGGAATCCAAAATAAAATTGGAAGTAGATAAGGCAGCAAAGAATTAATAAATGAAATTTAGATGATCTCTAAAAAGTATAAACTAAGGTAGCTTGAAATAATTTTTTTCTCCTAATAGGGATAACCTTACCAATGAATGGTAATGCTTATGTGGTAGGCAAATATAGGGTAATATAAGGAGAAATGGCTAGTGTTAGAAGTAATAGGGAATAAAATTTTATTTATAAGGTGATAATTTTCTTGTAGGAGGTTAATTATGTACCCATTATAAATGGAAAAATGCCTGTTGTTTCTTTTAATTTTCTATATGAAATAATAGGACAATTTTAGGAAGTACCCTTTCAGTATTTGTTCATGAAGATTTCTTAGAAATCTTCCTGAAGAAAAGACATTTTCTTTCCACTCATGGCCCAGGAACATATCTCAGAAAGGGAAAGTCATAAATAACTGTAGAATGTACACATTTTTAAAAATTCTAAATAGACTTTAATTTTCTAACTATTCTCTGAGCATTTGGAAAAACATAAGGAATGAATTTCACATGGTTGCTTAATATGTTTATTTGGTTATATACTTAAAGCATGACATAGAAGCAGGTTTGTGGGGGAGAAAAGGTACATAATACAGTCATGACTTCAAACAGCTTGAAATCTTATTGGAAAGACAAAAATAAAACTTTTAAGCAAGAACTATCAAATAGTAATGTCAGTTACTAAGAATGGATTTAATAAATATTTATAAGTACCTACTCTGGGCATGGTTCTGGACTGGATGTTGGCAATGCTAAAAATGGAGATTCCTTCCTTTGAGGTGTTCACAGGTAAGTCCAACACATGACAAATAGTTGTCTCACTTGAATGGAGTATGTGTAGATAGCAGGGGATTCAAAGAGGAAGAGATCAAATGATGGGGAGGTTACTTGGCGAATATTTCCTGTGAAGATGATTTGAGAGTTGGGTCTGGAAGGACATAAATCGATAAAAACAAAGTAGGACAGTCCAGTAGCTGGGAAAGGAGGTGGGAGTGGGGTTGATAGTGGTGTGATGGTGGTGAAGGTGATGGAGAATTGCATAAGCAATAATACAGGTTTAGAAAAGAACAGTTCTGCCTCAAAGAAAGGGTACCAGTTTTCAACTTACTTTTTTTTGTGTGAGGAAGACCAGCCCTGAGCTAACATCCATTGCCAATCCTCCTCTTTTTGCTGAGGAAGACTGGCCCTGGGCTAACATCCGTGCCCATCTTCCTCTACTTTATATGGGATGCCACCACAGCATGGCTGACAAGCAGTGCGTCGGCAGGCGCCCGGGATCCAAACCTGCGAACTGCGGACTGCCAAGCGCGGACTAAACCGCTGTGCCACCGGGCGGCCCCTCAACTTACTTTTCCTTTGACAAATCAGTTATGTCTTCTTTCTACTCCCATTTCTTCTGTGTCTTAGATCCTTACAGACAAGCATAACGTGATATTGGTTATTAAGCTTTTAGAAATTTGGTTGCTAGACTATTTTGCAGTGACCAAGGAATATAGAGGAAATTCTTTGTTCTTGGCCTGTGATGAAAAAAGTACCAACAGTTTTGCACGATATTGTCATGCAGGGATCCAGGAGCTTCCCCTGCTCTAATGCTACTTTCTTCAACATGTAGGTACAAGCTCACCTTGGTGTCCCACAGGCAGTGGGTAGATAAAGAAAAGGTGGTATCTTGTGCAGCCAGCTTTAGGGGTCAGGGTTTGAATTGGCATACATTACTTCCATTGGCCATAACTCAGTTACGTGATCCCCTCTAACTGCAAGGAGGGCTAGGAAATATAGATTTCCTTTGTGTTATTCACTGAGCAATAGGAATAATCTAGGTCCTAAATGGGTTTAGGAGGCATGGTTTTGTGTGTCCAAGGACGTTATCAGGGAGGTTGGAAGCAACTGATCAAAGTTCACTACTATTTGCCCTCTTCCCACTCTGGGTTAGGGCTAAAGTGAATTTGAATGGCAGTAATATAGTGGGTATCTGAGATCAAAGATGCAGGATTATTAGTAGAGATGAGAGGTATGATGTCTACCTCAGTGAAGCTGCAAGAAAATATAGCAATTGTTGATATTGTTGGCTTAGTAGGTATCACTGTATACTGGGGCCTTGTGGGTTACCACTAAATCCTTAGCACCTCCCTCATCACTGCTTGTTCATCTTTGCCTTTTTGGTGTATGTACACGCCCTTAGGGATTTATGCATTAAGGACCATTAGACATTGCAGGCAGGCATCTTTTCTCTTCCATTCACCTCTACCTGGCTGTGGGTTCAGTTAATATGTGAAGAAGTCTAAAGTAATGAACTTATGTTTATGCGAGGTGTCAAATATGTCTGTATATGCAGTTACATTCATCGACGTATTTCAGTTCTGTGAGTATACTGTCCCTTATAGCTCTGAGGTCCATTAAAAGAGCATAGTTTTTCTTATTTAATATTTTTCAGAGAGTTCTAGTGTACAATGTACCCATAATAAAGGGATATTTACTTAGTAATGATGATTCTTCAGTTATGCATACTATACCTCTAGTAAGAAACTTCAAATAGATGTTATCCATTTTAGCCTTGTACTCACTTGCTGCAGTGTCAAACGTACAATGTGTTTCATTTATGGTTGGCTTTATCCCAAGTGCAAGGCATAGATTTGTTCTTAACTTCTGATGCATTATATTATTTTCTGACTGTAATATTAGTTTTCTTTCACAGAATCATTATTGAATAAAATGAGGACATTCCTGATAATAAAAGTGTGTGTGTGTGTGTGTGTGTGTGTGTGTGTGTGTCTGTGTGTCTGTGTTTAGTGTTGGTATTGTATGGGTGGATTTTCATTAGCTCTTAATGTAAAATAAACATAAAATATCCCTTGGTATCAACATTTGTTTTCTAAGTGATATCTATAATTTTCTTTTTGTGCGTGAATGAATGAGAGTAAAAAAGTGATTGCACAGTGGTTTTGTAGCTCAATAAATTAGCCTTAGTGTGTAGGAGATTTACTGTGACTTAATCAATGTATAATTATCCCTGTCTGATCTCAGTAGGATCCCATAAAAGGGGTAGATTTGTTCCTTTTGAGGCTGCAGACAAAACTGTAAAATTATTAAGCCCAGTTTAATTTCCTCTTGTAGCTATGTTGAGTGGAGTTTCTATACAGTACATATGTATGATCATCTCTTTTAGCATGGAAAGGAGCAGGGAAGAGAACATGCCTCCTGTTTGACATGAATAAATTATGTTTCAAACATAGTGGAAACAAGAACATAGATCTTTGGAAAATGGGTTCACATTACATATGTCTTGATAAGCCGATAAAGGGAGTTCCTTAAGAAATGACTCATGATTTATTTCATGGATCCAAATTTTAAAAAGCTATTAACTGTTCCTCAATCTTAAATTTAAACTGAATATACCTTTTTTTTTAAGCAGTGTCCATATTGGTGGAGTGTGGACAGTGGAAAGAATACAGGATTTATGGTCACATATCATAGGTTCAAATACTGGTCTACTCCTCCATTTACTGTGTGACATTTAAGAAGTTATTTCGAAGCCTCAGTTCCCTATTCCATAAAGCAAACATAACAATACCTTCATTTAATGTTGTTGAGAAAATAATGAATTACCTATGGAATATATACAAATATATTACTCAGCCCCGAGGGAAGTTATTATATGAGTTACACACACATGCACACTTAGATAAAGTCTCCTGTCCCTGCCACAGTTGAGAGAGGCATAAATGGGTTTCTCTCTTGGGTTGATAAAAACAGCCACCAAAAGGGAGCTTCACGGACTCTTCTAGCAGGGGTCCAGACGAGGTGGTGCTTGATGACTTGTGGGAAGATTGCTGAAGGCTCACTGCTGGTTTCTGTAGAATCGTGGCTTCTGGGAGTTGAGGAAGTTAGTTCTTATTTTACATCTTTGGAAAAGTTAGAGTTAACTCTCATATTTGGCCTAGCCTTGGTTCTATTTTTAAACTCACAATGAGATGGAAGTTTCAGCCTCATAAGAAGCAGAGAGCAGTCAAAGATATTTTTATTATCCTTTCCTTCTCATCCAAGGCATTGTTAGCTAAATTTCAAATGTGACCTGCACAACATTTAGTCCTGCTAAAGGTTGGTTGCAGGCATGGGCACAGAGGAGTTTTACCTCAACCACAGCCAAGTCCTATGATCACTACTAAACAGCTTCTTCAAAGGGAGGATATTCTCCTTGAAGAAGAAATGAGTGCCACAGCTTTCCCATCTCATTAAAGCACAAAGGGATGTTCCTGTGTTAGTTTCTTAGGCCTGCTGTAACAAATTGCCACTCACTTTGTGGTGTAAAACAGTGGAAATTTATTCTCTCACGGTTCTGGAAGACAAGTGCAAAATCAAGATGTCACCTGGCGGGGATGTGCTCCCTCTACAGGCTCAGGGGGAGAATCCCTCTTTGCCTCTTCTGCCTTCTGGTGCCTCCAGGCCTTCCTTGACTTCTTTGGCTTATGGCCACATCCCTCCAATCTCTGTGTTCATCCTCACATCCCCTTCTCTTTTGTGTATCTTCTCCTCTTTGGTCTAATAAGGATGCTTGCCATTGGATTTAGGGCCCACCCTGATAATCTAGAAAAATGTAATCTCAAGACCCTTTATTTAATCATGTCTGCAAAGATCCTTCTTCCAAATAAGGTAACATTCACAAGTTCTAGAGATTTGGACATGGACAGACCATTTTTGGGGGCACCATTTGACCAACTACAGTTCCTCTATTCTCCAAGACAAATATTAAACAGCAAACAACCGTGGTTTCTAGAATAAATTGAGACTTCTTACAGGAATTTAGCCAACATTGCATTCCCTCTACTTTTGCTGCCATAGTTATAATTTATTTTGTAAGAAGGGCACACCAACATTAATATGACATTTAAGAACAGTGGCTGACAGTCACAAATTTTATATTTCATTTTTTTCCCAAGAGAAAGGGGAAGAGAATCATTAATTCCATGGTGAGTGCCAGGGTGTTTTCAAGCTCACAAAGATCAAAGGATCTCCCAGAATATCTCTTTAGAAGTTGATCCTCACTTGATAAGAGAGGAGAGAATGGGTTCTAATCAGGAAGTGGATGAAGATGAAAACCCATCTATTTGCTTTAGCTGTGACTTGACTTCAATTAGCTAGACCTATAGAAATCTTAGAACTGAGAGGACTGTACTGGACACGTTTGTGTTATCATTTTTTAAAAACTGAGGTGAAATTCACATAACATAAAAATAACCATTTTAAAGTCTACAATTCAGAGGCATTTAGTCCACTGACAATATTTTGCAGCCATCACCTCTATCTTGTTCCAAAACATTTTCATTACCTCAAAAGAAAACACTGTACTTATTAAGCAGCTGCAACCCATTTCCAACGTCCCCTATCCCCTGGCAACCACTACTCTGCGTTTTCTCTATGGATTTACCTATTCTGGATATTTCATATAAGTAGAATTATACAATATGTGTCCATTTGTGTCTGGTTTCTTTCACTTAGTGTTATGATTTCAAGGTTCATCCACACTGTTGCATTGTTAAGTACTTCATTCTTTTTATGGCTGAATAATATTTCGTTGTATGGATTTAACATATTCTGCTTATCCATTCTTCAGTTGATGGACATTTGGTTTGTTTCTACCTTTTGGCTATTGTGAATAGTGCTGCTATGAACATTTATTTAAATGTATGTGTTTGTATTGTATTTGTTTATCAGATAAACGATTTGCACATATTTTCTCCTATTCTGTAATGTTGTCTTTTCACTTTCTTGATGGTGTCCTTCTATGCACAAAAGTTTCTAATTTTGATGAAGTCCAATTTATCTATTTTTTTCCTTTTGTTCTTTGTGCATTTGGTATTATATCTAAGAATCCATTACCAAATGCAAGGTCTTGAATATTTACCCCAATGTTTTTTTCTATGAGTTTTAGCTCTTACATTCAGGTCTTTGATCCATTTTGAGTTAATGTTTATTTATGATGTGCAGTAGGGGTCCAGCTTTTGCATATGGATACTGTTTGCCCCAACACCATTTGTTGAAAAGCTCTTTTTCCTTCCGTTGAATGATCTTGGCATTCTCATCAAAAATGAATTGGCCATAGAGTTTATTTCTGACTCTCAATTCTATTCCACTGATCTGTCCTCATGCTGGTACCACATATTTTTTAAGTTACTGTAGCTTTGTAGTTAGTTTTGAAATTGAGAAGTGTGAGTCCTCCAACTCTGTTTTACTTTTTCAAGATGACTTTGGCTATTCATGGTTGTTTGCACTTCTATATGAATTTCAGGATAAGAGTTTCCATTTTTGCAAAAAATGTCATTTGGATTCATATAGGGATTTCATTGAGTCTGTAGATTGCTTCAGGTAGTATTGATATTTTAACAATATTAACCCTTCCAATCCATGAACATGGGATGTCCTTCCATTTATTTAGGTCTTTGATTTCTTTCAACAATTTTTTATAATTTTCAGTGTATGTCTTGCACCTCCTTGGTTAACTTTGTTCCTAAATGTTTCATTGTTTGGATGCTACTGTGAATAAAATAATTTTCTTAATTTCATTTTCACATTGTTCATTGCTAGTATACAGAACTGTAACTGATTTTTGTGTGTTGATCTTTATACTGAAATATTGCTGAACATGTTTATTAGCTCTAATAGCCTTTTTGTAGATTATTTAGGATTTTCTGTATGTAAGATCATGCCATCTGTGAGAAAAAATAATTTTGCTCTTTTCTTTCCAATTTGGGCACTTTTTATTTATTTATTTTTTCTTGCCTAATTACTATGCCTAGGGCTTCCAGTATGATGTTGATTAGAAATGGTGAAAGTGGGAATCCTCATCTTGTTCCTGGTCTAAGGGGGAAAACTTTCAGTCTTTCATCATCAAGTGTAATTTTGACTGTGAGTTTTTCATGAATGTGCTTTATCATGTTCATTATCATGAAATTTTTTTCTATTCCCACTTTGTCGAGTGTATTTATCATGAAAGCGTATTGGATTTTATAAAATGCTTTTTCTGCTTCAATTGAGATGATCATGTGTATTTTTCATTCATTTCATTAATGTGGTGTATTATATTGATTGATTTTTTTTAGGCTGAACTCCTATGCATCATTTAAAATCCTTAACACTTATTTCAACCATGGCTATTGCTATCAGTTGCATTCAGGCTTTGATCGTTTCATGTAGATGCAAATTAATAATGTCTCACCCACACATGGCATAAGACCACCTTTGGGAAGCTGTTTGACACTTGTGCATGAGCACCTTGGAATTGTGAGGGAGGTGATAATGTTGAGAGTGACCCTTGACCTCTGGGGAATGAGAAGCCATGGATTAATGTGTCTCCTTTTCTTCTCTTAGGGACATGGTTCTGAAGTCAGTTTCATAAGGCTTTTCAGAAAGTCTTGCTAGATTAAGCAACCAGTGCTCATAATGGCACTGACTTGACAATATATCCTTGTATTTATTTTCTCTCCTTTTGGTTTCTTTTCCCTTATCCCTTGATCCTACTTCCTGAAATTGTATTCAAATAAATTACTCACTCATAGGCATTTTCTTTGATTCTGATTTTGGGGAAACTCAGGCCAAAACAGAACTAAGGTGTCTGCTGTATCTATCTAGTGACATTGCATGAGATAGGGGGAACTAACAAGCCATAGTGCAGCTCCTAACACTTGGTCTTGCCACTTTTACCAGATGTTACATAGTGCTGTACAACTGTTTTGTTTTCATTTCTGGGGACTATGCTACAGATTTTTGATGTTGGTTTTGAATTTTGAGGTAGTCCCTGAGCTCATTGAAAGTTCTTTGTCTTACCACTAAAACTTTCTGCTTTTCTCCTTTTGACCTGAGGCAATCTTCTGCAATAATTACCTTCATTAATTCAAAAGGGGTGACTACCTGCAAAGGGAGTATGAAGGTGATTCTTAAATATACATGAATTTTGAGTGAATGGGGACTAATAAAATAATAAATCTCACATTTTTTAAACACTATGTGTCAGGTACTGTGCTAAGTTTAATTCTAACATCCTCATCATGAAGTAAGTGTTAGTATTAGCCCTATTTTACCTTTAAGAAACTTGACTCCAACTCAGGTGACACCAATTCTTCAAAGCTTGTCTTCTTAATGACTATATTAGATGGACTTAAGATGTTCTTTCTGTGAATGTTAAAGTTCTAGTTATAAAATTCATGAAATATTTGAATGAATCTTCAGAGAAAGCCAACACCCTGTCTGAAATTCTCTCCCTCTTGAAATGAAAACTGAGGCTAACATAAACAAATTACAGAGGAGTTAAGTTTTTGATATAGAAAACCTCATTTCAGAGGATGGTGCTATTTTTGATGAAGTCTTGAAATATAACAAAGCATAACAAAAATGGACTTGATTCTCTTGATGGTACACTCAGAGTTTAAAAATCTCGGAGTTGCTCCTGTGTCTGCACAGTCAGAATCTGGAGATGTTAATTTTTTGTCATTTGGCTTCTAGATGTCCTTGGCATGTGCACTCCTATGGAATCCGTTTCATCTCCAATCTGTCAGAAAGCATCAGAGGTGGTTTTGACTCCTTATGTCCTGAGCCTGTGCACAAAATATGTGAGTACACTAAGATAATGAGGTCAATTTTACTGTTGTCAAGGGTCTTCTAAAATGATTTTATAATGGTTGTTTTATTGGCATGAACGCACTCTGTAGTTTCAGGCTGAGGAGGGAAGGACAATGTTTGGTTAAGATTAGAAAATATCTTTCTTGGAATTGTCTTATATTTGTGGGCTCATTCTTTTCCCCAGAAAGGCTTCGATGGTCATGACTCTGAGTTAAATCCAAGAAGTTGAACTCAGTGAGAAACAAAGGTTCTTTTTCAGTACAGCTATTAAATAGCTTAAAAATTATCAAATGCTAGACCATATGTTTATTCACACATGAAACTTTCCCATTGCAGACTAGCATCCCTTTCATCCAGTTTTTAAGAAGGTAACTTTTTTTTTTTTTTTTGAGGAAGACTGGCCCTGCACTCACATATGTTGCCAATCTTCCTCTTTTTTTCTTTTTTCTCTCCAACGCCTCAGTACACAGTTGTGTACCATAGTTGTAGAGTGAGGGCTCTTCTATATGGGATGCTGCCTCAGCATGGTTTGATAAGCAGTGAGTAGGTCCGTGCCCAGGATCTGAAACAGGGAACCCCAGGCCGCTGAAGCAGAATGCGCAAACTTAACCACTCCAACACTGGGCCAACCCTCTAAGAAGGTAACATATTAAGGGTCCTTTCTCTCTGCCCCTGAGATAGGTTACTATCATCTCAAAAGAAACCCAGAACTTCGAAAGGTTTACTAGTTAAGCTAGTGGTTACATCTACAGTTTAGAACTTTTAATGCTACAGAAAATTAATTTTGGAATAGTGCTTTTATTTGCACCATGTGAGCATTGTTCAAATGGTTAATTTTTATTTTGGGGTAGGTTAGTTTGGGGAGACAGAATGATTATTCCTGCTGGGGAGGATATTAGGCTTTATGTTTTTTATTTCTAGGGATTCAGATGAAGACTTCAGATGTAGGTTTGTGAATTTTGAGCCAATTATTGAGTTTTCATTGCCTTGTGATGAACATTTGTTTAGTTTGTTGAAAACTGGAAGGGGGCTGAATAATGATCTAGTTCAGTTTGTTTAATTTGGGAAAATAGCATAATTTGACTAATTCCATGTAATGTTAAAGAGATTATATTTGAAAAATAAGGGGTTGCTTGTTGTTTTTACTAAATAAATCTATTTCACTTCTTAGCTGGATACTGGGCCTATTGTGCCTTCCTGGCCCACAATACAACTTTCTGTCTTTCTGCTCTTTTGATTTACCCAAAGCAGAAGGCCAATTCTCCATAGCAGCCAGGCTTCCTGATGAGGTTTGAATTCATCAGCTAGTATGTTTGAAGCATTTTGGGAAGATTTGAATTGAGGCTAGATTAAGGTGAAAAAGAAAGTGTTTCTTTTTATACTTGTAGACACTTCCTGTAGGAATGAAAATGTAGTCAAGTACTCCTAATTAAAGAGCAATTGCTCAATGGCTAAGCTGAGGAAGTTTCCCATGAAATCTTGTTCTTATATGGCTTATGTTTTATTACACATACCTATTAGGGATTGTTGAAGGGAATAGGTAGCCGCTCAAATTAACCCAAGTTAAAGTTTTATCGTAAGACTTCTGGGGAGTCCCAGGAGACCTAGCAATTCTGGCAAGAATTTTAATTTCTAGCCAGTTTTAATTTTAGGAGGAAGGTTAAACATGACAGTTCATTCTCCTATTATGCTTCACAATTTTTAAGAGAGAGGCACATCTATGACATTTATTTCAGGAATTAGAATCAGGTACAAATGACATCTCCAACAAGCAACAATCCTTCCTGCATAATCCAGCTGTTATTGAGGAAGTATATCAGTGTATTTCAAGAGCTTTTCAAATAAATCAATTAGCAAAACCTTGTCAGTGGAGTTGATGTTAAATATTTCCTCTCTCAGAGTTTCCTGCAACCATGCCTTAAACATTAAAAAGTGATGGAATTTTCTTTCAAATCAGTCATTGAATACACTGAGTCACTTTTTTCCATTTTCAAATCTTCTCCCTTTGATAATCTGTGTGTTTATTCTTCAGTCATCACCCATTTCCATGTTAATACACCAGATATATTGAGTTCATCTTCCATAGGCATTCCCTGTTTGTGATAGGCACATCTGTGGTAAGTGAATCAGTTTCCCTTTCAATCCTTTTAGACATTTTTTCTTGCAGATATCCATCCTAGAGCCCTCACCATCATCCTGGGACTTTTCCTTTATCTTTTTCCGAGGCTGCATCTCTCCTTCCTGAATCTCTCTCTTGATTTACTGCCAACTTTTCAGTGGAGTTCATTTTCCAGAAGATTCCTGAAAGGAATACATAGGAGGTAAAATTTTTGTGGCCTTGAATATACTAGAATATATTTATTCTATAATTACACTTGATTTGTACTTATATTTTATAAGTATGTTGACTAGCTACAGAATTTTAGACTGGAAATAATTTTCGCTCAAAACTTTGAAGGTTTCCCTTCATTATCCTTTAGTTTTTGTATTTCTGTCCAGAAACCTGACCCCATTCAGAATCCAGAATCTATGTTTTGATTTCTCTCTTTCATGCTAGAAGATTTCTCCATATGTTTGGTGATCCTTGGCTGTCTCTCTGTATTTAGGAGTAAGGGCTTTATAATTATTTGGAAAGCCTTTACAATGGAGATGTATTAATTGATGAGGTTTACTATAGTGTGATTAGGTGGTAACATGGCTTTTTAATTGAGAGACCCTAAATCTCATATACAGTATGTACATCTTTTCTCTGGGCATTTCAGTTTCTCTAGAGAGGACTTCCCCAATTTTATGCTTGGAAGGTAAAATCCTAGTGGTCTGTGTTCTGGAAACTAAACCAGAAAATGACCTGTGCATCTCACCATTCAGTACAGGCATTTGCATTTCATCCTCTCTTACTCAATAGAGCTTATTACCTTGTCTTCTGCTGTATGGAGTATAAACCTTCGATCTTCTGTTGGGGTCAAGGAAGGGATCTGAAATCTAATTGTTTCTTAGGTAAACTTTCAACTAATCCTCTTGTTTTTTTCATACACCCCTTCCCTGCTATGTTAACATCTCACCTTCAGAGATACCTGATGTTTCCATATCCTGAGATTTTCTAGGCTTTTGAGGTAAAATTATCAGCTTTCTATTGGCTTCCTTCAATTCAGGTTGAGGTTTTAGCTTGATCTGGTTTGCTAAGCAGTTACTATTCATCCATCTATCTTCCAGCCTCTCAGAAATGTTTTTTATACTGCTTATTTGGTATCTTCTCTCCTATTTTCTTTTCTTTCTTCTCTACTTCTTTTCATCCTTATGAGTTTATAAGTTTTAAAATTCTTTCACTGTCAGTTTAGTGTGGTTTTTCAAAGGTGAGGAATAAATAAGTGCACGCATCCACTGTCATGCTTAATCAGAAGTTCATAAAATATCTTAAAGCAGTATATGCAAAGATAGTGATACCTCCATGGTGTGATATTAATACAATTTAAAATATTATCAATTTATCACTATAATATCTGCAGGTAAAAGAGAGCATAAATACTCTGAAAGCACAAAGGCCTGCCTTTCCCAGCTCTCATGTTGTTTTCTCAGTAGAAGAGCTAATTCACCTGAAACCTTTACAGAACCTCCTGCCTGAGTTCTTCAGTTGCACTTTGCAGATCCTTCTGTTGTAACACTTACTACATTTTCCTCTATCTGTTTATTTATCTTTTTCTCACTAAGCTCCAGCTACTTGAAGGCAAATATTAAGCCTTATTCATCTTTATGCTTCCTGGGCATAGTACAGTGTTGAGCAGGTAGTAGCTGCTCCATACATGTTTACTGGAAAATCTTGAATGAATATGTCAATAATTTACCTACATTTTCAAGGAACTCAACATCTCGTATCTAAAGTAATTACTCTCCAGTATTTTCCTCTTCTCTTCTTCCTATCTCCCGACTCCTAATAAGCAAGACATACTTTTGCTTATCATTTGAACTAAGTGAATATAGATATATTTCAGTATATTTATATTGCCTACTTAATTTTTACGATTTAACTGAGGCTGTTTAATCATTTGAGGTGTGCTTTTAAAAACAATATTCTCCATAATGAGGCAGCATAGTTTTTTTTATATGTTGGCCATTTACTGGCTTTTATCCAAACATTCTTGCCTGTTAAGATAAAGATGGATGGTGTAGGTGGAGGCCAGGCTTAGACACAATTGTTAATTTAATTCAAGAGTTATTTACTGCTCATGTGTTATCTTCAGGACATTGTACTTAGCACAGTTTGGAAATCAAAATGAGTAAGGAAAAATTCTGCCATTAAGAAGCTTACATTATAATAAGTGAAAAAATATAGGATGGTGCTCTGTAAAAAGGTAAAAAATAATGAGTGCTATGAAATTCAAAAGAGGGAAAACTCACAAATATACAGAATCATAAAGGGTGTTTTGGGGGGAAGTAGCATTTCAAATGTGCTTTGAAGAATTGTGGAGAGAGAATCCAATGAAAAAGGGTGAGAAATTAGAGTAAGAGGGAGGAAAATAAAACTAGATATGTTTGGTAATAGGAAGTAACTAGTTTGTTTGGCTAGAGAGTAGAGTAGAGGTATATAAGGATATATGGAAAACAGCTAGAAAACATAGGCTGAACCATTTTTTAGAGGACTTTGAATGTCAGGCTAAGGTATTTTTGCTCAATGAATAGACAATTGGGAGATAGTGAAGGTTTTAAGCTAGGGAAAATAGTAATATCTGAATTATAATATAAGGGTATTGATGAGGCAGATGTATCAGAAGAGGGGAAGGAAAGACCCATTACAAAGCTACTCCTATAGGCTGGGAAGAAAAAAATGAGCTTCTGAAAAGAGTAGAAAATAGAACATAAATTTTCTGTATGTTCATTACTATCTATTTATATTCAATTGTTTATTTATCCACTGTCTTTCCCCTCCCACTAGAATGTAACCTCTTTGAGAGCAAAGGTCTTGTCTGTCCCCTTCAGCCCTGATTTCCAATATCTGGAATAGTGCTTGCAATTTTGTAGTTTTTCAGGAAATGCTTCTTGAAGGAATTAAGGAGACAGAGAAGGAAAAAAGAGACAGAAGGAAAATCAAATAGGTCAGTCTCAGGTGCATGAATTAAGTGAAATAAATTCACATAGGCCAGTAATCCCAATTAATGAAAATAGGGTGAACTCTGCAACTAAAAGACAAAAATGGTCAGACCAGATTTTAAAAATCCCAGTTGTATGCTATCTAAAGATGCATGCTTAAAACATAAAGACACAGCAAAGATGAAAGTAAAAGGAAGGAAAAATTATCCCAGATAAATACTAACCAAAACAAAGCTGCTGTAACTATATCATCTTTATACAAAATAGATTTTAAACTAATATAAAGTTAAATGGAACATATGTATGTTTATATATTTAGAAATTACATATACCTAAGAATATTATTAAAAAATATATAAAGCATAAATGGACAGAACTATGTGGAAGATTGACAAACCCACAAACCAAAGAGATTTTAACATACTTCTCTCAGTAACTGACACAAGCTTTATCTTATGGGTCTATACAGAACTTACATAGAAGTTCCTTTTCAAGCACTAATGGAGTATTTAGGCTGAGTGGGAAAAGCAATAGCATTACAGACTGGAAGAATACTATAAGCTAAAGAACAAAGAGCAAAAATGAAAAGGGAAATGGCTGATACACAGAGGGCATGAGGGGTGAGAGTGGGCACTGAGGATGAGAGTGGGAAGAGACAGGCATATAGGGGCCTGGCTGAGAAGTGTCTGACAGGAGATCAAAGGTTTCACGTTAGGGAGCAGCACAATCAGACTATTGGGAAGATCATTTTGATGAGAATCTGGAGGAATGGAGAGTGGAATGTAAAATGATGAGGGAGTAGGAAAGCTGGGATAAAAGAAACTAGTTGGGAGAACATTTCAATTGTTCAGACATAAGACAATGAGGTTCTGAATTAAGGTAGCATCAGCAGAGGTTGAGGGGAAGATTCAGCTTTGGTCAATGTTATGGAAATCTGATTGTTAGTACAAGTGACTTATTGAGGGGGAAAGTATCAGTATGGCTTCCAAGTTTCTGGGGTGGGTGATGGTAGTACCATTAACCAAGACAGGATCTATAACAGGAGGGCAGGTATACAGGGATATACTTGTGACACTGGAGGTTTAGAATATATTTTTATTTGAAGTCATTTTGTAATTTTAAAATGCCTGTGATAGTGCAACAATGGAAAATTTCATATTCTCCTACTGAGTTTTTTGTTTTCCTCCTGTAACCAGGTAATATAACTCCTCTGAATTATAAGTATAAAGATCACCTGAGAGACCTTTACCTGGAATTGGCAGACCTGGGCTTAAGTCCTGGCTCTTCCATTGCTATGTGACCTTGTTTATATCTTATGTGTTAGGGTTTGTGATTCTGTCTTTTCATTAAACAACAGTTTAGATAACTTCCTGGAAGCAGTAAATTTCCCAGTCCATTCCTTAATACCACCATCTTTAAAAACCATCTTAATTTAGCTGTGCTCAAATATGCATGACTTGAACGAACACGTGTTCAGATCTATTGGGTTCAATGTAGTTCCACCAACATTTGATAGACTGAATGACATATCTCAAAATCTCTTGCTTCATATTTCACGGTCTTTTCCTATTTTAAGAATTAATCTTTGAAAAGTCAAAACTTGGCAATAATCCTAGTGATGCTTATGATAATCGTGATGATGATAATGATAAAAGTAGAGAGCTTCTTATGGCTCAGGTTGAGTATTTTAAATGTAGTTCTTACAACGACATCACATTGCAGATGTTATTAGCCCTCTTTTATATTTGAGGAAATTGAGGGTCTGAGAACTTAAGTAACTTTCTAGAGGTTGCATAGCAAGCAAAAGGTGAAGGTTGGAATATAATTCCAGCTCTCTGAATCCAATGTTTGCATTCCTAATAATTGTACAAAATGCTATGGGAAATTGGACTTGAATTTGATGAATCAAAAAAATGTTATTTATAAAGTACCTTCCTATATTGAGAGTACATCTGCTGCCTTGGGTTTCTCAGAAAACACAGTGTATTTCTTACAAATCAGGCAATAATCTTGCAGCTCATGTAGAGAAAGGAGTTGTCTGTTGTAGGAGATAACAATGATCAGCACAAATGTGTTTGCAATATTTATCCCCTTTCATAAATATAATTTTTCTTTTTGTCTTTGCATTAATATAATCACTTAAAAGATTTAGTAATTATGTTTTTGCGCTATTTTCTTCTTTTTTTTAGGTAGTAAATTGTGGCACTATAGCATGCCTTGGAAGTTTCTCACTAGGAGATAAACCAAATTCTATGTTAATTCTCAGAACTGAAAAAAATTGACTTTAGTAATGACTGTTTAAAAGCGTTCAGTCAAGTATTGTCCTTAGAAAAAGTCAACAATGACTATACATTTTCTATGATGCTTGAAGAATTTGATGATTTCTAATTACCACTAAATGATAGGTTTTCTAATAATGACCATAGTGGATGTCATAGCTGTGTTGGGGTCTGTGCCAAGCAAGGGTCTGCTTCTGAGACTTGAGTTGCACAGTTTTTAATTTTGTAAAATTAGAAATCATCTACAAATTGTCCTTAGCCCTTGCCCTGTTCTGGGAAAGGCTACAAAAGTTCTGTCAGATCATGTGTATTTCTGCTTAATATCTATAGTAGTAGCAATGATAATAGGAGTTTACACTAGCTATGTACTGTGTGCCGGAAATTGTGCTAAGTGGTTACATGCTCTACTTAGCCCACAAAACAGCATTTGGTCCTAGAGACAGTTATTATCCCTATTTTACAAATGAGAATCATGAGGCTCAGAGTAGTTAAATAACTTGCCCAAGGTCACACAGACAGTATGTACCAGAACTGGGATTTGATCGCATTTTCTGCTAACACTTGTTCAAAGGCTCTGTGAACGGAACTTGCACAGTTTCAGAGAGCAGTTTTCAGAGACCTGACACCTGGGTCATCATTCATGACAGCTTGATGCACACTTACTGATTCCAAGTATCAGTTGAGAATGGCTGATGCACTAGCCCCATAGCACTCACATTTGTTGGAAAATTCCATGTTGATCTTTATAAAAAAACAACTGCTTAAGCTTCCAAGGTTGGCTTTTTCGGTCACGGTGCATAATTTGAGTGTTGGGGAGACGGCACGCCTGAGGTGTGAAGATGATGATATACTTCCTGTAGGCATGAAGGCACTCAGAAACTAGGCAAGGCCATTGAACTGTCATTTGTTGTTCTTCCTACTCAGGCTTTTAAAAAAGAAACTAAGGTCAATTAACTGGGAAGCTTAACCTCTCTTAGCTTGTCTTTCTTTGCATAGGCTTTTAGCCTTTTAAATAAATCATTTTTCTCTTTTCTCCCTCCCCACCCCCTATCCGTTTTGAACACGTTCTTGGATTTCTCATGCTGGGCCTAAGGAGCAGACTGCTTATATTCAAGAATGATTTGGAGGGGATAAAGTGTGCAAGATTTTGAATTCTTGCCATAAATCCCTGGCAGACAGCCAGGCAGCCTCAGAGGAATAAGGCTAATGAAGGGAGGGTAAAGAAGATCCGGGAGTGCGGCTGGTAATGCAGTATTCATTTAATTGGGAGCAGGTACGGGTGCAAACTTCTCCATTTTAATTGGAAAAAGGGAAAGGGATTGTTAAGGAAGAAGGAAAAAAGAATGCATAAAGTTTTCAAGCCGAGGAGCCAAAGGCAGCCCTGTCTATGCCAGAGAAAGAACTCAATTTAGGGCAATTTGCTGTGCAAGCTGGGCTGCAGCCTCCCCTGGGAATAGGGATGAGGAAGAAAATGAAACCAAAAGAGAACTTGATAAAATCACCTAGCGCAGACAATCTCAGTAGAATAGGTTTTACTGAGTTAAATCTGCCGCAATCAATATGATTCTTTTCATATAAGTTACAAATAAAAAGCCACAAGATTACAATAAAAATCGAGACTCGAGCACTGCTGATGTTGCACCTGGGAGTCTTAAGAACTTGTTATGGAATATATGTTTTTGAAACTATAATGTTTGTTTTTCTTTTCACCCTGGTCATGCGAATCAACTCTTTGCTTTCCCCACCTCGTCCACCCAGTTTTATGTATTGTTTTAAAAACCATCAGAGGCAACTCTTTCTGCTTAATTTCTGTTGCACTAGAGGTTGGAGATCGGTGGTTTCTTTTTGTCTTGAAATGTGTTGAATTGAACATGGGGCTGATTTCTCATGCTAATGACAAACAAAGAAACTTCTTCCTATTGTACATTTTTATGACATAAGGATTTATAACAGTAATGTATTAATAAAACAATAAAAGAGAGGCGAGGTTTCATATAAGGGAAAGCAATGCTTTTTGATGCACACGAGAGACTATTAAATTAAAACATCCTGTAATTTCATGTTTAATAACCATCAGTTCTTAATAATCTTTGACTGTGTTGTATAAATAAAAGTTGTAAGCTGCTGATGCTTTTAATGTGATAACTTTAATTTTGATTCTTAGTGAGTAAGGAGGCAAAAGAACAAGCAAAACATTTTGGTCTTTCTGCCAGTGCGGTTGACTAATCAATGAAAAACTTGGACAGAAGAGTCTTTATTCAGTACATAAAAGTATATTTTAAAGATAAATATAAAGAGCTTATTTAGACTATAAGTTTCCTGCAATTTTTAAATTAAATTTCTTTAATATTATTCATAATGGAGAATAAAACGATCATGGTGCATCATTTAGATAGATTTAACCTTATACATAGTCAGTCATATATTCAGTGTTGGTAAACCTGATGAAAGAAGAGATGACTATGAACATTTTATCTCTTTGATAATCTTAATTATGGGTTGGGAAACATTTTGCTATTAAATGTTGACAGACTGTGGTCTGTTTTTTTTACTTTACTTCAATTACTAGAAATTTAAGATTAGAAATGAAAAGAGGTTTTTCTGGACAGAGGTAAAAGGGTAACATCTCAAAATGTGGTGCAATTGTCAACCCAAATATTCTATCTGTTTTTTTCTCAATACCTTGCTGGATAAATGAGTCAATTTATCCATCAAACATATTTATAGAGGACCTCTCTGTGCAAAGCACTGTGGAAGATGTAAAGATGAAAATAACACCAATCCTCTCATGAAGAAACTTACTTTCTGAATGGGAAAACCAGACAAAAATAAAATACGAAGGCCAAATATAAAATCAGACAACAGAAGAAAAGATGTTCCCATACAATATATAATAGATGAAGTCTCAACCAAATTTTTTTCAGTTTGCAATGCATAATATCTGAATTTCTGAGTATCAACAGTTTGTGCCATATTTTGGGAGGAGCAATAGATCCAAGTGGTTTGTTGAAGGCTGTGAAAGCTTTATGGAACCGATGATACTTGACATGGTTTGTATTTAGAAGGGCAGGAGAGGATGTGGGAGGCTATATCAAGTTCATGAAATGAAATTCTTTGATCAAAGGTAAGGAACAGGGAGGAATGAGGAAGTAGCAAACATTTAGGGAACATTGACTATAGCAGAGATTCTTAGAGAAAATTAATGGGAATTAGTTGAGGTCAGATTTTGGAAGATTGTGACTGGAACGTTTTCTTTATCTTATAGTACAGAAATGTCTAAATATTTTTGATTAAGAGATTTTTTTAAAAAAAAAGGGATAAAAGGGTTCTTTGAGGAAGACTGACCCAGTGGCAGCATGTGGTATAAATTAAATGGATGGGGGCCTCATGTGTGCTTACAATCCCATTTTTTCCTACATGACCAGATATTCTTTCTCTCCTGTGTTGTTCTCCATTGACGGCGTCTGCCCACAGAGCTGCTTCACAGAGCTGCACCTCTTGCATAAGCCGACAGTGGCCCTCCTGTCTTCCCCGGTGCTGCTGCCCACAAAGCTGCCAGCCCTCAGAGTGCCACAGAAGTGCAGGTAGGGGAGGAAACACCAGAGAGAAAGACTTTTTTCCACAACTCAGAATTTCACATGTGCCAAGAGTTACACAAAGACTTTCACGAAAACACTCCAGCAGCTTCTGTCTCTTAAGCCTTCTAAGATTCACAGTAAATCTCTCATTAGACAGTTTTATCGCCTTCTCACCTTCACCTCTGGAACCACAGGCACTCACACCTGGATGGGTCAGGCAGGGAAGAGGTGCCATCTCTGTCATTATTCTTGTCTCCCCCAACTTGGTGGCTTCTGGCATCAAATAAACTTTTCTCTTCTTCCTCAACTATAAAACAAAACATACACACAAATCAATGGTTATAAACAAGGACTGGTGTGTGTTTAACATGAGAAGGTGGGAGAAGGGGTCTTCTTGACAGCTCAGCCACCCAAGATGCCCTGTTTGGTTCTGTAATCTACAATTTATGTGATGTGGTTTAGCCTCTGGAAAAATAGTGCATTAGAAGATTTGCCTTCATCTCACGCCCACCGTTCTTTTTACTCACATTTTCCTACTGGAGCATATTTAAAAGAGATGCAAACACAAAATATTTTCGAGGGTGGGAGGGGCTTTTTGACTGCTGATCTTTTCTTTTCTGTAGGGTTGTCCACTCTTAGGATCTTTTTGTTATCTTTAGGGGGAGGGGACTGGGGATATTTCTGCCATGACATTTCTCAAAATACAATACATAGATTACCACCTGCTTCATTCATATATAAGATGACTCAGTTTTGATAAGTTGGGCATATTTCTGTAAAAAGGGGGAGTTACAAGAGGTAAAATTATTTTTAGGTGTATTTATATATTTGGAATGACAACAATATTTGTAAGTGTTTTAATTTCAATCGTACCAATGTCACAGCCGAATAGCTGTTAAAAATGCATTAATTAAAAAACTGTGGATCAATTATGAATGAGAATTTCTTATTAGTTTACGTATGGTCTTGTGCCTTTTTGAGAACTGTCATTTTATACAAATTTTAATTGAAGATGTATGTCTGTTGGGGAGTACCTACTTACGAAATTCAACGTATTGTCTGTTGCAGGCAGCACCCATGACTGTATTAATATACAAAGAACCAAGTTCAAGTGTCAAAAACAAGTTACACCATTGATTTTATTAGACAATACCAGATTCAGATTCAACAACATTTATGGAGCTCCTAATTTGGCCAGACGTTGTGCTATTATATGGTATCTATTATTTAACTCACAATTCTTCAGAGTCAGGAATGAACTAGATGTTCATATTCACATTTTACACATAAGAAATGTGAAATCTGAATAAATTAGATGGTGCTTGCATGTCTAGTGAGTAATAGAGGTGGGACCTGAAGCCAGGGTTCCCTGACGCCAGTGTGGAAGTTAATTAGTGATTTTGCGACATTAGTGACCCCAGCCAAGCTTCTGCTTACTCCAAAATCTATAGTACTCTTGTAGAATTAACCAAAGAGTGAACATTCTTGATAATTACTACCCATATTTGGTAGATGAGGACAATGTATGAGAAAATTGTGTTCCTACTTCTGATTAGAATATCCCTTTAATACAGAGGTAGGTGGTAAACAAACAGTACATGCTTCCTTTTTAATTATTCTTGTTTAGGTGATAAGAGGCTGTTGAATAACCTGATTATAATTATATTATGGTACCTTAGATTGTCTTAGTTTTGTGCAGCTTAAAATAATTTCTGAACTCTTCCAGGTTAATGCTGTTTTAGTTTATTAATGCTAAATGCTTTTAAAAATTTTTACAGTTTTTATTTTGAAAAATTAAACTAAACTAAATGGATAAGTATAATAATGGATAACTATAATAACTATAATAATGGATAAACTAAAAAAATCATGTAATGAACACCCATATTCTCTTTATCTAGATTCACCAGGTGTTACCAATTCACTGCATTTGCAGTCTCTCTTTCTTGTATATATATATTTGTTGAACCATATGAACATCAGTTGCAGATGTCGTGATAATTCACTCCTAAATACTTCAACATGTATTTCCTCAAAACAAGAACATTCTTCTTCATAATCTTCTTCATAATCTTTTTCATAACCTTACAATGCTGTGGTCACATCCAAAATATGTGATATTGATGCAAGAATCTTACCTGATATCATTCCATATTAAAAATGTCCCAATTATCCAATTAATATCCCTTAGAGTTTTATTTTTCAACTCATGATTCAATCAAAGGTCATTCAATACACTTAATTGTCTTGTCTTAATTTCTTTTAACTTAGAACAGTCCCTGTCTTATTTTTCATGACTGGGACTTTTGAAAAGTCCAGGGCAGTTATTTTGTATAATTATCTACTGATTATTTCTATATTATTGCAATCAAGTTAAACATCTTTGTTAAGAATACTACACAGATGATTTTGTGTCCTTCATAGTGTATTACATCAGGAGGCTTATAATACTGATTTGTTCCATTATTGGTAATGTTATTTTTATTTGATTAGGGTGGCATCTTTGAGGTTCTTCCATTGTGAAGGTATCCTTTTCTCTTGCAGTTGATAACTGTGGGTGATACTTTAAGACTGTATGAATATCCTGTACTTAATAAGTTTCATTCAATATTTTTAGCATTCATGATGATCTTTGCTTGAATCAGTTATTACATTAGTTCTTGCAAAGTGATGCTTTTCTACTTATATCATTCATTTTACATTTATTAATAGACCTCCTTTAAGGAAGAAATTTCTCCTCCTCCCCACCTCTTTTTTTTACTTCCTTGCCTTCTGGATCAGCAAGATATCACAAGCTTACCTTATACTTTCCCTGCCCAAGACCTAGAACCAACCGTTTTTCCAAGGATCCCTGGTTCCTTTTAGTGAGGAATTGTATTTAGCAACCAAGATCTGGGTTCATGATGTGCATATTATTTCTATGCACTTTTAGGGGATAGAGCTAGAAAAAATATATGTGTGTACATGTCTATATGTATTTGTAAATACACATATATATACACATATACAGATACATGCAGATGACCATATATATATCTCCTATTCTGATAGCTACATTGCATGGTTCATCCATACTTTCCGCAGTCCATGTTTGAATCTTACTTTTCCCACAGTGAGAATCTTGACTCTCAACAGCATCAGTATATTTACTCATTTAGCGTATCTTCCAGTACCCACAAAATATGCACATGCACTTATGGTATAAATCTGATATACAGTTAAATTAATTTGTTTCTATTTGTATTCAATTTTAGTGGTTTTGTAGTCTTGATTTAATTTATTTTTAATTAAATAAGTAATTTATTTGGCTCACGCATTAAACACGATATGTATATAGTATACTATATATAGTATATTAAATACTTTACACAATACTTAAATACTATATATAGTACATTAAAGTATATATATTTATTGACACATCAACATATCAATATATTTTAATAAATATATCACCATATGTTTTGATTAATATTAATGTATATAAATTAATTTTATTTATATTAATATTATTTAATCAGATATATGTGGATTATATAATAATATTTAATATATATTTATATAACATTAAATACTACATATACATATATATAATAATCAGAAAATTTTGATTCTTTTTACTTTCTCTTCTACCTTGTTCCCACTTACCATCTTTAGGTAACCATTTTCATTAATTTCTGTTTTATTTTTCTTGTCTATTTTGCAAAAATAAGCAATACGTACACAAACAGACAAACCCACTTAATGTGTATCTTTAGTCTCTTCATTACTACACAATAGATAGCAAAACTTTTTCTTCATTTAACAATATATCCTGGAAATCACTCCTTATCAGTTTATAGACCTCTTCTTCAGTCTTTTTATATAGCTACATGGTACTCCATTGTTTGGATATACAATAGTTTATAAAAATCTGTTGCCTGCTACTGCTGGGCGTCTAACCTGTTTTCAATATTTTGCTATTATAATTAATGTTCCAATGAATATCCTTGTATATGCGTTTTGTAGTTATGGAAGTATGTCCTCATATTAAATTCCTAGAACTTGAATTGCTGACTCGAAAGATATATTTGGTGTTTCTAGATATTGCCAAATTCCTCTCCATTAAGGTAGTATAATGTTATGTTCTCACCAACAACGTATGACAATGTGTTTCTTCACAACCTCACCAGCAGGTGTATTCTCAAGCTTTGGATTTGTGTCAATCTGATAAGTGAGAAATGGTCAAAAAGCGCTGTTCTAATCTGCATTTTTATAAGTTTAGTGACCTTGAACATTCTAAAATGTATTTTAGGGTCATTTGTATATTTCTTTCTATGAAGCATATGTTCATGTCTGTAGCTCAGTTTTCAGAGTGCTTTGTATTTTTGTAATAGTAACACTTCATCTGCAATATATGTTGCAAATATTTTTTCACATTTTGTCATTTTTCTTTTGATTTTGCTTATGGTGTTTTTTTTCCCCCATGTAAATGTTATTTCTAACATACTTTATGCAGTTTAGCTCTTATTGTATCTGGATTCTGCGTCAAAGTTAGAAAAGCTTTCCCCATATTGAGGTTATAAAGGAATTCATTCATGTTGTGTTCTGGTACACGTATGGCTTCATTTTTTATATTTAGATAACTGATCCGTTTTTATTTTATTCTGGTACATTTGGAACATATATCCAATATTATATTTTTTAAAAGGATATCATTACATTAATACCTTTTATTTAAAAATACATATTTCCCTCAGTGACTTCAAGTGCCAGCTTATTATATATTAAATTTACATATGTACTTGGGTCTATCTCTGCACTTTCTTTTCCTTCTATTCATACTCCTATAACATCCTGTCTTAATTATGTCTTAATATTTGGTTGGGCTAGGTGCCCTCTACTGCTCCTTTTGAAGGATTTTTCTAGCTTTTCTCTATAATTATTTTCCCATAAAATATTTAACACAACTTATCTGGCTCGTTAATTTTTTTTAGAACCACATTAAGTTTATATATTAACATGGTGAGAATTGACATCTTTATAATGTTGACTCATAGTATCCAAGAATAGGGATATTTTTCCACTTGTTCAAGTCTACTTTTCTGTCTTTCAGAGTATTTAAAAGTTTTTTTCAAATATGTTTTTCACATATCTTGTTGTTTAGTCCTAAGCACTTAATTTATTTTGGTGGCCGTGCTAAATAGCATTTCTCTTCCATTTTACCTTCTAACTTGACAACTTGTATACGCAGAGGACATTAATTTGCATGTTATTTCTCTTTCTTTGTAACATGCTGAATTATTTTACTTTTTGTTTTAATCATTGAATTCTCTTGACATTTACATGTATACTATCATGTAATCTTCAAATAGGCTGTTTTAATTTTTCTTTTCTATTCTTATGTCACTAATTGTTTCTTCTTATCTGATTAATTGATTAACCTCAAATGCAAGATTATAATTGGCGATAGTGAAATTTTCTGCCTTGCTCCTGACCGTAGATAGAGGGAACGTCTTTAGTGTTTCCTATTATTTCAATTAAGTTAGATATTACATATATATATATAGAGAGAGAGAGAGAGAGAGAGAGAATATCAATTTGGTATATTGTGTTTTCCTAGGGAATTACCCATTTCAGCTAGATTTTCGAGTTTATTTGCATGGAGTTGTGCAAAGTAGTAACTTATGATTTTTTTACTTTAGTCCATTTCAACGGCTATTTTCTCCTCTGTAGTTTATTATTTTGTGTATTTGTGCTTCCTTACTTTTATGATTAGCTTGTGATTTCTCTATTTTGTTAATTTTTATTAAAACTACAAACATTTCTACTCTTTTTCTGTTTTCTAACTTTATTAATGTCTGCTTTTATTTTCTTCCTTTCACTTTATTTGGTTTACTTTTTCTTCTTTTCTAACTATTTAAATTGAGAATTTAACTCATGTTTCTCTGATTAGTGATTTGATTTAATTCTATAAATTCTGATATGTAGTGTTTTAATTATCATTTTTAAAAATTCCTCTTTCACTCAAGAATTACTTAATAGACAGTTTGAAAATTCAAGTTAAAATGGGCTTTAAAAATGTTGTTATAATATTTTAATTTTATGGCATTATGGTCAAGTTTGTATCATTTCCTCCTTACAGAGCTTATCGAAATTCTTGTTATGGTCTAGCATATGTTCAGTTTTCATGAATGTTTCATGTGTGCTTTAGAATAATGTAAATGTTTATTATTTGAGATGTAAATTACATATTTTTATATCTAAATCATCTATCCATCTATCATCTTGATTATGCTGTTCAGCATTTTTTATATATTCTTATTTTTTCTCCATTTAACTTATCTGTAAAGAATGGAAGTTAAAATCTCCTCTAAATAATGTGTTTCTGTCTATTTCTGCTATCATCGTCTGTAGTTCTGCTTTCTGAAATTGGTCAATGTGTTATTTGTTGCACAGAAATTTATAACATATCTTAATTGTGAATTTTGATCTTTAACTTTATAAAGTTGTCATTAAAAACAAAACTCATTTAATACTTTCTGGCCTGGATTGTACTTTTTGTTATTAGTATCTCAACCACTGCTTTCAATTTTTGGCAATTGGCTGGTATACTCTTGCCCATCCCTTTATTTGTAGCTATTCTGAATCACTTTGTTTTAGATTTCTCTCTTGTGTATAAAGTTAAGTTTTATTTTGTGATTTGTCTTCCAACCTGGGAATCTTTTTCTTTTAATAGATATTTTAAAGACCATTCACACTTATTGATATAACTGATATAATTCATCTTAACTGTCGTATTATTTTTCGTTACAATTATAATTTTATAATTTATAAATTTATAATTTATGTGGTTAAGAAAATGCATATTTTATATTTATTTCAATTTTGTATTATATATATTTTGGCCCCTACTTTAATTTTTCAGCTTAAAATAGCACATTCTTTTATTCCCTTCTATTTTGTATTTAGTGATTAGAAGCTTGTTTTTCTCTTTTCTGTCTTGCTGCTTCTCTCATTTGTTTAGTTGCATTATTTATATTTGTTATAACACATAACATTTACATTTTTATATATTTATCTACAAGTTTTACTATTTTTTGTTTATTCAATTTATTTAATCCAAAAAAAAAAAAAAACCCCAAACAGTTCACCCATTTCTGCCACCCTCCACTCCCTGCCTCTGACAACCACCAATCTGTTCTGTTATAAGCTTGGTTTTTAAAAATATGTTTTGATTCCACATATAAGAGAGATCATACAGTATTTGTCTTTCTTTTCCTGACTTATTTCCCTTAGCATAATACCCTCGAGGTCCATCCATGTTGCAAATGGCAATTCCTTCTTTTTTATGGCTGAATAATATTCCATTATATATATATATATATATATATATATATATTTGTATTTATATACCATAATTTCTTTATCCATTCATCTATTGATGAACACTTAGGTTGTTTCCGTATCTTGGCTATTGTAAATAGTGCTGCAGTGAACATGGGGGTGCATATATCTTTTCAAATTAGTATTTTTGGTTTCTTTGGATAAATACCTGGGAGTGGAATTGCTGGATCATATGGTAGTTCTATTTTAAGTTTTTTGAGGAACCTCCATACTGTTTCCGTAGTGGCTGCACAATTTATATTCCTGCCAACAATCCATAAGGGTTCTCATTTTCTCCACATCCTCACCAACACTTGTTTTTTCCTGTCTTTTTGATAATAGTGATTCCAACATGTATATGGTGATATCTCATTATGGTTTTGATTTGCATTTCCCTGATAATTAATGATGTAGACCATCTTCTCATGTACCTATTGACCATCTGTATGTCTTTAGAAGAATGTCTATTCAGATCTTCTGTCCGCTTTTTAATCGAATTATTTGTTTGTTTTTACTATTGAGCTGTGTGAGTTCTTGCATGTTTTGGATATTAGCCCCTTATCAGATACATGATTTGCAAATATTTTCTCCTATTCAGTAGGTTGCCTCTTCATTTTGTTGATAGTTTCCTTTGCTGTACAGCAGCTTTTTAGTTTGATGTGGTCCAACTTGTTTATTTTTGCTTTTGGTGTCAGATTCAAAAAATCATTGCCAAGACCTATCTCAAGAAGCTTACTGCCTATGTTTTCTTCTAGGAGTTTTATGGTTTCAGGTCTTACATTCAAGTCTTTAATCCATTTGGGGTTAATTTTTGTGTATGGTGAAAGACAGTCCAGTTTCATTCTTTTGCATGTGGCTATCCAGTTTGTCCAACACCATTTATTGAAGAGACTGTTTTTTCCCCATTGTATATTCTTGGCTCCTTTGTTGTAAATTAATTGACCATATATGCATGGGTTTATTTCTGGGCTCTCAATTCTGTTCCATTGATCAATGTTGACATATTCTTATATCAATGCCATACTGTTTTAATTACTATAGCTTTGTAATATTGTTTCCAGTAGTAACATGTGTATTTAAACATGGCTGGTGAGTGTGAGTAGCTTATTGGATTTATTAGCTCATGTGTGCTCTCTTCTGTTGATATCATGCAATATAATTTATTTCATAGACTACACTTTGGGGGAGTTGTGTGTCTTTGATTTTGTGATTTTCTTTTGTGGAAATTAGTCTCTTAATTTCTACCACTTGTTTCTCTCTTTGTCACCACCAAGCCTCTAAGCAACACCTTCTCTTCCCATGACTAGCATCCAATCATATGCATTTTCAACCCCTTTTATTTTGACTCTCCAAGAGCTAGTCCTCTGATCTACCTAGTAGCAGACCTGTTCTCAATATTTACTTATTCATATAAGATTCATTTTCTGTGAATGAGTTGACCTCAGGTGCACCAAGATAGGCCCCCTGCTTCCCTTCCCAATTTTCAATGAAATTTCCACCAGACTCTTCGCACAGTTTTGGACTCCACTCTTAGTTCTGCTGGTTTCATGTATTTTTCTTTTGATGTGTAATTTGAAGACTTTTAATTGTCTTTCAGATATATTGTAGACATGGATTATGGAGGGATGGATATTATTTATGCTCCTTGATGATCTCTCTTTCTCTCTCTTGAAGATGAATGGAGAGTTTCAGGTTTATGGGTCTGTCTTTTCCTACAGAAACCCAGAAGCCTCTCCTGATATTTTCAAAGTAGCTTAAATTTTAGAAATAAAATTTAAATTTCACATGTGAAAAATTGGTTTAATTGGTATCATATTAACTTACCACTGTGGAAGCTAACATTCTATATTATAAAACCCATGTTAGTTGTCTGATCTGAAAAGGCTGTCAGCTAAAGACTAAAAGTTTCTTCCAGGTCATGCAGTATTTAAGCTGTTCTGACTCTTACTGCTAAAAACTCTTTATTCCTAGTTGCTTATTATTCATGGTCTTACAAAGCAGTATTTTATTATGGTTAAGCTTGTGTGCTCTGGAGAGAAACTATTTGAGTTTACAGCCTGGTTTCACCACTTGCAAGCTATATGATTGCAAAATCTACTTAATTTCTCTCTGCCTCAGTGTCCTTCTGGATAAATCGGGGATACCAATAGTCTATGCATGGGATTATTAATGTATGTATAAAACTTTGAACACTTAGCACATAATAAATGTTCAATAAGTATTTCCTTATTATTCTGAAACCAAATTTTTGGTTAATAGGCCAAAGGAGACATGAGTTTATTTCCTAACAATATATTTAGAATTTTCCTTTCCCAACAAAGTATTTCCTTGAAAATCTTGGGGAAATGTAACAAAAATAAAAATTATTAATTTTCTTGAGTAGTTTTTGAAGAGTAGATGATCTCTGCTATATAGAGATGAAATAGTGACATTTAGCTTTTATAGTTGAATGTAATATACATGTATTATTTTATTATTATCATCTTTCTTATTGGTTATATCAAAATCCTTCAACATATAAGTACTTTCACTTTTAATTAGATATATTTTCCTTTTCATACCACCGTCAGTGTAAGTGACTAGACAATCCTTCATAACTTGAGAGTATGTTGTGTGTTGAGAGAGCTTAGTTAAGTATTTCCCTGTGATTTTGTAACAACTTCAAATAGTAGATTATTCTAAATTCAGTAGCTTATGAATGGTATGATCATGTGAACACATATTTTCTTTGAAATTGGACATTTAAAATCTGAATGTGAACAAAGGGAATCTCTGTCCTTTTACTCATGGCCAATAACTGTGGATACTGTTGATGCCTTCCTGGATCTGCTCTGATCCCTTTTACCAGGTCTTTTTCCATTTGCTTCTGCTAGGGTCAGAGGGCAGCCTAGAGTTACTTCATTTGTTTCTTTCAGCCTGGCCATTTCCTAATCATGGGATAGTATGAATTTGAACCATACACCCTTATGTGAGCAGGCCTAAGACTACACATTCTCGGGGGAGATTATTTTTCCACTTTAAAACTCTGGTTCCTGGGGCCAGCCCAGTGGCATAGTGGTTAAGTTCATGGGCTCCGCTTTGGCAGCCTGGAGTTCGCAGGTTCGGATCCCAGGCGCAGACCTATGCACCACTCATCAAGCCATGCTGTGGCAGGCATCCCAGATATAAAGTAGAGGAGGATGGGCACGGATGTTAACCCAGGGCCAATCTTCCTCAGGAAAAAGAGGAGGATTGGCAACAGGTGTTAGCTCAGGGCTAATCTTCTTCACCAAAAAAATAAAAACAAAAAAAACCCCCAAAGCTCTGGTTCCTTATATCAGTTTTGCCTCAAAGTTGATACTGTTGTTTGAATTTAAGTTCACCTTTTTGTGATTTCAGTTTACTCTTCATTTTTTCCTGATACCTAAGGATTTTCTCTAATTATTTATGAGCTTATTAATGCATTGTAGAGTGTGTTTGTTGTAATATGTCCAGCTTGTGGGTGTTTTGTAATAATAGAGTTTTACAGAATATTATTGAAGTATTACTCTGACTTTCAGGGTTTTTTTTGCTGAGTAAGATTTGCCCTGAGCTAACATCTGTGCCAATCGTCCTCTATTTTTGTATGATGGTCACTGATGAGTAGTGAAGGTCCATGCCTAGGAACCAAACCCAGGCCACCGAAGCAGAGCGTGCTGAACTTAACCACTAGGCCATGGGGATGGCCTCACTTTCAGATTTTTAATGCTAGTTTTGTGTCATTTCCTGATCTTTTGGAGTATGTCTTCAAGAAATTTTTTGTGTGTGTATGTGGGAAAGATCAGCCTTGAGCTAACATCTGTTGCCAATATTCCTCTTTTTTCTTGAGGAAGCTTGTCCCTGAGCTAACATCTGTGCCAATCTTCCTCTATTTTGTATGTGGGATGCCTCCATAGCATGGGTTGATGAATGGTGTGTAGGTCCATGCCTGGGATCCAAACCTGTGAACCCCAGGCCACCAATGCAGAGTGTGAGAACCTAACTACCATGCCATTGGGCTGGCCCCAAGAATTTTTTTTCAGTGGTATGTGGATTTTTTTTTTCTGATTCTGAGAGTAGTTTTCAGATGCTCTGATACATAAAATATAATTTGATGCAAGATTGAATTGTTGCATCACCACATTTTTGTCTGGAAAATCTGCTATTGCTCCTAGTTCCTTCTGGCATTTAATGTTATAAAGGAGAGTCTGAGGCTGGCCTGCTTTTTTGTTTGTTGCATTGTAGTTAGTTTTTTTGTTGTTGTTTTTGCCTGATGGCTTACAGGGTTTAAACATTCTTCTTTTTTTTGTTATTAAACATTATTATTCTTATAGTTCAAAGTTATTATGAAGATGTATATTGGCCCTCATGACCCTAAACTCTGTTCTAGGAAACACAATTTTCTGAGAATTCTTATTAGGGCATCATGAAAAAAAGGGGGGTCTCTTTTATTTAATTCATTGGGAAATTCTTCTTTCAGCTCAAAAGGTGTGTACTTTGGGAGTGTAACAACAATTTTCCCAGTTTTCTCATTGTGTAGTGCTTGGGTCACTGAGTCAGGAGAGGCACTAGAAAAAAAAATGAATTTCAGATTTTTTTTCCAATTAGTATCAATTCATGAAGTGTAGCTTTGGCATTCTTGGATGTGGTTTCAGTGTCAGCTTTAATCTTAGGTTTTAGTTTTTATATTTTCTATGTTCACTTGTGTGTTTTAATCATACTTTATGAGAGGCTGCTTTAGGAGCTGCTGGCCAGAAAATATTTTGCACAGTCCATTTTCATTTTAATTACATGCAATTTGTTGTTAAGATGAAATTTAAATTTTCACTAATTTAAGACTGCTATATGCATATGCACTACATAATAACTTTAAATATTTTAAACTCATGTGTCCTGGTCACAATTTGCCCCTGCAATCTTCATCACTGACCTTTTCTAAATTATTCATTTTGTCATTTTTGTTGAAAAATATGATGTTCCACCAATAATTAGAATCCTGATTGAATAAAGACATTTTTATATAATAAAACAATTATATGAATGTAGTCAGAACAAGGATAAAGTATAATTGTAAAGTTTTGGCTTTTTTTGGTGTTATGTTCCCATTTTTGATGGAATAATTGGTAGAGACATGTCTCTAACACGTGGCTGAACACTACCATAAAGTGAAATTTAAAATGATAGCTAGAAAAGACTTTTTAAAATTTGATTCTCTCTTAAAAGTAGATAATAATAAAGCATCAACTTTGATTATATATTAGGAAATGAATCAAAGGCCAAATTTCTCCTTAAACAATAGGCTTTAATTTCAAGAACTACCAACAAAATATTTTAATGAATGATGCAAAATGAATATAAGCTAGAATATATAAACATTTAAATAAAAATTAGCAATGAAAAACTCTAACACTATCTAGCTTAAGTGTGGTACTCTGAAATATCACACTCTTAGAATTGTCAAATATCAGGTTTATCTTTAATTTGTTGTTCTAAATAATACAGCACACTCTCTTGTAAAGATCTAATTGTAGGTGTCAGGCTTTGATTGCCTAATATGATGTATTCAAGAAAAGCAACCAGGAAATGAAATGGGTTGTTTCCTTCTACTTCTTTGCAGTCTATTTGGTTTCCTGTAATTGAGACCAAATTTTCCATCTGCCGCGGTCCTCTGTTAATGATTTTAGAAGCTAGAGCTAAAACCATCACATTTTCCCCACCCCTTCGAGTTTCTGTTACTATAACCCTGGATTAAATGTCAGGGTTTTGGTTTCATTGTTTTACATTTTTTTCCTATTTACATTTTTGACAGCCTTCCCTCTGAACTGAATACTGTTATCACTTCTTTATTTTAATCTTCTCCCAAGCTGCCTATATTATCACCTCTGTGTTTCAGAACTCAAATTCCTACCCTTTAGTCCACTAATTGGCTTTTTACCCCAGCTCTCCTTGCATACTCTTTGTGCATCTGACCCTTCTTTCTACTGTACAACCTGCCCACCAGGCGCATGGTCCTGTCAGATCTTCTTACCTTGTGTCCTCTTTCTTCACCCAGAGGACTTTATTAATATTTTTCCCTCCACTCTCCCAAAAGTTTCCGTGAATATGACGTCCATTATAATATAATTCTAGAATAAATAACACATTTTCCTATTTTCAAGGAAGTTTTTTTTTTTGTGAAATTAGTATCTTTTGGTTAAGTATATGCATTGGTTTCAACAGCTGGGAAAATTAACAAACATTTATTTTATCCTATTCATTTACACTTATATTTTCCCTTTGGTGAAGAAAGGATTTATGCTTATTATTCTTTCAATGAGTGCTTTTCTCTTTAAATATGAATGTAGTCAAAATATTGTTGTAGGGCATTAAAATTTATACTTTACTTTTTTAGTGAGTTTAAACATGTGGCAAAATTAAAATGTATGAAAATGAGCCAAGACAATATTCCTTATAAAGTTTACATAGATATAGTGAGTAGTGAATTAGTCAAGTTGTTCTATTTGCAATATCTTCTTAATATATTCTATGTAATGGGAGTGTATCTATAAATATAGGAGAAATTACAGCAGACTATGGTAGTATATACAGAAGCTATTAAATTCAACCACAACTGAAAATCTCAAATTAATCAAAAAGTTTGAAATCTGCGTTATTATCCATGGAAACTTTTAAAATATATTTTCTTTTTCTTCACCATGATCTTGTTTTTTGTCACATGCACAGACTGAAATAGGCCTGGATTTCTATTATGAATGTATAATTCAGACAGGCTAATTTTAGTAGTCATCAGTAATTTTCAAATATTTGACTTGGTAACAAACATGTCACCAAGCAGTTCACCAGGAAGAATCATGATAGGGATTCAAGACTAACAAGGATTTCCAAGAACTATGAACTGCATCCACATAATGGTAAAATTCTGGCCAAGAGGAATGAAAGCATGGAGTATATGATCTAAGGAGAAGGAGAGGGTGTCAGGATGAAGACTAATTATCATACAACAGGCCAGGGAGTCTGTTTATAAATCAACATACCAGAAGATAACACCCCATCAAGTGCATTTCGTGTGTTTCTGTTCTATGAATTAGGTTTTCAGAGTGACTACATCCAGCCAACCTGAAAAAGTCAAATTAGCACTGATTTATGGAAAAGTGCCAATAAGGAATTTTCCATGAAACACTAAGTTTTACTTTGGAATCACCTAATTTAGAATATAATTTACCAGGAGACTTAAGGAAAAATAAATATAAGGAAATAGACCAGACTGCAGAATGTCACTGTTGCAAATAGAGCTTCTCTACTAATGATACTTAAAAGCTCAAGTCTGACTAAAAACTGTAGATCAGTAACTGCTGCATAAATAAATTATATTTAATTTTTCTATAATTTCATAATATAAGTTCCCTAAAGTAATATATTTTTAAAATAAACTCTAAATATTACCTAATGAAATTGTTCTTCAAATATATTTATGAAGACTTTCACTTACTATTTGGAAGATTTTTCTCCCCTGTATTATGTATACATTTTGATTGGAAACTCTGCAAGGGCAGGGAAAACTTCTTTGGCTGCAAAAGGACCTGATTAGAGTTCAGTAACTTGTGGTCTCTGTGTGAAGTCTTGTTATGCATAGAAATAGGATTTTAAATGGTCTATCAATAAATTAAGAGCAGTGGGCCTGGAAATTACTGCTGGGTCTCTGGATCTCGGAGTGTTCTCCAATATGTCCAATTACTGCTGTCCAATATGATAGTCATATGTGATTATTGAGCACTGAAATGTGTTTTGTCCAGAGTGAAATGTGCTGTAAATTATAATATACACTGAATTTTGAAGATATAGTATAAAAAGAATGAAAAATATCTCATGAATAGCTTTTTAAATTAATTACATCTTGAAATAATATTTGAGATATAGTGGGTTAAATAAAATACATAATTAAAATTAACACCACCTTTTTTCTTTTACTTATTTTCCAGTGGCTACTATAGCATTTAAAATTGCATATCTGGCTCGCATTAGATGTCCATTGAAAAGTATGGTTCCAAATGGCACCAGATTTTTTTAAAAATACCTTAAGTTCACATAGTTATCTCACATAAATCAAACATTAATTTAAGCTTTATTGCATCATCTTCATCTATAATTTGTCACATGCTCTGATTCATGTCTATACATATTCTTTCTAATGAATATTTCCTTAGATTTTAAGAAATAACACAGAAAGAGTTCTAAATGAAAGCTATTTAGCATTATTGTTACCCAAGTATTGGTTTCAAAAAGTTCATTTTAGTCATTCCTTTTAAAGCCATTCCCACATCAATTCTTTATGGAATTGTGAACAGTTAGAGAAATGTACATTCTTATAGTTTGCTTCTCTTTTCTCTTTCTTACCTTCTGAAGGTGAGTGATAAATGCAATGGTCAAAAGGATTTCACTAAAGGGAAGACAAGAGGAGATCATCCAGAGGTTCATACACTGGATTTGCAACTGTGGATCATGAGGCCAAGGTGCTTGGGTAATGTAAGTAACTTCTTAAAAATGGTCATTGGAAATACAAGTAACTTCTCCAAGTCACAGAAGGGGAATCTGAGTTCTGTTGCCTCTCTCCTCAGAAACATTCATCTGCCCACCTTTCTTATTGAAAAGACAACTTTGGTGTTCATATTTTTGTTATGAACCATCCTCCTTTGCATTGCTTTCTAGATAGTTTGTACGTTCCCTTTGATTTCTTTTTTGAACCCAGGATTAGTGAGAAATGGACTTTTAATTTCTAGGTCTTAAGATTTTTTTGGTCTCCAGCATATACCTAGATTTTGCTTTTAAACTTGATCAGATGTTTTTGTTGTTTAATGAGAAAATTTAACCTGGCATTTAGTGAAATAACTGGTATACTTTATACTTACGTTCATTTTTGCATCTTCCTTTCCTTATACTTTTTTCTATTTATTATGCATTTTTCAGTTAGATGTTTATTCTGCTTTGATCCCTGTTGATTCCTAAGCATTACCATAATTTATTATTCTTGCTATCACAATAAAACCTACATTCCTCTCCACTACTATTTGAGAAATAAAATTTTTCCTCCCACCAAAATGCACTCTTTCCTTCTTTCGTGAGCATTTTAAAAAATGATTCTATTATGGATATTAAAAAGAAAAAGTTGGGTCTATATCATCCTTTCCTAAGTTAAATTCTTTTTTCCAGCACTGAGAGAGGTTTTACAAATTTGTGTTTGGTCAAAAGAGAGTTAAGAAACAGTGGACTGCTCTAATGTATCCACAACTCTTTTGGTCTTTTTAAGTTTAGAGTTTCTTTTACAAACAGGTAGTTTTCTTCTATGTGATATGCAAATCTTCCAGCTCCTAAGAGCAACTGGATGGGGATATGTGTTTCATCTTAAAACAAAGACCAAGAAAAAAATAATAATATGATAAAGTTATTCAAAGGATTTCAGAAACAGGTGTTCTAAGTCTACACTAATTGGATTTCAGTTAATTATTCCTTTTACTTTAGGGAATATGGGTAAGAAATATAAAAAAAGTAGCTGAAAAACTTCTCTGACATGATAATTGCTCTAATATTATTTAATCTAGGCAAAAAAAAAAAAAAAGCCACCTTAATGTGACCCAAGTCTTAATTACCTTTTTCATTTCAAGATTTTAAGATAAAATTTATAGGTCTTTCCACACACTACACATCTCAGGATGTTACAGCATGTAATTTTAATTTTCTTTTGCCAATGCACAGAAAATATTTTTATAATTTAAAGATTAGATTTCCCACTAACCTTAGGGAGACCAAAGTAAATCTCTCTTAGGCTTTAGGTCAAGAAGTCTGCTGCTTTTTGATTTTAGATGAGTTGATCATTCTCTCCTAATCTCATTTTCCTTCTCTGCAAACAGAAGAGTAATTGTTATACATTACTGTGGCAATTAGCATTACTCATATATATGAGTTGAGCAAGGGTACTAGGGGAATGGGAGTTTTGTTTTTGAAATAGGAGATGAGTTCATATTGTAAACTCCGTGAGGGTTTGGATTTTCTTGCTGTTGTTTACTGCTCTTTTCCCAGAGCGTAGGACTATGCCTATAGTTAACATGCAACAAATATTTTTGGATGAATGAATGAATGAATGAGACACACTGAAGGAAGTTAGCAATGAATGACTAGAATCAGAATACCTGATTATCTGAAAGTAAATATTTAGTATCGTAGATATGGATAGAAGGGGAATGAACAAACCTACTATGTATATTGAGATCTAGCTTGTTGTTTATATATAAAGCAAAATTAGAATTATGGCCTCATGGTAAAGAAATCTTCCATTAACTTAATTGGTTAGTGTGGAGAATAAATGGTTAAGTGTAGTAACAACTCTCAGTAGATATTTAAGAAGGATGCATTAGTTTTGCTTCTTTACAAATTAAGTATGTTCAAGGAACATACTGAGTGCTTAATAAACATTTGTTGCACAAATTAATGGATATCTGTCATACAGTTTATCATATTTCCCAAAAAACGTGGGACCCATATTTTAGACACCTTTCTCGTCTGGACTACGCAGTGCCTGTTCCATGGTCAGTTCTCGCACGTCTGGTGCAGGTGCATTTTTACCTTTGCACTCATTGTTATATTTTAACTACCTCTTCATTGATTTAAGTCACTAATTTCATTTTGGGCTTAGTTCTGATTGTGACACTCTTTTTTCCAAAGGTCTGAACTTTAACGGCTGCCACTCTAGCCAGTTTTAGTAAGTTATCAGGGGCAAGATAAGCATAGCAACCGAAACATATTACATTTTTAGGAAATGTATGAAGAATATTTTATACTCTCTTGATTTTCTCCTTTGTGCCTTCAATAAAATAATTTTTTAATAAATTAATATTTGCATATGGTAAAAATAATTCAAATGGTTCAGAAAAATCTAAAATAAATGATAAAAGTCAACTTCCCTAGGCCTCCAACTTTTGGAGGCAATCATTCTTACTTTCCATTTTTAAATTATTTTGGTGGTTACCATTATATTTTTAAATAATCATCAATTTCTTGCTTTATTATATTTTATTAGTATTTTTGAATCTTTACTAGAAATGAAGAATTTAGCACATTAGTTCTCTCCTCCCTTCCTGCTTTTAATTATTCAATTTTTTATAGTTTTAGTTTTATAATATAGCTATATTATGATTTTCACATTTCCAAAGTTTCATCTCTAACTATAATTAAATCTTCCAAACTTGACTATAGGTTGAATCTAAATATGATCCTCAATATAAATGACATTTATAGTTTTATGCTCACATAATTGTTATTCAACGTTAAATCAAATATTGGTCCTGGACCCATGGAGAAGAAAACGTCTAAAAAGGGTCAAGAGCATTAGACTTCTAAATTATCTTAAATTTTCTTCACTACTTCTTGGTTATAGTTAACTGCAACTTTTTCATGTACCTCTCGTCACCAGCCTTTTAGTCTTCTTTTTGAATTGCTGGAGAACACCCTTGACTAAATTTCATTAAAAGTTGCATAGGAGATATATTTTCTTGTTTATGCTTATCCAAAAATATTTTATTTTGTTCTGACAGTTGATTGACAGATTGGCATGGGCATAGAATTATAAAATCAAAACAATTTTCTGTCAGGATTTTGAAGGCATTAATCTATTGTCTTCCAATGCAAATTGTGGTTGTAAAAAATTTGATATCATTTTGAATGTCACTGCTTATTAAGTAAACCTTTTTTCCTTTCTAAAAGATTTTAGGTATCTTTTCTTAATCTTTGGAATACTGAAATTGAAACAGATCTTACCTAAGTGTGTACTCCTCTGCCTCCTCCTGCCACTCTACATGACACATGTGGAGTACTTTAATTCTGAAGACTTGTTTCTTTCTTAGTTTAGTAAATATTTCTTTATTTTTCATTTCTTTCACTTTTCCTGCCCTCCCTTGACTCTGTCCTCTATTCTGGGATTTTTTTTCTTCTTCTACTAGATACCGTTTCTTTGTTTTTTGCCCTCTGTTGTGGAAGGTTTCCTTCTTTTGTCTTTGATACTTCCTGCTTGTTTGCTGGTGTAGTTGATGACATTATTTGGTTCATTCATCAAATTCTTTTTTTGATAATTGTACTTTCTAATTTTCCAAAACTTTCTTTTTCTATAATTGGTTCTTTGTCTTAACAGTCTATTTTTATGCAGAGAATGGAAATATCCCCTTAACTCACTTTAATAATGTGAATTATACTTGAAATAAATTGCTTCTGTTTCTGAACTTTTTTTTTCAATGTGAATGATACTTCATATTTATCTCAATCTTTCACTTTCATACTATTAGAGTTTTGCTGGAATCAGATTCCAAGTCACATTCTATCTTTGCTATTGAATGGCTGAGTAACCAAGGACAAGTTACATAATCAGTCTAAACCTCAACTTATTTATTTAATAAAAGGGAGGCATAACAAGGGTGATGTGAGTGATGTCATTTAGCATAGAATTAGCACACAATCAATTATATATTTTTAACTGTCTTTTATTTTGTCAATGACATAGTTATAATAGTTTATTCTCCAAATTACAGTTTATTGATGACGCTGGTAAATTTCCACTGTGAACTTGAACCTTTAGTGTGTCATATTCCTGTTAAATATTCAGGGGTCAGCAACCTTTTTCTGTAAATGAAAAGATAGTAAATATTTTTGGTTTTGTGGGCCACATGGTCTCTGTGGAAACTACTCATCTTTGCTGTTATAGCACGAAAACATAGACAATGCATAAACAGATGAATATGGCTCTGTTCCAAAACTTTATTTACCAAGAACAGGCAATGGGCCAGATTTGACTGGCAGATCATTGTTTGCTGACCCTTAAACTGTGCCATATAATACACAACATGTTTTGTGAAATTACCACTGGGCTTGGAGTTGGAGGCATAGGTTTTATTATTCTTTACACATGTGATCTGGAGTAAGTAGTTTAACCTCTTCAGGCTTCTTTTTTTTTCTCAGTACATAACATAGAGGAAATAGAATAAATTATTATTTGTTTATTATAGTTCTGAAATTCTATTCTGAAAATTAATAGAAGCATTTCAATGTGAAAACCATAATGTTCAATGTAAAATGATGATATATAATGCATTGTAGTTGATGTTATTTTTAAGAGAGAGGACGAGGTCAAATGTTTGGTTTCAGCATACCTATTTAAAATAATATTGCATTTGTTGTTGTTTCAGAAATAATGTACTGCCACATATGAAACTATTCAATAAATAGTGAAACATGTTTTAGTGTGTATTCTATTGTTTGAAAAATAAATTAGGAATGCTTTGCTTCAGGTTTCTTTAATTAAGTGAAATAAAGTTTAAAACAAGATCCTACTGGAACCTGTAAAATATTTATCACTAAATATAAAAAAATATAAATTTCAAAGGAAGTGACACTCCCAGTTACAATGATAATTACAAATGTCTTATTTGGCCCATTAATGCAGCTTATTTTTGAATGATTATTTAAATCTGAATTTAAACTCTTCGTTGCATATCAGTAATCAAAGGTAATGTACATGCCTACCGTCATTCTGGCACATTTTAGAATAGAAGAAAATAAACATCTCTATGTTAAAATTTGAAGACAAATCTTGATTTTTGTTCTTGAAGTAGTACAATTATTTTGTTCCAAATATTTTTCACATGCTTACTTAAATCTCTAATAGTCTTTTTACAATAGTTTTCTATGTAAATACTTGTTTGGTCATTTATCAATTCATTCAATCAGTCATTCATTCAAAACATAGTTGTTAGTCATACTGAAGAGAACAGTATTAAGGTGCTGCCACCAATCTTTGGGAGTAGAGGCTAGATAACAGTAAAGATAAACAAACAGGCAATTGCAATATATTATACAGAATGCTATGATGCAGAGGTTGGTTAAGGATGCTTTAAAAGCAATTTGAGGACAAAATAATCCTAGTGAGGTGACAGTAGGCTGAGGTATAAAGAATGAATGGGAAAGAGCTAGTTGAGCATGAGTGGGATGGAGTGATGGGCACATGAAAACCAAATGAAATGGGCAAGTATGACACAAGTTTGGGGATATGCCTCAGTGGACAGATGGATGTTAGCCTCAAGTCCAGCGATTTGGAAATAAATTGTTGCCACATTGTGGTTTGGTGGAAAGAATATGTGCTTTGGAGGAAGGCAGGTTTAATATGAAACCTGTTTTTACTTTGTCTATTTGACTTGGGCATATTATTTAACCTCCTTGATGCTCAATTTCCTCATTTGCAAATTGAAGAAAACAATATCTACTTTAAAGGAATGTTGTAAGGATTAAATGAGGTAGACACACACAGAAAATGCCTGCCATGAAGTTCATGTTCAATAAAAGTTAATTACTCATTTTTCCTTTCCTGGGAGTAGGGAAAGTTGAAATGTGTGTGAAAAAAAGCCCTGGATTACAGAGTACCAGACACTGATGATTCTAGGAATTTTACAACTAGCCCCACTTTTTCCCTCTCTCCCTTCTTCCTTCCTTGTTTCTCTTTCCATTTTTCCTTTCTTACTGCCTTAGTTACATGTTCTGTATGAGAAACAGATAGTTTCTTATTCCCGAGCTTTCACTAGAATATACTGGAGGACACTTTCAGGCCATGTTTCCACAGCTCCCAATGAAGAGTAGACATGCTGTAATTCTTAGTTCTGATTGAAAAAAGCAAATACAAAAACAGGAGGGTCTCCAAGCAGGATATGGGGCTACTACACTCAAATATTCAAGTGCAGTACATTTAAAATAGGTTTGGAGCCTGTGTCTGTGAGCTGCTACCAGCAGCATCCACAAAGGGCAGAAGCATGACCTTGGGCAAAGAGCTCGACTGCATGGCCACTGTGTCCTTGCCATGGGACAGGCCCTAACAAAGTTGAAGAGAATGGCAGTTTGGACTCCTTTGGGAGATATTGGAAAAGTCTCTTGCATAACAGTCAAACAGTAGCAAATAGTATTTACTACCATTTATGCTCTGCTGATTATTAAACTACTGTGTCACAGCATCTAACCCACTCTTCCATCTTCAGCTTCATACACATTATTTTAAATTAAATACTTTTGTAAATAATTAAGTTAATGGATATTATAATGTCTTGGAAATTACAATTTTAACAACATTATTTACCCATTAAAATGCTCTAAAGATTCATATCTGAATCATTCTGAATATTCAAAGTAAATGCAAGCTAAATTTCCACACTGGGAACCTTTAGCTTCTACCAATATACAGTTTTGCAAATATGTATAATTTGTAAAACTAGAATTTCAAATCTTGATTGTATTTTCAAATCAAAGATTTCCAATGTGAAATTATAAATTGCATTGCATTCATTGTTGTTTTACTTTTCAGTTTTATGTTTATGATAACATTATAATTCATCTCTGATTGATGTATAGGCAAATTTGTTATTTAGTTTTACAAACAGAATTATAAACATCAACTTTATTAATCATTGTATTCTTTTATCAGTTTTATTTGCTGTTTTTTTAGCTTGCTTATAACTTCTATTTTTTAAAAAATTTATTAAATATATTGTTTTCTCTAAGTCTCCTAAATATTTTAATTACTAGTTTTTTTATGCTCTGATAGCTTTACAAACATACTTTTGTTTAAGACAAGATATGGATTGAGGTTCATTATTTCTGGTCTTCTTGATTGATACAATTAGGAAAATTGTGACAATTAAAGAAAACTCTTGTATTCTGTGAAATTAAAAAACACTCCATTTGTTGAAAAAGCAAGCTAACAACATAGCTTTAATGGTACATAATAATGTACTTAATTTCCTGGGGGAATTTCCAGGATTCTTTTTAACCCTTTCTTCAAAATAGTCATATTTATTATTTCAATAAAAGAAAGCGATCACGTAGGGGCAAGAGCTCTTGCTCAAAAAATTTGTATATTTCATACATTGTACTTGTGAAATATAGTAGGAGAGATATTTATGAGCACCATAAGATAGGAAGCTGAAACTGCAATCATTGCTAAATGAAAATTATGTGACAGTTCATAGGTATTTAATGCTAACATTGGGTGATGCAGGCATGAAGAATTTAGCAGCTATTTATCATAACCTTGTGTGTGGTTAGTTCTCTGATATACTTTCTTGGAGTAGAATGGTATTTTAAAGGCAACATGAACCACAGCCTCAGTTTGAGGTATTAAATAAATGAGGATGCCAAAACAGGATTTGTTTTTGTTGTTTGGTGTGTGTGTGTGTGTTGTTGTTGTTGTTTATCACATTCCTGTTAAAAGTAGCCTGCCACACCTCGCACGGGTTAGTTTTTAATCCAAGCTCCCATAAGCCATGGCTGGGCTCCTGCACCAGATGCAGGTGTCCCCTTGTGCTGTCAGCCAGGAATGATTAATGAGGATTTGCCCCTACTGAAAGCAGTCTTTGGAGCATTGTTCAGGGCATCTGTGGAACTGTCGGGGGAGACAAGGACACAAGTGAACAACCAATTATTTGGCCATCACTGAGGCAGCATGAAAAAGACATCAAATTGGACAGAAAAGCAATGCTTTTGTTTGGGGATCAAATATTATTTCTTAGGTGTTAACAGTAATATAGGAATTTTACCTCGTTTTAAAGAAGTTTGGTGAAATCTAGACTTTTAAAAAGAAGTAGCTTTTCTTTTTCTTTAAAGCTAATTGAATTTTTTGAAAGTAGTATAAAATAAATAAAACATCACCAAATTGATTTCTAAGTGGTTTGCCTATTGTATAAAGATATATCGTTTTGGTCGGCTAACACAGAAAACAAGGACTGAGTATGCAGTGGGTAGGAGAGTCCTCCACACAGAATTCCTAATTGCTGGTCATAGTTGACAGGCGCTGGGGGTTTTACAAGTGATCAGAGGGGCAGAGACATTGCACTGGAATCCTGAAGCAGAAAAAGAAAAAAACTCAAAGCTGTAAAACATTTCCAAGTCGATGTTCAGAATTTGTGTGTTCCCTTCTTTTTCCAGTATGAGATATACACTTACTTAGGTCTTAGTAAGAAAAGATGTCCAGAATGCTACATTCTTGTACTGGGTCTGTGACTTAAATCAAAAATTTTAAAAGGCTAAAAAGGGTTATATATTTTGAGCACAATTCAAATGGGGATTAAGCAGTCCTTTCTTCCAGTTAAGTACTTTCTTTTATGCTTTGTCCTTTCAGGACTGTTGTCTTTAGGGTATTAAGAATTAAAAGCTAAGCCCTAAATTCACTAAAACCTTCAAGGAGCAGATAATGATGTTTTAATATATAAAAAGTAACGGTCAGTAACAACTTGGACAAATGTGGCCCATATACCAACGAAAATACCTACTTAACGTTTTTTTGCGGGTTAATACTTTTGTATTGTCTTCTTTTTTTTTTTAAATAAAAAGGGCTTCAGTCACAGAGTAATTAAAAATCACATTAAGATTAAAACAGGGATCAACTTAGTATATATAAAACAAATGTCTGAGAAGAGAGTCTTTTTACAAGTGATTTCTGGGAGAATGCATTGCTTTATTGTTCTTAACAATTTTTTCCTGTACCTGCAGTGGCCCAGCTGCTGACTGATTTATATTCATTTGATCAATTCTAGAATTACATAATTTTTCTGCACTTTTCAAGCCAATCAGAATTTCCCTTATCTTATTGTTCAAATGTATAAGACAAGGAATATATACTATTGCTCATATTCAAAAATTGGCCCATTTAGATAGATGCATTTCTATACGAAAGTGGGCAAATGGGCTATGCCCAAATCGTGAGAACCATTTAAGGTTGTTATGACTAGCAGCTTTGACTTGAAATAGGCTGAATAGATAAATCCAAACCTAAGTGGACACTAATACTGCTTGCTTTCAATATCATGAAAACAGCAGTTTCAAACTGTCTCCCATTTACTACTCACATTAAAATTGGCTTAGTCAGAAAGATAGTATGTCAATTATTTTTTATTAATAACTCTATTTTTAAATGTGTTAACAGATTCCCTGGACTTGTGAATATGGGCTGGGTCTGTTGGCAACTGATACAATTTTTACAAATGGAGTATTTTTATGTAGTTTTTCCCATGCAAATTCTGCTCTGAGCTTTGAACCTTTTGAAGTCATTTTGTTAGATGAATTGACTGTCAGTATATAGACAGTCTTAGAGATATAGTCTCATCTCTTCTCTGTTTTTTTTTCTTTAGCAACTCTTGTCAACAATTCTTGGTGCTATCTTGTCGTCTATCATTTAGTCATTAAAATAATTTTAAAAGGCAGATTTCCAGGGACGACTACTCATTGCATTTCTACTGTTTGTGAGCCATTGGTGATAGTCTTTCATTGTGGTGCCCCAAACATTTGGTCATTAATAATAGCATGTTGTCCTAGACTTATTTATAATAAGTGTATCGTAGGCAAAGCAAATGCTAACGTTGTGTCCTACTTCCTGCTTCTCTTACCTACAATATCTAATCTTAGATTGGTGTGCCATTATTATTTTTTTTTTATGTCATACTCAGTTTCTCTAGCAGCTCTAAATTTTCTAAGAATTTTCAAGTTGTTCTTTGATTATTTCTCCTAGTTCCCTTTTGGGTAAGGATGTTAAGCTATCATGAGTCAAGCTTTCCCGGATTATTTTTTTCATGTTTAAAAAAAATAATTATGACTGCCAAGATAGGCGTTTGATTATAAGGATCGCAGCTTGGAAGATTCAAGGATTTCTTGTTTTAAGGAGTTCTGAGCAAATTTCTAATTTTAACTCTCAGTAGAGACTTGGAAACATGAGTTTGCAGTATTGTTTAGGCCAGAAGAAACATTCAAAGAAACAGTGTTATCAATATTTCTCTTCTCAGATGAGAAGCATTTAGGGTTACCAGATAAGATACATGATGCACAGTTCAATATGAATTTCAGATGAGCAATGAATCACTTTTTAGTATAAGTATATCCCAAATATTGCATGGGGTGTATACTTATATTAAAAATTGATTCATTGTTTATCTGAAATTCAAATTTAACTGAGTGTCCTTTATTTTTATTTGCAAAATCAGGCAACCTTGGTAAAGCCAAAATGTTAAGAAGTGGGTATCTATAACCTGTATAACAATCTGGAGATCTGGTCTTTCAGGATTTGCCCTAGCCCTTCATATAACAATGAACCAAGTGTTTTTCATCTTCGCACTGGTAGTAAGCCTCCAACTACCTTGTTGAAATGTTGTGAAGATAATTTTAACCTAAACAAATTTACCTTAAACATCCAGAATTTTTTGACAGCAAGTCCTATATAAGTAAAAGGTTGGTATGGTTGTACCCTAAAGACCAATTAAAGGTCTTTTGAGGTTGGTGAATTCAACCTACTTGAGTTGAGAGAAACACGGACCTGCCATCTACAAGAGTATGGAATGATTTCCATCATTTATAATGAATTGCATGAGAAAGGAAATGTTTGCTCTTGACAGAAAATTGAACTTCCTTATAGACAGCAAAAGTTGAAAGGAAGATTTGAAGTTCAAAAAGGTTGTGGGGAGAGAGGGGGTAGGGATTTGAATGAAAACTGCCTAATTTAAATTTTGTATGCAAAACTCAAATTAGGTAAGAAGCTTATGACTTCAGCCTTTACAACTGATGGCAGAGGAGTTGTCAGAGTCTAGGTGCCTAGCTTTGCCCTAATTGCTTTTTTTTTTAAAGCATCACTTTAAAACAATGTTTGATGATATAGTTGAATAACTGTTGGGCTCTCAGACATGCACCATTTTTTAAATGAAAAAGAGTAAGTGAAATTTAGTCTCAAATTATTTTCTCGGAAGTTTCCAGTAGCAAATATAGGTTTATTTGGACCTTTGCCTAACAGTCTCATGGTTATCGTACTAAGGTTTAAGCTATAATATGCAGTTGAGAGTGTGCTAATAGCTGGAATGAGAAGTATTTTATTTTAAGGCGTAAACATAATGGAACTGATCTATTGAGCATAGTTTAATAGATATCATTAGATGATTCTTTCTTGTTTTAAGACATAAAACTACATGAAGCAAACAAACAATAGAGTTTGTTATTTTATGTGTAATAGGCAACCTAATTTATAGCCCTCCAAAAAACAGAAATATTGGAATAATATTCTTGGTCTCCAAGTTATGTTTTGCTTTTATTGTTGCATGTGGTAGACACAAGAAGAATATGTTAAAAGAACTTTGAATGTACCCTCAGTTAAGGTCAGTTGCACACCTTTATTTAGCACAAGTATAAAATGAGATGATTTTAAAAATTAATGACCATATATTTATTGATTTCCTATTGTGTTATATGTGAAGTGTTATAATAGATGCTATATAGGATATTAAGGTATGTTAGGCTGTGTGCTGTTTTAAAAGTATTTACCTAATATATATATATTATCTCCAATAAGTACAAAGAAGATACCAGTGAGCACAAGCACACCAAGATTGACTGGTTTCATAAAGAAAATTGTATCCATCAGATGACAAATCCTCTATCTTCCTGACAGTTCCACCTACACACTTATCTGCATTCTCATTCTTATTTCCTCCCTCCTTCCTTTATAGTTGAACAAATGTAATCTCTCCTTTCTGGGCCAATCCCCTGAACTTGGATTCCTTCTCTTCCTGACTTCTCAGGGCTCTTGATGTAGTGATTATCCTGTCTGTTTCTGGGACCTTCAACCTTTCTCCATCAACTAATTTCCATGAGTACTCAAATATACTCACTTCTCTGTTCTCTTAAAAAGAACAATTTCTTCCTAAACTAAGACTGGCCCCTCCAGCTACTGCCCTGTCTCTTCCTATGAAAGGCCACAATTTTTGGAAAAGTTCTTTATTTTTCACTTTGTAGTTACTCTTCAGTTTATTATTTCTGTCTTCAAGACTCCAGTGGGAAGCTGCTTTCATTCAGGTCACACAGAACTCCTTGATTCTAACTGCAATGGATAGTTTCAACTTTATATTAGTTGACCTGTGGATGGATTTCAACTTAGTTTACCATGCTCTTCTTGGCTTTGAAAACACACACCATACTCCCTCTATCAAACTTCTTTTCCTTTATCCAGGCTTTAAGTGTTGATGTTCCTCAGGATTGTGACTCGGAGACTCTTCTTACTCTGCATTCTTCCTGGGAATCCTCATCTACTCCTGAGTATTGAAGACCATCTTTAGACTGAGGATTTAATATCAGTTTCTCTAGCTCAGAACTCTCTGCTGAGCTCCATCCCTAGAGACTTAATGTTCTTTAAACATCTTCACTTGGTTATCTTTTAGACATCTCAAACTCACCATGAGTGATACTTGATTTCTTTCCTAAATTACTTAACAGCCTTTTCAACTGACTTCTACCCCACAGCCTTGGCACCCTCCAATCTCCTCTCCACAAATCAGACACAGAATTCCAATGTAAATCTGGTCATATCACTTCTTTGATCTGCCCCACATGAAATCCATCACTGACTTCCAAGTCCTAAGGATAAAGTCCAAACTCTTTATATTTTCTCAGGCCCTCTAAGAATTGTTGCCCATTCTTTGTAGGCTTTATGTTTTGCCTTGTCTCCCTTATACTCTATGCTACAAGTATACTGGACATTTCCTTTTTCTGTTCTTCAGGTGCACTCTACTATTTTTTATCTACTTGGTTGTAATATTTGGAATAATCTCTGCCTAGAACATCCCTCCTTCTTTTTTGTCCTGATCATCCTTTAAATCTCATTTCAGTTGTGATATTCCTTCCTCTTAAAAGCCTTTCCTGACTCCCACTCCCCAAGACTGGATTGGATACCCTAGCTTTATGCTCCTGGAGCTGCTTATATTTTCTCATCACAACATTTGGATACGCGCTACTATAACACCTTTCTCACTTGTCTGTATTTGCAATGTAATGTTAGTCGGAGGGCACAACTCCTGAAGCACTGGGTACCCAACTGAAATTTCCCCAGAAACCAAAAATAATTTAAAATTCAGTGTAGTTAAGATTACATAATAGTTCTCTGAACTTACTACATTATGTCATGCATTCATAAAAATATTTATTTAGAATAGTATAGAGGTGGTTAAGAGGGCAGACTCTGGGGCTAGGCTAGATTGATTGGGTTCAAATCCCAGTCCTACCTGTGTGATTTATCATCACGTTGTTTAAGATCAATTATGCCATAGTTCCTTATCCACAAATTAGGATAATAATAATAATACCTACCTTATGAGAATGTTGTATTATATTAGTTATTAAATATAAAGTGCTTAGGACAGTACCTGGCTCAAAGTGCTGGGTAAAGTGTATACAGGGGTCAAAAACACATAGCATCTGTCAACATGAACTTATAGCTAGTGTGGGAAAGACACATTTAAGAAAAAAAAATCAGTTGCTTTCCTTGGGAGACTCTGGCATGTTTCTTATCCTCACCCTACCCACCAGCCCGTGATATCTGGGGTCTGCCCAAGTGTTAAAGTGGACTCATAGTTTCACTGGGAACTATTTTGATACACATAATCCTTTTAACTCCAGGGTTCTTGGGTGTCCTTAGCTTTCACAAATTTGCCTCACAGCTACTTCATAGACTCTCTGTAAGATGAAGACCTACTTTAGGGAAATACCTTTCACCTGATCTTTTCCCTGGGCGCAATAATTAGTCTACCAAGTTTGTCTTCAGCCCAAGCCACCACCAATCTATACTGCTTCTTTCTGCAAATTATAATAAAATACTCTCTCTCTAGCTGGAAGAATTAGAAAAAAGTTGCCCTTCTGAGTAAGGAGCAGCCTCCTAGGCATACAAATTAAGGAGCACATAAAGGAAAAGGTGTTTTTAGGGGGAGTGTAGGGAAGCTTCAAGGAGCAAGACTGTGAGAAGAATGAGCTGAATTTCATTCCTATTGTACTCTCTTAACAGGATGCTATTGTTCAGGGCACCAAATTCCCCTCAAATGCAGCAGCCCTGCTTCACGCTGTGGATCTGTTTGCTTCTTAGACTTCATGTGACCTAAACTTCTCCTTGCCTGCCCAGGGTCAACTCCATGAGCAGCTCACAATGCTTTGGGTATTTTCTCAGGTTCTACCAATATATTTCTATGTCTCATGTTTTCAGAGCTCTGACCTGTGCTTTCTAAGGTGACAGCCTTGGTCCATTCTACCTGAGGAGCAGCATAGTTAAGATGATAAAATGGAGCCTCAAGATCATTTTACATTAGCCCAAGGAAGTAAGTAACTGTGCTATTAGACATTTAAGGCAGAAAAGCTTTTTTTTTGGTGAGGAAGACTGGCCATGAACCACCCTCTGTCACCAATCTTCCTCTTTTTGCTTGAGGAAGACTCTATGCCGCCATAGCATGGCTTGATGAGCGTGCCCTGGGTCCGAACCCACGAACCCCGGGCCACCAAAGTAGAGGGCACAAACTTAACCACTACACCACAAGGCTGGCCCCTCAGAAAAGCTTTTTAGTGGCTAGTATTGTTGATATCATCTAGGATGAAGCTAACAGTTGGAAGTCTCAGCTGAAGTATCCAGATTTCTCTGGTGAGCCTTCCTTGAACCTCTCATGCTGAGTAAAGGAAGATGAACTTCACATCAATATTAGTGAGTAAACACCTAAAAATAATAGGGAAGAGAATATTAAATATATGTTCTGTATGTTGAGTATGTGAGATTTGGAAAATAACAGTAAATAGTACTTTTAAAATCTATTTATTTATCATTTATAAAGTATTTTCATATATTTTATCTTCCTTAATGCTCAAAATAATCCTGTGGGAGAGGCAAATCAGGCATTATTATTGTATCAGCATAGATATTTTTTAAACAGCTACATTGGTCCATTAAATAGAAAATATGAGATTTTCCTGTCACCAAACATTGAATCTCTAGGGAAGAGGAAATTAATTCTAATAGAATTTTAATAATTTATTTTTGTTCACCAGAAATTACTTTCCTAAAATCTGAATAAATGTCCAAAATACAAGAACAATTTACATTTGGGCATTCAAAGAAACAGATAAATTGAAAGCAAAAATAATCAAGATATGATATTTCACTTCAAAGCAGTAATATTGGCCCTGTCTTGTCTAGTTATGAATCGACGATAATGGGGGATATGAACACAGAACTAACATTCTAAATCAAACTTTAAAAAGATGCTTTATCATTTTGTTAGCAGCAGCTATTAATGGTTTAAGAGCCTCTATTTTGCTAAAAACAATAGGTCTGTCCTTTTGGTTTTGAACAAGCATTAGTGTCTTACAAGAGATTAGACATAGTTCTACTACAAGAAGTAATTGAAGCTAAAGGCTACATAAGAATTTTCATTGTAAACTCTTGGGGAAGTTTTCTTAGTGATGGTTCAATTCATGCTGAAACTTGGCAGGCATTCTCAACCTGGCAGGTGTTTACATAAATTTTAAAACAATATTACACTAGAATAATTCAGCAGGTCAGAAGTTTTAGGTATACGTAAAAAATAGGAGCTAGGTACCTTAAGGACATCCATGTGATACAGTAACCTCTAATTTTGTTGAAGATAATTTGTTATAAATTTGTTTCTTCTGCTTTTCTTCCTTGTTTTTTAAAAAGTGAAAGTAGTAGTAAAGTAATCAATGGGTGCTCCTGAACATATTCTGAAAATATGTCTTCAATCTGGATTATTATGAAAATGTAAAACAAATGTTTCTAACATAATAATTGCAAGCTATATTGTATTTTTGAGTGCAAAGTGATTATGTACAGAAAGTGATTATAAAACCTTGCTAAGGTTATTCAATGTTCAGAACTCTGAAAGTTATGAAAAGTGTTCCGAATGTTCTCTCGGCTTTCATATTTCATAATAAAATGGAAGAAAAGATTTCCCCAAATGTTGGTAGTTGCGAATTCTTAGCGTACAAAGTGACAACCATACAATTCTGAAAACCTTTGGAAATTTTTTTTTTGTCTAACTGTGAAAACTCATATTCCTCATTATGCTGTTGCCAGAATCGTAAATTCCTTGATCTAGAAGAAAACAATTTTTTTAAATGTATAACTTATGGACAAATAAGAATGTCCTATTATTTTATAGGGTTGTGGTTATAGCTAACATTTCCTTTAGAGCTTTTGCCCTTGTTAAGACATTCATCTAAAGAATCTTCTGAGCTCCCTTGAAATTTTAGCTAAGGAGTATGTTGGTGACCTTGGAGAATCTAAGCTCTAAACTCTTAAATAAGTCACACCGTCTCAGAGTCAGAGACTCAGAGGAACAGTGACTGCTGAGAGGCGGGCTAGGCGTTTTCTTCCTCCTCATTGTCTCTTAACCTCGTGTCCTCCAGGAGGAGTTCTGAGACCATCGATAGTCATCATAGCTCATGGGTCCAAGCCTTCCTACTGCAAGGAATTCTCATTATTTCAAGGGGCTTTTTAATCAGTAAACAGTAGAAGACAATTACTGTATAGATCAGTTTAATTAGTTTATTTGATGCCCAGAACATGTAAATTTGCAACCAGGTTGTTTCTGCTAGCTATAGAATCATAAATTAACGGCAGTGTTCTGGATGGAAAAGATGATGCTCTGTGCATGCTAACTTCTTAGTACAGTTCTAATGGATTAGGAAGAGAATTGGCATTCATAGAACCTTTTCCTAAAACAGGCCTCTCACATCTTGACATTTTTGGCCATCATCAACCATAATTTATTTTTCCCCCTTTTTTGCTAGCACATTTCTAGTGTTCCATTAAATGGCTTGACTGAGGATATTGAGATATAGAGCTACCTAAAATCTGTATATTGGTGTATTGAATAAAAATTCATTTATCCTTTATGTTGTCTTTATAACTTACAAAACATTCTATATCAAATTAAAAAATTTCTGAGGACCAGAGGACCTTGGATTTAAAAAGATGTTTCCATATTTTCTAGTAGATATATTTAATGGCTTTAAATTATGTTTCCAACTTGTTGATCCAGCATGACACCTGACTTTTCTAGTCATCCCGACTTTTTACCTGTTCCCTCAGTCATGAAGCAAAAAAGCGCCACACATTTTCTCCCTCAGAAAATGCTGTTCTTCCACTAATGCAAATTAGTTTGAGATAAAACAAACAAAAAAGAAACAGGAAGAAACAAAGAAAGAGAATCTTTAAAGCCTTTGATTGGATGCTTGAGCATTGTTCAACAAGTAAACGTAGTCACTTTATTCCCACCATGATTATTAGAAGTTGTGACAAGAGCCATCCACATTCTTTTGTGCATGACTAGTGGCACATTTGTGAGATGACCAGCGGGGGTTGGGGCTATGACTGGGAGCAGTTTACTTTTTGTGAAGTTAGTGGGCACATATGGGGATTCAACAAGCTTTGATATTCTTTTGGGCTTCTCTCTTATCTCTGGTCATGGATTTGAAAAATTACCGTTGAGACTAGAGTTCATAATCTTTTCTTTAGCGCTCCTCTCTTTTATATAACACATTGCCATTTATAGAAGATGCCAGACATGAGTTAAATTTGGTTGAAGGTGAGATGAGATCATGATGTCT